>FR990000.1:7507500-10007500 GCA_905404265.1 Fabriciana adippe
AAATGAATAGTCCTTGAACTGAAGTTTCTTTCTGTAATTTTCTTTTTATGAACGAGAGTTCTATGTAGCCTAGTGTACCAGAAATACTTTGCGCATTTTCTTTAAAATTTGTCTGAGTTTAATATTTATTTACTCAACTATTTTATATAAAAGTAGTAAAAACTGATTCATACATTGTATAAAACACTTTTACAACAATACACTGTATTTTTTTCATATTATTTAGAGGTCAACACAAGCCGTAAGTGATGGTATCCTAAACCTCTTACACAAAAAAATCACCTTTCAGTCGCGGTTTTGATGTCAATAATTCAAAACTAAGTACTAAAAATAAAAAAGGGGGCCATTCATTAGATTATAATTAAAATGACCTTTCATATTATGTATATAAACTTATAGAAAAAATATTTTATAACTGTGAAATAACGTTCGTAAAATAGTGTAAATCAGCGAATTCGGCAAAATTTCATATACGGCCTCTTAAATAAGTTTATTTAAAAAAACTCCTTACGATCATATTTCATCAATCCAGAGGTTCGTTACAAAAAAAATTTTTACCACCCTGTGGTCAATGTTTGATAACAAAAAACTTTATAAATGTCCACTAGATGTTAAGTTAGAAATCATACAATGAAGAGATAGCCCCTCAAGCTATCCACAACATAAGATTTCTATAATGCTAGAAAATCGCTTGCTCATACCTAAAGGTAAGGTAATATAATAACGTGAGCAGTGATAGTGAAGAGATAGCCCCAAAAGCTACCCACAACACTATAAGTTGGCACGAGACAGCCCCAAAAGCTGCCCACAATACCTAAGCAATTTTCATTAGCAAGTTCTCGCGATCGTATATATGGTTAGGACTAAATCACTAACAATATTATATACTCAGCAAATACACCAACCTTTCAGTTCCGACAGTCATTCAGGTGACGATTCAGATGATGAGCTGGATAAGACACTAACACGTTTTTGTTTCACTCCACTATCACAACGAATTTCTTCTTGAAAAAGTTTTAATTTCTTATGTAAATTTTCAAACTTTAAATCCTTATACTTTCTTTTAGGCATCTTAAATAATATATTTATTTACTACAGATAAATTTACTTTAGAGCGTGCGGAATAGCTGAGCACTAAAACGCTAATGACGAATAAGGGAATGGCAGTGACCGAGTAAGTTGTAATTACCCACAAAAAAAAAAATGTATCAGAAATAAAATAAAAGTAAGGTATCTCAAAATAGTGCAAACGAATAGCGATCACTATACGTAACTACATATATAATTAACACGCGTCAGATCTAGTCTCTTCGGACAACGCCGAGTATAATCTATATTCTTGCTATCATTACCTGTTGTAAACATTTGTACGTATAAACCAAATGTAGGAAAACGTCCTATTATCATCATTAATTCCAGCCAGCAAAAGAATATTGTAATAGCTGCAACATCGTGTTGCCAGTTTGAAGTGTTTGCGTTCGCTACACCATTGCCTCTATACCATGTTGGGATCTGTAATAATGCCACCATATTATATCCCATCATAAAATAATACCAATAATTTTAATATTAATGTCCTTCGAATGAAAGAAATCGTTTGAAGTAAAACACTATAGAAATAGATTGCTAAAAACTTACCGTACACAAAAATACTCCAACAATGATAAACAATTGTAACCAATTTTCCCATTGACGAATATATGCGGAATAATCAAGGCACGCTTGAAATATTTCTTTTGTTAAGAAACATATATTTAAAAGAACTATTAAATATTGTATTGGTCTTAGATAAGTTGGTACATCGCATGTTACGTCTTCGCATAAAAATAATTCTAAAAAGAAGGATAAATATTACAATATCGACATTGACAAACACAATTAATGTTGTTCATTTTGATACATACGTAGTATATACAGGCTGTAAAGTGTAATAAATATCGCGTGGTAAACAAAACTTAATACAAAAAATTTTCTTATTCTTCTCCACTTTAAGAAAAGGAATGTCTCCGCTACAGGATGCTTTAGCACGTCTTTACGTCCGACCTGTTGAATTACCAAGAATATTAATTAGTGAAAATTTAAATTAGAGAATTACTGCTCGCTGTGTTATGTCAGAGTTTACCAGATGAGAGATGACTATCATTATGAGATAAGTCAAAACCATAAAATATACAACAATATGTATGTCATTCTGAAATATCTTGATTTTGGTTACCAGATAAAATCAATAATCAAGTGGCGCTGTTGCACTTAAAAATTTATAGGAAATACAAGTTTTTAGATTTACTATTAGTTTTAATAGTAAAATCGGATAAGCATTAATATCAAATTAATTGACTAAAAATTCTAAATTGAATAACCAACAATTATAGATTATAAACTGAAGACCTATACCTCCACAAATGCTAAAAGCAACTCCGCTTCTCCTCTCGCAAGACAAGGTACTATTGGTCTGAAGTCAATAGTAAACTCGCAATCTACATCACCAATTTCATGCTCGCTCACATGTACTGCGTCGTCGAACTTGCACAAGTACCGAGGTATCACATCGGGAACGCGTCTGACAATAAACGATAATGCAGATACTCCACCATTTGTTCTTAACGTTACATCACCTCCGTAGTCTGAAATACATTCATCCAATTAATCTATACAAATAAACAAAATTGGAGTGTCTGTTTGTAATATTAAAATAACCTCTTTTTACTAAATGCATATGGATGTATACTCGGTACATATACCAAAACAATATTTTTTACAAATCTCTGAAACGGCTGGACCGATTTTGACAGGACTTTCACTGGCAGATAGCTGATGTAATAAGGAGTAACATAGGCAACTTTTATTTTAGAAAAAAATTGGGTCCCATGAAAAAAAAATGAAAACTAAAAAGAAATAAAAATAATGTTTGTTTCGGGAACGAACCCGAGCGAAGCGAGGGTGAGTCGCTAGTATTGTATTATATGAAAGTTATAAAGATGTTTGAATATTTGACTCACAGAAACCATGTCCTGGACTAATTCACGATACTTTTAATCCTGGTAATAATATATTGTTGTGGCATCAGTATTTTAATTTTAAATATTATTTTAGTTACGAGCTTATGCGTAAACAATGCTGCCCAAAGACATTAAAAGAAAATAATTAATAATATATTTTATTTTTATTTTTTATTTTGTTTAGGACCTCCAATAATAATAATAATATAATAGAAACGTGGGCTAAGCGCCACTCGTAATGTATTTTTTATAAAATAATAGCGATATACTGGCTCTTCTAGTTTCGCTTTATCAAGACTTTGTTATTAACTTTTTGCAATATAACTTATTCACGGAAAGTACTTGATGTGTTTGAATAAAAAGTATTCTATGGCACTATCTGGCTCATAAACTATCTCAGTAAATAAATTACACCAATCTGTTGCTTTATTGCAAATGTCAATAAGTATTTTTTGCAACTTAGTAATGCGATCCTGCGATTAACTAGACATATTACGTTACGTAACGTAAAGTTTCACATTATCTTATTATATCTTATTCTAGCGTCTTACCCAAAAGTAATAAAACGCACGCTGAAAACTCATTTAATGCGGCAATGTGGAGAGGAGTGTATCCAAAGTTGTCTGGCGCATTAGGATCTGCCCCCACGGCTAAGAGCATCCTCGCGACATCACATGCACGTGCGCCTCTTACAATGGCGCCGTGCAGAGGTGTTCTCCCGTCAATATCCCTTGCTCTTACATCTGCTCGCTTTGATACCAAGAGTTCCACTACTTCTACTGATTGAGCCAAAGCCGCTGGAAAATGAAATTCATTATGCTTAAGGTTGCAGGTTTGATTTACGTTCAAAGCGCGCTTTATTGTATTTGGGCAATTATTCTGCAATTTTTTTGTCAAGTTTGACTAATCAGTGATCACATTACATACAGTTACGCAGTTGGTGACATTTAAATGTGAAGAAATATTTTAAAGCAAACTTTTAAATTAATATATTAAATATTCATAAAATCACCTAAATGAAGGCTAGTTTGTCCTCTAGAATTAGGCCAGTCTATGTGTGCGCCATGTTCGAGCAACAGACTTGCACATTCAGCGTGACCGTCCACAGCCGCTAAATGTAAGGCTGTCGCTCTCCCCGGTCCGAACGCGGCGCGAACGTCTGCCCCTGCGTCTAATAACAGCTTCATACATGATGCAGAACCTAATGATGCTGCGACGTGTAGGGGAGTTTCAGTAAACACCTGTAAATAAATTTTATTATAATAACGATCATATAGTATTTAGTATTATGATTATAAGTCATGATGGAGAACAGAGTAAGTGTCAGTTTGTTCACCTTTCTGTCGCACCAGAGACTTTAAAATACAAAATATATAAACATATATATATATATATATGTTCAGGCAGTAGTTAGAAAAGGGCGATAGATGCGGTCTCCCCTGGTGTTAGAAAATATGACACTCAATTCTTCTCTGGCCTTGAGGGCGCCACTAGGTTTTACGTCTGTGTAGAAATTGTTCTTTATTTCCATTTATTTTCTTAGGTGTTTTATACGGTCCTTTTTTTGGTGTCATTTGTAAGCACCCCGGCCGTCACCAGTATTAGCAACGCCTGTTTGTTACTGCAAAACCTCGAAATACGGTAAATCTTAAAATGTTCCTCTGTACTCGAAACCTTTACTGCAGCTTATTCACCAAAGCTAAATATTGTTAAAACCTAACTTTTGATATAATAAAGAACAGTTACGACTCTTACTATTGAGACGTTGCTAATTTCAGTATATTCAAATATGATAGTATTGCAAAGTTATTTACTTATTCATTTTGTTAACTATAACACTAATTTCCTTAAAGCAGCAAATTTTAACGCCTTGTACGAAACATTTGTTTTTGTTACACAAAATATGATTTAAAACAGAAACACCTGTGGCGTGTCAGGACAAGCACCGGCTTCCAACAACGCATTTACTACTTCCGGCGCGTCGCTTAGTACGGCGTAATGTAAAGGAGAGTGTTCACTCAGACCTGCATTCACATCAGCCCCATGCTTTATTAAAGCCTGAAAATATCATAGAAACAAGTTAATTTTATCATTTGTAAATTAAAATTTTAATTTAACGTGAGCATCATAATCATTATTGGTATTGGCAGTTTGCCAATCATGGGGGAAATGATTTCGATATACATAAGTATATTTTATGTAGAGTAATATTTACATATTATGTGTGTACATATATATGTATTTCAGCGTTTCATTCTATTTTAGTTATAAAATCGTTCTAAGCCTGCAATTATAAAATCATTAAAATGTTTAAATTATTTTAAACATAATATATACCATCACGCAGGACAAGGAATTTGCGCTTGCCGCACAGTGCAAGGGTGTTGCTTTTCTTTCAACTGTTGAATCCCATATATTTGGATCTGCCCCATATTCCAATAAAAGCTTTGCACCTTCCTCGTTATCAAGCAAACATGTAAGATGTAGACATGACCTGAAAAATATCACAATAGTTAGTGACACGTTCCTAGTGACTGAACAATATTTTAATATCCTTTAGGTATATTTAAAAAAAAACATAATACCCTTTGGTATTCTAGGCCACATACATTATCTCTATGAAAATACTCTAAATATAATGCTACCTCTTACACGCGATTTCATTGTCCCTGTCACTTTACATGTGAAACCGTGTCCCATTATTTTTAATAAACAATGTGATGTGTATACTCAATTTTACAACCGAATTTTATTCAACAACAAAGTTTTATACTAAGTTATTAATTTTCAAACTATAAATTACAATAGTATATTCTCTTTTTTTCATCGAATATACTTTTAAATAATTACCTCCCACCGTCATCAGAGCTATTAGGATCAGCACCCATTTTGAGTAGTTTTGACAACAACGAGTTTTTTCCCAACCAACACGCCCATAGCGCAGCTGTACGTAACCTATGTTCATCTGCCTGTGATACGAATGATACTGTATCTTCATAGTGTCCTGTCTCTAGTAGACCGGATATTTCATCAGCATTAGGTAAATGTCGAAGTGCATATTGTATTTCTTCTGTAAGATTAATATACTTAAATATTATTTACTTAAATGTTTATTAAAACACTTTAAATGAATTTAATCAAAAATTGTTTGTTATTGTAAATTGCGTATACAGTGGAGAACTACGTCATTAACATACCTAAGTCCCAAATATCCCTACATTTAACCCGCAATCGCCCCGCAAGATCTGGTGCATGAGTAGATTCGTCGCTGGATATATATCCTGCTTCTATTTCGTCCGAATCTTCTGGTACTTCACTGATTTCTTCCCTCCATCGCGTACTGCCCTCGCGATATCCCTAAAACAATTAAAAGCGTTATCAATTAAGAATGAGACCCATATGCTATTCTAACCAGCTTCTCTGAATCTCGAAATCAATAAAACTGACTTTCAATGTGACTATTTGACAATAAAATCTAAGAATGCTTTGTTTTACAGTCACGTGACTATCAAAACTATCTTTTTGAATTTTTTCGCGGATTTATTTTGATTTTTGGTTCCCGACCTCTACCTGACTCTACGTGACCATGATAACTGTAAAGCATTCGAAATGTCGGGAACCAAAAATCAAAATAAATCCGCGAAAAAATCCGAAAAAATAGTTTTATTTAAAATTACAAATATTCGCGTAAATCTAAAAAAGTGTCATAGAACGAACAAAGTAACAATTTGTAGAATTTTTGTCTGTTGCCAATTTTAACGGGATTTTTTATTATGCAAATAAAAATCTTAATTTAAATTAGAGCTAAGTTTCACTTCAATTAGCAGCATGAGTACAAAAATAAAAAACAAGGAAAATGGGTGTCATTAGTATTGGACGGCGATGCGCCATATAGAAGCACGTGGACGGATTTGAAAATTGTAGGTAGTTCTACGTATATCTGTATATATAAAATCCAAAGTCCTGACTGACTTATATATCAACGCACAGCCTAAACCGCTAGTCCTATAGACATGAAATTTGAAGGGTGTGTTCTTTGTGAAGTGTAGGTATCCACTAAGAAAAGGATTTTTAAAATTCTAAGAGAATGAAATTGGGAGCTTGAATTTTCTGTGAAACTTTTTATTCTCTGGGTCGATTGACTAGAAAATTGGTACACATACTCTTCAATTAAAATTATGAGACACGCGTATCACAGTTTTTCCAAAATCATCTCCTAACAGAGTCATAGGGCTTTGAAAATCCTACACGGCATGGTAGAACTTTTAACATAAAGCCAAAGAATTTGTTTCTTTTGCAGTTTAAATGCTGGTGAGGGCGCGGCTTCTACTAGTAATACACATAAAGGTTAAAAAGTGCATGGACAAGAGACTGAATGAATTTATAAGTCCTTTGCACACAATTCGGTTAATTTGTGTACCTACGCCCATATCAAACCGCAAAAAATCACTTCTTTATACTCGTAGAACATTCCTTTATACACATTAAAATAAATCTGAGGAAATAAATAATTGTGAGTGGTTAAAGTATGCTGATAGATAAATTTTAGTTTTATTTTTGTATCGAACGAAGTTTAAATAAAATCTTGTGCAAAGTTTATTGCTTAATATACTTTACATAGTTTTTTTTTTTTTTTTATAATTCGCTGTTTATTAATTCCGTTTAATAATATGTTAAAATTATAATTAATATGTTCTAATTATTTTAAATGAGCTATTTTAACTAACATCTACTAATAAAAAATTTAGTTATCCAGTCTTTCAATGAATATTAAGAAATATTTTAATGTCGATCCTTAGCAGGTACTTGCGTGGGATGGCAATAGTTTGGAATGTTGATCCAATACAGTTTTTCGTACTAATTTATAAATACACTTTAACACTTACGCCACATTATGGATTTATAATAATTTTAAAAAGAGATAAATAAAATAAACACCTTTTTACTTTTAGCACTTGTCGAAGTTTTCACAGAAGGCATTACAAATAGAGGAAACACACGCACATACTAAAACATCGCCCGCCCGCGCTCCGTTGAAAACTGAAAGCCCGAATCCCGATTCGTCTCCGACTACAAAAATTAAATACGGGAAACGAAATTAATCGATATTATAAATCATATTGATAATGTAATTTGGCCTAAATTCAATATAAATATTACATAACCCCGTGTTCCACAAAATCAAAAGTAAACTGGGATTTTATTAATATTTCTGCGTCCTTGATGACAACATTCTCATTCTAATAATTCCTGGTCGTACTATTTATATTTTGATGTTATTTGCCGTTTTTATACACATGCTTGTCTAGTTCTTTAAATATTTGTTTTTGATTTATTATTCTGTAAAATATACTTAAAAATAGTACCTATAGCTAACCTTACCTATAGTAATAAAAATGCTTAATTACAAAATGAACTTCATGCTTTTTTGTGCATATAAATAATAATTGATTCATTAATGTATTTATTAAATATGTTGATACCTATCTGTACGATTGCAATTTATCTTAAACTAGCGACTCACCCTCGCTTCGCTCGGGTTCGTCCCTAGCTTGCCAATACAAACTTTCATCCCCATTTTCACCCCCTTAAGGGATGATTTCCGGGATAAAAATTATTCTATGTCCTTCCCAGGGTCTCAAACTATCTTCTTACCAAATTTCATCTAAATCGGTTCAGTAGATCTAGACACTACCCCCTACAACGTCACAAACTCACAAACTTTACTTCTTTATAATATTAGTAGAATACTGTTTTATTTTCCCGATTATTATTGAAACATGAGGTACTTCTGTACAAATTTATGATTCAAATTTCAACCCGAAAAGCTACACTGCTTTGCAGCCATTTATGATTACGAAGGAATTTCTATGAAATGGAAACTCATCTCAAAACTAGTAGTAGGTAGTATTTATACTTTTTAATAAAATCGAATAAGTAATACCTACTTTAAATATCTTAATATGAAGAAATAGTTCTTTAGAAAGAAATGATACCTAATTAAAAACGCATCCCGAGCTGACTGACATGATAGCGTCTCAAAATGTTGACAATTTTGAAACCAAATCTAATATATTTAAACGAGCAATTCTTGTATATTTATATCTTTATATATTTATTTATACCGGCGAACTCGGAAACGGCTCTAACGATTTCGCTGAAATTTGGTATGGGAGGGCTTTCGGGGGCGAAAAATCGATCTAGATTAGTCTCATGTCTGGGAAAACGCGTGTTTTCGAGTTTTCATGCGGTTTTCTTTTGCATTATTCTACGCAGAATATGTTCGATATTTATGTTCGTATTTCTTACACTCAGGCATAAGCATCGTGGTCAAGCGACAAAGGTGCAAGATTAACATTATATGGATCATATTGGATATTGGATACAAAGTTCTACTTTTTTTTGTATTTATCCAAGTTTTTAGTTTTTTTTTTTTTAATCTAAAAAATATGATATAACAAAAAAGAACACCGAACGAAGCTCGGTCTCCAGGTACTTAGACTTTAAATTGAATAATTTATTTTTAAAATGAACTAAATATTAACATTTAAATTTACAAAACAGCCAGAAATGTTGTTGTAATGTACGTTTAATAGCTTTAGCTTTAATAACAAAATTAGTCTATTAATCAATAAAATTCTCAATGTATGTAATAATTTTACGAGCCAAATGTGCAAACAATCGGTTCAAACTCTCATTCCATTATTAGCCCGGCATAATGAGTTAGGGCTTCCAGAACATTAATATAGAAACTTTACTAGAAAACTGTTACTTCAAAGCTTAATACATTTTTAAATTACGATATTATGATTTGGTCCAAATATATTAATTACGATTCACCCCCGCTCCGCTCGGGTTTGTCCCTAGTTACGTTTTAACGTTTAGCATAGATTTCTCAGAGATGAGATATTTTCCCGCAGTAAAAAGTATCCTATATTTTGACCCGGATAACCAGCTATCATCATACCAAATTTCATCAAAATCTGTCCAGTGGATTTCTCGTGATGCGTTCCCAGACAGACAGATGAACAAAAATTCTAAAAACTATAGATTCGACCTCTGTATCGATACTAATGACTATTTCAATAAGAGTTTCCAAAAAATATTTAATGTACAAATTCGACTCGGAATTTTATTACATGTATACATACATGACGCAAAATATAACATTGCTAGAATCTATGAATCTTAAGTAATACCTTTTTACAATGAATTAATATGACGTACCTAGGTTTAGTGAGAACTTCATAATGTAAATAAAAACTAACACAATAAATTATCTTGTATCTCTAATAATATATACATTTGTAACAAAAAAAAATATAGGTACCTTAGTTCTTAAATGAAACTAAAATAATCTATTATTGCAATCAAACAATATTGATTGTTCAAGGCAAGTTTTAGTTTAGTTTACATATGAGAAATAGCAATTTCAAATCCATGTTGCAACCTTACCTTCACACTAATAATAATAAACAAACCTCAATTAACCCTTAAGCACTGACGCACGAATGTGGTACTTCATCTTAACCATTTTTATTCATAACTTGATTTTGTGAAAGAACTGTTCATCAACATTTGTAATTTCCTAGTGTTAAAAAAGTTGTTAATGGTAAAATTTGTTCCTTATCTGGTGATGGAGCCAGAAAAATCAAACAAGACAAACAACTAAGCGACGAGAGAGATTTTACGATATTTTTAATGGATTTATATTAAAGATATATATTTTATTTATTATCTACTATTATATTTTAAATAAGAAAAGTTTTTTCGAAGACCTATGTACTTATAAAGTCTGGAGGTCGCGTGTCAACCCTATTTCACACATGCCACAGTCTAATTAGTGTCTGAGAATAGAATTGTAATTTGCAGGTGGCTAAACTGTAGCATTTTTAAAATATGGTAATTTTTACTAAAGTACATATTTGTTACTACGTTTCCACTGGCAGCTTTTGGTTTTCTATTTGGTACACTAAATAATATACCAACTTTTATGACAAAAGGAAGTCTTTTAAGTTAAAAGTGGATGATAGTGATTTCCTTTAAAACTACATATATTATCTGATGCTGAAACGGCTTGACGGATTTAGATGAAATTTAGTACACAGATAGACTATGACCTTTTTTTAATGTTGGGAAATGCATTTACGCATACCACTTGTATACATACAGGTGGTTATATGGGGCTCATCGGCTAGATAAGGCAGTAGTACTACCCACTAAAGCTTAACAAAACTTAAAAAAAAAAAAAATAGAAACCGACTTCCAGGCACAGAAAAGTAAAAAATAACCAAACGGGGGTTTTCATTTAGAAAAGATACCTAATCAGATATTTTCGAAGTCGGTGTGCTTTGATTTGTATTGGTTGGCACCGACTTCGAAAATATCTGATTAGGTATCTTTTCTAAATGAAAACCCCAGTTTGGTTATTTTTTACTTTTCTGTGCCTGGAAGTCGGTTTTTTTTTTTTTAAGTTTTTATTTTTCCATTTTTGGTGTAAACGTAATAAGCAGGTAATTTGTAAGAAGAAAGATTTTTAAAAACATATTCGATTAAGCCATTTATTCAGACCCCTAATGACACTCACAACCCATCTAGGTGTAAAGTTCTCATCAATACAAATTAATCAAGCCCAAACACCAGGTAATTGCTGTAAATCGTTGAGGAGTTTCCTCGACTGTCTTTCGGCTCCATCATCAGATCGACTCCAGACCTTCATTTAATAGTAGTGCTTTAAAATACTTAATGAAAAAAAAAAATTAACAAGCGCACTAGTCGCCACTACGATTTTCAAAGGTTCCCCTCGATTTCTCTGGGATGCCATCATCAGATCTTGGTTTCCTTATTATGGTACCACCCTTGGGATATCTCCATTCAAACAAAAAAAGAATCATTAAAATCGGTTCATGAACGACGAAGCAATCCGCGAACATACATAACATTACATCCACGTAAACAAAAATTTTCACAATTTTTTTTTCATAAAATGAAAACTACTGGGCCAAACTATCTTAAATTTTTATGGAACCAAATGGCAGCTATTCCGCATCAAACAAAAGAAGAATCACATAAATCGGATCATAAATCTCAGAGTAATCGGTGTACATACATAAAAAAAAAAAATACCAATCGAATTGATAACCTCCTCCTTTTGGAAGTCGGTTAAAAATAGACTATAATCTTTTTTTTTAATGTTGGGAAATGCATTTACACATGCCACCTATAGAGATTCCGGTAGTTATGTGGGACTAACCGGCTAGAAAAGCCAGTACTACCCACTAAATCCTAACAAAACAGAAGTACCAGGAGCAACCCGCATAGTACACCGCCCACCGCCCACCGAAGTGGGGCACCTCCCTGTGCGTTTCTTGGCTTCGTGCCTGGCTGAATTGCCGGACGCTAATGGCCCCCCCCCCCCCCCCCCACCCCACCACGACAAATTGAACGCACGTTGGGGGGGGAGATAGACTATAACCTAGTGTAACACAATACAAAAAGTTTAATGACATATTTAATGTTTTTCAAGAGTTATTGAGTCTTTCTGTATAGTAAGCCTCAGTAACAGCCCGGAGTTGGGAAGTTGGCGGTGTTTCACCCCCGTGCCTCGGAGAGCACGTAAAGCCGTCGGTCCTGCGCCTTAACTCTCACCGGTCGTGTCGAGTAGTCGTCCCACCGGATTATGAGAGTGACAGGAATAGAGAGTGCACTTGTGTCTGCGCGTACACTTGTGCACTATAATATCTCCTGCGCAGTTGGCTAGTCTCAATGAGATTGGCCGCCGTGGCCGGAATCGGTCAGGAGGACATTATTATTATATCTTAATTCATGAAGTGATATTTAATTCAGATTTCCTGAAAATTGACTAACCTAACGTGCAATGAAATACAAACATATCTTTTCATATCCTACAAATGATATAATGAAAATAAACATGACGCTAAAAGAAAACTATTATTTTTAAATATTGCAAAAGTTTTCGTATATTTTTCTTCTACAGTCCTTCACCTACTCGTTTATAGTGAGCTGGTCTGTGAATTTACGACGTCAATCTATTAAAATGTAAATGCAGTGTTGTTACTACTAGTTGCAGTTCCTTTCTTCAAATATTATGGGGACTTCCCAAAACATATTTAATACAAAAATTAAACTAATGTCCATGGGAACATTGATGTTTCCGAATATGACAATGGGAAAAAACCATGTGATTTTCCGGTCCAATAACTATATCTACGCCGAAAATCACGTTAACACGCACTCCATATCACTGCATAGAAACATGGGCGTACCCAGGTAGGGGCAGGGGGGGGGGGGGGGGGGGCAGCTGCCCCAACCCTGGATTTAGTGTAATATTCACCGGTGAACCGAAATAAAAATATTTTATTATTATTTTATTTACTTATTTAGTACCTCATCTAGATCATGTTAATCACATACCAAATGACATAATATTTATGCTCTAACAATATATTTTGTCGTTAGAGAATGCACTATCACTACATAGTATAAAACAAAGTCGCTTCCCGCTGTCTGTCTGTCACTTTGTATGCTTAGATCTTTAAAACTACGCAAGCATTTTGATGCGGTTTTTTTAATAGATAGAGTGATTCAAGAGGAAGGTTTATATGTATAATACATGCATAATATAGTAGAGAAACACTGATAATTTTAGAGGTTTCTAATGTGATATCGTAAATAAACACATTTTTTTGCGCTTACATTGCAAACGCTGGCTGAACCCTACGAGATAGATCAAAATAATGTACTACAGTATTGTACACATTAAAAAGGTCTACAAAAAAGTTCGCGATGGCATATGTCTATCTCTTAATAGTTCAAGCGAAATGCAATTATTTTTAAGAAAAAATAAAATATTGAAAACCTGAAGTTTTATGATTTCAAAATGTTGGCAGGTATATAAGAAATAGAAATTCATAAAATGCCCCCGATACCCAGCCACCCCCGAGAAATGGGGGGACGCAAAGCGTTGAAAAATAGTTTTTTACAATTTCCGGCTTACTGTGATGTTCTATCGAAAAATGTTTTCTACAAAAGTTGTAGATCTAGTAAAAATCTACAACTTTTATTTATAACACTTTTTACAAAAACCTCAAAGTTTTCGAGATATTTGCAAAAAACTCAGTTTTTAATTTTTTCTTGGTTTTTTATTTTTAATTTCTAGAATAATCTTTTAATTCTCATGAAACTAAGGTAATGTAATTTACAATATATATAGAATAAATAAAAAAAATTGAAATTGAAATGTTCAGCCATTTGCGAGAAAAGTATGTTTTATGGTCTCGAGAGGCCGAAAATCACCCCCAACTTCAAGTGGACGTTTACATTTAAAAAATTTTTTGTACAATTTTCAGATAGGGCTCATTTTTTTCGTCTTGAACTCTACTTTATGAAAAAATAAAAACATTGTATGGTCGCTCTGTAAGAACACTCTTAAAAATTGAAAACATTGGAGAAATCGATAATTTTTACTTTGTAAACTACATTTTTTTTAATTATCATTAGAAAAGTGAACTTTATTACCCAATTTTTTATAAACTGATTATACCAGTGTATTTGTCGGGAAAAAACGAAAGAAATGGTATTCTTAAGTTTTTAATTTGACGCTTATTATTTATACAATATCGCCGTAAACATTCCAACTTTGCAATTTGACGAGTCGTGAAGAAATAATAAAAATTGGAATTCACGTAAAGTAGGTACATCGTTTTCTTTTGTATTTTAACATTGAAAATGTTTTTTTTGTCGCTTCGGTATAGGCCCGATTTTCAGCGAAAGTGCGACATCGCCCTGGTGTCGTGAATTTTGGGACCACGTGACTGATTAGGATGTCAAAAGACGCGTCATGACAAGGGCTACAAAATGCAAAAAAAAATTTGAATAAACTCTATTACTTTTTTTTGTAATCGAAATAGTGTGAAAAATGCGATCGTTTTTCACCCGGTTTCGCTCAGAAAATAATTCATATCTCGAAAACGAAATGAGATATCGAAAAAATAAAAAAAACCCCTAGAGATACGATTTTGGGCTACATTTAAAAAATCTTTGGAGGTGCGTATCATGGCTGGGTTATTCAGAAGTTGTACCTTTGTGACGCAGAGTTTACGCTCGAAGAGCTCGTGAGCGCAATATTGATGGTGAATAAATATTTTGGAACATGATTATGTGTTTGGATGAAGTGATTCTTTATGCATAAATAAATATGTATTTAAACTAATAACTAACTAATATCTATTCACATAATAAAACAGTAACTTAGCGAAATCTATACATGAAATATTTTTTTAAAACAATGACTGTAACGTATTGTGTACAGAATATATAATACCCAAAAACAATAGTTATTAAAATTTTTGTCTGTATGTCTGTTTGTCTGTTTGGGTGTGCGCGTTTCACGCAAAAATTACGAAACCGATTTTAACTAAACTATGTGTAGTGATAACTTATTACTCGGGTCATATATAATATCATTTAATCCCATTAATAAAATATTATAATTAATTGAAATATTATAAATGCGAAAGTATGGATGGATGTTTGTTACTCAATCATACCAGAACGGCTGAACGGATCTGTGGATGAAAAGCACAGGAATAGACAGGGTCGGACTGGCCATACAGTCGATTTGGCATTTGCCAGCCGGGCCCCAGCCTGCGCGGGCCCCCCCACGGGCAAGCGATAAACCCCGCAAGTCAGATGGTAGGTAGGATAGGGGGCCCAACTATTGCGACCTACATGTAAACTAGATCAGATAGTTCGTATATACAATTAGAGAAGAGTGAAGAAGACAAATGAAATAGAAAAATTCTAAAATGGTTCAAACTGAACAGACCATTCCTCTTTCCTGAAACTAGTTTTGAAAATATCTGAACGGCGATAACTTTTGATCGAATCAACTTATTTAGACGTGTATCATTATAGTCCGATCGGAATCCGGTTTGGGAACAAAAAACGAAAACCTGAAGTTTTATGTTTTTCAAACTTTAGTAGGTATATAAGGAACAAAAATCCATAAAATGCCCCCGATGTCCCAGCAACCCCCGAGCAATGGAGGGATGAAAAACGTTAAAAAAATATTTTAATTTTCGGCGTAATGTGAAGTAAATTGACCAAATTTTTATAAACTGACTAGAGACTCACCTTCGCTCCGCTCGGGTTCGTCCCTACTTACGTTTTAACGTTTAGTATAGATTTCTCAGAGATGAGATATTTTCCCGCAGTAAAAAGTATCCTATATGTTGACCCGGATATCCAGCTATCACCATACCAAATTTCATCAAAATCCCTCCAGTGGTTTTTCTGTGATGCGGTAACAGACAGACAGACAGACAGACAGACAAAAATTCTAAAAACTATAGATTCGGCCTCTGCATCGATAATAATGTCTATTTCAATAAGATTTTCCAAAAAATATTTAATGTACAGATTCGGCTTAGTTAGAATTTTATAATATGTATAGATTACACCAATGAATTTTGCGGGAAAAAAACGAAAAAAAATTTTGTGCTTAAGTTTTTAATTAGACGCTATTATTTATACAATGTTGCCGTAAACATTTCAACTTTGCATTTGATGAGTCGTGAAAAAATAAAAAAGTTGGAAAGTGTATAATATAGTATATACCGTTTCCTTTGTATTTTTTCCATTAAAATTTATTTTTGTTATTAATTCGAGTTTATCGATATTTTTATTAATTTTTGATTGATTTTGGAGTTAAATTTAAATTTTATATCTTTAACAATAAAAAAAGTATGACATAATTGACAATATATACATATCCTAATTAACTGATTAAGATGAGGCTTCAACGTTATCGATTAGTTTTTATATTTTTCAAGTTTTTCCGCATAAATCTGCATTTTCTTGATACACTACTATAAAAAATCAAAGAATCGAATAAAAATTCCAAGGTTTTTTAAAGATTTTTGAATGACTGTATCTCAGCGGAAAATAACTGTATGGAGATGAAAAAAAAGTATTTTATTGCTTCAAGTTTCTAGTTTTAAGGTATTTAGATACATATTTTTTTTCAATGTACATTTATTGTGTAATCATAAAAAAGGTCGTAAAAAATTTTTTGGAAACTTTGGTTTTTTTTGATTACCCAGGCTTAATTTTTTTTAAGTATAACCAATACATGAATTGGACAACATGATTATTCAGCTTTAATTTGATCTATCCGTCATCTTTTTACGTTGATTTTTTTCAGAGATAGTCGACTTTCAATGAAAAAGGATCCTTTTCTCTTTAATCATCAATATCTTAGCATTAATTTATGACATTTTTTAATGATTTTTAACAAAACTGTGACTACATTTTGTAAATATCAACTTGTTTTTTTTATATTATATTTTTGAATAATTAATAAGCAAGATTAGACTATGAATGAATTGCATTTCTTTCTGTTATTAACTTAAAATCTAAATTTTCAGAAAAAAGACAATTAATTTAACTCCAAAATCGATCAAAAATTAATAAAATATCGATAATTTCGAAAAAATAATAAGTTAATAACATAAATAGCATCTAAGGAAAAAAATACAAAAGAAGTAGTATACTTTACGGGACTCCCACTTTTTTTTTATTTTCCCGCAAAATGCATTAGTGTAATTTGAAAAATTTAAATTTTGCTATACGTATTTCGAAGATTACATTCTCCTAATAACTAGTGTCATGAAAATCAAAAGATTATTGCAGTAATCAAAAGTAAAAACAAAAAAAAAATTAAAAACCAGGTTTTTTGTAAATATCTGAAAAACTTTTAGGGTATTGTAAAAAGTGTCATTTATAAAAGTTGTAGATTTTTACTAGACTTACAACTTTTGTAAAAAACATTTTCGATAGGACGTCACAGTAAGCCGGAAATTGAAAAAAAAAACTATTTTTCAACGCTTTTCATCTCTCCATTTCTCGAAGGTAGCTGGACATCGGGAGCATTTTACAGATTTTTGTACCTTAAAATATAAAACTTCAGGTTTTAATTTTTTGTTCTCTTAAAAATAAATGGATTCCTTTTGGTCTATTCCATTCCATTTGACATTGTTTCAGAGGTAAAATAAAATTTAATTTTTAGATGTTCTTAAAAACTCTATCGATTCGGTACATATCTTTTAAAAAAATGCGAAAATCAAAGTTTTCAATTTTCATAGCCAGAAGTTAAAAATTAATTATAATTAAATCTATGATCTAGTCTCGGGCCCCGGGCTTGTGGAGCCACCCGGGCCCTTCCGGCCCAGTCCGACCCTGGGAATAGATTATAGTCTGGTATAGCAAATTGATTATTTGGTATGATATTTGCTGGTTATCCGAGTCAACATATAAGATAATTTTTATTGCGGGAAAATATCTCATCTTTGAGAAATCTATGCTAACCGTTAAAATGTATCTATACATATAATAAAATTCTAACTGCGTCGAATCTGTACATTAAATATTTTTGGAAAATCTTAATGAAATAGTCATTATTGTCGACACAGAGGCCGAATCTATAGTTTTTTGAATTTTTGTCTATCTGTCTGTCTGGGAACGCATCACGAGAAAAGCACTGGACAGATTTAGATGAAATTTGGTATGATGATAGCTGGTTATTCGAGTCAACTTAAGGATACTTTTTACTGCGGGAAAATATTTCATCTCTGAGAAATCTATACTACACGTTAAAACATAACTAGGGACGAACCCGAGCGAAGCGAGGGTGAGTCACTAGTATATATATAAAAGGCTTTGTCCCGATTGACTGATGGATGAGACGTGTATTTTTGAAGAACTTATTCCTTATATGACGTTGGCATCAGATTAGAAAGGATTTTTCAAAATTCATCCCTTAAAGGGGTAAAAGGGGATACCAAAGTTTATCTGTGAAAAATTACTTGAAACTTAGTATTAATGATCTTCAATTCAATTAAAGAAACATGTATTTCATCTTTTTTATAATTTATCCCGTAAGGGGGAAAAAAAGGGGATGAAAATTTGTAATTTTTAATGTAAAATGCACGGAAAGTGGTATTTAGCTTTAAAATACATACTTAAAATACGTATATAATATGTATATTAGATTTTTTTTGAAATTTATCCCTTAAAGGAGTAAAAGGGGATGGCAAGGTTTATACGGAGAACAAAATGTTGATCAGAGTTACCTGAAACTTGATATTAATGAACTTGGCTTTGTGGACGTGCTACACTAACCCCCAAAAACAACAATGCTACTGATTTCAATAACAAAAGTGATTTTGATTTCAATAACTTAAGTCCTTTGAAGGGTCAGAAATAGAATATAGGTCTGTCGTTTCAGAGATGCAAATAGATGAAACAGTTCACTATCCAGTAGAATTCCTTAACAGTATTCTATCCTTCTGAAGGTTAGCCTGTTATGAATAAGCCACCAAAGCTGTGTAATCGGATAAGACTGCTAGTAATCTATAAAAAATTGTTGTGGCCACTGTGTTTGTTGGATATACTCGAGGGGATTTAGTATTCATACCTCGAATAATACCACTAATAACCTTTGACTATGGCTTTGAATTTAATCTATCACAATTCCTCCTTAAAATTTGTTTTGCAATGAGTATTAATAAATGTCAGGGCCAGTTGTTAAAAGTAGCAGGTATGGACTTTAGAGATTTGCTTCTCACATGGACATTTTAACACAACCCAGAACCAGACGGAACATCCACTAATGTGGTATACAAAGAAGCTCTTAATTAAATTTTAACTCTTCGAGTTCCCCTAGTAATTAATATGTTAAAAATGATTTAATTCAGTTCATTTGGCAGATTCATTTTCAATGTACCCGAAGGTCGTGGCAGACACGAGATCTGTGGATTTTTTTCCAGTAGAATATATTTATGTTATTATTTTTTTGAATTTATCGATGTTTTATTAATTTTTAATCGATTTTGGAGTTAAATTTATTGTTTTTTTTTTTCAAAAAAATTAGATTTTAAGGTAATTACAGAAAGAAATGAAATTCATTTGTAATCTAAGTTTACTCATTAGTTAAAAGTATAATTTAAAAAAATTAAGTTGATATTAACAAAATTTTGTCATCGTTTTGTTAAAAAAATCATAAAAAATGTAAAAAATGAAAAAAATAATTAAAAACAAAAAAAGTACATTAAAGGGTAATTTTAAAAAGATTTAAATTTTTAAAATTACTCCTTAATGTACTGTGCATCCACCAAACGCTTAGATATTGATGATAAAAAAGAAAAGGATGAATTTTTATTGAAAGTCGAATATCTCAGGAAAAAATCGACGTAAAGAGTTTAGTAAAAACTTTTTTTATACATTCTATATATATTGTAAATTACATTACCTTAGTTTCATGAGAATTAAAAGATTATTCTAGAAATTAAAAATAAAAAACCAAGAAAAAATTAAAAACTGAGTTTTTTGCAAATATCTGGAAAACTTTGAGGTTTTTGTAAAAAGTGTTAAAAATAAAAGTTGTAGATTTTTACTAGACCTACAACTTTTGTAGAAAACATTTTTCGATAGAACATCACAGTAAGCCGGAAATTGTAAAAAACTATTTTTCAATGCTTTGCGTCCCCCCATTTCTCGGGGGTGGCTGGGCATCGGGGGAATTTTATGAATTTCTATTCCTTATATACCTGCCAACATTTTAAAATTATAAAACTTCAGGTTTTCAATATTTTGTTCCCAAACTGCATTTTGCTTGGACTATAAGGATAACATACTATTTCCGTTTTAATACTTTAAAAAATTGGCAATTATAATGCGGTAATGTATTGGACGTCGCTCGATATTTCGACCCCTAAGATCCCGATACTCTTATAGATGTTAAGAGGAGTGTTCTGGAACTTTGGCGCTTTAGAGAATGGGGTTTTTTTAGTGGAGAACGCACAAACTTGTGTCTTTTTAGGGGTTAAACTGGACGAGATTTCGTGGGCCCCAATCGGAGAGCTGCTCTAGGGAAGTCGCAATTTCGGACACAAGTTGGACTCTGTTCTCCTCAACCTTACCTCGAGAGATGCTTGCTCGGCCAGTACAACAGGCATCGACTGTACTGTCATCTGCATAGCAATGAGTGTTGCCAGTTAGCAACATATCGTTGATATGCAGTATAAACGGTGTAGGCGATAGTAGGTACTAAACCTTGGGGTACGCCAGCGTTAATCTGTACAGTGTCGGAGCATATACCGTCAATTACGACTTTTATGCTACGTCCAGAAAGAAAACTAGCAACCCAAGAAAGCATTTGTTTGACATATTATTATTGTTTTGAAAGAGCCAAACGTAGATTACGAAAAGTATTAATTCAATGTCCATAATATCTATCAATTATATCATACACTACTTTAAAAAATCTGGTTGATCTTTGGTGCATTCTGTTGAACAATAACAAGAAGCGTCCGTTAAATAGAAAGGGACATACGAAATTTTTTTTGTGAGTATTTTCTATGATTAATTGTAATTTGTAATATTCTTTTGTAAACGAAATCAATGTTGTTCGTACCTCAACCTAGGTGTAGCCTTTCTTTCTTTCTTACACCTGGCTGCGAAGAGGTTGCGGCCAAGTACCTAATCTTTCGTGTAGTGTTTTTATGTAGTATGTAGAGTAAAACAAGCGCGGGGGCCAGTTTAATAAATTTCTGATTTGCCCCCCCCCCCCCCCCCCCCCTAGGCCAAAAGCTGGGTACGCCCATGCATAGAAAATTGTCAAATTAACAAAAACACTAACATTTTTTATGTGGATTTATCCATAACAGCCCCCATAGTATTTTATATTTTGCTCTACTTTAATTACGCAAAATAGATCAAAATATTGCCTCAATAAAATAACTATCCTAATATAATGTTCATATCTATTTATTGCAGCCTATTTAATAGAATTTATTAGTTTACATTACATACTAGGCAAAGAGGTTTTCCTTTTCTAAATACATTTTAGTTCTGGCCAAATATTTATTATTCCAAATTACATTTAAGTTTTACTTTGTAGATTTACTAAACTTTAATTTGTAGGTATACATTTTTGTGATCGAATCTTAAAAACATTTACTTTGATACCTCTTTATTTAATTACCTAATTAGTAATTAATATAATGCCTTTGATTATTTTTTTGTAAAACACAAACTGACGTCTGAAAACGGTCATTATGATTTTTATTTCTATATAGCCTATGCCTATATATGACACTTGCATGATCAAGACATATATAACGATGTATGAATGATTAAAATCGGTTAAGCCATTAATATACATAGGATCAGACATACATACAGGTCAAACACATAACCCTCTTTGGGCTTTCGCAATTTCACAATTCCCCAAATCGTTTCAAGTCCAAGTAAAATAAAGGTACAAAGGTACCAAACGCATTGAAAACTCTTTTTATAAATTCCTTGCCGTAAATCAAAGAATTTATCAAGAATGAATATATGCTAGATAACTTTGTATAATACATTATGAAAATTGATTACATCTCTTATATAGCAGTGTTTACATTATTGTAGTGAGGCCTGTTTTAGCCGTTGTTTAGACACACGTCTCACTGACGAGCCGTGAGCTTCGATATTTCTTTAAAGAATAATTAAGATGAAACAAGGATAAATAAAACTTTAAATAGTTTCCAGAATCTCATTGTTATTTAAATTATATATACTTGCTTTGCAATACTTGCATGAAAGCTATTGTTAAAATTAAAAAATCCTAAAGAACAGATTAAATAAAAAGGATTTTGAAATTCTTTTTTTCCTGAATTGATTGAAGCCCGTGCCCAGTAAGTAATGGAACTTTAAAAAGGACTAAAATATTATTTTTTAAACTATCGCGTATTAGTACCTAACAGATGTTGGTATATTCAATATATTATCTTACCTGACCATTTTCGACGACCGCGTCGCTCAACATAACTTGCAAGAGTTTAAGTTTTCTTTGAAGTGACCCACTCGCTTCTTATAGAGTATTGTGATGTATTTATCATCAACACCTGCACCTTTGTATCCAAAATATACATTTATTTAACCCCATTGGCACCAATAGCACTGCGTTCTACTTTTAACACAACCAAGTGGCCGGAAAACGTCGGAAATTAACATTTTTAGCAAGATTTTTCTCAGAAATCAAAGAAGTTGGTCTGGTTCACGGGAAATTTAAATCAAAGTGACGCTCTCGTTACTTTTTCATTTTCCAACTAAAATCATAATAAACCAAAGCGAAAAATTAAAATATCCATCCAACCATTCGTCTCCTTTTGGTCTTGAATATTTTTTAAGATTTATAATTATAATTTAAAATTTGTGTTTTATAAAAACTAAAAAAAAATATTATTATACTACTATTATATAAAGAAATACTCGTATATAACCATTTCACTGTACACAATTTTCGCGAACAAATTAAAAGTCGTTCGATGTTCGAAATCTAAAAACTACTGTACCAAGTCTTGTATCTCGAAGGAACTTACAAAATATAAAAGCATTGCAATCGTCGAGAATATTTAGCTATTTCTATAGAATAACGCGCTCAGAGAGCATTTGTTTTAAATCATTAACGTTTGGCGGTTTGTTTATTATTAAAAGATGTATGATTACAGTACGTTCGCCATAAATATAATTGACCATATTTTGTAAAAGAACTCTCTTTTCATCTTTATAAATAAACTATTCGTCGTGGCTTTACCTGCCGGTTGGTTGGTCTAAATGATAAAAGTGAAGTTTACTAAGGAGACATTGTCAAAAAGAAAAAGTGTGTGTTGTGTGTATACTTATGTACGCACGTAAAAAGTTATACTTCTTTGGCGTAACAGAACAAAAATAGCTAAAGATTTCATCCCGTATGTCTCAACTCTCTGTTTGTAAAAGGAATGATAAATTAATAAAATAATTAAGGCATGTTAGGTATATTACAATCATATATTTATAGAATATCATTTAAGGAAAGAATATAACATTATATATCATTTGTCAGACAATAATGACGGTTACCATAGCAAACAACAGTTATCAGCTAACTTCATCATGTCGCTTTTTGGCTGTCGGTGTGCGCGCGCATAGTAAAAATTTTACTCTCATATTTTTTTCCAAACGTCCCCAAAAGAAGTATAACTTCAAAAAATACAACATAAGAAATATTTGAGGAGGAGGAGAAAATAGAAAGCCGATACGTGTAAAACATAATCCTTTCGTGAAGATAACTTATGGTCTATAAAGTTTACTGGCAACATGACTACGGCACCTTACTTTCAGTTGAAATCATAGTTATTTACATTTTTTATGATCAATTACAGATCGGAGCGGATGGTGCGAAATCAGCAGTCCGTGAAGCAATGGGCGTACAATATGTTTCCTGGAACTACGACCAAATGGGAGTCGTTGCAACATTACATCTAGCAGAGGTAATCTTTATATAAATGATACTAGTGACTCACCCTTGCTTCGCTCGGATTCGTCCCCTAAATAAAAATAGCCTAAGTTATTCCTTATAATATCAGCTATCTGCCAGTGAAAGTCCCGTTAAAATTGGTCCAACCGTATCGGAGATTAGCTGGAACAAACAGACAGACAGACAAAAATTTTAAAAATTGTGTTTTTCTTAAAAGTACCGTATATAATTCCATATGCATTTAGTATAAAGCTGTTATTTTGACATTACAAACAGACACTTAAATTTTATTTATCTGTATAGATTACGCACTGAAATGTAGAAAATCGTGTTTTTTTTATTACAATTTTGAAATGTTCATCAATGTATCTCAGTGAATGTCAATATACGCGCTGTAGCAAATTTTAAATGTTTTAGGCTAACATTTGTTTTATAATGTAAAATATAGTTGTCATAACTTAGCGTGTCTTTTGTCTGGCTGCCAATCTATACGCCAGACAACGAAGTTTAGATTCTCGGAATTAAATTTTGCATTCACCATGCACTATTGATATTCTTGAGCCGCTCGAAATGACCAGTTGAAAAGGAAATTGTAATCCTGCTAACGGCATTTCTGAAAAAAGAACATTGAATTGTAATGTCGTTTTGTTATTTCTGTCTACCCTTTGAAAAAAATAATGACAACTTATTATAAATAATAACTAATGTCTAATGCTTTATATGCGATTTCGTAAAGAGCTACATTTTGTTTCAATACAGAATTTTGTCGATACTTAAAAAAAAATCACTTTACCTATTGAATTATTTTTTTATTATATTTGGAAAATATTTAACATGTATAACTTTTAACGTTAGGAAATCCATTTACGCATACTCTCTACTAGGTAAATCTTGGCATTACGCCCGGCTGGATTGCCGTACTCAAATGAGACACCAACCAATACAAGGTGAACAAACATCGCGGGGAAAGATGTAAACCTAACAATATTAAACAAAAAAATAGTCATATAACAGTTATTTTTCACATTTATTTATCTCTAGAGAATTAAGAGGCCTATTACAAAATGTACTGAGTTCTATGGTATTGAGTTCGGGCGGCCGACGCATCGCTTTTTCTAGCATTTTCTGCAGTTGTAATTATTTCTATGTAAAGTTTTATAATAAATTATTAAAAAAGATATGTAATTACGTTTCTTTTAAACTGACGTATATTCTGAACGTTTTTAATAGTTTTTTTAAATTTTGAAAAGGAGTTTTTTGTAGAAATCTAATACATATTTTCAAATTCAGAGGTCGCTATAAACTCAACCACTATATAGGTACGAGATTATTATATATTTTTCATTTCCTTTGCTTAGTAGTTAGTACATATAGTATTTCAATCCATGAGCTTGAAAAAGTGCCGTCGCGCATTTTATTAAAAACTTGCTTCGGAATTTTGGCTGTATTTCAATTAATAATAAAAATTTGCGACAAGCGAGGCCGCTATGAACTACATTAATAACTATCCTCCACCATACAATAAGTCAAAATTTTCGAAGAGTTTCAGTTTCTCTGAATAAGAACGCCAAAGATGGGCATCAAATTGAAAAATCACGGTCATAATGTAATAGGCCCTCTTAACCTTGCTTCGCTCGAGTTTGTCTCTAGGTGCCAAACATTATCCTATGCGTTACTCTAGGTCATATTCTATATGTAGATATACTAAATTTTATCCATATCCTGGGCCGTTTTAGCGTAAAGAAATAATTGACATACAAATCTTCGCAATTACAATAGTAGAAATAGATAACGTAATAAAAATAGCTAAATAAGATTTTATATATATAACGAAGCATTGTTACAAACAGAACTTTTATTAATGGTAACGTCAGCCATGCTGGCATCGCCATTTGCTTTATCACACATTGCAAATAATTAAAACCATCCAGAATATATAATTAACACTTTATATTTTTCTTTTACATTATAAATTATATTATTATTATTAAATTAATAATCATAACCAAATAAATTTTTACTCTTGATTTTTATTATTAACTAAATAAAATCTACTCAGATTTTTTTTTAATTTTTGCGTTCCATAATTATATAATACAAATATAATAATTATTATTAGTCTTGCATTATATACTTATTCATTCGTATTTCAGGAAATGGAAAACACAACAGCGTGGCAAAGGTTTTTACCCACTGGACCGGTTGCTTTACTTCCTTTGGATTCTACGCGATCGTCCCTCGTCTGGTCCATGACGCACGCTCAAGCTAAAGACTTATTAAACCTACCTGAAGAGAGGTTCGTTGACGCACTAAATGACGCATTGGTAAGTTGGAGTTACATTTACTGTTAAATAACTTTTCCTCGCTTATAAAAACTTATTGAATAAGTTTTAAATTAAATTAGTCTTCTGAAACAGTCTTCCTTGTTTACATAAGTTTTCAAGATCTTTCTAATGTCCATATTTTGCTCATTAACATCATCAAGGCTTAAATCGGAATGTGTCGTATAGAATTACGTCGCACCTTCAGTATGATATGTGCATATTATTATTACGTTTGTGCGCATAAACCGCTGAACTAATTTTGAGGAATTTTGGTATAACGATAGATTAGACATTGAAGAAGGACGTAGGCTACCTTTCGTTCCAAAAATAAAACTTAAAAGGTGAAAGTTTGTATCATCATTTCTCAAGTTTAAACATCGGAGGATTTGAGAGTGATATAGGAATGCTTCTTTTAACTTAAAAATTATTACTTTCTAATATTAAAATCTTACTCTATATTGATCATACTTCATGAATAGCCATTCATGAAGTATGATCAACCAGCCAGCCATTCATCAACTTAACAAAGCTAGCGCGTGAATCATATCGGACAGTTCAATCTGAATACAATATTTACAAAACCATGATTAAAAATGTATTTTTGTTTTTGAAGAAAAATTTAAGAAATATCATAGGTTGCTCTTTTTGCCTTTTTCTTAACGTTGGGAAATGTTTTTACGCATATCACCTGAGTACATAAGACCGTTCAAAAAACCCAGTACCACCCACTAAAAACCGACGGAACCTCCCCCGTCTTATTGAGGCGTCGCAAGGTCGCTTACGCACTCAGCCACGACGCCCCGACGGCAAGTCTGCCGAAGCAGACCACAACAACCATGGAATTGCTCCAACAGCCCATTTTGCTATCAGAGAACCAGAGTACCAAGAGTATGCCGCATGGTACACTGCCCACCAAAGTGGGTCGCCTCCCAGTGTATTCTTTGACTTAACGCCCGACTGAATTGCCGACGACAAGGGGCACAAAAACCATCCCTGCTATTCTTGCTCACTTTTATTAATTTATCAATTTTCAGTGGAAGCAATATCCTAGAAGCAGTGCAGTAGATGCCTGTACCTCCTGGGTCGGTTCCGTGCTAAAGAAGGTGGGTCTCCCCGACGGTGCCGAAAGACAATTACCACCAAGTGTAAAGTCCATAGTTCCAGGATCAAGAGCGGCATTTCCATTGGGTTTCGGACATAGCACACGGTATATTTCCCCTGGAGTTGCATTAATTGGGTAAGTTAGAATGCAATAACTTTTGTTTACCTACAATACAAAGAATAAATGAATGTAAAGAATTGCAACTGGTCATCTGTATTTTCTTCAGATAATATTGATAGTATGATTGAGTCATTAACTTCTGAACTGATTAGACTTTATGATATCCACGCCCCGGTAAGACCAGTTCGCATGAAGCATGCTCCAGCCCCCTGGTTAACACCTCTGATTAGAAGAACTATGGCTAAACGCGATAGGGCAAAATCTAAAAACAAAAAATATCCATCTGAAGATAATCTTTCTGCATACAAAAAGCTTCGTAACATCTGCAACAGGATGTGTAGGGATGCTAAACGCCGTTATATTCACACCACAATTCAGGATCTCTCCCAAACGCAAGTTTGGAGATTCCTTGAGTCGCTTGGCGTGGGCAAGAACCAGAACTCGGGCGAAGTCTCGGTTGACCTCAATAAATTAAATTGTTATTTTGCTACCCCACCTTTAACATTAAATCAACAAATCAAATCTGCTACCCTTAATTACTTATCTAGTATTGTCCCACCAGACTCGTTTTCTTTTTCTTTCAAACCAGTCTCAGAAGATGTCATTAAGAAATGTATCCGTTCCATCACTACTAAAGCCATCGGTAGTGACAACCTCAGTCTCGACATGATTCTACCTGTGTTGGACTGCATTGCTCCAGTTTTCACCCACATCTTAAACTACTCTCTGGCCTGCAATGTTTTCCCAACACAATGGAAGAATGCTCTAGTCGTACCTCTACCCAAAACCCCAAATCCATCCAGCCTCAATGAGTATCGTCCTATATCTATCCTACCCATTCTATCTAAGGTCCTTGAATCTATTGTCCATAACCAACTTTATTCCTACCTTACCTCGTATAATCTATTATGTCCTTACCAGTCCGGTTTTCGTCCTTTCCATAGCACTGTTGGTGCGCTGCTGAACATCACGGAGGACATACGGTACGCTATGGATAACACCAAGCTTACTGTGATGGTACTTCTTGACTTTAGTAGCGCATTCAACTCTGTAGACTTCGACATCCTTCTTGGCACTCTTCGCGCAGTTAACATTTCCCCTGCGGCTATAGACTGGTTTAACTCATATCTTTTCGGGCGCCGCCAGTGTGTGAGAGCTAATAACACTTCATCAGTGTGGTTGGATCTCACGGCTGGGGTCCCTCAAGGCGGCGTTCTTTCACCACTGCTCTTCTCTGTTTTTATCAATAACATATCTCGCGTTATTTCTTCTCCCTACCATCTGTATGCAGACGATTTACAACTCTATCGTCATTGTGAGTTGAACGATTTGCCTGATGCTATAGAAAAGTTAAATAATGACTTAATCGCTATTCAAACTTGGGCTGAAACTTTCGGTCTCTTAGTTAATCCAAAGAAGTCTCAAGCGATAATTATTGGCAGCAGCAGGTTAAGGTGCAGAATAGATTGGAAATCAGTATCTGCGATTATTTACTCTGGAGTTCCAATTCCTTACTGCGATAAGGTAAGGAACTTGGGTCTCATTATGGATTGCAATATGAATTGGACACCTCATATCAATGAAGTTAGTAGGCGTATGCACTTTACTTTCCATTCTCTAAAGCGTCTCCAATACTTTCTCCCCTTTAAAACCAAAGTTATGCTTGCGCAATCTCTTCTACTACCCATACTCGACTACGCCGATGTATGCTATTTAGATGTGACAGAGGAGTTACTGAATAAGCTTGAGCGTCTCCAAAATCTCGCCATACGCTTTATCTATGGTCTGCGTAAGTATGATCATGTCTCCGAATTCCGAGCTCAACTTCAATGGCTCCCTATCCGCCTTCGCCGTGATATGCACATCCTTTTGTTTCTATTTAATATCCTTCATAATCACAATTTTCCTTCTTACCTTCGTTCCCGGTTCAACCTCCTTCCGACTCCTACACGTTCCAGGCGGCCCTGCATCACATCGATGCTTGAGATACCGAGAAGTAACACCAAGTTTTTACAAAACTCTTTCTCGGTACGTGCTGCAGTGTTATGGAATAAACTTCCTAAAATTCTACAGGAGAGCCCTTCTACAGCTGCGTTTAAAGCCAACATAAAAAAGCATTTTCTAGCTCAATCTTGAATAATTTATTTTTCTGGTTAGCATTTATGTACATATATATTTATATAGTTTTGGTATGTATTAGATTACATGTATATAATATTATATATCTATACTTGTATTTATGTATTAATCTTATATAATATGTATATGTTTTATGTATTTATATATGTATATATATACACACATATATTTAAGTATTAATTATGTGTTATACTTATATACTTTACTTTTATTATTGTTTTTTTTTTCTCTGCACTTTCTCTTTCTGTCCCGCTACTTAACACTATTTCACACATGCATGGGTTGACTGGAAGAGATCCCTTATAGAGATAAGCCCACCTTTGTCCACGTCACTTTCTATGTATTTTATTTTCTTATTTTTTTTATTTGTGCAATAAAGAATATATATATACAAGTTAGTACTATAATAGTTTAGTATTAGCATGGGGTCTCATTACGAACAAAGAAAAATTAGTTCAAATTAATGTATCGATTTTGTTATTAAAGTTGTGTTAAATGAAAAAAAGGTAAAAAATAGATCCCAAAAAGGTGTGATATTGTTTTGAAAAATATTCTAAGTGAAGGGAAAAGAAATAATGCGCCTGTAAATCAAATTTTCTGATTATTGAAATATCAATAATCAGGTGATGGGTTTGATGGATGTGATTCACAGATGGCGCTTTTACTTTTTATGAATTGTTTATCACGGTTAAAAATGGTTAAAATTACTAATATTTTTATTTCAATGCAGAATTAGTTGAACTATTAGAGAATCAACGACATCTATTATCTATTCAAGCAAACAAAAATAGCCCGAAGAATAGCACAAATTAGCGCTGTCCCATTTCTTTGTATGGGATGAGGCATCTGTACTATAGTATTATATAATCTGCGGTACTAGTAATTACGTGATTAATTAATTCTGTAATGCCTTAAGATTTACTTTTTTGTACCATACACTACTCTCTCTAGTTTTAAGATTTCTTTGTATTTCTTTTATAAGTGAATTTAATATTTTAAGAAAATAAATATCTTAAACAATATACCATAAGTAATTATAATTTGATAGCAGTCAATGCAAAAATAGTGCACCTTTTTTAAGATTTTTTTTTATTTTCTCATCAAATTGAAATAAAGAAAATATTTATTGTATACTGTGAGGGCGTAGTTAAGTCAATTGTAACCAGTGTACACATACAGTTGTTCATAAAAACTGTATGCACACGAGGACTTTTTAACACAGTGGAGACGTGTATGATGCGGGGTAGGCGGAGATACGCTTATCTTAAATAGATGGAACGCAAGTTTAATCTGCATTTTTCATTTATTGTCGTCGACCCGTTTATAGAAAACGGTTTACATAGTTTGAAGAGTTAAATAAGGATTAATGATAAAAAAAATAACCTAAGGACAAATGTCATAGTTTATATAGAAAAATAACTAAATCAAACACACCAAACAAAAAAAAATCGTTTGTAGTTTGTAGATCAATTTTAGGAAAATATAATATTTGATAAAAAAAAATGTTTTGTTACAGTGACGCAGCTCATCGAGTCCATCCCTTGGCTGGCCAAGGTGTTAACCTGGGCTTTGGAGACATAAAAGATCTTACAGATTTTCTGGAAGAGTCACTCTATACGGGATTAGATATAAGTAATACTATAGTATAATTAATATTATTATTAGATTGTTTGTTTGTTTGTTTGAACTCGTTAATATAATATGTGTAATACTAGTCCGATTTGAGAAATTCTTTTCGCATTTCAAAGCCTATTTATTGAGGCTAACGTTACGACTCTTAGGAATGGCGCAATTGTAACACACAAAAATATGCAACCATGGGCGCTGGGATAGGGATGCACTTGCACCCCTTCCCATGAAGGAAAATATATAGTAAAAGTTAAAGAAATGAAAAATCATTTAAAGATTAGTTGTAGTTTAATGTGAACAAGCAATAAGCATGCCTCCCCCTGGAAACAATGGAAACAATGCTGTCGCCACCCATGTGCCTATAAAAATATATTTCTTTATTACCTCTTGCTATAAGAAAAAGCACTTGATGGCCTATATTTTACAATCCCATACATGTTGAATAGTGGTTATTCAGATTGCTAAATTTTGTTCTTTTTTTCAGCACATCCCAATTGGATGGAAAAATATGAAAGTTCCCGTCAAAGACACAATGTGCCCACACAGTTGGCTATCGACGCCTTATACCGCTTGTACGGGTTAGACCTGCCGCCATTCGTCCTCGCGAGGAGCGTCGGTCTGCAGATAACTAACGCTATACAACCTATCAAGGTGAATCTTTATTTTCTAATATCAGTATAAATAATTTATAATAATGAATTATTATGCTCAAAAGTGGGGCGGTCGTGTTTGTCTGGGCCTGAGACTGAAGAATTATACAGGCAGAGTCCGCCAAAAAAAAAATGTCGAAGACAGAAATAGTGGTGTGATTTTGCTATTTATGCTACCATTCCCGGTTTTGCCAAAGAGATCGTTTACTGTCTTTAAAAAATAGGTTTTTTTTATTAGTTGTCAATTTAAAAAGATTATATTATGAATAACAAAAATAATATATATTGTGTTTTTTAAGCATTAGTTCTATCCCCCTTTAAAAAGAGATAGCATATTAGCTTTTTTTATTGTAATAAAATCCGTTTACAATTTTTTTTATTCACATTTATTTACTTATCGTTATTGACACAGTTATAAGTATTCTATTAATATCTGTATAATGTTTGAAAAAAATATAAATTATTTTAAAATATTATTCTTTAGCTTTATGTTCAGTTTTATGACAGTCGGACTATATTATTCCTTAGTCTAGTACAGATTATCATAAGGTTTCTACCATTAGATATAAGATTATAGTCTAAATACAGTATATAGTATATAGCTACCTATGAATAATTTTTAAAAATAAGTTGATATTTGGGAATTCTGGGTCATTCATATACGATAATCCTATATCTAAGTTAATATCCGTAATGTTGCCTGCGTAGTAAAACCGCTGGATCTACAAGTAAGGGTCTAAGTGGGTAAAGAAAGATTGCAAATTTAAAACTTAAATACCTTGTATGGATTACCTTGAAAATATAGAAATAAGAATTATTGCTAGTTAATACGATCAATAAAACATACTACAATAATCTCTTGAATATCGATTTATGTATATATCTATTAAAATTCTCGAAAATAAAAAAAAATCTATGACGGACATTTTTTTTTTATTTTCCTTTAAAATTATATAAAAAAGCAATAGATCTTAAGTATTAAATCAAATTATTTCTGTACATCATTTTATTATTTAACATATTTTGTTTCAGAAATTGATAATGTCGCACGCTACAACATAGAAGAAGTTATAAAGAGTGTCGTTTGTTTTCATAGTATTATGTTTTTATAAAATTGTAAATAACTTATTAAAATAAAGGAATATAATAATCAAAATGTCGTTTTATTTTATTACAAGAACTACAAAGAAAGTTGCTTATATAGAAGGGCTGTTAAAACAAAAATAGAAATCTGCGCATCGTTGGAATTACATTATAGTTCTCATTCAATTTTGGATAACTTATTTGATTTAAATATAATACTTATGAGATAAAGTTATTTTTAAAATCGAAGTGAAATTAACTATTTGTAAAAAAAAAACTAGTTATTTGGTCTTTTAAAGAAAAGGTTACCTGGAAAAAATAAATATTATTTATATAAATTAAAATACTACCGTGCGGTAGTAGTATCATATTAGAAAATAGCATATGAAGACTTTTGTTAACAATATCTCCTTGCTGATTTATTTAACTATTTATATGCAAACTGCATTATATAAAATTATTATCTTGTTTATGCATTAGTCTCTTTTTTACCCGGCTGCGACGAAGCCCAAAGGAGGGTTATGTGTGTGACCTGTATGTATGTATGTCCTATGTTCCCTCGTAGCAGCACTAAACGATTTAACCGATTTTGATGATTCACAAGTCTTTAGATTCGTCTTGATAACGAGTGTCACAGGCTGAATAGAAATAGTTAAAAATTAAAATGGCGGATTTCAGGCGCCAATTTGAGTCTTTCATTTTTTTTTTCCAAACCTATCGAGTGGAGTTTAATTTGTTTAAAAGTACTTTAGGATAAGAAATTGCTAAATATACGTCAAATGTCTAATTAGCCAAAAGTAAAAATCTTTAAATTAAAAATATAAAAATAAAAATAGCTTTTATGCAGTCGACTTTTATTTTTACAATATAGTTTTTGTTGAATGAATAGTATCGATATTATATTACTACATCGGCACTGCAATCAATACAAGGTGAAATTGTAATTTTGTGTATTGTGTATATGTGTAGTCTGTACATACATATTATATTGTTATAAAAAGATATTAATAGCCTACACATATCATAAAGTTCTAACCGAGTCGAATCTGTACAAAATTATGTAATATATTTTTTGGTAAATCTTATTGAAATAGTCATTATTATCGATACAGAAGCCGAATTTATAGTTTTTAGAATTTTTCTCTGTCTGTGACCGCGTCACGGAAAGACCACTAGAGGGATTTTGATGAAATTGGGTATGATGATGGCTGGTTATACGGGTCAACATATAGGATACTTTTTAATGTGAAAAAATATCTCAGCTCTGAAAAATCTATAGTACTAAACGTTAAAACCTAAGTTTATAAATATGATATATCGCTATATATCGCTAGTTTTTTATAAATATGAATCTATTTAATTCTATTTACAAATTATTCGGAAAATTCGAGACGACAACCACCCACTTTAAAATACCATCGTCTTAACCTAATTAGAGTTGTAATCTATACAGATAATAAAATTGGAGTGTCTGTTTGTAATATTAAAATAACCGCTTTTTACTAAATGCATATGGATGTATACACGGTACATATACCAAAACAACATTTTTTACAATTTTTGTCTGTCTGTCTGTTTGTTCCGGCTAATCTCTGAAACGGCTGGACTGATTTTGACGAGACTTTCACTGGCAGATAGCTGATGTAATAAGGAGTAACTTGGCTACTTTTATTTTAGAAAAAAAATAGGGTCCCACGAAAACAAATTTAAACCCAAAAAAAGTCTGTTTTCGGAAGCAACCTAGGGACGAACCCGAGCGAAGCGAAGGTGAGTCGCTAGTTGAGAAATATTTAAACATAGGTACATATGCACTTTGCTAATAAAAGTAATCTTTCAACAAAGAAAAAACAACAAACACAATTGTTAAACAACAATTAGAAATTAGAAATATGTTATATAATTGTTATTTTTTTTCAATATTATTGTATTGTTATTTCGTGTACAGAAATGTCCTAATATTTGTATATTAAAGTCTGTTGTTTTTTTTTTATAACTGTTACTTTAATAGTAATTAACATATAAACGATTAAATTTGACTTTATTTTTCTTTTTTAATCCATTCATCTGTTATGAAGTCGGTTAAAACATAATATCAAGCATATAAAACAAATATTTATTAAATTATAATAAAAGCGTAGTTACGTGTTTATAAAAACTGACAAAGTACATTCTGTTTTTGTATTAATTTATGACAAACATGCCTATATCTCTATTCCTTTTATCTAATAATTGCTTAGTATAAGCGCAAATGACAAACGCTAGCTGTCTTTTTTTCCTTATATGTCCGTAGTTTTGATTACGCGATCCCTTTCACATCATTTGGCAATGTAGTGGTTATCTGGTGGTCTCTATACCTACATAATATAATATTCTGAGTCGAATAAGAGGCCTATCACAAAATGTACTGACTACTGACTTCGATGGTATTGAGTTCGAGCGACTGACGCATCGATGTTTCTAGCCTTTTCTGCAGTTGTAATTACTTCTATGTAAAGTTTTATAATAAATTATTTTAAAAAAAGTATGTAATTACGTTTCTTTTCAACTGACGTATAGGGAACTGACGTTTCAGCTAATTCAGAACGTTTTAATAGTTTTTAAGATTTTGAAAAGGATTTTTTTAATAGAAATCTAATACATATTTTTTTTTAAACCGCTATAAACTCAACCACTGTATACGAGATATTATTATATATTTTTCATTTCGTTTGCTTAGTATAGTATTTCAATCCATGAGCTTGAAAAAATGCCGTCGCGCAATTTATTAAAAAGTTGCTTCGAAATTTTAGATTTAATTCAATTAATAATGAAAATTTACGAAAAGCGAGGCCGCTATGAACTATATTAATAACTATTCTCTATCATACAATAAGTCAAAATTGTCGAAGAGTTTCAGTTTCTCTGAATAAGAACGCCAAAAGAAAAATCACCATCATAATGTAATAGGTCACTTACTCTTAAATATATACAAAACGTAAAAACTCTTTAATTAGGTACCTACGTATTGAAAGCGAAAAAATAAGAATAACAACGCAGAATAACAAACACTGCGGATGTGGGAAAGTTCGTTGCTTCCTAAAGACACGTTCTTTTGAATTTGAGCTCATACAAACGAGGTCATTTTGTATTATATTGCTAAAGCGAAGCCCCACGTTTCATGCAGCTGCCGTTATCGATCGTTGCTCACTCTCTGACGTCACGAATAATAATGGCCGCCTGGCCGCCATCTTGTGCAAACGATAAATGATCTTAAAAACACTTATACATATATAAACTCAAAAATATTCCTATTATCTTTATTTGAGTGACTCAACTATGACGGAAACGTCTGTGTTATTATTATCCTTCATACAACGTTCTCACTTCTCAGAAATGTTAATTTTATTCATAAATGACGAATGAAATACGAACGAAAACAAAATCATTGAAAATTATGTACTGGGGTAATTACTAACTACTATGGATCATTATAGCAAAATCCTAATTGATTTCGTTTAAATTTTAAATTCAATAACCAAACAATGAATAAAGATCATTAGGACATTTTAAAATTAACCATTTATTTACCTAATTATTCAGTATTTGTTATTTATTAGAATTCACTTATATTATTCATTATAGTATGGGTACTTAGGCAGGGTAATTTACTAAATAGGTACTTATATAGTTATTTTACATATTAACCTACTGATATTTGCTAGATCATGTACCTACCTATTTTAGCTTTCTAAACTTAACAAGTACTTATTCAAGGATTGTATGTACCATATTATATTTTTATTAATAAATAATAAGATACCTACATCTTTTTATCTAGAGGCTTAGATTAAGCGTTATTATTCTATGTCTACAGTTCTATCTAGGTTGATTCCCCATACAAACTTTCATTCCCATTTTCTCCCCCTAAAGGAATGATTTCCGGGATAAAAACTATCCTATGTCCTTCCCAGGGTCTCAAACTATCTTCTTGTCAAATTTCATCTAAATCGGTCCAGTAGTTTCGGAGCTTATTTGGTGCAAACAAACAAACAAACAAAAAATCTTTCCTCCTCATAATATTAGTATAGGTGATATAGCCTTTAGCCTTCCTCGATAAACGGGCTATCTAATGCAAAAAGATTTATTCAAATCGGATTAGTACTTCCTGAGATTAGCGCGTTCAAACAAACAAATAAACCAAGTCTTTATAATATTAATATAGTCAAGTATCAACTAACAAAGCACATGAAATTACTATGCTTTAATGATTGAGCTGCCTTAATTATCGTATAACCTACCTAGATAATATCTAGTTCATGACGTCTACATCATATTTAAAGCAGGTTAAACTAAGTAAAAATAATTTTACCTATACATATATTATGTACTATTATTATCTTTTCTATTGCTGTATTATTCCAGTTTTTTATTAAAAATATTTACTGTGACAGTAACAAAAACTACCTGCTCATTCTTTCCAATAAGTATACCTAAATGTTGTATTGTGTTGTGAGCAGGTAGGCAGGCAATAATACCTCCATTATTTTGTTCACCTCTATTATTTGAAAGTTATTGTTTAAAACAAAAAAAAAATATTACCTACTTAAGCGTACGAAATATTTGTTTTTTGGGCTTTGTTTATTGGGATTTTCATGATAATTACTTACGTACCTACTTACTCAGTCATTATTAGTTGTTTCACCATAATACCTAGGTACTAAACAATTTTGAATTTAATTAATCAAATTGCTCGAGCTAACCTTATAAATTTATTTAAATTTCTATTGCCAGAGTGCTTTCTTATGAATTACCTACGTATTTAAAAGTGTTTTTTTTTTTTGAAAAAGAATATTTGACCATTTCTCACATTTGAGAAAGAAGGATCAAAGAGGGGCTTTATATAAGTTTTTATATATTTATGCCTTTCAATAAGTTTTGTCAAAGATATACTATGTTGCTTAATTTTCTATATTGAGATATTTCCCCAATATAGATTGAATTTTCAATAAAATCGTTAGTAACTGTCATTGAATTGACCTTTCTTTCCCCTTCGTCCCTTTAAAATTACTTCCCCCTGCTGCCATTCCCCAACCCCAAACATTTCGGAAACATGCTGTTGCCATAGGATTTTATATAATTATATTATAACAATATCATGAATGTCAATTTTTATAAAAATTGATTGTAGAATTTCTTAAACGAGATAAAACTAATAGTAAATTCTAGAAGAAATAAACTTCATATGTGAAAAAATACATAGTTGTCAACAAATAAGAAAAAGCAAGTAATCTAAATCTATATTTGTTCACTAAACAATTACTATACACTATACAAAACATCAAATCTCTCTTTCATCATCTTATCCCATAGTATTTTCTGAATAGAAAACAATTATTATAAACGATAAAGATAATTATGTAATAGCATTCCAAATATTTTTCATGTATAAAATAGCAATAGCATGTTTTCGAAACACCACCCAAGCATTGATCGCCATCTTGCTGGGGGGGATAGCGTCTTGCGTCGTTGGCCGCCATTTTGTTTTACAACTGCGCAGTTGCGCGGCCCCGCTGGCGTGGGTATATAAATGCTGGCATGACGTCAGCTCCGCAGCTCATTTCTCTTCATGGTGCGGAATAGACGTCGTGTGTTGTGAAGTGGTGGCCGTTCTTCAAAACCCTTTGTGCCTGGTCTGATACAGGTGTGTAAAATATTGTCTCATCCCGCAATATTTAAATCTTGTTTTAATTCAAAATGGGCTACAGTACACAAGAAAAATCTGTTGTTGACTTTTGTGAAAGTAAAACTGAATCTCTTTCAAATTGGGTCCGCAAAGTTAAATGTAAATCATTAAATGCCAAGACAAAGAGAAAGCGCGACCTAAGAATAATCGCTATTTTGAGCCACTCCTTGTCCCGTGCTGAAAGTGAACTACTCACTAAACAAAGAGAACGTGCTAGACGATGGGCTCAAATGCAAGCAGATCTTGGATTAAATAACAAAGAAGAGGAAATCGCCAAGGAGCAACGCGAAAAAATCGATAATTTCTGGAAGAATGATCTCAGCGGCCTTGATAATTTTTTCAAAGAACTCGATAATGTTAAACCGATTATTAACCAACAAATATGTGTTACTCAAGTAGGATAAATAGGTAATGTAAAAATTGTAATTGAATCTGTGATATATGTAGGATGTTTTCTAAATTACAGTCCCATTGCGTTTCGCGTGGGTCTGCATCCGACGGCCGCCATCTTGGCTGCCGCTTGGGGCGCGGTCGCTGCTAGCTACGATATGGGTTTGTAACGGTATCATGCATTTATTTAGTTTAATTTATTTAAATTGTTAATTCATATTTCAGTTTTCTATTAAATTATAATAGTGGATTGGAATTTAAAGTTTATTCATATTGAATAATAAATTGTAACATATGTTTAAGTATGACAAATAAAATATTTTTAAAAGAATTTAATTGTTGGATTTTATTTCAATATACTCTTTTGTAATATTATTGGTATTTCACCCGACATGTATTATTCCATGAGTCATCACCGACTTAATCAAGACCGACGTAGCAGTCGCGCTGCCGACTGGTTGCTGAGAAAGCGAGAGCTGTCCACGGTGTCACTTCGGTTGCTGTATTTCGAAGCTGCTAAGTACGCAACGGCACGGCATGCGGCCCTGCAACGAAATTTCAACCCACGAACGATGCTTCCATACCGGTATCAGCCCACATTAGGTAAAAGTTAGGAAATTGCGCAATATTTCATCATTTAAAATCGAACCCAATCACCCGCTTGCGGGTTTTTCGTATTTGTATGTTCTTTCGAGTCCCAGATTTTAAGGCGTGTCGAGTTGCCAACTGCGCATGTCCAGTCGTCTCCCGTGCGAGGGAGACGGACTATGGAGTCTGCCAAATGGCGAGCGGCGAGGTCAATCGATACACATCTGCGCATATATCGGTTTCGGCCAAGTAAGTTAGATAAAAATGGTGAGTCATTCGTTGTACAGAAATTACTGTCGATGATAGCCCCTACTATTGAACTTTGTAATAGTTGTATATATCAATTAGTATCCAATCGTTATGTATGAAAGAAAATGTAGGGACAATTTTGTGCAATAATATTGATTTTATACAGGCTAGCTACTGACTCAACATTGAATGCACTCGCACTGGCTGAAAATAGTTTAGTATCTCTGGCAAAGCTGACGAATCAAAAAGAAGTATCGATGCCTTTCTTCCTACGCTTGGGCTGCATATAATAAACACTTATAGGTAACTCTACAATGCTTGGAATTTCCAATCGACACGGCTAATTAAGGAAAGTTTTTTTTGGATCGAACTCAATTATAGGCGTGTTACGTAAGACTATGAAATTATTTCGTCGTGTGGGCTGATTAATGCTACGAAATTATAAAAACTCAAAATCAAAGTATTCAATGCTTAATTAGAAGGTGTTCGGTTGAATATGATTCAATCGAAACGTTAACGTTAGGATTATTTGGTAAGTGACCGCTATAGATCTTTGCCATCCACGTTTTGGGACATAAAAAGACTTACGAATAATCGAATTATATGTGCACTTTCACAGCTTCCTGGCTCTATGAAGGTGGCAAGATGATTGAACACGTTTAAAAGTTCAAAGACAACCTTCCAGAAAGCTGAAATTTATATATGACATCGAGACATATATATTGTACACGGGCTGAACTGATTTAGAAACAGATTTAAATGAATAGGTACATACTTTCACTTCAATATAAGTAAGCAATGGACCGGATATTTTGTTGTTACTATTACATACGTAACAGAACCCGACTGACGCAAGACTGGTAAGTGGTCATACAAATAAGGATTCCTGATTTTGTGATCACTGTTAGGACATCAAGTACTACTGAATTGATCAAATTGTCAATATTATTTTTTTGATAAATTATTATTGTATACCTGCCACAGGCAGGGTATGGAAGTTAATGTTTGGAAGTTGATATTTCAGATTTAATAGGGACCAACCAAACGAAATGATACATTTACCGCAATAGATATTACTGGAAGCTATTCTTTTACTATATTTTAAAACTTCGATACTGGTATGGTTAAATTAGCTACTTTCAAAAATTAATATACTCAAGCAAAATAAAAATCAAATATGTGAATAAGCTGGTGTGTGGGAAGCTATAATGATTTGATACGTTGCATAAAGTGCATGCCATTATGGCGATTTTTCGCCTTGTTTCTTTGCTTTAAAGTAATCTTCAGGAATATTTGGAATCTGGCGGCCTTTGCGATACTGAGTTCACTGAGTTGAGAGGGTTGATATTGCATTCTGAAAATATTTTAATTTGAAGCAAGCATTGAAGTCACAATATAACGGTAACTCTACAGCCACTCAACTGTAGCTCTATATTTTAATACGACAAATTTATTGTTCTACAACCATGGATGGCCACTAGAATCTCGAAGCACAAATAACATTCTTTCGAAATAGAAGCAGAGCAGCACAATTACGGACCTAAAAAGGTACCAATAAGGTTCTTTTAAAAATACAAGCCAAGGCTTACATTTGTTATGTGCTAAAATTTTGCTACGATCCGTTGTGGTTAATCATTTATTTTAGGTATCCAATGAATGTAACAAAATACAATTATGAGTAAATCTTAAGTACAATGCATCTTCTAATATTAAATTTAGGTTAAAATGAACTTAAGTTAGGAAAAAATATAAATTATAAGCTATATCATAATTCATAACACAAACTAAATTTTAATCTCGATACTGAAAAAAAATCACTTTGACTTAGAAAGTTGAAAGTTTTATAAAGGGTTAAAGCGTAAAGAATTTGAATAAATTGGTAAGCAAAGATTACATATCGTATATAATATTATAATTACTATTAAACCGAATAAAGTATTGATTATTGTATGTACATTTCACAGCTATCCTGACATGACCTGAATGACACGTATACGAGTTAAGATCGAAATCCCATCCAATGTGGAAACCTTCTACAAGAAGTGTACCCACAACTATGCTCCTGAAATAACAAATTCTACCAAATTTACACAAAATAAATTATTTACCCTCAAATTACCTGCAAATCGAAAATTTTAAAAACAATCGAAACTAATCTATATCGAAGCCTTCATCACATCCCATCCGCCAATTTAGGATATGAGGTAAGGCAAGAAAATATGTACACAAAGCGATTTACTAGAAAATACATCTCTGACAACTATGGTCTCAGCCATATAATGATAGTCCTGCCCGTCGGGGCCGATAGGAAGAATAATTTTTTAGAATTTCCAGATTTCATCCAATTAATGTTACCAATGTAATTATGTTACCAATTTCAAGAAAGAAAGGGATCCAGATTAGAATATGTATACGATTTAACTTTATTCATGATCACGCACAAAAAGTGAGTTAGTAGCAAATATATTTGTATGTGAATTATGGTTGTTAACCTTAAAAGAATAGTCATGCCCCTTGGGGCAGGTAGGGAAGAATAATTTTTTAGAATTTTCAGATTTCACCCATCATCATATTTAAATATAACTTTAAAATAGAAATTACAATCGATACTTAATTCATGATTATATTGCCAACTACAACAAGGAAAAGGTCCAGATTAGATGTGATTAATTTGAATCATGATAATTTTATTCAGAAATGTATATTTAGGAGGACGTAAAATTCAACGAACTAAACTACTAAAAGGTTATTACGCATAAAATGAGAACTGGAGAAAAAGAGGTATTTTCAATGTCAAACAAAATGCAATTTTAAAATCCCTACTTGTACTGCATGTTAGCGATTTTTAAACTGTTTATATTATTTTGAAATGATTTTATACTTCTCATTTTTTACTAGATATCTCTAAACATGGATGTTTGAGGTATCTAGACTACTTATACCATTTTGCTTCCTGATTTTTATTTAGGTAACACTATTGCATAATGAATATACATATTTTATACGAATTACAAGATCTTTTAACAGAAGTAGTGTAAAATAGTTTTTCAATATGAAATATGATATTAAAAGTAAAAATGTCATTTTATTGTATAAAATATGAAAAATATGAATACGGAAACTATCTAAACAAAGGCAAGAACTGAAGGTGAGGTATATTCTTTGCAAAACATTAGATAACTCATTGGACATGATATTGACTAAGTTTTAAATAACAATAAGGCAATTTTGGCAACAAAAAAGATATTATATTATTTTAAACGTGTTATGGTGAGATGTACAAAGTTTTAACACTATTGCATGGGAAATTCCTGTGACTTCATCTGTTTTAGCTGTTATAGTAACATGGATGTATGGATGGCATGACTTATTATGATGGCATTGCTGGACGTGCTAAATTTTAAAGAACAGTAGAATGTGCACTAATTATTTATAACGTTGAAAGTTTTGCACTGCTAGCGAAAATCTGTGTGTTGCTTGCTAAAAATCTCACTATAAATGTATGATATATAACTGAATGACCTAGAATATACCAAAACCTGTAAAGTTCAACACTGTGATGGAATGAAAAGGTGCTTATAAATGAATGAAGTTTGTTACGTATGGTAAAAGGTACGCAATATGCATTTATTGATTACAAATATTTATATATATAGGTACTACCTATTTGAATAAAAAGTGATGTGTTTTCTTTTACATAAATATGTATATAACTTTTATATTATGATGCTTTTAAAGGACTGCTAAGTCCCATGTCTAATAAGTTTTTGCCAGGTAATTTTAGATTGTAGACTTTATGTAAATAATATGTACCTACTGGAACATTCGACTGCATCAAGTGCCAAGCTTATCTAAAGTGAATTATTCCTGAATGACGTAAAAGGTTAACGGCATGCTTGAAATTTTATTAAGAGCTCATGTTTAACAAAATCTTCCTCTCGAGTGACAAAGTTGTTCTGGTGCTGGTTAATAATAAAAACGCATAAGTATTAAGAGGTAACTGCATTGTAGCTGCTCATATTGGTAAGCACTATATTAGACCAATATTTTGTAAGGCATAGCGTTATCTACTCAGTATTCCTTTTATGAAAACGTTATCATAGTTATATACATTAGGTACAGCTCGCTAACATAATAATCAAATTTACTATAGTAAATTGCAATGCTATTAAGGCTTAAAATTAGTATTAAATTCCTTCAAAACTAGATATAGAACGGTTCCATCTTGCGTTGCTCGCTGATCCTCTCTAGCAAGCAACGCCAGAACGTTGCGGTCATCGTGTTCAGCCTGCAGGCAACCCAGGGCGATTCCGACCTGCCTGCCTGCCTATTGCCTGCCTGCCAGTCTCCAACCACGAGTACGACGGGCCTCTGAACACCATTATGCCTGCTTGTCTGCTAATTTTCTCAGCCAGCAGGGTGACGTGGTTGCGGTTAGCACCTGTCTGGTTCTACTACCAGAAGTACTATGCGGTCCTGGTCATCGTTCTGCCTGCCTGCTAGACTACACGTCGGGCTGATCGGGGTGGTTCCAGTAAGCGCCAATTATTTTGAACCTCATCTGCAGGGAGGGGTATGTGGCCCTAGTCATCGTACTATATGCCTAAAAGCCTACTAGGTGAGCTAGAACCACTGTTCTTGTTAGAAGCCTGCTGCCTGGTCGACTGAGCGACGCGTTTCCAGTCCACGCCTCTTTCCTGGGCCTCCTCTGCGAGACGGGCCATGCAGAGTACTGGTGCTGCAGCATGAGTACTGGTCACCGTATTACCTGCCTACCAGTCTCAAGAGAAGCCGACCCGCGCCTCCAGCCTAATCCTAATCTACCTTTGCAGGTAATATTACACCGTTTTGCCATATTGCCTATTCTCCAATCTTCTCAGCAGGCTGAACGTCATGGCTCCGGTCCGCGCATCCAGCTTGGTTCGGGCCTTCGCTGAAAGGGCTATGCGCTTCTGATCGACGCGGATCCGGCTCACGCCTTCTGCCTGATGTTGACCTCTGCGGGCCATACTATGGGATTCCATGGTATTTCCTGCCTGCCATCTTCCTAACCGGCTCAACGCGGTTCCAGTCGGGACCAATGCCTGATCCTCGTTCCTGCGGAAAAGGCCGTGCGGTCCTGTCACCATATTGCCTGCCCTACCAGTCTTCTCAACGAGCACGGGCACAACGTTGTGTGCTCAGATAAGCACCTGGCTGGTATTCACCACGGCGGGTGGTGCTAGCGGTCATCGGACTGGCCTGCCTTCTCAGCAGGCTGATCGGCGCGTTCCTCTTCTACGACTCATTGCCTACCAGTCTTCCCATCGGGTATACGACGCTGCTCCAGTCAGCACCTCATGGCTGGTCCTCACCTCTGCAAGAGGTGCTAGCAGTCATCGTCCTGCCCGCCTGCCTGATGATCAGCAGGCTGACAGCGCATTTCTTGCTTACGACCCATCTCTACGAGGAACAACCGTGGCTCTCGTCAGCGCATTGCCTGCCGGTCGGGCTTCTCAGCGGGCACTGCAGCGCGGTTCCGGTTAGCACCCCATGGCTGGTCCTCACCTCTGCGGGAGGTGGTAGCGGTCATCGTCCTGCTAGCCTGCCTGCTTGTTCAGCAGGCTGACGGCGCATTTCTTGCTTACGACCCATCTCTACGAGGAACAGCCGTGGCTCTGGTCAGCGCATTGCCTGCCGGTCGGGCTTCTCAGCGGGCACTGCGGCGCGGTTCCGGTCAGCACCCCATGGCTGGTCGTCGCCTCAGCGGGAGGTGGTAGCGGTCATCGTCCTGCTAGCCTGCCTGCTTGTTCAGCAGGCTGACAGCGCATGTCAACGACCCATCTCTACGGCGAGAGCCCGTGGTCCCGGTCGGCACATTCCCTGCCGGTCAGTCTTCTCAGCGGGCACAGCGAAGCGGTCCCAGTCAGCGCCTCCGGCCTGATCCTGATCAGCAGGCAATTCTGGTCGGCGCATTGCCTGCCTGTCGGGCTCCTCAGCGGGCTCTGCGACGCGGTTCCAGTCAGCACCCCATGGCTGGTCGTCGCCTCAGCGGGAGGTGGCAGCGGTCATCGTCCTGCCAGCCTGCCTGCCTGTTCAGCAGGCTAACGGCGCCTGCCTACGACCCATTCTACGGGGAGAGCCTGTGGTTCCAGTCGGCACATTTCCTGCCGGTCAGTCTTCTCAGCGGACACTGCGAAGCGGTTCCGGTCAGCGCCTCCAGCCTGATCCTGATCAGCAGGCAATTCCATGTTGTCCTGGTTGCCTGCCTGCCTGCCTGCCAGACTTCTCAGCGGGCGATGGGACGTGGTTCCAGTCCATGCCTTCAGCCTGGTCTTCTTTTTTGTTGGAAGGGCTATGCGGTTCTGGTTACCGCAATGCCTGCCAGCCCGTTTTCTCAACCGGCTGTCCAACGCGCGTTCATCCAGTCTGCGCCTTCCACCTGTTCCTGGTCTCTTCGGGACGGGCTGGGCGGCTTCAGTCACTGAACTGCCTGCTTGCCAGTCTTCTGAGCGAACTCATCGGTGAAAATTCAGTCTGCGCCTTCAGCCTGATCTGCAGGCAATACCATGCCGTTCTGGCTGCCTACCTGCCTGCTTGCCAGTCATCTCAATGAACACTACGACATGGTTAAAGACCGAGTCTCCTGCCTAGTCTTCACTCTGCTGAAAAGACTATGCGGTTCTGCTTACCGCAATGTCTACCAGAAAGTCTTCTCAACGTACCGATCGATTTGGATCCGGCCCAGGCCTTCTGACTGATGCTGCTCCTGATCTCTGCGGGCAATACTGCCAGCCATCTTCTCAACCAGCGTGTCGACGCGGTTCCAGTCAGCACCTCTTGCCTGATCCTGCTCTTTGCGGGAAAGGGCATGCGGTCCTGGTCGCCGAATTACCTGCCTACCAGTCTTCTCAACGGGCACAGCGCGACGCCGATCCGGTCGGCACATCCTGGCTGGTCCTCATCTCTGCGAAGAATGCTCGCGATCACCCTGCCTCCTGCAGTTACCTGCCTGCCAATCTGTTCAGCAGGCTGAGTGGCGCGTTTCCAGTCCATATCCCAGTTCGGCGGGGAATCCCATGCGGTTCTTATTGCCGTAGTGTCGGTCCTCTCTACGGGGAGTCCACTCAGAGAGCATATAAACCGTGCTCAGCCTTGATGCTTTATTTTGGTAAGAATGATTCTTAAATGTTTATCTAATGGCTATTAAATTACAAGAAAGGTAAATATTTTTAATATTTTTTTTTTTCACAGATGTCGTTTATCTACCACTACTTACTAGCGTAAATGATCTTGTGGCACAATGAAATCAACATTCAAATTTCTACATAATCATCATCTTAACAATATTCAATTTCTACACAATCTACCTAAATGAGTAACGCATAACAACATACCAATTAAAAATACAATCGTTAGCAGGCGGCAGAGGTAAGAAGTCACTAATTTTTTCTTTCCGTCAGATGCCTGTTTGTGTTTCTATGAACCTACACCTACGATCATAACCATTGACCATATTATAATATAAAAATAAAATTAATGGAACCATATTAAAACTTGGAGAGAACAAATGGACAATATAATGCATATGAAACACCAAAATAAGCTATTCAAAGATCTATATGCTACATATTAAAAACGAAAATTTGCTATTTAAAACGAAATTATAAAGGAAAAGAAAGGTATAAATTTTCGTTCTCAATTTTTCTAAATTTTTAATCTTCTGGACAATAAATATATAATATAAAATAATGTGTCGATATTCAAAAAACTAATCGTTGTGTGTTATAATCATAATAATTAAATTATTTACAGATTTTTAATACTTTTCTTACAGCAAACTTATTTGTATTCTATATTTTTCTTTATTAATTTAAATTATCTATGAAATCTTTCTAGGATTAATGTTTGAATATATTATACTTATGATATAATGTATTTAGATATAATATACATAATAACATCTTTTTCAGTTTCTGGAATAATTGTAAGTTATAACTAATACATGCAAAATATGTTTATAAAAGTTTGCTCAGATTTTATAATGTTAACTAAACTATTAACTAAACCATTTTTCGTGAACGAATAAATTATTTTTAGTAATATTTACTTTTATAAAAATAATTTTATTATGTATAACTTCAATATTTGCAGGTTTGCTACTGATACCATTTTAAATACCTAGAAAAAGTAAAAATACAAAAAATATTGTTGTAATATATGGATATTCTATAATTCACCTAAAATAATATCATATGCGATTTATATAAAAGAAATAAGAAAACACCAAGCATATATATAGGAAAAGTACTTTGATAATAGTTAACAAATATAACAATGTAATACAAGAAGTCCATCTCGAATATTATGTCGCTAAATTTGAAGAATTCTACAGAAACGGTAAGGCTTAATTCTTTTGTTTGGCAGATGCTGAGATCAATTTGTTATTTAAACTAAATATATTAGCTACATATTGAAATAAATATAAAAATGAAGACATTAATAAAGTAATTTAATGTAAAAAGCTATTAAAAAAAGCCAGCCATTAATAAACAATAAGGTAATAAATTATGACAGAGAATCGAGCAACAAATATTTTATACGAATTCCGAAAAGGATAAGTTATTTGGCTTAGTATTAACTAAAAACTGATACGAACTGGAGCAGGATAGTCTTTACACAATGTTATATTACTAATTCTTTTACATAAGGAAATACAATGTACCATTTATGTAAAATCAATAGAACTTAAAACAAAGCTTAAAAAAAACAAAATTGAAAAAAAATTAAAAACACAAAAAAAAAAAATTAAAAAAAGTACCTACACAAAAAAAAACTTAAAAGAAAAATATGTCTGTACGAAGCTCTAGAGAAAATAAATAAAAAACAATACAATGAAAAAAAATATAAAAAAAGTTACAATGGAAAAAAAATAAAAAATACAATAAAAAAAAATAAAAAAAATTACAATGAAAAAAAAAATAGAAAAAAAAATTGTAACCACTAACAATAAAAAACAAACACTAAATGGAAATGATGAAAACTAATGCAAGTAGAATATCAAAAACAACAAAAATAACAAATACAAAGAGCGAAGACTGAAAAGAAGATGAAGTTCGAAGACTGAATAGAAGATGAAGACCGAAGACCAAATAGAAGATGAAGATGGAAGACTGAATAGAAGATGAAGACCGAAGACCGAATAGAAGATGAAGATGGAAGACTGAATAGAAGATGAAGAACGAGCACTGAATAAGAAGATAAAGACAAGACTGGCCTCAAGAGAACACTGGAACGGAGATAAAGATCGAAGGTTAGAAAATGACGATCGACAACTGGTAAGAAGCTGAGATTAAAACTGTAAATATAAAATGCAAATGTAGGGTAAAAGCGACGATCAATTCTGAAGGCTTGAAAATATCACTAGCAATCTAAAACTACAGATAAAACTGCGAATGAGGAAGGAAGAGGAATACTAAATTAAAAAAATATGGATACTATAAATGAAAAGATGAACACCAAAAAATGCGAAAATGAAGACTGAAGAACACGAAAAAACAGAAGATGAAGACCAAAGATTTCAACGATGGTGAACACCGAAGACTGCGAAGACAATGACCGAAGTGTGAGAAGATGAAGACCGAGGACTACGAAGTTGAAGACCGAGACCTGCTAAAATAAATACCGAGGACTGCGAAGTTGAAGACCGAGAACTGTGAAGTTGAAGACCGAGGCCTGCGAAAATGAAGAACAAGAACTGCGAAGATGAGGACCGTGGGCTGTGAAGATGAAGACCAAGGATTGCGAAGATGAAGACCGAGGACTGCGAAGATGAAGACCGAGGACTGCGAAAATAAAGACCGAGGACTGCAAAGATGAAGACCGAGGACTGCGAAGATGAAGACCGAGGACTGCAAAGATGAAGACCGAGGACTGCGAAGATGAAGACCGAGGACTGCAAAGATGAAGACCGAGGACTGCGAAGATGAAGACCGAGGACTGCGAAGATGAAGACCGAGGACTGCGAAGATGAAGACCGAGGACTGCGAAGATGAAGACCGAGGACTGCGAAGATGAAGACCGAGGACTGCGAAGATGAAGACCGAGGACTGCGAAGATGAAGACCGAGGACTGCGAAGATGAAGACCGAGGACTGCGAAGATGAAGACCGAGGACTGCGAAGATGAAGACCGAGGACTGCGAAAATAAAGACCGAGGACTGCAAAGATGAAGACCGAGGACTGCGAAGATGAAGACCGAGGACTGCAAAGATGAAGACCGAGGACTGCGAAGATGAAGACCGAGGACTGCGAAGATGAAGACCGAGGACTGCGAAGATGAAGACCGAGGACTGCGAAGATGAAGACCGAGGACTGCGAAGATGAAGACCGAGGACTGCGAAGATGAAGACCGAGGACTGCGAAGATGAAGACCGAGGACTGCGAAGATGAAGACCGAGGACTGCGAAGATGAAGACCGAGGACTGCGAATATGAAGACCGAGGACTGCGAAGATGAAGACCGAGGACTGCGAAGATGAAGACCGAGGACTGCGAAGATGAAGACCGAGGACTGCGAAGATGAAGACCGAGGACTGCGAAGATGAAGACCGAGGACTGCGAAGATGAAGACTAAAGAATGCGAAGATGAAGACTAAAGAATGCGAAGATGAAGACCGAAGACTGCGAAAATGAAAACCGAGGACTGCGAAGATGAAGACCGAAGACTGCAAAGGTGAAGACCGAGGACTGCGAAGATGAAGACCGAAAACTACGAAGATGAAGACAGAAAACTACGAAGATGAAGACCGAAAACTACGAAGATGAAGACTGAAGATGAAGACAGAAGACTGAAGATGAAGACAGAAGACTGCGAAAATGAACACCGAGGATTGTGAAAATGAAGACCAGACTATTAAGATTAAGACCGAAGATTGCGAAGATGTAGACCGGAAACTGCGAAGGTGAAGACCGAAGACTGTGAAGATGAAGAGAGAAGACTGTGAAGATGAGGAGAGAAGACTGCGAAGATGAACACCTAAGACTACAAAAGACTACAAAAATGAAGACCGAAGAATACAAAAATGACGACCGAAGACTACGAAAATGAAGACCGAAGACTACGAAGATGAAGACCGAAGACTACAATGTAAATAATCTCCTACAATGTAAATAATCTCCGAAAACTGCAAAAATAATGACCACGATCAAAAAGGCCGAGACTCAAATCGAGATGAAAATCCGAACACGACGAAGATGATGACGAAAAACGACCACGACGATGAAAACCAAGACTGCGAAGATGATGACCGAAGATTATGAATGTAAACGTTAAAGACCGCAAAGATAATGGCCAAAGACTACAAAAGTGAGGAAGCTTACCAAAATGAAAACCGAAGACTGCGAAGATGATCACAAATATTGCCAAGATGAAGAAAGAAGACAAAAAACTGCGAAGATGAAAACCGAAAACTGCCAGGTGAAGACTACAACGAAAATAAACTCTGAAGACTGGAAAAATAATGACCAATACAACAAACGTGAAGACTGAAAGCTACGAAGTTGAAAATGAGTGAATGAGAAGCTGAATGATGACCAAAACGACTACGAAGGCGAACACTGAAGTCTGCGAAGTGAAAGTCGAAGACTATGAAGATAAAGACCACAGACTGCGAAGATTATAACCGAAAACTACAACCAAAGTGGACATAAGACTGCGAAGATGAAAACAGAAGACAGCGAAAATGAAGGCAGAAGACTATGAAGATGATGACCGAAGACAGCGAAGATAGAGGCTGAAGACTGGGAAGACAATGACCGATGACTACTATGAAAGTGAAGACTGCAAAGACTTAATGACCGAGGACTACGGAACTGAAGACAAAGGCTATGAAAATAAAAACCGACGGCTACAAAAATGAAAACCGAAGACTGCCAAGATGATGACCCGAGAACTACTATAAAAGTGAAGACTGCCAAGATGAAGACAGAAGACTGCCAATAAAATAAACTTTGAAGATTGCAAAGGTAATAATCAATACTATAATGGTAAAGACCGAAGGCTACCAAGTTAAAAATCAAACACTGAATATAGCAAGAGATGAAGAATAAATATCAAGACAAAGAAGACAACTGAATTTAGCCCAAGAAGATGAAGATTAAATATGAAGGACAAACAACTAATATCCTTAAGAAAAATATTGCAAAGAAGATGAAGACTAAATATCACAAAGATGAAGATAAAAAAGAAAAAGAAAAATGCAGCTATCAAGAAAAACCTGTGCCAGACGAGAAAAGCACATATTGAAAAGAATATAAAAATTGTATGAAGACCAAATACCCATGAATGGCAAAACTATGATAAAGATCAGATACATGTTTATATGGAGACTTGACTATATTAAAACACAATTTACATTTTCAACATGCCACAAATTTATAGAAAAACTAAAAATAATGAATATGGTAAGAACGCAAGAGTATTGTTTTTTTAATTCCATTACCGAAGAATGAATAAGATATTATTTATATTAATTAAAGAGACAAAACTAAAATTCAATAATTAAAAACAAAAAATTAATTCATAACAAAGATATATCTTGCCAAAATATGTTACTGCTATAACTACCTCCTTTAAGACTTACAAAGCAGGTAGTTATGTTATCACAATTTATGAAAGGTAATCTTATTTGTTTCAGGTTGTGGCAAAATTGTGAACAAAAACACCTGGCTTCTTCAAGAAGGGCATTGAAAATTCACCACTGTGCTGGCAGAGATGCATCGATGGCATGGGTGCATATTTTGATTGATAGAAATAAAAAATATTTATGAAAAAATGACTTTGACTTTCTGTTATTAAACTGCAATTTTATAGGTAAATACCTAATATTACACATTAGTGGTTAGATTGTCGTGGCAGTTTTTTTATGCAAATAAAAATAGTAATATTTTTTTCTTTTTAACCGACTTCCAAAAAGGAGGAGGTTCTCAATTCGTCGGAATCTTTTTTTACATACATCAAAATACATAAGATATCCTATTATTATTCTATATTTTCCTATTATTTTACTAATATATCATAGGTTTTCCTATTATTATGACTTGAAGAGACTTAATATTATAAATGCGAAAGTAACTGTTTCCTTTTCATGCTTTAATCCGCTGAACCGATTTAGATGAAATTTGATATGAAGATAATTTGAGACTGGGAAGAGCATAGGATAGTTTTTATCCCGGAAATCATCTCTTAAGGGGGTGGAAATTTGTATGGAGAATCTATCTTTTCTGAAGTAGGGGATATAAAAGTCATCATATATATGTATAGTCCATGTATTTCATACTGAGAGTCAAAACATACCTAGGGACGAACCGGAACGAATACTATGTATGTAATAAACAGTAGCCTGTAAGCAATCTATTTCTTTAACCAACTACCAAAAGGAGGAGGTTATCAATTCGATTGGTATTTTTTTTCTATCTAATCTAGGTATTTTATAAATGTGAAAGTTTAGATGTTTGCATAGATGCTTATTACTCAATTATGCCAAAACCTGACCGGATCTGGATGAAATTTGGCACAGACACAGAGATAGATTACAGTATGGAATAGCATATAGGCTACTTTTATCCCCAAAAAATTCAAAGTTCCCGTGGCATAATTTGTAAATAAATTTAAAGCGAGAGCGAGCCGCTAGTTTAGAATTTAGGGTGTAATTGAATTAATATTATTTAAAATATTATTATAGCATAAATACTAAATACCTACCTGCACAGAAGTCTTTAAATAATTAGGTGTAAAACTTTACTAGAAATTATGTATTGCACTTGTTTTTGATGGCGCGAAATTTTAAAACGAACTAGATAATATTATCTACAATTGCGGTTGCCAACACAACTAGGTATTAGGTTTATGGATCGAATCTCTCAAATCTAGATCGAATCTCAAAAAGGGCTAGATTTGCCCAAAAATGTAAAAAAGGGCTAAATCACTAAATAATGAATAAAAGTAGTTAATTTTTAATATAATTTATCAGCTACTGAGTAGATTATGAATAAAATTTAAAAAAAACCTACTTTTTCTCTAGAAATCGTACTCTAGCTCGTCAAAAAGGGCTTCAATTTTTAAATGTTTTTTCGACTCGGAATGTCGTTTTCCTTCATATAATTTTGCTGTAAACTCTGTTTTCCAGTAAATGCACATTGCTTTTAGAATCGTTTCCAATAACTAGTTTTAACCATTTTTTAAATTATGGCTTTTTCTCCCATTCTGTTGTAATGTTGTACGTATATAATTCGTTTTCTTTTTCTTGGAAAGTCCATTATCACAAAGATTTTTACATATAACAGCACGTAACGCAATAAAAACAAAATGTTCCAGAATTAAATAAATAATAACTGATAAGTATAGAATACAATATGGTTATCTATGTAAAACAGAGACAGAAACATTAAAGTAGATACGGGGAATCCCTACATCAAATGAAAGTGTGTGCGTTTAGTTTTTACTTTTTGCTAGGCTTTTCTTTTAAAAACTTCCTGTCGTTTTGTTCTTAGTTTGTCAGTTGTCTCCGGTTTTGTTGGTAGAGAGACGATCATTTTAGGCTAAATTTGGGGCTAGAGGCTAAGTCATTTTTATAGGGGCTAAACAAGCAGAAAAAATTGCTGAATCTAGCTCCGAAGGGGCTAAATCGGCAACACTGCCAAACGGTTAGCACTTAGGCATAGCCAATGGTTATTGTTTATTGGTTAGCCATCAGAATTCGTTTGCTGCTCGGCTGTCATTACCAGCGTTGCCAATACCAATTTATAAAATTCCCCGAAAATCTAACTCAAATTCCCCAATTTGGGGACAAAAATATACTTGATTCCCCACAAATTCCCCTCAAAAAATTAAAAATAAACAAGTTTCAAGTATTTAAATAATATTTATTTTTACTTTTATATTTTTAAATAATTTTAAATGAAACTATCTTTTCGGATTTTTCTTTATGTTAAAAATATAATAACTAAATAAAATTAAAATAGTCCAATCGAAATCTGTTTTGGAAACAAACAAATTAAAACCTGAAATTTTGTTTTTAAAACGTTAGCAGCTTTAAAAGGAATTAAAATTCGTAAAATGCCACCGATGTCCAGCTACCCCCGAGAAATGGGGAGATGCAAAGCATTAAAAAATAGTTTTTTTTTTAATTTCCGGCTTACTGTGACGTCCTATCGAAAAAAAAATTCTACGAAAGTTATAGGTCTAGTAAAAATCTATAACTTTTATAGATAACACTTTTCACAATAACTTCAAAGTTTTCGAGATATTGGCAGAAATCTCGGTTTTTAATTATTTCTTCGTTTTTTATTTTTTATTTCTGCAATCATCTTTTGGTTTTAGTGAAACTAGAGGAATATAATTTTCGAAATACATATAATAAGCATTTTTTTTTTGAAATTGAAATAATTAGCCGTTTCCGAGAAATTTATGTTTCATGGTTTCGGGAGGTAGAGGATGGTATATTTTAACCCTATTTTTTGGATATTTTCCCGTAGAATCTATTTAAGTTTTTACTTTTTCGAATTTATCGATATTTTATTAATTTTTGATCGATTTAATTTTTTTTAAATATATTATGCCATTTTATGGATGCACAGAAGATTAAAGGTAGGGTTAAAAATTTGAATAAATTTTCAATAAAGATTTAGCATAGCTTAAAAAAAATAACAAAACTTTAATTATATTTTGTAAATATCAACTTGTTTTTTTAAATTATATTTTTGAATAATGAATAAACAAGATTAGACTGTGATTGATTGATTGATTTTTCAGAAAAAAATTATAAATATAACTTCAAAATTATTATTATTGTAATTTATAGAAGTTTAAATTAGGAGGACTTGCTAGGAGTCATTTAAGTTATTAATTGTTACTAGTGAAGAAATTCGGATTAAGAAAATTTGCGTAGTTTTAACACTTAGTATAGCTTAAATTAAAAGCTAAATTGGTTCAGACGTGAAAACTATGTACGATTTTTATTAGTAATTTAATGTTTAAGTGTTCGGACCCGGTCAGACTATCGATGTTCAAAATCCCCGCATTTTCCCCACATAATGCTAATCCCCAACAAATCCCCAATCGACTTCAGATTCCCCGCAGTTTGGGGAATTCCCCACAAATTGGCAACGCTGGTCATTACTCGTGTGTTGGTGTTTACTTTTATTTGTCATCCATGGTGTTTACTGTTTTGTTTACGATGTTGCCATAGATTAAAGATGAAAAAATATTTTACCATGTGGACGCTCACTCTTTTCACATTTTTGTTTATTGTTTAATGAAGCTTAGATTAATAAATCTTATATTATTTTTAACAAAATTAATTAAATTGTTCAATTACACTAAGTTAATAAAATTGACAAGCTAGCACATAAAAAACGTAAAATGTAATTAATTTATAATTTTTAAATTAAAAAGAAGTATGTACAAATAATACACATATACAATATAAATCATAGTTTAGCCGGTAGCACTGAGATTTCACATAAATGATAAAGAACATTATAGTTTCTTTATTTATCTTGTATTGAATGTTTTTTTTTTTGATAAATCTGATCCGACATTGAATGAAATCTGATCGTCTTGCACTAAAAGCTAGTGTACAAAAATAATACTATAATACGTCACGCAACGTTACATACAAGTAAAAATCATTTAGAGATAGTAAAATATCGCTCGTTGACCGAGGATTCCCAAAAAACAATTAAGTACTAGTGGTATATTTAAGCACTGCCTGGCACTGCCAATACTTTTCTTTTGATAATAATAATAGGCAAAAAAAAATTGTCTAATATTATTATAAAAGATGCTTAAGTAAAAAGTATGATAAAAATATATAATGTAATTTTGGCATTACTTAATATAGTATGTATAAGTAGTACTATGATATTAAATTCGGTGCTAGGAGCCCACAACAAAATATCTGGAGACTAGATAACGACTGCGGACTGAGCGTATTAGTTTATGCAAGAGCAGATGAAATTCGATAAATGGACAGACTGGTGTGTGCTGGCAATTATAAATTATATGTCACGAATAATTGACGTCAGAATATGGAGACTGACGACTGTGTACATCTGTCATCTGCCCTTAGATTATAGATGACTGATGATTTTTTATCTGTTATCGTTCCTAAAGCATTTGAATTTTAAAACTACAGAAATTTATGTAATTTTAATTTTATTGTATATATATAAGATAATAAATAATTTCCATAGCTGCTATTGTGGACACCATAGACGAATAAAGTGAACATATCCAGTTTTACCAATTATCTTTACTGTGTACCCACTGCCAGCTGATGTACTTTCACTTTTTGTGTTGTGTTTGTAACCAATAGGGGTACTACCAAGTAAAGATCTCTTGACATACAACCAATCAATTATTATTAATACTGTTAAAAACTGCGATAAAGTTAAACTAGTTTGGAATTCTACTAGTTATCGGCGGACTCAGTACTGTCATATCTAACCACTTACCGAACACCACATTTGGTTTGAACTTGCCACGACGACGTACGTTATTAGGCTAAATTTTATTATATAAAAATAATAATGTTTTAAGCAATTGCGTTTGTCAATTAAATCTTTGATAGTAGTTAAAAATGGGATTGGAAAAGCATCATGGTCTTCAGGTATTATATTATTTATCATTATGTATGTTAAGTCATTAATTCAAATTCATATTATATATTTGCAAATAAAAATATTTTTCATTTTAGGATGATAATTCAGAATATCTATATCGGCCAGAAATACTGTTAAAGTTAGATTTTAGCAAGAGTCCAGCTAAGTTTAATCCTCCAATAAGTGCTGCTCAGCCAGGTGAGGATTGGATGGTTGTGAGACCATTGCAACGAGCAGATTATGATAAAGGATTTCTGCAGCTACTTAGTCAACTAACAAGCACTGGCAATATCACAAGAAAACAATTTGATGGTATGATGTTGTTTCATTTTAACTGAATTTTATTCTTATGAGATAGTTGTCATTAGGGATTGCAATCCTGCACTGTTTTCAATCCAGCGGGATTTTTGCTGGATTGACTTCAATCCAGCGGGATCCCATGGGATCCCACAAACGTTATAGCTTTTTCGAAATTTTATAAGTATTCTTTGTTATATTATAATCAAATGTTAATTAAAATTACAAAAATCAATAATACCTTACTACACCTAATAGACTAAATATTTTATTTTTTGACTACTTGTTTATTAATAAAAAGTTCAAAAACAATAGCAAATACTCAATATTTGATAATTTTGTAGTCTTTGTACTCTCTAGTTAACTACAAATATTACTTGTGATCTTTATTTGAGGTAATTATAACCAGTCTTCATTATTCAGAGTATCATATGAATTTAAGTTTACTAATTGCATTAATTTTTCTTACTAAAGTAAAAATCAATAAAAAATGTAACAAATGTATGACTATCAAATAATAAGTCACTTCTCTTTTTGGAAATATGATATTAAAAAACAAAAAGCCATTAATAGTTTTTCCACTTTTCTTGTAAGGAATATTTTCTTCAACAATATTTTGTGATGATGTGGATGATTTAGGTAATAACTCTGTGTTTTGTTGATGTGATTGACCTGTTATTATACAATGTTTAATTTTCAAATGGCTTTTCAAGCCAGGAGTAGAACGTTGGCTAATTTTCAATAAATTAGAACATATAACACATTTTGCATTCCCACCATCTTCAGACTTTTTGAAATAATACCATAAGTTTTTTCATCTTTTCACCAATATCGCGGATTGCGGATCCGCAGCCTGTTGCGGGATCCCGCAGTTCCTAAAATGATGCTGGATCCCGCTGGATTGCGGGATCCCACATTGCTGGATTGCAATCCCTAGTTGTCATATTCATTGTAAAAGTGTTGAAGAATTTTTTGTTTCTACAATATATACATACTAAGTCAATAAGTTATAATAAATTTGTGGATAAGTGATCAGAAATATTACATTGTATAAAATACAATCATGTTATTATATCACTAAAAATAAGTCAATTTTTTATACCTATTTAAATTTTTATACAAAAAAGTTTATTTTTCAAATAATTATAAATAATTTTTATTTGTGAAATAAATTTTATAACATTCCAATAAACCTGATTTGCAAAAGAATGTAAAGGTCATATTCACTTGTATGACCTTTTAAAACCAGTACGGGCGTTCTACAATGACATTTACAACAACTTGTATTTCCTGTTAATTATAAATACAATTACATTTGTTTTTTGTAATGAAACCTTTCTAATTGCTAATATTTATAACCAGAGTTTTATATATTTTTTTTAAATGTTTATGATTTAAACACATTTAAAAATATATATATATATATATATATATATATATATATATATATATATATATATATATATATTTTTTTTTTATGCACTAAAAATTTTGTAATGCATAGTCTTAATTTTTGAATACTTAATTTCCTTTCACTTGGCAATTAGTATCTGTTGTTATGCAATGGCTACTAAGTAAGCTTATATGGTCAGATATTTCGTAAGATGTTAAACAATATTTTTGCTGGATCCATTGATCAAGTGGCTAGCATTTATGCTGATTATGGTTTGAATTATGATTTGGAAGACCTGGGATTGAGTTCCAGATTGGATTTTTTGTTGAGAAATTCTATGTAACTTGCACTATATGGCTACTTTCAGTGAGATTGGCTGCTGTAGATATAGTAAAGTGCTAATTTATCTTAAATGTAAGTCAAATTTTGCATCATATACATCAGTAACAAATTTTGTTATTTTATTTTATAGAGCGGTTTACCCAGATGAAAAGTTCTGGAGGATACTATGTCACAGTAATAGAAGATAAGCGTATATCCAAAATCATTGGTGCTGCAACACTAACAATTGAACAAAAATTTATACACAATTGCTCAGTGGTAAGTAATTTATGAACAATTACAATTAAATAGCAACTCACCCATGCTTTGCTCAGGTTCATCCCGAGTGAAAAACGAAAACAAATCTATCCCACGGGAACCATTCATTTTTCCAGGATAAAAAGTAACGTATGCGCTAGACTAGACTATCTATCTCTGTGCCAAATTTCATCCAGATCCATTCAGCCGTTCTGGCATGATTGAGTACCACACATCTATCCATCAAAACTTTTGTATTTATAATATTAATGGGATTAATACAAGGGATTATGGTAATTTTTAAGTAAAAGTTTGTTATCAGTTGTTCATAGTAGTAGTGGGAATATGAGCTTTAGTTTTATGTAATTTTTATTGACCTACTTACCATGATAGCAAAATCGAAGGCAAACACTAAGTAGGTATTCACTTAACTATAAGCCTATAAGTTCTTTGGGCTATTTACTACTTTCCAGAAAGTATGATTATAGGCTTTGAGGCTTGGAGATAGAGTAGCCAGATATGGTCAAAATGTGATAATATACTAGGATTATCCATCAAGAAATTCTCAGTAGTAAGTCAGAGTCGAGAAGTTAGTGGTGTACCCACTCTACCCTTGTACTTCAGGGAGGAGTATATTGGGCTGTCTAATAATTGCCCCGACTTATCTGAACCGTCCCACGGGACCATAGGAACCTACACTCCCATAGAGAAAGCGCTTGTGTTGCATTATATTTTCTGCAAATACCTGTATTATAAAAACAAGCCTTTGTATGTGTGTGTGTATGTTTGTGCGTGTGTGTTCTATGTGTGTATGTCTCCTTTACACTTAAACGGCTTCAAGGATTTGGATGAATTTTAGTACAAAAATATATGATGACCCCTCTGGGTCATCATATATGTACTTCTAGCATATCTATAATATAGGCTCTATCTATAATTAGGCCTCTAGGGTTGCATCCCAGCAAGCAAAGGTAATTCGCTAGTAAAATATAAAGCTTGAATATATCTTATATATATATATATATATAATATATATTATTATGATCTCAATGATTTTGAACTATATGAAGTTAACAATTTGTTTTAGCGAGGACGCCTTGAAGATGTAGTTGTTAATGATACCTACAGAGGAAAGCAGCTAGGGAAATTGTAAGTATTTATATTACCTATATAATATTTGAATTTTGGAAATAAAACTGGCATGACTGAGGGGTAAGATAATACAGTGGAAAAATGAGTGTCGCGGAAGTGGGAGTAAATTAAAAAATAATTTAAATTCAATAATTAAAAAAATATATTATAGGTATATTTATATTTTTATAATAATTGTTGTTTATAAAAATAAGTATATATTTATTATTAATATATTTTTTTAAATTATTATATTTAAATTTTGATTTGTTTTAATTTAATTGCGGTATCACCACAGCGCCAAAGAAGTTTTACTTCAACCGCGCGTAAAGGTTACACGCACTCATTTTTTTTAAATAAATATAAGGCATATTTTATATTCTGAAAAAAATGAGTTTCAAAATACTTTCACTGAAAATTATTTTAAAAAGATACCTCAAAAACCACTCGTTTTTCCAATATGAGATATTTTTCAGTACCTCGTGTTCGGACGCAAGAATAAGTTTATTTTTCATAGAAATATTTTAAAATTAAAAAAACGTGTGTGTGCACGTAAGAAGTTATACTTCTTTGGCGTAACAGAACAAAAATAGCTAAAGATTTCATCCCGTTATGGTCGTGGCGGCGATATATTATTATATTTCGTTATTTTACTTGAAATATGAATAAAATAATTTCCTTGAATTACTATACGTCTTTTTAATGTTTTATAATTTATTCATATGTCACAAATATGTTTATAAAAAAGAAATTAGTAAAAAGGTCTTAATAAAAAATGTACAAGTATAAAAAAGGATGTATATATATATGTATGTACATTATGTGTGTGCCTACATCACCCCCCCTCCAGCGTCTGTCAAGAGCGATAGAAATCAGTGAATCTAACGTGACGTCCTGAACGTGTCCTATAATGTTTTACATCACTGTCATGGATAGGGACAGGTTGAGGTTTATCAGTCAGTAAATATGCAGGCTTCAGACGATCTATTGAGGTTGTGACTTCTCTTCCATTTATTAGTAATTTGAAGACTTTGTCGTTTCTGGAGAGCACTTTATGAGGGCCAGTGTAGGCGGGTTTTAGCGAGCCACGCGACGCGTCTTCTCTGAGAAAGACATGATCGGTAGTCTTAAGATCTTTAAAAACAAATATTTTGTTCTCACCATGACGCGAAGCTGGTACAGGCTGTAATTTTTGAGCAAACGAACGTAACCTAGCGGTAAAATCAAGTACGTCTGTTGTACCGCAATCACTGGAGTCAAAAAATTCTCCTGGAAGACGTAGTGGTTCGCCATACAGCAGCTCAGCCGAAGAAGCTTGTAAATCTTCCTTAAAGGCGCTTCTTATTCCGAGGAGAACCCAAGGCAGCACCTCGGTCCACTTCTGATGTGCATGGCATACGATGGACGCTTTAAGTTGCCTGTGGAAGCGTTCTATTAGCCCATTGCAAGCTGGATGGTATGCGGTGGTTCGTCTGTGTTAGAACCCAGTCATCTTGGAAAGATGGTTGAATAAATTGGATTCAAACTGGCGACCTCTGTCAGTGACAATAGTCTCAGGACAACCGAAACGCGCTATCCAGCCTGATATCAATGCTTTGGCTGTTGTTTCGGCAGTGATGTCGACCATAGGAATGACTTCGACCCATCTTGTAAAGCGGTCAATGGCAGTCAAACAATATCTAAAATTTTCAGATATAGGCAATGGTCCCACAATATCTATATGGATGTGCTTGAATCTCGCACGAGGTAAATTAAATGTGCCTAAGGGTGCAGATACGTGTCGGCTTAGCACGTTGGCAAGATTGACATGATCGTGCCCATAATCTGCAGTCTCTTCTAATTCCAGGCCATACAAAACGATCAGCTATTAATTTAACTGTGGCGTTAATGCCTGGATGACTTAATGAATGTAAGCTGTCAAAAATATGTCTTCGTAGTGAATGAGGAATGAATAATCTTGGAGTCGTTGTACTGACGTCGCAATACACGAAATGGCGACTTCCGGGAATTTCATTCCTTTCGAGTTTGAGTGATGATTTTTCTGTAAGTAACTTCGACAGCTCAGAATCTTTCGCTTGATGTTCAGCTAAAATTTCGAGAGGAATGGGAAGTTGTAATTCATCCACACGTGATAGTGCATCGGCAACAACATTGTCTTTGCCGGATATGTGTCTTATATCAGTGGTAAATTGAGCTATAAAGTCTAAATATCTGAATTGCCTAGGTGAACAATTAACTTTACGTTCGTTAAAAGCAAAACTAATCGGTTTATGATCAGTGTATATAACAAAATGTCGTGCTTCGACCATATGCCTAAAATGCTTTATAGCTTCATAGATCGCTAGGAGCTCTTTATCGTATGGCGAATACTTTTGTTGTGATTCCGTAAGCTTTTTAGAAAAGAAACCTAAAGGCTCCCAAGCTTCATCACTCTTTTGTTGAAGTACAGCACCAATGGCTGTATCTGATGCATCGGTGACAAGTGAGAGTTTGGCTTCGAAATTAGGATGAGCTAAGAGTGCCGCGTTGGCTAAGCTCTCTTTACATTCTTGGAAAGCTTTAAGTGCGTCTCCAACTAATGAAATAGGTTGCGATCCTTTATTTGATCCTACCAAAAGAGCATGTAAAGGAGCTTGTATATGAGCCGCATTGACCAAAAATCTTCTATAAAAATTTATCATGCCTAGATATCGTCTCAATTGGCGAATATCTTTTGGTATTGGAAAATCCTTAATAGCTTCAACTTTAGAATCAAGCGGTTTGGTGCCCATCGCGGAAATAGTATGGCCCAAAAATGTTACTTGAGCAACACCAAATGTGCATTTGCCCGTGTTAATTAGCATGCCATACTCTTTTAACCTATTAAAAATTATGTAGAGATGTTCTTTATGTTCTACTTCATTTTTACTAAAAATTAAAAAATCATCTAAATAGCAATAACAAAAATCGAGCCCCCTAGTTACTTCGTCCACAAATCGTTGGAAAGTTTGACCTGCGTTTCGTAGGCCAAAGGTCATGAAGGGGAACTCATACAACCCAAACGGTGTGGTAATCGCGGTTTTTGGTATATCATCAGGGTTGACAGGTATTTGATTGTATGCTTTTACCAAGTCAATAGTACTAAAAATTTTACATCCTGTGATATTGTGAGTGAAATCATGAATATGTCTAATGGGGTACCTGTCGGGAATGGTGCGCGCGTTAAGTCTCCTGTAATCTCCGCACGGGCGCCAGCTGTTATCTTTCTTGGGCGCTAGATGGAGAGGTGATGACCAAGGGCTTTCTGATGGCCTAGCAGTGCCGTTGGCCAACATGACTTGGAACTCTTGCTGAGCTATTTTTAATTTATCTGGCGCTAAACGACGAGGTTGACAGGACACTGGAGGGCCTGGTGTTGTTCTAATATGGTGTACAGTATTATGTTGTATATTTCGCAAAGAACCTGCTGGACGTGTGATCTCAGGAAATTCATCAAGTATTTTGTGATAACAAGAATTACCTGTTACAACTTTAACAGATGAAATATTTACATTTATACAAGAAATTATAAAATCGCTAGCTACTACATTGGTTGTATTATCAATAAGACATTTATTACGACAATTAATAGACAAATTAAAAAACGATAAAAAATCTACACCTATTATTGGTTTATTTACATTTGCCACTATAAAACGCCACGGGAAATCGCGACGTAGACCAAGATCAATATTTAGATTGATTTAACCATACGTCATTATAATTGAGCCATTTGCCGCGGTGAGCTGGTAGTTCGTCGGAGCACGACGGTCGTGGAGTTTCGACCGGGGGAAAACGCAAACATCGCTGCCAGTGTCGATTAGGAACTCGATCTTTGATCTTCGATCGGTGACGAACAGGCGACCAGGTGTGTATGGGCAATCGTCAGTCGCCATTATCGATTGTGATCTTGTTCGTGAGCATTTTTTTTCTCTGTGTTGAGAACGGCTCTTTCTATGCATTTGTAATTTAAGGGACGCAAGTTCATTACGCAAATTTCTTACCTCGTCTAATAAATCATTAGATGACGTGGCGGCGGCGTGTATCTGTGCTGTTGGCGCTGTAACTTCCATTATTCGATCTGCAAGCTCTGCTTGGTTATCTAAAGATGTTGACGCTTGTGCAGCTAAGACAGTTTGAACATGTAAAGGTAGTCTACTAATCCAAATAGTCTGTAAGTATTCATCAGGAAAATCAGGGCCAGCTAGATTACGTAAATGTCGATGAAATTGTGTTGGCTTTCTATCGCCTAGTTCTTCTAGTGTAAGCAATTGTTTAATTTTTGATGCTTTTGATGCACTAAGTCTATTTATTAATTCAGACTTCAGTTTTGTGTATTTCTGCGTTGCTGGAGGGTTGACAATTATGTCTTTAACCTCTTTAGCATACATATGTTCGATATGACCAATTACATAGTAAAATTTAGTGACATCATTTGTAATATTAGCGAGAGCAAACTGACCTTCCAGTTGAGCAAACCATATCTCTGGGTCATCAGGATAAAATGGTGGTACACGGATTCCAACCTTATGAATTTCAGACGTCGATGCATCTCCAGACGAATGCCCTAGTTCGGCGTCTTGAAAATTTTCGTTCTGCATTTTGTAATACAGGAACGTCGGGGTCACCAATATGGTCGTGGCGGCGATATATTATTATATTTCGTTATTTTACTTGAAATATAAATAAAATAATTTCCTTGAATTACTATACGTCTTTTTAATGTTTTATAATTTATTCATATGTCACAAATATGTTTATAAAAAAGAAATTAATAAAAAGGTCTTAATAAAAAATGTACAAGTATAAAAAAGGATGTATATATATATGTATGTACATTATGTGTGTGCCTACACCGTAAGTCACAACTATCTGTTTGTAAAAGGAATGCAGCTAACTTCATCATGTCGCTTTATGGCTGTCGATGCGCGCGCGCATCGTAAAAATTTTACTCTTATAATTTTTTCCAAACGTCCCAAAATAAGTATAACTTCATAAATATTTTTTTCTTATTTAATATATAAACATTTACTTTTGTTATAGAATCGTTGTAACAGTCTCACTGCTAGCACAAGAGCTTGGTTGTTACAAAATGTCGTTAGATTGCAAGGACAAGCTCATCAAGTTCTACGAGAGTCTTGGATATAAAATGGAACCAGGCAACTCTAACGCTATGAACATGAGGTATAGTGCATATTTGTTCTCAGATCAGTTGTATTATTTCTTTTATGATATTTTATATAACTGATTGTCTTGATTGATTTGTTGTTTTTAAATTGTGGCCTGAATTATCTTAATATATCAATTTTTATCTAATTATCAAACCTCTAATTTCATTAGTTTTTGGAAAACGGAGGTTACAGCCCTTAACTTCAAAATTATTTTCCTATGACACTATTATATACATTTGAATGAAACCAAAGCGACATGAAAGCTCGTAATTGGATTTTTATAACATATTTTTTTCATAATTTTCCAAATAATCATACTGCCCCACTGACATGTTCCACATCCATTGGGTGACTGGAAGAGATCTTTCAGAGACAAGTCCACCGTTGATAACGTTTGTGAACTAAGTTTGTTGTTAATTTTTTTTTCTATATTACTTTTAAAGTGCAATATAGAATATATATTAATATATATTGCAGATTTGAGGAGCCATCTTGACAATTAGCCGCTGGGACATCCGACCTGCGCTCCAAACTGTAAGTAAGCATCGGCGCCGAGCAGACCTCCAATCTGTTAAACCATTGTCACATTATTGGAAAATAAATTAATTATACAACTATTATTGTTATTTTTAACACTGGCTTGTTAGTATGATTTTTATGATGTCATACACTTTATTTATTTTTCATTTGTAATACAATTTATGAAAATGAATTTGTGTTTCATAATTTGATTGTGTTGCCCATTAAAAAATTGGTTTTGCTCATTATTCAGTTGAGGTTACTGCTTGGTTCGTGTTCTTACAGTCGCAGGGTCAATTTTTCTATCCATCAATGGTGGTATTTTACCATTTTAAAAATAGATGTTGAAGATAATTTTGTATAATAGTAAAATCCATGTATTGATGGGGTGATTGATTGATTTCTGGGTGTCTTAGCACATAATTGTGTTTAGTTTGTAAGCTTTGTTCAATGTATCGTTTATTCCATAAGAGATTATTTTGCTAGTTATCGTATGACGCTGTTTTTTTTTTTTTTTTTTAATTTTTTTTTGTTACGCATTTGTCAATAACATGAATGCTTGTCTCGTTTTTGTACTTAATAGTTTAAGTAGTGTAAAAATACTAACACTTTGGCTTATTAAATATGTCTGCATTCATACTGTGTTTCATTTAATCACGTCTATAATTTCCAATCATAAAGCATATTATTTTGTAACTAAAATTCCTATATTCAGCCCTTCAAAAATCTTAACCTGTAAAAATTCTTACATCAGCCTAAACATACCGGATATTTTACTGTCGTGTGTAGCAGTAACATTAATCATTATTTATATTGGATAGTATAAGAGTATGATAAGGCAAAGCCGTCAAAAGTGCCGAAATATTTACGTGGATGAAATATATGAGAATAAATTAATATAAAATAATTTTATTTAATAAATTTAATTAGTATTAAAATATATGAAAAGCTTCGTTTACTCACCATCCGAACGACTGTTGCCACCTTAGTGGTACATTTGTAGTCATACTGTATCAATATAAACGTCTTGAAAGGTAATCTAATCCGAGATCTTTACCGAAGCGAGCCATATGTATATTTGATATACCTATTTATAAAAAAAAAAAAGTGATTGAAAGATTATTTATTTAAAAATCCCTTCATATAAATTAATTTATAAAACTTTACACACGAAGATAGCGTCTTTAAAATAATAATTTAATATATGAGTGTAGTGCTCGCCCAGTGGCGCGTGGAAAACCGAGTGAAGCGGGTTCGAATCCCGGGTCTCGCACCTCTAACATTTTCAAGTTTTTTTAAGACATGTGAAGGTCGCCAAACCGCACTTAGCCAGCCTGGTCTATTGTCCGTTTCCCCTTGTATTAGGAGACTCGTGCCCAGCAATGGGACGTTGAAAAGGGCTGAATATATAATATATACACAATTTTACATCCATTGTACTTGCTCAATATTTAGCTAAGAATATTTTTTCAGGTCTAGTCCAAAAGGAGTGAATCATGTAGAAAATCAGTAGTTTAAAAGAATAGATCATTTGGATTTGAGATATAATGTAAATTAAATGTAATTATTATATTTTATGATAATAAACAATTTTTTAAATAGATTGAACTTGTATTTTTTTCTTTGAATTAAACATATGTATACCTGATTCGTTCATATTTTTTTATTTCATACAAAATTGTTTAAAATATTTGACCTTTGATATCTACTATTTAGTGAATATATTAGAGGAAAACAAAAACAAACCTATCCCACAGGAACCGTACATTTTTTCGAGATAAAAAGTAGCCTATGTGTTATTCCAGACTATAATATATCTTTGTGCCAAATATTATCCAGATCCGTTCAACCGTTTTGGCGTGAAAGAGTAACAAACACCCATACATACTCACAAACTTTCACATTTATAATATTAATATGGATTATAATTTATAATACCACACTCACATTGAAAAATGTATTAAAAAATGTTTCATAATATGTATACCTCTAAAAGAAAACAGAATATGTAGAGGAATAAAATAACAAAGAGCAAATACTGAAAATTATATAATTTAATAATAAATTTTCATAAGCATTGGAAAATGTATAATTTAAATAATATCTTTAATTATAATAAAAGACGAAACATATTCAAGGTCATCCGCAGTCGATATGCTCAATTTCCACCCGATTTGACCTTCAAAGTTGTGGTCTCATACAGTATTTTCGACCAGTTGCTCAATGGTAATCAGTAATTTAATTTTTTGTCTAGAAAATAACTAAGGCACAATGAAGGTTACGTAGTGATTTTTATAATTTGTTTTGAATGGAGAAATACTGTACATTTTTAAAAAATATATGCAAATTCTAGGTCACGTCTTATATATGTTTGTTTGATTATAAATGTTGATTTCATCTTTTGAATACTTGTATTTGAAAACATCTACGTTATTTTACAATATGGCGAAGCCATCGTTTTGTTTTATAATATATATTGTAAGCTAGCGACTTATTTTATTACTTACGTCCCTAGGTACGTTTTAAATAAATAAAAATAGTTATTAAGAGTGTACTTTAGGAGATAGATATATGCTATTGCGAACTTTTTTTTTCTCTTTCTTTGGTTAGCCATGTAAATTTTTTAAGAACGACTCGACAGAACCAAATATTATATTTGAAATAATGATTTTCCTGTTACAATTACACAAAATTTAGTTAAAATCGGTTCAGTACTTTTTGCGTGAAATATACACAAATGTACAGACTGACAAAATTTTTATCAGGTTATTTTTTTTAAATATTTCATGTACAAATTTCGCTAAGATTATTTTATTGAATGTATAGATATTGTATTAATTTCAACTTGAGTTTCTTTATCTTTATTCTTATATCTTATCAATCGATTGCTATCCAATTTTATCAACTTTAATCAGTATACAAGAATCGATTATCATTATAAAAGATACTATATTTCTGACTCACATCAAAGTTAAAGTTTCTAGAATAAAATATAAATGTAATGAGTGAATATAAATTTAGAAACATAAAACTCTAATATAACAAAATTATAAAAATAACATTCAATGTATGACATTAAAGAAATTAATAATGACAAAAAAAAAACGATATACGTATGTACTCGTTATCTCTGAGCAACTGATCGATATAGTATATTTATATAAGGTATCATTATTTTACATTATGCTATTTTATAGTTAATAGTGTATTTATCACACGTGACAATGTGATTTTTTCCATCGATCGAAAAAGTACTAGATACACAATCCCATGCAAAAATTCTCTTAAAACTGTCACCAATTCTGTTTAGGTAATTATTCTAGTTGAAATAAATATACAACAGTTTAAATTGAACCTTAAACGCAATGCGTAAAGTTGTTTTCACAAAAAAAAAATTAAAAACGCGCTCAAATGTTCAAATGAGCGCTCATTCGGTGAGGACATTTTTTGTCGCCGATTGTGTACTTACTTTTTTGATCAATGTGTTTTACAAATAATATTTGTACAAAATGCAAAATAACTATTAGAGGGCTCAGAAGTTTTGGGATTTATCTATCTAATACTATAAGAAAAGATATGGGAAAATGTAATCGTTTGAGTCATATAATATATAAATATTACCTCAAAGTTTTAACTTATATGGCGTTGTTATTTGAGCCATTGTCAGAATCAAACGTGATAAATACATTACTCCCATCAGATCTGGTTTAAGACTAATATAAATTATGTCACATTAAAGCGATTTATTTCTACAGCCTGAATCCGTTTTAATTTAAGATTTTATATTCTTATAGAACCTAGTTTGTTTTCGACTTTCACTTGGCCAGCGTGGACTATGGCCTGATACCCCTCTTATTGAAGGGAGGCCCGTGTTCAGCAGTAAAAGTTAAACACAGTGAATTATTATTATGTAATAATAAAAATCCTATAGTTCATTTTTCTGTTGGTCTCTTATAAATGTTATATTTCTAGATTAATTTAAAATATTTTGTGTGGATTGATACAAAGTAAAAAGCTAGTAACGTACTCATCAAATGATGCCTATATGAATGAATTAAAACAATTTGGTAGTTAAGTAGTTTGTACATAAAAAAATAAATAGATCAGTTTGTGCAATCCTCCAATTAGAATTCAAAAATAATAAAAGCTATGGAATGTAGTAAAGATTATTATTTAAGTCATAAATTATAAAATATATAAGTAAGAGTGACATAATTTATACATAGTCCTTTAAATTTAGATAGTTCAAGAGAAAACGTGTGGACGTTAGAGTCTTTAGGGTTTATGGGATAAAATAAGGGAGGAAGGGGGGGGATGTGTTATTAGAATGGGGGAGGAGGGGTCGTAATCTTGGTGCCTAGTTTCATTGGTCCTTGTCCTCGCGCATTTCGTCTCGCTTCCATTTCACGTTGTCTTTGCAATTTCCTTTCTTCGCGTTTTCGTCTCATTTCGTCCATTTTGGATGCGTTGTTTTCTGCAAAAATTTTCAAAGTGTTTAAAAATTATAAAATCAAAACTAAAAAGCGTTAATTGCCACATTTAATATGTATTTCTCGTTTCTACAGATTTATTTATTGTCAACATTTCACAATTGATATACATATATGTGCTTTTGACTGCTGTCTTGGATTCGACTCCCAAGAAAACTTTGACTTTGAGATTGGTCGCGAGCAAATGTTGAATTTTTATTCCACCGGAAGAGTGTAGTACCCATACACTTGTACCATAAAATCCGCGGACTAATCTCAAGTAAAATATACCGCAATCAATATCAGTCAGATCATAATATATATATCCATCATATGTCTATCTGTGGTAAGTGTGTGTGTGTGTGTGTGTGTGTGTGTGTGTGTGTGTGTGTGTGTGTGTGTGTGTGTGTGTGTGTGTGTGTGTGTGTGTGTGTGTGTGTGTGTGTGAGAGAGAGAGAGATAGAGAGAGAGAGTATGTCTCTCTCTTTCTGTACGTGTGTGCGTGCTCACCATCCTCATCCTCCTCAATGGGCTCGAAGTCCCCATCCTCCCAGCCGCCGAGCGAATCACCGCTGTTCTGGTGCGCGGGGCGGTGGTCGAGGCGCGAGGCGGCGCGCACGTACGTCGCGTTGGCGCTGTTCACGTTGCCCGCGACGCCCGCGACACCCGCGTGGGGCTCGCTCCACTGCGCGTTGTTCCACGTCTCCGATGGACTCGCCAGCTCTGCTTCCGCTGTCTGTGAGGGGGTTTGATTTGTTGTGATTACACGTTTGGCTCAGTTTGTAGTGAACCTACTTCCTTTGCCATCGGTCGCGGGTTCGAGTTCCGCTGGGGGCATTCATTTGTGTGATGAACACGAATGTTTGTACTCCAGTCATGGGTGTTTATATTTATTATATGTATGTATTTAAAGTTATATATGTGTAGTGTATTAACTATCTGGTATCCATAACATAACGCTCGTAGCTTACTATGGAACTAGATGGTGATGTGTTCAATGTCCCGACATTTATTTAGTTATTAATATTTATGTATAGTACTTATTGTATGTTGTAATTAAGACAAGACAAGAACACCTTAGTCTCTCCCGTGACCATGATTGCTGTAAAGCATTCGAAACGTCGGGAACCAAAAATCAGAATAAATCCGCAAAAAAATTCTAAAAGATATTTTTATTTAAAATACTAATACTTTAATAATAATTTTATCTGTATTTGTTTTATATGTAACAAAATACTGTTTGCCTTCCAAATAAATAGATACAAATGTCGTTAGTCCAATAGTGTGATTCAGTACGTACAGGCTGTTCCTGCAGCGTGCCCCACTCGTTGTCCCAGTCGTCCTCGCAGAGCGCGGCGAGGCCGGGCGTGGCGTGCGCGCTGCCGCTGCTGGGCGGGGACTTCGCGCTCGCCGCCGTCGTACCTGGGCACGTCATAACGATATGTATTTTTTATTTAATTTTTTTACTTATTATTTATTTAATAACTAGCGACTCACCCTCGATCCGCTAGGGTTCGTCCTTACGTTTTAACGTTTAGCATAGATTTCTCAGAGATGAGATATTTTCCCGCAGTAAACATTATCCTATATGTTGAGCCGGATAACCAGCTATCAACAAACGAAATTTTATCAAAATCCCTTCGGGTGTTTTCCGTGATGCGTTAACAGACGGACAGACAAAAATTCTAAAAACTATAGATTCGGTCTCTGTATCGATAATAATATCTATTTCAATAAGATTTTACAAAAAACATTTATTGTACAGATTCGGCTTAATTATATTTCGGCTATATTATAATTTTATTATATGTATAGATTTACATCTAATTAAAACGGCAGAGCCACTTACACTAACTAGATTATACATACATTATAAATTATTACAAACATAATTTATTTATTTATTTCATAAGCACACTTACAATATACATATTTGACATATAGACACTAAATTACATGAAAAGTAACACACTCACTGATATGTATATCAATAACAAGTGTACATAACATTCATCAACAAATACATGTAAAACATTGAGAGGGAGAAAAGGAAAAAGAATAAATATATATTTTTTTTTCAAAGTAAATGAGGACTCACCGATAGATGATCATAATAGGAAAGAGAAAAAAAATTATTAGAGACAAAAGTAAATACTACTTAGGTTCTGTTATGTACCGTTTTATATGTTACACAAAATTGAAGTGTCTGTTTGTAATTTCAAAATAACAGCTTCTTACAAAGTGCATATAAAGGTATTATATATGTCACTCGAGTGAAGCGAAGGTAGTCGCTAGCGCAATGATTAGAATAAAATAAAATAAAAAATTGTGTGTACTTATGTACGCACGTAAGAGGTTATACTTTTTTGGCGTAACAGAACAACAGTAGCTAAAGATTTCATCCCGTATGTCACAACTCTCTGTTTGTAAAAGGAATGCAACTAATTTCACCATGTCGCTTTTTGGCTGTCGGTGTGGCGCGCATCGTAAAAATTTCACTCTCATATTTTTTTCTAAACGTGCCAAAAAAAGTATAACTTCAATCATGACTGGAAGAGATCTCTTTTAGAGATAAGTCCACCTTTGCCTCCAATTTTCTCTTAATATTTGTAATTTACGTTCTTTAACTCCTCGCGGACCGCGAGCACACCGGTGTGCTAGATAACAATTGAATTCTCGGAAATTCGCACGGATTTCTTAGAATTTGTCCGGGAGGGATTAATATGCAATAAAGAATATATATAAATATATATGACACAGGAAGAACGGATATATTATATTTAGAAACGACGCCAGCGCTACTGGCGTCACTTACTTATTAAAATCAGCAAGAGGATCAAAATGATAAGTAATTTTACTTTAAACTATTATAATTTTACCAATCACTTTTCTTTAAACTAATTAATAAATTATTATATTAATAATAACAAATTAACGATCTAATTATTTAAGGCTATCCTAAATACTTAACTACAAAATCAGATAAGAACAGTCTATGGTCCGTACCAGATAAACGCCCGAGCAAAAGTGAGTGTGGCTCCCCATCGTCTACCCTTCTCTCGGTCGGCCGCTTACCCGCCATATTAATTTAAATATAGCACTTCCGGAAGTGCTGTGTTTACACTTTACATTAATTAATTATTATTATAAATGCTCACACTTATAAGTTTATAAAATTATTGATAAATTAATTTACCATAAAATAAGAGGAAATACAAACTTTACAATTATTATTTTAATTTTAACATATAAATGTCATAAGAGCTTATAATATTATTGATAATTCAATTTACCAAGAAATAACAGGAAATCCGTTAATGAACTTTAAAAATTAAAAACTATAGTTATTTAACGATATAATTGAAAACGCTACAACTTATTTAAATATGAACAGTTACTTTAGAAATTGAATTTATTATTATTTATTATAATTTTAAATTATGAATATATATATATATATATATATATATATATATATACATAAATGTATGTATGTATGTAAATATGTGAAATGGTATATTATGTACGGGGGTACCTGCGCTAGAGTCGATCTCGCCCCACGCGGTCATGTCCCAGTGCTCGGGGTCGTAGTCGGAGGCGGACTCGCTGTGCTCGAGCGACGTCATCGACGTTACCGACGACGTCGTCGTCGACATACTGCTCGACGACGGTTGCTCTGCAAATTGTATGATGATTTCTCAAATATATTGCAAATAATGTTCCTATGATTTGTAGTATATATCTTCTTTATAAATAAAATTGAAATATTTAATGTTTTTTGTTTTAATTTATTCTTGAACTTTATATTACATGTAAAATACATATATTATTTTTATCCGTTAAGCTGTCCTTAAGTGATGAGCAATTAACTAAAAAATACTGCGAAAATTGAAGTTTCTGATCATTACATATCATCCAAGTACAAGTTCTAAAAAAAATACAATTCACCGTCTAGAGCCTTTCTCATCTATGACAAAATTTATTTCGACAAAGGAGGCTACTTTTAGTCATGAAACCACTGACAACCCACCCATGCTAGTTACGCCACTGACGATGAACTAAGGAAAGTTAGTAGATATTATCTTTTTACATTTCCTTCGATTTAAGCGAATATTTAACATTTTAAATAAAACATTTTATTCAGATATTGCCTTAGTTTTATTTTATGTTTCTGATGCAGACGTTTAGATCGGAAGAGGTCTTCCGATACCATGTTTGCTGTAAATCACTCAAAACATCGAAGACAATACCTCGAAATAAAACCGCGACATGTTGAAACATAGTTTCATTTAAGACATCATCATAGCATCAAACAAAAGTCCATCTCACCCAGAGAGCCCGGCTTGGAGAGCACGGACTTGGGCGCGTGCTGCACGCGCGCGGTGTCCGAGTGCGAGCGGTAGAACTTGGCGGTGACGGCGGTGACGGCCCAGCCCGCCCACGTGGCCGCCGCGTTGCTCAGCGACGGCGTCGCGGTGTGCACGTCCGCCTCTGCGATAACAAATAGAGTCAAACCAAAATAGACTTTATTCCTATAGTCTTTAGAAACACTTTGGATTGTTTTTTTTTACATTTAATTGAATATCAGTTAGGAAGGTACCACCGGCTTTATGTAATACTAGCGACTTACACTCGCTTCGCTCGGGTGCGTTCTTAGGTAAGCGAATTTTCATCACAATTTCAGGGGTTTTCATTTTTTAACCCTAATTATTAGATAAACAATAACAGTTTTGGTAAGTTTTACAGGAACTGTGTTTAATCAATAACTAGCCTTATTAAATTTTTTTACTTATTTGTGACGTAATAACCCTTAAAATAATTTTGGTCTCGAGATAGACACAAATAAACGCCACATTTTTCACACCTTATTTTGGAACGACTTTCTGTCGACTTTGTGTGACGACTTTCTAGACCAAAAGTAGCTAAAATTACTCGTTATAACATCAGCTATATGCCAGTCAAAGTCCCGTCAAAATCGGTCTAACTGTTGATTTATTTAACGGAGATTAATCGGAATAAACAAACAGACAGAAAAAAAAATTAAATTGTTTTTTTCTTATAAGCACCGTATATACTTTTATATGCATTTAGTAAAAAGCTTTTATTTCGAAGTACAAGCAGACTTCAATTTTATTTATTTGTATAGATAACAAGGAACTTACCCTCGCTTCGCTCGGGTGCGCCCCTAGGTACGTTTTAATTTTTTTGAGTGAAACCCTAATTCTTTTTCTAAAAAAGTAGCCTAAGTTACACCTTATAATATCAGCTATCTGCCAGTGAAAGTCCGTTAAAATTGGTCCAGCCGTTTCAGAGATTAGCCGGAACAAACAGATAGACAGACAGACAAAAATTTTAAAAATTGTATTTTTCTTATAAGTACCGTATATACTTTCATATGCATTTAGTTTAAAGCTGTTATTTTGACATTACAAACAGACTTCAATTTTATTTATCTGTATAGATACAAGCGACATAACCTGGCTCGAGTGCAACCCTAGGTGTCTAACGGCAGCCTATTTATTACTCCAGGTTAACCTGTATTACTATTTAGATTAATAATATACAGATTAGTATTTTTTCGAAATCTGTCTAGCAGTTTCTACGTATAGAACAAACACACACTGAATGGACACATGCACACGCATACAGACACACGAAATTCGAACGATAGTTTCTAATAATCCCACATAATCACTATAATAATATTAAAGTAAAATTCATTTTTTTACATACCCATGCCTTCTTTCAAACTAGGATCTTCCGAAACTTTTTCCAGTTTTCCAAGGAAACCTTTTATAGTTCTAAACGCTGCGTCACGAACCTAAAAATTAAATATTTCCATGGATGTGAATACCAAAGTTACTACAGTTAAAAGACAAAGAAAAAGTCACCAACCCGCACTTGGCTAGCGTGGTGGACTATGGCATGACCCCCTTTTATTGCAGGGAGGCCCATGCCCAGCCATGGTGCGTTAAAAAGGGCTGAGTACGTAATGAAAAAAGCTTATACGTCGTATAACACAATTTATAATAGCCGCCACACACGACACTAATTGTCCACCGGTCCGTTAGACGGACTACCGCGATACTTTAATTTTTCTATCACTGGACTCCACGCAGATGACAACCTGTATCCATCCTCACGATTGAAATTTTTATGTTTCTTAATCTCAATCACCTCGCGAACCAAATCAAGTGAGGGTACCTACGAAAAACATCTCCGATCGTAGCAGGGGATGCCGTACACCGCCAGTCTGCTCGTGACCACGGCTGGTGCAACCCAGTCGAAACGTCGGGTACAAGGTATATAGACACTAACGAATTCACGCGTTTAAGTCCCGTAGTGTACCTAGTTATTATATAATTATGAAACGCGAAAATTTAAAAATTATAGGGCATAGTATAGACCCTAAAATGATAATCCCCACCTGTTTCTCAGGGTCAGCAGTGAGAGGGCAGAGTGCTGGCAGCACTCGGTTGGCTACTTCAGACAACAAGAAGTACTGTTGCGTGGCGGCCAGCGCGAGCACGCCGGCCTGCCGCGCGGGGGGGAACGCGTCCCGAGTGGCCCTCACGAACGCTGATACCAGGACCTTCTGCCGGATCTGTGGGTGTAGGTGAGCTGCTATCTTGCCTAAACACACTGTTGTGTTTGTTCTGGAACAATGATGAATGAATATATATAGAACTCAGACTAAATAATCGTATAGATTAGAGACGGAGTTCGTTTAAAAATTGCTGAAGTCAAAAATAGTAGCGTGGATTTGCTGTTTGCTACTATTTCCAATGTTGCCATAGAACTTTTTAATTTTCTTTAGAGAATAAGGGGTTATTTCGTTAACTTACAATTTTTTTGAAGAAAATATTCATAATTATAATGAATAATAAAAAAGAATAAACGTAACGTAATATTATATTTCTATGTCTATTAGTTAGTACATTTTTGTTTATCAATCCCTGGTAACTGTACTCACAATAAATGTGTATATACGTTGAAATTTTCGTTGGTTACTTCAAACTTAGTTTTCCGACACTCCATCTATATTATTCCTTAATCTGAGATATTTTTTGTTTGGGCGTAAATTTTTAGTAGCCATATTCAAAACTATGAAGAATAACAATAAAAACTCAAAGGAATCATTGAGAGTTTTTGGAAATTAGTTTTTGGAAATCAAAAATAAATTCTATTTCCAAATCGTTTTTGGATGAAAATAGCTCATTTAGCAACATTTCAGCTATTTCATTTCATAATCACTATTCTTTACAGTTCCGGGTGATCTACATCCACTTTAAAATGTATGTACATAAATAACATTATTAAAGATTTTAAATAAAACTATCTTTTCGGATTATTTCGCGGATTTATTTTGATTTTTGGTTCCCGACGTTTCGAATGCTTTACAGCAATCATGGTCATGGTTTATTTAAAATGTCAAATATTCGCGTAAATCTAATAAAGTATTACTAAAGATATTAAGTAAAAAAATTGTAAACCAACCTTATTCCCCCTTGATCATCTTTCGACTGTAGCCTAGCAAAATGTCGTAGCACCTCCACATTCAAGTTATTATAGTTGAGCTTCGGAGCTAAATGCACTATGGACTTGACTGTCTGCTCTCTGATGATTGCGTTCGTATCTAGGAAACCGTGGACCACTTGTGGGAATATTTGGTCATTCACCTGGGGAAATGTTTTCCTTGTAATAATAATAATAATAAAAAATAAAAATTTATTAATGTCTTTTATAATTTTACTATTGTTTAAACAACTAATATTTGTAATATTTATAAGTAATATAAAAGTATAGATTTTGTTATAATTTTATTGTAAACTACTTTTGTTTATGAAGCTATTCCCGATTTTGCAATACAGATCGTTCGCTCAAAGAATAAGGGAAATTTATTAAATTATTATGCAATTTTTCAAATCAAAACATACTTTATTCAAATACACTTTTACAGGCACTTTTGAATCGTCAATTTTACATTTTAAATTTAAATTAAATGTCAATATAGTACATGTATATAGTCAGTATAGTAGTTTTGAGAATAAAATGTGTTTAATGAAAATAATAAATAAATAAATATGTTGGGACATTAACACACAGCACGATCTAGTTCCACGGTCAGCTACGAGGCTTGTGTTATGGATACCAGATAGTTGAAACACTAGATGTATATATTTAAATTCATACATATTATAAATATAAACACCCATGACTGGAGTACAAGCATTCATGTTCATCACACAAATGAACGCTTCCAGCGGGACTCGAACCCGCGACCGCTGGCACAGCAGTAGGGTTACTACAAACTGAGCCAAAAAATATAAAATACTACATTATTTTGTACTTTTTAAGCATTACTTCCGTTCTCCTTGAAAGATAGATAGCATAATATTAGCTTATTTAATTTTTTTTCTTTACTATAATAAAATCTATTGGCAATTATATTTATTAACATTTATCTACTTATCACTCAGTATATGAATTGATATTTATATACAATTAGAAAACATTATTGTTTGGCTTCATGTTTAGTTTTATTACACTCTGTGTTTAGTCTATGAAAAAGGTAAAGAATATACTCACAGTAGAGTTTTGCAGGTGCATAATAAATTGGTCCAACTGCTGTAAGAGTCGCGATCGCGTTGTCCTGTCATTCGAAGCGAACAGTTTCACTACACATGGCACTATTTGTTTTTGGTAATCCGAATCTTCTAATAACTTACCCAACTAAAAATTAAGAAATTTTTATCTATTAGCAGTATATTATTAGATGTTTATTGACTATTTATTGTTTTTTTTTTTTTTAAATATAATCAGACTGCAGTAAAGCTAATGCAATTTAATTCAAATTCTGGGCTATATTATTTAAAAACAATTATAAAAAATATGATGATTCTAACTTAAAAGCAAAAACCAAAAAGACATTATTTTAGTAAATATAGATTTCAAAGTTTTTGTGATTTTATGAAGTGTCATTTTTGTTAAGTTTACCTTAAACATAGGCGCGAGGACCGCTGAACCAGCGTCACCATAATGGAATGCAGTGAGCAATTGGGGGAGGATCTTGTGGGTGCAGACACCGTCGGGGAAGTTGTCCAAGTAGCTGCTAAGTGTGGAGAAGAACTTTGCTTTCTCCACTTTATCCTTGATTTGTATCTCTTCAAGAAACAGCATTGTATCTATGAGATCATTCTTAAAATATCCACCCATTTTTCGACATCTGAAAAATAGAAGATTGAAGTCCTTTCCTTTAGAGTTTAGATGTTTTAAAGGTATATTAATGAACTGTTAAATAATAGGAAATGCCTACACTTGAATGAATAAAAAACATATCTCCAAAAACAGTTTTAATTATTTTACTAAATATACATATTATATCACTTTTATTTTGTCCTAGATCATAATTTATTGTAAGTATCTAATTGCTTGACTCATCTAATAATACTGTTAAAATTAACATACAGCAGCAAGTACACATGGACCAAAAAAAAAAAAACATTAATTATTATTTAGGATTTGGTATTGTGTGCAATGCCAGTTTAAAACCATGTCAGCTTTAAGAGCTTTTTTAAACTTATTACTATTTATATAGTATATTTAATACTTTACTATATAAGTAAATGGATTAAAGTTAAAGTGATTATATCGGTTGGGTTTGATCTTGAAGCAGGATTTAATTAATGAATCACAAAGATTATTTCCTAAATAGATAATAATTACTAAAATAAGCAGAATATTAGTAATACTTAAATATAAATGTAATACTTAAATGGTTCCTTATACAAAAGTCATGTATAGAAAGCACTCAGTTTTACAAGCAATGTTTTAAATTATTTCCCTAAAAATCTTATTCTCTAGTTTTTATTTATATAAAAGATATATATATATATATATATATATATATATATATCTAATATATAAAATTCTCGTGTCACAGTTTTCGTTGCCATACTCCTCCGAAACGGCTTGACCGATTTTGATGAAATTTTTTGTGCTTGTCCGGTATCTATGAGAATCGGCCAACATCTATTTTTCATCCCCCTAAATGTTAGGGGTAGTCCACCCCTAAATTTTTTTATTTTATTGTTTAGACAAAATTTTTAATTTCTATTTTTTTATTATACAACATACAAAAATACATACAATCCTCAATTTTCACCCTTCTACGATCAACCCTTATTTTTAACAGCCATTTTAGTAATTTAATAATTTTTCCTCTCCGGTCGAAAACTGATCAATCGTGATTTAATGCAAGCTAGGGACGAACCCGAGCGAAGCGAGGGTGAGTCGCTAGTATATATATATATATATATATATATAAAAAAACATTTCATGTATCAAAAAAGAAAAGGTAAGAAATACCTTGTAATTATATCAGCTGGGTTTGGTCTTGAAGCAGGATTTGCACTAACTAACTCACAATATAATGTACACAGCTGCTTTGGTATTTTATCTACTGTTTTAAGAGCTGGTTGGTTTGAAAGAGGTCCATTAAACGCTTCCCATATGAGGCAACCAAGTCCCCACATGTCTGATGAACTGATAAGAATTTAAAAATTAAAATTTAATTATTTAAAAATTAACTAAACAAAAAAAAAACATTTAGTAATAAAAAAATATTCAAGTAGTGCCAGTATATTACAATCTTTTTAAGTCATTTGTTTGGCCAATTAGGGCTCCCTGACATAAAAAAAATATATTTTCAAAATTTCATGCAGATAGTAAAAACAGAAGCATAGTACTTTATTGTGACAATTATCATGAAGATAATAATCATAGTAAGTAGTACAGTGGAGCACTTTGAAATAGGGTATTGACCTTGTTACCAAAAAATAATTTCATAAGCAATAACTAGACCAACAATGAATCTCACTTGTTTCAACAATAGGAATCAATTGAAATTATATTCAGTTAGGTTGACATCAATATTCATTGATAAGAACTTATTGTATAGAATCATAAAATATGTCACAAAACTTTATCTTTTTTTCTCTCATCCTTTTCATCACAACCCTGAACACCCCTAACAAATAGACCCTTTTAAAAGTAAAATGCACTTCACAATTTTATATAGAGAAGCCTGTGACCCTGCTAACATGGCAGGTTCTTTAACAAAAATCTAAGTAAGCCTATGTGTTAATCCAAAACAAAGGCTTTATTTACTCCAAATTATATTAAGCTCAAACAAGTCATCTATACGATATTTTGTTTCATAACTGCAATAAAGAATATACTATAATAAAAGTGTAGAGGGTGAATGTTTATACATAGAAAAAAAAATGCTAGAAACCGATTAAATAAAACTATCTTTACGGATTTTTTCGCATTCATTTTGATTTTTGGTTCCCGACGCTTCGATTGCTTTATGGCAATCATGGTCACGGGAGAGACTAAGGTGTTAGATGTCTCAAAGGTATTATATAGTTGTTACAGACAGCCTACCCACAAATAACAAAATGAATTCAAAAAACTTGAAAATTGGCATCAAAGTACCTTACAATATTTGTTAATTTTAATCATTTTTATAAGCTGTCATAAGCCGTATTATTTAATATAATATGAGCCGCCGCTAGTTATGACATAAAGAAGTAACAAGCATTTAGGATGATTTTATTATAGTTAATAATAATAATAGAATAGAAAACTTTTATCTTTCAAAATATTTGTCATTTTCATTATATCAACTTGATCAACTACACTCAATGAAAAACTATTGGATAGAAATAGTAAAATTACAAAAAAACTATAAATACTAATGAAAAAAAATATTATATATTAAAAGTAAACATTGTTGTTTGCTCGGAATTGCTACGTTATAATAGCCAAAGGTTAAAAACTAGCAATTTGGCAAGGCTCCACCCTGATTAAATTTAATAATTAATTACAATGTCTTTACAAATTATAGCCTATGTGCTATATTAATGTAAAATTTTATCAATTCAATCAAAATGAGACAAAGTAGAATAAAAATTTTTAAGGAATTTACTGTGTTTCTTTTAAATTTATTAAGATTAGTTTGTCTAATACATAATTAAATTTTTACCACAAAAAATCTTTATGCTATTTATTTCTCTTGATGTTTCTAGTATTTAAAATATTTATAAGAAATATTGATAATAATTTTAAGAAACATTACCATTTAGTAACAGATTTTAATTTTGTTGCATCTTTCTTTTCTGGTGGATCATATATTTCCAAAGCAGGCAATATTTTGATGGGCATAGGGCTAGATGTATCCTGCCCATGAGCTGTGAGGAATTCAAATCCTCCAAGTTTCCATTCTCCAGCCAGTGTTACAAAAACAGAATATAAGCACACATTATTGTGTTTCATATTACCATCATTATTAAAAAATGATAAAGCCCTCTGAAAAGACAAATATTATCTAATTAGCTTTATATCTAATATTTTACAAGTTAGGTTAATTAATATTTAATAGGTTTATAGTGCATAGTGCATGCTTGTTTTCTTAAAGCACTATGAGGATGTTGAAATAATATACTTACAGTAATTTGAAATACGCCCCATGCTAGGAATAATTCTCGCTGCTGACCCTCTAATTTCATATCTTCTATATGGGTAGCTAAAGGTTCTACATATTCTGTGGCTACATATAAAAATTTTTCAGTTTCACAGCTATCTAAATAATGTAAAAGGCTTGGGTGTCTCATAGTCTTTAGTTTCTTTAAGGAGGCTTTAGCAATATCGAAAAGGGTTTCAGAATTTTTTGTGACATCAAATAAAAATATTGACACTTCATCTTGAGTTCCCCTTTTCTTGCCTTTGTGAAGTGTCCACACACTTCTGTCCTCTAAGCCACGTACCGGATCCCCTACTTCATAAGGAAAATCCTTAGTAGGATCTCGTGAGAAAAACGACCACATATTGAACAATACGTTACTATCTACTGATTATTTACAAATTGCATACATATTTTCATTGACAATGCACAATGGTACACGTATTTTCATAATACAAAAAGCTTTAAAATGTATAATATTTTGCAATATAGCACTAATTTATTAATAATACTTCGATAAGGAAAGGTAAAAGCATAATTTTCGATTAATTATGTACGTATGTAAAGAGTTGTTCTTTCTTAAAAAATTATGACGGCAAGACGAAGACAATATTACAATAAACGACTGACATATTAATTTCAGTATTGCCGTTTTCTAATTGCTAAAGGTAGAGTATTGAATAAACAGAACCTATGGTAAATTCTACATTAGTAATATGGAAAAAATTACGAAATAGCGAAAATGAAACTTGTATAAAGTACTTTTCTAAAGTTTTAAAAAAAAACACAACAACTCATTACATCCATGTTTTCATTCTATTCTCTCTCAAAGATGACAGATGAAAGAATAAGCCAAATGTCAGCCACAAACTATAGAAATGCTGCGCATATTATGTCACTATGTGTAGTCTCCTTATTAGACTTGGGTATAATAGTTCGCGACTGGGAGCGGTCAATTTAGTTCGTAGCTCTTTAGCGAACTAGGTCGAACTAGGTCGGTCTTTTAGTTCGTTAATTCCTTTCTCGACTTGACTATTTTAATCTTTGTAGCACTTCATTACAGACCTGCTACTTACACTGAATGCCTTAAGTCCCTATTATACTGCCACACTTTCATTATGATTCAAGGTGGCGAGCAAAAAAAAAAATATCCTTCACCAACTTACCTTATCTTTCCTATTAACATTCACTATACCTTCTAACGAAACACGTACTTATTTTTCTACTTATTACAATTTCAACAACTTTATCCGCATTAACTAATAAAATACATATTAAAAGTACCTACTGTATTCTGAAAAAACATCCAAAACACACATTACTAATATATTACATATCAATAATATTTTATACTACTACAAATCAATGAAAATCCTTACCATCAAAAACGAACTAACGAACTAAAAAACGAAAGATCCGAGAACTAGTTCGCATAGTTCACCTGTACGAACGATCTTTCGAACTAGTTCGTTCGCGAACTACACAAGCCTACTCCTTATTCTGTGCATATGTCAGCTGAGCTGAGACTGATCACTGAAGTTTTCTGTCAAATTTTTAGCCTTTAGGTTATTTATTTTCAAAATAGACAAATAAGTTATATAAATAATTATTATTATAATATCTGATTATTTTATAAAATCCCACTTGCCTAAAAATGTCGAAATCAGTCACTCGTTTGAAATCAATGAAAAAAGTAGCTGATAAAATAGACCATTCCTCGACATTAAGAACTAATATTCCTGCAGGAATGGCTGCAGCAGGCCCTCCTCTAGGACCAATGCTTGGAACGGTGAACTATCAATATTTATTTTACCAATACATTTTATATAAAGTTAATAAAATATTATTAATTTTCTTTTCTGATTTTAGCGCAATATTAATATACCTACATTCTGCAAGGATTTTAATGAACGTACTGCAAATATTAAGCAAGGAGTCCCCTTGCCGACCAGAGTAAAAGTTAATGCGGATAGATCATATCAGTTAATTATCCATCAGCCACCTTCCACTTATTTTCTCAAACAAGCTGCAGGTGTAAGCCGAGGTGCAATGGAACCAAGTAAGTTTTTGTTTCGCCAATAAATTACAGGGGTCTGGCTGATTTATCATAAATATTTATAAAAATATTTTTTCAGTCAGAGAAATTTGTGGTAAAGTAACATTAAAACATATATATGAAATAGCGAAAATTAAGGCTCAAGATCCACCTCTTGAATGGAAACCATTAAAGGAAATCTGTGTAATGCTAATAGCAACAGCTAGAACATGTGGTATTGAAGTTGTAAAGGAGCTTGATGCTAAGGTAAATGTTACTAGGTATATATTTTATTAAAAATTAAATATGCTGTAAATATTAATAATTATTTAAATTAATAGAAATAAATAAGTAATATAGCATTTGTAATTCAGGAATATGGACAGTTTCTTGAAGAAAGGAAAATCATAGTTGAAGAACAAAAGAAAATGTTACAAGAAAAGAGAGAAGCTAAAATGTTGCGAACTGCTTAATGATACTTTTTGTTGATTTGTATTAGATATGTAGCTTTATTAATAAAATTTAGAAAATTGTGTTTCTAGTTGATGTTGAATCTTTGAATCGCTTGACACAACACTGGGTTTTATAGAAATAAAACAAAATTTATCTAAAAAGATGTATTGAACAAGATAGATAGATATAGGTTGATGCATACCTGTTTATTTTACTTCTACTTTGCAAAGTCAAAAAAATATCTAAACTAGCCAGATCAGTCTACCAATTTTGACACATTTAAAAACTAGTCACAACATTTAATAAATTATTTGAAAAATTAACAAATTATTAGCACCTAACTTATACTATTCTAAAACTATAATTACTATATAATACTATACACACAAAAAGCTGTTTTTAAAAATAACTATCCAAGTATTCCAAGAGTTTCATTTTCAAGGAATGAAGTTTTTTTTTTAAAGGATGTACTCTAAACTATACATATTATTTTAAGTATGTTTTGTATTTTTTCTTAAAATTGTGTAGTTATTTTTCTAATCAGCTTTTAGTATATAATATAGATTTTACAGTGTATCACATCATGCAGTCTGCCCAATCTAATAGAACCTAATAATTATACAAAAAAATAATATTCATTTAGGTACAAAAATAAGTATTCATTATTATACAACTTCCATTCAATTTCTCTCATTAACCTAGTATTGAAATTATTAGATATTACAACTTACCAACATCTTGTTAATTTTTTTTACAAAACATTGCAAGGAGCGGTATTAAGCATAGTATATTATGAAGCAAAAATAAACCAAAAATAATGTAAAAATATTTTTAAAGTATCTCTTAAGGCTTTTATTTTAATAAAGCTTATTAATTCGAAGGAACAAAGTATCACAAGAAAGTAAAACTTGTGCGAGGTATGTGAACTTTGTAATTGAGGTCAAGCGTTTGAGGTACAATTTTTTTCATATTCAATACATATAACATTATACTAGAACTACATAGATATACAGATAGCTTTGAATATATGCAGAAAAATTGACACTATTTCACTATAAAGAATAACAAGTATAACAATATACTTTGTACTGTAAACAAATTCTGCTTTGTACTTTAATAATGGCTAATTGCTGAGTTACAAAACTGCAATTACTAAGAAAATATTTAAATATTGATGTCATTAAAGTAATGTTCTAATACCAAAAAATAATAAGACCAATCTTGCCATTAAATTACTATATAAACACATAATATATAAATTGTTTTTAATAATGGTAAGTATCTGACCCTACAGCACCATGAAATACAAACTGCAGGTGGAATGTTAACTATTATTTAAAATTAACAAAAACTACCTACCTTAAAACTAATAAAGACCCTTTTGTTTTTTAATAATAATTACAACCCTTTAACACATTCACTGTCCCCATATAAAAGTTTAGGACAACCCGGTAACTCCAACTTGGGTTATACCAAATCTGTACCCTAAAATATAGCCGTACCGTAGAAATCGATTATTCAATACAAAACAAAATTACCGCAAACATTATATTATAAAAAAATTCCCTAACAAAAAATGCTAAATCATTTTCTCCTAAAACCAAAAAAAAACCTATAACAAAGTGAATATGTGAACTACAAGTGTAGTGACTCAAGAGATTTTGATAGATACTGATATGGGAAGTAGGTACTAATTTATCATGTGGTATATATTTTTACTATCAAATGGCATGTTATCATGCATATACATTATGCATACCGTCAACATATGTTAGATTGTTGTGCAGATTTCTTTTTTAGCTTTGGTGAGTTCGGAAGAACTTCTGGTAACTCTGTCACATTCTGTATCTTGAAGTCAGGTAGATCGGAGTCCATTTGATCAAATTGCAACGGAATCCAAACTGTACCCCCTAATTCTGCTTCTATACCACCCTGTAAAATATCACATGCTTTTAGTTCTAGAAGTTCTTCTGATTCTTGCAGTGTTTTTTTTAATATCCCGATTTATATCATAAAAATATTGTCAATGAGCATAAAACTCTAAATATTTACTTATATATTCATTTGTTGCTATTCTCATCATATATATTTTTTTACAAAATAAAAAAAACCCGACTGCGTAAAAATCTAACTGATGAGAACAACTTGACGAAGGAACATAGTATTATGCCGTCGGAGACATATGTACATTGTAAATGTACGTAGCCAGACTTGAGAGTTGAGAGACAAAGAAGTTGGCGTCTAAGATCCGCCATTTTGAATCATAATGAACATTGAACGTGTGAATCATCAAAATCGGTTAAAAACATAACTCTCTTTTGGGCTTCGCTGCAGTCGGGTAAAAAGAAATGTATTTCAATTAACTTTAAAGAAATAGCATTAAGAAATCTAAACAAACATTTTGTACTGTAAAAGTTGTGATAACACAGAACAGATTTCACAAATCGTTAGTTAAGTAAATAAGCAAAGAACTTATATAGATGTCTGTTACCTTTATATCGGTCTCCAGCTTATCTCCGACCATTATACATGTCCTTGCTTCAACATTGAGCAGCTTGCAGGCTTCTAGGAAGATATTCTGGTCGGGCTTCTCCCAGGGCAGGTCCCCGGAGACCAGCACACAGTCGAAGTACTTGCGAAGTCCCAAACGCTCGATTTTCTGCCACTGAGCTCGAGACGGCCCATTCGTGATCAAACCGAGTAGGTAATCCTCCCTGTGTCACATTTATCGACCAGACTTTTGTTATAGTGTAGCTATGTACTTTTAGCACTTGATTCAACCATGGACGTAGCTATAGTATAGTATGATATTTGTATGAAAATATACAGCTACGTCTATGGGTATAACACAAGTGATAACCTTGCACATCATATATTAATTAGTTTTGTTATATAATCATAATCGTGTCCATGCAAAGTCATGTAAAATATTAATTGGTTCACATATAATTTAGTTACTGCATCTAAATTATATGTAAAACTGAAAGCATCTTAAATCTATGCCATGTTGAAATTTTAAATGTTTTTTAGAGCAATATAATTGATCTGTTCTCATTTACTATTCAACATGGTTATATTTATAGTGCACAATGGAGATATTTCATACATTCACTTACATGACCTAGAAAGAAAAATGAACAAGTTACCAGTGAAGCTATCTCCATTGTTCAATAAAAATTTTTGAGGCAATAGTTATTACCTTCTTGTTGTACTCCCTCATATATTTTACAAATACAATTCAAACCTAAGTGTTGCGCACGCGGCGCCCAGAGTTAAGTCACTCGTTGAGCAACAACTGTTGAAAAACAAGTCATTTATTAGCAACATGCGTTCAAGCCAACCCAATACGTTAGCTGAGATAATTTAACAAGGAATGTATTTAAAAAAAATATTTAAACTATTTATCTCTGCAAAACATTGGTGCTGACTTTATGACATTTTGGAAAATCATAATATGTTGATGTAGTACACAGTATTATGTGGCATGCAAAAGTCCAGATGAAAATGGCGCATGATGAAAATAATTTATGATGACGTCCACAATGATGATGATAGTTTAATGATTCAACCACATAACACCATGCAAACATTTCTTTCCAAAGTTGCTGCAAGATTAATATGCGTGGTAATGTGTTTTGTCAATCTTCCAAATGTTACTTCGTACTTGTTTATATCGAAATATAAAGAATCTCAAAACAACTTTCGACTTTGGCGGGCAATTGCTTTGCGATCGTATATTTCATATTAGATCATTTTGTTATTTCCTATACAAAGAAAATGCCCGTAAATTATATTTAACAAACAATTACATCATGAAGAAATATTTTACGTATTCAAAAATAATAAATATTTCTGCATAATATAAAATACACTTGTATAGTTTTCCACATACCTTAAAGTTTCTAATAGATGTATCACATCTGGTGTTAATGCTAAATATTGAAACCTTAATTTTAACCATTCAGTCGATACATTTTCTGGAACAAGCAAATTGAGATCATTATAGATTTACAACGACACAGTTGTTTTCCATGGAACTACAGCTTGGACGCTATTTTGGTACACTACAGTTTATAACTCATAAAACTTCAAATTTGACTTTTAGTAAAAATTTATGTGAACGCCTCGAAGGGCCAATTTTCGCATTAAAGACTACAATTTAGAAATTAGAAGTATTCAAGATAAGTTTATGTGTCAAATCAGATCTATTTAAAGCACTTATACTAATGTTGTAGTCATAGAGAAAATTAGTTTATGAATGTTTAAAATATAAAAAAATATACTGACTGGCAATGTGCCTATAGTTTTTCGGCAAGGAGTTTCGCCATAGGTGCGTTGGCCATTCATCTACTGCGTAGGAGTCGTCATCAGGCCTGGCTCTGAATGCACGAAGGAAAGTGGATGCACTTTCAGCAGCCACCTCTCGAGGAATGCCATATTTAAGTTCTAATATGTCAACGAGCTGCCAAAAACAACATTAAATCTTTACGTATACTTTGCTCTAAGCGTGTAATATTAAAATATAACAAAATTAAAAATTAGTCGTCTATTTGTCACTGAAGTCACTATATAATTAACTTAGTGGTTTTACAATTAGAGGCAAGTAGGTATGAACAAACTAACAAAAATACTTTACAAGCTTAGCAATATGAGCTTCAATTTTGTTGAGAGATTAGTATTAAGATACTAATAGTATTTTTATTCCCCAATGTATTTTAAAATAATTTCCACAGAATATCTTATTTAAGCGGGTAGTCCTCCTTATCTCTAAACTCAGATAACCAGCTATCATCATACCAAATTTCATCAAAATCTGTCCAATTCAAATAGACAGAGAAATTCAAAAAACTATAGATTCGGCCTCTGTATCGATAATAATGACTTTTAATAAGATTTTCCGAAAAATATTTAATGTACAAATTCAACTCAGATTTTATTATAATATGATGCATAGATTAGCATAGGATCTCATTTGAACAAAGAAAAATTAGTTAAAAAAAATGAGAATAAATAACGTTACATGTATCAATTTATTGTGTTAAATTAACAAAAGATAAAAACTTAGATCCCAAAAATTATGGTTTCAAAAATCTTCTAAGTGAAGGGAATAGAAACAATGCGCCCGTAAATCAAATTTGCGTAATTTTACTGATTATTGAAATAGTAGCAATCAGGTGATGGGTTTGTAGTGTATATTCACAGATGGCGCTTTTACTTTTTATGATTTTTTTAATGGTTAAAAATTGTTAAAAACAGTTTTTTTTATTCGAATGCACAATTAATTTAAAAATATTTACCATAAACGTTAGGTTACACATATTTATAAAATAAAATCAGTTTAACTATATGCGAATCAACGACATCTATTATCTATTCAAGCAAACAAAAATAGCCCGAATTAGCGCTGTCCAATCTCTTTGTATGGGATGAGGTATCTGTATAGTAAGTTTTATCTGTGGTAGTAGTTTTCATTCTAAACCCTCTTTTCCTTTACCATTCACGCCCAATACCTTATATGAGTGTTTTGTATTTGTAAACTCGTTTTTCTTAAGTCGTTAGTCTTCAGCGAGAATGCTAATAATTTAATCAGGTATAAATAAAATCTAGAATATCTTTTTTTAGAATTCCAAGAAGATTTAGATAAATTTTAAGATTAGATAAATAGATAGATAGATTTAAAGATCTAGAAAGTTTTACTAAATTTGGTATAGTTATATAATTAATACCTAGTATAGTATTATATGATTTGTGTCTATACTAATACTATGTATAAAGAGGCAGAGTTTGTTTGTTTGTTTGTTTGAACGCGCTAATCTCAGGTATATACACCGTTTATTGAAGGTAAAATATTATTGAAGGTATTGAAGGTAATTAAGGCTATAAATATATCATTATGGTACTACCCAAGAGAGCGGAGCAGTAATCATAAATGTCAACATATCAGGTAGACTTCCATACATTAATACTAATAGCTTTCTTTGGTAGTTTTAGCGCGAGCGAAGCCGCGGGTTCTGCTAGTGTTTTATATTTGGTATAGTCGTTAAATTAATAATTTAAACAGAGTAAGTATTTCATATACTGGTATTGCAGAAGCAAATGAGCTAGTAGGATCAGTCATTTTATTTCATAACACTTCATATCTATATAATATGTAGAATGCGTTGATTACCACTCTAATCTAATAGTTAAAATGTAGCAAGTATATCTATACATATAATAAAATTGTAACTAATCCAAATCTGTACATTTATTAAATAGACATTATTATTGAGGGACCGAATCTATAGTTTTTAGAATTTTTGTCTGTCTGCCTGTTACCGCATTACAGAAAAACCACTGGAGGGATTTTGATGAATTTGGTATGATGATAGCTGGTTATCCGGGTCAACACATGGGATACTTTTTACCACGGGAAAATATCCCATTTCTGAGAAAAAATACAAGAACTTGTTGGAATAAAGCCATGATGATACTATCTATAAATAGTTTAGCAAGGTAATTTACTAAATATGGTAAAAACTAATAAAAATAGCTTATCTTGAAAATCAAATTATCAATAGCGCTATTTTATTCATTAAAATAGTTATTTTAATTAATATTTATTTGTGTTATTTAGATACTCGACAATAGATGTCGCCATGTGTTTTTAAAATAGACCTTTATATGACTTTATTAGAATTACTACTAAATTACCCGCGGCCCCGCCCGTGTTTAAATTATCAATAAAATAAACTATTTGGCTTTATAAATTAGTAACATATTAGTAATATTTTGTTGGCCGAAACAATTTTCAAATGAAAATATTTGTAAATTTTTATTGTTAAGTAAATAATGTTAATATTTTTTAAACTTTTAATGTAAAAATTGGGCAAATGCAAATCCAACTTGCGTCTTATAAGTTTCGTATAGCAAAATACTGTGTTGTTTTTCTACTCACGTGTTTTGTTAGGTTAACACTAAAATAAATACGAATAATATTTACGTTTCCACAATATCGACTCATTTTATCAACCGTAAAAATAAGTGGAAAAGTTTATGGCTGTTAAACTGACAAAGCGGGTAACTAAAAATATTCCATATTTCAAAAACTATGAAAAAGTATTTTAGAAACTGTTATACTTCATGCCATATGAAATAATAGAAAGTATTTGCTTAGAATTATTTATCGGTTTGGAAAAGATTACTAACTAGCGCTAACCAATCCCTGTTTCGCGACAAATTAACATTAAGAAAAGTTATTATTATGTAATTTAAATAATCAGCTAAATATTAAATTAATCAATAGCTGTCTAGTGTCTATTAGTAAAAAAATATTTAATGCTCAAAACTAAACAAACAAAACAGAAGTATAGACATACATAAATGTTATTGCTAAAGCAAAAAGCGCAATATTACTAAATAATATAATAAATCAAATATGAGATTAACGGAGGAACCTTTGCGGCATTGTCAATCACTGCCATTATTTACCAATCATGTGGTGCGCAATGAAAGTGGTATACGTAAGTGTATACTAATATGTAAAACCTAAGAATTTGGTTTTTGATCATCTGAATGCGGGCGGAGCCGCGGGCAATGCTAGTTTATCGAAAATGCTTTTCTGAATTCCTGTTTTTTTTAAATAAGATGTACCTATTAGTTTATTTTATTATTAATTTTTGGGACGTTACGTAACATGTTTATTGCGATTTGCGTCATTAGAACCTTGTGATTTTCCTAAGTCATCAGACATATTATAGAGGTTACATGTATTTAATATGTAGGGGATAAACTCTGAAATTACTGAACATAAATATGGTACACCGATTTCTATACTAAACTATCCCCAGACTTATTTAGCAGCAAATGAGAATTTGTATTAGATAAATTTTATGTTAAAAGAGCCGATTCTAGTAGAATAGAACGCAGTAGGTATAGTAGAATCATTCTACTATACCTACTGCGTCTTTGTAAGTTATACAATAAAGTAAGTGAATCAGTAAATATACATTTTAACTCTATCAGCACATTTAGAAGCTCAGTGATGAAACAAATAATTAATCAACAATAATATTATAATGATCAAACTTCGTTCTGTATTGCAATAGTTACTTTTTAATCGATTTACCTAACCTTGATAATTATAATTTATATACATGTAAGTTATAGATATTTATATAATTATTATCTGTAAATTGTGTTGTTGCTAATGTTACTTATTATGTTTTTAAAAATCTTCATTATTGTGAAAACGGACACAAGAATATGCAAGTTGCGTTTGCTTTCAAACGGTTATGCATAACTATTCTCTATATAATTATTTAAGTTAAATTATTTTTTATAAAACATGTAATAACCTCTAGCGAACCTTACTTAAATAAATAAATAAAAACTAGCGGCTCACCCTCGCTCCGCTCGGATTCGACTCTACTTAAGTTTTAACGTTTAGTATAGATTTCTCAGAGATGAGATATTTTCCCGCAATAAAAAGTATCCTATATGTTGACCCGGATAACCAGCGATTATAGTATCAAATTTCATTAAAATTCCTTCAGTGGGTTTTCCGTAATGCGGTCACAGACAGACAGACACAAAAATTCTAAAAACTATATACAGCCTCTGTATCGATAATATATCATAATGTCTATTTCAATGAAATTTTCCAAAAAATATTTAATGTACAGATTCGACTCAGAATTTTATTATATGTATAGATTTGAGCTATATGCTCCATGCTGTACTAAATATACACAGTACTTATTTATGGTTGCAAGTGGAAGCGATATAAATCTGTCGAGTATAAGGAAGTGTCTGTCTAATTCAGGAATAGTTTGAGGTCAATGATCTTAACTCTTGGTGCAGTACACTCACCTGTTCCTTGGCAAAGCGTCATGTTTGTAAGATGATACTAGATTACTACTCCAGTTGTGTACATATTTTGTGTCATCATTGGTGAGTTTCTTTATATTCTTTTAGATAAGTTAATATTAAAACAAAATTAAAATGAAAAACACAAATTTATAACACCATTTATTAAGAATATCAATTCTTTTTTATTATTTTTGCAAAATATGTATTTATTATTTATGTATGTATATTGTATTATGTATAAATATGTATTTATTATTCTTTATATTCTTTTAGATAAGTTGATATTAAAACAAAATTAAAATGAAAAACACAAATTTATAACACCATTTATTAAGAATATCAATTCTTTTTAATTATTTTTGCAAAATATGTATTTATTATTTATGTAACAATTAAGTCTTATTTAGAGGAATATTTACAGAAGGGAAGATAAAGCAGTTTTGTAATAAAAAAAAAAGTTAAGTACACTTTTCGGTATAAAAAGTAATAAACAGTATTATTTAAAAAAAAAAAAAACCAAACATAAACTTAATCTCCAAACAATTTCTTGCCTAAATCCATTAATCTGTGATTCCTGCACATTTTTAAGGCACCACCTTTTTTTAGTACAGGTATGGCACTTTCATTTGAATCTACTAATCTACACAGGAAGTCTTCAAATGCAGATTTGACATTGGGAGCAAGTGTACCAACTTTGACTTTAGCCAGCATTTCAGCTATACCTTGTGCCCATCCACTTTCAATAGCAAATTCGGAGATCCAAGGGATTGTAGTTAAAACACCGCTCAATGTTTGCATACCCAAGAACCATAAATCAGCAATTTCATTCCAATGTTCCTTATAAGTCATTGAAACAACAAGTGCATTAGGATCGTTTGACTCATCAACATTGTATGCATCCCAAAGGAATCTAATAGTAGATTGAATGTATCGGCATATTGAGAAATCATTTTTCTTCACTTTGTTTGCTTGTTGTTTAAGCAGAAGAAGTCCTAATACAGCAAGGTGGCCATGTAATACAAGGTTTTCAGGAACATTTTTCAATTCTGGTAAGTTATTAAATATAAATTTGAGCAATGTATTAAATAACATGCTGTTTTCTACAACTTTTGGTGCCAGTACTGTTAGGTTCATAAATATATTACATAGGCTAACCATTGCAGCTCTGGAATCTTTCATATCTTCAAGTACTTGAGGGTCTAACTCTGGTTCTGGTTGAGTCCTTACTTTTCCCCTCTCTGATTTAGGAATAGGGGGTTTTTTATAATGTACAATTGACCAGTGGAAATTCATAGATTCATATAAAATATCTTCCTGTTTTAAGTTTAACACAATATCTCTAGCTTTATCTTCAACAACAAGATGGCATAATGCAGGTAACATTAGGCGCAATAAATCAATTTGGCCCATTAATGATATATCAGAGTCCATGGGTTCTCCGTCAGATTTGTTCTTTTCAGCTAGCTTTCTCGCTCTGTAGGCATGAAAAGAGTCATTTGCAAGAGTAAATATAAATGGAAGTAAAGCATATATTTGTTCCCTCATAGCAGTAGTTTCTTGAGCAATCCAGGCAACCAACACTCTAACCATTGCACATATAAAAACTTTTTCAGCATCAGGAAGCTTATCTCTGTTTTTGTCATTGGATACTTTAGTTAAAATAGATACAACAGCATTGAATGCACCTTTGAGACTAGTATACACAGACTGCTTCTCTTTCTGTTCAAGGTCTAATTGGTCAGTGCTCATGTAGTTGATGGAGGATTCTAACACCATAAAACAAGCAGTCACAAGTTCAGCATTTGCAAATGCTTGCTTAAAACTCCTATCTTCAAGTTGCATTCTTACCTCAATAGCACACAATTGTAACAATAAAAGAAAGAATTTTTTGGGGTTTTCTTCATCATTGAATGTCCATTCAACTCCAAGTAAATCAATAATGTTGGCTGCAAGTTTTAATGCAGGGTCTCTTTGGTTTTTGCCAATTTTACTAGTTAAAATATCATATAGTGCTTTGTAAATACTTTGTGGCCATGTTTCATCTGCAGATCCGGGTATGATAGTAGTCTTATTACAGCTGTAGAGCAATGCGCTTAATATTGTAGCTAATTCAAATTTTCTTTCTGACTGATCTGTTGCAAAGTCTAAAGCAATTTTATTTACCAATGCATGGAAAGGTTTAGGATCATTGCCCCATGCTGCAGGGCCATATCTACTAACCAGCTTTACAAGAATATTAAGTGCTTCATCAGTTTGGAAGCTTTGATGAGAGTAAATTTCTGACATTTTCGTTATAGCACCAACTTCTATGAGAGCTTTTTGACCAGCCTCATGTTCAGCAATGCATTGTAAGCAAGTATAGGCTTCACTAATAATAATTAGGTTATCATCATAATCTTCATTGTCTGATGTCTGCACTATATCAAGGAACACAGGTATATTGGCCAGCATTTCAGGATGTGTCGATAGCTCAGGTTCATTACAAAAGCATGTAAGGATGGACAGGGCGACAGATTTGTAAACGGACGGCGGACAGTCATCTTCGCTACTATTGCCTGTTAAAAGCTTCTTTAAAAACTTGAACCCAATTGCTTCAAATAAAGCTTTCTTTGCTGCAGTATTACAATCCTTGCTCTTCACTAACTTCGTTACCATAAATAATGCAGCAAATTTTTCAGTGTCACTTTTTGCAGATTTCAAGATGAGTATGCATTTTTTTATTGGCTCGGATATGTCCCCCATTGTAGCAAAACACTAGATGTGCACACAAAACGCAGTAGATCACACTCTACTGAGCGCGGAGCAATCGAATCGAGCGAACTGTCTACATCACCTTTATAATTAGCACGAGTTCTGTTCCAAAATAACTAAATCTGGACGTCGAGCTCACGTTCTCCAACTATGAAAGTTCTATTTATAACACACTGGAACGTGAACGCTTAACACGCGGGTTGCAAGCGATGTTAAAACGAAATTTTCAACGACGTAGAACCTAACAATGACAGCGCGCGCACAGTATTTCGTATTTCATTCCGACTTACCATGACCGTGGCAATGTCAAAATATTAAAAAAATTACGTACCTTATTGCAAGCTTTGCTGTCTCCCTTCCTAGTTTGTATTAAAGTATTATCCAAGTCGAAGAATATCGCTGACACATCATTATTGTCTTCATAAATTCCATCCATAATTTAATTTTATAGCTCGATTGCAGGAAAACACCACTTCTATTTTACTGTATTGCGTCAAATGAATTCAACTCAATGTACTTGCTCGCTCTTTCACATTACAAACACATAACTTCTGGTCTTTCTCAGATAAGAGTACACAGCGCCATCTTTAACAATTGTATGAAACTATAATGCTGAGCTCATATGAGTCTTATAAATAACTATTTTGAGCAGACACGCATTTTAAAATTGAAGCATATATACACAGATGGCGTTGATTACTAATTGTTTTTAAAAAGAATTTAAATGGATGTGGCAATGGAGAAGTTTCCTTTTTTATATGTACTAATGCGGAAGATTTCTCGAAAGCAGGGCGCCACACGTATGGCCTATTTACATTCAGTCTGAGGTTAAGCATTTTATTGTGATATGTCTTTTATATCTGATTTTTGCTTCTATTGTGTTCGCATCTTACCTGTGCAATGTATTGTATCTGGAAGTTAGATCAGCTGAAGGAAGAATTGAGAAGGAGAGGTGCACATCTTGTGGTGGTCCTGACTGACTGATGGATCAACACACAGCCTAAACCGCTGGTCGTAGAAACGTGAAATCTTAAGAACGTATTCCTTATATGATGTAGGCATCCGATAAGAAAGAAATTTCCGAAATTCATCCCCTAAGTGGGTAAAATAGAGAATTGAAGATTGTATGAAATTCTGTCATTCTTAATGTGAAATACACAGAAAGTTGTGTTTACCTTTAAGATGAAATATGTAGTAATAATACTGGCCGTTTATTTATACAATAGATATATTAGAAATAACTGTCATAATATACATTTTGTTATATCTAATAAATGTAACTAAGATTTTTAAAGATGAATAAAGCCTAATCCTTTTACAGGCAATCTTTTAATTACAACAATTTATTCATCTTTAATAGAACGCCAAAGAAATCTATTATATTATGTATCGATATCTCAAGCCTGATAGATTCGAAGTCGATCCGTCCACGGAGACAAATGTTTCGGCGAAATGGATACATTGGAAAAAAACCTTCGAAAATTTTTTAGATGAATCAAAAATATCGACGGAAGAACAATTGTCGGATGAAATAAAACTAAAATTGTTAGTTAACAGTATATCATCAAACGTCTACAACTACATCTCATGTTGTACTACATTTAATTCTGCTATGTTAACATTAGAAAATATTTTCGTAAAACCTAAAAATATAATTTTTGCTCGCCATAAGCTCAATACACGCATTCAACAGACAGGAGAATCTATAGATCAATTCATACAAGCTCTACATTTACTGGCTAAAGATTGTGATTTTAAAGCGGTGTCCGCTATTCAGAATGAAAATGAATCTATCAGGGAGGCATTTATATCGGGCCTTATTTCATCATCTATACGACAAAGAATACTTGAAAATCTAGATCTAAGCCTTGAAGATGCCGTAGATCAAGCTAGGGCTTTAGAATCGGCACAAATTCAAACGGACTGTTATTCAAATCCAAATACTTCATCATTATCAGCAGCTACATCTAAACCTTCTAGATATGATGTAATAAAGTCAAAACAAAAATTAAAGGAATGCTATTATTGTGGTAATTCTCTCCATCCGAGACGTTTGTGTCCAGCAGCAAACGTTACTTGTCTCAAGTGTGGTAAACAAGGTCATTTTGCTAAGGTCTGTAAAAGTCTTACTGTGGCAGCTACAGATGAAAGGTCTTCTAGTACAGTATTAGCTGCTACAGGTTTACAAAAATGTTTCATAAATATATTGGTTAACAATATGCCACTAATGGCGTTAGTCGATACTGGAAGTACTGTTAGCTTCATTAATGAAGATATCATTCGTCAAATTAATATACCAACTCAGCCCTGGCAGCAAAATGTTTTAATGGCAACAACGTCCTTAAAATCTGAAATAAAATCTGCGTGTTTGGTTACTCTTCAAATAAACGATCAAAAATTTCATAATATGTTACTAAGAGTCGTAGATAAATTATGCATGGATGTTATATTAGGTCAAGACATTTTAAAACTTTACAGCTCTTTAGAAATAAAATTTGATGGTTCCAAACCTCCATTGAGATTATGCGCTCTGAAAGAGGTAAGTATAGAACCAATAAATTTATTTCCTCATTTATCTAATGAAATAAAGCCAATAGCTATTAAATCTAGAAAATTCTCATCAGAAGACGCAGATTTTATAAAATCGGAAGTAAAGAAGTTGTTATTAGATGGGATCATCGAAGAAAGTACTTCACCGTGGCGTGCTCAGGTACTTGTGACATCAGGGACTCATCATAAAAAACGTATGTGTATAGATTACTCGCAAACTATCAACAGGTACACATATCTAGATGCATACCCTCTACCAAATATTGAAACAGTGGTATCTAAAGTGTCTCAATACAATGTTTTTTCTAAAATAGATTTAAAGTCAGCTTATCATCAGATTCCTATCCTAAATAAAAATAAACCCTTGACAGCTTTTGAAGCATGTGGAAATTTATATCAGTTCCGCAGAATTCCTTTTGGAGTGACAAATGGTGTGTCTTGTTTTCAAAGAGCGATCGATACTATAATTCGAAAATCAAAACTTGAAGGTGTTTACCCATATTTGGATGACATAACAATATGCGGGGTTGATCAAAATGATCATGATGATAAATTGCAAAAATTCATGAAAGTAGCTCAAGATTATAACTTAACTATTAACCAAGATAAGAGTGAATATTCCTTAAAGGAAATTAATATTATGGGCTATAATATATGCAATCGTATTGTTAAACCTGACCCAGATCGTTTACAGGCACTATTAAATATGCCAATTCCGGAAGATTCTTCTTCTCTAAAACGTGCTATCGGTTTATTTTCTCATTATTCCAAATGGATACAAAATTTTTCAAAAAAGTTACATCCGCTTGTACTAATAGAAAAATTTCCAATGGACACAACTCAAAAAGCTGCATTCGAAGAACTAAAAATTATTATATCACAGTCCTCATTAGCTGCTATTGATCCTAAAGAACCTTTTACTGTAGAAACTGATGCATCCGAATTCTCTATTGCAGCTTCTCTTACACAAAATGGCAGACCAGTTGCTTTCTTTTCTCGGTCTCTGAATCAATGTGAGAAAAAATATCCAGCAATAGAAAAAGAAGCCTATGCTATTGTAGAAAGTCTTAAAAAATGGAGGCATTATTTACTGGGTAGACAATTCTATCTAATAACTGACCAAAAATCAGTAGCCTTTATGTTAAAAGGTCATGCTAGTAAAATTAAGAACGAAAAAATTCAAAGATGGAGATTAGAATTATCTAACTATAATTTTGATATAAAATATAGACCTGGAAGAGAAAATCTTGTAGCTGATGCATTGTCACGCCAAATATGTGCCTCCGTAACAATTAATAATCTGAAAGAACTCCATCAATTTCTCTGCCATCCAGGAGTGACGCGCTTAAATCATTGGGTAAAACGCAAAAATCTACCTTTTTCTATTGATGAGATAAAGAAAGTTGTCACATCTTGTCCAGTATGTGCAGAAATAAAGCCAACATTTTGTAAATACAAAGGGTCCCTTATTAAGGCGACATCGCCCTTTGAAAGATTAGCTTTAGATTTTAAAGGTCCTCTTCCTTCATCCACTAATAATAAATATATTTTGACGATAGTTGATGAATATTCGAGGTTCCCATTTGCATATGCTTGCCCAGACACTTCCTCAGCAACGGTTATTCGTTGTCTCACTGACTTATTCTCTATCTTCGGTATGCCTGCATATGTTCATACAGATCAAGGTATGGCGTTCATGTCAACAGAAATAAGACATTTTTTGATGAATAAAGGAATTGCTGCCAGTCGCTCAACGCCTTATAATCCACGAGGGAATGGACAAGTTGAACGCCTTAATGCCACTCTATGGCAAACTGTCCGACTTGCTTTGAAAACAAAGGACCTACCTATAACAATGTGGGAGTCAGTACTAACACAAGCATTACATAGTATCAGATCATTATTGTGCACAGCAACGAATGAAACGCCTCATGAACGTATGTTCTCTCATCCAAGAAGATTATCTTGGGGCCAATCTATGCCAACTTGGTTAGAGTCAGGCAAAAAAGTCTTTTATAAAAAACAGTCAACAACATCGAAATACGACCCTTGCCTGGAAGAAGTAGAGATAATAGAGCCCAATCAGGAATACAGCTTTATTCGGTTTGGAAACGGGCGTGAAAAAACCGTGTCAAATCGACATTTGGCACCTCGAGGTGAAACGGAAAGCTCTGAAGAGGATTCAGATACATACTATACAGACACAGAATCCACTATACCTTCATCTGAAGAAGTAGAACCCATACCATCTACTGCTACGGTACCTCGAAGATCAAATCGTACTAAATGCCGACCACAATACTTAAGGGACTATATTTCTTAAAGGGGGGAAGACTATTGTTGTAATTAAAAGATTGCCTGTAAAAGGATTAGGCTTTATTCATCTTTAAAAATCTTAGTTACATTTATTAGATATAACAAAATGTATATTATGACAGTTATTTCTAATATATCTATTGTATAAATAAACGGCCAGTATTATTACTACAAAATATAAGAAATATATTTATTTGTTTTTTTCGAAATTTATCCCTTAAAGGAGTAAAAGGGGGCAATAAAGTTTATATGAGCAAAGAATTATTTATGATCAGAATTACTTGAAACTTGGTATTAATACTCTTGAATACAATTTAATAAATACGTATACATGTACTTTAGAATTTTACGAAATTCAATCCCATGAGGGGGTAAAACAGGGGATGAAAGTTTGTATGAAACTCTGTAATTAATATGTAAAAAAGTATAAAAAAATAAAAAAAATAAAGAGTGCGTGTATGTATGTGTACACGTGCAAGAAGTAAAACTTCTGTAGATTATCGGTACTCTTTATGAAATTCAATTTATGTTTTAAATAGTTAGGACAGGTGAGATACTAAAAATAACGCATATTAGGCATATAACAATCATATATTTATAGAATATCATTTAAGGAAAGAATATAATATTATATTATATCATTTCTCTTACATTTACAAATGAAAAATATTAATTTGAATTACTAATTTGACATACTGTTATTTTGATCCGCACAGTAAGACTGTAATTATGAATTAATTTTAATTTTCTAAAGTACACAAACAACAATAATTTGGCTTAAATAATTAATATTTATTTTTCTTTATAGTTATAAATATAATAATGGCAACACTAAATATAGATTACTAATTAATAAAGTTTTCTATAAATTTTAATAATTATAATAACAACAGCTAAAATTATATAAATAATATTCCATATTTCAAGTATAAAAGTAATTAAAATTATAAAAATGTTTAAAATTAAAATTAACAAATATTGTAAGGTACTTTGATGCCAATTTTCAAAATTTTGAATTCATTTTGTTATTTTGTGGGTAGGCTGTCTGTAACAACTGTATAATACCTTTGAGACATCTAACACCTCAGTCTCTCCCGTGACCATGATTGCTGTAAAGCAATCGAAACGTCGGGAACCAAAAATCAAAATAAATCCGCGAAAAAATCCGAAAAGATAGTTTTATTTAAATGTCAAATATTCGCGTAAATCTAAGAAAGTATTAAAAAAATGAATATTAAAAAATTAAAGACAATGCAGTTAGTATACATAATAAAATGTTAACGTGAAGTACTTTGAGTATCTTTGAGGTATGTTTATAATGAATTAACTAGTACCACAAATATGTATTTTGAGATATAATTTAGTTATTATAAAAATTATAAGTATCTAAAAGCTTTCATCACAATCATAGATGTTGTGAGCTTCAAATTAGCATTTCCCTCTAACTTCCTTGAGATTTTCGACTTCGATTTTCGATTTTTTTTTGTTAAAGCTTGTTGATCTTGACAAACTGATTGCTTTCAGGGTCCTTATACTTAGTTCAGAGTTTCTTTGCATGAATCCTCTGAACCAATCTTTTCCTGTGCAGTTATTTGAAGTCCAAGACTGTGGAACGTTTTTGGAGTTGATTTTTGCGTACTTATTTGTCACTTTCATAAACTCTTTTCTGGTCAGGACATATTTCAATCTACTACATTATAGAAAATAGTTAACTAGCCTTTTCTTTCTCTTTTTTATATATTACAGATGTTTTAAATTGGTTACCTAGTTTTTTTTGGCTAATTTGGTCCCGTATCTTTGAAACTTCCGTAATGTGTTTCGATCAGCTTCATGTTTCAAAGCGGCATCTAATAAATTTTCTATATCGATGTCATTTAAAGCATTTTTTATTACTGATATATCTAAATTACTTCTGTTTATTGTTGTATCTTTTTTTTTATGTTAGAAGGGCATTTCATATGTTTATCTGAAATAACAAGTAAAAATAATAGTAAAAAAAGTAAATTGCGGAAGAGATTACCCTGGGTAAAGTCTCCTCCAGATGCATGGCTAATGTCTTCCACCTCACGTCAATCAGTTTGTTATTTAATTTTTACAAAAAACTATGACATGTAGATAAAAGTTAACTACCTTAGGTTTTACTAAGATAAATACATTCACGATTTATATGGGTCGCTTGCTCCATTCGATTTACACAAAGTAACAATAAAGAAATATGTAAAATTGAAAAAAATAATACTTACCGGCGCGAAAATGTGTTATCACTTCTCAATTCCAAACCACATTGCCGAACGAAATCGCGTCGCGTGAGCAAGAAAGGGGGGTTCTGTGGAATCGAAGAAGTGCAACAATGTTGCAATGTCGTGTTCCACAAAGATTCTATGAGCCGTGGCTATTATCTCCCCCCTGGTAAACTCTCCCGGACTCCCACTACAATTTGTATAGCTGCCAACTGATAGTATAGATAGATAATAGAATTGTATTGTTAGGTTTGTCGCTATCCTTTATCGTATTACCTGTGCTTAATTTAAATTTAAACATTAGATGTTTTAGGTTTATTAGTGGATATTTAATTAAAAAACTAGAATATTTATAATTAAACATAATCTCTTTAATGACCACATAACGAGGTAATGGCCGTTTACTTTTAAACCTCTTGTACTGTTTTATACTATCTTTCTATCTTAACATAATTTAAGGCATCATGTACGACATAATGTAACCTTCAAACTACAAAAGATCTACAAAAGTGTAATATCAGACGGGCCGAGATGAGTTACGATCAAGGGACACGTCATACAGCAAAGTGAAATTCCTTTATATCAACAATGTTTAGGAGCTTAATATCTTAACGTAGATGGTACTTTTTATTTACGACTTAGCATTCTCTCTATAAATCCTTGTTTTTGGTTAATAAGCTCTATATTATATAACGTACGACCTAAGAAAACTTGAAATTCTACAATCGATATTGCAATTAGAAAACCAAAAAATATATAAAAGTGACATATTGTTACCATGCGACATCAGGTAATTATCTTCTTAATTTTCTTTTTGTCTAATACTCATGATGAGAAGGCTTGCTAAGGATTAGAGAAGAAGAGACAGCGAAGTTCCAAAAAGATAACAGACATACACTTTTGTCATTATTATTATTAGGTATATATCCATACGCATTATCCGTTTCGTCACCTATAAAGAAAACTAATCATTTTTGTTGTCAGCTTGCCCATAAGATCAATATTTCTATTTTTTATTAGAACTATTCCTATTGCCTAATACTTCGCAAATTGGCATGAAAAATGACTATGCCCATAAATGTATGGACAGCTGTTCAATATTGAAAAATGTTGTGTACAACCCAGTTTAGGTTTAAATGTTTAGGTGATGTTTGAAAATGGTGATGCTTGAAAATTACTTTAGAATACTATTTTACTATTAGACAAGTTATCTAGATTTGATAGAATTATCAAAGGATTATTATAAAACATCATTGGTTGAAACAAGATTGGGATATCTAAATTTGATGAAGAATAAAAATTTTAAAAATTATATGGTCCCTGCGTCACGGTAATGTTATATAACATTACCGTGCCTTCGTCATGCTCATATTATCTTTATTTTCCATATTTTTTTTATCATCACCATGTTTTAGATTATTATTCTTCAATGATTGTAGAATGACATCTTGCCACGAGATTAGCGTTAACAACAAACTTACTAACTTGTTTTTATTTTTCTATACATATAATATGACGACACGTTTGGTTCACTTTGTAGTGACTCTACTTGCTGTGTCAGCGGTCGCGGGTTCAAGTTCCGCTGGGGGCATTCATTTGTGTGATGAGCACAAATGTTTGTACTCTATTCATGGGTGTTTATATTTATAATATGTATGTATTTAGAGTTATATATATGTAATGTATTAACTATCTGGTATCCATAACACAAGCCTCGTAGATTACCATGGAACTAGATGGAGCTGTGTCTTAATGTCCCAAAATAAAAAAAAATAAAAATTATAACTAAACCGAATCTGTACATTAAATATTTTTTGGAAAATCTTATTGAAATAGACATTATTATCGATACAGACAGACAGACAGACAAAATTTCTAAAACTTATAGATTCGGCCTCTGTATCGATAATAATGACTATTTCAATAAGATTTTCCATTAAAATATTTAATGTACAGATGCGACTCAGTTAGAATTTTATTATATGATAAAACGCGAAAATTTAAAATCATACGACAAAAGTTTTTTTTATTATTAAAGAAAATTTTCCCTATACCGAAGAATATCTACAAAATTTGTATTATTATATTAAAAATTACAATCCACCGCAACCTTATTTGTAGACTGGAAATTCAGCACGAACTTACTGTTATTTGGGTGATGTAGTCATAGAAAAAATCTTACAAAGGGACAAAGAAACGTATGTAAGAAATTTATACGTAGCACTCGTTCAGGGGTTATTAGATTTCCTGTCACGCGCAGACCTCGACCACGGACCTTATTTGCCAAACATACCAAGTCAATGCCGATTTCTTACGCACACATTTTGTGCGGTCATTACGTCCCCTAGCTTGTTTTGTTGGCGACAGTTCTTGAAAATTTCAGATTCAAGTTAGGATTTCAAATAAAAAGGATTTTTAGGAAAGGACATGAATTTCAAGATGTACCTATTTTACGAATTGTGTATTTATTTTGTTTACTTTATTTACTGAATCTTAAGAGATGTTTCTTTTTTTAGAGGCTACAGAGGTGCACTTCATGTATGAATGCATATCAGTATATTATTTTCAATCATGTTGTGAAAACAAGTGAAAGTGTTGGCTTTGATTAGCGTGTAGAGTTCTAATCACGCCGCCTAACACGTCAGGGACAATGCGCTAGGCAAAAAGTATAGGTTTATTTTATGCGAGGTTAAACAGAGAGGTTTAAATACTATGTTACTGTATCATATTGCTTTGAAATTTTTATTTTTTTCCCCACTTTCCTTTTGATATTGTAGAGTGAACTGTAATGTTATTCTAATTTTTTAACGTTATGTTTCACACAAGTATTAATCAGGAAGCTAGTTATTTATTAAATCATAATGATTTGATATTAACATAGAGATTATTGATGTTAAATGAAGATTATTATTTCACATTCAATATTTAGAATTTTCATTTTCAATATTTCTGTATTGCTGTCATTTTCAATATTGCTGTCGGGATTTGAAGTTCCTCAAAATGATAGTAGCATCGTGGGGCAATCAACTTGCAGCGTCTATTAACAGAACGTTTTCATTCAATGCTCGTTAATAGGAAGGATTCTATGGAATCGTTATATAGGTACCTAAGCGTTGTATCATATATTGGTTAATGTGCTGACTTCGGTCCTACGCAGCTGCCTCCCAATTATAGTTATTTTTCCGTCTTTTGTATCGACAGCACGTAACCTATTTGCTTAAATTGTCTCTATTTACTTTTTGGCATCGTCCAGTTAACGTTGTTAGTCGTTAATACGAAATAAGCTTGGAGTAATTTCGAGATCTTATGGTGAGAAAATGTATGAAGAGTTAAGTCTAAAGGATTTCTATATAATAAAATTCATAGAATGTAAAATTCTAATTAAAACGTGTGACTTAGGTGAGTGTTCCATACATTATTCGACTTTTACAGAGATTAAACCCTTTGGGGTTTCGTTATATTTTCTCTGTAAAGTATATTTTTTTCGTATTGGGGTAACTATTTTAGCTTATTAACTCACTAGTGAAAACCATTTTAAAAACAATAAAATTGTTACTCTCACATCCTTCATATTATGAGTATATTTACTCTAGCCAGTTGCTTATAATATACACGAATTGAGGAAACATCGCTTATGTTATCTGTTTCTAGCACAGGTGTCTTATACAAAGCATTTAGCATAAATGCATCGCTTCTAAGCCGATTTGTAATTTGATGTATGAATAAATTGTTCCTTTTTTAGCATTTCCATTGAGTTTGAATCTATTTTCTGCTTTACATGTATAGATATAGGAGTCAAGAGATCAATTGACTGAAATTAAAACGAGCGCAAGGTTCCAATAAAATATACTCAAACATTTTAAATATTCTAAATACATTTTAAGGCACTAATATCTTAAAACTTTTAATTAATAATACGTATCCCGAAGCTAAGTTAAGTTATGTGGATAAATAGTACCCTATGGTACTTGTTAACCCACAATATTCGTACACAAGCCAAGCAAATTTCTGCATTTACAATAAAGGTAATGATTGTAAGAATTATCCCTGGATGTATGCTATCTTGACGAATGATTGAAAAGAAATGCGAAAAGTGAAAAAGTGAACTGAAGTAATAGGTACTACAAGTGAAACTTGTGGTAGAAAATAGTGTTCCTTGATTTAAAGCCTATACCGTATGTGTTGTAAAAGTAATAAAGCATCTATACTGCTAGTGAACTGCTTTAATTTCTGATCCCCGAACTCTAGCTTCTAACAATATGATGACAGCACCTAACCCACAGTCTAGTTTTAAATCCCATCACTGGTTCAAGCGTAGTCAATCTATTCAGCTTGTAGCAATCCCAGGCAGAGCAAACATGACTGGTGCTATCAGCGTCTTGCACGTGCCTTATCCACAGTTGCGGTATGTGAATGCATGTAGCTTCCCCTTGAGCCGATTTGTGATTCAACGTCTACATACTCGTATGTGTAAATTGTAACCGATATTTTTGACGTTGCTAGAATTGTACGTGATTTTTAAGCAGCTTTAACATAAAACGCGCACGGAAAACCTGACTGACAGAGCCCCATTCTAAATGTAAGCCTTATATAAAATGTACGTTTAAACTACTGGTCACTTAAGCACATAAGCCGACCAACAGGATTAAAATACATTCAACATTTTATTCGCCTTTTTTAAATAAAAATTGCATCTTGTTTTTTAAATTTAAACACATGTAGTCCTGATAATCGGTTTTGTAGATGGTACTCGTAAATAATTTAAAGATGTACCTATAAAATATTTTAGTTTAAAGTTTTTTATAAATATGGTTATTTAAGTAAATATTAATCACAAACTTTTTATTTCAATCACTTATCATTACGTATAAGAGCTAGCGCAGCGGAAAGGTCAACCTGCATCTTTAAATCTATCGGACCTATATATCCATTAATTTATGCTATTATTTTATCTATAACGTTATGCATGATAAAACAGAATAGACAATCATTTTAAAATCCCTATAAATAATATTTGGCTCTTATATTCCAAGATCTCTGAATAAAATACGAATATTAAAAATAAATGTACCTATATATTTTTAGATTAATAGTTTATTAATTCGTTTAATGAACTATTAATATATCTAGAATATAATTATCAAGAATATCTTATAAATTGAATACTCATAATTTTTTTTATCAATACTATACTAATTTTATAGATACGATACTAAGTGCAAGTTAAGAAGTATGCTTAGCAAAAACGCAGTAAAAGTGCAAGCGATCCGCGTGGTTTCTATTTTTCCTGATTCCTGTCGAAGTAACTTCTATTAGGTTTATCTAGGATTAGCGGCTCATCCTCGCTTCGCTTCGGGTCCATCCCTAGACAAAAACAAATCTATCCCACGGGAACCGTACATTTATCCGGGATGATACATAGCCTATAGCCTTCCTCAGTTAACGGGCTATCTAATGCAAAAGAATTTTTCAAATCGGATTAGTAGTTCCTAAGATTACCGCGTCCAACCAAACAAACAAACATACTCTTCAGCTTTATAATATTAATATATTATATATCTAGGATTCTTAGGCTTTGTACTTATATTAGAACAAAGTACGTCACTCTGTCAAATATTCAGTATTAATTAATGTAAATGCAAAAGTAAGTCTCTTTTATTATGCGGAAACGGAACTAAGTTTCGATGTGATTTTATGAAAGGTAAAACACAGAAATCTAAAAACTAGCGACTGCGCTCGGGTTTGACTTTGAGTGTCTAACTTAACCGACTTCAATTAAAGTTATTTTTATTTATGTGATCTGTGATTTCGGAAAGTAAACTCATTTTAACGGAATAAAAAGTAGTCCAAAGGATTTTTAGAATCGGATCACTAGTTTCATAGATTATCCCCTCATACAAACTTACAAACTTTATTTCTTTATAATATTAGTGTAGATAGCTTATGAGTCAATAGGTTATGGGTTGTACTTTTAGTAAGAAAAGTAGTTATTTCAACGTTAAAGATAGAGTTTTTGAAGTTATACTTCTTTTGGCACGTTTGGAATAAATTATGAGAGTAAAATTTTTACGATGCGCGCGCACATCGATAGCCAAAAAGCGACATGATGAAGTTAGTTGAAAGCGACATGATGAAGTTAGCTGCATTTTTTTTACAAACAGACAGTTGTAACATATGGGATGAAATCTTTAGCTATTTTTGTTCTATTCCGCCAAAGAAGTATAACTTCTTACGTGCGTACATAAGTACACACGCACGTTTTCTTTTTAATTATTTAGAACTACGATTTTTTAAAATTGTGTGATCGTAGGTAAAAATAACATGCATACAAAAGCATGATAAAAACAACATATCCGAATTAAGAATGGATTCTTTTTTTATAGTCGTTGTTAAACTACTCTAGGACATCTAAGTGACTCTAATTATTTCATAATTACATGTTGTCAAAAAAATGATATTACATAATTTTGTTAGGAAAAACATCTTTATATTGTGTTCCAACAAAATAGATATTTTAAAGAATCAATAAACTGACAAAAATATTGGCGACTGGCGTCCTTTTATTTCAGGAGGGTCTTTTATTTTTCCATGTTATTTTACTATGGTCCGAAGCCGTAGCAGAAGATAAACCGCAACGATAGGCTTTTCGAGATAAGCCGCTTGGGATTTCTACGTCAAATATCTAAGTCATAATATTACACCCTGTCAATGGTTACAGTCTCTTCTGATGGACAATATCTGGGCGATATCCCATAGCCAATAGACAAGGAACACTTACTCTTACAACTTATTTACTTTTTCAACTTTTAACTGTCCTAATCATGCTTTAAAGGAGTTATGATGCAATAGGTTGTTTCTGTCATTTCCTTAACTGAATAACTTCTCGTTGGCTTTCCTCATCGAAAATAAATAATAGAAGAACAAGCAATGTATAGATACCTACTGGACTATAGGTGTTTTAAATATTCTAAGCATTTTCACATGGAATGTGTACGTATATCCCAATTCCTAACATAGAGTTTTATTAGTAATTGTTTAATTAGAAGGTATTCACTAGGTCCTTAGCTGACTAGTGACACCCAGTGGCAATTAACTCGCGCCGCTCATTAGCAGGCATTTCTCATTCAAAACTCGTAGTACGGTTTCTTCGACGTCCCGCTTATAGTTTTGTATTGCGTGTTTGATTAGACTGTGTAGATTTTCTGAATACAGTCTGAAAATTTTCGTTTCAGAATTTCGGTTAAGCTCTGTCTAATGGAAAATATGTAGTCAGGATACTGGAATGTACTATAATTTTGAAAAGTAGTAGTATATATAATTTGTGGGTAAATACTGTCCGTGACAATTATATTGAGACGTCTACAACCTTAGTCTCTCCGTGATCATGATTGCTGTAAAGTATTTGAAACGTCGGGAAGCAAAAGTTGAAATAAATCCGAGAAAACATTCGATAAGATAGTTTTATTTAAAACTAGCGGCTCACCCGAAAACATAAATAAACCTATCCCACGGAACCGTATATCCGGGATAGAAAGTAGCCTATGTGCTATTTAAGACTATAATCTATTTCTGTGAATAATTTCATCCAGATCCGTTCAGCTGTTCTGGCATGATTGAGTAACAAACATCCATCCAAACATTCAAACATCTAAACTTTCACATTTATGATATTAAGTAAGATGTCAAATATTCGCGTAAATCTAAGAAAGTATTAAATGTACTTAAGTACTAAAATACAATATTTAGTAGAACGGTATCCTCGATGAGTGGGTGAGACTCGCACTTGTCCAATTTTTTAAATAAAACTATCTTTTCGGATTATTTCGCGGATTTATTTTGATTTTTGGTTCCCGACGTTTCGAATGCTTTACAGCAATCATGGTCACGGGAGAGACTAAGGTGTTAGACATCTCAAAATCGTTATATACTTGTTACAGACAGTGCCTACCCACAAATTTACAAAAATGATTTTGAAAATTCAAAAATGGCACCAGAGTACCTTACAATATTTGTTGATTTTAATTCTAAACATATTTAAAAAGTTTAATAAGTATTATAATTAAATATTATTTGTTTAATTTTAGCTGTTATTATTATAAATATTACAATATTTTAAAAACTTTAAGAATTAATAATGTAATATTATTTAGTGTTGCTATTATTATAATATGTCTAACCACAAAGAAAATCAAAATATTAATTATTTATTAAATACTAATTATTTATTAAAGTATTATTATTGTTTTATATGTAATTTAGAAAATTAAATTTTTAATTTAGATTTCTAATGTAATTTTAAGATAGAATATTAAGCAACACTATCTTAACAGATAAAATATATATTCATCCAATTTTTGTCCAATTTTTTTATATGACTGGTATAAATATACGCAATAAAAATTGCGACTATAATTTAGCATCAGTAAACAGAAAAGTATGTATATTGAAAACGTGTAATCAGAAGCAATCACATATTCAAATAGAGCAATCTTGGTAGATACGTCGAGCCCGTATTGCTTATCGCAAATTTTTCTGTGAAGAAAATTTTCTTTTTATTTTAATCAATATTATAATAAATTCAGTGGCACAGACTTTTTTCTAGACAATATTTTTTGCGTACGCAATTTTGTGGGGAACATTAAAAAAGTAATAAATAAATAAATAATCTGCTCAGATATCTTTTAACATTTAAAATTTATTTGTAGGTAGTAATATTTTGCTATTTCGCTGAGGCCCAAATATCCAAAGTACTGCTTCTTATTCCGCTTACACTTAAATAATAAATATATTTATTATTGAGTTGTATTTTAGTATTGATAAAAAGTAGGTATTATAAATAAAAAATACAAAAAAATAATATATATAAATATACATACATACATACATATATATATATATATATATATATATATATATATATATATATATATATATCGAGGGTATTCTGGCAGAACCAAATAAGTGCAAAAATTTTAAAAAAATAGTTAAAAACATAGGATACTTAGTTTTCGTCGCATTTTTTATCTGGCAAAACCCTATAACTGCCGAAGCATTTACAACGGTTTTTTCCTCTCGGTAAAGAAAATATCTAGCACTTTTTTTCTATAAATTTAAAAGCAAAAAGTGATATGGACTCTTAAAAAACAAAATAAAAAGTTTATTACAGTGACAACGGAATAAGATAATTTACTTTCTTTATCCACAAAAACACTTATAGATAATTGTATTTTATATTAACAGGCAAAACAAAATATTAAATCTTATTTGTTTCTCATTGGTAAGATGAACTGAGTTCTTTGTTTTATTAATAGGCAGAACAGGATAATACTACAGGAAATTTTAAATAATATGTGGAAAAAAGTTAAACCTATGAAAATTTTATTCGTCTTGAGGTTTGTAAAAAGGGAGAAAAGAATTTACTTCAATTATAACATGAGTGAGACGTTTAATAACATTGATGTTACCGGTAAAGAAGGGAAAACTAGAGCTACACGAACAAAAAGAAAGGAACAGGACGAATTTCCAACTGAGTTAAAAAAATGTATATTCGGAGTACAAATTAATTCGATCCATTTTATGGTGTAAAAAGTGCACTTATTTCAAAATAATATAAATAAATAGATTAATTGAAGTATTTTCCATCGCTGGCTACTACATTCATCCACCTCTCAGGCAATTTTCGAATTCCATGTCGAAAAAATGTCTCGTCTTTTGAGGTAATAAAGTCTTTGGAGCCAATTTCGATTTCTTCGAAAGAAGTGAACCAGTGACCTGCCAATTATATATATATATATATATATATATATATATATATATATATATATATATATGAGATTGAGATATTTATACCTACTTGTACAATAAAGTGTGATAGGTAGGATGTGAATAGAATTGCAAAATGGTCGCTTTTAATTCGTTTTATATTATTCCACCTTCCATATTTAATAAATAATAATAAATAAATATGTTGGGACGTTAACACGCAGCACTATCTAGTTCCGTGGTAAGCTACGAAGCTTGTGTTATTGATACCGGATAATTGATATACTACACATATATAACTTTAAAATTTAAATACATACATGAGTTAAATTATCGGGACGTGGGTTGTAATAAGACAACGTTTCTAGTCGAAAGGACAAATGCAACTAACTTTATTCACTTATTTCTACAGTTTTATATATTACATGAGTACGGGGGAAAGTGTGTAGGGTCTTAGCAAAAAAAGGGACAACTCACTTGTCATACATTTACACTACTTATAATTAATCACAGATCTTTCTGAGTAGGATCTCTAAAGAAATGATACATTTTAATTATCTGACATGTGCATAGTTTATGATACAGATCCTGCTGAGAAGGATCTCTTAAGAGACGATACAATTTATAGTTATAGATCCTTCCGAGAAGGGTATCTAAATAGCCCACGTGTTGGGTTACATAACTCATGTTATGAATATAAACACAGGTATGACTGGAGTACAAATATTCGTGTTTATTACACATATGAATGCTCCCAGCGGGGCTTGAACCCGCGACCGCTGGCACAGCAAGTAGGGTAACTACAAACTGAGCCAAACGTCAAACGTGTCATCTATTTAATAATAAACAAATAATATTTATAAATATGGACTCATTCTTATTTGCCCATTTTTCATATCTATACAGCGCTAAATCATATGTCTATGCAATATTCATATTTATTGCTTCGAACCCCATAATAATCAATCATTAGAAATCAAATTGGCAATACATTTCTACTCGCTTCGGATCAATTTTACTCGTTGCTCCAATATTCTGCCAACACGTCATACAGTTGTAAAATATTTTTTCAATTACGATGCAATTTCATTGAATCATTGACACATTGAGCTTTTCACGCCTCGCCTTTTGACCTGGATAGAAATAATTTTATTGAATGCGCTATTAAAAAGCGTTAGAACTAAAGTTAACAATATTTCTAATTGGATAGCTGATATTAGATCAAATTGCAATTTCACACGTAAAGTATTTTTATTTTATATGTTTGACGAATTAAGTTTGATTCGTATAGTGGAGAAAATCTATTCATAAATAAAATAATATTAATTAGAATCATTATAAATAAACCTACATATATCGGATTTATACGCGAATTTATTTTGATTTTTGGTTCCCAACGTGATAAAATCCGAAAAGATAGTTTTATTTAAAGTGTTAAATATTCGCGTAAATCTAAGAAAGTATTATGTAGAATCATTTTATTACATTATAAAAAAAAACACACCATTACCATATAAACTTTAACAAAAAAAATATGTTGTGTGAATTTATTCTGAACAAACACAAACATTGTGTATGACAACACGCGCAATCAGGAACAATTGTAAACTTACTTTGAGGAAACATCTTACATTATTTTCTTGAAAAACTACATTATTTTCTGAGCTCTCTACCAATATACATTTTTTGGATTTCAAATTAAATGTTGTATATGAAATGTTCAAATAACATGAGTTTAAATGAAAAACACTTGGCTAGTCAGTTCGATGTGCTAATAAATAATAATATAACCTCTTCATTTAATTTTTATTTTTCGTCTCATCTACGAAATTCCATAGTATATCATATTCTTTTTATATGCAAGAATAGTGTGAAAATATCATTTTTAAAAATAATGACTGCTATTAACGTATATTAACTGAAAATATCATTAATAAAATTATTTTATTTGTATTCCTAGCACGTTTAAAGTTAAATAGTGTAAAATATAATGTTTTATAAATATTTTGATTCATTATTATAATGAAGTGGCAGATTAGCTCAAATGTGCAATAATATATCCATCTCTTTAGCACGACATGATATGAAATTGCGTAGGAATTATGACACGTTATATGATTGACGTCACGTCGCCATATTTACTCGCGTTAATTGCCTTTTGAAAGGAGGAATTCTTGTTTCTCAGATAAAACGTTATTTGTAAGTGACAGGCTTTTATACGGAAATTGTGCTGGCCATATCTCAAAGACACCTGTTATTGTAATTATGTAATACATACTAATATTATTATTGTGAAAGTCTGTTTGTTTGTTTATATAAATATAAAGTGTATATAAATAGGTGAGTAGACTATGTGTAAAGTCTAACTAAATGTACCTATATGTCTTAAATGCCAAGTGAGACTTTGCTTAGCTGAGAATCGTAATTCTTTTTGTAATAATCACAAGAAATAGTGTTCCCAAAATGGTGATTTGATTCGCTAGCTATTAGTTACTTATATATTTTTATAAATTCGTGTGTTATTCTTATACCTATTCTAGTTTTTTGATTGAACTGATAGATTATAGGTAATACCTACTCATATTTTAAATTATTAGATACATGGTATAAATACAAATATAATTATAGCAGTTTTTTTTCATTTTTTTCGGTGTTTATTTATTACATATGAACTCAAATATATGAAAAAAAAAAAAAACAATAAAACCATGACATCAAAAATTATGCCAAGTTAAGGGGTATATTTTATCAAGTTTTTTGATGATATAACGTATGTTCTTAGTTCTTAAATAGCTTATCTACTAGTAAGGATAATATAAAATTGGTTTACAAAAGGCAATACAAATATTTGAAATGAAAGAAAATTGAATTTATTGATTCCTATTAAAAATCTTTTTCTCTGATATGGTTGTTGCTAAAAAATGTAGGTATATACATATATGTTGAATTTTTTAATATAATCGTATCTTATTAGTATACTTAAGAAAACGTAAGAATATTTATCCCAACCAAATATTTAAACCAGTTGACTTTCCCTCGGCAACAATTGGCTTTAATGTATCACGCAACGAGCCAATATAAACATCAGATTAGATAACAGGAAGTCGGATAATAGGAGCGGTTATTTTTATAAAGAATATAAAGAATACAGTGGCTCAGGCGAATAATGTTAAGGAAATAAAAACTTTACTTCTTTCATAATACAAAGCGTAAGATTATCTGGGCTTAGGGTCGCAGTCAGCATCGTCTCATCCGAAGCAAACAATCGCCTTTTGTTCCGTCGCCATTGAAACGGGTAATTAATTCCAGAGACCGCCACTTTGTAGCCTTCGACTTCGCGATATTGACTGATCACTTTGTGTGATATTTTCCATCGCATACTCGTAACTTTTCATCGCTGTATTGTATATTTTTTTGATATTCGCATTTCTTAAAAATATTTATGATGGAGTTATTTATTATCTGACTAAGATATATATTTTTTTTTTTCATAAGTTTGAGATCGCTTAAGTTTGTACGTGACTGCAATATATGTACATATTAGCGGCTCATCCTTGCTTCACTCGGGTTCGCCTCTAGGAAAACAAAAACAAACCTGTCCCACGGGAAATGTACATTTTTCCGGGATAAAAAATAGCCTATTTGTTATTTCAGACTATAATGTATCTCTGTGCCAAATTTTATCCAGATCCCTTTAGCTGGTCTGGAGTGAAAAAGTAATAAACATCCATACTCACAAACTTTCATACTTATAATAATATTATTAATACGGATTAGTACAGATTATACTTTCTTAGATTTACGCGAATGTTTGACATTTAAATAAAACTATCTTTTCGGATTTTTTCGCGGATTTATTTTGATTTTTGGTTCCCGACGTTTCGATTGCTTTACAGCAATCATGGTCACGGGAGAGACTGTCTCTCTGAAGTCTCTCCCGTGACCATGATTGCTGTAAAGCAATCGAAACGTCGGGAACCAAAAATCAAAATAAATCCGCGAAAAAATCCGAAAAGATAGTTTTATTTAAATGTCAAACATTCGCGTAAATCTAAGAAAGTATTATGTAAACCAGTACGGACTGGAAATTGTAGTACAGATTATGTTAATAGTATATGTTTTTTTTATAATTTAAAGAATTATAGCATTAAACTGTTTATAAAATGTATTGAATTAGTGATTTTGACACATTACATTATAAAAATATGTTTTAAAATAATTCCATTAAATATTGTATTGATTATAATTAAGATATTGTACTCATTCATTTCCATTACCGGAATAAATTTATTAAATGGATCAGATTGCGTTAAAATTTATTAGGCTTCGAGATTAAGTTATAATTATGAGATTTATTTGAAATTAGTTACATATTATCTCTTACGACTCTACTTTATTGTCAAGATTATAAAAAACCCTCATCATTTTTGCCCGAATTCTAAATCTTTCAATGAAAGGCTCGCCTAAAAGCAGTCGTGCTATTTTCCAGTAATAAAGCTTTTGTGATATATTATGTACTAGCGATTCACTCTCGCTTCGCTCGGGTTCGTCCCTAGGTATGTTTTCACGGTTAGTATGGAATAGATAGATTATTATATATAGCCTATATATTATATATAGCCTATAGCCTTCCTCAATAAACGGGCTATCTAATGCAAAAAGAAATTTATATTATACTATATACCATCGTGAACTTTCATTTTTTTAGTTAGCTTTTATGCATTCGGGTTTTTTATTTTTATAATATATTTATTTTGGTAAATTACTGCTAAAATAGGTTTAGTCACTGTGGAGATAAACGTGTACACTGTACAAACAGACAGGCGTTGAAATCCCCATTCTAGGCGAGGTTGCTTGAGCTTTTCCAAAAAATGACAGTCGCGTGACCAAATTTTGATTCAGTATCAAACATGGAGAACTTGTGTTGGCTATAATTATTTACACTACCAAAAATGAAAAAATAAAAGAAACGGAAAAAAGGTAATTGATTTATCCTTTTTAGTTTATTTCAAATTAGTTTTTGTTCGTGACTTCGCTTGAATGCAATCCAAAATGTCCTTATTAAAAATTTTATCGGAATTTGTTGAGCATTAGAAAGGTAACTTTCACTATTCAACTTTATAATATTAGAATGGAGGTTTTTGAAAACATTTATTTCTCTTTTCTTTGTATTCAGGTGTGTGGATGTACCATATGAACTTGTATCCGTTTCAAAAATATTGAAATTCATTCGCGCGAAATTGCAAAAAAGCGTAATTCCCATAATAAGGTATCTGACAGTACTTATACTTTTATTTAACAAAATGTATCATATTTATGTAGGATTAATAAACTTAAATAAATAATAAAAGTAGTTGCAAATAATAAAAAACTTTACCTTTGAGTTTTAAGGTACTTAGTTTTTCTAATGTAAAAGTTAGCTAAATATTTATTGTACCAGTAGCAAGTTGCTAGAAAATTACACTTAAAGAAAAGCTTTTGTTAATAATTTGTATTAAAAGGTAAAATATTAATTTGATCACGATTGTGGTGGCGTGGGACGTTGATAATATCCCACGCCTATGTTTAGAAATAGTTTTATTAGTTCCAGACATTATAACTACATACAAATTAACAAAATATTATAAACGTGAAAGTTTGACCTAAATTATAATTAATTTGATTTAAAAATAAGTTTTACGAATAATTAGAATGCAAAATAAAAGTTAAACTGTCTTACACCAGAGTATTAAGTTGATTAAATCGCCATTTTCTTATTTACAATGTGACATAAGAAATTAAAAACTAGACTGCTGAATCGGTTGGCATATTATTCGTTTCAATTCAATTCTTTTGTGTTGTGGCTTCTAGGAGCGCCATTTGGGTCATATATTTGGCCAATGTGGCGCAGAATGGAGAAGACACGGTTGGCATTTACATTTATTATAGTCCTAAATTTATTAGTCAAAATCTTTAAACAAACGCGCTATCGCTATATGACTATTTATAATTCTTAAGAAACAATGTGTATGTGTATTCACCCTTTTTAACTTCCGTCCCACAGTTACACGGGCCTCCATTCAGAATGAGGGGAATCGGGCCATACGGTGTATGGGATGGTACGGGTTTCCTCACGATTTTTATCTTCACTGTAAGACAAGTGACATGTTGGAAATGATTCGCACATGAAAATATCAAAGATGCGAGACCCGAAATTTGAACCCGCTTCACTCGGGTTTCCAAGCGAGTGCGTTACCACTGAGCTACCATTGCCTTAATAAAAAAAGGAAGAATGTACATGGATGAAATTCCATATTCTTATTTCAATATTTTTATTTGTCAAAAAACGACGTCATCAATAGCTTATTGTGATATTTCAGTAGGTTTTTGCGTTGAAAATCTTAGTTATAATAAGGCGCCTGCCAATGGTTATTTTCTTTTACAATGATAACTGACAGCGCAACGTGGAAACAAAGAACCGCGCCGCACTTTTATAATTTACTCACTTTACTCTTTGAATTTGTTTTTAACGGTTTCCTCTTCTGAATAGCTGTTATCTCGGATGCTACTCTCCACTTTTGCTTTACGTTTTTATTCAATTCATGCTCTGATTTTAGACTCATCTTGGTTTCAAGTTTCCCTACTTTATAAGAAATGGGAAGGCATATTGAAATACTCCTCTTAATTATTTGCGCCGTCATTATTTTGTGTGAAAATACCAAAAGCTGATTTCGTTATGAGAGGTACTTTTAAGAGGTATTCTTTGAAAGCTTTTATAGGTTAGTCTTAGCCATTTAGTTTTTAGAATTGAATGCCTTTTTGAATATCAAGCATCATAAAAATTTAGGAAAATATAATGTGTTTGAACCACCATAATTTGAACCACGCCAATCAAAGGTGCGTAGGCGTGTATACATACTGGAAGTACGTAAAGCCAATATGTCAATATGACTGACAAAGCGATATTTACTAAGCGACCCATTAATTGCTTTCAAGCAAGAAAACCTTGCTCCAGTGTAGAAATGTTATATGTATGGTTTTTATGGTGGGATGTATGCCAGCCATATCTCAAAGACACCCGTTGTAATTAAGTACACAATGACTTCATATTCGGTGCTGGGCGGGAATAAGGCTATTGTTCTGTTATCTACCACTCGGTCTTTTTGACTTCGTAAACACACCGACGGGCGACGGCGAAAAGTGTTAATGTGAATGGGTTAGCAGTTTGCACTGTTCACTTATTTGTCTCCTATTGTCTCATTTAAATGTAATAGAACTTAAGTTATTTATTTAAATAAGTTAAATGCAGTTATAATGTGCTTCGTATACGAAAACTTTATCAAAAGTTATAATTTATTAATCCTGTTTAAAAGAGAATAAAAGGTGAGAGGATAGTATTATTTTTTTTTTTTCAAATTTATTTATTTGAACGCCATATTTATTTTATTTTAACATTTATCTAAACCCGATCTTCATACTTTTTTTGCACAAAAACGTTAGGATACATCATGTTTAATACGTAAGAATATAAGAGGAAAAAGATATAAGGAACAATTTCCTTCAAAGGATATAAGTAATATGCTTATTTCAAGATACAATTATCTTATAACGTAAATACTGAGGTTATTTCAGCTTTAGGCAGGCATCGAGGCGACCGGTGAGCAAACAATCGCCTTTTGTTCTGTCGCCATTGAGAGTAGTAATTAATTACGGGCCAACCGTCACTTCGCAGCCTCACTTCGGCTCTTAGAGATTGACTGATCACCTTTCGGTCACGATCATCCGCCCTTTGTAAAAGCAGATTACTCCTTCATCTTTCATGAAATATGATTAGCTGATTATCTGGCAAATTAAATCTATTAATTTTCGTTATCAGGATATTTTAATTATGATTAGGACGCATTAAGGCGCAATTTATTGGATAGCGGATATTAAGTTACTAATTTTCTTGTTTAATCCTATACCTACTTTTAATCTATGAAGATAACATAAATTTTACTGAATAATTTCGTTAGGCGTTCATGTAAAGAGTTCATATTAATTTTATTAAACTAAATACAAAAAATATATAGACTTACTACACATTGTTTTGAAATAAGTATGGTTTAAATGTTTAAAGTTCATCTTGTGAGAATACAAACCAGTAAGCAATTGTTATATTAAATTAAGCATAGGCGCTGTTTCAATTTACCATGTAGTATAATCAAAAGCTCATTTTACAAATTACTTTTCACATTATTTGCTTTTCGTATAAATGATTTCTGAGAAAAATGTAACACAATAACGTAGTAATTTTCCTAGTTTTTCAAATTTTCTCAATTTCCTCGACATGGCCGTCAACTGTTGGACATATGCCTCTTTAATTTTTTTTCACGAGCCACATACATGGCTTTTCGATACCATAGGCAGTAACTTTTATATAATCGAATTATTTGGCCAGTGGTCTGTACTTGGTCCATCTGCCATGAAATCGATGGCACAGATGTAAACCCCATAAGAATATTAGTTCATATCCTATATCGAATTCTGTAACGTTAATATCGAACGAAAGCTAATATCGAACATTTTTTCATGCCACCTAAAATCTGTGTAGCTATAACTAATTATTAATACTAAATATTTATTAATAATGAATGGGTTAACTATTGTTATATATTTATTTCGTTCTTATGAAAATCAATAAAAGAAATTTAAATCAATGGAATTTTATTTTATTTTACTATTAATTTCCGGAAACTCAATTGGATGTAAAGCATATTTTCAATTATAAAATAAACTAGCGATTCACCCTTGCTTCACTCAGGTTCGTCCCTAGACCCTTCCTTTTACTAATGTGTGGAAGTTTGCCTGATTTGTTGACATTTGTGATTACTGCTCCGCTTGGGTAGTAGCATGATGATATATAGCCTATAGCCTTCCTCAATAAGTAGGCTATCTAATGTAAAAAGGAATTTTCAAATCGGATTAGTAGTTCCTGAGATTACTACGTTCGAACAAACAAACTCTGCCTCTTTATAATATTAGTATAGATTAACATTCCATTTCATACTAGTAATATAGTAATGAAAAAGATTGTTTTCAGAATGAATTCATCGTTTAAATATTACCTACACGTGTAATTCGTGTGTAAAAATATTTTTTACAAAGTTATATTTCTTGACTATACACTGTGTATAGATTGATTACTTATATATTTATGTGTTTTGCTATTGTCCACGCTTAATTTTGCGTTATTTATAATAACTTTAACTGTATAATAAAAAAAAACAAACAATTACCCTGTGAAGAATTCGAATCTGTGATACTTTCTTGTTTATAATGTCAAATCTGTAACTTAGAAATTCGTAGGTCGCCCTGACGATTGTCGAAAAACTGTGCTAGTGAAAAAGTAATAACGGGCTTCTAACCGACTTTTAGTCACGACGCGACGCCCAATTTTCCTTTGTACTCGAGAGCTATAATTGTAGTGCGCAGATGTGTACATGTCTCTTTTTGTCCAAAAATATGATAATATAATACGATTTTTACGGCTGGCTTTACGTATTCTTCGCGGCACGAAGATGTAATAACGCTTTCTAAAATCATAGTTTTACTGTTTTTGACAGTTTTTTTTGTTATGATCAAAAACTTAAATCCTTGATCGTAGTTATATAGGTTAATCATACGGACTTATAAAAGTTTTTGCCCATGGCTCCGCTCGCGTAGTTTATTTTCAAATATTTACTATAGGCCATACTGTAATGTTACCATTTTAAATAATAAATAGCCTTCCTCAATAAAGAAGCTGTAAATTGCTAAAAGATTTCTAAAAATATAATCTAAAAAAATCTAGAGATTATCACATTTAAGAACAAAAAAGGGAAACAATGTCTTTAGTTTTATAAATATTAATATAAATTATGTACAACATATGTATACCTAATTTATAATATTTATTAATATTATAATTGTTAAAGTGTGTTTGTTTATTTGTTTTTCTTTCACACCGAAACGGAGCGATGGATTGATGATATTTTTGAAGAAGAAAACTTCTTTAGCCCCGTTGGGATTTGAAACTAGATGAAACGAAAAAGCGACATTAAAAAGAGACAAACACTATAGGAAACCCATAGGATTTACGTGCGAAAGAATGAGATAGAATCTATACTAATATTATAAAGCAAAAGAGTTTGTTTGTTTGTTTGGTTGAATGCGCTAATCTCAGGAACTACTAATTAGATTTGAAAAATTCTTTTTGCATTAGATAGCCCGTTAGCTGTGGAAGGCTGTTGTCTATATATCATCCTGGAAAATGTACGGTTTCCGTGGGATAGATTTGTTTTTGTCTAAGGATGAACCCGAAGCGAAGCGAGGGTGAGTCGCTAGTACATTATACAGTGTTTCTTATATTTGTATTCTCCTCTATGTGCGGTGCTTCGTAGTCTCTCCACTCTTGTTAAGTAATATTTATATAGTAGGTATATAAAGCAAAGTCGTTGTTTTCGTCTGTCTGTTTCTCCGATAACTTCTTCTAAACAACCCCACGGATTTTGATACGGTTTTCATCATATAGAGATTTTCTTCCGGAAGGTATTATAGGAGATAAAAGCCGAGAATTTCAAATATTTGTAATGAGATCGTATAAAACATATTTTTGGATACTTATATCGCTAACGCTGGCTAACCCTTACGAGATATATCAAATGAATATATGAATGAATGTCATCATATGAATGTACTACGGAATTGTATATCTTAAAAAGGTCTACAGAAAAGTCCACGATGGTATATGTATACATCCTAAGGATAACCCACAGTAACCATTTTTAACTTTTAAATATTACTAAAAAATAATAGGTTTTTACGAAGCTATTTTAAACTATATAGTAATATATGAGTAAAGAGTAATACGTTGTGCATTTAATGTAGATAAAAATTAGAGTCTAGCCCTTTACAGCATATCATTCAAATTAATATATTAGGAGATATTACAGACTTAAAATTATTAAATCGCTCCCAGCCAAACTTTTAACGTTGGCTAAACCTTTAGAGATACATCAAAACAATGTACTAGAAAATTGTAGGTCTTAAAAAGGCCTGTAGAATAGTCCGCGATAGCAGATGTCCTCCTTAGGTATATTTCCTAAGGTACGCTAACAATAATTATTTTTGTCTATATGAAATATTTAGGTACGCAAACGAGAGTAGCAGAGGTAAGTTGCATAATATGATCTAAATAAACCCTACAATTGTCCTACATTTGAAATTCTACTTTTATCTCATTATCTCGAAGTTTACTTTTTTGAAGGTTTCACTTCTACCGTGTGTGAACAGCACATATGTTTTTTGAATAGAGATAATCGGAGGATTGGATGAGATACTTTTTATCGTGGGAAAATAATAAATATTTTATTCTCATTGAAAAATATGTTATAATAAAACTCATACACAAATTATTTGGAGACATATGGTTTACTGTATAGGGGTAGTCAAGAACGAGCGAACTCGTCTCTATTTATTTAGAGATGTACTTGAGCGAAGTTTGAGTGTATCACTAGATTATAATATATTTATTTATGTACTAAAAAAATACAGATAAAATAGACAACAGTAACCATGTGTACAAAGGATGACTTATCTTTAAGAGATCTCTACCAGAAACCTTCAAGCGTGAGAAAAAAATAATAATAATAGTAGGTTTAGATATACAATGTATACAATTGCAAAAACCAGTTTTGGGTATATTAGTAACAAATATTATATGGTAGCAGTATGATGAATGTACACAAATTGCTGGCTAAAATGAAAACCAAATGTACCGCACGTTTCATTACGTTGAGTATGAGATACCGTATCGGGCCATTCTAATAAGCACGTCGTACCATGAAATGTTATGTTGATTTCATATTTGAAATATCTAATAATATCAGCATACATTCGTGTGCCCTCTTAGTGTATAGTAATTTGGTAATTATGTTTAACAAAACTTAGATTTTTGTATCGCTGACGATTTCCCAAAATTTCTCTCCAGTATATTCTTTAATTTTTAATATATGGATATATGTATATATATTATATATACAATATGATCACTAATTAAAGGCAACTGCCGGTATAATAGTTATCCCTAGACTTTGCCACGTTGTAACGTTATATTAATCTTAAATATATATATAGAAAACCGACATCGATTTTTATATATTGCAAATGTGTATGTACATATTATGTTTTCTATGGATTTCAAAACGGCTGGAGCGATTTTGAAGGAATTTTCAGGCAATCTTCAGATAAGCCTAGCGGTGATTCTGTGAAGTCTGGTAAGCGTCCGAAGTTTGATTGCGGGCGAAGTCACGGGTACTGCTAGTCATTTATGTATGTGTTATTTATTGTAAGATAAAACTTAAATAGACAATTCCATACGTATGATACAATTATTATAATTTGAATTTCATTTATAAGCACATGTTAAAATATAAAAGAAAACATTCAACAAAAAACAAATCACTTAATAATATAATTTATACATATATTAAGATGCATTACTTAAACAATAAATAGTATTTGATTTCTTATTTATTTGTAGTGGTAGAGAAGCCTGTGTTTTCAATCAACCTTTACTTCTAGAAATGAAATATTTCCATCTACAATTGTTTAACTAGAAGGTATTCAAGAGGCCCTTAGCAGAATAATGGCGTGGTGGCAATTAACTCTATGCTCATTAGCAGGCTGTTTTCATTCAACGCTCGCTGCTATTTTTTCGGTACACCGCGCACCTGCTGTTTTGTATCGCGTGTTAGATAATGTGCTGACATTTTCGAGCTTCCCAATTATAGTCTTTGTTAGTGTACACTACTAATTAGATTTTTAAAGGAGATGGAGTCTCAATTTAGAAAAATATCTCTTTTAATTTATTTGAGAAGGCATCTATAATGAAAAAAAATGTAGGTTACTTTTTAGTTTGGAAAAATATCTAATTTAAATGTTGCCTTCTAAATTCTATCTAAGGAAAAATGTGTAGCAAGCAATCAGTAGCATTTGCAAACTCAAACTAAGCAAACATGTTCGAGCCCGCACCGCGTTCAAGTTGTTGTCAGAGCGCTCCAATTCGTTTGCTTCGTTTTTATATAAAATCCTATTAAGTAGCCAATCGCTACACGAAATAAAGTTTTTTACAACGTGTCGCAGAGACTTTATTGAATTATGGGGCACGTGTCATGTTAGAGCATAGTGATTCGTTTAAAAGGGAATGAAAAATGGTGTTTCATTTGATTGGTTAAAGTAATAAAAAAAAATTATGATTTTTTTATCTCATAAAAGGAAGTTTGTTAGACCTAAGTAGGTACTCTAATAAATTGGAAAGGTAGAATCAGAGGTTCATATTTTAATATTTACGTTGAATAAAATGTTATCGTAAAAGTCATGATTGAACTCATTTGATATTAAAAAATATCTTAATCATAAGCGGAGGAATTGAAGGTATTAAATTGAAAAAATATCTTAGTATCTGAATATTGATTGCTTTCTACGTATGGACTTCGATTGCTCATTGAATATTAATTAATACTTACTGTATTTCATGGTTTTTCAAAGACACTTAATTTCAATAAATTTTTCATTTACTTCAAACTATTTCGGCTTATCTATACTAATATTATAAAGCTGAAGAGTTTGTTTGTTTGTTTGTTTGCTTGAACGAGCTAATCTCAGGAACTACTAATCCGATTTGAAAAAATATTTTTGCATTAGATAGCCAGTTAACTGAGGAAGGCTATAAGCTATATATCATTTCGGAAAAATGAACGATTCCCGTGGGATAGATTTGTTTTTGTCTAGGGACGAACCCGAAGCTAAGCGAGGGTAAGTCGTTAGTCGTATAATATGTAAAACAGTCCTTAATATGGACTCGTCACTGACAATTACACTCAAATTAAAACACACATGAAACCTTAAAACATACATTGAATATAATTTTATACTACTTTACTATACAAAACTAGAGTTTACTTGAACTTCCTCAATCCCACTAAATAGGAAATTTGGCGTAGAGCTTACAATTTATCAGCGTTGCAAACGTTCGTAGCCGTAGCATTTGAGCTAATCGTAGCATCGGGTATGAGACGGACACCTCCTCTACGTCCGGAAATTGGCGCCCCACTTGATCCGCTGACCGATGGCAGCATGTCCGGCCGCTTTATTGTCACTCTTGCGTATATTTATCTTGGGATCGTAATGCAATTTGTAGGTTGGAAAATTCGTATTTAAGTATTATTTATTTACACAAGTCATTACACAAGCGTGTATAATTATAAATAACGGTGTTAAAGCTGTTATTACTTACAATGGTTTCTAGATTAACATAATTTTATTATCTCAAAGTGGAAGTTTTATATATACATACATATATAGGTAGTATGAATAACCAACAGAGAATATAAATACGAGTACACACGCCACACGCGAGACTTATCCAGACGTGGGTGGCGAAAGAAAAACAGTAATATTTCAAACTAAATGTTTATATAAATTTTATCTAAATATATAAACAAAGCCGGGTTAGTTACACCATTTATACCTCAAGAATGACTGGACCGATTTTCATGATTTTTAATTTGTTGGATTTGTCTCCGTCGCAAACAGCCGAATAACTATTAAAACATCGGAATAATTCGCGAAAAAATAATTAAAATTTACATAGCTAACGCTGGCTTATGACTATCTTCATTTAATTAAAACGTACCTAGGGACGCACCCGAGCGAAGCGAGGGTATGCCCCTAGTTACGTTTACTATATATAAGTTTCCGATTTCATTTTTCTATTGTATAAGAAATTTAATATTGATATATTAAGAAAAGAAAGGAAAAAGGTGATAGATTGTTTAATAAGAAATTAGTAGGAATTTAGGAACTGGACAATTTATACCAAATTATAAATAATTGAAATACTTTTTTTTTATTGCAGCAATCAGAAAATGTTTGAAAACCCCATATGCTCAAAGAAAAATATGACATGACTAATAAATATAAAGGGTTGGCTTTAACAATAATTTTAAATTAGATCGATTTAGGACGATAACGGCTTCAGTTATTATTTCCATAGCGTCGATAAACCTTGTAAATGGTTTTCCAAACGTTTCGGGCGTGCGGCGAGCCTTTTTATTAGCGCATTTGTCAAGATATTCTCTGGCTAAAAGGATAATAATCGAAAATTTTACGTTTGGTTGCCATACGCTTTATATTGATGAAACTGTCTACTAATACGAGTGTGTGTAGCGTTTACAGGTAAGTACTTGCTGTACGTTATTATTGACAGTTATCATTGTACTCAAATTATTTTAGGTTTTAAAAGGTTTCATTACGTAAAAAGGTGACATTTTTTTATTACAAGTTACATTAAAAAAATAAAACCATATCTACTGTCAAACATTTTTCATTTAAAAATAACAGGATAAGCTCGTTTATCTTTTTAGTAATCTATATAAGGACCGTTCAAAGTTAAATTGTTATCAATCATTCAGGTTTAGACGAAGCCTAATTACATTCTTAAATAATATATTATTCAATTCTTAATTTTACGGCTTTATGGCGTGCCAGTTGAACAGAACTTGTTTGACCAATGTTGCTTCGAATGGAGAAGGCACGATGGAGTTTAAAAGAAAGAAACAAAAAGTTCTACATTTCATTTTTATTATTCACTAAACGTGAAATAAAAGCAATTCATTGTAAGAGCTTGAATATATATGTTTTTATATAAAATATAACTGACAGCCTATTTAACTGACGGGCGACATTAATAATGAAAAAGATTATTACCGATTGTTTAGAAAGTGTAGGTTTTATCTTAATCTTTTTTTTCACAAAGCTTAGTCTTTCGTTTGACGAGCTTATATAATATAGTCATTACAAGACTACTATGACCTTCGCTTCTTATAGCAAATAATACGTAGAAAGAGTTTTAGGTTTAAAAAGTTTTTATTTTGGACTTTTTGTGTAGTTTGAAATGTAACTTTTAACCTACCCTACGTTTTTGTAGATACTACATTGATTTAGAAGGATTTGTTATTTTCAATTGTTTTAATGTTCAATTACTATGTATGTATTACTATATATTACTATGTATTATTATGTATTCAATTTCAAGGCAGTGGTAGCCCAGTGGTAACGCTCTCGCTTGGGAAACCGAGTGAAGCGGGTTCAAATCCCCGGTCTCGCACCTCTGATATTTTCATGTGCGAATCATTCCTAACATGATTACCACTTGCATTACGGTGAAGGAAAATATCGTGAGGAAACCTGCATGTCTGAGAAAACCTAGCAAGTTTTCAAAAGACTTGTGAAGTCCGCCAATCCACACTTGGCCAGCGTGGTGGACTATGGCCTGATTCCCCTCGTATTGAAGGAAGGCCCGTGCCCAGCAGTGGGACGCTTAAAAGGGCTGAATACAATACAAAATACTATGTATTAGGCGAAAATCAGTTGGCAGATATTTTCTCTGTTTTCTATCATTGTTTTTGTAATTTTTCAACGGTTTTCTAACATTTCGAGCGTAGTAGCTGTTGACCAAAGAGTAGAGCCTGTATGGTCCGTGTAAACATTTTTGTCTCATGTGAGGATCCCGCTGTGTACCACCTAAATTAATCTAATTTTAAATTATTGTTAAAATGAACTTTTTATATTTATTTGGCATGCTACGTACATACGTACATACTACTACGTACATAGGTACAAGGTATATCGTTTTCAGTAAAGTTTTTGAATATTATAATTTCAATATGCATTCGTATAAATTGTCTAGGTATTAAATACCTATTAGCCCACATCATATATATATTATTAGTTTATTAAAAAAAAAATCTTTCTTCTTTTTTTGTAGTATTCGTAAAAGTTCTCCCTCTGAGTCAGTACCAGTCAGACTCTTACACTTATATGTGGAGCTGTTCATTTTTTTATTGTCTGTATATTGAATTAATTCTAAATGGATAAATAAAAAACTATTTAGTTATTTTTTGCATTGATTCTAATTTATAATACAATAAATATTTTAATTGTATTAACTCTTATAAAGAAAGTAAGGTGCTAAAATCAAATCAGAATAGCTTAAAACGACAGGCAAAAAGCGTCCGAGATAACGGTTATTCTAAAAAGGGAAGGCTAAAACAAATTCTAAAGGAAAAGTGAGTAAATTATAAAAGTGCGGTGCGGGCTCTTTGTCTCCGACCTGCTGCTGTCAGTTATCGGCCATTGTTAGATAAAGTAACCACGGGAAGACATCATATTACGCAGATATCTTATCTTTCAATAGTAATACGTTTGAAAAATTGTCCAGCTTCCTTGCATGTTTTAAGTTTTGAAATAAAAATAAATACTATTTCCAAAGTAACTTGAAAATAACAATAATCTTTATTTCGCATAATAACAATCAACAAATGATTAGTATTAAATAAAAGCTTTTCAGTGATAACAAGTTAATTAATTCCTATAAGAGCCAGAGAACATGACAGCTTGTTAGCGTCAGCCTGATTCATCAAAGTTACAAACGAGTTAAGAAGTCACGCTATCTATTAAGCGATTGCTCTATTTGCGCCGAGTAGGTACGCTGAAGCGCAAGACCGCGAAATCCTTGCGTGCTATACAACTTCACTTGTTTATGCAGCTACTATTTAGCTTCCCTAACATGTATATTGGTTTTGTAATTAATTTGATCTCTATTCCACTAATTAGCTCCTTTCAAATCTGCCAAAATAAAAATAAGAAAATTAATGGCTGAAGTTAATTTATTATCTTTAGATTGTTTGGACTGTTATAACAGATTGGACACAATTAATAATGAACTTTTTTACTTTAAAAAAATATAGGAAAAAGTAATGTTTAAATAATACGCTTGTTTTAACATTGATCATGTTTTTTTTTGTAGCTTCGGTAACCGTAATAGGTCCGATTTTCAGCGAAAGTGCGGTTTGGGACTACGTGGGTGATTGGAATTACAAAAGATACGCCTTGATGAGGGTTACAAAATGCAAAAAAAAAAAAATTGAAAAAACTCAAAAACTTTTTTTTTAAAATCGATAAAATGTGAAAAATGTGTTTCTCGCCTGGTTTCGGTCAGAAAAAAATTTATATCTCAAAAACGAAATGAGATATACATGTGCAAATGTATTAGCAGATTCATTTTCAATGTACTCGAAGGTTGTGATAAACACGAGATCTGTGGATTTTTTATGTGTATGTTACTTGATATCTCAACTAGTTCTAAACAAATTTTCATGTTTTTTCTTTGTAAGATCTCCAATAAACAACGTTAAGGGTATAAATAAGAAAAATATTTTTCACAGACTTAGAACAGGGTAATTCATTTTAAGTTTAAAAGTTATATCAAATTCCTTTCTCTAGTACATCGAACAATGGAAAGGTAGATCTTAATAATTGTGATTTGTGCATAAATGTGCCATTAAGTAATGTATGGAATTTTACTTTGATATATATTGTTTACTAGCATAAAGAAATATTCATCTCTGTTTTTAAATAGTAAAAACACACAACCAAACAGTTACAATTACAACAAAGATATATTTTGTTGTAATTGTAACTGTTTGGAACAAAATCAGGATGATACTATCTGTAAACAGTTTAGCAAGGTAACTTACTAAATATGGTAAAAACTATAAAAAAATAGCTTATCTTGAAAATCAAATTATCAATAGCGCTATTTTATCCATTAAAATAGTTATTTTAATTAATATATATTTAAGTGTTATTTAGATATTCGACAATAGATGTCGCCATGTGTTTTTAAAATATGTAGTTTTAATTAAAAAAAAAGTAATGTACAGATATAACTTTTCTACGACTTTATTAGAATTAGTAATATTTTGTTGGCAGAAACAATTTTCAAATTAAAGTATTTGCAAATTTTTATTGTTTAGTAAATAATGTTAATATTTTTTAATCTTTTAATGTAAAAATTGGGCAAATGCAAATCCAACTCGCGCATTATAGCAAATGCTGTTGTTTTACTTACGTGTTTTGTTAGGCTAACACTAAAATAAATGCGAATAATATTTACGTTCCCACAATATCGACTCATTTTATCAACCGGAAAAATAAGTTCGATTTATATTATTTTACATTTTATAGGAAACAAGTTTATGGCTGTTAAACTGACAAAGCGGGTAACTAAAAATATTCCACATCTCAAAAACAATGAAAAAGTATTTTATGAACTGTTATACCTCAAATTTTTCTGTTTTTTTTGACACCATTTCTTGGAAGGTAAAGGCTTAAAGGACACAATAAAATGCTTACCACTTTAATCATATTAGCCGAGCCATATGAAATAATAAAAAGTGTTTGCTTAGAATTATTTACTTATTACATTTTCTTTTGAAAATCGTTTTAGACAATATTAGTAGCTAGCGCTAACCCATCCCTGTTGCGCGACAAATTAACATAAAGAAAAGTTGTCATTATGTTATTTAAATAATCAGCTACATTATAATTAATCAATAGCTGCCTATTAGTAAAAAATGATTATAATTAATTCCGTAGTTTGAGAGTTTATCGCCCAAAATTAAATAAACAAACAAAACAGAAGTATAGACATATCTACATAAATGTTATTGCTAAAACAAAAAGTGCAATATTACTAAATCAAATATGAGATTAATGGAGGAACCTTTGTGGCATTGTCAATCACTGCCATTTTTTACCAATTATACGGTGCGAAACGGAATTGGTATATGTAAGAGTAGGTATACTAATACGTAAAACCTAAGAATTTGGTTTTTGATCATCTGAACGCGGGCGGAGCCGCGGGCAATGCTAGTGTTTTATAAACATAATCTAATTGTCTTTTATTTAAAGTTTGTTTTATATGCGTTGGGAGTTTTACTTATATTCTTATGTCATTTCCTATAATTTACTTACCGTATTTTACATCGTATTTTGTTACTAAATCTATACATATAATAAAATTGTAACTAAGCCGTATCCATCCGAATATTTAATGTACATATTTTTTGAAATATCTTATTGAAATAGACATTATTATCCATACAGAAGCCGAATCTATAGTTTTTAGAATTTTTGTCTGTTTGTCTGTCTGTCTGTTTGTCTGTCTGTCTGTTTGTCTGTCTGTCTGTTACCGCATCACGGAAAATAACTGGAGGGATTTTGATGAAATTTGGTATGATGATAACTGGTTATCCGGGTCAACATATATTAATAGTGCGTGGCAAACTAGCCGCGCGCGAAGCCAAGAAACGCATAGGGAGGTGGCCCACCTCGGTGGGCATTGTGCCATGCGGGTTGCTCCTGGTACTTCTCTGACAGCAGAGTGGATCATTGGAGCAACCTCTGTTGTGGTCTGCTTCGGCAGGCCTGCCGTCGGGGCGGCGTGGTTGAGTGCGTAAGCGATCCTGCGACGCCCCATTAAGACGGGGGAGGTTTCGTTGGGTTTTAGTGGGTAGTACTGGCTTTGCCGGTGAGTCCCACACGTGCCTAAATGCATTTCCCAACTTTAAAAAAAAGATACCCTGTAAATACCAAAATTATATACACAAGTTAAAAATTTAAGGAAATTGTTTTTAATTTATAATATACTATACGGGTCTATATTGTATACCTACATCATACGTTACAGTAATTATTTAAAAAAAATCATGTACAGATTTCGCTAAGTTACTGCTTTATTATAGTGTAGAAAATTTTACGCAAAACTACGCGTCTCGACATAGAATTGGCAACCTGAGCGTCAGATGAAAATAGCTTGGTAATGAGTAGCTCGCGCTAATTACCCTTGGGTGTTGCTATTCGTTCACTGAATGCCTTCTAATGAAGGATATTGTGAATGAATTTTATGTAAGTTAATATGAATATCAAGGGTTTCTCTTTTAAGATGTAATATATAAACAACAATAGTATCTTAAGGAATATTAGTTATGTGATTAATTAAATTAAACAATAGGTAAATATGTACCTATCTAAAAAAATACACATTTTCAGATATGTTCTGGAACTACGGATTTTTTATCCAAGGTAGTGTTGCTCAGGGCAATATTCTGAAACCTTATTTGTGCAGGGGTTTCAAGCAACAATCCAAGTAGAAAAAAGATTGAATGACTGAATGAATGACTGAGCTATTTAGTAAATAACAATGAAATAAATTCGGTTCATTGATATTAATTTTTTTATATGTATAATTGCTTTAATATTCATTTACGTAGATTTCATACGAAAATGAGTATTAAAGCAATTCATACGTTAGAATCTGACTTTGAAGTCATCTATCTATACATATAATAAAATTGTAACCAAGCCGAATCTGTACATTAAATATTTTTTGAAAAATCTTATTGAAATAGACTTTATTATCGACACAGAAGCCAAATCTATAGTTTTTAGAATTTTTGTCTGTCTGTCTGTCTGTTACCGCATCACGGGAAAACCACTGGACAGATCTTGATGAAATTTGGTATGATGATAGGTAGTTATCCGGGTCAACATATAAGATAGTTTTTACCGCGGGAAAATATCTCATCTCTGAGATAACCGTTAAAACGTAAGCGGACGACGTAACGTAACGGAGCGAGGGTGAGTTGCTAGTACATATTATAAAATTGTAACTAAGCCGAATCTGTACACAAGCGCGGATCCAGGGGGGGGGGGTCATGGGGGTCATGACCCCCCCCCCCCCCAAAGCCAAAAATACGTCTTTAAGAAGTTTGAAGTTTAAGAAAAGAAGGATTAATACAAAATTAATTTTTTAAGTACCTAATTCGAAACAAATTAAGTTTTTATTCATTACTACTTCGCGGCTCACCCTTGCTTCGCTCGGGTTCGCCTCTAGGAAAACAAAAACAAATCTATCCCACGGGAACCGTACATTTTTCCGGGATAAAAGTAGCCTATGTGTTATTTCAGACTATAATCTATCTCTGTGCTAAATTTCATCAAGATCCGTTCAGCCGTTCTGGCGTGAAAGAGTAACAAAGATCCATACATACTCACAAACTTTCATATTTATAATATTATACAGATTAGGATTATACAGATTTAGTCCAATCGAAATGCGGTTTGGAAACAAAATATTAAAAATCTGAAATTTTATAATTTTAAAATGTTAACAGGTATATAAGGAATAGAAATTCGTAAAATGCCCCCGATGCCCAGCCACCCCCGAGAAATGGGGGGACGCAAAGCGTTAAAAATAGTTCTTTTCAAATTCCGGCTTACTGTGACGTTTTATCGAAAAATGTTTTTAACAAAAATTGTAGATTTAGTAAAAATCTACAACTTTTATAGATAACACTTTTTACAATAACCTCAAAGTTTTCGACATATTTGCAAAAAACTCGGTTTTTAATTTTTTCTTGGTTTTTTATTTTAATTTCTAGAATAATCTTTTGATTTTCATGAAACTAATGGAATGTAATTTTCGAAATATTTATAATAAACAAAAAAAAAATGAAATTGAAATGTTTAGCCATTTCCGAGAAAAGTGTGTTTTATGGTCTCGAGAGGCTGAAAATATCCACCAACTTCAAGTGGACGTTTACATTTAAAAAATTTGTTTTGTACAATTTTCAGATAGGGCTCATTCTTTTCGTCTTAAGCTCTACTGAGCTTAAGACGAAAAGTATTTTAAAAAGTATTTTATTAGAAATAAAAACATTGTATGGTCGCCCTATAAGAACACTTAAAAATTGAAAACATTGGAGAAATCGACAATTTTTACTTTGTAAACTAGATTTTTTTCATTATCATTGAAAAAGTGTACTTTATTAACTAAATTTTTATACACTGATTACACCAGTGTATTTTTCGAAAAGAAAAAAAAACAAAAAACTGGTATCCTTAAGTTTTTAATTTGACGCATATCATTTATACAATGTCGCCGTAAACATTCAAACATTACAAATTGACGAATCGTGAAGAAATAATAAAAATTAGAATTCACGTAAAGTATCCCATATTTTTTTGTATTTTTTCGGTAGAATCTATTTACGTTATTATTTTTTCGAATTTGTCGATGTTTTATTAATTTTCGATCGATTTTGGAGTTAAATTTATAGATTTTTTCTGAAAAATTAGATTTCAAGGAAATTACAGAAAGAAATGAAATTCATTCATAGCCTAATCTTGTTTATTCATTAGTCAAAAGTATAATTAAAAATAAAATAAGTTGATATTGCCTTTTTAAAACGTTAGAAGGTATATAAGGGACAAAAATCCGTAAAATGCCCCCGCTGTCCAATTACCCTCGAGAAATGAAAAATAGTTGAAAAATAGTTTTTCAATTTTCTAGCTTACTGTGATATCCTATCGAAAAAAAATCTTGACAAAAGTTGTAGGTCTAGTAAAATCTACGACTTATATAGACGACACTTTTTACAATAACCTTAAGGTTTGCGAGATATTTCCAAAAATCCCATTTTTTTCAATGATTATTAAAAAAAATGTAGTTTACAAAGTGAAAATTATCGATTTTTCCAGTTTTTTTTTTAATTTTTAAGGGTGTTTTTACAGAACGACCATACAATGCTTTTGTTTCTTTAAAAAGTAGTGTGTAAGACGAAAGAAATGACTAAAAATTGAACGATATATTTTTTAAATGTTCACTTAGAGTCCACTTACAGTTGGGGGTGATTTTAAGCCTCCCGAGACCATAAAATATAAATTTATCTGAAACGGCTAAACATTTCAATTTCATAAAAAAAAATGGTTATTACATGTATTTCGTTGTGAATAAAGAACATTTTTCGATAAGATGTCACAGTAAGCCGGAAATTGGAAAAAAACTATTTTATAACTGTTTGCATCCCTCCATTTCTAGGGGGTAGCTGGACAGCGGGGGCATTTTACGAGTTTTTGTTTATTATATACCTGCTAAAGTTTTGAAGTCACAAAGCTTCAGGTTTTAATTATTATTATTTTTTCTTAAAAATAAACAGATTCCTCGATAGAACTCGTTATTGCGTTTTCCCGTGGGAATAAAGATTTTACTGTAGTAAAAGGCATCCCTAATGTTGATCCGAATAATAAATTTTCTCTACACAAAATTTGGTTAAAATCGTATCAGTACTTTTTGCGTGAAACCGCACACACAAACAAACTTAGACATAAATTTTGTTTTGGGTTCTATATTCTGTACACTATACGTTACACGGTTACAGTGATTGTTTTTAAAGAATATTTCATGTACCAATTTTGCTAAGTTACTGTTTTGGTACCTGGGCGACCGAGCTTCGCTCGGAGTTCTTTTTTGTTATATCGCATTTTTAGATGATAATCTACAGGGTGTCCCATAAGTCGTGAATCAAACGTCACACTGAGATAGAGTAGGTCAAGACCTATCCAAATAAAATAACATTAGTTCCGCGAAAATGTATGGATCTCGAGATATTTGTAATTTTGTGAAAATACCGAAAATTACCGATTTTTAAGACTTATTTTTCAATAAGTTGGTCAAATAATGTTTTGATTTCTCGAAACTTTTGCATAAATATTATTAGATTATGGTTTTGTCGACCGCATTAAAAAAAATCTAAAATTAAAACAAAAATACAGAAAAACATTGTTTAATTTTTTTAATTTTATCGGTTTTTTTTGTTACATTTCAAAAACACTCCCTATCTTTAAAAATAAATACTCAATTAACTGGCAAACAGTATCAAAATTTTCCCTATTTCATGCAGATTCTAAATTGGTAAGTAACAATGATAATATCTCTTAAATTTAATTATTGTCGGTGTTTCAAATGGGTCAGGTAGTAAAAACATGCGAAATTAGAGTTACGTTGACACGCTAAATTTAAAGTTCTATTATACCGGATATAACTTAAAACTAAAAACTTGAATAAATACAAAAAAAAAGAACAAAAAAAAAAAACAAAAGTAAAAACTTTATATCCGACCGGGATTCGAACCCGGACACCTGTGATTGTCAATTTTGCGCCTTGGCCGGTTAACTACGATGCTTATGCTCGAGCGTGCGAAATTAGCGGCCATATTTTGCTTAGAATAATGCGAAAGAAAACCACATGAAAACTCGAAAACAAACGTTTTCCCAGACATACGTCTAATATAGATCAATTTTCGCCCCCACCGAAAACTCGCACTTACCAAACTTCAGCGAAATCGTTAGAGCCGTTTCCGAGATCGCCGGTATATATAAATAAATGAATAAATATACAACAATTGCTCGTTTAAAGGTATTATATTAATTAAATATATTAGATATAGATTATATGTATAGTTCAGCATGTGACCCCCTCCCAAAATGTAACTCTAGATCCGCGCCTGTCTGTACATTAAATATTTTTTGGAAAATCTTATTGAAATAAACATTATTATCGACACAGAAGCCGAATCTATAGGTTTTAGAATTTTTGTCTGTCTGTCTGTCTGTTGCCGCATCACGAGAAAACCACTGATTAGATTTTGATGAAATTTGGTATGATGATACATGGTTATCCGGGTCAACATATAGGATACTTTTTGTAAGTAGGGACGAACCCGAGCGAAGCGAGGGTGAGTCGCTAGTATTTGTATAAAATTCTTGTTATTTGATGAACAACAGAGGGACTTGGAAAATTTTCCGGAAGTTTTGAATTGGTATATCTATATGTAGCGACTTACTACTCGTATTTTGTATTTTCACTTTGCCACCTCATATCGTTAATGCTCGCGCCACCATATTGGAAATATACTCGTAGAGCGCACAGGCAGTTTTTTGACAATATCTCCTCTGATATATTTTATTATAATAATGAACCAGAATTAATAAGAAGAAAAAAAAAACAGTGGAATAATTTATTTCATTAATTATTTTGTGTGAGAGGAAATTTGTTGTAAGTTTTAAAATCGTCATTTGGAAACTCGTAAAAAATATTGTTTTTTGATTTAGGCATTTTTTATATATAAATACTAACGACTTCGTTCATAGGTACGATATATATGTACAGAGGTATGATGAGTTCTATATCATTTACTTGAGAAACGACTGACTCTCCATACAAACTTCCAACCCTCTTTTCACTCTCGTAAGAAATGATTTCCAGGATATACAATCCTATATCTTTTCCAGGGTCTCATATTATTTTCATGCCAAATTTTATCTAAATCGGTTCAATGGATTAAGTGTGAAAGGGTAACAGATAAACAGGCAGACATACAGTTAGGCATACAGACAGTCAGACAGACTTACTTTTGCATTTATAATATTAGTATGAATTATATAATATTTTATCTTGTGACGATTCGCTACCAGGAGCATTTCAATAGTTAAGTCGCCGCCAGAATTCAATAACAGCTTCGCTTTAAATGCCTCTAGTAAGTTAGTACAACATGGCGTTAAAATTTGAGATCTTAGAGATTCTTAGTTTATCGTCTTCAGAGGATCCTATTGAAAACCTATAGTTTAGTATATATCTGTCTGTCCTGTTTTTTTTAAAGTAAAAATTCAGAGGGATCCATTCTTATCTAACGAACAAGTTTTTTAAGGTTTTTTTTGTTCTTGTTCTATACGAGTATTATTAAATTTACAACGCTAATAAAAGTAATACTCTTGAATGAAGGTAATTATAACTGTAAAGTGAAAATAAAAATTGCCTCAGTGAGTTAGAGCTAGATTAGCGCAAGTTGTTTCAACCGCTATTGCATAAAAAGTGCCTTGTTTTAGTGGTAATATAAAACAAATTTAAAAATTAAGACAGTGATAGCCCAGTGGTAACGCGCTCGCTTAGGAAACCGAGTGAAGTGGGTTCGAATTCCGGGTCTCCTCTGATATAATCATTTCCAACTCAAGTTGTTTTTCACTTGTCTTACGGTGAAGAAAAACATATCGAAGAAACGTCTGGAGAATCTAGCAAGTTTTCGAAAGACATGAAAATCCGCCATCCCGCACTTGACCAGCATGGTGACGTTAAAAAGCGCTGACTACATAACATATTAACATAACTGAAATACTTTATTGTGTTGAGACATAAAAATGTCAATGCGCTCGTCAACCTCGCTTTTGACAAATTTTAAAGTCGACTCATCGTGGCTTAGAAGTAAATGTCAAAATATAAATATTACGCAGTCATATCGTGTTTCGGTTAATTAGAGTGACTTGGCATGAAATTTCGTGTCTCTTGAGAGCAGGAGTGCAATACATTGGTTGGATTTCATTAGCGACTGCCATTTGCATCATATTCATTACCTATGCTTCAACTTAACACAATATACGAACCGTTTTAGAATATTAAGTGCTATAATTTCAACTCCCTTTTATGTTAAGAAATACTGTATTATTTTGAATGTCTAATTTACATATGAAAAGTAATAAGTTTATAGTATCTTTCAAACATTATAAATGAGTTTTTTGTTTTGTTTATATTTAATTAGTTTAAATATGTACAACGAACTTAGGGTATTTATCCATACCACAGATCACATAATACCTACTATCCATACTAATATTATAAAATGTGAAAGTGTGTTTGTTTGTTCGTTCGTTTATTTTGTTTGTTTGTTTGTCTTTCTTTCACGTCGAAACGGAATGACGGATTGACGTAATTTTTTGTGTGGAGATAGTTGGAGGGCTGGAGAGTGACATAGGTTATTTTTTCCCGCGGGATATTAACTATTCAATTTTATTTCATTGAAAACACATTACAATACAATCCCAAAAATATTTATGATCAGAATTACTTGAAACTTAGTATTAATGCTCTTTAATAAAATTAAATAAATACGTGTTTTTCGATTTTGATCGTTTAGCATTTTTCGAAATCCATCCCATAAGGGGGTAAAATAGGAGATGAAAGTTTGTATGAAACTATCTTTTTAGAGATTTTTTTTGAAGTTTTAGTGCGAGTGAAGCCGCGGGTTCTGCTAGTATAAATATACATGGTAGATTTTTTAAGTAATGAGTAAAAACTTTAAATTAAATTCCGTTTAAAGGAACAATTATACTGATCTTACAGTCAAACAATGTCTCGAAGCGTACCGTCGTTCCTTTATTTGTGATTGCAAGTAAATTTATTTACCCGCGCCTTTTTCTCAAGGAGGCAAAGGATACATTTAAAAGTTTTTAGCATTTAGAAGCATCATTTCATTAAAGTGATTCCTTTTACGCAAATAGGGAAAAGAGATTGAGTAACACTTTTTTATTTTATTAATTCTTTTCATCAACTTTTTCTATGTCTAGAGTTTCGAGACAGGTGTTATTAGACGAAAACTTCACAATCACTTGATTTTAAAACAAAAATATGCTAAAACTAGTGGCTTACCCTCGCTTCTCTCGGGTGCTTCCCTAGGTATATGCACATAGCGTTCAATAGGAAGATCTTTTTAAGAGGAATACATCTGTAATATATTGTTTTCATATAACTTTATTAATTTACGCAGTGCTCGACAATAAAGCTCCCAGTCAGCATGATTCTTTTCCGACATCTGCAACAATCATCGTCATACGAGTATTTCAGCCAATTTACACAAAACCTTTATTGAATTATACACCGAAAACATCCTTATGAATAACTATATCTATTGGTGAAAATCGTATGAAAATCCGTTTGGTAGTTTTTGAGTTCATCGCGTTTAGACAGACAGACAGACGCGGCGGGGGACTTTATTTTAAAATATGTAGAGATACGAAAGAGGATAATTTATTTTGTGTAAAGTAATTTGCTTCTCTGTTTTTTATTGAATTAATTACTGTACTTTACTTACGTAAGTTTTTATTACATCCGCTGAAATAAAAATGTCTAGCCGAACGGAATTTCACAAGGAATTATGAAAAAGGGCCACCTAATAAGAAGATAGAAATTAAAATTCTTGATTTGCGTTATTTAATTGTAATCTACTAGGAAATCTAACGCATTTATTATAATACCCAACTAAAGTAATAAGTAATAACCGTACTATATATTATAAAACGCGCAAATAATTAATTTAAAATTAATATGTTAAATTAGTAATTTTATAATAAATGGCGCAAATAATAAAGAAATATTTTTAGGTAAAATTTTAAATTCATAATGGTTTTTAAAGTATTCGTTTTGATATGGTGTAAAATACAACGTTAGTGTACTTTAGATAAATAAGGTATGAAACATATTATTTAAGTAGATAAAAAATAAATAAATAAGCAGTGTGGGAGGTCACCAATAAAACTTCAAGATATTCCTTGCATTCTTATATTCAGTACTTTTATAAACGTCACTACGTTTGTCCGTATAAAAGCTACCACCGGCTCGGAAAACAGTGCTGCTGAGAAGAGCCGGCAAGAAACTCAACAGTTAATCTTTTAAATAATGAGTTACATAATTTTTACAATAATCATTTTCAGTATTACAAACAATCTATGACTAGTCACAACAGGATGGTATCGAGATCTGCCCCTCTGTCAAGCGCAGGGAAAACAAAACTCTATCCGCGTCCTTTTTATTTTTTTAAATACATCCTTATCGGCCAATATCACATAACCACATACCATATACATACATAAATCATGACAAATTAATCAAATATATTATTTTTCATTAAAATACTCAAATATAAAAGTGCAACCTTACAGTAGCAAAATGATATTGTATTAGCTGGACACATGTTACCCTTCAATACGAAAAGGTTAAGCCAAGTGCGGATTGGCGGACTTCACATGGCTTTCGAAAACTTGTTAAGTTTTCTTAGACATGTAGGGCTTTAATACATTTTCCCATTTTGATGAGATATATAAAAATAGCTTATGTAGTTCTTTTGTTCTATAACGAAAAATCACATCAGTCCTGCTTTCAATTAGAAAAAAGGACAAATAAAAAACAAACTCACTTCTACATTTATAATATCGGAATAAATAAATATATAACTGAATAGTATACCTACATATAATGTGCAATTTGACGTTAGGTGACCTAAAGAACATGTGCATGAACTGTTTAAAGCAATTGTAAGTACACAACTATGATTTTCTACTTTGGTAGGTACTTTTGCTTCTAGGTACAGTATGCCACGAGATCGGCTTAGCAAAAACTGAAAAATTTATTTTATGTCCGCTGCACAAAATGCCTGCGTGTAAACCCGTTCTTGTGACATACCGTAGTTTCTGTACTCAAACTTCAGTTGGCCTTAAAAAGTCTTTTGATTACATTTAGAAATAGGACCGTTTGGCAACAAAGAATATTTCGGGTTGATTGTTTTTCCGTACAGTGTATGGGAAAAGTTTTTGGCGATTTCTGTCATTTCTAGTACTCATATCTTAAATGGTCTCATAGAGTCTTTTAATCTCTACATGAAATAGGATCGATTGAAATCTATTTTTTTTTGGTATTTTAGCATTTTTTTCGCTAACTGTACATTTTTCCGAAGTTATGGATGGTCTCCTAGGAACATTTTCCTGTAACTATAGCAGTTAAGGTACCTGCCCTTAATATCCCGTCTCAAAAATCTACTCTGTATACTCATAAATTTATTTTGTGTATCTCGGAAACGTCTTTAACGATTTAGATCAAATTTTGTATTCAGTTAAGGTTTTGCTTTTTAAGTTTATCTATATAAGAGTCTTTTCTGCAAAAACGCTAAGTTATAAAAAAAATATGCAATGTGTATTAACATTAAAATACTCATTCGTTAGCATTAAAATAAAATATTATACAAATCAATTCAGCAATTATTATATTACTGGCTTTTGCTCGCAACTTCACTTGCTAATTTTATTTAAGTATAAATATTCCGGGGACTCGTAGCGTGATGTAGTAACTAAATACAAAGAGATTGTTTCAAATTGAACTGGAAGTTCCGGAAATTAGTGCATTTAAACATAATCAATCTACCTAGGGACGAACCCGAAGGAAGCGAGAAGAAGTCGCTAGTTAAGTATATTATTGTTATAAAATATCAGTTTCAGGCTACATTTATTACAACGGGAACAATATTGTGTAAATAAAAATATGACGTTCATATAAGAGTAAAAGAATAAGAAAAAAATATTAAAGAGTGCGTGTATGAATGTGTACAGTGTACACGCGCAAGAAGTAAAATTTCTGTAGGTTATCGGTACTCTTTATGAAATTCAATTTATGTTTTAAATAATTAGGATAGGTGAGATACTAAAAATAATGCATATTAGGCATATTACAATCATATATTTATAAAATACCATTTAAAGAAAGAATATAATATTATACCTATATCATTTGTCAGACAATAACAACGGTTACCATGGCAACAAACGTACATTCATTATTTCGTAACGCATTCACCAGCTTAACCCCCAAGTCAAGCGTGCGTAAAGAAGTTTTACTTCAAAAACTAAGAGTTGCATGTTTGTTCTTTTGTTTCATCTGTCTCATATTCCGTGTGAAAATTAGTGGTTGTTGAAGGAAAGTTATACGATGTAGTACCTACATAGAATAGTATATCGTTATATATTTGCATATTAAATGTAAATCAATGCATTCGATCAAGATTAATTGGACTAAATCTGTTAACTTGTTTATTTCAAACTAATTATACTCGTAAATGGACATCTGGCCATTTGTAGGAGAATATTTTAATTATTTATTAACTTTACTACGTTCCAAGTATATTAAATATTTATGTATAATTTATTTATAAATAAAATTGATGTATTTATTTATGATCTTAAATTGGGATAAAACTTCCAAAACTGAAGTTATTTTCAGAAAAAATCAGAATTGTTATTCTGATAAAAGTGGTCCTTGGTGGTGTCTTCAAACTTACAAACCAATCGATTACTAATGGTGCCATCATTAAGCAAGAGTGCTAGTCAGCGCGGCGTTGGACACCTTAAAAAAGGTAGCAGACAGCGGATAGGTGTGGGCTATACAAGATAGTGGTTTGTGTTTTATAATGCCTGCATATAACAATGGTAGCAGTATGCTAAAAATGACATTTCCAAATTTCTAAAAGCCAGAAGAAACCCATTAAAAATTAATGTCAAATTATGTCGATCTTTCTATTTATGTAGCCGGTAATCTCCAGAACTGCCAAACGAATTTACTGAGATTTTCACGGTATTAAATATATAAACTTTACGACTTTAAAATCTATGTAACTCGGCAACTATTAACTTAAATAAAAAAAGTTTTATTTTTTCACCACACGCTTACATGTAAGAAGTGCCACCCTTATTTTATTTTTGGTGATTTAATTTCGCCATTCACGGTTCACGTAATAAAAGTATCTCTTCACCTATATAGTGTAGTGCTAATAGTCTTCTTGTAAACGGCTGTGATAAAGGAACAGGTGGACAGCTACAAAATCTGAAAAGTTTTTTTAAATATACTATATAAAAAATAAGGTAACAACATTTTCAGCTTTTACAAAATATTAAGTTGTTAATAAATTCAAAGTTTGCACACAAAAAAGACCCTGATTAATTCTTGAAGATGAGCAATGCTATGAATTAAGAAGCACGGGCTAAATTTAAATTTAATGAAACAAGTTTCTCGAGTACAAGTGAGCTTGGAATAACTTATTTTTGTGTGATGAAGTAATTTGAATTTTCTATTTCCTTTAAACGTCAACTTTAAACTTAACGAAATTCATGAGATATTTCTCTGTTAATAAACTTTACTTAAAGTATCTAAAGTATTTTAAATATTTGGACAATGAGGTGCTACTACTAATTTTATTTACTGCTTATTTGACAACTAGCTTTTGTTTTAGTTAGGTATACAAAAATTAAAAAAAAAAGTAAAAATCGACTTTCCAATCACTAAAAAGTAAAATAATTGGACAGGTTTTCATTTACTATGGATTAATGGACGGATTAAAATCAGATATTTTCGAAGCTGAAGCTAGTATATAGTATATAAAACCATACATTTTGTAATCATTAAAATTTTGATTAAAGACCAAAGTGAAGTGCATATTATTTAATTTTTTTTTTAATTTAAAATTACTGATCATTCAAAACGACGTGCTTATACTATTTTAGCTCTTAATTATATTATCCTCAGATAGAATATTACGTCGTAAATGAAAGCAAAGTACCTTATTTCAAATATTTGATTAAGTTAAAAACATCTTGAGTAAGTAAAGAGCTAATATACGAGTAGCTCTTGTGTTGTTTAAAGGTAATTTGTAAACGTAGTACTAATACACAAATAGTAGCTAGACAGTATCCGATGATAAATAGAAGCTCGAGACGGCAATAAAGCCGGCGGACGCGCGGCCATCGGTCAGCGGATCAAGTGGGGCGCCAATTTCCGGACGTAGAGGAAACTCTCATACATGTATGTCTCATGCCACTCCTCGTGCTCCACCACGTCGTTATGATTACAAGTGGGCTTAATTTGACGATTTCATAGTGACTGATGTTGGTTTGGTAAATTAGTAGTTTTTAATGGATGTAGACTGTATGTAGCCGGCCATATCTAGCGTGTAGAAGATCGCGGGTTTGATTACGGTAAGAGGAACGTTTGTATTAAATCAATTTTGTTTTATTTTTTTATCGACTTAAGATTTTTTTTGTATTTAATAAATCATGAAACTATATATTACAAATAAATACTTTTGTATCTCAATAAATACTTTCTGTTCAGAATGAAATAATTATTTTATTCAGAATATAGATTTTGTTTTGACTCAAAATTAAAGATAATGAAAGTCGGAAAACAAGCCATCCATTGGCTAGTTACCGAGCAAGGAAGGTGTGTTAACAAATAAATAATATGTAATCTAAAAAAATGTCTTTAAATATAGTTCTAATCTAGAGCGTTAACACAGTAAAGTTTAGTGCTGCAGAATAAGTGTTGTGCAGTTTGTGACTATATATTGTTACGGAGAAGACGTTAACAATTTTAATTAATAAACATTCGACGATTTACAAAAATAAAATGATCGAAGCAATAAGGTTTTTTTTAAGAATTACTTTAGTACGGAATAAAAATGAGAGGCGTGTGTTGATAAAATACCCTTTCCTTGTTTAAGTTACTTAAATATAAATTCCATTTTTACGTACTTACTTAAATTACAATTTTCTTTACTCATACACCATGAATGTATGTGTATTCAGCCTTTTTTAATGTCCCACTGCTGGGCACGAGCCTCCCTTCAATACGAGGAGGGTCAGTCCATAGTCCACCACGCTGTCCAATTACGGGTTGGCGGACTTTACATATCTTTCGAAAACTTGCTACGTTGTCTGAGATATGCCGGTTTCCTCACGATGATTTTCCTTCACCATAAGGCAAGTGGTAATCATGTTAGAAATGATTCGCACATAAAAATATCAGAGGTGCGAGACAAGGGATTTGAACCCGCTTCACTCGGTTTCCCAAGCGAGTGCGTTACCACTGGGCTACCACTGCCTTACACCATGAATAATAAAGTTAAATGAAGAATTACAAGATCTTAATTGAAATAAACACAATGAAATTAGTTTTACATTATACAATGTGACTGTATTTTGAAAGTTAGCTTTCATGTTCATCAGGCTGTTGTAACTAAAGGCATTCAATAAGTCTGCAAAGCGAGAATTAAAGATCGTTTGTTTTAAGTGATTGCTTTATCTCCAATATTTAAACAAAGAGTAATTGTTACCTTTCTATAGAATTCAATCCTAAATTCTAGACAGTCTTACCCTTTGTTTTCTGAAAGAAACGAAGTTTTTATTTTCTTTAGAATTGACATTTCGACTGTCTTGATGTGCAGTAATTTAAGAAGATACTTTACTATGTACCGATTGTTAGATAAGCGCTATATATTACGTTGCTCTTATTCAGTGTAGTTTTATTTAAAAAAACGACGCTTTGTCAAAAAATATTCGAAAATAATATTTTTTAAGAAAGTTAATATGATGATATTTGGTAGATTCGCACTTGTCCGAATTTTTCATTTTACAACAGTGTGATTATTTATAACGACAGATAAAAGAGATAACGATAAAAATGTACAGTTTAAATCTTAAGAGCTAACACTCAAAAAATTATGATAAAATTTCTCATATAAAGTTGCTTATTCGTACATTTATAAAAATCGGAATAAATAGAAATAAGTATCTTGCGTTAGTTTTAGTTGTTATAGTTAAAATTGTAACAGTAAAAGGTTTTTTTGATCATCACTTGTACTAATTATGTACATCAGGGGATGCCTAAGACTCGCAACTTGGAATCCTTATTTTTAATATTTCAACCGTAAACATTAAATTCATATTTAAAAAATAAATAACCACTCGTCCTTTTTCGACGTTGGCTGAAATTAATTGTATTTAGAATAATTATATGATACAGCATAATTAAATAAAAAGCAAACTTGTTCAGTAGTTACGTGCGAATTAATTACTTAATTAATGAATGAATTTTATATTTAGCGCGTAACAGAACAGGTAATCGCTTTTCAAATTAGGGTTCAGTAAATCAATATTAATTTTGTTTAATTGAAAAAATATGTTTATTCATTTTGTATTTAAAATATACTTTGTTCTTAAATTGTATATTTATCAGAGCCAAGTTGATATTTATATAACAATAGTATATGTATATGACGGAGGAGGATTTAGTTACCTTTTTCTGCTATAAAACCTTATTATTGTTTAAAGTCACTATGTTATTCAGCTTACTTTTTATTGCCTTTAAAGTGATTTTAAATTTAGAGCAGAGACTACGTCTCGAGCGGGGTTGAAACGCCATTATGAAATTCATTGGAGATACGTGGTTTAGTAACGTTGGTTGATCATGGTGGATCATAGAGTGTTATGTTTTGATATTCTAGTTGAACGTCCCAGAGCCTGCTAGCTCTAAATCATAACAATTACCGTTTCAAGTTTATAACATTGTGATTTCCCTGATTAAATTGTGTATTGAGCATTGAATTCTTTATTATTTGAGCTCTGATAACGCCCACAAGATTAATAACTACTAGAGATGATGTACACGGATAACACGTCATATATGTATAAATAAGTAAAGACAAAATAGTTTTTTTTTTGTTCAGTACCTAGTTATTCACGAGCTTTAATGTTATCAACAAAAAAAATTACTGTCGAATTTCGACCGTATATTATAACGAATATCGTGTGATAAAAAAAGAAGTTACATAAATTATATCTCCAAATACGTATATTATAATAGGTACGTAATATATGTATGTACCTATTTGTAAGTCTCTTTTCAGGGTTCCGTACCCGAAGGGTGCTAACAGAACCCTATTACTATGCTTCCGTCTGTCACAGGGCTGTAACTCATGAACCGTAATAGGTAGAGAGTTGAAATTTTCACAGAGTAGGTATGTATTTTTATTGCCGCTTTAATAAAAATAAAAAAAATGAAATACAAGAAACCTTTTTTTTACCTTGGTAATTGAAGATCGAATCGTTAGTATACTGCATAGATGGAGTAAGAGTGATAATAATGAAAAGTATAACATGTAAGATGGTACGGAACCCTTCGTGTGTGTATTCGACTCACACTTGACCGATTTTTTTGACATTAAGTACAATAACAAATATTAAAACTTTTAATTATGGATACAGGACAGTTTTCTTCTCTTGAGTATTAAAAGAATTATGAATCAACCTGAAAAGAATAAATACCGTTTATTTTCTTTATAATCGTTATATTCAGATAATGTTACTTCAAAAAAATATTAGTTTTTTGAAACTCTTACCGATAAAGTAGCATTATATTCGCAGAATCTATTTTAATTCTATATACAGTTTATATTATCACAAACGAGCAGCGTAATACGGAACGATACCAGACTCGCCCACAACTAAATATGAGCTCATTGTCTATTTAATTACTGCCTTTGTGTGGTATCTTTGAGATATGACCGCGTATGTACCTACTCATTAAAAACGACGTGTTATTATATTCTGTTATGAAAATAATTTTTCTTAAGTACTTATTTACTTTGCTTTTCTAATACTTAAATTCTGCAGTATACTGCAATTGTACTTTTGTTTTAAGGTAACCTTTAACAAAGTTGCTATTCGCGTTTGTGTGTCTGTGAGTTTATTATTAATAGAAAGTAGAAACCAAAGAAAAGTTGATTAATTGTGTTTAAGTTATCAAGCCTGAACGAATCTAGGTCGCTAGATTCGATCTATACCTTATAATGAGAAAATCTGTTAGACGTCGTATGCTAAGCAGTTGTCTAATACGAGTAGACATCTCTAGTCAGTATAAATTGTTCCAAATCTTATCTATACAGATAAATAAAATTGGAGTGTCTGTTTGTAATATTAAAATAACCGTTTTTTACTAAATGCATATAGATGTATACACGGTACATATACCAAAACAACATTTTTTACAATTTTTGTCTGTCTGTCTGTCTGTCTGTTTATTCCGGCTAATCTCCGAAACGGCTGGACCGATTTTGACGGGACTTTCACTTTCAGATAGCTGATATTACAAGGAGTAACTTAGGCTACTTTTATTTTAGAACAATAATCAGGGTTCCGCGAAAAAAAATTAAAACCCATAAAATTTTGAACAAAATCCGCGTACGGCGTAAATCGCTATATAATTTAAATATTTCAGAAGTAGTAAGCTACTATTTATGTATAAACATAGCTAACCGCGAAAATGTACCTAGGGATGAACGCGAGCGAAGCGAGCGTGAGTCGCTAGCTTACTATATAAATGCGAAAGTTTGGATGGATTGATGTTTGTTACTTAATCACACCAGAGCGGCTGAACGGATCTGGATGAAATTTGGCACAGTGATAGTAATCTATCTAGTTTATATATAGTTTATATATCTAGTTTGGAATAGCATATACTCATGTAGGATTCTTTTTATCCCGGAAAAATGTAAAGCTCCCGTGGGATTGATTTGTTTTTGTTTTTCACTCGTAACGAATCCAAGCAAAGCAAGGGTGAGCCGCTGGTATTATCATAAGTAATAATACCATAACATGTTATTTTCAGTTGATTAGCAGAGGCAAACCAAATTGAAACGCAGTGCCCGTGCAAAGCCGAAGTACAGTGTAGTTTATGTAATAATAATAAAGAGAACTGTTAAATAAATACACTACCAATTACAGAAAAGATAAATATAGCGAAACGAATGCTTTTATGATGCCATTATAATTAATCAGTAAATATTCATTACCTAGTGATTTTCATCATTCATGCGAGTTCGTGTTTATCATATTTCTCGTAATCATTTTAATTAAATAGAATTAATTAGCTTGATATTCCTAGATAATTATAATACTATAATTAAACAATTAAATTGTAATTTAGTTGTAGCTAACTTTAGTATTCGATTTTGTCTGTTTATTAGGAATAATATTTATTGTTTACTAGGCTAGGCTATCAAAAACAAATCTATCCCTTGGGAACCGTACATTTTTCCAGAATAAAAAGTAGCCTATTTGTTATACTGATGTATGAACTATGCCTCACACTTTTGATATTGTCATGTGCGATTCATTTTAACCTTTTTACTTGCCATACGATGAAGGAAACATTGTGAGGAAACCTGTATGTCTGATAATAAGTTTTTGAAAGACAGACTGTCAACCAGCATTTTGCCAGCGTTGTGGACTATGGTCTGATCCCCCTAGCATTGAAGCCAGCCCAGGCTGAAAACATACATTATAATATATACATTTTATTTACTATGTATCTACATATTATGTGCTTATTATAACTTTAGATTAAATATAGAATGAAATTACCTTCATATTTACAGACCTTGCTATCCATACTAATATTATAAATGCGAAAGTATCGCTGTCTGTCTGTCTATTACCTTTTTACGCTTAATCCTCTCAACTGATTTAGATGAAATTTGGTATGGAGATAGTTTGAGACACTGGGAAGACATAGGACATTTTATTCCGGAAATCATCCCTTAAGGGGGTGAAAAAGAGGGTGAAAATTTGTACGGGGAATCGATCATTTCTCAAGTAAGGGATATAAAACTCATCTTACCTATATATTATGTATAGTCTATCTATTCCATACTAAGCGTCAAAACATACCTAGAAGAACCCGAGAGTAGCGAGGGCGAGTTGCTTGTTTACTATAAACTCATAAAAATGATGTAAAAAAAAAACGTTTTTCAATCGATTAATTATTATATTTTTACTAGCAGCTCACCCTCGCTTTGCTCGGGTTCACCCCTAAGTACTCTAACGCTTAGTATGGAATAAATAGAGTATATTAGCGCGTTCAAACAAACAAACAAACAAATTGTGCCTCTTTATAATATTAGTATAGATTATAATATTATTACTTAACTAGCGACTCGCCCTTGCTCCGCTTGGGTTAGTTCCTATTTACGTTTTAACGTTTAATATAGATTTCTCAGAGATGAGATATTTTCCCGCAGTAAAAAGTATCCTATATTATGTTGACCCGGATAACCAGCTATCATCATACCAAATTTCATTAAAACCCCTCCAGTAGTTTTTTCGTGATGAGGTCACAGACAGACAGACAAAATTTCCAAAAAAATATTTAATGTACAGATTCGGCTTAGTTACAATTTTATTGTATTTTTTAATTATATTATAAATATTATTTTTAATTATATTGTATTGTATATGTAAGATAGATTTGTTTGTTAGGCTAAAGAAATATTTAAAAACATATTATACATGTTTCATTAATTCATTCGATAATACAGAGCGAACACCGATACAAAAATCCACCAATAATTGTATCTCCTAACTGGGTACAATTTTGTAAAAATGGAGAGAATTGAAGCAGCCTTTGACAAGCACTTCCGAGCGGCTGAGTGTTTGCCTGCACGTGTTTGCTAATGCTACTGATTGCTTGTTTACTCGTCGAAATTCTTATTTTCCTAAGAAACTAGAGGGCATTGAATTTACTGAGAGATTTAAAAGGTAACTTGTGACTGAATGTATTACGTTGTCAAGTGTATGTATTATGTTATTTTGCTTTTATTTCTTAAAATATATAAAATCGATAGAAAAAATAGTTTCATTTAGAATGCTTTAGACGTAATGTAGATATTATTTACTATTCGTTTTACCTTTATGCTAGATTTACTTTTTCATTATTTTTGCTTCAACTATGTATTCTTTCATACATTTATTTGATGTTCCTTTATAAAATACAGTGTTAGTTTTAATAAGAATAATTTATACCCTCATATACTTTATTTGGCGTAATAATTCAATTAAATTAATTTATTTTCAATATTAATATATTTACCTTTAATTATATTTCAATGAGGGCTATCGTTTCAGGTGGCACCAGTTGGCGCCACTGGCGAGTAAGGCCCTATCGTTGTTGTTGAAGCAGTATTCGCTAGTACGGCAGGGCCAATAAATTTATAATAATAATGATAACTGTTAGCGCGAACAATTCTATCATCAGTTTTAATAATTAATTTTTCTTAACTCTTCTTTTAAACTTTAAAGGAATAAGATTTATTGAGCCGTACCATTTCTGAGATAATTAATCAGGAGTGGCACAATCTTTACAGTAGTCATGAATATTTGGTGAAAATCTGCCATGAAAAGCTCGCAGTGTTCAGTGTCAATTGACATTTCTAGAGATCTCACTCTACACTAGCATCCTTTCGCGGCGAATTCAGGAGCGGTAGCCCTTATTGAAAATTGCTAACTCTGCCAATTTTCATACATAAGACTATTTGCAAGATACGGTAATACAAACAATCATAAAGAAATTTTTGCCTTGCAGTCTATTTGTATCTATTTATCTCCAGAATCATTGAACCGATTCAGGTTAGCGTCTTCGTTTTCGTCGTACTTAAATCCTGGAAAAGTAAACAGTAGATAGAAAAGGAAAAACGGTCGTAGTATTATCACAATACGCGAGGCAAGTCACGGCTTAAAGCTAGTAAATAAATAAATAAAAAGTTGTTATTCTTTTATATGGCTATGAATATTTATTAAATCGTTGAAACTATTACGTTTTATTTTGTTTTCAGATCCAGTCTGTGGAGATATTCTGCGCAAGCTTGTATCGACAAGCGGCTTAGCTTAAATTGAAACATATTGGCGGAGAAGGAATCCTTTCCTTAGGCTCTTGTCGCAACTGAGGAAAGTGTAGGCGACGAGAGTGTGAACATATGTTTTTTTTTTCATTTAGTTTTTCCTATTCCTTTATATAATTCTTGTGCGCTGTATATTTATATGATTTTAAAAATATCATTATCATTAGGTACCTGTTAGTAAACTATAATATTTAAGTACAATATTTTTTACAAAACTAAATAATTTTATATTTATGAAATATTTTATTAAATGTTTCCAGAAAGGTTCCAGAGGTTCAAAGGGTTCCAGAAAGGAATCTTGAAAGTTTTTCTTTAAGTTTTCACTCTTGGTATAGATAACTTTATTCATTAATTAAGAATATTTGGTTTAAGTATAAATAGACATTGCGACAATTCATAAATATTTTCAATTAGAATGTATTCATTATTTAAATACGCGTCCCGTCTCCATTGTGAGTGACGTACACCACCCTCTCGTCGCATCTCGCTGTTGTACAGAGTATAAAATAATATTATTATTTCTTGATTCGTATTTGTCTAACAGTAAAAAATATTTTGCTCTTATAATAAACATTACATGTAAGGAAAAGTATCTATAACGCAAATATATATACACTACTAGTCCTTTTTATAGACTTTTGACTTAATTTTAGATTGTTTTTTTTTTTTATTACAATCCGCATAACTAAAAACAAGTTGATAGTAAAATACTATTATTCCTAAAGTTAAAATAAAACAAAGGTAATAGAATATTTTTTAAAATTATTGAGTTTCTATTTTTTACTACTGTATGATTCCTGTCTACAGTATCTACATAGATAATAATTAATATTTCTCTATTAATAATCTATGCGATGATGGTGGTGTATAATATACTTTATTATCTCACGTCCTACCAAAAGTAAAAAACCGTTTCGTAAACCAAAAGGCAAAGGAAATCTTCATAATTTCATGATAATTTGTCTATCAATATATTATTATTAATGGATTGTTGGTACTGTATAGCAAAAATTTAAATGGTGCCTCGCGTGAGTGGCACGTTTTAGACAAAACTAGTAAAATTCTAGCTCTGTAGTTGAAAAATAAAAATAGGAGTAGAACTCCATACATGGACTCCATAGATGTGTTTTAACGACTTTTTATTTAAGCTTCAATAGTGTTTGCCGAGTTATATGGTTCTAAAGTCGTAAACATTGTGTCCTTTTCTCTCCCCAAACTTTTAAAGTATGAAGTGGAAAATTCTAAGAAAATTTGAGATAATAGAGTTTCAGAATTACTTTCAACGAAAATGTTTTGGTTCAACGAATATGTTGAGTTTTTGAGATATGGAACAATTTGGGTTCGACACTTAATTAGTTTCGTGGTGGCAAAATCAACTTTGTTTTTTTTATAGTGTCTTTGCAAAAAACTATCAAATACAAATTTATTTAAACTGTCGATAAAATAAATATTGTAAATAGGTAAATATTGTATTTTATGGACGTAAAATAAAACGTAATACAAATTTATTATTTTACAGGATGTTTTATCGTACATTTCTAAAATTAAAAAAAAAATCCATTCAACTTTATAATAATTCAAATTTATAATAAGATAATTCAAGAATGTAATTGTGCATAAAACCATACTCAAAATTTATTCTGAAAAAAAAACAGTTTAATCTTAAGAATAAGTATAAAATAAAACGAAAATGTAAAAAAAATTTTTATTTTATTAATTTCTATTGAACTCATTTTAAATCATAATAAATAAATATACAAGTATGTATATCATGATAATTTGAACGTTTTACAGCATTGATTATGATATTTTTTTTACTGCTATTTTATATATCATAATATTTTTAAGATCTCTCTATTTCGAATCTCTATTAACAAGAGGTTTTATAATCCTTACTGATAATAAAAACACGAAGGAGTCTGTTTCTTTATCTGTTTGTTTATTTATTCTGTTTGTGTTTATGTGTTTGATTGTGTTGTCAAGGTGATTTTTTCACATAGATTGTTTATGGGTCGCGCAGAGAGTAGTCTATGGAACTGTTTATTCCGTTATATCAATGGTCTTATATTAATCTTGCAAAAAATATCAATAATTTAACAATAAAGCTAGTAATACTCTTTATCTTACTCGTATAGTCTATTTTGAATAATTGGGTAATGTAAATATTATCTTTAATTTATAGCCAAGATGTTTTCTTTAAAAGTAAATGTTATTTTTACTTCATTAGTGTATATGTTATAATATTAAATTATAAAAAAAAAAACCGACTGCGTAAAAAGCGAACCGTAAAAAGATAGGAATAATTTGACGACGAACCTAGTATTATGCAGTTGGAGACATGCATACATGTTTTGTAGTTTATACTTACTTAGAGTCTTACTACATACATACATATATACGTACATACATACAGTTTAAACACATAACCTTCCTTTAGGCTTCGCCGCAGTCGGGTAATAACCAGTAAAGATTTACTTAATGATATGCTCAGGTCCATAACTTCAAGGAACGTGTACAAACAGATATTTGAGTCCATCGTTATTTTGCATTCTGCGACGTGCACTCTATTCCAGTTATTAAATTTCAGTCAGCCATATTTTATTACACTTCCTATTTTGTGAACGGTGCTCACGATTGCGCGTGTTATGAATTTCAAATGGTTCTATGAGTTTTCAAGTAAATATCATCTGGAGTTATGACTACTTCATTTTATTATTTTTGAAATATACATATTTCTTGCTAAAATGAAATTTAATAAAATGTATTGAAACTTGAAAATAATGAATGAAAAGACTGCAAATGGAACGCCTTGTACATCCTACGTAAAAATGTAATAAAAGTTATATTTATTTGACAGATCCATAGATATTATTTAAAATATTTATAGTACAATTTAAATATTATAAATTACAATTGATTGAAAACTAATATAAGATTCAATTAAACTAATAAGTTACAGAATGTTTCATACTCACTTAATCTGGATACAATTTCCAAGTTAGGTCATGAATGTATTTATTCTTCGAGATTATTCTGACATAGGTCTGTGGGTAGCCAGTAAAGGCAGTAACTAACGTTCGAAGAAATGCGCATTGAGAATATACGAAACAACAGTAATAAATAACTGACCCGGAAAGGACAAAGGTTCAAGAATATCGTCCAAATGAATTGAAAGGACCTCATACATAAAACAATGGCTATCCGTATTACTAGAGGTATCTCCCGAATCACGTCGAATCATTTACATTTTGTCCTTAAGTTAACATAACACTTGGTTCGTTAGATAAAGATTTTGAAAGCACTAAGTTATAACTAAGCTTAAATCATAATTGCCCTTTAAAGCTCCCTCTCAAACACACACACACACGATTACATATAGAAATAGTAAGAAAGCTAAATGATTAGTGTATGTACGTCTTGCATAATTGCTTCTCTAATACGAAATAACACTTGATGTATCGTGATCCTATTAGTGAATAGGGCCATTTTAACTATACACGTACTGTTATTATCGATATGATTATTTTACGGATATTAGGTATATAATATTTTCATAGTTATAGTATAACTCTGAAATTATTATTCAATTCCAAACGTAATATATATGTATACTAGCATTGCCCGCGGCTCCGCCCGCGTTCAGATGATCAAAAACCAAATTCTTAGGTTTTACGTATTAGTATACCTACTCTTACATATACCAATTTCGCACCGTATAATTGGTAAAAAATGGCAGTGATTGACAATGCCACAAAGGTTCCTCCGTTAATCTCATATTTGATTTAGTAATATTCCACTTTTTGTTTTAGCAATAACATTTATGAACATATGTCTATACTTCTGTTTTGTTTGTTTGTTTAGTTTTGGGTGATAAACTCTCAAACTACGGAATTAATTTAAATCATTTTTTACTAATAGACAACTATTGATTAATTCAATATGTAGCTGATTATTTAAATAACATAATAACAACTTTTCTTAATGTTAATTTGTCACGCAACAGGAATTGGTTAGCGCTAGTTACTAATATTGTCCAAAACGATTTTCAAAAGAGAATGTAATAAGTAAATAATTCTAAGCAAATACTTTTTATTATTTCATATGGCTCGGCTAATATGATTAAAGCCGTAAGCATTTTATTGTGTTCCTTTAAGCCTTTACCTTTCAAGAAATGGTGTCAAAAAAAAATGAAAAAGTTGATGTATACCTAACAGTTCCTAAATTACTTTTTATAGTTTTTGAGATATGGAATATTTTTAGTTACCCGCTTTGTCAGTTTAACAGCCATAAACTTGCTTTCCATAAAATGTTATAAAATAATATGAATCCAACGTATTTTTACGGTTGATAAAATGAGTCGATATTGTGGAAACGTAAATATTACTCGTATTTATTTTAGTGTTAATCTTACAAAACACGTAAGTAAGAAAAACAACACAGTATTTTATATACGAAACCTATAATGCGCGAGTTGGATTTGCATTTGCCCAATTTTTACCTTAAAAGATAAAAAAATATTAACATTATTTACTAAACAATAAAAAATTACAAATATTTTAATTTGAAAATTGTTTCTGTCAACAAAATATTACTAATATGTTACTAATTTATAAAGCCAAAAAGCCTGTTTTATTGAAAATTTGAGCACGGGCGGGGCCGCGGGTAATTTAGTAGTAATTCTAATAAAGTCATAGAAAGGTCATATGTGTACATTATTTTTTTGAATTAAAAATACGTATTTTAAAAACACATGGCGACATCTATTGTCAAATATCTAAATAACACATAAATAAATTTTCATTAAAATAACTATTTTACTGAATAAAATAGCGCTATTGATATTTCCTTTAAGATAAGCTTTTTTTAATAGTTTTAACATATATAAGTAAGTTATCTTCCTAAAATGTTAATAGTATTATCGTGCTTTTATTTTAACCAGTTTTTGTATTTTTTCCCAAAAATGAGATATTTTCCTGCGGTAAAAAGTATCCTATGTGTTGACCCGGATAACCAGCTATCACCATACCAAATTTTATCAAAATCCCTCCAGTGGTTTTTCTGTGATGCGGTCACATACAAACAGACAGACAAAAATTCTAAAAGCTATAGATTCGGCCTCTATATCGCTAATAATGAACATTTCAGTAAGATTTTCCGAAAAATATTGAATTCACGAATTCGGTGTAGTTACAATTTTATTATAATATATGTATAGTTACTAATTTATACAGCCAAAAAGTTTGCTTGACTGATAATTTGAACACGGGCGGCGCCGCGGGTAATTTAGTAGTAATTCTAATAAAATCGTAGAACGGTGATATCTGTACATTCATTTTTTTTGGAATTAAAACTACGCATTTTAAAAACACATGGCGACATCTATTGTCGAATATCTATATAACACATAAATGTATATTAATTAAAATAACTATTTTAATGGATAAAATAGCGCTATTTCAAGATAAGCTATTTTTAGTAGTTTTTTCCATATTTAGTAAGTTACATACCTTGTTAAACTGTTTACAGATAGTATCATCGTGATTATGTTCCAACCAGTTTTTGTATTTTTTTCAGAAATGAGATATTTTCCCGCGGTAAAAAGTATCCTATATGTTGACCCGGATAACCAGCTATCATCATACCAAATTTCATCAAAATCCCTCCGGTGGTTTTTCTGTGATGCGGTAACAGACAGACAGATAGACAAAAATTCTAAAAACTATAGATTCAGCTTCTGCATCGATAATAATGTCTATTTCAATAAGATTTTCCAAAAAATATTTAATGTACAGATTCGGCTTAGTTAGAATTTTATAATACGTATAGATATACATATTATATATTCTTACTTGAGAAATGATTGCCCATACAAACTTTCATCGCCCTTTTCACCCCCTCAAGGGATAATTTCCGGGATAAAAACTATCCTATATCCTTCCCAGGGTCCCAAAATATCTCTATACCAAATATCACCCAAATCTGTTCAACGGATTAAGCGTGAAAAAGTAACAGACAGACACACAGAGTTACCTTCATATTTATAATATTAGTGTAGTAAGTATAGATATAGATTTTGATGATATTTGTTGAATGTTTACAGCACTATTTAGTGTGCAGTATTTTGACTTATAAGTTTGGATGTATATATGTATATATCATATATACATACATACTATACATACATACAATACATGATGTCAACTCTCAACCCAAATATGTTTTCAAAATAATTAAAAACTGACAAGAGTCAGAGAAAAATATCTTATAATATAAAAATGAATCGCTGAATGTGTTGCTAAGCGCAAATCTCGAGAGCAGCTGAACCGATTTCGCTAATTCTTTTTTTATAATATTGCTTGAAGTACGGGGATGGTTCTTACGGAGAGAAAAATTTGAAAAATTGCCTGAAAAAGTCCAAAAACAACACTTTTCTATATTCCCATACAAAAGATTCATAATAATACTTAAAAGTCAATTTGAACTTATATACCATACTATAAAGTTATTTTTTTTCGATGTTCCTTAAGGTCCACGGAAGGTTTTAATAAAGAGAAAAAATGAAAAAAAATAACAAAAAAAAAAATATATGGCTAACGCTGGCTAATAACTATTTATATCTATTTACAATGTACCTAGCGACTAACTCGAGCGAAGCGAGGGTGAGCCGCTAGTATATTATATAGATACATACATAGGGACGATTCTGAACGAAGCAAGTGTGAGTCGCTATAAAACATAAAGTCAAAGAGCTTAATTTGTAGATTAAACCCGGGCGAAGCCGCGGGTTCTGCTAGTTATTAGTAAATATTGAGAGTATTAAATCTTTAAAAAATCAAACGCTATTTTTTGTTAATTTAATACTTTTTTTGAAGCTAGCAGCATTTTGACTTGGAAATTATTATTGACTATGGCTATATTGAGTTTTATTTAATGAATTTGAATAAAAATGATATGATCCCTTAACAAAAGAAAGGAAAGTTGAAAAAAAAAACCTCTCATTTAAAATAAAGTATGAGCAAAGTAAAGCTACGTAATATAATATTAATACTGCAAGAGAGAACTAGAATTAGGATGTTACCAGATGAATAATTTTTCGTTGAACGAAGAAATCCGTGGAAGATTCTTTTACAAAAAAGTGAATGGACAATTAAGGGCTATAATAACGTTTAAAGATTAACTAATCCTCTTACTTTAAATTGACATTTGTAGTACATACTCGTACATATCCATGCAAGAATGTGAAACTGTTAAATGTATGTCATGATGCCGACATAAATCAGCACTTACCACGAAACTATTAAATTTTCCGGACCTACGCACCTTACTTACCGAATTTTGTTTTATTGAACTTCTTCCTCAAAGGCTTTGGGATTTCCCGTATCACTTAAAGTTAATTATACATAACGTTTAATGGATATCGATAACAATTTTCAGTGTTTTATGAATATTGTGCTCGTGGGTACAATGCAATAGCATAGACTTTTTTAATATGAAATATCGGGTTGTCCATCAAACTCTCTTGGATGGTTCTTTTATGCAATAAGATTTACTGTTTAAGTTACAATGTAACTAAATGACTTATTAAATACTAGCGACTCACCCTTGCTTCGCTCGGGTTCGTCCCTAGGTACGTTTTAACGGTAAATATAGAATTGACTATATTTATATACATATGTACAATGTACTTAGGTTTTTTTTTATTAAAAATTAATACCGTATTTGTTTAAATAGTTTTTACATTACCGCATTATAATTGCCAATTTTTTTAAGTATTAAAATTGATATAGTATGTTAACCTTAAGAGATAGACATATACCATCCGGACTTTTCTGTAGACCTATATAAGATACACAATTCCACCATACACTATTTTGTTATATTTCAAAGTGTTTAGGCAGCGTTTTCGTTGAAAGCTCCCAGACGGCTTATTTTTTGCAATGGCTTCGACAATATAACTTAACAAATTATATACTAAAACCTTCCTCTTGAATCACTCTATCTATTAAAAAAACCGCATCAAAATCTATTGCGTAGGAATAGATTTTGCGTGCGACTTTCTTTTATACTATGTATTGATAGATAGGTTATTTTTTTAAAAAGGGTTTTCATTTTTTTTTAAATCTAAAAAAAAATATATAATAGGTATACTTTCAAAGGTTACCGAAAACCTCGCCTTGGGTTTAAGTTTCTAGCTTTGAAGGTTTTCAAGATATGTCCTTTTGAACGAAAGTCATAGTTACGCTCATTTTCTTCATGTCTCAAGGTCAAAGCGGAGTACGACAGTGAAACTCGTATGAATCGCTTTTCTACATTAAACCCTTATTGACACATAAGTTTCAAGTAAGCCTATTTGTTATTCTGATGTATGAACTATATTATTGTAAAGTTTCATTAAAATCTCAGCTCAGTACACAAAAACTGCTGATTAGCAGTTTTTGTGTACTGAGCTGTATAAGTTACTATAGTTTTTTAACTATCCCACGGGAACTCTTTGATTTTCTGGGATAAAAGAAGTTAGGTTCCTGATAGTTAAGTTTCCGTAAGTTAGGTTTCCGAAAGTTAAATTGCAGAAAGTTAGGTTTCCGAAAGTTAGGTTTCAGAAAGTTAGGTTTCCGAAAGTTAGGTTTCAGAAAGTTAGGTTGCCGAAAGTTAGTTCGCCGAAAGTTAGGTGTCCGAAAGTTAGGTTACCGAAATCAAGGCTTCCGTAAGTTAGGTTGCGAATAATTAGGTTGCGAAAAGTTAGGTTTCCGAAAGTTAGGTTGCGAATAATTAGGTTTCCGAAAGGTAGGTTTCAGAAAGTTAGGTTTCCGTTTCCGAAAGTTAGGTTTCCAAAAGGTAGGTTTCTGTAAGTTAGGTTTCCGTATGTTAGGTTTTCGAATGTTAGGTTTCAGAATATTATGTTTCAGGAAGTTAGGTTTCTGAAAGTTAGGTTGCGAAAAGTTAGGTTTCCGAAAGTTAGGTTCCCGAAATGAAGGTTTCCGTAAGTTAAGTTTCCGTATGTTAGGTTTCTGAAAGTTAGGTTGCGAATAGTTAGGTTTCCAAAACTTAGGTTTCAGAAAGTAAGGTTGTCGAAAGTTAGTTTTTAGAAAGTTAGGTTTCCGAAAGTTAAGTTTCCGAAATTTGGGCTTTCGAAAGGTAAATTTCCGTATGTTAGGTTTCCGAAAGTTAGGGTGCGAAAAGTTAGGTTTCCGTATGTTAGGTTTCAGGAAGTTAGGTTTCCGTTTCCGAAAGTTAGGTTTCCAAAAGGTAGGTTTCTGTAAGTTAGGTTTCCGTATGTTAGGTTTTCGAAAGTTAGGTTTCAGAACATTATGTTTCATGAAGTTAGGTTTCCGAAAGTTAGTTTGCTGAAAGTTAGGTTTTAGCAAGTTAGGTTTCCGAAATTTGGGTTTTCGAAAGTTATATTTCCGTATGCTAGGTTTCCGAAAGTTAGGGTGCGAAAAGTTAGGTTTCCGTATGTTAGGTTTCCGAAAGTTAGGTTGCGAATAGTTAGATTTCCGAAAGTTACGTTTCAGAAAGTTAGGTTTCCGAAAGTTAGGTTGCCGAAATTTACTTCGCCGAAAGTTAGGTTTCCGAAAGTATCAACGCACAGGCCAAACCCTTAAGGCTAGAAAATTGAAATTTCACACACGTATTCCTCTTATGACGTAGACATTCACTAAGAAACGATTTTTTAAAATTCAACCCCTAAGGGGGTGAAATAGGGGTTAAAAATTTGTGTGAAACTTTTTATTCCTTGGAAATTTTGCATGAAATTTCGTATGAATTGAATACGGCAAAAATAATGAGTTACGTGTTTCAGCGTTTTCCAAAATTTAACCCTTAACAGGGTAAAATAGGGGATGAAAGTTTGTATGAAACCTACCTTTTTAGACTTTTTGTTGTAGTTTAGCGCAAGCAAAGCCGCGGGTTCTGCTAGTTTTTAATATATAGAGAAGATAGAGAAATTATTAATGAGTAGTAATATCTTCAACTTGTTTAAGAAAGATATAAAAACTAAAATCGTTAAACTTTTAAGTACCAGATCAAACCGTACTAATCAACAGGTGGCGGGAACTGTCTGAAGTATTAATAAATTTAATAAAATAGTCATCATTTTAAGTAATAAATTCTTTAAGCATTCATATATCTATTGGATTACTTTCTCGTATGAGTAAGATTTTGTAGGTAAAAAGAGATCATTTTCAAACGTGATTCTAATAAATGTAATTCAATGTTTAAAATAATTTCTGGCATAATACATTTGCTAGGTAGTTGAATGTATGTGTAGATATATTTTAAAATATTTTGTTGTATAGAAACTTATATAATAAAATATTTTTTATTAACTTGTTTGGATCAAATTTTTACACGAGTAATTCTTTTATTTCTTACATACAATCTTCTTTAAAAGGAGTAAAATTTGGTATGATGATAGCTGGTTGTCCAAAGACGGAATGAAGGTAATGAAAATATAATAAACATCTCATCTCTGAAAAATCTATAGGTACATGCAAAGGATGAACCCGAGCGGAGCGAGAGTGAGTCGCTACTCGCAAGTAATATTATAAATGTGAAAGTTTATGAGGATGGATGGATGTTTGTTACTCTTTCTACGGTTGAACGGATCTGGATGAAATTTGGGACAGAGATAGATTATAGTCTGGAATAGCACATAGATTACTTTTTGTCCCAGAAAAATGTACGGTTCCCATGGGATAGTTTTGTACTTGTCCAGGGACGAACCCGAAGCGAAGCGAGGGTGAGTCGCTAGTTTTTTATACACCTGTCTGCTTTTATTTTTCTTTTTCTCATCATGTACTTTGCACATTAGATTTTTCTCTCTAAAGAACCTTCTGCCTGGTTTCTATAAATATTTAAGTAATTTCTCCAGTTTCATAAAGCAGTCATATTTTGATTGTAGTATATTACTTGTAAAGATAATTATTCAGCTAGAGCTGAAATCTTTGTTCACTGACAATTAATGTAGGAAATTAAATAAATATAGTAATTTCAGTTCCTTTATATTTCAAATACATTTTTACAATGGCTAACATTTTCATCTCTTCATTTATCGGCGCGAGGGTAACAGTAGCTCCTGTCGAGTTAGCACAAACACTAATAAGGTCACGAGAGACACCAGGGCTAGGAAATATTTATGTTCTTCGTCAGGGGCGGCTTTACCTATAGTGCAGGGTGTGCAATGCACACGGGCGCAAGGTCTGAGGGGGCGCCAAGCGCCGCTCGCGACACCTCGAATGAACATGCGTAGTTTGCGGCGCAGCCGGCGCTCTCAAAGACCCTGCGCCCGTGTTATGGCCGACACCGGGCGGCGGCAGCAAAGCAAAGCGCGCGTAGGTTACAAAGCTTGGCAGCATTTGCCTATAGCTTTAGAACGTCTTGAAAAGGGCTTAGGGCACCTATGTTTCGTAAGAAACTAATTACATTGAGAACGTTTATTTTATATAAAAGAAAAGATGGTACCTAGGTTTCTTGAACAAAGTTGGAATTGAACGGAAAAAAAACGGATGGCAGTACTTGAACGAATAATCAAAATAATCCATTTTTTAGCGAGGCAATATCTATGGATTTGAAAAAAAATACGATTCTGATAATGGTAATTTTTTAAAGCTGGTAATAGCTCTAAATTTGATAATGTGCTTACAGAACACATTGTCCTTATTCAAAAATCTGAGTCACGCCTAACTCATTATCTTGGCCATAATATTTAGGATAAAATAAAATATTTAGGATATAAAAAAAATTGTTTTGAAATTAAAATATTCCAAATATAATTTTGTCTGAATTCTTTAATGTATGCGCTTTTGGGGAGTTCATTAAAAGCGCGAAAACTGTAGCAGAAGAAGTCGAGGCAATAGCAGAATTTTCCGCACCCGTCCGCTTTCGCGCTCCTAGAAGGCTTTTTAATTATAAGGCGGAGGATGAACCGATAACAGACGCAAAAACACGTTTTAAAATAAATTTTTACAACTACCTATTAAATAAAACTATCTTTTCTCACTAACTATCTTAGTGACACAGTCTCTCCCGTGACCATGATTGCTGTAAAGCAATCGAAACGTCGGGAACCAAAAATCAAAATAAATCCGCGAAACCGAAAAGATAGTTTTATTTAAAATGTCAAATATTCGCGTAAATCTAAGAAAGTATTAACTACCTATTAGATACCGCAATGACCAAGTTCGAAGAACGGTTTGAACTTTTGGATCAAAATACGGAATTTGGATCAATATAATTTTTTTTTGCCCCCGCAGAGTTATCGACATATTAAAAAAAAGCTATTTTTCCGATTTAATTTTTTTCCGTAGTAAAATTGAAATTTGATAAGTGCCGATTTTTTACCAATACTTACGAATAAAAGGCATGAGAATTCTTTTTTCATGATTCCCAATTTTTAAGAAAAGAAATAAAACTAAAATTATTTTTTGACCGTATTTTTGAAAAGTGTCCACCTCCAAATTTTGTCAGGAAATGCCTTCTGTACTCCTTTATACTAAGGATTTTTTTTTTCAAATTTTTTTTGATGTGGTGGAACAATGTAAAAAAAATTAAAACCATTTTTTTATCTTACATTCCAATGAACTAATATTATACTAAAAATACATAAAAAAAACTATTTTTGGACCAATAACATTAAAATTTTTAACCTAACACTTTATCATTATCAATCTTCTTTTTATTTGTATTCTGGTTTTATTTTATTTACGCAGCGGTTACTTAAAAAATTAAGTTTCAAGTATGTAGAAAAAAGCAATATTTTGCAACCAAGTCGCCGAAAAATAAATTTATTTCATTAAAACTTTAATTAAAAATTGCGTTACTTGCTACGCTATTTACTCCTATTTAGTATAAATCCTTAAATCTATACATATTATAAAATTCAAACTAAACCGAATCTGTACATTAAATATTTTTTGGAAAATCTTATTGAAATAGACATTATTATCGATGCAGAGGCCGAATCTATAGTTTTTAGAATTTTTGTCTGTCTGTCTGTCTGTCTGTCTGTCTGTCTGTCTGTCTGTCTGTTACCGCATCACAGAAAAACCACTGGAGGGATTTTGATGAAATTTGGTATGATGATAGATGGTTATCCGGGTCAACATATAGGATACTTTTTACCGCGAGAAAATATCTCATTTCTGAAAAAAATACAAAAACTGGTAGAAACAAAACCACGACGATACTATTTGTAAACAGTTTAGAAAGGTAACTTACAAAATATGGTAAAAACTATAAAAATAGCTTATCTTGAAAATCAAATTATCAAAAGCGCTATTTTATCCATTAAAATAGTTATTTTAATTAATATTTATTTATGTGTTATTTAGATATTCGACAATAGATGTCGCCATGTGTTTTTAAAATACATAGTTTTAATCCCAAAAAAATTAATGTACACATATGACCTTTTTTCGATTTTATTAGAATTACTACTAAATCACCCGCGGCCCCGCCCGTGTTTAAATTATCAGTAAAGCAAACTCTTTCGCTTCATAAATTAGTAACTATACATACAATAAAATTGTAACTAAGCCGAACCCGTAAACTCAAAATTTTTTCGGAAAATCTTATTGAAATATTCATTATTAGCGATACAGAGCCCGAATCTATAGTTTTTAGAATTTTTTCTGTCTGTCTGTATGTGACCGCATCACAGTAAAACCACTAGAGGGATTTTTATGAAATTTGGTATGGTAATAGCAGGTTATCCGGGTCAACACATAGGATTCTTTTTACCGCAGGAAAATATCTCATTTCTGAGAAAAAATACAAAAACTGGTTAAAGTAAAAGCACGATGATGCTATTAATATTTTAGCAAGGTAACTTACTTATATATTATGTTAAAACTATTAAAAAAACTTATCTTAAAAGGAATATTAACAGCGCTATTTTATTCATTAAAATAGTTATTTTAATGAAAATTTATTTATGTGTTATTTAGCTATTTGACAATAGATGTCGCCATGTGTTTTTAAAATACGTAGTTTTATCAAAAAAAAATGTACAGATATAACCTTTCTATGACTTTACTATAACTACTACTAAATTACCCGCGGCCCCGCCCGTGCTTAAATTTTTAATAAAACAAACTTTTTGGCTTTATAAATTAGTAACATATTAGTAATATTTTGTTGGCCGAAACAATTTTCAAATGAGAATATTTGTAAATTTTTATTGTTTAGTAAATAATGTTAATGTTTTTTAATCTTTTAATGTAAAAATTGGGCAAATGTAAATCCAACTCGCGCATTTTAGGTTTCGTATAGCAAAATGCTATGTTGTTTTTCTTACTTACGTGTTTTGTATGGTTAACACTAAAATAAAAACGAATAATATTTACGTTTCCACAATACCTACTCATTTTTGTACCGTAAAAATAAGTTCAATTTATATTATTTTATAAAATTTTATGGAAAACAAGTCTATGACTGTTAAACTGCCAAAGCGAGTAACTAAAAATATTTCATATCTCAAAAACTATGAAAAAGTATTTTAGGAACTGTTATACCTCAACTTTTTCACTTTTTCTTGACACCTTTTCTTGGAAGTTAAAGGCTTAAAGGACACAATAAAATGCTTACAACTTTAATCATATTAGCCGAGCCATATGAAATAAAAAAATGTATTCACTTAGAATTATTTACTTATTACACTTTCTTTTGAAAATCGTTTTGGAAAATATTACTAACTAGCGCTAATTAAGAAAAGTTATTTATGTAATTTAAATAATCAGCTATATATTAAATGAATCTATAGCTGTCTATTAGAAAAAATAATTAAAATTATTTCCGTAGTTTGAGAGTTTATCGTGAAAAACTAAAAAAACAAACAAAACAGAAGTATAGACATACATAAATGTTATTGCTAAAACAAAAAGTGCAATTTAACGGAGGAACCTTTGTGGCATTGTCAATCTCTGCCATTATTTACTAATCATGTGGTGTGCAATGAAAGTAATGTATAATGTAAGAGTATACTAATGTGTAAAACCTAAGAATTTGGTTTTTGATCATCTGAACGCGGGCGGAGCCGCGGGAAATGCTAGTATGTAAATATGATATTTAATATTATAATAATATAATATTTAAATATGATATTCTTAGGTATTAAATATAAATTATAATTGTCTTTTAGAAACAAAAAACATTTTACCATTGAATTTTGGAATTGGCGCTGTCACTAGAGAAACTTTACTTTTTAATACTTCACACATAGCTAGAAAATTATATGAACTAAAAGATGACCTACGGGTATTTATTTGTGATGGAGCATATATATTCGCCATCAAAAAATCATATTGTTATCAAAAAAAAGTACCTCTGTGCAAACCATTTCCAATATGCACTACGAATGGGAAACTTACGCACATGCTTGGGCCTTTACACGGCTAATATGAACGATGCTGAAATTATGAAAATCGTCTTGAGCAATCCTAATAGTCTCATTAAGTTACTAAATAAAGATGATATTATCGTAGTGGGTCGAGGCTTTCGTGATATTGTAACAGAATATTTAGAACAATTAGGATTCAAAGAGTTAATGCCAGCTCTTATAGGGAAACAAAATCAGCTTACTACAGTCGAGTCAAATCAATCCTGTTTTCTTACCAAAGTGCGTTGGGTAGTTGAAACAGTTCATGGTAATATCAAGCTTTTAGATCATGAGCTAGATAATAAACTACTTCCTAAAACTATTTTTTTTTGTCGAGTTTCCTGTTTTCCACACAATGAATTTGATACGAGACTTGATTCAGGTATTGAGCTTTCTGGAGATATTATTGTTGCGATGAATTAAAAAAAAAACATCATGAAAATACTTTGGCTTCGGTAGTTGAGACAAATCGTTGGGCAAGACGAAAAGTTCCATTTATAATGGTAACATCAAACGATTTAACAGATTTTCTAGAGTTAACGAAACAACAACTTAAATTTTTTTTTACAGGGTCATATCAAATAGCTCAAGCTGTATCGTATTTAGGTGAGATGATAAATGAAGACGGAACAGTTACGCTTCAGCATGTTAAAATCATACCTAGTATTATAAAATTACAAGTCCGATCTCGGCATATCCATTCCAAGCATACCGTTGTTTCATTGATTTATTAATTATTATCGGCCAGACAAGAATGAAATTTCTGGTATTAGTCGATATTGTTGTGATTGTGTTAATGGCAAGAGTACTACTGGATGCTGCTGTCACATTGCAGCGACTATATATTATGTTTCCCATGCTCAATTTGGCTAAAATAATAAGAACTGCCGAAATATTAAGTTGTATATTTATAGATGAAAAAGTCAATGCTGTAAATGTAAATGAACATAATGACGATTAGTGATGAAGATTAACTGACATGTTCTTTCGGTCAAAAATATTTATTTATGTATTTTTCTATCAATAATGAAATATTAGTTTATTGGAATGTAAGATAAACAAAATGTTTTTAATTTTTTCACTTTGTTCCACCATATCAAAAAAAAAAAAACTGAGTATGAAGGAGTACAGGAAGTTTTCTGACAGGAAGTGGACACTTTTCAAAAATACGAACAAAAAATAATTTTAGTTTTATTTATTTTCTTAAAAATTGGGAATCATGAAAAAAGAATTCTCATGCCTTCTATTCGTAAGTATTGGTAAAAAATCGGCACTTATCAAATTTCAATTTTATCATGAAAAAAATAAAATCGAAAAAATTGTTTTTTTTTTTGAATAGATAACGCTTGAGATAAAAAGCTAAAATTTTGACAGAATTAATTTTATTTGGTACCAAAACGACTCATAAGTATATACGGCTATATCCATTGTGCTTTTTTACTCTTGTAACCCATTTCTTCCTAAAAAATACTTTTTACTCGTGTGTTTACATTTGTACCCGAATTTCCATTCCCTGGTAAGCATATAACTATAAGTATTCCATTTTGACCGCGTTCCTACTAGAGGGCGCCAGGGTATTCATTGCACACGGGCGCTACATGGGCTAGAGCCGCCTCTGTTCTTCGTGATGTATGCGACAGATAGCTCTCCTTATCGCCTGGATTTGTAGGTGAGATGAGATTGACATCGATCATTTCGGTAATTAATTTGGATTACATGACAATGTATAGGGCAGTACATTAAGCAGGTATAATCTATCTATATATATGTCATCGCAAAATAGTAAACACCGCTAGGTTACAATCTAGCGGCACTTACACTTTTACGGTGACATACTCGTATATAAAAATTAATTGCCGTTCGTTTGTCTCGCTAAAACTCAAAAACGGCTGAACCGATTTGAATAATTCTTTTTTTATCAGGGGTGATTTAAGCAAAAAAAAAAAAAAAATAGAGAAAGCCCAAAAGAACAGCTGGAAAATGGAAAAGTTCAGAACTGTTTATTTCGTATCGGAATCACTACTTCGGATTACTTTCAATAGATGGCGTAAGCGTTGGCCTATCATCTAAAACAATGCATCAAGTTAAGTTGGAAAAAAATAATAAAATATAGTATATAGACTGTTAAAATGTACCTAGGGACGAACCTGAGCGAAGCGGACGAGGGTGAGTCGCTAGTTGTTTTATAAAACTACTAGCTGGTTCATCTTATGTTGTTCTGCCTTCCAAAATATATTTTTTAATCTCTTTTACATTTACGTACTCGGTCGTAGCGTCATCTATTCTGTCTAGATATCTTATTTTATCTTATCTATCTATTATAATATACTGATACAAGTCCGTTACTTTATTTGCGCTTACAAATATTAGAAACGGAATGTCAAATACCGATAATAATTAGTAATCATAAAGAATCGTTAATTCAATACTAGTTCCTTGTTTGTTTCTTGCAAACATTTCCATAATCTTCAATTCAACTGGCAAATATCTTATTGTAAACGTCATATTATATACTGCTCTTCTAGGTTTTATGTTCTGTATAAGAAAATTAGGTTCACTATAAAAAAAATCATTGTCAAAATGTGAATGTTGTAGGTGGAGGGCGTGGGCGTTTTTAAGTTTTGGGCTTTTCTAGCTAGCGATTCACCATATAACACCCCGATGTACAGGCGTAAATGCATTTCTCAACGTTAAAAATTTGATAGGAAGTCTTTCAGGGTTGTAGCAAAGTTTCATAGCAAAGTTTCGATAATATTCCGTTACAAGTTTCAATGAACTCATAGAATCTTGAACATTGACGGACGTCAGGGTCGCATGATGGGCATATATATGTATGAATATGTGTGCTTACAGAACACTGCAACTATAAACATTATTTTTGTGTATATTTGTTATTAAAATACTATGGAAAATGTGGAATTTTGTTTAATTAACTTGGTCATGATGCTGGATAAAATAATTATTTCGTTAACACAAAATCAACACACCTGATCAATTGAACGATTTACCTATATTATTATGCGATTCCAATCGTAATGTCCATCTGTACATATATTTCGCTAATGACCCGAGTGCATCAAGAGATAAAGGTTCATACATGGCTTAATGATACTTCACATCATCGTTACTAGTCCTTATAATAAATGTAAAAGTGTGTTTGTGTGTTAAAGGCTATTGTAAAATATTTTTTATAAGATTTAACACCTCGAGGACCGCGAGCACACCGGTGTGCTAGATAACAATTGAATTCTCGGAAATTCGCACGGATTTCTTAGAATTTGTCCGGGAGGGAATCACACTTTGGGTATGATGTGGTCGCCTCCAGGCTGTATTTTTATTAAGATTCGTCAGTGGTATTGGGTATTCTAATTCAATATTATAGAAATAATGGGGAAGATTTCTCGAATGGGTGGCGCCATACGTATGACTTTTTACATTCATTCTGAAGTTAAGCAATTTATAATGATATCTCTTTTATACCTAGTTTTTTGCTCCTATTGTGTTCGCATCTTACCTGTGCAATGTATTGTATCTGGAAGTTAGACCAGCTGAGGAAGAATTGAGAAGGAGAGGTGCATACTACGGTGGTCCTGACTGACTGATGGATGAACTCACAGCTGAGAGCTCACTTGACAGAGCCACGGATCGATGTGATTTTAGTATAGAGTTAGACAAAACAACTGGTTTATGGGCTGTAGACTGACATGATGATAAAAAAGTATAGCTTTACATTATTTTCTATGGAATACACAGACAAATTATGAATTTAAAAAAATAAAATCTACAACAAATTCAAATTCCTTTAAAAGTAATTATATTAAACCCTTAAGTAGGTATTATTTTTTTAATTTTTATATGAAACTCTTGAGGTTCTGTTCTATCTATTAAAAATCGGATCAGTGCGTGTCTGACTGGCATATTGAGGGTTCCGTAGCATAAAAAATCAAATTTAGGTTTTGTTTCAAGATACTATTTAGTTTGGTCAAAAGTTAAATAAATATTTACCAACTAGCGGCTCACCCTCGCTTCGCTCGGGTTCGTCGCTAGGTACGTTTTACATAGATTTTTAAAATAGTCCTTTACCAGCGATAGCCATATACATTTTTATTTTTTTTTTATTTTTCTGATGTTTTAATACTTATTATCCTATTTCGGACTAAGAGAAATCGAAAAATTCAAATATCATAAAAATTTATCCAGCCGTTCTTGAGTTATAAATGGTGTAACTAACACGACATCGTTTTATATATATAGATTTATAATATTCATTTTATTGGCATCATAAATAAATTTGTATGTGTTCGTTGATAGTGTTTTGGAAGCTCTGTCAACTCAGACTCAACTTTTTCCAGATTCTATTAGCATGACTAAAAAAGTAACTAAAAACCACAGTTCATATAATACTATACTGGTATTAAAAACATGTATCTGATTTTAAAGACTTGTCCAGATAATATGTTCCACACGCTTGTGTATACTTAAGTGATTCACATGAAATTTAGCAGGTCGGTGCCTACTAAATTTCAGCAATATAGCTTCAATAGTCCTTGAGGAAAAGGGCTGTAAGATACGAACAGACGGCCAGATAGACAGACGGAATGGCGAAATTATTATTATTAAGATTAAGATTAGGGTTCTGTTTTAGCTACTTTAAAAATAGCACACACAAAATAAAAAAAAAATAATTAAAGAGTGCGTGTATGAATGTGTAAACGCGCAAGAAGCAAAATTTCTTTCTGTAGGATAGGTGAGATATTAAAAATAACGCTTATCACAATCATATATTTATAGAATATCACTTATGGAGAGAATATAATATTATATATCATTTGTTAGACAATAACAACGGTTACCATAACAACAAACGTAAGTACATTTTTTCATAACGCATTCAGCAGCTTACCCCCCAAGTCAAGCCTAAAGAATAAAGAAGTCTTACTTCAAAAAACCTTCCTCCTTTTCTTTTTGACGTCGATCAGAAACATCGGTCATATCATTATTATCTTTTTGTCGGTATGTACTGAACAGATTTGCTATATATATACTTATTTTATCTTAATCACAGTGGGACAAATGCCTCTATAGTAATAAAAATATTTGGATATTTAACCTGTAACTATAGGCTCAATTGTTTTGTCAGGTAAAATTCATACTATACCACAAAAACCTTAATTATTGTATAAAGAAAGTAAACATATACAGTAACGCTAGTATGAGGAAAAAAGTTTCCATGGCTTCGATTCGTAACCGGCTGCTGAATGTTAATTAAATATTTCTCATTCGCCTTTGGTACGTGTTTAATCCTATTCGTTTACAACTTTCAAACATTTTCTCATTTTCGAAAACATTTTAAATAATTTATGATTTAGAAGAAGTAATTTTATATAGCAAGTTAGTCATCATATTTATTTTATTGGATAACTGATAGTAATCTATATATACATAAAATGCTTTGTCCTGACTGACTGACTGATCGATCAACGCACAGCCTAAACCGCTGGTCGTAGAAACGTGAAATTTGGAGGACATATTTATTATACAATGTAGGCATCCGCTAAGAAAGGATTTTTCAAAATTCATCCCCTAAAAGGGTAAAATAGGGGATAAAAGAGTGTATGAAACTCTGTTATTCTTAAAGCAAAATGCACGGAAAGTGGTATTTAGCTTTAAAGCGAAAAATAAGAAATATGTGTATTAGATTTTTTTCGAAATTCATCCCTTAAAAAGTTAAAAAGGGGACATAAAGTTTGTATGGGCAAATGATTATTTATGATCGGAATAACTTGAAACTTGGTATTAATGCTCTTCAATACAATTAAATAAATACGTATTTTAGCATTTTTTGAATTTCACCCCATAAGACTGTCAAATAGGGGATGTAAGTTTGTATGAAACTTTGATTGATGCACGAAAAATGGTATTTACCTTTAAAATGAAAACTAGACTAACTTAAATGAATCTAAAGTTTTACGCTAGACATAATATTAAAAATTCGATTCGATTCGAATTCGATATGACAACATATAAATTCAATGGAAATTAAAACTGAGCAAATTTTTCAGTCCACGCGAGCGTAGCCGCGGGCAAAAAGCTACAACAAAATAAGAATGGCACCTCATATATGTAACTTAAAAAAGAAGGAGAAGGAGGAAGACTGTAGCTAAGCTTCAGGTGTACTTAACATTGGGTCTTTAAAAATAACGTAGATGTTAGCCTGTTAGTATGTTAATTAAAACCCATATTAGCCGTGTTACATGTTTCTAAAGTCGTAAACATTGTATGTATGATTGTATCATTGTACTCACTTCTTCTAAATTTGGCAAGCTGGAGTAGAAAAATGTCCAAGAAATACAGGTAGTGGAGGTTGCTAAATACCTAACGTGTAAAATTATTTACAAATTATACGCTTAACATCTTGAACTGAGATACTGGATATTTTGAGTTAATTAAATTTGTTTTCCATATATCTATAAGAAATATTAAAACTTACACGAACTTATTTTTGCAAGTAATAAAGTATATATTGCGAAAAAGATTATTATTTTCATAGTTTGATCGCGGGCGAAGCCGCGGGTTCTGCTAGTCAAATATAAAGGAAACGCTTATGACTGTTAAAAACACTAGAACCTATTATTATATATTATATATCCATTCTAATGTAATAAATGTGAATGTGAAACAGAGTGATGGATTGGCGTGATTTTTTGTGAGGAGATGGAGGGTTGGAGAGTGACATAGGCTATTTTTTTTCGCGAGAGATTATCTCCTTCCCACGGGAAAACACGTTATAATAAAACCTGAAAAAAATATATGAGCAGAATTATTTGAAACTTATTATTATTTGGTAATAATGCTCTTCAATATAATTAAATAAATACGTGTTTTAGTATTTTTTGAAATTCATTTCATAAGGGGGTAAAATAGGGGATGAAAGTTTGTATGAAAACTACCTTTTTAGATTGTTTGAAACCTACCATTTTAGAGGTTTTATTTGTAGTTTTAGCGCGAGCGAAGCCGCGGGTTCTGCCAGTAACTATATAATTAAGAAACATTGTATTTATTTCGCTTAATAATAACATAATATGAACAACAACGAAATCTTTATAAAATGGTAATTCTATGAACTGTTCAGCAAAAATAGTTTTATTTCTTTGTATAAAATAAAGATTATACTCGTTATTGATATCATCGAAACTCATTAAACGATTGTCATTGCTTATTTATATTTAGTATGTAGGCGACCGAGCTTCGCTCGGCGTAGGCGATCTATTGGCGACAATACTAGTACTAGCAGAGCAGAGAGAATGTTTTTTTTGCGTGTTTTCAAAAAATAAACCTTTATAGATAAACTTAAAAAGCTAAACCTTATTTAAATAAAAAAATCGATCCAAATCGTTAGAGCCGATTCCGAGATACACGTTTTTTTTTATATAATACAGTAATTGCTCGTTTAATATAAAATGACTAGCGACTCATCCTCGCTTCGCTCGTATTCGTCCCTAGGTTGATTCCCTCGTACAAACTTTCATTTCCATTTTCACCCCCTTAAGGTATGATTTCCGGGATAAAAATGTCCTTCTCAGGGTCTCTCACTATCTTCTTACCAAATTTCAGCTAAATCTGTTTAGTAGATCCAGAGATTACCTCCTACAACCTCACAAACTCACAAACTTTACATCCTTATAATATTAGTATAGATATGATAGCTAGCGACTTCCTCAGAGCTTTAAGACAAACATATAGGATAAACAAAGAAACAATCGTTCTTATGTATATAGATGGATTAGTAATGAACACAATGATAAACAGGCAAGCACATTTTCGTGTTTATGTTATTAGTACAAAGTAGTAGATATTTGAAAAAATAGGTACACCGATCAGAATGTAACGTTTAATTAATTTACTTTTGTTTTAGATAGTTTTTAATTGATAATCTCAAACTTAATTCAATAAAAGACAGTTGTTAAGTTTAAAATATAAATTTAAACCAATGGTTAAAATTAAAAACAACTTTAGCTCAACAAACAACAAGTCGCTAGCTATTTCGCAAAGTTATACACTTTGGGAGCATCTGAGAGTATATGTGAGGATATTGACCTTTCAGACTTTATTTTCATATATTTGCTATATCCAGACATGTATATATATATATACAATTGTCCAGACAATTCTCAGATTGAAAACATATAGTGTAATTCCAAATAGCTTTCATGCGCTAAACCGACGAAATATTTGAACGAATGTACACATTACAAATGTTAAATTGTGTAGAATTAATTGTAAATGTAATTATTTGCCTGAATACTACGTTAATACATGTTCGAGCTAATGTAATAAATAAAATAAAAAAAAACATATTAGTCGGACTACCTATTATTATAATTATATGCAAAAAATGTATGTGTGCATATTTGTTACTCCATCACGCTGTAACGGCTGGGCTTATTTGAATGAAATTTAATAAACAGATAGAGTATGACCAGGAGTACCACATAGACTATAGTTAAGTATGTAGGGAAGCAGCCGAGCGAAACTCAGGTAAGTCGCTAGTATAAGACAAATTCACCTTCATTACTTGTAGGTTTCCTCAATATATTAATTACGACTTATTTATACGTATTTTATACACTTCATATTTTATGAGGGTGGCTATGATAATAAAGCTGTATTTAAAAGTAAAGTTAAAAGATAAATTTGAGTGGTTTTCATTTAAAATGGTAAACTTCGGTAAATATTTTTACAAATTTGAATTTTTTACATATGCTAGAGCCAACTGCGAGTCGCCGCGTTGACATTTTCATAAGAAACTCTGAGAACATTTGCAATGCAACTTTTTATTAACTTTAGATTATTCTGTTATTATGAATTTCAAATAGTTTTTTTATTAAAATTTTATTTAAAACAATATTTTGCGTTTACGTTACGTACATGTTTTTTTTTTTAATAGTATTCTGAATTAGTGCTTGACTACGTTCCACCTGATGGTAAGTGGTAACGCAGTCGTAGATGGTAAGTCGCACTAATTCAGTAGCTTTTACTAGCGTAGGGTCACCAATAAGCTTTTGAGCACGCCTCTCAATCGAGTCTAAGGCTGACAGATGGCATTTCGCAGCACCAGCCCATATGTGACTACAGTATTCCACACACGACCGGACTTGAGCTTTATACAAAACAAGAAGCTGTCCCGGCGTGAAATACTGTCGGACTTTTGCAAGAATGCTAAATTTCCTCGCTGCGATATTAGCCTTAGACTCGATGAACCCCCCGTAGTTCATGTTGGGGCTAATGTCCATCCCCCAACAACTGCAGACGGTCAGTGTATTCCAGAGGCACATTTCGGAAAGTAGGAGTCAAGGTGAAAGGACTCCTTTTTGTGGTGAACAGGCACGCCTGTGTTTTGGTGGCGTTGAAACTCACGAGATTGGCATCGCCCCAAGTGGAGACTGTTCTGAGTTTGAGATTCAACCGCTCTACTATGGCCTCTCTTTCGGACTGAATTTGATCTCTACTGGCCCGAGGATTCGGCAGGTATCTCTCTACAACAGTGCTGTCGTCTGCGTACCCATAGATACCGGGTATAAGCAGATCGTTGATATGCAGCAGGAACAAGGTTGCAGAGAGAACAGACCCCTGTGGAACTCCTGAGTTGGTCTTTAAGGGTTGTGATGAACAACCCTCAACCACAACTCTGAGTGATCGATCGCTCAGGAAGTCTTTAATCCAGCCGATCAGGCCAGGAGATATGTCATAGGCTGAAAGCTTGCTTATAAGGCTAGCGTGCCAGACCCTGTCAAAGGCCTTTGAGACATCGAGGGAGACGGCAATCGCTTCCCCGCTTCGCTCAAGAGCTTCACCCAAGGTGTGATTGGCATACACTAGAAGGTCCCCAGTCGACCTATTTCGGCGAAACCCATACTGTCGATCACTGAGGAGATCGTTTTGTTCTAGGTATGCCATAAGACGAGTGTTTTATAGGTATTTACTGCGAGTCGTTCTATGTGTATGTATATACTACTATACATACAGATGTACATATAATATGTCTCCGACTGCATAATAAAATAACATAGTTTTTTTTATACAGTTCGGTTTTTTATTTTTATACTGATATTATTATTTTCAGCTATTTATTTTTAGTTAGTTAGACATTAGGAATTTTATTTAACAACTAGCGACTCACCCATGCTCCGCTCGGGTTCGTCCCTACATACGTATTAACGTTTAGTATAGACTCGTCAGAGATGAGATAATTTTATCAGTAAAAAGTATCCTATTTGTTGACTCGCATAACCAGCTATCATCATAGTAAATTTCATCAAAATCCCTCCAGTGGATTTTCCGTGATGCGGTAACAGACAGACAGACAGACATACAAAAATTATAAAAACTATAGGATTGGCCTCTGTATCGATAATAATGTCTATTTCAATAAGATTTTCTAAAAAAATATTTAATGTTAAAATTCGGGTTAGTTACAATTTTATTATATGTATAGATTTCTTATCCTAAATTACTTTTAGGTTTTAACCATATAAATTATAAATTGTATATATTTTTGTAATTGTCTCTTAAATATCTTCATTTTGGTACTTATTATCTGTGGTAACACGATAGGTTTGGATGAAAAAATTAAGAACACACAAATTGGCGCCTGAGATCTGCCATTTTGGTTTTTAAAATATCTATGTAGCTTAAAACACTCGTATTATCAAGACTTATCTAACGACGTATGAATTATCAAATTCGATTAAGCCGTTTAGTAACTACGAGGGAGCATACGATCGGACATACATACATTCACACATATATACAGGTCAAACACACAACCCTCCTTTGGGCTTCACCACAGTCGGGTAAACATTCACAATTGATAAGTAGTTTAAGCGAATATTCTATTAAAATACTTTCTTTTACCTATTATTTTACTGCTACTATGTTTACATTAAAAGTGGAAAATTAAAAAAAAAACCAAGTTCCAGACAATAAAAGTAATTGAACGGGGGTATTCATTTACTATAGATAGAATCAGATAATATCGAAGTCGCATTTCTGCTGCATTCATCTTGATTTCATTCTTTTTCTCATTTCTGCCACGTCTGTTTCGCTGCCGTACAATAAACTTGGTACCAACACTGCGTTTATTAACTTAAAAATAAACAAAAATATTTATTAATAAATAATAAATAAATAAATATGTTGGGACATTAACACACAGCACCATCTAGTCATAGATATATATTATAAATATAAACACACCCATGACTGTAGTACAATCATCCGTGCCACACAAATGAGTCAAGTCCCCAGCGGGACTCGACCCCGCGACCGCTGGCACAGCAAGTAGGGTCACTACAAACTGAGCCAAACGTGTCATCATTTATAAGTAAACGTATTTTATAATTTATAAAATATCGGTAGGTTACAGGCAGCAGACACCCACTCATAAAGCTGTTTTCCACTTTTCGTCGACTTACGATATTAGAAAATAAACATTTCCAATGCTACCCTTTCTGCCTGTATTCTTTTATGTACTAGTTAATTTCAATCTAAAACGTTGCCACCGCACTCGTAGTCGTGGAAAAGCTTCAAAAGCGCCGTCTTGTTTCAATCAATTAAAATATTCTCTAATGTAACAGCGAAGCTTATTTTTTTGCGTACTTTAATTTACTTATTAATTTATACATTATTAGAAGAGTATTACTTTTGATAGAAAGCTTTTGATGTTTAAAGAATATCTTAAGTCCTATTTAGTAATAGTCTAGTCTAAAGCACTGTAGTCTATGCTGCACAAGGACTATTACTGACATTAATTAAATAATGAATCTGATACGTACCTTTAATACTATTACGTCTATATTCTGTATTGTGTTAATAGAACGTATTGAATTGTTGTTTGACATCGAAGAGGATTATGTTGAATCTAATGCAGGTGGTAATCAATGAAATTAATTTCAATAGACACAACCTAGATCGATATCAAAACGAAATTTGGACCATGTAGTGTGTACAATGTAATGACTTTGTCATAATTATATAATACTAGCGACTCCCCCTCGCTTTGCTTCGGGTTCGTCCCTAGACAAAAACAAATCTGTCCCACGGGAACCGTACATTTTTCCGAGATGATATATAGCCTATAGCCTTCCTCAGTAAACGGGCTATCCAATGCAAAAAGAATTTTTCAAATCGGATTAGTAATTCCTGAGATTAACGCGTTCAACCAAACAAACAAACAAACAAACTCTTCAGCTTTATAATATTATATTAGTATAAGATTAGCGACTTAATCCCATTTCGGTCATGGGCGTCCTAAGGTCTAGATTTATCTATCTAGGTTTATCTCTGTTCTAAAGATTCAAATCCGCCTAGCCTTTTCAGTTTAAAGGAGTAATAAACATACAAACTTTCTCGTTTATAGTATTAGTAATAATAAAATTTAATTAAAAAGAGACATCGATATATTAAATAATCCCTTTTGATAAAAGAAAATTAATAAATTAATTTTCTTTAGGGAATATGATCTATACATATAATAAAATTGTAATTGATTGCTGTCTGTACCTACATGGAAGATATTTGAGAAAAACTATTATTGGGGATCTTTATTAACGCAATAGAATCCAAAACAATGGTTTTTATTTTTTTGTCTGTTTGTCTGTGCGTTTGTGCGCGCTAATCTTACAAACGGCTTAACCGATTTGGGTGCGGTTTTCACTAATGTATTGTGGTAAGCTTCACTTAACATTTAGTATTTGTTTTATTTCAATCGGTTCCTAAAATAAAAAGTTATGTCAAATTAAAAAAATCATCTATTGATCATGCTATTTTTGAAATATATGTTCTTCTAAACTTAATGTTAAAGTAGACTAGCTAAAACTTTTATAGTATGTTATAGCTTAATTTGTCGTTATTGTTCAGTATACAAACATTATAAAGATATAAAGATATATATATATATATATATATATATATATATATATATATATATATATATATATATATATATATATATATATATTATATATATGACAATTATATCCACCATTATCTAATGAGCCCTCATAGTCCTTAGACAGTCAAGGGGGGAACTCATGTGAATATAAAAAGATAAAGAAACATTATGTTATAAGCGATATATTTAACATATAATCGAAATATCTGCTACTCCAATTTGCACCTTACAATGATGATTTAGGGTTGTTATTTTGTTGACAAATATAAAGTGATACGCTGTACATGTATGGTAATGGGGGCTTGTGTGATTTGCGCTCATGAGATTCAATTCCACGCAGCTGTATGATTGACGCGAGCATTATGCAGGTGTTCGTCCTTCCAAGTAATTTACTATTATATCATCATACGTTTTTTTCTTTGGATATGTCTAGTACCGTTACTTCTTACAATTTATCTTTTTTTGTGTGTTATAATAAAATATGTCCTTGTATAGAGGAAAGAAATTTTTTAAATGGATGTTGATAAACAATAGTATGTCAACCCACAAAAAGTAAAATTTGGAAATATTGATGTATTCTCATAATGCGTTACGTATTTAACGTTACACAAAAGTGTTTTAAATCACTTCAATCAAAAAAGTACCAGAAAAATGTATTTTAATATAAAACAAATAAGAAATTACGTATACAACATTTTTCAACCAAGCTCCTCAACACTTTCATACTGTCATCTATCATCACAATAAAATGTTATGACACTTGACACTTTATTGCGAAATATAATTCAAATGTGATTGCGTAAAAGTATTTTATTTTTAGAACTAGCGATTCATCCTCACTCCACTCGGGTTAGTCCCTAGATACGTTTTAATAGGTAGTATAGATTTCTCAGAGATGAGATATTTTCCCGCAGTAAAAAGCATCATATATGTTAATCCGGGTTAACATATATGATACTTTTCGAACCAGCTATCATCATACCAGAATTTCATTAACATCTGTTCAGTGGTTTTCTCGTGATACGTTCCCAGACAGATAGGAATTCTAAAAAATATAGATTCGGTCTCTGCATCGATAATAATGACTATTTCAATAAGATTTTCCAAAAAAAAATATTTTATGTAGAGATTCGACTCAGAATTTTATTATATGTATAGATTCTCATCTATATTTACTTTCTCGAGTTTATTAAATAGCTATGACAAATCAAAGTACAATATTCCTATAATAATATACTTTTTATTTATAAACGACTAAAACCAATAAAACGTACCAAGGGACGAACCTAAGCGGAACGAGAGTGAATCGCTAGTCATTTTATATAGGTTTATTATTACGAAATTACATATGTATATTATTAACGAAAAAATTTTATCGTTAAGTTCTTATTGAAACTATACTACGAAAAGTAATTTAAAGTTACCTGAATTTATATAAATTTTGTTGCTATTTCTACAATTTTATACGTTATAAAGCAATCATGTAAATGAAGGTAAGGCACAGGGGCTACTACACGTGGTAAGTTATCATAATTAAACAAAATGTTCGCTATTTGTAAGCAGTGCCATTTGGGGGACAACTAATTGCCCACTGAATATACGATGGGGATTTACTATCATTCACTGTCCTTGTTTTAAATTTTATCTTACTATTTATATACAAAATACATATTATATTAGTATCTACTATATTATGTCTATAATTCATATAACTGCCTCGGTGGAGTAGTGGCTATCATGAACGGCTGCACACCCGAAGGTTCTGGGTTAGAGTCCCGGGTCGGGCCAAGATTAGTGATTGAGTCTTTCTGTATAGTAAGCCTTAGTAACAGCTCGGAGTTGGGAAGTTGGCGGTGTTTCACTCCCGTGCCTCAGAGAGCACGTAAATCCGTCGGTTTTGCGCCTTAACTCGAGTAGTCGAGTGTCGAGTAGTCGTCCCATTAGAATATGAGAATGTCAGGAATAGAGAGTGCACTTGTGTCTGCGCGTACACTTGTGCACTATAATATCTCCTGCGCAGTTGGCTAGTCTCAATGAGATTGGCCGCCGTGGCCGGAATCGATTAGAAAGACATTGTTATTATTAATTCTTTTATACGACTATTTTGACTGGTGTTCTAAAAATGAATATTTGTGCTTAAGTTAAACAAAAAATGTAACTATATATATTTAGCTCATAGTAATCAATTTGCAAATAAGTTGATTTTTGATTTTTTGGACTCGAAAAGGAAGCTTGGAAATGAGCTTATTTTGCTGACGTAAACGTCAATGACTCTATCAAACTTATTACATGAAGTTTATACGAAATTACATTGCCTTTACAATTATGTTACTGTATACACCAACAAATCAACAAACACGATTTTTGTACTATACCTGTAAGGGCTTCATCAAACATTTAATTTGATTTTAAATTAGAACAGGACTGTTTGACGTTTGCTAAACATATTTAGAGATTTAAATCAAATTAAGAATTTGGCGAAGGTGATCTTTATTAACAATTTAAAAAGACTTTTTTTAAATTGGCAGGCTATTTATGTACTTAATTAAATTTTAAATAATTATTAATCAATTTAACTTTATTTATAACAAAATATATAATGAAATTTCAAATACATAATAAATTATTCATATACTTTATAATATGTATGTAGTTAAAGTTATATACTCGTATGTGTAGTGTATCAACTTTCTGGTATCCATAACACAGGCCTCGTAGCTTACCATGGAATTAGATGGTGCTGTGTGTTAATGTCCCATCGTATTTATTTATTTATATACAAAACAAATTTGAACATACAAATTACTGTGCAAATTAATAAACATGTAAATTATTATCAATTACTTAAAATTATGGCTTTCCAATACTCAGACAGATATTGCACAAGATTCATTTTTCCCGGAAATGAGATGTAGTGAGGCAAATTCTCTAGAGCCCGATACATCCGGATATCCTTTTGAAATTGGAGTGACACAAAGCGTATTGCTACCGACGACAAGCTTCTGTTTCGAGCCGGTTTGTCAGAACTTACGAATACATAGATATTGTCTTCGTCTGCGATCACTCCGTATCGCTCTCTGTCCTGTGTTTCAATGTATTGAAAAACGTCGATATACCTTTATAGTATGACAAAGCTTTAAGATTTTGTTTGGTAAAAACATTCATTTGGGAAAAGTGTTGAATAACTAATTCATCGCTTTACTATTAATATTACTTTTAAATGTAGAATATACCAGATACCTATTAGAAAGTGTGTAAATGAAAAGTACTAAAGTTTTTCCATCATTCATATACTATTTAACATTTAATTCGTAATTACTTAAAAAGCTTTAACTACTAAAAATGTTATCTATTAAGGAAAATCTATGCCATAAAACACATTGTTGCAAGCGCCGGTGAAAATTGCTTAATGGTACTTGCGATTCAAGTAAAACTAAATTTTTGTGAGCGAGGGTGGCCGGACACCACTCGTTAAACTGTGATCGTTCAGTAAATCTTACGGGTTTACGATCCTAAAGGAATTGGGGCACCGCACCGTAAAGGACGAAGATGTGATCCAGAATGTTCACGCTTTGTCTCAGCTTAAAAAGTTTTAAAATGCTACTTTGTTAAGCCGTTCGGTTAGTGTCAGCTTGGAACGCTGTAAATTTCATGTTTATGTGAATATTATATTATGGTATGAACTGGAGTACTATTACACATGCGAAATTTGTATGTGTATTGTGTGTTTGTGTGTGCTAGGTACTCCTTTACACTAAAACGGATGAGCTTGGATGAAATTTAGTGAACAGATGGACTGTGACTTGTAGTAACATATAAACTATGACAGGACGTACCTGAGCGAAGCGAGAATAAGTCTCTAGTATTTTTGAAGAGTAAAAATTGAAAATAATAGTTACCTATGTATTTATATCAGTTACTGCACGAATATTATAAAAGTAAACTCTAAAATATCAGTGAAACTTAGAAAATATCAAACATAAAGACTTGCCTCGCAAAATGTATTTCATATAAATAATCTTTTGCACAAAGCTTTTGCCTCATAATTTAAAGGAAAATAAACAGGGGTGTTCAGGGAACGTATACGATAAATTTAGTTTATGTGATTCTAGAAATTATTTAACTTTCTCTATGCACATGCATTTTTCTCAAAGTAACGTTATTATGTTTATTGTATATGATATATAAAACTATGTTGTGCCAGCGACTTTCCCCGTGTCCGTAACTAGTTTTCCTGTCACTAAATAAGCGAGTTTTCATTTTTCAATACCAATCTTTTTTAAGTCAAACTGATTTCTGACTCCAAACATAGTGCACAATGTATGTGCAAATGTTGCTGTACTATCTATTATCTTAAGTTTTTTCTAAACTAATCTTTTGTTAACTGTTCTTCGAGGCACGAGTAGTAACTCGTACGACACCAACTGTCTAAATTTTAGTTGCTGCTCGGCGATAAAAATCGTTTGGTTAATAAATCAACTCCTCTAACTTGCACCGGGTTCGAATCTACGACCTTATGATTTGCAACAAATTAAATTAGATTAACCAAATACAAGATAGACGAGAAAATAATAAACAGGTATACGGTAAATGTAAATTATTTCCGGATGTTATTGTACCCTCACGCAGTGGGCTATGTAGGTCAGGCACCTCAGCATCCATAGATTTAGATTATAATATAAAAGATACACAGAATTAATATTTCTATCTTAAAGTTGGAACGCAGGTTTAATTACAAAAATAATTTGTATTAATAACTTAAACATTTATAATATTGTTTTAAACGATAATAATTAATGGAAATATAATAAAATTAACAAAGAATTTCTACTATTCGAAAGAAAATTCTTCAGTAAATGTCAAAGGGCCCGGTCTAGTTACACTGGCTGAAGAGAGTTTTTGATTAAATTGTTCATAATAACATAAGCTCTAATAAATGGGGCAGGTTTACTGAGCAGTTCATAAGTTCGATTTTGACTCGGATGTAGCATGTAGGATGTTATACATATTTTACACATTTATAATATCCTAAATGCTTCCCTTTTGTTTTCTAATAAGTATGTGCATAAATAGAAGTACACTAAACTTTAAATAGATTTAACTAAACAATGTAATAATCGCGAAAACGAAAGACATACAGACAGATATAGTATTTAAAGTAGCTAAACGGTAAGAATATAATTTGATAAAAATAAGAGACGGAAATACATTATGTATGTGTAAAAAACTTATAATTTTACCATTTTAAAATATTATTAAAATTGATATTTTTGAGTTTAGAATACCTATTTTCTATCTTACTAATAGCATTTAGTAGATACTATTAGGGTTTATACATCCGTTAAATAAAAGAAATTTTAAAAATTGTTTTGTAATGATAATACTTTCTTAGATTTACGCGAATATTTGATATTTTAAATAAAACTATCTTTTCTCATTGTTTCGTGGATTCATTTTGATGTTTGGTTCCTGACGTTTCCAATGCGTTACAGCAATCATGGTATTGAAATGACTTTAATCGTCTGTTAATACATCCGTACAACACGTACATAATGTACATCACGACATATTATTAACACATACTAATTTAAATGTCATAATATATCATCTATACATATAATAAAATTATAACTAAGCCATATCTGTACATTAAATATTTTTTAGAAGATGTTATTGAAATAGATATTATTATCGATACAGAGGCTAAATCTATACGTAGTTTTTAGAATTTTTGTCTGTCTGTCTATCTGTTACCGCATCACGAAAAAACCACTGGTGGAATTTAAATGAAATTTGGTATGATGATAGTTGGTTAGCCGGGCCAACATATAGGGTACTTTTTTCTGCGAGAAAATATCTTATCTCTGAGAAATCTATACTAAACGTTAAAACGTAAGTGGTGAACGGAGCGAGGGTGAGTCGTTAGTCTCATATATATTTTTATATTTGTACTCTTCAACGATTACAGAATGACATCTTGTCTAAGATTAAAAAAGTTATGTATCCAATTTTTTTTAATCCAGTACATATTATGTTCAGGAGTATAATGCAAAATCGAATAACGTTTCATTAAACAAATATTTTGAAATACGAATGCATTTTCTTCTATCCAAACATCATATATCCTGCTTCGCTCAATGTAACCGAAACCGACAATCCCGAAGCAATCTATCATGCCGACGTTTTCCTGTCGCCTAGGAATAGATGGGCGATTTGAATATACAAAATATGTTTATTATAATTGTTATACACGCTTTAGATTTTTACTGTTCTTTTTTCACAGATTGTTTTGTTTTAAGTAAACAATCTAATGGATTTAATAAAAAATAATTTTAAGCGTTTAAGTACAGATTAACTAGATAATCTGACTAACGATAAGCGTTAAGGGAAAAATATTGGCATTGGCGTTAAATGGTATTAAGAGTGTCATAACTCATAATAGGTACATTGTTTTTGATATGGTTAGTTTTTAATTTTTTAAATATTTATATTCATTCGTTTTTTTAATTCTTTTTCTTAAATATTATATGTCTTTTATTATATTATAGAGCAAATCTTATATTATAGAGTTACAATGATATACTATTACAATTAAAGGTTTACTTACACCTAACCAAGCGCTGAAGTAACAGAATCGCCAGGAAATAGTCTTATTGAAGAAATGCTCCATTTGGAGCATTAGGTCGGAAGAGAATGTAAGTTTTGTTAGATTTAAGTGCTTATTACTGTCTTTTTCATCTGCATGGAATCAACTTCCCTCTATGTAGGTGGTAGGCGGTAAAGACAGGTGGTATGTGTAGTCCTCTAATAGCGTCCTGTAATCTCAACTCGCCAGGTGTGCCAAAAAACGCATTTGAGAGGCGGCCTACTTCGATGTTCGGTGTACCATGCGGGTTGTTCCTGGTACTTCTGTGATAACAGAGTGGATTGTAGAAGTAACCTTACGTTTGTTGTGGACTGCCCCAAAGATCAGCCGTCGGGGCATCGTGGTACGCTGCGTAAGTGATCCTGCGATCCATCCCCTTCTTAACGGGTAAGAAGGGGATGGTTCCGTTGGGTTTTAGTGGGTAATACTGGCTTTTCTAGCCGGTGAGTCCCACACTATATGAAGATAGTATGTGTAAATGCATTTCCCAATATTAAATTTTTTTTAATTTATTTATTTTCGTTCAGACACAGGTCCATATTTACATAACATTTCATTATAAACATTTAACATTTAATAATATATTGGAATTTAATACTAATAGGAACATTATTGTATGTATTTAAATGACGATCTATGTGTCGTCATCCAATGCCACATTATGTGACTGTCAAGTCTTTCAGCCACAGTGGCTACAAGGCTATTGGGGCTATCGCGCACTCGCCGCATCAGAGACGCTATTCGTGATCTTACTATTGCGTAAAAGTCCGGCACACCAGCACTCGCGAACATCCCCGAAGCACTGCAAAAACGCGATAGCCCCAGCATTACCCGGAAGGCGTTATTATATTGGATACGAAGAGCGCTATACGACCTCTGCGTATAACTGACCCATAGGGCGCACGTGTACATGGACTGACAATAGGCTCTAAACAATGTTATAAATATATTAAAAAGAAGGAAATATGTGTTAAGGTATTTCTTGAAAAATGTCAAGAAAAGTTACCTATTTAAACGTAGACGGAGCTTGCTCGATTTCTTGTGCTGTTGACGGAATAAGTGTTAAATTGTGTACAGTAATAATATAAATATTTATATATAAATGTTACTAATTTTAGTATGAACATTACTAAGCAGATCACCTAATCTTTAGATTAAAATATTTATTACTTGTCGCGAATATATTATTGTAGAAACTTGGATTACTGGTACGTTAAAGTAAAATATTATCCATTTGTGACCATAAATAATTTTAAATTTTTACTATAGTTCACTTCGTATGCCTTAGGTTTTACCTCAGAGATATAAAGACTACCTTGTAAAAAGTATATTAATAAGCGGATTACTCAATATAAAAATAATATTTACAAACGATTTGACTCAAATTTTATTACGGATCAAAAGCAACCTAACTTTGCATCTCAGAATGTAAAATTAAATGAAAAATGACTGCTTCTTTTTTTTCCGTTGATTTATAGAGCTTTTCATAATGTTCTGTAAATGATTTTATACTTAGTAAATATAAAAATGTAAATTATAGTTCTCTGAAAGCCTTTGAAAATTAGAAAACATTATCTGGTATTCTATTACAGAATTATATTTATATATCTGTTGCAAGCTCTATTTAAAAGCTATAATTCAAAAATGAGATGAGGAGATGAAAACCTAATTGATCCTGTTTTCTAATGGAATTTCTTCATTATGGATAGACAGCTTAAATCTAGGAACAGCAAATTTCTACTTTTTCCAATTTTACCACAAGAGCTTTCAGAAAAGTAGCTTATAATACATGACTATGACCTTCATAAAATAAAGAATTATGTGTTACTACGTTTTAAATATAAATAGTTATTGCGAATGTACCTTAGGCGATAGAATCATGCTTGATATTGCGGACTTTTCTGTAGGCCTTTTTAAGTTAAACCTTGTTAAACCTAACATGTTCAGCCAGCGTTAGCCATATGAATTTATAAGGATAAGTCGAACCAGTTATTGTGTTTCCCTTGGGAAAGAAAATTTTCCTGTAGTAAAAGGTATACTTAATGTTGACCCGAGTAATAAGTTATCACTACACAAAATTTTGTTAAAATCGGTCCAGTAATTTTTGCGGAAATACGCGGAATAGACTAGCAGACATACAGGAAAATAGACTAACAGACAAATAAACAAAAAATTTAATAACTATTGTTTTTGAGTTTATATTCTGTATGTTACAGACATTGTTTTTTAAAATATTGTATATTTTGTATAGGTATTGTATATTGTTGTATATTGTTATTGTAATAATGTATCTATAGATAACACACATTTTACTCCAAGCTGGTGTAGCATTAACACCCCTGTTCAGATTATATTATAATTTCAATTATATGTGTTAAAAAACTGGTCAAGTGCGAGTCGGACTTGAAATCGAAGGTTTCGTACCATCGTACAAGATATAACACTATATACTAATCGATTTTTTTTATTTGCCAGGCGGCCGTTTTGAAATACGCTATGGCAGACATACTTTGTAATCCCGTTGGCACCCTTCGGGCACAGAACCCTAAAAAGGCTATAAATTAAAAAAAAATATTATACACCTTACAAATAATGTTTCAGGTCAAAAGGCGAACCTAACAAGAGTACACCAAGTATATTATAATGCTCCGGTTGAGGACATGTGAGCAGAGGCGCCCGGGGACGTCATTATAAAGCGCTGAAGCGTATCACCGCGACCACTTTTATACAAAGGATTATCTTAGTAACTTGGTGTTTGTTTACTGTCACCTTCCTTAGCGTGACACGGTATTTTGAAAATATTATGTGCATTAAAATATTGTCTTGGCGTAAGAAGCAAATTATTCGTCGCGATTGAGTTAGTTCCTTTTCATGTCTATTAATTTATTTAGCTATGATTTCATAAAAAGACGTAATTTAAATGCTCATTTGTTCGCTATCTTAAAAAAATCATATTGGTTTCGCAAAAAAAAAAAAAAACAATATAATTTATATATATCACCTATCAAAGGCACACAAGACGCGTACGTTTCGCGTAACAAATGTATAGAGTGGCGGGCTCATGGCGCAAAACGGCCCACGAGGCGGTGACAAAACGACCCTGACGTGTTGACACATGCGAAATTACGTTATACCCGGATGCAAGCTGTGACAGCACTAAGCTTAAATTATTTCGCCGTGAATTCATTCCACAATACGGTTTTCCCTCAAATCGTATTTCTGTATTAGCGGTGTAGCGGAAAATCTAGCTTGATAGACCAGCGAAATTAATAAGTAATGCAATTTAGCGCGCGAATTGTTTATATGTATTATAATTCAGTTATTCAGAGTATTGATCATGTTTAGTGCAGTAGCAATAACCTTAAAAAGCGGTACACTTATAAATCTAATATTAAGGTAATAAATCGTTTAAAAAAGGTTGATTAGATCAACTTTTGTATTGACAGGTATGTTAAGTTTGAATGCGAATTAACTTGTCTAAATCTATACTTTATTCCAAAACGTTTTAAATTTTATATAAAGCTATAATATTTTTTTATCAGCTAAAGTCGCCTCGTCTCAACGCGGTTTGGCTGTCACGCTATTGGATATAGCAGAATTTTAAGTTGTAGAAATAACTATACGGTAAACCGTGTAAAAAAATGTTATATGCAAGAATCAGTTATTTTAGAATGAAAAAAGCGCAGTGTCCAATGTCATAATAATTTTACATTTAGCCACGCTCGTTATTATATTAGGACTTGCTTATGCTCTGGTCAATCAATGAAATAAAATGGTAAGAATTATAGAGGGAAAAATAAATATTATTTTGATAAATTATCAATATACTATTTATATTTCACATTAATTATAATAATAATAATTCTCTGGCGCAATTATACAAGGAGACCCGATCCCAGCTAAACTGGGAAGAGGGGTGGACAAAGAGAGAGATTAATTATAATAAAACAAAATTTTGCGTAAAGCTATCTATAGAATTCTGTTATTAATTTTTTCATAGAAATACGTTCGTTAATTTTGTATGATAGCTGCAATTTCGATATATACTCAAGTAGCTCTAAGAATACAAGCCTCACTCAAGTATCTCATTACATTTAATGCAATTTCTGCTTATTTCAATGTTTAAATAAAGTCATTCTTGGGACCTTTATCTTAAAGCCCTTTTTTCTAAATTACTCATTTGACCATTTTGCAGGTTTTACCATCGATATGTATACTGTATAGTGTACTTTATATAAAGTAATATATTTTTTTTAATTCATAGGTTTCCTTATAACCTTTAACATAGATTAAACTAGTGACTTACCCTAGCTCCGCTTGGGTGCATCCCTAGAAGAGTCTAGACTTTTTTGCAGATTTAATTCAGAAATATCATCACACCGGTTGATTATTTTTACAAGATGTTTTTAAATTATAGTCTATAACTTTCCTAGATAATGTCTTTTACTATTGTTGAAAACCGTTGTTATAAATCTGTACAGTATTTGAGATTAAAATACAAGCTAAATTTTAATTTATAATAGTTAGTGAAGATGCAAAATAAATGTACTGTAATAAATGTTTTAAATAAATAGGATAGGTGAAATACTAAAAATAACGCATATTAAGCATATTACAATCATATATTTTTAGAATATCATATAAGGAAAGAATGTAATATTATACATCACATTTTTTCGTAACGCATTCACCAGATTACCTCCCAAGTCAAGTGTGCGTAAAGAAGTTTTACTTCAAAATACTTTACCAGACCCATATTAGATTGAGTATGGACTGTGATTGGCACTATAGTGTGGATCAGCCGTAAAAGTGATAAAACAGGGTTGGCTTTTAAGTTTAAGAAGTTTTTAGCAAAGTTTCTTCTGTAAATGGTATAAACTAACAAAAATTATAATATTTGAAGAAGAGAAGCATACCTTCGTATAAATAGATTAAGTAGTCCCTCAAACCGTAGTTACTGCAAGTTGCACTACAATCTAAAAATCTATATTTTAAAAATGAATGTTTACCAATAAAATCAAATGTCATGTATCATATCACGTTTATCACGTACACGTCGCCTTATTGGGCCCCGTATAGAATATTCGATGAAATTTAAATAATTCAATTGATCAGGAGCTATTTGTTTGCCGAAAACATCAGCAGCATACTATCCGATATTTTCAATCAACGATTTCACGTGCAATTTGCGAGTACGATTATTGAATAATATTCAAATAGCCTATCGAGTACTTGGCGTAACGTTATGTATATATACCAGAATTCAATGCATACATATTACATACATATGTATGTATTAACTAGGCTGCTCATATTAAAATTCGTTGCGGTTTTCGTAGTTATAAGCCTAATTATTAAAATAAATTACTATTTAAAGTAAAGTTCAAAAGGAAAAAGTGGATTGCGTAGCGTCGCATATAAACAGTTCGGTTATTTGTGCCAGAGGTCACGGGATCGATTTTCACACAAGTAAGAGCTTAAATGGACCATAGATACTGGACTTTACCTGGGCTAGTCAGACTTGTTATATATATGACTTGTTGCTCGCGAAATCGCTCACACGCTTAAAGGTGTCTGCCCACTACCCCGTCTCATACCATGACCGTGCTAGGAGCGTGTCAGGCAAAAAAATATTCTTTGTATTGAAATGTATGAGACTCTGCCCACTAGACCGTTCCGTCACCGACCGGCACCGTCGCGTGCCGTGCACGGAACGTTAACAATTGTCATCGAGAATATTTTACCGGTGACGGTACGCTGCGTGCCTGGCACGCGACGTTACGGGACCGGTGCGCGTAGGCGGCGCACTGGTGAGCATACACAACACTAAAACCGTTATGTACGGGTATGATACGTTGTTGATACGTTCTAGTGGGCATAGTAGTCCGTGCCATGCTCGTTTCCGTGCCTGATACGTTCATAGCACGGTCATGGTATGAGACGGTGTAGTGGGCAGACTCCTTAAAAATGCAACAAATCGACAGTTGCTTTCACATTTATAATGTTCATATGGAACGAGTTTAGATTAATCAATAATTACTAAAGATCTTATATAGATTTATAATACTAGATGTTTTTCTTAGTAAATTGATTGATGAGTTATTAAAATTTTCATTTACAGATTTATAAGAACACACATATTATGTACATATATGCATCAAATAATATGCGAATGAGTGTCATATTTGTTTAACGTTAATAAAACCCATAAAAAGTAATTATTTAGTTAGGTATATGTATATTAAAGCCAATTTGACTTAAAACTCGAAACGGTATCTATAAATTACGGTAATGGAACTATGACCTCGCGGTTGCCATCAGCACAATCGCGTCATGATATTAATTGTTCGGTCGTGAATAGTGTTAGCACAAAAGGCATTACCCGTGCAGATAATAGCGTCTCTGAGGCGAAGGCTTCCGTTTCCCTTCCTCTTTTCCCTCGGTTATCAGTCATCTCAAGAATTCCTCCATCCATTGTTTTATAATATACGCCCTTTAATGAAATTATTGTTGATGTCATGAAACAAAAATTTTAAAACTGTTATGTTTTTCAAAATTATGTGCCCGTAGAGTGGTGCATTGGACGCGCGCTAGGCCAGTAAGTAACTCAAGAAATCCGAAGATCGGAATTACTCTTCGTTATTACGTTATCTTTTCTTTATTACAATACTAGCGACTCACCCTCGCTTCGCTCGGGTTCGTCCCTAGCTTGCATTAAATGACGATTGATCAGTTTTCGACCGAAGAGGAAAAATGATTAAATTACTAAAATGGCTATTAAAAAATAAGGGTTGATCGTAGAAGGGTGAAAATTGAGGATTGTATGTATTTTTGTATGTTGTATCATAAAAAAATAGAAATTAAAAATTTTGTCTAAAAAATAAAAAATAAAAATTAGGGGTGGACTACCCCTAACATTTAGGGGGATGAAAAATAGATGTTGGCCGATTCTCATAGATACCGGATAAGCACAAAAAATTTCATCAAAATCGGTCAAGCCGTTTCGGAGGAGTATGGCAACGAAAACTGTGACACGAGAATTTTATATATTAGAAGATATTTTTTATAAACATGTGTGAGTTCTTAGTCTTAGGTAGTTTTTGTAAAGTTACAAACCAGCAGAGTGGCGCAGTGGAAGCGTGCTGGGCCCATAACCCAGAGGTCCGTAGATCGAAACTACGCTCTGCTATTACGTTTTAGACTATCTCTTTATTTTTACTCATTCTTTTTTTCGAATCTTATTTCAGTACTGGCGACTCAGCCTCGCTTCCCTTGGTTTCGTCCCAAAACCAACTCTTTTTTAATTTTTTTTGTTTTTTTTTTCGTGGGCCTCTATTTTTTTTCTAAAATGAAAGTAGTCTAAGTTACTCCTTATTACATCAGCTATCTGCCAGTGAAAGTCCCGTCAAAATCCGTAGAACCGTTTCAGAGATTAGGCGGAACAAACAGACAGACAGACAAAAATTGTAAAAAAATGTTGTGTTGGTATATGTACCATGTATACAGCCACATGCATTTAATAAAAAGCAGTTATTTTAATATTACAAACAGACACTCCAATTTTATTTATTTTTATAGATTATAGATTTGGACTGAGATGATTTTTTTGCCAAGTTACATACCAGCAGAGTGGCGCAGTGGAAGCGTGCTGGGCCCATAACCCAGAGGTCCGTAGATCGAAACTACGCTCTGCTAAAAGTTCTAAGATATCTTTTTATTGTTTCACAGATTTCTTTATAAAATTCTTAAATCACTTTTAAAACTAAGATGATTCTTTTTGCAAGATTAAATGCCAGCCAAATGGGGCATTGAATTCATGCTGAACCCATAACCCAGAGGTTCGTTGATTGAAATTACGCTTTACTATTGTTTTAAAACATCTTTTCAATCTTACACAGTTTTTTTTTCTCTTACCAGTCAGTGTCCGCGGCTCCGCTGGGGTGGAAAACCAAATCGGGATAGAAGCAGTCTATTTCCGTCCCCATGATGCAATCTACATAATATGCCCTTGACAGATGTAGAAATCTTTTCAGTGGTTTAAACGAAAAAGTTGAAAGATATACGTACAGACAGAGTTACTATCCCTTTTATAATAATAGTACATATCAATTTTGTGTTTGGCTTAAGGTGAATTATTTTGCAAATTTAGATACCAGCAGAGTGGCGCAGTGGAAGCGTGCTGGGCCCATAACCCAGAGGTCCGTAGATCGAAACTACGCTCTGCTATATAATATTATAGATATTTTCACTATTTTGATAGTCTTTTTTATAAAGTTGTTTGAATATTGGATTAAGCTAAATTATTTTGCAAGACTTTCCCTCTTGTTATTTAATTGGTTAGGCTTTGTATTTTGAATAGTTTCTTTACTTACAGTTTTTATAAGGTCGTAAAATTATTTTGAAACATCCTGTTACTTTATGTTATATGAATATACTCGTACGTACCTACTTTTTTGTATAGACATAAAGAAAAACTATTTCGTTGATATCACGTCCACAGGCCGTATTCAGGTATTAGTAAAACACTTGCAAAAAACTTACTGTTAGATTAACTTCTTAGGATTATGTTGCATGTTAAATTCATAATATAAAAACTTAAAAAAAAAAAAAACGATTGGTGCCAGCCAATACAAATCAAAGCACACCGACTTCGAAAATATCTGATTAGGTATCTATTCTAAAAGAAAACCCCTGTTAAGTTATTTTTTACTTTTCAGTGCCTGGAAGTCGTTTTTTTTTTTAAGTTTTTATTTTTCCATTTTTAGTGTAGACCTAATAAGCAGGTAATTTGTAAGAAGAAAGATTTTTAAAAACAGATTTGACTAAGCCATTTATTTAAAAACCGCTTGACCGATTTCGATAAAATTTAAATGGAACCACCTGGGAAGAATACCCTTTGAAACAAAAAAAGAATTTTCCAAATCGGTTCTGGCGTCTTCGAGTAATCGGTGAACATACATAAAAAAAAGGTTTCGACGAATTGAGAACCTCCTCCTTTTTTGAAGTCGGTTAATAATATGTCTTACACATATTATCATAATTTAAAGTACCGCAGTAAACCAACACCTAATTACTCTTGTGTTAAAGGGATCTAATGATCCGATGAGGGCTTTAAAAACATGTGTTTCCGTTCACATTCAATTTTTTTTAATTACTGTATCACCCAAAAGAACAAATATCTTTTTTTTTTTTAAACTTTAAAATCAAGTTCAGAAGTTAAAGTAATATTTCTTATATGAAGTTAAATAATTAAGTCGCAGAATTCCACTTTCGTACATCTAGTTGTATATACATAATAAAAATGTAAATCTTTGATTTTCGTAACAACGCAAACCTCCGAAAAACTTAAAAAAATAAAAAATAAAAACCGACTTCCAGGCACTAAAAACTAAAAAATAATTAAACGGGGGTTTTCATTTAGAATAGATACCTAATCATATTTTTCGAAGTCGATGTGCTTTGATTAGTATTGCCTGGCACCGACTTCGAAAATATCTGGGATAACCAGCTATATCCATACCAAATTTCATCAAAATCCCTCCAGTGGGTTTTCTGTGATGCGATAACAGACAGACAGACAGAAAAAATTTCTAAAAACTGTAGATTCGGCCTCTGTATCGATAATATTGTATATTTCAATAAGATTTTCCAAAAAAATAATTAATGTACAGATTCGGCTTAGTCACAATCTATATATACATATATATAAAAATCAATGCCACTTTTCGTTGAAATTTTATAACTCAAGAACGGGCTCACCTATGCAAACCAAATGTTTAGGTTTTGTTTGGACTATTTAGTAGATAGTTTATGTGAAGTTTGCACAAAATCGGTCGAGCGGTTCTTCATTTATCACATTTTTTGTAACAAATGATCTGTTCGGACTAATCTTCGAAAATGGTTCGACCGATTTAAATGAAATTTTGTATGGTGGTACCTTATATCCCCGGTCAACATTTAGTATTTTATTTTTAATATCCCGGAAAATTAAAGAGTTCCCGTAGGATAGTTAAAAAACTATAGTAACTTATACAGTTTAAAACACAAATACTACTAATTAGATTTTAATGAAACTTTACAATAATATAGTTCACATATGAGAAAAATAAATAGGCTACTTTTTATCCCGGAAAAATGTGCGGTTCCCGTGGGATAGATTTGTTTTTGTTTGTCTAGAGGTGAACCCGAGCGAAGCGAGGGTGAGCCGCTAGTTTTATTATATAATTATAGAGATTAAATACTGAAAAATAGCTACGAATTCTAAATTTTGATAAATAGGTTTTCATAACTCATTTTTTTAACATTAAAATGGAAAGATGTGTAATTTCCGCTGTGAACGTTAAAAATAAACAGAATATGTAAAATACAACTTGCTTTATATTATAAAAACCATTTTATATTTTCGTAAAATTAATTATAATAAAATATGTACCTGCTGTCATAATGTAATGAAAAAGTTTTCTCTTGTTTTAAGAAATTAAAACGTCACATTTATTATTAATACGAGGAGCCAGTCTTTGTGATGAAGATAAAACTTATCTTTTATTCATCGGTTAAACTTTTCGGATTACAGAGCTCGGGAAAGTTTAAAGTTGCACAAAAAACTAATCGTGGATCAGTTACTTCGTAGACCGTATTGGAAAAACGTATCAATCTTTCATATTATTTTTGCATATCTTTTTTTTGTCCTAATTCTTTTTCCTATGTAGAATAGACAGAATAGTAAATCATCGCTTCATATTCCGCTTTTCATAAGTGAGATAGTATTTTGGCTGTAGCTAACGCTTTTTTTATCTAGTCTGAGATAGCCATCTGACCATATATATACTGTAATTTGTATCCTGAGCCATGGCGGCCAATCTCAATGAGACTAGCCTTGCGCATATGCGCAGGGGATATTATAGCGCACAAGTATCATGCCTGCAAACACAAATGCTATTTATTACTTTTACTTTAACTTGCTTGGGACGACAATGAGAGATCAGGCGCAAGACCGAAGGTTCTGCTGTGTTCTCGGCTGTGTTGTCGGCTGTGTTCTCCGAGGCACAGGGGTGAAACATTGCCAATTTTCCAATTCCACACTTTTACTGGAAAATTCTCAACAGAAAAAATCGAGTATCTATAATCAGCTCGAAACGGGATTCAAAACCAGCAATTTTAGCCATACTCCATACAAAGTACTGACTTACAATGAAATAATCAGTACTACTAAATTGGCAGATACACTCTCTATACATTTTTTTCTCTTAAAACACCTCATTATATTATTATTCTGGAGCATCCTTACAAACATGATAAAAAAAAAAACAAAAACCTGAAGTTTTTGACCTGAATATATTAAAACAGTGTATATTAAAAGTAAATAAAACAGTTGTAGATAAAATTCGACATCATGGCAAGGTTCATTCCTGTGTCCATTAAAATATATTATGTGCTATAAATGGAGTATCGTCAGCGATTTATTTGGCGATCAGGGGATACGCTCGCAGCAGTAAACAGTGCTCATCAAACGCAACGGATTATTGTCAACACGCTCTTATAAAATGAACGTACTTTTATAACAATCGAATGAAATCTCAATGAATTACGTTAGCACGTTAGAAGTTTTCGTGGTGCTTTGCCTGGTTTGAATTTTTACTTTCGTAATTATATTTTACTAATATTTTAATAGGTATATCGCGCGAAAGAATAATATATAGTGTTAAAATATACAATAATTTAAGTTTATCTTACTAAAGTTTGTAATATTACAATTATATCAATGTTTTTAACTATAAGCTAATGAGTCTTTATCGTTAGTCGTGGTATAAGCGAATGAAAATATTAATTTTATTGCATGGTAATTGATAATTTCCATTTTATCAAGGGTTTGTACTTCAGAAAGGCATTTTAAAATTCCTTTATTTATAACAAAATAAGTAAACAAATCCTTGAAATTCATTCCAACGTCGTATCGATTTGCAACTTTGTAATAATGTGAAATCTCAAAGAATACAATACTTTGAGTTTATTTAATAAAACTACTCCAGGAAGTAGATAATGAAACTCTCTACTAAAAAAAAACTTGTAGTATAGTTACCTTGTAGAATTAATTCGAAATATTAAATATTGACAAATTTTTCAAAGAATATGGAGAACTTTATATTAAAAAGTGAGTTTTTCCTTAAATACTTGCTTAAGTATTCAAAAGCAAGACTACATATACTACAAGAATACATGTACAGACTAGAGTTTTAATGTATGCAGAAAACATCGACGAAACGATATCGTTCGTTGAATGATCTATTTGAGGGGGCTGAGGGAAATATCTGCTTGATGGATGGCGCCGTCATCGGCGTCGGTAACATTTGACGAAATGCGATACACTTATGATGTTTTGATGAAAAGAAATGCATTAGTATTCACGCTGACTCATTCCAAAACCATTAATGGACGGAAAATATTATATACTATTCATGTGGTATATCCATTTAAACATTATATGTGCATGTTTAGCTTCGATCAGTTATTTGAGTCATATTTTACTGAGATTTATTACTATTGCATTAGTAATGTATAAATACATAAAAAAATTACATGTTAAAACTATATGGTTTGGAGAGAAATTTCTAGAAGTGAACAGAAATAATAAAATAAAGAAACTACACTATCAGTTAGAAAAATGGAGCTGACGTAGATAATTACTTGATATTGTGTGAAAAAAAATGATATAAATATATCGCCAAAAAGAAAATTAATAAAATCAGATTCAATAAGAAAGTATAAAGCCATGGTTTCAATACTTAACTTTCCTTTCTTCATATATTTAAAAATAACGAATAATAGATTCTTTAGATACCTATATAATAAATATTTGACGAAAAAAGGTAATATTACCTTTTTCTGGTTGTTGTTGTTTTGAGTTATCCATCTGTAAAATAAGATCGCAATCTTACAAGAATATATTAAGTTTTCTAAAATAAGCCGAGGACATTGTCAAACTCGCTGAATACAGAAACCGAGGGAAAACTTTAAAACTCGAACATTGACTAACGACAGTTTCCCTGGAAACAATTTTTCATGTCAATTTTGGTTAAATTGAATTCTTGTTTCGGCGGAATATTTGGTATTTAATATTAATATTTGTATAAGATAAGTATTTTTTTTATTTCCTTTAAAAAAACTAGTGACGTACGCTAGCTCTGTTTGGATTTCCTTGTGTTGGGTTCTACTAAATCAATAGAAAATTCTTACACGTTTCATTATAACATGTCATCCTGTGTGAATTGGATATTTTCTTGCTGTTAAAAGTATGTGTTATTTAGATATTCGTCAATAGATGTCGCCATATGTTTTTAAAATACGTAGTTATAATTCCAAAAAATTGAATGTACAGATATGAACCTTTCTATGATTTTATTAGAATTACTACTAAATTACCCGCAGCTCCGCCCATGTTCAAATTATTAACAGAACAAACTTTTTGGCTTTAAAAATTAGTAACATATTAGTAATATAATATTTTGTTGGCCGAAACAATATTATCAAATGAAAACATTTGTAAATTTTTATTGTTTAGTAAATAATGTTCATGTTAAAATTGGGCAAATGCAAGTCCAATTCGCGTATTTTAGGTTCCGTATAGCAAAATACTGTATTGGCTTTTCTTACTTACGTATTTTGTTAGGTTAACCAAAAGAAATACGAATAATATTTATGATTCCACCGTATCGACTCATTGTGTCAACTGTAAAAATGAGTTTGTTTCATATTATTTTTTAACATTTTATGGAAAACAAGTTTATGGTTGCTAAACTGACAACGTATATTCTGCAAGATAATTTTCGATAAAAGTATTTTAGAAACTGTTATACCTCAACTTTTTCAGATTTTTTACACCATTTTTGAAAGGTGACTTAAAGGACACAATAAAATGCTTACGACTTTAATCATATTAGCTGAGCCATATGAAATAATGAAAAGCATTTGCTTAGAATTATTTACTTATTTACCTTAATTTTGTACTTCTGGAACTCTCACTTTCCCCAACACTTTCTTTTGAAAATCATTTCAGAAAATATTACTAACTAACGCTAACCCATCCGTGTTTCGCGACAAATTAACTTAATAAAAGTTATTATTATGTAATTTAAATAATCAGCTAAATGTAAATTAAACAATAGCTGTCTATTAGTAAATAAATGATCAAAATTAATTCAGTAGTTTGAGAGTTTATCACCCAAAAAATAAAATTGTATAATCTTTTAAAACATTAAATGATAATAAATTATCCTGTTATATTTATTGGTCTTATGTTAGCTTCTATTGGCCAATGACAATCCAATTGAGGAAACTTTTTCATTTTACGAAGTAAATTGTAGCCAATAAAAAAGGACCTGAAAAAATCATATAATATCGATACAGATGGATTTATAAGCTCCTGAAAATAATTTGATCATTTTTGTTATAGAGGAAGAATGCATCCTAAAAAAGTTCGCTTACAAAGACGTTATATTATAATATGCATTTATAAGTTAGTACAAATTATGATTTTTTAGTTAAAATTTAGATCCTTTGGTGAAAGTGGAGCTGGGAAGTAATTTATGTATGTAAGTTATTAGAGTATCATATTGTTTTATTTTGCTACGAGGATTTCAAGATTTCATGATATTACTTAAGCAAAACAAAGTTAGGTCGTTACTTGTTAAATATTTGGATTTTGACGGCCATCTGGTGTGCCTGTCGCTTTGGAGATTACAAGTTAAGTTCTGCTCGAGATGAATTGCAATGGTCGTATGAATGTTTAATATGATAAATAAATAAATATGTTGGGACATTAGCACACAGCACCATCTAGTTCCATGGTAAGCTACGAGGTCTGTGTTATGGATACCAGATAGTTGATACATTACACATATATAACTTTAAATACATACATATTATAAACATAAACACCCATGACTGGAGTACAGACATTCGTGCTAACCACACAAATGAAACCAGCGGGACTCGAACCCGCGACCGCTGGCACAACAAGTAGGGTCACTACACTATGATAGGGGCGTAGGTACATACTATACTAATTTTTGCGCGGTTTCGCTTGCATAATAATATCCACTTGCATAAGCGGCGAAATAATACAACGCTGTGACTAATAAAATGGAGCTTTTAGACATATATATAAAATTTTGCGAGTGAAGTCGCGGGGCAAATGTTAGTACTACATAATATTTAAGTGTAAATTACTAACGTGGGATGTAACTATTAAACAGCTATTAAAGGCTGTTGTGAACTTGTTCTATAGGTTCGAAATTAATTGTTACGTGTAGCTTCTTATTACTTGAGTAATATTAAAACACTAGCGACTCACCCTCGCTCCGCTAGGATTCGTCTCTAAGTACGTTTTAATGATTAGTATAGATTTCTCAGAGATGAGATATTTTCCTGTAGTAAAAAATATCCTATATGTTGATTCGTATAACCAGCTATCATCATACCAAATTTCATCAAAATCTTTCCAGTGTTTTTCTCGTGACGCATTCCCAGACAAACAGATAGAAAGGCAGACATAAATTCTAAAAACTATTCAACCTTTGTATCGCCAATAATGACTATTTCAATAAAATTTCCAAAAAAATATTTAATGTACACATTCGACACAGTTATAATTTTATTATATGTATAGATTTAAAGCTCATTAAACTATGTTACTTTCATTAGAATCCCTTTATTGTAACCTATATTATATTACTATAAGAAATTAACCTCTTTCTTAAGCTGGGAACACAAATGGAATAAAAGTCTTCCTAAGAACTGGGTTTCATTACAATTTATATTAATAGGGAGGTCGGTGAGTGTAGAAAAATGAACTCTTAAGCATTTTAGAGCCACCATGTTCCTACTTAGAGAAAATAGGTGACTATAGGAACGAATGAGACTGTTACTTGTAATAAATTGTCGCTTCGATTACGGTTACTATGCTTTTTAATTCTATTTGTATTTTACGTTACTACATTAATTTTTCACACATAATTATTGAATATAATATATGTAGTAATGTAGATTGTAGTTAAAATGATATCTTGTCAAGCCAAGAAATGGTAGAACATGTTTACCGCACCAGCTAGTTTTTATGTATAAACATTAATGTCTTTGCCATGTAGAGGATCATAGTCAGTTGATTGGCATACGTCAAAATCGTTAGACTGTAAATACATAGTTTATTTGAAATATATTTATTGGTTTCGAAAATTCAAAAAATTAAATTCACACATTGTATTCGGCTCTTTTTAACGTCCCATTTTTGGGCACGGGCCTACCTTTAATATGACGGGGATCAGGGCATAATCTATCATGTTGGCCAAGTGCGGGTTGGCAGACTTCACATATCTTTCGAAAACTTACTAGGTTCTGTCAGACATGCAGGTTTCCTCACGATGTTTTCCTTCACCGTAAGATAATTGGTAATCATGTTGAAAGTGATTCGTTGATGAAAATATCAGAGGTGCGAGACCCGGGATTTGAACCCGCTTCACTCAGTTTTACAAGCGAGTGTATTGCATATATTGTAATTAAATTTCAAATTCGATAAAAGTCCGATATAAAGTGATAGATTTTTATAATTTCATGTGGCTAGTATAAATATATATTTAAACAGGTTCTTCAAGTAAAAACTTCAAATATTTGTTTGGAAATTTCCGAAATTGCTTAAATCATATTTAAATTAAACAAAGTTTATTAGTGAATATAAAGTTTTTGGGATTTTTATCAAATTATTATTGTTGTACGCTTTGAAAAAGAAATGGTGATTTTTATATTGTGTGTAATTATATCTCTACATATAATAAAACAGCAACTTAGCGAAATCTGTATATGAAATATTTTTTAAATAGAATGACTGTAACGTATTGTGTACAGAATATAGACACCAAAACAAAAGTGATTAAATTATTGTCTGTTTGTCTGTATGTCTCTTTGTGTGTTCGCGTTTGACGCAAAAAGTAGGTAGGTACTTGACCGATTTTGACTAAATTTTGTGTAGTAACATTTAGGATACTTTATTACTACACGAAAATATTTCATTCCGATGAGAAAACACAATAACTGGTTCTATCGAGTCGTTCTTAGAAATTTACATGTCTATCGCTGGTTTAGCTTTAAGAAATACATCAAAACGATGTACTAGAAAATTGTAGGTCTTAAAAAGGCCTACAGAAAAATCTGCCATAGCATAAGTGTTTCTCCTAAGGTACATTCGCAATGAATATACTAAATACATATCCATTTAAAACGCATATCCATTTAAAAAGTAAGTCACTAGTCTATACAGATAAATAAAATTGAAGCGTCTGTTTGTAATATTAAAATAACCGCTTTTTACTAAATGCATATGGATATATACACAATTTTTGTCTGTCTGTTTGTTCCGGCTAATCTTCGAAACGGCTGGAACGATTTTGACGGGATTTTCACTGGAAGATAGCTGATGTTATAAGGAGCAACTTAGGCTACTTTTATTTTAGAAAAAGAATCAGGGTTCAGCGAAAAAAAATTAAAACCCATAAAATTGTGAACAAAATCCGCGTACGGCATACGCAAATTAAATCGCTATATAATTTAAATGAATATCTTAGGAGTAGCAAGCTACTATTTATGTATTAACATAGCAAACCGTGAAAACTTACCTAGGGACGAACGGGAGCGAAGCGAGCGTGAGTCGCTAGTACGATATATAAGAATTATCAAAGAACGGTATCCTCGATACGCAAGTGCGACTCGCAATTAACCCACTTTGTAATCGTATATTTTTGTATGTATTGGAATACAATAAAAATATTTATACTTATACTATACTTTTTTCAACCAAATTAATTTCTTTTTTCTAGGTTTTGGTATGTTTTTTATATATAAATTTGGAAAAAAGGCCAAAGGATCCAAATATCTCCAACAGGTGGTATGAGATCACATATTGCCGAATTTATATAAACATTGTAGGATTCCTTCAACAATTGAGTTAGGATACGATACCGTTCCAATCTGATCTCGAATTTATTATCGGGGAAAAAGATGTAACATGTAAGCAAGTAGTATATGTATTTTTGAATATTATCGATTTGCAGGTAACGATATCGTAATTTATCTGAGTACTATTTTGTGGTTAAATTGAATTCTTAAGTCCTTTCGTCATAATATGCTCTCAAGACTGAGGCTATTTCTTTTACAGCTGGCGATGGACTCATGAATTTCAACAAAAAAAAAAATGTAAAATTAAACGTAGATGTTTTGAATATTTATAAAATTGAATTAGAATTTTATATAAATTCAGTAGCGTTAAAAACCGAAAGCCAAAACGGTAAAACTACGTTGAAGATTTTGCTAAATACCTTTTCCATGTCAATATAAAATATCACTTAACAGAGTTGCTTTTCATTTTAACCGTCTTTCTCTAATTTGGCTATTGCTATTGATTTGTCCTCATTACAATTAGCAATATCAATAGTAGCGGAAGCAATCTTGTAAGATAGTTTAATATCCGGTACTGTCGGGCGAACAGACGCTATTGCTCGGATTACTAATGAATATTCTATCCAATTGGTCGGATCTTATAGGCCGATGGCTATGCAAATGGACTATGTCGAGGCCGATTACACGTAAACCCACTCGCAGGCGGATGTCATTGTGGGTAAATACCTGTCTGATTGTTCGATGATGATCAATATATGTTACGTATCTTATGTTATATTCAAAATTCATCAACTGAATAAAGAACATAGATTTTTTGGCAATGGTATTTAGAGATATAATAGATTTGACTACTGACCGCAAGCCTTCAAGGCTTAGGTACATTATAATAATGCATAATATAATAATGCATATGTATGAATAAGCGTGTAATACAACTTCTATCTATCTATACATATAATTAAACTGTAGAGGTCGAATGTCTGTACATAAGAGAAATATAAGAAATCCAGATTTTTTCATTTTTTTTGTTTCTCTGTCTGTCTGTTTGTACGGGCTAATTGTAATAATTTCCGAAACTGTTGAGCAAAATGTGTACTCAGTTTTATTCTGATTAATTCCAACGTCGCGTCGTTGCGATATAAGGCAACGCACTAATTCATTTTCATGTTTGCAATATTAGTAAAGTTTTTAAACGTATATCTCGTTATTTAAATTTAGTAACTTAAGTTATAGTTTCAAACGTTTTAACTGGACTGTGAATGTATCGTGTAAAAAGGTCATTATTTTTGAGAAATATATATAAAAAGTGTTGCAATTTAGAACCTAATGTTCCTTTTAAATTAGTGTACACAATAAATTTTGTCGTTGTATTGTGTTATATTTTCTCATATTCTGGAAATATACTAAATCTTAGAATGAAACTGTCGCTGCAATGTAATTTGCACTGTTATAAACTTGGTAACAAGTTTCAAGAGGTCATTGACTTAACGCTCTCTTGGCATCGCTATAAAGTTTTTTTTTACATTCATTAGAGTTAATGAATTTTTGAAATTTTATTTTAAGGAATACTGTAATGCAAAGTAAAATTAGTGCCACATTTATAATAATATTTATATTTATTTTTTTATACGTTTGACCTTTATCCTAAATTATTTATTTTCATTTATCCTATTCTAATAAAAATTTGGTGAGCTGTTCTGAAACGTTCGTAAAGTTCCTGGCTAAAAAAAATATATTTCTGCATGCTTCTTAAGTTCTTTATTCCTAGGGAAAACCCGAGCGAAACGAGCTGTTATGGGATTTTAATTAAAGCACTTTTTAAAAAAATGATTTTTATTTATTACAATTAATTACAATTTAATTATGGGCAAGTGTCGCCGAACGCGGTTGGAATAGAACTAATTAAAGAAACAAAAGGTGTAACCTTATTAATGTAATTGTGCTGACTATGCAGCGTCTCTTGCAATTTACCTAACATAAAATATATATAACAGCCCCCCAAGTTAAAATTAAACTTTACCCAAAAGTGAAGTTTTATTTGACTTTAGTTACGTTGTACTAATTCGGGCCGGCTGGATTTTTGGGGACTCAATTGCATCTAATTCAATATTATCAACTTGAACATCATTACTAGAATTTATTTTAAGAACTTGCCGACATTTGCCCTTACAATATTTAATTATTAAAAATAAAATTAGAAATATAATAATAATTGAAATTAAAATAGTAGTATATGAGTAGTATTGACCGTATAAAGTAATATGTGGCTTTTCTATTATCTTATCTAGATTATTCACAATTTGGCTCGTGACCTTGTCGTGCTCATATGAAATTGAATCGAGATTTATATTTTTCAAAGTTAAATTAGGGATACTACTCTCATGGGTTTGAAGAACATTTAAATCACAACATTTGTCATTTAATAAATCGAATATAGAATTAAAAAATTGAATTTCAATTTTTTTAATTGATTTAGGAATGAACATTAAGTCTTTATAATAAGCAATACAATCAATAGGAAGATTAAAGAATCCAATGCCAAAAATACTTAACTCACTGTCAACAGATTTTTCACAAGAAATAGATAGTTTAGATTTCTCTGAAATAATATAAATCCACTTATTATTATTTAATCTTTGCCAAATTTCAACATGACCTTGAAAAAATTTAATTTCACATAGATTTGGAACAGAGTTCAAGGATTTAGAAATTATTTCAGATTCACAAATCGGATTTACAGAGCTAGAGTAAACATTAAGTAAATTACAAATAAAGAACATATCGTATAAAGTTTTGCAGTTATCTAAATTATCTAACTTACAATATAAAGATCTATCTCTAGTTATGCCTATATATTTTGTCGATGGAATAATAGTTGTATAAGTTTTATTTTTAAATTCGTTTATAACTGGAAATGGAATACAGTTATATAAACTAAATTCGTTGGAGGTCACAAGGGGGACCTTAAGAACAAACACAATTTTATATTGACTATAAAAAGTAGCTAATTCGGATATATTTAATAACATATACATGTTGTCCAATGAAAGATTTACAGGAAAATGTCTGTAGTTAGGTAAAAATCGATAATTGTTCACCAATTCGGAAAACAACTGTTTCGGGGTAATAATTGAAGGATGTAAAATATTAGATTTACTAAACATTATTCCATTAATTATGTCCTCTAATTTAAATGATAAAGTAAGTAAACTACTCTCTAACATATTTAGCATTTCATTAAAATTAGATTTTATAATTAAATTATCGGTTAACAAGGTTAAATTCCTTATATTATTAGATATGCTTTCAACAGCGCTATTTAATCTTTGTTCATTATTACTAATGTCATTTATAGTATTTTTATAAGAAGAAAGTGTAGATGTAGTTACCAAGATATTTTCTTTCATTAATTCCGATAATTTTAATTGATCATTCTCTACTGATTTAATGGCGCTGTTATACATAATTGCATCGTTTTCATCCATAGTTCCAAATAAATGTTTAAATGCGGTGCCTATGCCACCGAACCAAGCGGATCTTTTGGATCTCGGCTCAATGAGATGAGAAATAGATTCAAAGTCTCTAATTATGTCGTAGTATCGAACAGATAATGGCTGTAACATATTATGACATTCGAGCTCAGTGAAAGCGCTACTTTGTTTACATAGATATCGCGAGGTGCCTATTACACCGTTCAAGTTTTCTATATGAGATTTAATAAATGAAATATCAGTCGGAATTACTACACTAAGATATCCGTCTATAATTTTTAAGGAACCAATGGGGTCGAAATGTATACCAGGACTTTTCCTGACAGGCTGGATGAAGTTTCCTCTTACTAAAGATGCGAAGCTGAAATAGAATATTTTGAAATAATAAAATAGATAGCTAAATAAAACTACATATATTGGTCGCTATTGCGACGTGCAAGCTTTACTTCATCAAAATGATGAGTTACATGACGTCTGTTAATTAAAAGAGTTAATGTATTTCTCCCATTAACTTTAACGACTTTATAAGGTCCTTTCCAAATTGGAGATAATGCTTTACGGAGTCTTAGGTGATTTTTTAAGAATACATAATCACCAACTTTGTAGCTAACAGGTTTTGAACGTGAATCGTAATATGTTTTTGACGACTCTTTTGATTTTTGAATATTTTCTACTGCTTTAGCGCGAGTGAATTGGAAACGGTGTTTAAGCATCCGTACATAATCGGAATATGTAGCATTAGGAGAAGAGGGCTCATAAATGGAATTTGGAAGATATGGTTTATTACCAAAGAGAAGTTCGTGAGGAGAGTAATTAGTAGTGGAGTGTACAGCAGTGTTATACGCTAACATGGCAGTATAAACATATCGCGGCCAGTTAGTTTGGGATTCATCTACATAGGATTTTAAATATTCTTTTAAAGTGGAATGGCTCCGTTCTAAGGCTCCTTGTGTTTGAGGATGATAGGGAGAAGACCACAATTGTTTAATCTTTAAAAAGGAACAGGTTTCTTTGAAGAGTTCAGCTGTAAAATTAGTACCCTGATCCGTGAGGATAGTTTTAGGGATACCAAATTGAGAAATAAAATGAAGGAGACAATCACTGGTTTCTTCGGCAGTTGTACTTCTGATAGGATAAGCGGCGGAAAACTTTGTGAGGTCATCCTGGATAGTTAAAATATATTTAAGTTTAGCAGTTCCAGATTCTGGGAGCGGACCAACAATATCTAAAGAAACTCGTTCAAAAGGAACAGTTGAAGTAGTAGTAATTTGCATGGGAGCTCTATTCACTTTACGGAGTGCTTTATTTGTTTGACAGGATGAGCATTCTTTTACATGATTTTCAATGTCACTACGCATGTTTTTCCAGTAAAATTGTTCGCGGATTCTATTAAACATTCGATTTGAACCAAGGTGACCTGCTACGGGTATGTCATGGTTTTCTTTAAGGATCTTTTTGACTTCACTTGGGTTAGGATAATATATTTTATTACGATAAATATGAATTTCAATACCTGTATTATTAAATAAGTATGCTAACATATTATAAATTTTTGAATAAATGTGACGGTCAAATGGATTTTTAAAATCGGTAATGCTTATTCTTTGTTCTTCTTCTGGATTTGACATAAGATGATTCCTAAATGATTTTATAGTTTCAAATATATCGGGATGGCTACAGTCATCAAAATGATGCACTTTTATAAATAAGAAGACATATTGTTTATTATTATGCGTAAGGGTTTTAAATGAGTGAAGAATTCTTTCAGATTCAATAAAAGATTGGGATTCAGGGCAGCTTGACAAGATGTCCTGCACATAAGGTATGGATTCATCAAGATCCAAAGAAGTAGGGATTACAATTATTTTATTTTGTGTTTTCAATAAATTATCATTATGTTCAATTATAGGGGTGTTACAGGAAATATTTGATTTCAGGAATTTAGAATAATTATCATTTATTTCAGGTTGAGAGTTTGATCGGCTGGTAGAAGGCTGCGGATCTACTGAATAGTTATTTTGATATGTTTCAGATATTGCAGCTGGAGGAGTTGAAGATATAGGAGTTTCACGAACAGTTGGAGGTTGAACATCAGTTGATTTTAAAGATTTAGAAGATGTAGTGGGATTAGGAGATAATAAAAGATTGTCGTTTTCTAGGAGGTCGATTGAAGGTAAGCCATCAAAATTGATTTGTTCATTTTCAGAGATTTCGATATTCAAATCGTCTAAGGTCAAAGGGCTAAATGGAAGATTTTCATCAGTAGGATTTTCAGGTACAGGAGGAACAGGATTTTCAGGAGGAGACGAAGCCTTGGTAAATTCTTCAGAATTTCCATGAGTAATTGGATGGACAGGATATCTTGAGAGGACATCGGCTGCAGAATTTAATTTCCCTTTTTGATATATAATTTCATATTCAAATTCCTCTAATTGGAGACGCCACCTTTGCATTTTACTGCTGGGATCTGAGTGATTAAAAAGCCACTTTAAAGGACGATGATCAGTGACTATGTAGAATTTTCTGCCAAAAAGATAAGGGCGAAAATTTTTGCAACCAAAAATTATTGCCAGAAGCTCCTTTTCAGTAGTGCTATAGTTGAGTTCATTTTTATTTAATGTTCTGGAAGAGTAAGCTATAGGATGATCCTTGCCAATAGGACCTTGAGAAAGAATGGCAGAGATAGCATAATTGGAAGCATCGCAAGTAAGCGTAAAAGGTTTAGTAAAATCAGGGTAAGCAAGGACAGGAGCGGAAATCAATTTATCTTTCAATGTTTCGAATGCGAGCTGTTGCTCGTTTGACCAAACAAAAGGAATATCTTTTTTCAAAAGAGTGGTGAGAGGCTTAGACAATTTAGAAAAATCGGGAATAAATCTTCTGTAGTACGATATGATCCTAAAAAGGATTTTATCTCTTTGGGACATTTTGGGACAGGAAATTCTTGAACAGATTTGGTTTTATTGGGATCAGGTTTTAAACCATTTTCAGTGATAACATGACCTAAATAACCGACTTCTTTTCGTAAAAACTCACATTTATCAGGTTGTAATTTCAAGTTGAAAAAACGGAGTTTTTGGAAAACTGCTGCAATGTTTTCGATATGGCTTAGTAAATCATGCGAGTAAATTACTACGTCATCAAGATATACAAAACACTTTTCGCCTTGAAGACCAGTAAGTACATTGTTCATTAGACGTTGAAATGTAGATGGGGCATTCTTTAAACCAAATGGCATACGACAAAATTCAAAATGGCCTTGTGGGACGCTGAAAGCTGTTTTACAGGAGTCTTTGGGATTCATTTTAATCTGATGGAAACCAGACGCAAGGTCAAGGGTTGAGAAGTATTTGGATTTACCTAATTGATCTAAAATTTCAGTTATGTTCGGAATAGGATAAGTTTCGCCAATGGTAATATCGTTTAATTTACGATAGTCGATTACGATACGCCATTTCTTTTTACCAGATGCATCTAATTTTTTTGGAACTATCCAAATAGGAGAAGACCAAGGAGAAAGTGAAGGTTGGATGATATTTTGATTCAACATTTTATCTATTTGTGTTGCGACTTCATGTTTGTGGACCTCGGGAAATCTATATGACTTGACATTGATTGGTTGATCAGTGGTAGTACGGATTTGACGTTCAATAGCATCAGTTGAAGAAAGCTGATCACCAGGAAGATGGAAAATATCTGAATATTTACTACATATATCGCGTAAGGCTTCGGATTCTTCACGGTTTAAATGTGAAGTTCTTAAAAGTTTTAGGACTTCTTGAGTTCTGTTCAGACAATTTTGTTTATTTTGATTTGTCTGTTTATTATTTTTAACTGCACTATCCTGGTAATTTTCAATGGGATGTAAAGTAAGTTGGAGATTAGAATTTAATTCTGTAGCTTTTTCAGAAGTATTTAGTATTATAAGATTTATTCTATTATTATCTTTAACTTTTACCACACAATTCGCTATCAAGAGGGAGTCTGTGAGATGTTCATCAAGAAGAAGACCTTCTTTTATTTCAGGGTTACTCACTGAACATTCTACTATGATTTCTGAACGAGCTGGAATGTGATAAACAGGATCGTTGAAGATGAGTTTAATTTTGTTTTTGTCAATGTTAAGAGTTTTACGGTTATAGTTAATATTAGATTGATAATGGGTAAGTAAATTATTACCAATTATTCCATCATAAGTCAAATTTATTTTATCGACAACGTGAAAATTGAATGGAATTGATTCTTTGCCAAAGATAAGCATAATATCAATATCACCGATAGTAGGGACGGCTTCTTTATTATTATCTATACCTTTTAGTTTTAATATATTATCTTTTCTTAGTTTCAAGTGCGGAGAATGTAATGAGGTCTTTTTAATAAGACTGATAGAAGAGCCAGTATCAACGAGAAAGGTAAGTGGTTTATCAGATACAGAAGTTTTAAGAAGGACATGAGGTAAGGACATCTTTGAGGGATCACATGTTATTTCATATATTTTTTCATTTTTTGTAACCATTTCAGGGACTGCATCAACATTTCCAGAATCTTTTTTGGCAATGTTTTTATTTTTCTTTAGAGCATTTTGAAATTTGGAATTAATAGGTTGTTTTTTCCCATCAAAACTAGAAGAATCGTGGGAATTGACGCATATGGGAGATTTATAAATGGTGTCATTGGAATCATTGGGACATTTGTTACTGGACTCTACGAGACACCGTCGGGAGTCCTTTAATTGTTTAAATGATCATCATTTTCAATAGTGTCATAATGCTCTTGAGAATCATAATTTTGAGAGTCATAACTTTGAAAATCATGATTTTGGAAATCATAATCTTGAGAATCATAATTATGAGAGTCGTATTCTTGAGAATATTCAGGTACTTCAACCTGTTCGTCATTGTCATTTATGAAATGGACGCGAGTGGGTTGACCACTAAAAGGTTTCTTGTTAAAATTATTTTGAGATTGTTGTTGCAACTGATTTGGGATTTGGTGTTGAGGTTGGTTAGTTGGGAATCGAGAGGGTTTACCTCCATTATTAAAATTTCCATGATTAAATTGACGCTTTTTACAATTTTCTATTGTATGACCTTGATTTTTACAATAACGGCATATTGGTATTGAAAATTGGTTGGGATTTCGTTGTCTATTACTAATATTATGTATAACTGGTCTAAAACTACTTGATCCTTGAGGAGGACGCTGTGGAGTTGAATGATTTTGGACATTTCGCCTATGTAAAAGTTTTTGAATTTTTTCTTCTGATGTTGCGAAATTGATGGCACTATTAAGATTCACTGGATTTTTACCTCGAACAAGGTTAGAAATGTTAGGTTTAAGGCCAAGTAAGAATGTGTGAAGCGCTAAGTCTTCCATTGCTGCTAAGCGACCAGGTAATTCTAATTTCTTTTTATTTGACAGGGTAACTTCAGTGAGCAATTTAGATAAGCAGGTTTCTAAGCGAAGAGAAAATTGAGTAACCGATTCATTAGATAACTGATGGCATTCTTGAAGGTCCAAAAGCAAATGAGCATAGTGTTTAGTTTCGCCAAATTGACTAGTGAGAAATTCGCTCAGTTGTTTCCAGTCCTCAAACTCTTTTATAGAGCATGCTGCTTCTGCTTTACCTTCTAATTGTGAAAGTATATATGTAAGTAAAATTGGCTTTTGAGTGTCTGTCGCTAAATCATATGCACTTTGGCATAATGAAATAAAAGAATTTAATTATTTATTGAATTAAGCAAAAGAATTAAAATAAAATATTGAACAATAAAAGAATTAAGTTAATATTGATTCGAAACGGTGTAATAGTATGACATAAATTTTAAAAAGTTATTGGATACTTAATAGTATTGTGTGATTACAGTAGTCACACCTGCGTTCTCACGTCGAGTCTAGTAATGTGATATGAGCTTTAGTTGCAAATAACGTTATATGTAAATGTTTTAACTCACAGTCCGACGAATATCACGAACATGATGCTTAGCTATTTCAGGGACGAATATTTATACTTCGAGATGAATTTCTTAAAATGGACTCGGAGATATCTTCTTTTCACGACACAGAGTTTATATTCTTCTTCACGATACAGAGTTCATACAAAATTTCAGGATACAGAGGTTGCTTCTTCACGACACAGAGTTTATATTCTTCTTCACGATACAGAGTTCATACAAAATTTCAGGAAACAGAGGTTGCTTCTTCACGACACAGAGTTTATATTCTTCTTCACGATACAGAGTTCATACAAAATTTCAGGAAACAGAGGTTGCTTCTTCACGACACAGAGTTTATATTCTTCTTCACGATACAGAGTTCATACAAAATTTCAGGAAACAGAGGTTGCTTCTTCACGACACAAAGTTTATATTCTTCTTTACGATACAGAGTTCATACAAAATTTCAGGATACAGAGGTTTCTTATTCACGACACAGAGTTCTTATTTTTATTCACGACACAGAGTTTATATTCTTATTCACGACACAGAGTTCTTATTCTTGTTCACGACACAGAGTTCTTATTCTTATTCACGACACAGAGTTCATGTAAAATTTCAGGATACAGAGGTGAGTTCTGCGAAATCGACGACACTGCTCGAAATTGAAAATTATGACGGAGACGACCGAGGATAATTCTTATCCCTATACGCTGCCACCAAATTTGTTATGGGATTTTAATTAAAGCACTTTTTAAAAAAATGATTTTTATTTATTACAATTAATTACAATTTAATTATGGGCAAGTGTCGCCGAACGCGGTTGGAATAGAACTAATTAAAGAAACAAAAGGTGTAACCTTATTAATGTAATTGTGCTGACTATGCAGCGTCTCTTGCAATTTACCTAACATAAAATATATATAACAGAGCGTAAATCGCTAGTGTTAAATGAATAAAAACGCTTTTAGAATTTTTTAAGAGCGAAATACAAGCGTAATAAAGGAGTCAAAGCACTGTATAAGGTATAATAATAAAAGGACGCTTCTCAAAAAATAATATTACTAAGATATTGATATTTTCAGTAAATTGAACACATTTGATCACTGACAATATTGTATATTACAACTGTGATATATTGAAGTTGGTATTAAGATTAATAATAATGAAAAAATGTAGTGAAACGGATGCAAAGTATTTTAACGTGACGAGTCGATAGAACATTATTATCTATACATATAATAAAACTGTAGAGGTCGAATGTCTGTACATAGAAAAAAAAATGCTAAAAACCGAGTCAGTGGGATGTAAGAAGAGAAATAGAACAAATCCAGTTTTTTTATTTTTTTGTTTCTCTGTCTGTTTGTCTGTTCGTACTGGCTAATCTCCGAAACTGTTGAATCGGTTTAAATGAAATTTTGCATGGTGATACCTTATATCCCCAGTCAACAGTTTAGATACTTTTCATCCCGGAAAATTAAAGAGTTCCCGTGGGATAGTTAAAAAACTATTGTAACTTATACAGCTTAGTACACAAAAACTACTGATTGGATTTTAATGAAACTCTACAATAATATAGTTCATACACCAGAATAACTAATAGGATAATTTTTATCCCGGAAAAATGAACGGTTTCCGTGGGATAGATTTGTAACGTCTAAATTGGGTCAAAAATTTAAAATGCTTTTTTTCTCAGATACATTGCCAAAAAAGTAATAATCGTGATTTTTCAAACATTGTTAGATTCTCTCATAATAAAGAAACAACATGAAATAAAACATTTTTGTTTTTGAGTTATTTGTATTAACTCTACGTTAAATGCATCCGAATAAATGAAGTAAGCCAAAGAAACTATTTAGAAACTTTAAATAATTAGTTCAAATGTCACATCGATCAATATTAATTAGCAATAAAGCTTTAAGGATTTCATGAATGTCAAGTTATTGGATTTTCAATTACCAAACGTATCTCCATAACAAAAGGATCTTTTCTACATACAAAAGGATCTTTTTAATTACGAGACTATTAAAAGTCTATCCGCATACAGATGAAGGCAGAGCAGTCCGTCGCGTAGTACTCTAATTCCGATTCCCCTTTGATGAAAATACCACTGATCATGGTTTTATTTAAGGAATATTTACACAAAGAGGCCATTTTCTGTTTAATTCGTCGTCCTTAAGCCTTTTTGTCATCTTCTTTGAGTTGAGGAGTCGCTGGTCGCGCGTTCAATACGCAGGGTCAAAATTAGCATTGATAAAAATAAAGGTGTATTTTATCATATTGATTCTGTTCAAAAAACACAGTTGTGTCTTAATAATGCACGCAGAAAGACAAGGACATAATAATGCATAAATAAATCCATTGGAATTAAACATTAAAAAGAAGGAAATATCCACTTATAAAGAATGCTCTTTTAAATTCAAACCTCAGTGAAATAAAATGGTGTGCCCAAGTATATAATATTATTTCGTAATAATGCATACGAAGCCGTCAAATATCTAAAGTATTATTTTCTGTAGAATTGTTGAACAATTTTTTTAAACTTAATATAATATCAAGATAATATATTATTTTCAAAGGCTATCTTTAAAGTTTACTCGATTTCTACCTCGGTGAATGTGGGTGAAGCCAGATATATGCTCAGTGGAACTCTCGGGAACTCTTTAAAAGATTAGAAAGTTCTTCCTTCAGTTGCGGTCGCTGGTACTCGCCGACTCTCCACGGACAAATTATATGCTACTAGTAATGCCTGTAGTGAAACATAAATACACCACAAGTTAGTCGAAACTTAAACACATCCTTTTAAAAATATAAATCTTAATGTACTTAAAATTTCAATATTAGGGTAAAGTATAATTAAATGTATGTAAGTAATAAAGAATAATATCCATAACTACAACGTGTTATGCTTATTCTTGTATTTATATTTAAAATAAGCTATTAAAGCGATTACTAATGTAACGTTTATATAAAACGAGTGCTGTAATTTTTTTCATGACGCTGTAAAATGAAAAAAAATGTTTCAGCGAGGTGAATAACCGTTTTAGCATTATTCAACAGTGCATTATAATAGTATGAAATAAAAGTTGCCCTCATAAATTGGTGCTTCAGAATGAGCATGATGCGTGAGATTCCCTCCTTTCTGCATTTATATTCCCGCCGTTGTTTGCTTGAAATAAATGTGCCATAAAAGAATGTCTTTGTTAACAATTCTTTTATCGCAGTATCTTTTTTATTTTATACTAAAAATACAAAATTTATACAAAATTTATACTAAAAATGTTACCTATTGGTCCCTAAATACTTAATAAATGGTGTCTCGAGAAAACCCTGGAATCTATTTTTAAATAAAGCTCTTCAAGTCTAGACTACATAAAGATTTAAAATACGAGCTAGACTTTATATGAACAATGTTTGTTTATTGTTATAGACGATTGGAATAAAATTCGATCTTTTTAAAAGTTCATAATGTTTTATTTCAAAACTATAACTCTCGACGATGAAACCTGATAAAATTCAATTTAGACACATATATTTTATTATCATCAAGTAGAACTTAACTACTATGTATGTAAAACTAGGGGCTCATCCTCGCTTCGTTAGGTTTTACTTCTTAAAGAACGAAAACTAATCTATCCCACGGAAAGTGTAAATTTTTTTCCGGGATAAACAGCCTATGTGCTATTCCAGACTATATTTATCACTATGCCAAATTTTATCCAGATCCGTTCAGCCGTTCCGGCGTGACTGAGTAACAAAAATCCAAACATCTAAACTTTTACATTTATAATAATTGTAAGAAGTTAATATTATACCCGTTTACCTTATAAAGTTAATCATTTGAAGATTAAAAATCAACATGGAATGTAATATTATGCATAGAATTTTATGGAGTAAGTAATTTAATAAGATAATCGTTTTCTATTAAATATTTCATAGTGCCTTTTGCTTCCAATTGAATCATAAGCCTATCCTTAATGTGTAAAGAGAGACGAAACGATAAGCTAAGTAAAGGTTTAATAGGTTTCTGTAATTATTTTGTTTTTGGCACAAATTCAAAATTGCTTAAGTTCAATAAATAAGTGGTTTAGTTCTAAAACTACTTGGTTATATAGGTTATAGGTTATATTTCTTATTAAAGCTCAAGTTCTTCAAGTTTTGCTTTAAGTCGGTTACCAATATGTTTAATATTGGTTAAACATTTTTGCTATGGAGCGCCCTCATTTTCCCTTTTCTTTACTAAGAACGTGGAAAAAAGTTCTTTGTTTTTTTATTTAAAACATACCTATATATGTTTTAAATAAAAAAACACACATATATATATATATATATATATATATATATATATATATATATATATATATTGTATATACACATACACATATATATACATATACCTTATTTGTCTGGACTAATAGTACAGTGATGATCACACTGAATCTACTCACTTAAAACATGCTTAATTTATTATGCGCCTTAATTACCGGTTTCAATTACGCTTCTATTGCAGGTGTAGATAAACTCTACATCGCATACATCAGATGGCATATAAATAATTCCTTCCCCAAATGTAGACGACGTTATTGGTTTGTTTTCGTACTTACTTGGCGCCAGATACCTGCTTCCGCTAATAATATTTTGCGTAAGTTAAGACCAATTTCAACAAACATATATTTTTTGTGATGACATGTGATAAAAACTATATATGAGTTTTGTGAAAGTTATATTACTATTATTTTATTAGGATTTCACGATAGTATTGTACTAGCGCATGTGCTAGAAGCAATTTCTGATTTTTGTGTCGTTGAACTAGAAGGTGAGTTTATGGAATTCTGTTTTTTATATTATACCTACCTATAGTAATAAAAAAAGTGTGCGATATAAATTCTTTGATCGTCTGTATTATTACTACGTTTCAATGTCTTAAACTTTCTATTTTAGAATTGCATTGAGATCAGAAACTAATAAACGCTGTCTTTTAATCGAAATCTATACTAATATTGTAAATGTGAAAGTTTGTGCTGAACGGATCTGGATAAAATTTGACACAGAGATTATAGCCTGGAATAACATATAGGCTACTTTTTATTCCGGAAAAAAGTACGGTTCCCGTGGGATAGATTTGTTTTTGTTTTTCTAGAGGCAAACCCGAGCAAAGCGAGGGCGAGTCGCTAGTGTAATATATTTTAGCGATTTTATTTGTTAGCAGAGGTACATAGATGTTGATTGGTTAAATGAAGCTAAGTATGAAAACTCATATTGAGCTACTCGATATTATGCGATATTATACGAATTATCATATAATAGACTGACAATAATTTGTTTATCTAATTTTAATTTCTATTCCAAATTTCTCCGAAGAAATTAAAAAAATTAAAGAGCGCGTGTATGAATGTGTACACACGCAAGAAGTAAAATTTCTGTAGGTTACCGGTACTTTTTATGAAATTCAATTTATGTTTTAAATAATTAGAATAGGTGAGATACTAAAAATAACGCATACTAGGCCTATTACATCTATATTTATAGAGTATCATTTAAGGAAAGAATATAATATTACATATCATTTGTCAGACAATAACAACGGTTACCATGGCAACAAACGTACGTACATTTTTTCATAACGCAATCACCAGCTTATCCCCCAAGTCAAGCGTGCGTAAAGAAGTTTTACTTAAAAAATATGCACAATTTTAATCCTTTTACAATTTTATTACTCTTAATGTGAATCAGTGTGGCTTCTATCAAAGCAGACTGCACTATTACTACGAAAAGAAAGTATATAAAAATAAGTAAACTGAAAACTTATTAAAATAAATACACTTCCTATCGTCAAATAATGAAAATGTACAGAAATGCAACTCCCATGTAATCTAGAAATACCTAAATAAACATAAAAGTTTAATAAAATATAGTTGGTTGAGGGAAGGTGAATGCGTCCGGAAAGTTCGGCAGGTTGGCGATAAACGTAGATTTATGTAGGCGCCACTGTCACAGCTACTGTAGTTGCGTAGCGTCTTGGCTTGGCTCTATAGACTACTGTATGTTGTTTACGAAAGGAAGCGAAAGATAAACATATGTATGGTATACGTAATGTGTATTAAGTATTGATAATCACACTACTAATATAAATACGTTTTATTGTATGTGCGTGTGTTTGTTATTACTTCCCGCGGAATCTGCCGGACGGATTAGGATGAAATTTTGTATACAGATAGACTATGGAGTAGAAAGATACCTGGATTAACACGTATTCTACTGTTTTGAAAATCCCTAGTTTTATTATAAATGCTAAATTCATCTAGGATGTATGTACCCAAGTGAAGGGAGAGAAAGTGGGAGTAAATTATCGCTAATTTAAAATTTCCTTTAAGTTATTTACGATTCCGCCGTCATGTAACTTATAAAATTCCTTATACTACTCAGGGATATATGTATCTATATTTACCTTTATATTAGTATTAGGTAATATAAAGTCGGTTTAGCAATTTTTAATTATTACCTAAATGATATATAAATAAACATTTTTTTTCATCTGGAGTGTCTGTTTGTAATATTAAAATAACCGCTTTTAACTAAATGCATATGGCTGTACACGGTACATATACCAAAACAACATTTTTTACAATTTTTGTCTGTCTGTCTGTCTGTCTATCTGTCTGTTTGTTCCGGCTAATCTCTGAAATGGCTGGAACGATTTTGACGGGACTTTCACTGGCAGATGGCTGATGTAATAAGGGGTAACTTAGGCTACTTTTATTATAGAAAAAAATAGGGTCCTACGAAAAAAAAATGAAAACCACAAAAAAAAAGTTGGTTTTGGGAAGCAACCTAGGGACGAACCCGAGCGAAGCGAGGGTGAGTCGCTAGTATGTAATACCTATTGTTACGACACTTCGGGTATGTCAGGCTGTAATAGCTTCCTAAGCCAAAGGTTTTAATTCCAATATCGGCAAAAGTCCTTTCAGTGTCGGCCCACAAAAGAAATTGATCGAAAATAATAATATATACCTATTAGTAAAGTTTGAAAAATAATGTACAAATTGATTATAATTAAATCAACGATACTATAAAAACACAATAATTATTTTACAAATAAATGTGCATAAATTGTTTGCTTTAGGTTTCTTACTAGAAATCTTATATTGCTAGTTCTCAGAAAACTTTAAGCATGCAATATCTTATCTACTGTTGGCGATAAGATTTGTCAAAAACTATCTAACAGTATCATCTTAAACTTTCTAGATTCAGCGCCAAAACAAGGGCACTTACTAACTTTTTACTTTACTATCTATTTTAATCCCAGTAGAAAGATCTTAAAAATTGTAACGCTAACATAAATAACAAACTTTAAAAGTTTGTTTATGTTTCATGTAAATGGTGTTAGAACTTTAGTTTTTATGAGCAAAAGTCCACGACCTCGCCCGTGTTGAGTAAAAGAAATAATAAAATGAGCTTCTTTATAAGAACTCTCTTCTCAATTGTGAAATATATTTAAAAAAGTTATCTATCTATTCTGACATATTGCCTCTTAACTTTTGACTTCTACGATGATATAAGGTGAAAAGGACGATTAGGGTGTTTTGCGATAATGGGATATCCTATGGGGCTATTTAAACCATGATAATATACACATACGTCATACATATAGGGTGTATAGCAGAGGTTATATATTTGACGTTCCATTCTGTTCTAGAGCGTTCTACTGAGTCAGTATTCTTCTATTAGGTGAGCTCCATACTTATCTGCAACAGAAGGTCGAGGTGTAGGACAATATCAATTATTTTCACAGTTCAACTTCATAAAAGAAAATGTGTGAAATACAAAATACCAGTTAAAGGTTTTTCAAAAATAATAAAAAACAATACGCTTTTTTTTAAACACGAAGGCGGGTTAAATTTTTGTTTGAACTTTAGTGATTCTATGTCGAATTATAAAAAGCTTTATATGTTAGAAAAGCTCTTGCATTTAAAATAAATACACATGTGTTACCTGATAGGATAGAAATAAGGCAAGTATACATTTCTCCGTCAATATGTTTCAATTTAAGTTAAGCCGCTTGTCGACAACAGTTCCGGAATATATTTTCTGCAAAATTTTTAAAGATTCTCCTCTAAAAGAAAACGTTCACTTAAATATTCTAAGACAAATATAATTAAAAGTATTATATTTCTCGTTATTATTTAAATTTTAAAACATTATGCAAGATTATAGTATACTAGCCGCTCACCCTTGTTTCACTCGGGTTCGTCCCTAATTACATTTTAATGGTTAGTATGGAACAGATAGACTATGTATTTATATATTACATATATAGCCTATAGCTTTCCTTAATAAACGGGCTATTTAATGCAAAAAGATTTTTTTAAGTCGGATTTGTAGTTCCTGAGATTAGCGCGTTCAAACAAACAAACTCGGCCTTTTTGTAATATTAGTATAGATTTAATAGAATGATAAACATAGGAGAATCTTTAATTAAACTTTCATTATGATATTTAAAGCTCAGTTTAAATGATGTATCTATTTCAAAAGATTTCAGTGTTAGTATGTAGATATTTTCCATTGACAATCACCTGGTTAGTAGTTTCATATTCGTTGTTATGTGATCTCTTTTAGATAAAAGTATATTTACATTACATAATAAATAAATAAAAAATAAATAAATAAAAAAGCCTATATTTCTTACAGTATTACATGTTACAAAATGTTTATGTTAATATTAAAATTAAGTCTAGAGTGTTAGTAACTTTTTACTGCACAGTACATAATAACTTAATTAAATAAACAACGATGAATATTCTTTTAAATTTTGATCATGTAATTTTTTCGAATCGCACATGAAAATATCAGAGGTGCGAGGGCCGGAATTGGAACCCTCTTCACTTGATTTCCCAAGCGAGCGCGTTACCACTGGGCTACCGAAGACAGTGGTCGCCCAGTAATGGCGAGTGACCTTCATTCGTTCTTTTACAAACTTTATATTTTTATAATAATATTATTGTAGTAATAAAGCACCGAGAACAGGTATTAACTATCACATAGGACAAAGGAAAAATCGGAACCTAGGGACATGAATGTCTCTGCAGTTTACTTATACTCGTATGCATAATAAATATGATATATCTCATGAAACAATATTTAATAAACTGTGTGTTTAGTTTATGAAATAATTACATATATAAGTATGTATGTTTAAACACACAATTATATGAATGTATGTTTTTATTGATGTTTGTGATTTGTACCCACTGCTCCTCATTATTTTTTTTAATCACGCTCGAGGGTCTCTCTAAAAGAGATAAGTCATCCTTTGTACACAAAATATCGCATTTCTATTTGTATTATATATATATATATATGATAAAGAAAATAGCGATGTAGCAGTCCCTACAAGATCACCCGAGGACGTGTGAATAGCAGGACGGCCGTGACGAAGGAGGATTTAGTTACCTTTTTCTGCTAGAACGTGAAACCTTATTGTTTAAAGTCACTATGTTATTTAGTTTACTTTTTATTGCTTTTAAAATGATTTTGAATTTAGAGCAGAGATTTAGTCTCGAGCGGGGTCGAGACGCCATCACGACATTCATGGTGAGATATTCATTGGAGATACGTGGTTTAGTAACGTTGGTTGATCGTAATATGCTTTGATATTGAATGTGGATAGTCTGATTGGTGACTATGAACCCGCTAGCTCTCTAAATTATTAGAATTACCGTTTCAAGTTTATAACATTGTGATTTGCCTCAATAAATTGTAATGGAGCATTGAGAAGTCTTTATTATTTGAGCCCTGATAACGCCCACAAGATTAGTAACCACTAAAGATGATGTTCGAAGTATAAAGATAACGCGTCATATATATATGTATATATATATATATGTATATATATATATATATATATATATATATATATATATATTGTATTTGTGGTAAATAAATAAACAATTAAAAATGAATTTATTTATCATTGCCATTAAACCTAATAGAGGATATTTTTTGAAAATATACTGAACCGATTCTCAAACTGATCATCTGCTGATTTTATAGATTTGCCAAACAAGCGAAGCCGCGGGTGAAAAGTAGTACTTCATTTAAATACTTTGTCATATACTGACATTCTGAGAATAACGACAGTTGTAATATTGTTAAAATAACAAGCAATCTGCTACTGCGTTTGCGTATTCACGTTGTGCAAACGTACTTGAGCTGCCTGCCAAAGTGCCTGTCTATGACTTCTTCAATTCCTTTAGGTTCCGGTTACTAAGAAATTTATTCTTTACGTATGTTACTGTTTTAAAAATAGACATTATTTTTAAATTCTTAAAACTTATCATAGCTAGATAGATTAAATATACCTAAAAAAATATACAAAAAAAAAACTCGACTGCGTAAAAAGCTAACTAAAAAGTAGTATTATTCAGTCAGAGACATACATACACACATCTATTTTAAGGCAAGTACATATATGTATGTCCCATATATGTAGCCGGGTAAAAAAGAGATGAACAGTAGGCGGCCTTATCGTTAGAAGTTATCTCTTCCAGGCCTTACATTAAGGTAGAAGAGTCAGTTAACAAAATGGTAGGCGATATTATACATTTTTAATTAAAATTAATTTAGATTATATTTTTAAAACAAATTCAAAGTAAGACTTAATATTGTACTATTTTTAATTAAATGGTAAAAAAATATCATACAAAAATGTTACATCATAATATTTAAATCTATACTTATTATAATATTATAAAGCTGAAGAGTTTGTTTGATTGATTATTTGTTTGTTTGTTTGGTTGAACGCGCTAATCTCAGGAACTACTAATCCAATTTGAAAAATTCTTTTTGCATTAGATAGCCCGTTAACTGAGGAAGGCTATAGGCTATATATCATCCCGGGAAAATGTACGGTTCCCGTGGGATAGATTTGTTTTGTCTAGGGACGAACCCGAAGCGAAGCGAGGGTGAGTCGCTAGTTAAATTATAAAAGCTAATTGTCGAAACATTGTCAAATAAATAAAAATCTCTACACAATATTTTTAAAGCGTATTAAAACTTTAAAGCGTAAAGTCGATTACGCTTTAAACTTAAAATCCATTTTGCAAACATTTTCTATATGGGTCAACGAGGACGCGGCGTGAAATGCTCAACGTACCAATGATTCATCGAATTGCATCGTAATGGAAAAAAATATGTTATTGCCATACGTCGTACGTAGAATGTTCGAGAGAAATTTGTTCCAATCCAATCGAAATCTATTCCCGATGACATTTCCGCTATCTACCCGCCTTGATTTATATTCGCTATTATTGTTAATAATTTGTTATTCTTCTTGTACTGTTACATGATCTTAGATACTTTGTGTATATTATATTGAATTTATTATGTTCCGTTTTTACCATAACACGTGACCAGCGAACGTGTGAAAAGACAACATTTTCGTTTACATGGAAAAGATAGAGGCTCAATTTTTAGTTTATAATACACTGCACTGTAGACTATTAGACCGAATAATATTAAATTTGTTCCTTCGTTAAATTTTTCCATCTTTTCAACTGACTTCTACGCGCCATCGGGTTTTTTTATTCTTGTAGTTTAGTTCATTTTTTTTATCATTCACATTTTTCACATTTCGAAGTTGACCTAAATTATTGTGTGACGAGGGGCCCCCGCATGGCTTAAGACGGCCCTGGCGATGAAACGTCCATAATTTTTCGTGTAAAGAAAAATTAAAGTTGAAAAAACTTAAAAAAATAGGTCTTGAGAAATTTTAATGTTAGAGACTCGGCAAAATTAATCAAACATACTTCAGCCCGAGGCTGGAACTGTTTATATCTCGGTAGAGGCACCTGTATTATTAAATAAGCACGATGGTATTAAAATATTGTATTTTTATCTGAAAATCATATACTTAAATTTCAACCGTTATAAGTTACAACTATTAGAAGTTAATTCAAACAAACTTCAAAGATTTTCATTAAATAATTACAAGTGAAGCTAATCAAAACCTCTTATACAAACCGACTTCCAAAAACACAAATTAATCCAAAAATAATAAATACTTAATATAATTATTTAATAAAGCATGAGCAAATAATACTGTTTGTCTGGTTTGTTTGTACACACAATGTTGTGTGTGTATAATAAACCTAGCCCTATATGTCGTAAGAACCTGAACTACACACCTTAACTGTTAACACGAAAATCACACTGCTATTATGAATGCGAAAGCTTATGTACGCTGCCTGCATATAGTATATAAAAATAAAAATGAATGTTTGTCCTCTAAGCGTTCCTAAACCATTGATTATTTCGTGGTGAAAACGTAAATTTTTTTTTTGGATATTTGTCCTCTATATGAAGGGATATATAAATGGACAAGGTATATAGGAATGCAATTGTGCGAAGCGAGGGTGCGTGTCTTGTTATTTAATAACTAAAAAATAGGTAATATTCTATTCTCTATTACATGTGAATTTTATCGTTGAATACCTATACATAAGTACCATATTCCATTTCCAAAATACAAGATATCTTTACATTGTTCACTCACTTTCATATTTATAATATTATAAAGGATCCGCATAGTTCGTAGAGGCTTCTATACCCTACTTCACCCGACTACACAACATGAAGTCTAATTTTAGGGAACTCAGGTCGTGAACCTTTTGCCTTTATAAAAATATGTATTACGAATTTCAGATAGTCATTTATAATAGATTTTTTGATATTACTTTTACACTAATATATAGTTTCTAGGTGTCAAGGGTAGAATCTTTACAACAATATTATGAATTATGATCAATTTTTTTTTTTTTTATTTATAATGAAAAGTTACACCTTTTTTTAGAGACATAGGCTAATTTACTCAACGCATAACTCAGGCACAGTCGAGTAGCAAAGCTACTTCTTCAAGTTATATCTTATGTATACATTACACGAGCAGAAATTATTGATATGCGGCAATAGTTCCATTGCGCGTCCTCAATAGCTTAATATCTGGACAAGTGTAATTAATTGAGTCGCGCTCTGAATGGATAACAACATTGCTATGTTCGGTGTTCAATTATGTACGTTGATTATGTAGTTACGGGTATGTAGGAGACATTATGCTGATTTATAATACTGAAATGCATGTATTATTATGTTATTCGGAGAAATTTATTTTGTTAATTTGCTATAATATGCGTAATAAGCCTGGATTTTGAATATGTATTTATAAAAATACTAGTCAATGTGTTTTCCCGCGGGAATGATAGATTTTCCAGTAATAAAACGTATCCTTAAGGTAACCCAAGTATAAAGTTATCACTAGATAAAATTTAGTTAATATCCACTTAGTACTTTTTTCGTGAAATGTGAATAGATATAGAGACAAGCAGACATATAAACAAAAATTTCATTAACTATTGTTTTCGGGTCTATGTTCTGTATACAACATGTAACAATCATGGTTTATAAAAAATATTTTGTGTACATATATGTGTATACATACATATATATTTTGTTGCCAAATTGGTAGAAACGTTCTTAAATGATGCTCCGTCACACATGTGGCAATTGATTTTTATATATTTAGATTATGAAATTGTAATCTATACTAACATTATGAAGTTGAACAGTTTGTTTGTTTGTTTGGTTGAACGCGCTAATCTCAAGAACTACTAATCCGATTTGAAAAATTCCTTTTGCATTGGAAAGCCCGTTAACTGAGGAAGGCTATAGGCTATATATCATCCCGGAAAAATGTACGGTTCCCGTGGGATAGGTTTGTTTTTGTCTAGGGACGAACCCGAAGCGAAGCGAGGGTGAGTCGCTAGTGGCATATAAACTAATATAGTCGGGATAACATTTAATTTTTTTGTGTTTTACGCTTAAACTAGAGAACAAGATATAAGGAATTGGGAAAATCGCGACAAAGGTGTCAGCGTTTTCACAGTTACATACTCGTACAAGTAAAAATATGTGTTTAATGTGTATAAAATACTGAAAATATTTTATATTAACAGTAAATTAAATTATATCTAATTAGATTTCGCACTTCGCCAGCGCGGTAGGCTATTCGCACTGAAGGCGTATCCAGCAGAACACGGGTGAATAAAAAAATAATATAAATCAAGTATTTTGTATTTATGTGATTGAGTTTTGTTAATTGTTAGTTGTGTGTTGGCTTATAAATTATAATATGACTATCTATATATGTATATAAAACAAAGTCGAACTTGTTACAACACTTGTAACTCGAGAACGGCTGGACCGATTTGGATGATCCTTGATTTGTTGGATTTGTCTCCGCCCCGAATAGCAGAATAACTATTAAAATATCGGAAAACTCGAGATTTTTTTTTTAATTTACATGGCTAACGATGGATAATATCTATTTAAAACGTACCTAGGGACGAACCCGAGCGAAGCGAGAGTATGCCGCTAGTTTTTATGTATATTCGTAGATGTGACTTATATAAATATGTTTGCTGTATAAATAGATGTGATTCAATTCAAGAATTCATTTTAAGGTTTAGAAATGCCTGTTGAGTACAATTTACTTCGATAATATCGTGTAGAATGGAGAGGACACAATGGAGATTGCTATTTCCGGTAAAAATATTTCTCTTGCGGCGTATTCAGAGATATTACAATGATACCTCATCTTATTCTCCACTCTTGACTTGTTATATATAAAATGTTAATTTAAATCTTCAATATTCTTTATAATTATTTAGAAGTAACAGCCACAGTCTGTGTTTTCTATTTGTAAGATTTTTTAAATATTTGTTACCACAAAAGTTAAATTATTTATAATATTTTAGTTTCTAGAAGACTTAAAACACTCATGAGGTCGAGTCATAAAACTACGATGGCCGCAGACAAAGTAACTTTGCTGCACAAGTAGTTTCTACAAGCATCTGAGTAACATAAGTCGTCTATATTGTTACCTTCTATGAATTCTAGGATCGGAAATTAAAGTGCGTCTTTTGCACTATACATGTCTTATTGGTTTTGGTTCACAAGAGTCATTTATAAGCTGTTCACGAACACAAGCAATAGATGCACAGTTGTGGCTTACCTGCTTGTGAGCACTATTTTCCACCACTAGTTACACTTGCACTATGACTTTATTCCATTTTTTCGTATATCTTGTTAATATTCTCTTAGCTCTAAAATTCAACTGAACTCTCGACACACTTGATATATGCATAAACACAGAACATTCTAGTATTTAAAAGTTCGAATATTTTCTAGTAATATCAATTCAATTCTGAAAATGTTTTCTTCCTCTCTTACTCACGGCAATTTAGGATTAATTCTTCTTGTAGATAAAGTGACTCCCCCCCCCCCCCCCCCATCCCTACTACCTCGCTCCCCAGAATTCCGAAGGAAGATTGCCAGTACAAATTTTTGCAATGACAAATCTTAATTCCACTGGGCTAATATTATTTTTCATGTAAAGATGTTACAGACTTTCCACTATTACATATATATAAATGTATGTCTGCTTGTTACATTTACTATTCATCCGGTTGTGATGAAATTTCACCGAGTTATTGTGCGTACACCCGCGAAGGTCTCTGACATATTACGTATTAGACCACCGCGTAATAGGTGGCACGCGAGATGTAGCGAGTAATATGAGATTTATTATTCAGGATATAATAGACATAACTCATTATCGTTGTGTCTATTTTATATAATAGCTACATTTATTATATTACTAAATTTAAAAAAGGCATTGATAGCCCAGTGGAAATTTGTTTTTATGGGGGAAATCTAGTGAAGCTGCCTCAAATTTCGGGTCTCGTACTTCTGATATTTTGTGTGCGAATAATTTTCAACATGATTACCACTTGCCTTATTTACGGCGAAGAAAAACATCGTGAAGAAACTTGCATATCAAAGAGAATCTAGTAATTTTACGAAAGAGCGTCGCATTGAAAAAATTAAAAGTTAAAGTTTCTATGTTAAACTGATATGTTAGAACTATGCACTTCCATTCAACGTTAGAGATTCTTGCAATTTATAATATTATTTATAAAGGTTCAAAAAAGTAATAATTCATACGGTTATTGCAGAGTTTCTTCAGTCAATTCTTCTTAGGACTGATGGTTTCTCTTTCCAAAATGGGGTATCAAAATTGCGAATATTTTTTTAAAATTTTTATGACATCAGCGAAGCTAGGATGCGTAGCTAAATACTTACAAATATATTATATTTTTATATTATTATCAATATCAACATAATGTTAATTCAAAATATTGAGTTAAGGAGAGACAATTATTTTGTTTTAAAAAATAAAAAGTATAGAATATGTATATTGTATAATATTTAAAGGCAATGGTAGCCCAGTGGTAACGTGCTTACTTGGGAAACCGAGTGAAGCGGGTTCAAATCCCGGGTCTCGCACCTCTGATATTTTCATGTGCGAATCATTTCTAACATGACTTGCCTTACGTTAAAAGAAAAAACGTTACGTTAAAAAATAAATAATGATTTTGTAAAAGGGTCCCTTTATTTTGTTCGTAGGATTAGTACATCAAGTACATCTTTTTAAACTGAACTCATTTTGATGAAGCTTTCACAGACAAGAATATGACTGGAAAAAGAGTAACACAACATAAAGGTGAATGTAGGTAGCAATTTGTGTGGAATAGTGGATAAAAAATCGTGTCACTCATTGTGACATTGATAAACGATAGCATATTTTATCTAATTTATTTTTACCTATTTATTTACATATATTAGATAAATTGATATATAAAAAGGAAAAATAGGCCATATTAAGTAAGATTACTTATTCAAACGTAAAGAAATAGATGGTGAGGGTGTAAAAGGTAGTGGCGCGACCATAAAACGGTTTGCGAGCTCGAATCGTATCTCAGCGGTGACTCCGGGACAAAAACAAATGGAAGTATTACCGAAGACAATCTACATTTAAATGGATTTTTTCCTCAATTCGTACGCGAGTTTGGTGATAGGTATCGCCTTCGACTTATTTCGCTGAATTTGCATTTAGCATTTGCTGTGTCGCTGGGACGTCGTAACTTCTCGATTCAGACATGTTGATTAAGAATTCGTCTTTCTGTGCATTTTAAATTTGTTTGAAATTTATTCTCGGTTAGCTCCTGATATAAAACCTTTCTTAAATGAATTATAAGTTATTAGTATTTTTTTAAGATGAAAATACTGAAAAGTAATCTAAGCTGAGATCGGTATTACCAGTAATACCTTTAGACTGATTTTGGTTACGGGGGAGAGTCTCACTAAGATTAGCTATCTGCGCAGGAAATATAATAGTACCAAAAATGTTTATATATGCGCAAGTCCACTCTCTATTCCTTTCATTCTGTATGTCCGATGAGAAGACAATTCGATGCGACCAGTGATAGGTCACGGGCAGGATCGATGGCTTCAGTCATTGCAAATTTAGGCTGCTGTTGAGAATTTCTTCTTAGAACCATAACAATCATACTTGGCCTTGAATCCAGGACCTTTAAATCTGCAGATATACATGCTAGCCTAATTTCAAGTTATAATTGATAATTTTTTAACAAATAAATCTAAAGTTACATAAACAGACTACAGTCCTGGATCATAGTAGATGGGCATAAAAAGTAGCGCAAATTATTCTTTTGCAATTTCTTATATAGTACTTTATTCCGACGGGAATCCCTTGATATTTCTAGATAAAAGTAACTTTTTCTTCGATTTACAAGTAAATATCTTTATGCAAGGAAATAACGTTGATTTTTTGCTGCTTTACTGTGTAAGCGTAGAAAATCAATCTAGATGCTAGCAAGCAAATAATAAAAGAAAAGTATAAACTTTTCTAAGTTTATACTTTTCTTTTATTACAAATTAGTGTAAATATTTATATTACATTTTCGTTTTTACTTAACTAAACACTGTTAGTCTTCCAAATAAATAAAATAAAAATAAACAAAAAATAGAATACTTTATGTATATATTTATACTTCATGTATATATTTATACACATCCTATTGAATTTGCAAATCCGTATCTTATTAACTACTAAACCGATTTAGATGAAACGTTTCTCCATCACTCCTCCACACACATCACTCCATTTAATAAGGTAAAAAGGTTTAAGTAAATGAATTATTGTAATCCGTTGAGCTTTTATATATTTGTTTAAAAACCTGAACTGGTTCCAAATCTTTAAAAATACAATCTTACATACAAATATCCAGAATATGCTCTAAAAAAAGAATGTAATTATAAGAAATCGCAAGCAGATATGACCTAATTGCATTGCTAAAAGCAATTAATCAATAAAATGCCGATGTTGCTGTAAGCGTGGTTTAAGCCAGAGGGAAATGTAAACAAGGGACACTAGTGTCCTAAGCACTCGAGCCTAAATAAACATTTTCTGGAGTTAAATGGAAAACGTCATTACTCTTGAGTGTATATTAAAAAGGCATGATTTCTAAGGAAAGTATGTTCTAATAAACTCATAAGGATTTTTTTCTTGACAAAATATAAATATTTCCACAAAATACGAAATTTGTTTTATGACAAGCAGATAGCCTTTCATGAAATAAATTAGCTAAGGACACTCTAGCTTCTAATTGTAAAAAAAAATCTTTATTAAAATCGATTTATCTATTAAACTTACAAAGCTATGAAAAGATACGAACGTAAACATAGAATATAGGAGAAATTATTTAAAACTTTGTACACAAATTCCGTACTGTGCACTATAACTCCATTAAAATATAAAATTTGATGAAAATTACGAAGTGTATTAACGGCATTTTCATAGCGTTTGACCAAACTATAGCATACAATTAACTCTGGCTGTGGGCATTAGAGAAAATATTAACACCAAAATCAAATTATTGTGTAATTTAATAATCTATTAGTTGTTTTGAATATTAATGAAACAAGTTTTAGTTTTCCTGCATAAAAGTTATTTATAGTAAAATAGCTTTAACATATGACTCCACTTGTATGGTGAACCGGATGCGGATAAAACGAAGCCGTATGTCCGTCCTCTTGACATTATCTTTCAGTTCATCGAAATCTGTTCTACGGCTTAAGCGTGAAAAGATAACAAACTGATTTCCGAGTTACTTTCACATTTAAAATACTAGTTGGGTTTATAATGAATGATTTATAGTCCAATCGGAATCCAGCTTGGGAACAAAATATTGGAAACCTGAAGTTTTATGATTTTAAAATGTTAGCAGGTATATAAGGAATAGAAATTCGTTAAATGTCCCCGATGCCCAGCTACCTCCGAGAAATGAGGGGACGCAAAGCGTTGAAATATAGTTTTTTCAATTTTCGACTTACTGTGATATTTTATCGAAAAATGTTTTCTACAAACAAAAGTTGTAAGTCTAATAAAAATCTACAACTTTTGTAGGTAACACTTTTTACAATAACCTCAAAGTTTTCGAGATATTTGCAAAAAACTCGGTTTTTAATTTTTTATTGTTTCTTTATTTTTAATTTCTAGAATAATCCTTTGATTTCCATGAAACTAAGGAAATGTAATCTTCAAGATACATATAATAAACAAAAACAAATTAAATTAAAATGTTTAGCCGTTTCCCAGAAAAGTATGTTTTATGGTCTCGAGAGGCTGAAAATCACCAACAACTTCAAGTGGACGTTTACATTTAAAATATTTTTCGTTAAATTTTTAGTTAGAGCTCATTCTTTGCATCTTGAACTCTACTTTTTGAATAAAATAAAATAGAAATATTGTAAGTTCACCTTGTAAAAGCACTCTTAAAAATTGAAAAAAAAAATGGAGAAATCGTTTCCAATTTTGCAATTTGACGAGACAAAAAAAAAAAAAATAATGAAAATTGGAATTTACGTAAAGTATACCCTCTTCTTTGTATTTTTTCCCATAGAATCTATTTGTAATTATTTTTTTGAATTTAACGATATTTTATTAATTTTTGATCGATTTTGGAGTTTAATATATTGTTTTTTTTCAGAAAAAATAGATTTTAAGGTAATTACAGAAAGAAATGAAATTTATTCATAGTCTAATATTGTTTATTCGGTAGTTAAAAGTATAATAAAAAAAAATAAGTTTATGTTTACAAAATTTAGTCATACCTTTGTTAGAAAATCATAAAAAATGTAAAAAATAAAAAATAAAATTACTTAACTCTTTACGTCGATTTTTTCCTGAGATATTCGACTTTTAATGAAAAAGGATCCTTTTTTTATCATCAATATCTTTGCATTTAATGGATGCATAGTATAAGGTTATCCACGCAGTATTCAAACTTCACTTAATTTTCGGGGAAACGATAAAATTTCATCTGCTTATTATTTTTATACGGCATATTTGAACAGCCACGAATACAGCAAGATACTTGTGATGAAGACATCACAAACACTGATTTTAATTAACAAAAAATAATTAATTAAAAATGCTGATAATGCAAAACTAATACTGTTTACCATCAATTTGTTTTTTATTTTTTCCCAGCAGATGGCATAATCGTCATCTTTCTCACTCCCTAATGTTACTGATCTGTTTTGTCTTTGTATATATGTCTATTTATATAGAGACTAGCGACTTACCCTTGCTTTACTCGGGTGCGTCCCTAGGTTATTTTTAAATAGATAAAAATAGTTATTGTGAGTGTAGAAGACACGCTCATAGTATCGTGGACTTTTCTCTCTCTTCTGTTTTATCTCTTAAGGTTTAGCCATCATTAACCATGTGAATTTCTAAGGGTGACTCAACAGAATCAGTTATTATGTTTTCCCGTGGGAATGAAAGATTTTCCTGTTGTAAAAGGTACCTTAAATTATAATTATCACTACACAAAATTTAGTTAAAATCGGTTCAGTACTTTTTGCGTGAAATGCGCACAGACATACAAACAAAGAGACAAACAGACATACAGACAAAAATTTTAAAAACCATCGCTATCTGTATTATACGAGTACGTACACAATACGTTACAGTCATTGTTTTTAAAAAATATTTCATGTACAGATTTCACTTTGTTACTATGTTGTTATATGTATAGATTAATTACTTTTAATTTATTTTAGAGTTAGAAGTAAATTTAAATATTAGTTGTACAAGTTTGTTTTCAAATAATTTTGTATTTATATTTCATTACTCGCGTTCGTTCAGTATCGCGCTCGTCGTTCAATGATTAAGCCCACTTATCTTCTCAACAATTCATTTAATTGATATAGTCTAAGAGACAAATTTAATTTAAGCTAAATGATCAAATTGTATATTGTATTAAATTTAATAATAAAGGGAATGTAGGTCGAAATAACTTCGCAAGTTTCGCGACGCAAGTGATTCATAATTATTTAGTTGCTAGTAAGTTTAGTGAGGCAGTGGTAGCCCAGTGGTAACGCGCTGACTTGGGAAACCGAGTGAAGCGGGTTCAAATCCCGGGTCTCGCACCTCTGATATTTTCACGTGCGAATCATTTCTAACATAATCACCACTTGCCTTACGGTGAAAGAAAACATCGTGAAACCTGCATGTCTGAGAAAACCTAGCAAGTTTTCGAAAGACATGTGAAGTCCGCCAATCCGCACTTTTCCAGCGTGGTGGACTATGGCCTGATTTCCCGCATTGAAGAGAGGCCCGTGCCCAGCAGTGGGACTTTAAAAAGGGCTGAATATGGCTGAATAAGGTTTGTATTGTTGTCGAGTATTTGATTCCCGCTTGCTACAATTTTTTATATTGGTTGTGTAAGTACTTGTTACATGTATTCTGAGTGCACGTGTTATGTGTCTTACGTACCCTCAATATACATACTAGGTCCTAGATACTAAAAATAATCTTAAAATTAATAACAATATTGAGTCGACTAAGCAGAAAATATGCGGCTTTTACAAAGCAATACATATTAATATTCTTCTTATCCAAATTTCATGGTCTATCCAGTAGCGATTAATAGCAAAATGAATAGCATAAAAGCTATATAGAATGATTTTAAGTGTCAAAATTTTTAGATAATCGGACTTTTTAGGACGAATATTTCCAGCTTTATTTCAATGGAAGACTAGCAGCAGCGTAGGTGCATTATGATGTAATTTTGCTAGTAAAAATCTACATTGAAGCCTGCTATCACGTTTTGGGTAATTATAACCGAGTTTCTAAAAAAGAGGAGGTTCTGTGTTCTTCTGTGTGTTTTTTTTGTTGTATGGTTATTTAACTTATTATCCACTTGGATATATGTAGGAATTAGAAATCAGATTTACAATTATAGCAGGCCACAAACGCTATGTAATCAAAACGTTATCGCACCTTTTAACTGTGGGTTCATTAGCACCTCCCGTAGCCACCCTTTGTTTCGCCGCCTCCATTTATTCCCGATTAATGACTTTTTAACTGCAATCTAATGAGCCTTTCACTTAACAGATAGAAATGACGCATTGCTTTATGAGGCTCGGGTCTGGTATTATTTGTGTTCACATAAAATTTTAAGAAAATTAATCACTTATTATTAAGCAAAATGACATATAGAGTTCATACCATTATTTATTTTATTCTAAAAATTACTAGATATGTATGAAAACCAATATAATTTAGGGAGTGCTTACTTCTTATGGTAATTAAATGCAATTCAGTAATGTATTATAACTTCCACATTTCCATAGAATTAGTTTATTTATTTATTAAGATCCACCAGTGGTAATTGAATTTATACAGTAGTTTTTCTACAGTAAAAATTTTTCTAGTTTGTTGCACAATTCATATGTTGCATTGATACAACAAGTATTTTAGAAAGAGTTATATAAAACGTTCACAATGGCAGTTGTAGCCCGTTGGTAAAGCAGTCGCATTGAAAAACAAGTGAAACGGGTTCAAACTTCGAGTCTTGTCTATGTGGTTTTCATGTGAGTTCCTTTTTTTTAATATTATTACCACTTAATACGGTGAAGGAAAACATGGAAGAAACCCTATATATCTGAGAGAACTTTAATAGTTAGAAAGATGTGTGAAGTTCGATATTTGCATTTAGTCAGTGTGGTAGACTATGACTTATCCCACACATATTGATCTGTATCGGCTCAGCAGTTAGGTTTGTTAGGGTTGAATTATAATATGAAAGTTTCATAAGATTATTAGATGTCGGGCTTGGATTTTTGGTAAAAATAATATAAAAAAAATAAAAAAAAAAAAAAATTACCCATTTTAATTATAAAATTAATTACTACTTATCAACTAAAAACATGAAATTTACTCACAGTCTAAATATTAACTCAGTTATATTCCATCTTACATGAACACCGCAGCAGAACTAAATTATTTAATCAACAAATAAATTATAAATTAAATGTAATATCGTAACGTAGCAACTACGATACAGCGGTTGCCATCAACGTAATTGCATTACAATATTAATTATTCCCTGGTGAATGAAGTCCATGAAAGGCTTAAATGGGCAGATAATAGCGTTCTTTAAGAGACTGTAGCTTGATTCATTTACCGTTATATTTTAACTTTATCTATACATGTTTTGTTTTTCAGTAAGTACAATGTAGTATTGGCTCTATTTATTATTATATAATTATAACTAAATAAAATATATAAGTAAATTATTATGCATTTAAATATATTATTATGTAATGTTTGATTTGATATCAATAATTCTTTTTTACATTTTATAGCCTATAGGAGACAAGTTGTCATTTTACGTTAAAGATATTTTAAAAATTCTATTGAAATAACAATGGAAATTATAGAATCATAATGTGCAGTGCCCTCATATTATTCTATACTAGTGACTCACCCTTGCTTTGCTTCGGGTTCGTCCCTAGACAAAAATAAATCTATCCCACGGGAACCGTACATTTTTCCGAAATGATATATAGCCTATAGGCAATATATCATTTCGGAAAAATGCCCGTTAACTGAGGAAGGCTATAGCCTTCCTCAGTTAACGGGCTGTCTAATGCAAAAAGAATTTTTCAAATCGGATTAGTAGTTCCTGAGATTAGCGCGTTCAACCAAATAAACAAACAAACTCTTCAGCTTTATAATATTAGTATAGATTACAACAATTATTGTAAAATCACATCTTTGTCTAAGCCCCTTAGTAATTGCCCTTCTGACATCATCCTACAGCCCTCAGGAGCAGATAAATACTAAACTACAGAAGAGGAATATACATAAAATACAGAAGTAGAACTGAAAGCGAAAGTTAATATGAAATATTTTTTATCAAAGCATCGTATATCTAATATATAAAATTCTCGTGTCACAGTTTTCGTTGCCATACTCCTCCGAAACGGCTTGACCGATTTTGATGAAATTTTTTGTGCTTATCCGGTATCTATGAGAATCGGCCAACATCTATTTTTCATCCCCCTAAATGTTAGGGGTAGTCCACCCCTAATTTTTTATTTTTATTTTTTAGACAAAATTTTTATTTTCTATTTTTTTATGATACAACATACAAAAATACATACAATCCTCAATTTTCACCCTTCTACGATCAACCCTTATTTTTTAATAGCCATTTTAGTAATTTAATCATTTTTCCTCTCCGGTCGAAAACTGATCAATCGTGATTTAATGCAAGCTAGGGACGAACCCGAGCGAAGCGAGGGTGAGTCGCTAGTATCTTTATAATATAAATTGGCGAAGACAAAATAGTTTAGTACCTTTTTCCTTTGTTTGTCAAACGACAGTTATTTTTTACATTTTCAATAATGATTATGGTTGAATTTCGACCACTAGGCGAACACTATGTATATTATATGGAAATAGTATACTAAATGAAACTTTGAATAATTGAAGTTATACTTTTTTGGGACTTTTAGAAAAAAATATGAGCGTAAAATTTTTACGATGATAACTGTTTGTTGCCATGGTAACAAACAGTTATTGTTATACGTATTACATATACGAATAATGCAACTCCAAATTATGGAACAAATAATCCAAAACGGTTGGTCCTGCAGGTAGGTTTCGATATTCACATAAAGCGGAGAAAATATTTTTGTGTAAATTGCAAGCGAAAATGAATCTCTGTCTGTTTATCTTTTCATATTTGAACTGCTGAACAGATTTCATATATGCCATTTTAAATCTCCGCTCCACTTACCACTTGAACAAAGCCGTGGGCAAAAACTAGTAAAAGGCAAAAAGTAGATACTTACTTTTTAACTAAAAAGGTATACCTAATAGGTATACGAAATACGAGATAGTTCTAATTAAATAAAGATGGAATTTTATTTTGAAATTTAAATTAAGAGTAATAAAAATCAGTTTACAATTATTGAATGTACATGTAACACACAATAAAAATACACTGTATTTGACAGCCTTCTGTTTTTTCATTTATCGTCAGACAAATATGTATACAGATAAATAAAATTGAAGTGTCTGTTTGTAATGTCAAAATAACAGCTTTATAGTAAATGCATATGGAATTAAATGCGGTAATTATAAGAAAAACACAATTTTTAAAATTTTTGTCTGTCTGTCTGTTTGTTCCGGCTAATCTCCGAAACGGCTGGACCAATTTTAACGGAACTTTTACTAGCAGATAGCTGATATTATAAGGAGTAAGTTAGGCAACTTTTATTTTAGAAAGCGAAACTCTATTTCGCTCAAAAAAATTAAAACGTACCTAGGGACGCGAGTCGCTAGTGAAACATAAAATGGTGTATGTGAAATTGCCATAATTCGTCTTCAAGAACAATCCATGAAGACGCTTTTCTAAATCAACAAAATTAATAGCCGAACTTCTGCTTCTGAAATCTATTAAATTAATCTTTAATTTAAATTTAGCACGTTCTTAGACTTTGTTTTAAGATTTCCTTTCGTTTTGTACGATTAATGACTTTAGTATAAAACAAATGGTCTTTCGTTTGCTTAAATGAATAATATTCTTGCATAATAATTTGACATTAAATGAATTATATTGTACAAATGATTACTTACAATGTTACAAAGACAGTGAGGATTTAATTCATACCAATGAGTCAGATCGATATTAAGTTTTGACTAACAGTCCAATAAGGCTTAGAAGATGTAACTATGTAAGTCCCTCCCGTGATCATGATTGCTGTAAAACATTTGAAATTTCGGGTACCAAATACCAAAATAAATCCGCAAAAAATTCGGAAAAATTTGTTTAAGATGTAAATTATTAACTTTGGTGATTAATTTAGTCAATAAATATATAACAAATATAACTTTAGCAAATAAAATTTTACGATGAACCCGCGATCTCTGGTTCAGGTGCATAAATTAAAAGCTATAACGCTTATCTAAGGTACTTTCATTACCTTTCTTTTATCCCAAATTGAAACCGCTAATGGTTGATGGAAGTATTGTAATTGTATTTATGAAGTAAAGTTTGCTCTCAAAGCTTCGCGCAAAACATAAATAAATTCTTTGTAAATTAATTAATTTTGCAACAATCTGTCGAAAACTTTACCGTGAAACTGAAGCAACTCAGCATTGGGTATTATATAGAGCTTTTAATCCAGTTACAGTTCTGTTCGGAGTGAGTGCGAAATTTTGCATTACAGTGCTTTATGTTGCAATTTTGTTTGAAAGAAAATGTAATTAATAATTCGAGTTTTAAGTTAGCCCTTAAGATGTAGGAATCTATTATAAAGTTAAATTAAATGTTTTTATTAATATTTGAAATATACTGGCGACTTAATCTCACTTCGCTAATAGTAGCCTTTTTTTATGTTAATGCATTTACGCATACCACATGAGATATTATAGTGCATAAGTGTACGTGCAGACACAAGTGCAATTTCTATTCCTGTCACTCTCATACTCCGGTGGGACGACTATTCGACACGACCGGTGAGAGTTAAGGCGCAGGACCGACGGCTTTACGTGCTCTCCGAGGCACGGGGGTGAAACACCGCTAACTTCCCAACTCCGGGCTGCTACTGAGGCTTACTAGACAGAAAGACTCAATAACTAAACTTGGCCCGACCCGGGACTCGAACCCAGGACCTCCTGGTGTGCAGCCGTACATGCTAGCCACTACACCACCGAGGCAGTCACAAAAATGAATGCCCCCAGTGGGACTCGAACCCGCGACCAACTACAAATTGAGTCAAATGTATCGTCGTTATTTCGGGTACATTATGAATATTTAGAAAAAAAATTACGTTTATTTGTTTTAATATTAAGATAACTAACTATATATGTACATATATATATTTTTACGGCACTGTAAAGCTGCAGTCAGCTATATATTTATTACTTCATAATTTTAAATTGCATATATGTACGAGTAGGTACAGCTCAAACGTTAGGACGATGAATGTACGAATTAAATTAATTAAAATGAAGCCTAACGTTACGCTTGCAGTATTGGAATTGTAATAAAACTAATCATACTATTTTTAGTGATATACAAACAAACATAATTTTAAATTATTTTTTTACTAGCGACTCACCCTCGCTTCGCTCGGGTTCGTCCCTAGCTTGGATATATAAAATGGATATAATATATTATCCTTAAGAGATAGACATATGCCATGGCAGACTTTTTTGTAGACCTTTTAAGGTGTATAATACTGTAGTACATTATTTTGATCTATCTCGTAGGGTTAAAAACCTCTAAAATTATCAGTGTTTCTCTGCTATATTATGCATGTATTATACATATAAATCTTTTTCTTGAATCACTCTATCTATTAAAACAAAACCCCATCAAAATCCGTTGCGTAGTTTTAAAGATCTAAGAATGTATAGGGACAGACAGCGGGAAGCGACTTTGTTTTATACTATGTACATAGTGATTAATATATAATTATATTCATATATACTGGGATATAACTGTATGTATATTTACATAGAAACGTATAGAATGTGGGTATCCGATGTTACTGTCTTGTCACTCGTGTAATAAAACTCTAAAACTCATTTTTAAATTTGAATTTCCACCCTGTCGGTTTCGAATGATGCAAAATTTTGCTGAAAATATTCATGACTCCAAAATCACTTTAAAAGTAATTATTTATTTCATAGTGAGGGGTGGATTTGTTGTTGAAAATTATATTATACTGCTAAAGTACCACACAATTTTGATAACTTATATTTTATTCATCATAGATAATTTTAATTTTTTAATTTATTATAATACTGACAGTGCTCGCGGCTTTATCCGCGTTCAAACGATCGCTACCAAACTTCACAAGATCACCCGCCAGGCTAATCTGAAAATTGCCTGATTTCGTAAAAATCTCTCTAACCGTTTTAGAGTTCATAGGAAACATATATGCACTCATCTATTGTTAAATATAGACTAGCGACATACCCTCGCTTCGCTCGGGTGTGTTCCATTTTAATTTAGCCATTTAGGCGCGTTTTACTTTTTTTTGAGCGGCATCCTAATTCGTTTTCTAATAATATTTATAATTGATAATATTTATTTTAAACATTTTTTTTACTTTTATTTTAGTATTGAGTATACTTTTTTATATACTTATAGTCACATGGAGTCCTATATGTATACATACATAGCAACAATTTAAAAGCTAATTGTTCTAAGTCTTGTTATATCCCTTCTACTGGTTGTAGTAGAAATACAACAAGGTAGTAAAAGTTGAGTTTAACGGTTAATGTCTTAAAGAAGAAGTGCTAGCCGAGTGTATGTGGGTTTTACACCCATTCGAATGTTCTGGTTGGCAATGAGCAGGCGATTTGTGGTAACACTAAAGTTAACGATGTTCTAGCGTTGCCCACGACTATGAAAAGCCAATCAAACTTTAATGACCCTTCTTAGCCTCATGTCATCGTCAGTGTTGCCTTTCTAAATATAAACAATGTGAGATAGTTTATAGACTATTAACTATTTTCAAGTCGTTATACGTAAATGTACAGGGTATTTAAATTTTATAGAGAGGGCGCGACTGTGCCACTGTCAACATCGTACTCGCTTATAAATAAATTTTAAAATCGTTTAAGTGCTCCAAAACAAAGTGAAACAAACAAAACATATAACCAGTGTATAAACTACTTCGAACAATAAAACAAAAAAAGATAAACATGGTGCGTTAACAATACAATCTATTAAAAAGTGCATAAAAACGATTTGTCAAAAGACACTCGAAATTCGTGAAGAAATTAAAAATATGACATTATTAAAGTGCAAAATACTAGTGTAGCGTGTATGATAAACTGATAAATTACAATAGTTCAGTGCGTAAATCAAAAACATTTGAGTTTATAACCTCAAAAGTAATCATATATCTATTTATTCCTAAAATCATCGATCGAACTATCAAACAGCGCCATCTATTATAACTCATCAGAACTTCCTAGCCAGGTCCTAAGTCGTTCCGCATCCCGCCATCTAACGACAATTAGTGACACCACTTAATACGCTCAGATAAATCGATCAACGATAAGGCAAGAAGTGCTCACCTTTTCTCAAAGAGGGCGCTAAGAGGTTCATATCCGAGTATGGAGGAAATAAAGAATATGTTAGTTAACATGCAGCAAGATATAAAACAACAAAAACAAGACATACTAGAGATGAAAGAAGATATTAAATGTACAATAATTAACAGCCTCAATGAGAAGTTCAATAACTTAGAACTAAAGAACGAGCTTTTAGAGAAAAAAATAGAAGAACAAACAAATAAAATAAACAACCTAGATAGACAGTTTAGACGCAAAAATTTAATTCTGTTTGGCGTAGAAGAGAGCGAAAAGTCATACGATGAACTCGAAAGAATGGTAATAAACATAATAAATACATACATAAAAATTTCATGCGATACTAACAACATTGAAGCTGTTAGAAGATTGGGGAAAAAAGGTGAGAAAGTTAGACCGATAGTAATAACATTCAACACATTGGGCTTCAAACTAAAAATACAAAAAAATAAAAATCACTTACAAAATACATCATATTACTTAAAAGAAGACTATCCAATCGAAATTTTAATTAAGCGTAAAGAATTACAAGTCGAATTACAGAAAGAAAAAGATGCAGGCAACACCGCTTTTATAAAATACGACAAAATTATTATATTGAACAACAAACAACCCCCACATAAACAGTCAAGCAAAAGAAACCTATCTGAATCCCCGGAGACACTTCACCCTGGCAGCCAAAATGTTCAACAGACTAGTAAGCAACCACCTAAGAAAAACAAAGGGAACTTGAAGAACTATATAATACAAAAGCCCAAACTAATCCTCGCTCAGACAGAAACAGCTCAACGCCAAACTGAGACATCACAGCACATCACAGCATAGCAACCAAAATCGGACCCTCTTCCAACCCCTAATTTCCCAGTACGGCCGGTCACCGCGGGAAAGTACGACCAAAACCCCCCAAGAGAAAATATTGAAACGATAAATACCTTCTATATTTGTACCCTTAATGTAAGATCATTATCTTCTGAACAAAAATTTATTGAACTTAAAGCAGCACTACAAGATATTAAACACGACATAATAGGTTTGTGCGAAGTTCGCCGCCTAGGAGAAAAGATAATCGAAGACGACGAATACATCTTGTACCACATAGGCCAAACTAAAGGACTACATGGAGTAGGTTTTCTAGTTAGGAGGAAATACAAAAATAACATCATAACATTTATCGGAATATCTGAAAGAGTGTGCATACTAGAAATCAAGTTAGAAAACCGATGTTTTGCAATAATCCAAGCGTATGCACCCACTGAAAACTCATCACAGGAAGAAATAGACAGTTTTTACGAGGACTTAGCGAAAGCTCATGATTCCACATCTACGGAGTACATATTCTCTATGGGTGATTTTAATGCCCAAATTGGAATTCCTGAGAAGTACGAACGTTCCGCTACAGGCGAGTATGGCTATGGCATCAGAAGTATTCGAGGTACGAGACTAATTCAATACGCACAAGAATATAACCTTAAAATCATAAATACAATGTTCAAACTAAAACCTAAAAACCGTTGGACGTGGATCTCTCCAAATAGAAACACAAAAAATGAAATTGACTATATTATGACCACGAAGCATCACATGATTTCTAAATATGAAGTACTAACATCCTTCTCTTTTGGATCGGACCACAGACTAATAAGAGCAACATTACACCTAAAATCAACAAAGAAAAGTAGACGGAATTTTTCTAATACATCCAATAAGCTGAAAACTTTAGAGGAGCAAGAAATGTACCTTACAAACCTTAACTGCTTTATACCAGAACTTATAAAGACTCAAAATAACTATAATGTGGAGGAATATTACCAACAAATCATTCACTTTATCAAGATAAGCCTAAAAAACGTTACAGGAACACAAAGGAACAAAATCCTATCGGAGCAAGCGCTAGAACTCATGAAAGAAAGAAGCGTACTACAAAATAAGCCTAAATTAAACAAAACTGATAAAGAAAAATTGAAAACTCTATATAAACTTACTAACAAAGAAATAAAAAGATGCTACGATACCTACAGAACAACAATTATACAAAGACACCTCGATAATTCTAGATCTGCTAAAAAAGCTTATAAAGAACTAAATCAAGCCAAAGCATGGGTTCCTTTTCTCCAGTCTGGTAATAACAAATGCAAGTCTCGCACAGAAATCATAAATGCTGCTACTAACTTTTACGCTAATCTATACAGCCAACCAGACACGCCAAAGCAAAATAAGGTTGTTTGCCATTGTACAGACACCTCTCCAACACAACAATTTACAGAAAAAGAAATCTTGAAACAACTAATGAGACTTAAGGCGGAAAAAAGCCCAGGACCAGACGGGATCACAAACGAATGTATCAAGGTTGCGAAGACTCTACTACTGACACCAATCACTATCCTATGGAATAAAATACTCAAGGAAGAAGCGGTGCCACACCGATGGATGGAATCTGAAATTATACTACTATATAAAAAAGGCGACCCAGCTGACATAGGCAACTATCGTCCCATAAGCCTCATGCCTTGTTTTTACAAGCTATTTTCCTCCTGTCTACTCGAAAGGATAGCCCCAGAAATCGATGCTCACCAACCGATCGAACAAGCCGGATTCAGAAGTGGCTTCAGCACAATAGATCATATCCAAGTAGTAGACCAGGTGATAGAGAAATACCTAGAATTTAATAAACCCCTATACATAGCTTTCATAGACTACAAAAAAGCTTTTGACTCAATTTCACACGAAAGCATCTGGGAATCGCTGAATGAACTAAACATAAAAGAAAAATATATTAATATCATAAAATACATTTACAGTAACAGCACAAGTAGAGTCAAGCTAGATAGAGTAGGCGAAACAATCAATATAAACAGAGGAGTCCGGCAAGGTGACCCAATTTCACCAAAATTGTTTATAGCCGTCTTACAACACATAATGGGAAAACTACCATGGTCCAATCGAGGTATTAATATAAATGGGAACTTTTTAAGTCATCTCAGATTTGCCGATGACATAATTTTGTTTTCGGAAACCCCCCACCAACTACACAAAATGGTAAACGACCTAAACCAGGCTAGTATAAAAATTGGTTTAGAAATGAACCTTCAAAAAACAAAAATTATGACTAACCGCAGTGTATCGCCCATCACAGTAAATAACACCCCTCTCGAGTTTGTAAAAAAATACATATACCTAGGGAAACAGATCTCTTTTAGCAAAGAAAGGAACATTGAAGAAATAAACCGAAGAGTGGCGATTACCTGGAACAAGTTCTGGAACCATAAGGAAATACTTAAATCGCAACTTCCGCTGCCGACCAAGAAAATAGTCATGGATACAGCAATATTACCGTGCCTCACCTATGGGTGCCAGACTTGGACCTTCGATCTCAAAACCAGGAATAAAATTCAGACTACCCAGAGAAGAATGGAAAGAAGTTGCCTAGGTATAAAATTGAAAGACAAGATTAAAAACGTTGACATTCGAAAAAAGACAAAAGTATGCGATGCCTTAACTTTTTCACTGAAGGGAAAATGGAAGTGGGCGGGTCACTTAGCGCGTTACAAGGATGATAGATGGACCCTGAGGTCAGTGAAGTGGTCAGGACCAAGAGGCACCAGAACAAGAGGTCGACCAAGGGCCAGGTGGGCAGACGAAATAGTAGCGATGGCGGGCGGAAGTTGGCTGGACACAGCTAAGGACAGAGAATTGTGGCATACCTTGGGGGAGGCTTTTACCCGATCGGGGTCCATACAAAAAAAATAAGGAACTTAAATAAATAATAAATAAAACTTAGAATTAAATACATGTACTTAACTTACAATAATAGAAAGTGTTAAATGTAAAAAAAAAAAAAAAAAGTTTATGTGTATGTGATCTTATATTGTATGGAATTAAATAAAGCTCTATTATTATTATTATTATTATTATTATTTAAATTTTATAACATTAATTTGTAATGTTAGCAAAGGTAGCTCATTGGTAAAATGGCCGTTTAAAATAACCAAGTAAAGCAAGCTACTTCAAAATCGGTTCTCGAACTTCTAACATGTTCATTTGCCAATCATTTAAAACGTGGTTATTACATGCAGATACGGTAAAGGAAACATCGTAAGGAAACCTGCAAGTCTGACGGAACCTAACTAGTTTTCAGGAGACATATTAAATTTCCAAATTTAATATAATTTAATATTTTAAGTGATTTAAAAGATCATCGTTATTTTTGTAAGACAAAAAATATTTAAATACTAATATTACGTAAAAATGAAGTACCTAATATAATGAAAAAACACGAAAGTGTACTCATATGCAGAATTCATATTCAATACGTTGCTATTTTAGGTGAAATGATATTTGCATATTTGCTGAATGAAATAGACCAAAATAAATTTCATCAATCAGCTTTTAAAATAGGGTATTCCCGATGGATTGGGATAACGCCAGAACACATTTAAACCTAAACCAAACAAACCAGTCCGCTAGTTTGTGACACGTCGATGTTGCGAACTCCTGCTTTCTGAAGTTCCGATAGAATTGCATTTTATTTCACAAAGTTTGGTACATTGAATTTTATTTCTAACAATACTGCTGTAGATTACACTGTCTGAAATTGAATTGTGTTAGCAGCACAAAGTATGACGTGAGGTGTTCTATATGTTATGGTAATATTTATTATTTTTAACAAAGAGTATTGTCTGAAACCAGCTTCATGTCACTGTAAAGTTATAAAATCTGATTTGAACAGTTCATTAAAAAAATCAATAACTCGAAAAGGTATTTTGGAGTATGTGCCAGTCGGCATAATAAACCTAGAAAACTAGAAACCGATATAGTCATCATCAGATGATTTTTATTGAAAGCGCTGGTTAAACAATAACAGCTAATGGTGCTCATAGTCAGCACTATAAGTTGCTATGATGATAATGATAATTTAAAGAATCAATACGTCACTTATTGGTCATGTAATTTCCTCATATGTTCCTCAATTCCATACAACTCTAGACTGAATATTTTATAAAATAATAAAAAAATATGTAACTAAAAATCTGCGATTCCACACAATAACTTGCATAATTGCACTTAAAGCTTATTAACACTATAAACTTTATTCGACTTATTTCTATCCCTAAGTAAGTGTCATGTCACTTTTCGTCCTATAAATTATCCCTATGCTTTTAGTCCATGGCTGTATGATAGCGGAGAAGAAATACTAACATAAACTCTCTCATATTTATGATTTGCTCATTACTAACACAAAACTCAAGGTTATAATTAATTCAAGAAATTTAGCATAACTTTCATTCTACTAATACGCATTTCGTCGTTGAGTTCACACTGAAGAGTTAAGTGACAAACGCTTACTCCGTTTCTTCAGTGTCGTGAGCGCGTTATACTGTAAATGATGTGGATATAATGCAAGCGGGAATCTTTTCCACTTTTAACCGAAAAGAAGTATTTCTTTTTCCACTGAATTTATTCGAAGGGCCGTCTAAAAGTATTACTTAGTTTAAAGTAAGATTTTTGCGAGAGTTTTAAGTTTTTGACTAGAGAATAGAGAAGTTTGTACTATAGCGAGATAATGACAGAACTTAATCAACACTTATTTTTTTTTTGTTTTAATCAATAATCACTCAATTCGTTAAAGTAATAAGAGTATGTTTTAGATTTTAAGAAAATAATTAGTTTAATTTGAAGATGTAGAATAAAGTAATAGTTTAAGACTAGTCTCCTTTAAAGTGAATTTATTTTCAATGTTTGCTTGACGATTGACTTTCTTTTGAGGAATTTTAGTTTTGTAGGCACACACAAATATATACATACACATCCTTTTTATACTTGCCTATTTTCGATAAAAAAATTTTTATTCACCTTTTTTTTATAAATCACATTTGTGACAGATTTGAATAAAAGAGAAAGTAGCGACATTTAAAAGGCGTACTATGATATGCATGATTTTTATTTCTGTATTCTAATAAAATAGAAGAAAACAATCTAATACTGCTGGAAACATTATAAATTTTCATTAAATATTAATGAAAATTAATAATCAGCTTTGGAAATAATTCGTGTTTTTATATAGATAGGAAAAACAGTTTAGTACCTTTTTATCCTCTGTTTATCAACCGATTGTTTTTCGTTTGGTTGCTATTGACAAGGTTATGTAGTCAAAATTCGATCATAATTTTTTTTGTTCAAAACTCTGTATTGATACAGAAATCATTATGATCAAATTTCCGCTACTGGACGAACACTAGTAGTATTTAATGGCTGTTTTAGTTCACTTCTTACATCAAACACCTTTTGCTGTATGTTTTGTAAATGGAGGAAATATCAGCGCTATTCGTTGTTGCTACCAGCGATCTGCTACACAACTTTAGGAGTTTAGACATGAAAGAAAGGAAAGTTATATATATATATAAAACAAAAATGCAATCTAGTCAAAAATAATGCTATATTTCACAGTAGACTTGGTCTTGAGGTTGCCATCAACACAATCGCATCACAATATTAATTATTCTCTAGTGAATAGAGTTCGCACAAAAGGTTTAACTGTGCAGATAATAGCGTCTCCTTCGTGGCGGAGGCTGCCGTTTCCTTTTGTGGTGTTATCAGTCATCTTCAGATAACTTAAAATTTTAAGTATAAATTATATGTATGTGTTTATGATTATTATGCCCATATAAGGAACTCACTAGAAATGTTCATATATATATACAGTGAACATTTGTCATGATTTTGAAATTAGCATGTTTTTATTTATTAATAATTAAAAAGAAAGTTATTTGACTTCCTTCTAGCCATTGTATTTTACTAAGATTTTATATTTATAATCTATACCGGAAATGAGTAGTCTTGTGAAGTTAGCGCCAACAAATATAATGAGTAAATTAATGATTAAAAAGGTGGACACTTCTTGTTGAGCTCTGGAGGAGTAACACTAAAAAAATAAATTAAGATTAAGTTTAAATAAATTAAAATTAAATAATTTAAAGTATTAACCATATTGTAAATAATAGTAGTAAATTAAAGAAATAAACTACGGAAGTGCTGTTTTGTTAAACATTCAATAAAAAAAATCGTAGGAAATTAGGTCACGTTGGAGAAGATATATATTTTTACTATTCACGTTGGAAACTTTGCAGGACTTTACTTTGCAGGACATACTTATTTAAGGCTTAAAGCTTTTTAAAACTTGAATTTACCTAAACTTAGTTACTAATAAACATGCCATAATCTAGATAATTAATATTGTAATGAGTTTTAGTTCTGGAATTATAAATTTTAGCTGAAGACAGTATAGATTTTTATTGCATTACATTATAATATATTTTATTTTACACGAGAGTCACTTCTAAAAGTTCACTTACACTCGCGGTACACGCACTAATAACTCGTCTGTAGTTTAAGTATGTATACCTAGCTTTTAGTAAGAAATTAATTCGGTAACTAAAATGAAATGTAGCTTGGTCAAATAAAGGTTTTTTTTACTTTTATTATTTAATAACTCGTCAAATTGTCACCTCCTTTTTATATGAATATAAAACAAAAATAAATCAAGAAATAGAATTTTCTAAATTGCTTTCATGTTGATAATTTCTTTCTCGAGAATTTTTTGCCTTTTCCCAACAAACGGTAATTTTACTTGAAAGATTTAAATCTATCCTGGATTATCCTTCAGCATACTACGCAATAATACAATACAGCGAAATTACCTTGCACCGTTTTACGCTCTTGACTGTAAAAAAGCTTATGTTAATTTCAGTCGAGACTAGTACGCCGTCTCTTGAAACCAGTTAAATGGCTAGACGCGCCAAATGTTTTTTCATAGGAGTTTGGCATATCGTGAAATAATCGTATAAGTTCAATATAAGGTAGCTATTTTGAGATTACGCAGATTTTAAAAACTTTAACTTTATTTAGTACTAGTGACTCACGCTCGCTCCGCTCGGGTTCGTCCCTACTTACATTTCAACGTTTAGTATAGATTTCTCAGAGATGAGATATTTTCCCGCAGTAAAAAGTATTCTATATGTTGTCCCGCATAACTAGCTATCATCATACTAAATTTCATCAAAATCCCTTCCAGTGGTTTTTCCCGTGATGCGGTCACAGACAGACAGACAGACAAAAAATCTAAAAACTATAGATTCGGCCTCTGTATCGATAATAATGTCTATTTCAATAGGATTTTCCAAAAAATATTGAATGTTTGGAGTATGGGAAAATTAAACCAACTCCAATAGAATTATATACATGAGTTTAATAATATGTAAGAAAATCTAATAATAATACATGACGTGAGTCAACTTAACTTTTTCTTCTGCTTTTTAAAATAGGCGAAACGAAACAAGATATAAAAACTCTTTTTGCGTTTCGCCACATCACCCCCCCACGGAGTGAAAAAGAATTAACTAAAATCTGAATTTAACACATCTGCCAGACCGTGTGGTATATTGTTTTATACGATGCAAATCATCTGGACCATTAACCTGTAAAGGGGGCGTGGATGTGATAGTAAGTGGTGTAGGTGTCTGTGGTGTTGGGCCATTTAACTCTTGCTGGAAATGTTCCACAAATGCTGGTTTTACCCTATCTACACTAACTACTACATTTTTATTCTTGATGGCAATTGTGATTGTCTTACCATCACTAGCCCTGTCTATAATTTGGTACGGTCCAGTATATGGTGGTTGCAGAGGTCGTCGAATTGAGTCGTCTCGTAAGAAAACGTGACTTGCTGTCTTTAGGTCTTTAAAAACAAAAATTCTAGGATCCGTGTGTCTAGATGCAGGAATAGGGCGAAGTTTAGACATTTTGTCACGAAGCTGTGAAATAAAATGTGACTGCTCTTCAAAGTTTTCAAGAGCTGATGGTGCGAGCATCTCCCCAGGTAAACGAAGGGGTTCACCGTAGAGCATTTCAGCTACCGTACTTTTCAGGTCTTCCTTAAAAGCTGTACGCATACCTAAAAGAACAAATGGTAATGCTCGCAACCAAGATTCCTGATGACACATTAATGCAGCTTTCAACTGTCTATGAACTCGTTCAATCATGCCATTGGCACAAGGATGATAAGAAGTAATCCTATTACGTTTTGTAGCGAAATTATGCATCAATTTACGAAAGACATCAGATTCGAACTGTGCGCCTTGATCTGTGGTGATTACAGATGGAACACCGAAACGAGAGACCCATTCTCTTATGAAGGTCTCACATACTTCCTCCGCTGTTATAGAGCGCATAGGCCAAACTTCTGGCCATCTAGTAACACGATCAATTGCTGTTAGGCAATAACGATAATCGCCACATATTGGAAGAGGACCAATAATATCTATATGCACATGCATAAAACGACCAGTTGGCACATCAAAATTTCCTAGTGGAGTGAAATTGTGCCTGGTAACCTTGCAGCGCTGACACGCCTGACAAGCGCGTGACCAAGCGCGGCAATCTTTCCTTACAGATGGCCAAACAAACCGATCAGTTACCAAACGAGTTGTTGCTCGAGCGCCAGGATGACTCAAGTTATGTAATTTTTCAAATATCGCACGGCGAAAATTAGTCGTCACAAAAGGACGTGGTTTTCCCATTGAAACGTCACAGGTTAACGTTATGTTAGTACCAGGAACTCTAACTTTTTCTAACTGAAGGCTGGAACCGTTTTCTTGCAACATTAGCAGCTCTGGATCACACTCCTGAGATTTTGCTAACTCTTGGTAATCTGGTTCCATTGAGATCGCTTCAATGCGTGACATGGCATCCGCAACTACGTTGTCGTCACCTTTAATATATTGAATATCGGTGGTGAATTGACTTATGAAAGATAGTTGATTAAGCTGTGGAGGCGGAAGCTTTTCACGGCGTTGAACGAATGCATATAGCAAGGGCTTATGATCAGTAAAAATAGTTACATGCTGAGTTTCTAAAATATAACGAAAATGCTGTACGCTCTCATAGACCGCCAAAAGCTCGCGATAATAGGCTGGCCATTGCGACTGTTGTGGAGTTAATTTTTTGCTGAAAAATGCTAAAGGATGCCATTTTCCATTGATAAATTGTTGAAGGCAAGATCCAATATGAATACTAGATGCATCAGTAAATAATCCTATAGGAACATCGTTTGCTGGGTGCTGCAATAAAGTCACGTTACACAGGCTCTTTTTACATAATTCAAATTTTTCTAACAGTTCAGGCGACCAAGGAAACGGTTTTGAACCTTTACTATTAGAAGCAACTAAAGCTTCTATAAGCGGCGCCTGAAAATGTGCAGCTTGAGGAATAAAACGACGATAATAATTTAACATGCCTAAAAACCTGCGCATACCCTGAACAGTTTGTGGAGGAGGAAAATCTAACAACCCTTGAATTCGCTCCTGAGGTGGCTTAGTACCTTCAGCATTAATAAGAAAACCTAAGAACACAACTTCGCTGGCACCGAAAACACATTTTCCGGAATTAATAACTACTCCGTATTCCTGAAGACGCTTAAAAAGAATACGTAGATGCTCCTTGTGGGTGGTCTCATCTTTAGAATAGTAATAATAATAATAATAATACTAATCCGTCGCCTGCAGGATTATCACACGAATATTATGAGCGACAATTTTAAACAATGGCGGCTTGACATCCACAAATCGAAGAAAATTGTTTTATTTAAAATAACATGTGACAAAATATTAAAAGTTTTGCACTTTTCTCACATGAACAGTTCACGACGCTTGTTAACACTTTATCAATAGAACCATCTTCCAGGCATTACATGCGATAGATGAAATGGCGATCTAAATATGTTAAAACTGTAACATATTTGTAGTGTAATTCGTCGTAGAAGCGTTGTTCTGGAGGGGGTCACCACTTTGGAGTATGGGAAAATTAAACCAACTCCAATAGAATTATATACATGAGTTTAATAATATGTAAGAAAATCTAATAATAATACATGACGTGAGTCAACTTAACTTTTTCTTCTGCTTTTTAAAATAGGCGAAACGAAACAAGATATAAAAACTCTTTTTGCGTTTCGCCACAAATGTACGGGTTCAGCTTAGTTACAATTTTATTATATGTATAGACTAGCGAATCTCTTTTGTTTTCCTCGGTCGCGTCGCCTAATAAAGTTACTTAATGGTCATATTTTTCCAACTTTAATTTTTATCACAATTTCTGACAATAGACCCATTTTTATCGGAATAAAAATATCCTATAGCACTCAGCATAAAATATACACCTTCTTATTAGTGACTGAATTATCAACATCGGATCAGTAGTTTCAGAGATACCCCTACATACGAGTACAAACTTACAACATTACTTCTTTTTAATGTCAGTGTAGATTAAATCCAAACTTTGTATGTAAATATATACAGTATTAGTAATAAATAGTTTGTGAATATTTATAAATTGCTTATAGAAAAAAAAATATACAGAAATATGTACATACATATACCTATGTATATATCTATTTTTTAACTTATAATTCAGCTCCATTCCCTTTTCAAGTGAGCTAGTAGAATGAGCAGGTGATTTGACACTCAGCGACGTTCTTATATTCTCCTTAAGGCTATGAAACGCCAATCAAACTTTAATCCCTCCTTAGCCTAGAATACCACAGAGCTATACTTTGTCATTAACGATAGGTAGAGTCGTTGCCTGTCGGTCTTGACAGTTCAAAATGTAACCGTTAAAATGGATATTTCTTGTGTAATTCTAGATTTTATTTTTTATGTTTCCTTGAGAGCAAAATCCAATAGAAATACTAGTGTTTTCCCGCGGCTTCGCATAACTATATTAATTTTGTATTAGTACTTTATCTTTATATATTATAGCCTATGTGTTAATTTGATGTATAAACTACATATATTATTGTAAAGTTTTATCAAAATCCGTTTAGTAGCTTTTGCGTCAAAGAGTTATAAAAATTCATTGATCTATCCGTCCTCACTGAAGTTTATAATAAGTTTTAAGATTAATATTTACTTATAATATGATTAATATTTACTACCAGCGACAAAAATTATAAATAAACATTTATTTTTAATATAAATAAACAATACGCTTATAAATATAAGTATAGGTATATTATAATTTATAAATGTATATTTTATTTTATGGTAACTAAATACGCGCGAAACCCCGAAAATAGTAAATTATATGAAATTAAGAATACATACAATGTAATTAAACGTATGTATGCATTCAGCCCTTTTTAACTTTCAATACAAGGGGGATCAGGCCATTGTCCACCACCCTGGTCAAGTGCAGGTTCACGGACTTCATATGTCTTTCGAAAACTTGCTAGGTTCTCTCAGACAGGTTTTCTCAAACTGTTTTCCTTCACCGTAGGAAAAGTGGTAATCATGTTGGGAATAAGTTGCACATCAGAGGTGCGAGACTAGGATTAGAACACAGTTTACTCGGTTTCCCAAGCGAGTGCGTTACCACTAGGCTACAACTCTCTATTGTAATTATATAGAACTTATTAAATTAACGCAAAAATATTAACTTTACTTTGAGATGGTAAAGTCCTGCGGTAGAAGGACGAACGGTGCTTCCTTTGTTCTTAAATTATGTTAAGAGAGCATTTGAACTTAAAGCAAACAAAGTGAAGAGCATTTGTTAAACTATTTTGACACATTACTGTTTCTTCCAGTACACTTGCGGTTAGTAATTTGAGTATATTAAAGCGCACAAGGAAGTGTTAAGTCCTAGAGCACTATACTTATAAATATCTATATAAATAAAAGTGAATGTTGGTAAGCGCATAACTCAAGAATGACCGGACCAATTCGGCTAATTTATTTTTTTGTATGTTCCTTAAGGTCCACGGAAGGTTTTAATACTTACAAATAAAAAAAAAAACTATATCCATGTTACTATGTCCAATCTAGGGACGAACCCGAGCGAAGCGAGGGTGAGTCGCTAGTTTATACTACATTTACTCAACTCATATATTTTTAGCATATTATATAAAAAAAACATTGATAGAATAGAATTTGTTCATTGATTATTTTTATGTTTATGTATTTAAAGATTAAAATGTTACAGGTAGCGCCATCTTTTAGCAAATTTTATGAATAATAGTAGCCAGCGAATATATTACTCGAGGTCTTAGTTACTGTCCCCCCCAATGTACGTTAACCTTTTCGTTGTTGGAGGGTTAGTAGCGTCCGGCGGTCCAACCGGGTGCAAAGTCAAGAAACGTACTGGAAGGCGGCCCACCTCAGTGGGTGGTGTTCCATGCGGGTAGCTCCAGGCAGTTCTATGATAGCATAGTGGACTATGGGCACAGCCCCTTAGGTAGTGTAGTCTGCTTCGGTAGACCTGCCGTAGGGGCGGCGTAAGCAATCCTGTAATGCTCCATTAAGACGGGGGAGGTGCTGTTGGGTTTTAGTGTTTAGTACATAGTTTTAGTAATTCCGGCCGGCTTCTGTAGCTGGTGAGTCCCACCTGCTTTTATGTAGATGGTATGCATAAATGCATTTCCCAACATTAAAAAAATGGTCATAACTACTGTGTACGTTCAAACAAACACACATAAGTTTTTTTTCGCGTACATGAAGCACGGCTGATCAGATTGTTATAATTTTTTTTGTGTATACTTAAAATTTTTATTAAAAGACACTATTAACTTACTTTTTATTACCATACCAATGAATGTAACTAAAAGTTCAGTTTGAGGTTCAAAAGTTCAGTTTCAAAGTAGGTCCCTACTTAACTAACAAAGTTTAAAAAAAGATATGTAAACCTTAAAGACAATTTAAAATTTAAAATAAGTAACACTTTGTCCTTGTGGAACAATTTTATATTGACATGACCCAAAGGTAGAGATCTTAAATATCTCAAAAATTCTCATTAAATAGTGAATTTACTGTTTCTCGTTTAGGTAAAAGATTTTTTACCCAACATCTTTACTTAGCTGCCTCGTAGAACCTTTAGAGAGGTATAATGTTAAGAAAAACGTTACTTTGGAACAATTTTCCTGCTTACTTTCGAAGCGTGAAATTAGAGTAGGAAGCTATAGAGTGCTTTAGAGGACCACTTCTTTCTGTAATTAATTATCTGCTGTAAATAGGTTATCCATATTATATCCAGACGACACGTTTTGCTCAGTTTGTAGTGATCCTACTTGATGTGCCTGCGGTCGCTGGTTTGAGTCCCTCTGGGAACTTTCATTTGTGCAATGAGCACGAATGTTTGTACTCCAGTCATGGGTGTTTATAATTATAATATATACCTGTATATTTAAAGTTATATATGTGTAGAGTTTCAACTATCTGGTATCCATATCAGAAGCCTCCTAGATTACCTTGGAACTAGATTTATTATTTACACTATATATTTCTAGAATTTTCCACCAGCCAAACGCGGAGTATGCAAGGCGTTTCCATATAGCCTTAAATAACATAAATTATAAATATAATATACGTTAATGTAAAGAATAATGTTATTACAAAAATATTTCTCATATAAAATATAATTATAGTTCCAAAAATAATTTTAACGTCTTCGACTATATGAGTAGGTACCTTGGCACAAACATGTGTCAGCTAATCAGCTGTTACACAAATCGATTTCTAGGTAATCGAATATGTCTAAACTAAAAAGTACCTATAAAAGACTGACATATTATAAGCACATTACATAACGTTTAAATATATTATGATTTTCTATTAGCCATAAGAATTAGAATGTTAAAAGAGATAACAATAAGCTATGAAGTGATGGTTTTCATGAAAGTTTTGTAAAAACCTTGTGGTCAGAGTAGGCGTTTCCGTGGAAGCACTAGTACTAGAAGTGTACGTTAACCTTTAAGTGTTTTCAGTTTGCACAATAAGAACGCTAGCTAACAACTAATCGTATTATTACCTGATTCCGAGGAAGTCTTGACCTTTGTCCCTTTCATCTTGTACGAAAATAATCTATTATGAGTAAGTTATAATATATTTATAACATTATTAGATAGAGAGTTAATAGTTGGCTATTATTTGTTTAAGCATTCTAGTGGCTAGCATGTACGGTTGCAGCTCCGGAGGTCTTGGGTTTGAGTCTCGGGTCAGACTAGGTTTAATTAATGAGTTTTTCTGTCAAGCAATTCTCAGTAACAGCTCAGAGTTCGGAAGTTGGTGGTGTCATACCGCCATGTCTCAAAGAGTACGTAAAGCCGTCAGTCCTGCGCCTGATCTATTAGCGTTCGTGTCGAATTGTCGTCCGTCCGTAAGTTTGGGCATGATAGAAGTAGAGAATGTAATTGTGTGCACTGCACACATATATTGGTGCACGATTCTCTATCTCCTGCGTAGATTCTCAGTGAGTTTGGTCACCGTGACTGAAATCGCTTCGGATTACATGAAAAATTAATTGTTAAATATTTTTTTTTAATTTTTCTTAACAATTTTCAGTAAGCTTTAAAAAAATATATATAAACGTGCAACTTTTCTGTTATAGATATGGAATATGGATAAAAAATGTAAATATTGTATAGTATGCATATCTATTAAAAAATCACACAGTATGTATGTACATATTATATCTTCATACACCACCCTCAGATTCTTATAGAATTTGGTAAAATATATATAAATTAAAGTCAGATTTTTTTATACACTAAAAATGACAGCACATCTAAGTTTATGGCAAGAATAAATAGATAAGGTTTGCTTCTTATTTTGTACGTTCTTTTAAGAATTTTATTTGAAACAAAGAAAATCTTAGTCATCAGGTACGAAATTTATTCAAACGCAGCCGAATAAACGCTAAGTGTAGATCCATAAAGTCACTATAAGACGGTTTATAGACTTGATTTGTATTTCGATGGTTGACTTTCGAAACAATCAAATGAAAACGTTATTGACAACAACCTGCTTTCTAAGAAAATTCTTCATTGAATATGCGATATTTGGGTACATTATCGTATCCTTACTAATATTATAAATAAGAAAATGTGTTTGTGTGAGCTTTTTAATCCTTTCAAGATGATAGAAGTTGAGCCGAGAAACGAATATATAATATTTAATAATATAATATTTATTTAATTTTAATATTATTTAAATAATATAATATTTTGTTTTAGGAATTATTAACACAAGCATGTCAATATCTTATGTAATCATCATCAATCAACATGTCTATTGAATCGGTACCTACATTTTTAATGCTGTTTACATTGCAGGCTAAACAATAGGACACAGTACCTTACGTCATCTGTAAATCTATATTAATTATGTATTGAGTGCCGAATTGTGATGCGTATATTTGTATAATCAATACAAATATTTTTTTTAAGTGAGTTTTGACTATAGCGCAGTAGACTCATCAAACCGTCAGTCAATACGTCATTAAGTTTTTCTTATCTATACATACTAGTATAATAAAATTCTGAGTCGAATCTGTACATTAAATATTTTTCGGAAAATCTTATTGAAACAGACATTATTATCGATACATAGGCCGAAGCTATAGTTTTTATCTATCTCTCTGCCTGCCTGTCTGTCTTTCTGTCTGGGAATGCATCACGAGGAAACCACGGCAGATTTTGATGAAATTTGGTATGATAATATCCAAGTCACCATATACATAGAATACTTTTTACTGCGGGAAAATATCTCATCTCTGAGAAATTTATACTAACCGTTAAAATATATCTAAGGACAAACCCGAGCAGAGCGAGGGTGAGTCGCTAGTAAGAACTAAATTTTTATCAATATTAGCAATGTAAGAATATGTTGGTTGGTATTATGGATTTGCCTTTCTTTCACACACCCATCGATGGTGTTTTGCATAAAGATAATTTATGGGTCGGAAAGTAAAATAAGCTACTATTTCCCAATGGCTCATTACTTTGCTACAAGGTAACTTAAGTACCTTTCTGAGCGAGGTCGGTTACTGAAACTTTGTAAAAGATAATGTGATTTCATTTACCGTAACTCATAAAGATATATTATATAATAAAATAAGACAAGAGCGATAAATAAAAAAGCTTTTATATATGATATATATCAATTAAATGGATCTATTTATACTTCAGCTCTCTTTCTAGACTTTCATTTGTTCTCATAGATTAATGATCAGTGTCTGAGCTTTATTTGGATCCGATTGATAGTTTTTGTAAGAAATCTTTACTTACGAAATATATAAATTACTCTATCAGCTTCTTTTTACATTAGTCTTGATTTGTCATCCTTTCACTCACAATTGCGCAATGAAGCCTTCATTTTTAGCCTTTAGATGGTATAAATACGATAAAAAGTAGCGTATACCACAGCTCAGAAACTTTAGTCATTTCTTTCTTAACCGATTTCTGTCACGGTGATCTATATTACTGAGACTAATAATCTCCCGGGAAATATTAATCAATGTATTAATACGCGAAGCAAAAACTTTGTACACCTTTTTACGAAAATTGCGCGGACGGAGGAGTATGAAATTTCCCACACTTATATATAGTTTATATAGAGAAGGAGCACAGAATGCTAATATTTTTTAAAAAATATGCATAAAAAATACATTAAGTCAATAAAAAAAAACATTACATACACTACCATGTATTTGACACACACACGCATATAATAGACTCTTTTGTTTATTGTTAAAGTCTGTGGTCAAATTGAGAATAGATTAAAATTGTAATATACGCAAGACAATAAATATATTATAACTTAATGAATTATGGTTTATTTTGAACCACGCGGCGATCACTAGTATTTATAAGTGTGCCTACACAAACACATGCACTCTATACTCCTTTCACTCTCTAAGTTCGATGGAACTACAGCATTGTAAGATGTCAGGCGCAAAACCAACCACTTTACGTATTTTTCTCGGAACGTGGGTATAATACCGCTAACTTCTTAACTTAGGGCTGCTACTTAGAAATTTTTGGCAGATAATCTCCTTTATTAGCCCTACTCAGATCTAGAATCTGGGACCCCTGAATGTGCCATTTCACGTAATACCTAGTAGACCAAGGAAGCAGTTACAGAAGGTCTAACAAATAACATATGTATATCATATTTTAACATTAATTTTTTTTTAACTTTAAGTTTTAATTTTAAAAGGAAGAATAAAGGCTTATTTAAAGGGCAATATACGGTCAATATTGAAAACTGATGAATCAATTAATTTTAATTAACATTACCATTTGTAATTTTAATATTTCAGTAGATATTTAAGTTTCATTTTAAGAACTATGGAAAAAATAATTACAGATATTCTCTGATTTTATTTAGAACTTTGTTATAAACTTTGCTACGAAAGCAAAATAAATGTACAGTGGGTTTTATAGAGCTTTAAATTCAGTTACAACTCTATCGTAAGAAGTGTGGATTTTAATATTTTTTATTTTTGCTTGAACAGAAATACTTTACAAACAATAATAACTGTTTGAATAACTAATATACTTTTAAAATAGATATGAAGATATTTCAGTTTCAGTGTCTTAATTACTTTCAAGTTACAACTTTTAATTATATCTTGTTTTTAATATATTTTTTATCAATTAATTACTTAGTATGCTTATGCTTCAAACAACAGTATCACCTTTACAATTCTATTTAAATATTAGCGTTTGCCCGCGGTTCTGTCGTCATAGGGTCGTAGATTATGATATATAACCAATGAAATACCAAAAAAAAATCGGACTGATAATTTTCGTGCGCGCATTCGAATAAACAAAAAAAAAACACCTGTCCTTATTAGGTTATAATCTATAATATATCTATATCTATAATATTATCTATATAAGTTGACTAGCATTGCCCGCGGCTCCGCCCGCGTTCAGATGTCCAAAAACCAAATTTTTAGGTATTACATATTAGTATACTCTTACATTGCAGTTTTTTTTTCAGAAATGAAATATTTTAACGCGGTAAAAAGTATCCTATATGTTGAGCCGGATACCCAGCTATCACCGTCCCAAATTTCATCAAAATCTGTCCAGTACTTTTCTCATGATGCGGTAACAGACAGACAGACAGACAAAAATTTTAAAAACTATAGATTCGCCCTCTGTATCGATAATAATTACTATTTCGGTAAGATTTTCCAAAAAATATTTAATGTACAGATTCGGCTTAGTTAGAATTTTATAATATGTATAGATAATATAAATGGAAATAATTACATTATAAATGTCACAGAGCTATAAATCTATATATACATAAAATGCTTTGTCCTGACTGACTGACTGATCGATCAACGCACAGCCTAAACCGCTGGTCGTAGAAACGTGAAATTTGGAGGACATATTTATTAAATAATGTAAGTATCCGCTAAGCAAGGATTTTTCAAAATTCATCCCCTAAGAGGGCAAAATAGGGGATAAAAGATTGTATGAAACTCTGTCATTCATAACGCGAATTGCACGGAAAGTGGTATTTAGTTTTAAAGTAAAAAATAAGAAATATGTGTATTAGATTTTTTTTCTAAATTCATCCCCTAAAAAGGTAAAAATAAAGTTTGTATGGGCAAACGATTATTTATAATCAGAATAACTTGAAACTTGGTATTAATGCTCTTCAATACAATTAAATAAATACGTATTTTACCATTTTTTGAATTTCATCCCATAAGACTGTCAAATAGGGGATGAAAGTTTGTATGAAATTCTGTAATTGATGCACGGAAAGTGGTATTTACCGAGATTTTCCGGGATAAAAAGTAGCCTATTTATTATTCTCATGTATGAACTATATTATTGTAAAGTTTAATAAAAATCCAATCAGTAGTTTTTGTGTACTAAGCTGTATAAGTTACTATAGTTTTTTAACTATCCCACGGGAACTCTTTAATTTTCCGGGATGAAAAGTATCTAAAATGTTGACCGGGGATATAAGGTACCACCATGCAAATTTTCATTTAAATCGGTCCAGTAGTTTCGGAGATTAGCCCGTACAAACAGACAGACAGAAAAACAATAAATTTGAAAAATATCTGGATTTGTTCTATTTCTTTTCTTACACCCCCCGGACTCGGTTTTTAGAATTTTTTTTTTCGATGTACAGACATTCGACTTAATCTATGTTTAACATCTTTTAAGATACTGGATATTACGAGTTACTATTTCTAAAATTAAATTTGTTATCAAAATTAAAATTAAATTTTACACGAACTTATTTTTACAAATAATAAAGTATGTAGCGAAAATGTTATTTTTCCATAATTTGATTGCGGGCGAAGCCGCGGGTTCTGCTAGTTGTTAATAATTAAACTCGTGATCATATAATTAATTTCCCTTTGCGGTTATTTATATTCATATGTTTATAATTTTATTATAGAATGAAAAATATTTCTGAAAAATATCTCACGTTATTTTCATTTGCAATATTGCGTCAGCTTATCTCTTTAATAATAAAATAAATAAGAAAATATTCGAACTCCATAAAATATTCATAGTACCTATATGGTATACATACAGTTTACTTCAACTTTCATGTATAGGGGATACCAATTAGTTATAATATTCTATTATGCGCAGAAACGTTTTAAACCTTGACAAAGATTAGATTAATTAATTAAAGTAAAAGGTACCTTAAATTTCCAGTTGAGAGTGTATGAGTAAAATATTGTCAAACAAACAAACAAACGAACGAACAATCAAAATCTGCCTGTTTATAATGTTAGTAGATAATATTAGGCATGTATTCGAAAAATTAAATTATTCTCATTTTGAGTGATTAGGGGAAAGTATAAAACATATATTAATACTTACAACGTACATAAAGAAATTTACTTTTAAGAATAAAATAATTGCTTCAGTGATTTTGAGAACGGTGTACCTTTTTAGTTAAGTGACTATCATCCATTAATTTTATTCATATAATTTATTATTAAACTACCTCCAATTATTTGGACATTACTCTATTTTATCGTAGATCGTTTTATTCGCTCTTATTCAGAATGTGTTTTCCAATGATTCTACACTTGATAGTTCATTCAATGCCCATTGTTTCTTTGTGCTTTGTATCGCTTTTAAAAACACTACGTTGAAAAGGGTACTTTGAATAAACGCATTGAATTTCCTATAAATAATCATAGAAATATATAGCATTAAATATGATACTAGCAAACAGTTATACAAAAAAAAAAAAAAATAGTAAGATGATAGCGCAAAATACTTTTTTTTTATTACTATTGATTTTTAGACACCATATTTTTATATTAAGGAATCCTAACTCAATAAGGGTAATTTAATGACATATACTTTATAAGAATATTACGTGAAAATCATAAAATAGACATAGAAGCATGTACATTGTACAATATGCAAGAACTCGAAAAAAAAGTCGACAGGTGTTGTTGTGGTACATCCGGTAGCAACGAACTTCCCTGCCCTTGGCTCATAAATTAGGTCATAAAAATTGTCACGAGTACTAGGATATCATAAACATCAAGCAACGTATACTTTACATGTTGAAGCACATCAAATAAAGGCCTGCACAGAGTGCACAGGAATTTCTCACAACATACATTCCTTAACACTTATGATCGTCTGGTACTTATGATGACGTTACATCATGGGCTGCCCCTAGCTCGTAATATCTGTTGAACACAAAACTTCAAGGAATCCATTACACCCCCCCCCCCCCCTCCCGCCCCCCTCCCTCCATATAAGACCATGACCCCATCATAAGAGTGCATACGAACTACTTACTACATAATATGTACAATGTACATTGTACATTCCTTAATACTTATGATCGGCTAGTACTTATGATTATTTTAGTAAATAATAATGAATGTCGTGACTGGTTGAAATATTACACTTTTTTACGTCTAGCTCTCATTCACCAAGTGTGCCGAGTATCGTGCGATAAGGAACTTGGCTCCAAAATTATTCTCATTTTGAGCCATCAGGTGAAAGTGCTAAGAGTATGAAAATAGTATGTTTGTAATATTATTGGTAATAAAATGGTATACATTGTTTAGATAAATATATAGCATACTAATTTTGTACCTACTACCATACAACGTGTAACACCTCATAATAAGTAAAAGAGAAAGAAACGTAATAAAACTTAAAAAGCACTTTAAAAATTACATTAGACATACCACCTAATATATAATTGCGTAAAGAAGCACACGGGTACCCTCTCAAGTAGCCCTATAGGGCGGCAATCCAGCAATATTGGAGAGCTATGAGGTGTAGCTTTATGGCAGGGCTTGGAACTGATTTAAAAAAAAAGGTTATTTCCGGTTATTTTTAATTATCACTCGTTCACTAACCGGTTAATAAACGAGCGGTTTAGTAAACCGAAAAAATGGTTAACAGTTATTTTTAGAGAAAATCGAAATAAACCGGGTAATTCCAGAAAAGTCTATGTATACTTTTACTAAGCAATTTACCATTAGCAAAGATTCGCCAAATATAAATGCACAAAAACTAATTTTACTGGAGTCTGGACCATGGAAATTCGCCAAAAATCGTCTTCCAGATTTTAACCGGTTAAAGAACATAATCGAAACCTTAAACCGAAAACAAAACCTTAAAAAAGTGAACGGGTTTCCGAGCCCTGCTTTACGGTCTCTTCAAGGCACGAAGGTGTTGAGCGACCAACTTCCCTAATCGAACCTTACTAGGTTCTACTAACTATCTGCGACACAAATAAGTCTACTTATTCAGTTACGAGAACAATAAATTGACTTTGTACTTAAATGCAAAAAAAAAAATATCTAAAAATAATGGCTCATAAAGCACAAAATTTGGTATGTTATAAACCTTTTCTGAATATATAACAAAACATACATGAAACTATTCAGTGATCAAGATGTCGACGTCCGCTTTTTTCCACATCATTTGCGAGGGTCGCGTCACACTCATGGATAACAAAACGCGCTATATATGTCACCATTAATGCCTCGGTGACTCAGCTGTAAATCATGCCGACGCTGCTTATTTTTATCTTACTTATTACTATATCTTTCATTTCTAGGGATCTGTAATTTATCTATATGTGAAAACGATAAAATTATATTGAGAATTGGTTGGCTTAGAAGACGCTTCAGCTATAAAATTTTCTTATTAACTTGACCATAGTACTATATAATGTATGTACATTGTACATATAGGAGTACATTATATAACGTTCCCATTGGGACAGTGGAATTTAATTTTTTGATACTAGAGTCTGTTTTGAGAATTATGCTGATTTTTTCAAGTGAAGCTGGATGGATGGTCATATCTAAAAAGATGGGGTATTGCAAAAAATACCCGATTAAATCTGTCTTTTGTTACAAAAATAAGCTACGTACATAATAACTTGTTTGAAACTTAGTAATTTCAAAGTGGTAGTCGAAGCTGTATTGTGCATAATAATATACAAACATATTTATTATTATTACTTTTGGTCCTATGGAGACAACTTTTGTAATCACTAATTTTCATAACAAATAGCTGCTGTTGAAATCTTTATCTTAAATAATGTCTATAGAATTACAGAGAAAAGTGTGATGGCACACGCTTTCATCGAGAACTTGAAAAATTAACCAAAAGCTGACAACGCGATAAAAATGACGAAAGTGTTTTTAGTATTAGTTAGGACAGGATAAGAACGAAGAGCTATGGAAAAATAAAAAAAATGCGTGTGTGTGCAATTCACACATAGTAGAAGTAAAAGTTCCGAAAAATAAATATAGAGTATCAGGTGTAGGATAATTATAAGGTTATTTTTTTCTTATATACCAAGTTTAAAAATTATTTATTTTAAGTTTTAATTTTATTTGACATAAATATACATTTGTCAGACAAAAACAACGTTTACCATGGCAACATGGCAATGGATTCTATCTCATTCTCTCGCCGGCTTAATCCTATATATTTATGTGTTTGTCTCTTTTTAGTGTCGCATTTCCGTTTCATTTCCGTTTCATCGAGTTTCAAGTCACAATGATTCTAAAGAGGTTTCACTTCAAAAGTGCATAGGATAATGCTTTTAGATTTTGCTATTAAGGGCCATGAAATATGTTAGCATTAGTAAACGTCACATGCCCTACCTCAATAGTTCCGCGTCATTTACGTTTCACCGCGACGTGACACTAGTAACGGAGCAAGCATTTGTCGTTGCATCCTATTCTAGTTGTAAATTTCAAAATTCATTCCAACGTTAAGTCACGAAAATCGTGAAATCCTAAAGTAATTATATATTTTTGTATTTGTTAAAGAATGATTATAAATATTACTAGCGACATACTCTCGCTTCGCTCGGGTGCGTCCTTAAGTATGTTTGAATTTTTTTGAGCTAAACTCAAATTCTTTTTCTAAAATAAAATTAGCCTAAGTTACTCCTTATAACATCAGTTATCTGTCAGTGAAAGTCCCGTCAAAATCAGTCCAGTCCTGTTGGAGATTAACCGGAACAAAAAGATAGACAGACAAAAATTTAAAAAATAGAGTTTTTCTTATAAATACTGTATGTAATTTTATATGCATTCAGTAAAAAGCTATTAATTTGACATTACAAACATACATTTCAATTTTATTTATCTGTACAGAGATAGTTTTCAAGATTAAGATAATATTATATCTGCTTACAGCTGTTAGCAGGAGGATTGTATATTTTTTTTTGATAAAAATTGTATAATTTGATAAAATATGTCAAATTTCAATTCAATTTTCTTGTTTTTCAAAGCGTGCTAGTTGTCATGTAGAATGGAAAAGACATGAAGGAGAATAATCGGTGAAATAAGATTATGAGTCAAACAATGAGGTCGTATAAACAATTTAGTGGTAAAAATGTAACGAAAATCAAAATTTCATACAAGTTAGCGTATCTTTATAAAGTATTCAAAATTATTTCATTTATTAAAGATAATAAATAATTTCAATTAAAACGTACACAAATAGAGCATTACCATTACTTAGTAATGAGATTGTAAAGTTATTTTCCTTCTAATCTTGGGCTTGGTTATGTAAAAGCTTAAAACATTGACGTGTCGTAGACTAGCAGACCTCGGTATGTTTGGTTTAGCTTTAGCTGTGTGACGTAATCTGAGTGCCTTTAGGCAAAGCGCTATTTATCTTACGTTACAACAGGAAGCTCAATGCTAACAACCCATTTATGTTAAGCTACTTAATTATATTCCTATCCCATTTTGTTGTTCAATCACGTCGTAAACGGAAATGCACTTTGATAAAATATATTATTTAGGCAGGTTATATAAACTTACTTCTTCTACTCATGTTATCTAGTACGATAATAAGTGGTACTGTCGTGTGTATAACTAGCAACTCACTCTCGCTCGGGTTCGTTCCTAGGTTGCTTCCCAAAACAAAATAAATTAACTAATTTGGTTTTAATTCTTTTTCGTGGGACCCTATTTTTTTTCTAAAATAAAAGTAGTCTAAGTTACTCCTTATTACATCAGCTATCTGCCAGTGAAAGTCCCGTCAAAATCGGTCTAGCCACTTCAGAGATTAGCCGGAACAAACAGACAGACAGACAGACAAAAATTGTAAATAATGTTGTTTTATTTATCTGTATAGATGGCTATATGATTTTTTTACCAAGGAATATGTTCCTTGTCCGGATGATTTTTTTTTTTAATCTAATTAGGCACCTAGTTTCACTTAGCTATGACATTTAGTATTCACTAATGAAATTGCATTGCATGAAAATCAAACGAAATTGCGCACGGAGTTTAATACGTCATTCATAATCGTTGTGTATTAAGGTTTTAGAGAAGAGATAATAGTACCACACCTTTACTTTATCAGTCTTTTTATTCATTTCAAAGATATTGTACATATAAAAGTGATAAACCTAAGCGATATAACCCAATAATCTTAATTACAGTGGAACAAACCATGCCAATATGAATCTTTTTTTTATTTATTTGGGTCTACAAACAGTGTTTACAATAAAGCTTATATCTGAGAAAAACTTATATAAATAAATAAATAATCATAACACATCGTTGACCACAGGTTACTAACTAGTCTTGAGAAGTGGTAATGTATTTAGTATTTAATAATATATTATTTTATTTGATGGAAGAAAACATTAAAGGTATAATGTAAAGACACAAAAAATAAATACAATAATAATAACACAATAATATACTTGTAAATGTCAGAGGGAACTGGGTATTATGTTTATGATTTCTTTTTTAAAGCTATTCATGTTTTAACAATTCTGCGCATAGGAGAACGTATTCCTGCAATAGTTCTACAACAATTGGTAGCAAAAAAATATATTGTGTATACGATTATATACTTGATATGGCATATTAAAACAATATTTATTATTAAGTTGAATATAATCATATTTACATGACAAAGATCATATAAGAACATTAGGTATATCTAATTGTAATCTCCTACTTTTCAGTTTAAGTAGCTTGTATTTTATTAGCAGTTGCTCATGAAAAGTGACGTCGATAACACTTATAGTAAATACTGCGTAGGAATTTTTTTGTACAATTTCAAGTGTATCTACGTACTTAGCATAATAGGGGTTCCACACTGCATATACTAGTTGAGATCGAATAAGGGATTTATATATATGTATAAATGTTAATGGTTTTCGAAACTTAGAATTTGCTCGCATAGCAAAACCGTACATTTTATAGGCTTTGTTAATAATCTATACTAATATTATAAAGCTGAAGAGTTTGTTTGTTTGTTTGGTTGAACGCGCTAATCTCAGGAACTACTAATCCGATTTGAAAAATTATTTTTGCATTAGATAGCCCGTTAACTGAGGATGGCTAGGCTATATTATACCATTCCGGAAATTCCCGTGGTATAGATTTGTTTTTGTCTAGGGACGAATCCTAAGCGAAGCGAGGATGAGTCGCTAGTATTGTCTATATGCATGTTCAAATGATCAAATCTTGATTTCTGGTGTAATAGAAATGCCACTTACTCATCCTCAACAGTCTAACTTATATTTAAAATTTATTTGTCTATTGCATCTTCTTCATATAAGCAAACTTTCCATAAAGCTAATAATGTTTGACTTTAATGCATAAATAATAAGGTTTTGATGGAGTATAGGCCGGTTTTATTCCACTGTATGATTGCTCAGGGGCGCAATGAGCAGGCGATTTGTGGTAAAGCTAAACTTTACGACTATCCTACGACTACCCAGACAGCAACGTTAATCAAACTTAGTAAGCTCTCTGACCTAGATTTTTTTCTAAAAATCTGTAGATTTACGATTCAAAATTTATTTTCAAGTTATTGAATTTGAAATAATATTTCTTTTAATGCCATTTGTATTGGAGTGGAAAGGGTTGGGAAAAATGGATAAGTTAAAATTGTGAAGTTTATTGAAAGTTCGTAGTTTTCCTGTGTTGCAGCGGGATGTAGTCCATTATAATATGTACAAGTATGTGCAGTCGCTAACTCACTATCTAGCAAATATGTTTATTTTACCATTAGAAAGTTTAAGTGTCTGTTTGTAATTTTTAAATATTTTCCTTTTATTAAGGCAATTCAGTTATTCGTTAGATAGGTATTTCTAGCAAATAGATGGATGGGCATAATTAAATGTATTTTTGGCTGGCTCTCTACTGGGTACAATTAGGCAGAAAATAATCTCAGAAACTTTAACTGATTTCAACAAGGCCATAGTGAATCCTCAAAATTATGTTATATTTGAGATCTTGATATAGCAGTTCCCTCTTCCTTTGTCATTTTGTAGATAATGACTTGGAACGGATTAAAATATGAAAATATATTAACCGTCAAAAGTTATTAAAACGGCGTCCTTATAATAGAATGATAATCTATTACAAAGTTATATCCCTTTTAAGGCATATTGTGGGATACTTTAAATGAAACCTTGTAAAACGTTATATAATATTAATCAAGCTATTACCGCCAACTTTTGGAGCCGTTTTGATGGAACGACCACGAAACGACGACGACTTTACTACTTTATATAAATTTTATTATACTTCTTAAAGAATTGCATTAAAAGAAAGAATAAGAGAAGAGAGTACGACAATGTAACAAAAAGAATTATCGCGAATTAGCTATTTCTTTCAGACAACCTGTTAAATAAATACTGGATGGAATATTAAAAGAAAGGTGTTTATTTAAAGTTTACTATTAATAGTTTTTAGAAAAAGTATGTAAATAGAATTCTCTGTTATCCGTTGTCCTAATTATAGTCTCAACTCGTTTTTTTTTAATTAGACACCTAAAAAATATGTTTGTCGTACAAACTTTGCTGCCCCTCATGCTTTCTTAAAATTATTTTTTTTAGGTAGGAGTAGTATCAATAAGGATATCAAAATTTAGGGATTTCATTGACACTTTAAGGTGTAACAAACAAGCGAACTTGCTTGATCACCCAATAAAATGGGTATATGTAATCTTTCTAAATACATGAATCTAAGGCTATTTTACAACCTGGTAATGTCAGACCCAAGTTTGTTTATAGGAAATGTTTTATTTGTTTATAGGAACCGAAATTCCATTTTTCTAGTTTCTAAAAAGAACATATTGTATATTGCTCAGTTTCCAATAATGGGTTTTACTCGAGATAAAATAGTTTTAAAATTTCTTACGTTAAAATTAATAGAATGTAGTAAAAATTCTCTTAGCTACTGAAAAATAGAAGTTAATAATATGAATATAAATTCTGGTAAAATTATGAAATTGTATTTTAAGCAAAGGAGACATTTTTTAAGAATTATTTCAATTTAAAGTTGACTCTGTGGCTTGGTTACGTCAAGGGAGTATTTAAACTTAAGTAAACAAGCTGAGGTGCACTCGTTATTGCAACACTTGGCCTCTCAAAAGCTTTAAAAGCTTTTGTTTCATCACACCTTTTATAAAACCACGATATTTTACAGTTTCATTACCAAATTGCCATAATTTAATATTATTTACACTAACCCTTGGAGTGAAGTGAGTACCTACAGAATTAAATTGTTACTATAAACGAGTAGCACATTCTTTTGCCTCTGCTGTGGTTTTCTGTGGACTTTCATTATACAAATTTGTTTAAATAGTTTCGAATGAAAGAGGTTTTAAAGTATTTTTGTAAAAAAAATTTAAAGTGTTAGATTAAAGTTTCTTTAAGTTTGATTTACATATTTCTTCATTATATCTTTAAATATTATGAAGACAAAGTTTTAGATATAAGATTTCCAAAAGATTAATCCACATAATTTGAAATACAAGAGGCAACAGATAAAATTAGGTCACGAAGTCTGGATCTATACTAATTAGAGTATGAGGAGATGTTTTTCAGAACCCTTAAGAATATAACATCTTTATAATGAAAGGTCCGACATAGTTCATCTTGAAGACGTGTACGTGATATATATTGTATTAGAATAACAAGGTAGAAAAAATAAGATAAAATTGGATAGTAACAAAATTCTGCACAATTTTCTTTCCAATAACTCGTGAGTCGGCATGGCGCAGCGCAAGTTAACGATTTCAGTGACAAGCGCTTACTCTCTCCATCGGAGTGTCGTGAACGCAGCCGTGCAAATGATGCGAAACTGATTCAAAGAACTAACGATTTCTATATTTTTTTTACTCAGTATTGTTTTTTTGTTCTTTTATCATAGTTATTATGTTTCGCAGCTTCATTCTTTGCGATTTAGATTCACATATTGTAGATGTATTTCCAACTATCAGCCTAGCACGGAATTTAAAGTATTTATTTTTATTTATTAATTTTTTAAATAGCAACACTTTCTTTCAAATACCCCACTTCCTAATCCCCACCTATCCATACTTCCTCTTTGCAATGTTTCGTGTGGCTCGTCATTATGTTTTTCCGTGCTGAAGCCTACGCACATCAAAACTCGAGTCAATCAAAATGGGGAAGAAAAGACAACGTGACAAAAGTGAAGAATCTATTCGAAAAAAGATAAGGAAATTGGAAAGTAAACTGCAGAATCGTCGAAGAATAATTTCATCAGACGAAGATAGTCAAAGTAAGTACTTTTTTCTCAAAAACTGACGGTAAATGTAAATAAAAATTTAGCAATTAATATATTCAAATTTTTATTGCATAATTTTATTTTTTATTCACTTTTTAATTTTTTACCGTTAGAATTTGACATACTAAAAATTCAAATGTATAAACATAAGTGATGCGTTTTTACCGTCACAATTAACTTGATGCGTTTTTTACCATCATATAAGGGAGCTGATGCGTTTTTACCATCATGCTTGCCACATTCGACGATCCTGAGATCGTTTTCAGTAATATGTGATGAATATTCACAGGTCCAGGTGAAGACCAGTATCTACAATCAAACAAGATGACAGGTGTGCTCACACCATGTGATGCACCCTGTTCGTCCTATACAGTGGAGACGCCCAATCCTGAGCATCAAGATGGTCTTCAGTTTTTACCTACAGACCCAGTTACAGAGCCAATTGAAACTGTTGACGATAGGCTAGATGAGGGTATTTTAGAAATACTTGGCAATGCACCTGAACCAGACACCAGGTTAGGAAAACCTATACATAAGGACATAGCTGCCAGATGGATTGAGGTTCTAAGGAAAGGTTTAAATAAGGAACAAAAAGACCTATTGGCTAAGGAATATTTAGTTCCTAGTAACTGCGAGTTACTCGTACCGCCTGTTTTAAATCCTGAAGTAAAAGTTGCTTTACTTGAACAGTTTGTAAAAAGAGACACGTCTTTAATGAACAGACAAAAACGATTCGCCAATGCTATATCTGCGCTAGGTCAATCCATTGAAATTATTATTTCTACAAATTGTGAGCAAGTATTAAAACAAAAAGTTTTAAAACCTGTCAGCGATGTTTGTAAAATTTTATGTGATATGCATCATGACGAAACAAAAACAAGACGAAAGTTTGTCATTGCATCCATCAATACTAGCTTAAAAGATACATTGACAAACTCTGAAGCTGACAAGTTTCTTTTCGGAGATAACATGTCAGAAAAGCTTAAGACAGCAAAAACTGTACAACGCTCAGCTGAAGCATTAAAGGTGACACAAAGGCCATTTTCTAGGACTAATTTTTCTAATAATAAATCTTTCAACAGCAAGAATAATTTAAACTACAAGCCCCTGCATCAGAAGACAACAGGCAGGCAAGATGCAGGGAGGTCGTACGCAGTCCTGCCTCCACGTCACCAGAACAGCAGTTTGCAACGGCAGACTCACTGGGTGCAGCGGCCGGCTCCACCACCGCCGCCCTCTTCACACCAACCACCTCCGCCGATACGCAGGTCGACTCGCAAATAAATGAGGTACCGTACGCAGGCCGATTAAAGTTTTTTATGTCCAATTGGTATAAGATCACTAATGATCCTACAGTTTTGTCTTGGATTAATGGATATAGAATTCCTTTTATTTCTTTACCAATTCAAGAAAACTGTCCTTCCATATACTCTGACTCTATAAATGAATCATATGATTATGAGAAATCAATTGCAAAATTATTAAAAATTGGAGCTATATATAAATGTAGTCATGAAAATTTTGAATTTTTATCACGGATATTTCTAGTTCCTAAGCCTAATGGTGAAAAAAGATTAATTTTAAACTTAAAAAGGTTAAATAAATATATTAAAAAAGATCATTTTAAGATGGAAGATTATCGCACTGCATCAAAGTTGATAACTAAAAACTGTTATATGGCATCCTTAGATTTGAAAGACGCTTATTTTTTAATTAATATAAATAAATATCACAGAAAGTTTTTACGTTTTATGTATAACGGTCGTCTTTACGAATTCACATGTTTACCATTTGGTTTATGCACTGCACCATATGTATTCACAAAGCTTCTAAAACCTGTCATAGAATATATTCGTAGTAAATATAACATTTTGTCAGTAATTTATCTCGATGATCTTTTATGTTTTGGAGAAACTTTTCAAGAGTGTCAGAATAATGTTCATAACATTAAAAAATTGTTGATATCATTAGGTTTCATCATTAACACTGAAAAAAGTTCATTAACTCCTAAACAACAATGTAAATTTTTAGGTTTTGTTTACGATTCAAAAAATATGTTTTTACAACTACCCGATGATAAAAAATATAAAGTAAAAGAAATCTTATTGACATTTGTCAAATTAACCAAATGTAAATTACGTGACTTTGCGAGATTTATAGGTCTGTTAATATCTGTTTGTCCTGCAGTAGAATATTCTTGGTTACATACAAAACAGTTTGAGTACCATAAATATATGTGTCTACTTAAAAATTCTTCTTATGATCAAATAATTAATGTACCTGATAGTTTAAAACCAGATATAAATTGGTGGTTAGCTACTATAGAGAATTCTTACTGTCTATTTAGATTTAATAATTACAACTTAGAAATTTTTTCTGATGCTTCTCTTACTGGATGGGGTGGTTATTGTGGTAATAAAAAAGTTCATGGATTTTGGAAATTGGAGGAAAGTTGTCTACACATTAATGAGTTAGAATTAAAAGCAGCTTTTTTCACATTAAAAGTGTTCACAAATAAATTATATGGCAAAGAAATTCTTTTACGTATTGATAATACAACCGCCATTTCGTGTATAAACCGAATGGGAAGTGTGCAATATCCTCATCTGTATCAAATAAGCAAAGATATTTGGAAATGGTGTGAGATGCATAAATTGTATATTTTTGCATCATATATTAATACAAAGGATAATACGGTAGCCGATTCTTTGTCTCGTAAAAAGTTTCAGGACACAGAATGGGAATTAGCAGACTATGCATTTCAAAAAATTTTGTTAAATTTTGGTGATTTTGATATCGATTTATTTGCAAGTCGGTGTAATGCAAAATGTAAAAAATATATTACTTGGAAAAGAGATCCCGATGCACTAGCAGTTGATGCCTTTACTGTGTCCTGGAAAAATATATTTTTTTTATGCCTTTCCTCCATTTATTTTAATATTGAAAGTTTTGCGAAAGATAATATCAGATAAAGCAGAAGGTGTATTAGTTGTTCCATATTGGCCTACACAACCGTGGTTTCCCTTGTTTGATAAATTAATTTGTTCACCGTGTGTATATTTTGAGCCAAACGTTAATTTACTAACTTCTCCTTTCAGATCATCACACAGTCTTCATCAGACCTTGTGCTTAGTAGCCGCGAAGTTGTCAGGAAAACATATTTAAAAATGGGTCTAACATCTAGAACCGTAGATATTCTAATGAATTCACTTTCCGATAATACTTACAAACAGTATGACAGTTGCATAAGGTCTTGGTTAGAGTTTTGTAAGAATAAAAATCACGATTTTTCCTATATGTCTATTCCTATTATATTAGATTATATGAGTGAATGTTTTCATAAAGGCGTTAAGTATGGAACAATAAATTCACACAAATCTGCCTTATCACTATTATTTCCTAATATACTTAAGGATGATTGTATTAAAAAATTTATGAAAGGGGTTTTCAGAACGAGACCTTCTCAACCTAAATATAGTATTACGTGGGACCCTAGTATTGTTCTTAATTATTTGTCTGCACAATGGCCACATGAATGTCTCGATCTGGAAATTCTCTCGAAAAAAGTTTTAACTTTGTTGGCTCTAGTCACAGCACATCGCGTACAGACTCTAGCTTTGATAAAGATTCCTAATATTGAAGTACATGATTCGCATATTATGATAAAAATTCCTGATCTTGTAAAAACATCTCGACCAAATTCATTTCAACCTATTCTAAAATTGCCATTTTATAATGAAAAACAATGTATATGCCCAGCAAAGTGTTTGTTAGATTATATAAATAAAACTAGCTCCTTACGTGATTCTAAAAATATTTTTTTATTTATTAGTTATAAAAAACCATATAAAAAATTAACTTCACAGACCTTAAGTCACTGGATAAAGGATACTCTTAATAAAAGTGGCATAAACACTTCTATTTTTACCGCACATAGTACGCGACACGCAGCTACGTCTATAGCCAACAAACTTGGTGTCAATATAGATGTAATTAGAAAGACTGCCGGTTGGAGTCAATCATCTGCAACTTTTGCCAGATTTTATAATAAAGAAATTGTTGTTGATAATTTTGCTAATTCGGTACTTGCCTCTGAAAATGTTAAGAATTAAAATATATGTAATTAAATCTATAGAAAGAATTAGATACAAAAATGATAAATAAAACGTATGTTCATACTTACATGTCTTTTAATACTTACCTCTTTCCACATTACATTCATAGTTACATTTTATATTTGCTATGTTTCTCTGAACATCCTACAATATGTGAATCTAAATCGCAAAGAATGAAGCTGCGAAACATAATTGAAGATCAAACGAACTTACCAAGTGAAGTTCGATCACAATTATGTGAGCAGCTTCATTCGACGCGATTTATATAAACCCACCCTACATAATATTTATTAACATAATTACATTTCTACCTTCGAAAGGAAATAAATATATTATTTCTTATTTACCCGGCCCTAGTTTTAATAATTAAAAAACGACAAATATAAAATGCTAATAATCTTTAAACTAAATGACGAGCCACACGAAACATTGCAAAGAGGAAGTATGGATAGGTGGGGATTAGGAAGTGGGGTATTTGAAAGAAAGTGTTGCTATTTAAAAAATTAATAAATAAAAATAAATACTTTAAATTCCGTGCTAGGCTGATAGTTGGAAATACATCTACAATATGTGAATCTAAATCGCGTCGAATGAAGCTGCTCACATAATTGTGATCGAACTTCACTTGGTAAGTTCGTTTGATCTTCAAATATAATGTGTTCTTATATAATAAATATTGTCATATATTTTCTTCGTTCAAAAGAAAATATATTAAAAATTGCAGCTACATGCAAGGCAATGTGTCAAATGTGGAATAAATGAGGGTGAGAAAAACGAGAAACAAAAAGAAATCAAAAAGCTGTCATTTTAGTTAGTTTTACTTCATCTCAAATATCTTAATGACACACATTTTATTATAAACTACCTTGTACCTAATATTTTTTGGACGTTGCCTGTTTCAACAAAAAAAAAAAAAAAAAAAACAGATAAACCTGGCTTTGCTATTTGCTGTATACACAAAGTACAATTTTACATTAAAAATATAAAATGTGTTACTTTAACAGCGTTATAATTTTATTATACATATACCTAATAAACTAAAGTTTACTATGAAAAATATTTGAAAAAAATATTATACCGATACGGATTTTCTACTCACGTAGATCAAGTAAAAAGGCTTATTTAGTGACAGTGCAGACAGACAGTGACAGAAATGAACTTTAAGTATAGTTATTTAGAACTACCACCGAATACGCATTTCTATTCTACAAATGGTGTAGTTTAAGATTAATTAATATAACAAAAAATTAAATAATTATATCGTTCTAATATTAAAACATTCATTTCATTGAAATGGAATAAATAATTATTTTTGTTACCAAGACATAACTGGGTCGCGTAACAGCTGTCTTTACTTAACCACTAGATAAATTTTAATGTAATTTCGTAGATTTAAGGCTGCGGTAGCATCAGCGCTATAAATTATTAAATATTTTGTCCACGTGGTTCTAGTATAAAGATACCATAAACTTTTTCATTAAAATATAATTATTTTTATTTAATGATAAACTGTAAAAAATTACTATCTCATCTTCATGGTACGAGTACTAGCTCTTGGTCTTATGATCTCGCTCCTGGTTTACCTTCTTATATTTCAGCAGATCCTGAGTTCCACGCTCAAATCCAGCTCCAACTATGACTAAATTAGTAAGTGAGTTTTTCTATTGTCAAATATTCTGGAGTCTGGATGTTGTAGTGACTGTGTACATAATTTTGGATTATACTTGTAGTTCATAATTGTGTACCCAGTCCCTTTCTCATGTAGATGTATGTAATGTAATCAGCCCTTTTTAACGTCCCACTGCTGGGCACGGGCCTCCCTTCAATACGAGGGGGATCAGGCCATAGTCCACCACGCTGGCCGAGTGCGGGTTGGCGGACCTCACATGCCTTTCGAAAACTTGCTAGGTTATCTCAGACATGCAGGTTTTCTCACGATGTTTTCCTTCACCGTAAGGCAAGCGGTAATCATGTTAGAAACGATTCGCACGTGAAAATATCAGAGGTGCGTGACTCGGAATTTGAACCCGCTTCACTCGGTTTCCCAGGCGAGCGCGTTACCACTGGGCTACCACTGCCCCTAGATGGCATCACTAAAATTAGCTGAAGTTACCAAAATATTTAAAAAGAGATAAATTATTTAATGATTTAGTACAATAATATTTTGCACAATATTTTCCTCTTAATAACCTCTCATTTGTGTTGCCCACTTATGAAGCTTTATGTCAAAAATGCAGCTTCGTGTAGGGTGGTTTTAAACAACCCCTAAAACTTTCTCGCGGGTGTTTAAAACGACGACATCTGTAAAGTTTTGTATGGGAGCTATAGTAACTTATATCGTTGGAATCGTTATGAAATAACCTAACACATTTAAAAAACCACAATAAAAACTGCCTTACAATGTATTAGTAAATAGACCTGGAAGTCAGGGAACCCGATGTTACCCAAAAATCTACCTAAAAACCTTTATAACTTAAAAATAAAACCATTATTTCAAATTTTTGTTTTTTTATTTCATAAGAACTGTATTATCTCACATTAATAAACAAAAAGAATACACCTCTCCATATATTTTTTTCACCACACAAGCTTTAGAAAATTTCACCCTTTTTTTTCACCCGCGCGAGTGAAATAAAATAATAAAATCCTTTACTTTTCAATATCGAAAACACTGTAGGTCAAGTGGCTTAGGGTAATAACTTTTTATGTAATACGATCCACATACTTGTTACAGACAGAGTTTCAAGTGTTTGAAGTGTTTAGTTTACAATAAATCAAACTACAAGCCAAGCACTTGAAATTAAAAACAAAAAAAAAGGTCTCTCAAATGTTCGCAATAATTGAAAAATTCTTTGCATTTATTTTAAACACTAATTGACCTCCTAAAATATGATTATAATGACAATGTTTTAAGCACAACGATAATATTATACGCTTCCATATTGAAATATTTCTAAAGTAAACAAATAGAATACCCCATCTGTGTAGACATCTTTTAAAATATGGTATTTTTTTATTACAATAATACGAATTATTTTTACATTTGTTTTTAAATTAAATGTTTCGTAAAGATCATAAAAATAATAGACTACGTGTATATTATATTATATATAACGTATATAATGCACAATGTTTATAATAAAGTTAACAAAAAATATCGACGAGAATGACGCCATTTTGCCGCGAATAATAGCGGCGATGTTTGTTAAAACCACTATTTCTATACAAAATCTTATTCAATTGTCCTAATCATGTAATTAATATTGATCTTTACTTACTTAGTCATAATGTAAATCCATTTTACGATCACTTTCACTCCACACACAATAGATATTATCACAAAAAGAACACGCGAACAATGCACACGGCTCGCGCGTTTCGACGAAACCGAGGGGCGACTTTGTATAGATTATATCTCAATAATAGTGTATTTTATAAACTTTGTCTTCAGTCTTATGCTATGCTTATTTATTTGAGTATACTGTGTGAAAATTAGAGCGATACAAATAAGATTTGAAAAATGTTATTCACTTACATAGAGGATGCGGAATTTGAATGATAAGCGTGCTTAATATGCACGAACTTTTGACGTTTATTTTGACACACTGCTTCAGAAGCACAGTCTAACACATGAGAGGATAAGGCACGAGCAGCAATTAGCCTTGAGCAAAAATTATAGCCGTTACCCACCCTTTTGTAATATTGCATGATGGTCGCTTAAAAAGTTTATGATACCAACCGAACCCGATTTGGGACGAACTTAATTTTGACTAGACTTAACTACTAATAAGTTCTTTCGATTAGCATTAGAACAAACCAGTCAAGCCTAGATAGTCTATCTTAAGACCGATAAGATAAAGTATTTTAGTCCAGACAGACGGGTTAATCCCAGCATGAATTAGGATAAACTAAGTCATACTGACTTAGATCCTAGACCAAATATTATGATTATCATTTATTTCGGACATTTCTTGTATTTATTTAGCAATTCTAAGGTTTATATCTTTACCTAATCATATTTAGTTAAGGTAAGGTAATAAATATATAAGTAATAAATATCTATTTCTAGTTATTTTGCATCAGGAGGTTAATAAAAAATAGATTTATACAGTTTTAGTAGTAATGGTCTATGTACTCAACAGTGATGTATTATTTTTAATCTTAGTTTATTTTAATGAAGAGCTGAGTTTTGTTTTTATAAAGTTTTGTTTTAACATGCTTATATCCATAAGTGATGTAAAAAAATAATATTGTCTTGTGATAACTACATATGTGTTATTATATTGTAAATTAGGATTGTACCTTTGCAATAAATATTATTATTATTATTATTTACCTTTTTTATTAGGCCAAGTCGAAACTAGTTTGTTGTAAAATCGGTATTGGTCTGTAGCATATTTATTTAAAACTCCAAGTTTAGAACTCTCTTGCAAATGTATACTATTATTATTAATAGCAAAAAATAAGCTTTATTATTAACGTATGTGTAATGATCTAATAACCCACAGCGAAGCAACAGCGAAACATCCCAGTCGTTAAATATCTCTAAAATCTTATGTAAAAAAAAATAAAGCATTTTTTTCTTATTCTTATTTTTTAGACAAGTGAGTATTTGCTGTAAAATTACGTATGTACGTCGATTTTGCATTTCCTACATATGTAAGAGTATCTACACGCGTAATCAGAATGTAACGATAAGAATTTAAAGATTCTATACAACTTTTACATGTCTGTCTTTTTACACTTTATTGGTTAGATTGATTCTAAAAAACAATTGTATTGTATGTTTTATTTATACTGAATTAATAAAGTCGCTAACTTTATTTCAATATATTCCAATGCGCTATATTTTAGAAAAAACATTGTTTATTTTAAAAATATGTTGTTTTTTTATGATACCTCAGCTGCCCATTGGTAATGGTCTCGCTTGAAAAGTCTGTGAACTGAGTTCAAGCTTCTGAGATTTTCATGTGCGATTTTCGTTTTCAACATAATATTTTATTAATTTTATTTTTTCATTTATTATCAGTTGGGAAACAAACAGCTTTTATAATACAGATATTCGTAAACACAATCTCTCTAAATATAGTAAATACTTCTCATCAGCCAATAAAGTTTCCACTTATAAGTAAACATGCAATGTATAAAAAATACAAACTATACATAAAATCATTTAAGCATAATATTTGTGTACAGAAAGGATTACAAAATACATATTATATCAAGGATGATCGAGTTTATGCTTAATGCCTTGTGAAAATCTGTTGATATTACTATCAAATATGTCAGTTTGGTTATAATATGTATTATGCGATAATAATAGGGTAAAACCCGGATACTCGCCGCAGTTGGATACTTGCCCCGATTTTTAATACGCTATATTAGAGATGTCCTTGATGTTAGCGCTCTTCTGTTATTTTAAATTCATCATCCACAGACCTTAGCTGGATGCCAGTAGTAGGACTAGGTACACGTGTTTTGTATGTGTGAGCGAAAATCTTCCGCGGCAGGACGTTGACGAGCATTGAAATAATATTCGTGAGTATTTACTATTGAATATTTTTTGTTACGGTTGTCGGTTCAGTCAACTTTTCGCTTCTATGCATGCAGTGAAATTTAAATTATACTACCTATTACCTTATACTGTTAAATATCTCTTATTTTTTTTTCAAAATATAAGGGCAAGTATCCGTACCGAAAAGGATAGTCGCCCCATATAATTTTGCGGATAGTCGCCCTAAGGTCAATTAGAGTTGCAAGTAGGCGAAATGCCTCGCAAATATGAGCAAGACTTTAGCATGTCTAAAAGGGCTAAACAATCTGCAGAAGTTTTAAATTCCAACGAAAAAATTGTCCAAAAAAAATAAAGAACAAGAAATAAACATTACTAAAGAATTAGAATGGAGACAAAGAAATAAAAAGATTATATAAGACGATAGAAAATAAATCAGCTGATAACGAGATGAAAATTATGAAGAGGTCGAAACGAAAGTAAAAGACCAAAAAATATATCGATTTCTCTAGCAGTGTAACAAAATGTGAAAACATATATTTAATTAAACTGAATGAAGAAAGAGCTAAAGGATGACAAATAACAATCTATAGTTCCGAGAGTGAAAGTAAAAAAAGCATTATAAATACAAAAATAGCCGAAGAAAAAGCTACTAAAGGAGTACAAAAAAAGGAGTAAGAAATTAAAGACGATAAGAGACACTGAAAAGACAATAAGAGAGTTATCTAATATATTTAAACGAGCAATTCTTGTATATTTATATCTTTATATATTTATTTATACCGGCGATCTCGGAAACGGCTCTAACGATTTCGCTGAAATTTGGTATGGGGGGGCTTTCGGGGACGAAAAATCGATCTAGATTAGTCTCATGTCTGGAAAAACGCGTGTCTTCGAGTTTTCATGCGGTTTTCTTTTGCATTATTCTACGCAGAATATGTTCGATATTTATGTTCGTATTTCTTACACTCAGCCATAAGCATCGTGGTCAAGCGACCAAGGTGCAAGATTAACATTATATGGATCATATTGGACATTGGATACAAAGTTCTACTTTTTTTTTGTATTTATCCAAGTTTTTTGTTTTTTTTTTATCTAAAAAATATGATATAACAAAAAAGAACACCGAGCGAAGCTCGGTCGCCAGGTACTAAACATTTATACAACAATAGAAAATGCGAATAAGAAAAATTCAGTTGTTGATTATTGTAAATGTTTTGAAAATTACAATCATACTAAATCCAAATCAGACTGGATTGTGTTTCCAGGAAACTTGTTTATCATTCAAAGAATATTGTGTGAGATGTGAAAAATTGTAAGTCCTGGCTTATTAATTGATTTTAAATATTTTCTTGGTGATATCCGCCTACCCACTAATTTTAATATTTGTGCCAAAGTTGATTGCCATATTACTTTTATCTTTAAAATTAATTATTATTTATAACTTAAATTTCGATTATTACCCACTTAATAAATTGATGGTAATAATTAATAATGATTGATTACATAAATTTGTTTTGATCCAAAAAAAAATCGAAGTAATTTCATAATGAGTCTTCTATCCCCGCATAAGGCAAGTATCCCCGAAAGCATTTTTAACATGTGACAACTATCCGCCACAGAGGGCAACTATCCGTTTTTGTAGAGGTCAAATAAAACAGGATTTACTGAAAAACAATATTGATTGTGTTTAAAAAAATAGGTCACTATGAAAGATTAAAGACCAATGTTTTATTATACACGGAGCATGTTGTAAGTAGATACTTAATTTTTATGTAATTGAAGATTTTCAAAAGGTAGGGCAACTATCCGGCTTTTACCCTATATACCTCTTGCTAACACAATACGGTTCGCAATGTTTGTGGGAACCTAAATAGTATTCAATGACAACTATGCCCATTAGTAAACTGTTAAACTTTAAAGTATTTAATTATTTATATATTATTATTATTTTAACTTATGTTTGAATTTCCACATCCCTAATGAAAATGTCGAAGCTCATTCTTGTAGGGCCAATAGCTTTCACACAAATTGAATACACGATATAAGCACAGCATTTCTTTACGACAGAGATTTTCAAACGCCATATAATATCCTTAGAAATATTTTAGCGTAATTCAAAATAAAAATCTAACGAAGAAATACTCGTATATACTTATATAACTGACTAACTAACATATAAAGATTTTCGTTAAAAAACTGGAAGAATTGAAATTTTTAGATATATAATATGTGATTTTAACGAATTAAATATGATATACATAAGTATCTCACTGGTACTACGTTTTTCGTTGGAAGTGCGTTTGTTTCTTATAAAGGACCAATATTTAAGTCATCGATATATTTTTACATGATAAAATACGTTAGTATGTGCTGCCATCTGGCATAGGTGTGGTTCTATTTTTGTACTATACAAGGGAACGAGTGTGAAGGTATATATAGAAAGACGTTCCGTTGTGCTACTATCTCAAACGCTTCCTAAAATGGAACAGAATTTCATTTGAGAAAATGTATTCCAAGTAGATGACTCTCGATAAAAATATGCATGTGGGATGCTAACGTTGCGTTTATGAGAAATATCTTGGCACTATATTTATAACCTTATTTTTAACCCCCGACGCAAAAATAGCGGTGTTATAAGTTTGATATATCTGTTTGTGGCATCGTATCTCCTAAACGAATGGACCGAATTTGATGCAGTTTTTTTGTTTGAAAGCTGACGTGATCGAGATGGTTCTCTGCTATAATTTGTGAAAATCTTGTTCAGGAGTTTGATGATCATCAGTTCATTTCCTACTCAACAGAAGGGTCTTACTAACTTTCACAGATCCAAATGATTTGAAATTTGGTGTACTGTTTCTTTCGTGGTATTTCCAAGATATGCTAACCTTGGGCTAATGTGTAGCATCAAATAGTTGCAGGATGCTCAATTCCTCAGAAACTTACAGCATAGCGTGTTTGGGCTCATAAGAATAGTCGCATTGATAATTATCTATTAGAATTAGTGTCCGTGAGTGATTTAAATAAGATGAAATAAAATTTTTATGTCGGGGATTATTTAATTTTTTTTGTAGGTAAAAAAACCAGGGATATTAAATAAGTAGTGTCTGACCGAAGCTTCGGCTTCGGCCACCTTTGGCCAAAAAAAAACCATCTTCTGCGAAACCTTCGGCTTCGGCCCGAAACCCGGTTGTCAAACGTCGAAGTGAATGAACGGTTACGAATGAATAAGCGAGAGCGCGATAGATCGGACGTGTTTGGCGGGGAGTCAAAACTGTGCATTTAATTGACCGAAGTTTACTAAGAAATTCTTTGTTTTTTTGTTAGTCTAGTTTCGCACTAGTTGAGAAAAACAAAAACTGATTGGTCGATCTGATTGTGATAGTTTTACTTTAATAAATAGATAAATAAATGTTGTAATCCACATTATTTCGAAATGTTATTATTTTTATCCGTAATGTGTTAATCAGTATGTATGTACGTATGTTTCTTCGTATGTTGCGTTCTAGAAACCAAACGCTAGGCCGATTGTGATTATACATTCGTCGTTAAATTCGTCTTAATACAGCGATAGGCTATATAAAAATAATTAAAAATTAAAGTGGCGGTTTTCAGGCGTCAATTTGTGCGTCTTTAAAAAGAAAATCTTCGAAACCAATCGAGTCAGAAAAATATACACAACTTACATGTTTAAAAGTAATGTAGGATAAAAAATTGCTAAATATAACTTCAAATATCTAATTATTGGCAAAAAATAAAATACTGTAAATAAAAAAATATGTTATAAAAATAAAAACCCGACTGCATAAAGTTAACTAAAAAGACGAAAACAAGTTGACGAAGGAATAAAGTAAACAGGCAAGGATGAAATGTTAGGTTTTTATTTTTATAATATATTTTTTTACTAATAAATTGCAAGGTATTTTTTTATTATATATTTATTATATTGATAAATTGATCGACCGATTGACCTATCGGTTGATCGAATGATTGATCGATCGAATTACCGATCGGCTGATCGACAGATAGGCCGGCCGATTCATCGACCAATTGATAGATCTTGGTCCGATCCACTTATTGCATAACACCGTCCACGCCACTATGACTCTGCAGTCATAGCAGCCATTGCAACAAGCGCAAACCAATCCCTGGTTTCGGTCTTAATTTAAACCAATCACCAAGCATGTCAGTTTGTAACCGCAGAAGTGATTCGTATTTTGAACATACATACGTCGCGTCGTTTTGGTTTGAAGTAGCCACTTTTTGTGTGGAATTTGTTCTGAATTAGACTTCCTGACTTATTATTTATTCGTAGATTCCTTTTAAAATAAAATTCATTTGAATTTAGAATTTATTGCCGGCCATTCACAAATTACGTTTTAAATGGCTAGTATTGTAAAACGGCAACCTCATAGGTAAAGACCTATTATTATTTAAGAACTTTTATACATTTTATGGTACATACAAAATGAGAAGTACTCGTAGGTATGTTAATTCAGTTTTTCACAATTACCACTAAGTAATGAAATTTAGTTATTTTAACTTATTGCTTAAATATCTAATTTTACGATTACATAATTTTTCTATATTTGCTTTTAATAAGCTCTATAAAAAATATGGTCTCTATAAGACTATATTTTAATTGTTAATTTGGATTTTATTCATTTACTTGGAAAGAATGTGTTTTATTATCTGTGCGTTAACTGATTGGTTTTTGTACTGTTATTATATTTATTAATGTTAACTCAGAATTGTATTATCCCTTTTTGTTCTTTTCAGCTAATAAGTACCTAACCTTTTTTATGACCTAATTTTAGTTACTTTGTATTTCGACATTGAGGTATGTATGAGATATGTAGATCAAATGAGTTTGGTACAAAAAAATAATTAAAAAGTGACATTCCCAGACCATCCGCATACAATTTAAATGTGTTGTGTTTGTGGCGCCATCTTTGGTGAAAAATTGCAGTAAAACCTTTTATTATTTTTGAATTACAATACATAAAATGATGAAAAACTACAAATAATTTCCGTGTGTAATGACAGGTCCTTTAATGCTTTCAGACTGACATTATTTCCTGGTACACTATAGTAGTAACACGAGTCTACAAGTATTACAAATGTAAGCCCTGTTTACTTGATTGATATTATAAAGGTGACAATCCGAGAGGGGGATGACAGCTTCCAACTAAATAGCTCTGTCATCTTTAATATTGAGGAAACATGTAACACTGTTATAATATCAAGATAAAACTTTTTACAATAAATAATTTTTGGAAATTCTGAAACGATTCTACACATGTTTATATTAATAAAGTTTTTCATTATTCTTTATTAAAATGGGCTATTTTATCAATATTACCACCGATTAGTCAAAATACACAATTAACGTTTCAAAAGCTTCCTCAAAATGAAGTGCACAGTTCGAAATTGAATTGCGCTTTTTTTCAAATCTCTTTTGTTCATTGACATAATTAAATCGCGCGTTATTTCTTTTATAAAAGTACTTTATGTGGTGTGCATTAGTTCGACAATTAGAACTTTTTAATTTTTGAATTTTATTCTTTGGTTTAACTTAATGCCACATGTCGACGCCACTTTTTGAAGAGATATTTGTTAGGAAATGTGTATCTATGTATGTATCAATTCCTTAACGGCTTACCGAAAAGGTTTCCAGTGGTGTATGGAAATATATTATGTTGCATTCACACCGAACGACAGAAACCGATACGGCTAAAAAATCGACTTTTTTTATTCGAAAAACCGTATACGAAAACCGTTTCAGTGAACCGTAAACGTGAGTTCGCTCTAACACGTAATATCTTCGCAGAATACACAGATTTGGATTTATTTATGTTTTTTTTTCTAAAACTTGACATAAGCCAGTGCTATACGTACTGTTTTTGCTTAAAAATTGTATTTTTTTTTAATTATTAATTCTTAATTTATCTTTTAAGAGCCTTTCTTTCTCTGCCTGAAAATTGTTACAAACTTTGTTGTGGTTAATCTTAATAATAACTTTTGTTTTGCAACTTCACGTTGAACATGCTAGTTTTATTGCGCTACCTCGTACAACGCAGTGATGATATTGCACAAAGTTAAATAAGTTCAATGTGTAAACGATATCGCTCTCAATTCAAATAAAAGAGTGGCTTATTCAAAGCGGTTAGCGCTTTCAACTCCACTGCTAGCGCTGACTCTTCATTTTGATTCAATTTAATTTTTTAAACCTTAATTTTTTTATAAAATAAATTCTAGCAGGTTTTTAATCCTATTAGTATTTTAAACTATTGACTTATACTTGCTTTACTTGGGTGTTTTTCTGGGTGCTTTTTTATTTGTAATAATATACAAATTACAATATACATATGTATTCAGGTAGCGCCATCTTTTGCAAATTTTATTACTAACTGTATATGGATATAGTACACCTATGTATAAACTTTTGCCCAAATCCGTCCTACATTTTCAGTAGGCCCACACATAGAAACTTTCATATGTATAATAGTCATGTGATGAGAAGATATTAGGATAATTGGATGTTAGTGTGTCAATCAGATGTAAATCGTTGAACGGATTTAGATGAGACTTGGCACACAGACTAAGTATGGTCCATAAATCATCTTTAAACTTTCAACAAACAACGTTTAACTTTAAAATTATTTTAGCTCTGAACCTCATATAGGTTAGAACATAAATAGCGTTTCTTTAGAAGGTTGGGAGAAAAGAAAGAAGCTCTTCTCATGTGTAAAATTCGAATCAAAACTGCTATGGAATAAGTTATTTCTTTTATGTGAGCTAGAGTTTGCCCTGTTTTCATTGAAAGCAAGCGGACAAACTTTAAAATATCACTACTCACGGGTCATGTTTATCCTAAAGTTAAACTTATTCAATTTTGATGATTTCAAATTCTTCTAACTGTACAAGGAGTGCTATAGTAATAATTCATTTCTATTACTTTGGTTAACTTTTGATATATTTTTTTTTGGTTTTCATTTCGTCACGTTTCCGTATCATTTCATAGGCGCCTCAGTCAAAATATGAATATATTATTTTGGCATAAATTATCATATTCATGTGAAGGTAATGGAGCAAAGACTGAACAGGTACTCGGAATTTAAATCAACGTTCCCGTATAATCTTTCATTTGATATGGTATTAAGCTCACTTATTTTTACCCAACTTCAAAGAAGAAATAACTTCCTCTATTTTTATGAAAATTTATTTTAACATTTTTTGTAGATATTGGTTTTGAAATGATAGATAATAACGGCTTCTATTTGACATATTGTATTATTTTGTCAAAACCTATAAATAACAATGAAATATTATGTAAATAAAGAAATTTGATATATTTTTAGTGTTAAAGCCATTTCGGAATATGAATATAAGGTTCTACATATATTTCTCAAATGTTGATTCCGGATACTTCTCGACCTCTGTGTTCGATGGAGCGCACACAATGCTTGTAATGGCCGCCATTAGGAACATCATTTTGTTCAAGCGTGACGTTACACTTGTCCCACTACTATCTTTCTTTTACATGCTCTGTTAAGCACGTGCTACAAATTTCAACTATATAGAGGGTTTTTGAAATTCACTTAAAAGCGGGTTGTTATAATAATATCATATTCCATATGGGATGGTGCTTGTTTTCAGGTTTAAATCGATCGGAATGTATTTTACTTAGAACATATACAAAATAACATTATAAATATATAAATCTATATATAATAGTAAAATAATTATTTCTTTTTCAATATCTATTCAACCTAAAAGAGGTACAAGGGATTTTAAATTTGTATTAAAATGAATAATTTTTAAATTAGGCAAGCAGAAGCGTAGGAAAATACTAGTTTGACATAGCATTCACAGTAAGTTAAATAAAAAAATACCTAAATAGAAGACAAAAATGAACTTGATAATTGAATAACCGCTAATCACTGTATGAAAATTTCAATTTATTTTTTGAATCACAATTACAATTCAGCGAACAAATAGGCTTATATGTAACAAACCACAGGTAAATTCGGCTTGTAGTTAAAAATATATTTCAGGGGATTTATCGCTCGTTAGGGGCCTTAAATGCTGCGAGCGCCGGGACCCTAGAGAGGGGGAAACACGTCGCCCTACGACTTTATGAGCCTAAAGGAATCAATGGTTAATCATAACGTACATCTGCTACGACATAACTGTCTTAAAGTTTCCCACATAAATACAACACACTAACTAATTTTATGTTCTTGCTATAAGAGTCTAATTCAAGAAAAAAAATTAGAAAATTAAAGAGTACTAGTTATTCGTCTTTTAAACCCAAAATTATTACCCTACATATCTTTTTAAGATCATTCTTCATTGTAAGACGGGTTGATAGAACATAGTAATTTACCACTTCAATAAACTTCCTCTTTTACAAAGGTTAAAATAAATTTAAAATACTTTTGAAACGAATTTAACGCTTATATTACACTTGACTGTCTTGTTGATCTAGTTGCTAGATTGTACGAATATATACCAGGAGGTCCTAGGTTTGAGTTAGGTCAAATAATTTTTTTTGGTTTTCCTGCTAGGAAATTTTCAGTAGCAGCCCGAAGTTGGGAATTTGGTAGAGTCACACTTAAAAATCACGTAAATTCTTCGTCGGTTCTGTGCTTTTTTTTTTATTTGTGGGAAAACCCCTTTACGGGTGCCCGAACGCGGGAGGCGCGCGGGGTATGTTAGACTCCTGCCGCGAGAAGCGCAACAGACTACCCACTAAAACCACCACGGTGATCCCTATTGCAAAAGACAGGGCCACAGGATCGCTTGCGCATTCGACCGCGAAAAATTTGTATCCGATCGAGATTCAAACTCGGATACACCTATGATTGTTAATCTTGCATCTTGGTCGCTTGACCACGATGCTTATTGCCGTATTGACACTAGTTTAGTTAGTTTGCGCAGACACTTGTGCACTATATCTCCACTATATTATTATATTATGTTTAGACTATCCTTATGCTATAGAAGCAACTTGCTTCTGCTTCGCTCAGCTCTGTGGAAAGATTTACGACACCTAAAGACTTATTGTTTCGCAAAAGAAAGACAATGATCTAACTAAGTAACAAACATAATTCGGCATTTATAATATTAGTTACGATATTAGACGTGCTTTCCATCAACTTACTCGTAACTAGGTCTACAATTAATCAGCAAACTTTCTTAAGTAAGGGCAAAGCAATATATAATCGCACAAAGTTGAGAACAATCTGGGATCGAATGATAAGTGTTGACAGATGAGTTGCAACACGCTATATACACATTTATTTCTTATGCTATGTGCATGGTATATTTTAAAGTTTTTAGTAAAAAAATATGGAGTTAGATTTGTTTTTATGTTTTCTGAAACGCGTTTCATTAAGTACATGGTCTATAATATGATATAATAAATAAGATCATTTTAAGATCTTACTGTAATAAAGTCTCATGCTGAATACGAACATTCCTCAGCAAAGCTTATAATATTATCTAAGTATACATATAATCGTAGAGGTCATTCGTCAGACATTCGTCTGTACATAGAAAAAAAAGTATGCTAAAAACCGAGCCAGGGTGATGTAAGAAGAGAAATAGAACAAATCCAGATTTTTTAAAATTTTTTTGTTCCTTTATAGGTTTGTCTGTTTGTACGGGCTAATCTTCGAAACTGTTAGACCGATTTAAATGAAATTTTGCAAGGTGCAACATTCTAGATACTTTTCATCCCGGAAAATTAAAGAGTACCCGTGGGATAATTAAAAAACTATAGTAACTTAAACAGCTTAGTACACAAAATTACTGATTGGATTTTATATACACGATAATATATGTAGTTTACGCATCAGAATAACAAATAGACTACTTTTTATCCCGGAAAAAAATACGGTTCCCGTGTGATAGATTTGTTTTTGTTTGTATAGAGGTGAACCCGAGCGAAGCGAGGGTGAGCCGCTAGTCTAATATATAAAAATCTCATATCATGGTGTTTGTGGTCGCACTACATAGTGATTGAATCCTGAAATACATAGTTATTATTAGCTGTTCATAATACCATTCCCGTCGATATCAGCAGTAGAAGAAGAAAAAGTATAAGTAAAATAATTTTTAATTTAAAACCAATCAGCTAACTAGAAATAGTATTAGAAATTAATCATTATACTCGTAAAACATGAGATATATGTAAATATATATTTTTTAAATGTAGTAATACTCGTATTTAATTGAAAGATATAATTTTAATAAATATTTCTATACATATAATAAAATTGTAACTAAGCCGAATCTGTACATTAAATTTTTTTTAGAAAATCTTATTGAAATAGACTTTATTATCGATACAAAAGCCAAATCTATAGTTTTTAGAATTTTTGTCTGTCTGTCTGTCTGTCTGTCTGTTACCGCATCACGGGAAAACCATTGGACAGATCTTGATGAAATTTGATATGATGATAGCTGGTTATCCGGGTCAACATATACCCATACTTTTTACTGCGGGAAAATATCTCATCTCTGAGATAACCTTTAAAACGTAACTAGGGACGAACCCGAGCGGAGCGAGGGTGAGTTGCTAGTTATAATATAAAATAATGCAAAATATGAATAATTTGCTGAATTTTTAAATTCACATATTTTCTTTCATAGTTATTGCTCCTGCTCCTTGCTCCTCTTACTGTTTATAACAATACAATGCATGCGTTGGCCTTTAGATCAGATCAAACTCTTTATCACTAAAATATACATCCACAACCAGAATTAAATCTGGGAGCACGACTTTCAGCGGTGCAAAAAAAAAAAACGGTCCGGTGCGGTTTGTGATTTGCACAAAGTAAACGATAATTTAAACAGTTTATAATACTATTATGATAAAGAATATTGTTACATTAATTTTGAATTCGCGTGCAAAAGGCGTAAAATTGAATATAATAGTCTCAAACACCTTTCCAACGGACCCATTACTGTGTATATGCTTACGATTTAATGAGATTGTGTTAAACATACATGTTAATAGGCGCTCGGTAAACAACTAAATGCTCCATTCACGTGCGAATGAACGCTCAGAACGTCGAGCGACGACCCTCTCGCTTACCCATACCAGTATTAAATACGGTTTCCAGCTAGTTTTGTTTCAACGCAACAAAAGAGATAAACAAAGTTCCCACTACTATATAAAACTGCAGTTCCAGCCACACTACACTCACTCAATGGAAATACGTACGAGTATAACAAAAAAATTTGTCATTCCATATTAATGTCCTTTCATGAGAAACTCATATTAAAGCAGGTATTTATCAAAGTGATTGCGATGTGGAAATGTGTATGGTATACAATCCAGAATGCCAGATTAAAAAAAATCTTGGTTATTGTTAATATTACTATAACATTTTCAGCATATTATTTTGTATAGATATAATAATTGATGTATATATTTTGGAAAGCTTATATTTTTATCAAGGTTTAAATTACTTATGTATTTTACGTAATGAGGCATTTGAATTGATTTTATATTATTCTTTAATAATTTTCTTTATGAGGAAATTTCGGAATAAATTTGCAACCAAAATCAGTTCGTTTTAGACTAATATCAAGTATGACTTATTGGAGTGACAGGCGTGTAAATAATCGTGCCCTCTTGCGGTATGGAACAATAATAATCAGAACCTAAAGTGTGGAGATGCGTGGGTCCAACACTTTTAGTACGGTCCCCTATTACAACCAACGGGAATGAATGCTCATCTCATCTGGTACAGCCACCTTGGTCGATCACTTCACATAACTTTCTCTGGGACAGTTATGCTATACACTTCTAAAATTATGAAGTTTGCGGTCGAAGAAACACTAGTTATTATCTAATGAGTCTCGTAGGTTATAATAGCGCATGCCGCGTGCATAGACCACATAGCGCGAGTAAAATAAATGATGCAGGCGTCCTCTTCATACCATAGACCATCCTTGGTAAGGATGGTATCTCACAAGGAGAGTCCAAGGCCGAGTGCTTGCCACACCACTTATGATAATTAGCTATATTTATTATAAGTTACTGAGTACTGTTAGGTCTGAGCATGTGTGTTCTGTGTATATTACACATACCTCTTTATACAATGTATTGAATACTATTAAAAAACTAGATGAACCAACAGAAATTGTTCTGTCTAAATTTAAAAGCACTCTTCCCGAATATTCCGGGTCATTTTTTATTTTTTCATTAAAATAGAAGATATAAACCATATTTTTATTTATTTCAATATTTTACATAAAAATCTCTCATACGAAACTAAGGCATTATTAGCCTATTATTTTATAACAGGTCGTAACATCATTCAGTTTTAAAAGACTAACAACATCAATGCTGTTATCTCGGAACGTGCACTAAAGTTTATTATGATTGCGTTGTAAAGGCTATGTTGGTCTTCTTTTCATCGTAACTTGAATTATGTAATGAAAATTACAATTTGAAGACATGTTCTACTATATGGTTTAAAAGTTTTAAAGCTTATTTTAAAATAAAAATACTTTAAAGGTACTCCTAATAATGTTTTAAAAGCTTTTGACTTGACTTTAGCCTCCACGCGATAAATCACGTAAGTAACTCTGTAGATTTGCATATAATTTTGCATTTTAGAGGCTTTATTAGCATGCACTAAAGTCATTTCGGCGTTCCTTATATGTTGTATATAAATTAAATAGTAAAAAATCTTACTTCAAAGTTTAATAAACAAATTTTAAATTATTTTTTATTATCAAGTTGAATTTTTCAGTTGAATTACAGTGTCTCCCTTCAGAGCGATACTTCTTGCACGAATTGAATAGTCGATTTAAATGTAACATTTTTCTATATATGCGGTGTATTTCTCCACGGGCCGTTTTATTTCAGTACAAAGCCTTTGACGCAGTAAATCCAGCGATATCTCGAGAATGCGACACAACGCCGCTGGCGTTCATTCACGGAACGCACTTTAAACCCAACGAAAAGACCAATATCGCAGTAAAATTTAAAACAGCGAAGCAAGACCGAGAAGATTGGTGGAAATAAAAATGCCAAATGAAATGGAGTATCGTCCGCAGAATCAGATAGAGTGGTCTATTTGTGAGTGTTTTGCATACAGTACGTACGTAGTAGATAACATACTCATACATGTATTTGTACTTTAAATGTCTCGGTGGTGTATGCTTTAGTTTTTTGATTTGGTTGCTTCAAGTACTACGTTGGGCCGATATTTTTTTTTCTATTAAGAGATTTCCAATGGTCCCTCACTGGTCATGAATTGTGTCCCGCCAGATTTTGAAATAGTTGAGCACTATAATATCTCCCACACAGTTGGCCAGTAAAATTGGCCATCGTGACTAAACTATTTTAACTATTTGACCTATGTCAGAAGGACATTTTATTAATATTATTATTTTATACACTTGACATTTTTTAAACTTAATTTTTAATTAAAATCTTTAATTACATTGCAGTAATGATATTTAATACTATGTATATAAAACAGAATTTGGACATCCATAAATATAACATTAATTTAGTTCGGATTTACGAGGAAACTAAATTTTGTTGTAACAAATAGGTACTCTCACAGAAACTTTCCAGCCATGCTTTTGTCTACGACATTATTGCATTCTACTGTATTGTAGAACGCTAACTAGATTACTTTTATACTTTTAGTTATCAAATATTTCAAGATGTGCGAAATAAATTTCATTACATTACATAAATGTTTTTCATAAATATTTTTAAGTATTTTTTTTAAATACTCTTATTGTTTGTCAAAAATTCTACTTATTAGAAATTCGGAAAAAATGCTTCAGACGTGAAAAAAAGTACCAAAAGAAACTTATAAAGTTTTTACGAAAGTGAAGCCGCAATTTCTAACTTTCATTTGTTTAAATACCAGTCTACCAACAAGCAACGACTGAGTATGTATCAAATCAAATATTCTTTATCGCTAAGTGAGCGATCTCTTCTAGGCAACGTTTGGGCAGAGAGAAAGAAAAATATTGGGAAGGGGTGCAATCAAAAATTTACAGAATATATATGTATACAAATAATGCATACACGAGTACATACAAACATATATACATACATACATTCATACATACATACATATGTAATGTAATGTATCTACTTTATGGATTAACCAGTCAACAAATTCGAGTGAAATTCAAAATAGAGATAGTCTATAGTCTGGAATAGCTATTTGCTATTTTTTATCGACATACATATGTATCTCGTGAGCGGAGTTGTGGGCAAAATGAAGTAAAAATATACTAGTAAAATTTTGTAGCAAAACTATTACAAACTTACCTACCGGTGTCAAAAGTTAAAACATTTTAAAGACTTGTCCCGTTCCTTCCTTTGGATGGATATAGTTATTTTTTAGCATAATGTTTTTCTGTTTTTAGGTTATTTTTACATAAACTTTGTCTTTTATCCTTCTGCACTCTTACTCCTTACGTGTGTCTATTTTTACTTAAAATGCTTACATAACAATAATTTCTTTATCCTAGAGCTAAGTTAATTTATATATTCCCAAACTATTACAATGGAAGTTAGCAATATTTAGAGTCAAACATTTAGTTTTATAATAAAACAGTTTATTGAAAATTATTCACATGTTATCATATGATAGACGTACACACAAAATCATTATACGTTATACGTAAGGATAAATAAATAATAACATAAAAAAACTTCATTTCATAAGTACCTATACATATAGCTTCAAGATCCAATATGAGTCTGCCAAAGAAAATATTATAAAAATGGTATTTTTTCACGCTGTCTTCTTATCCATTGGGAAATAACGTGGATGTTCAATTGATGCTTTTGTATTGAGAAAATATATAATAAGATGTATTAAAATAGAAAGTATATTTCATCACTAGCCGGTCATTTTCCGCGTATAATTGACTAGAGACTTAGCTTTGCTCTGCTCGTATGCGTCTTAAGTGTCTAAATAATAAACATTTAAAAACGGTGACATTTATAGTAAACCGATCATTCAGCCGTTTTAACGTTCCATGGCTGGGCTTGAGGCTACCCATAATGATAGGGGGATTAGCCCATAACGCTGGGAAAATTATGGTAGGCGGAACGTCCACGTATCTATTGTTATATTGAGTCTACGACCACGCTACAAAACCCACATGTGTATGAGCGCACAGAGTAATGAGATCAAATTATAATAATAATAAATAATTAATATGTTGGGACATTAACACACAATTCGATCTAGTTCCATGGTATGCAACGAGGCTTGTGTTATGGATACCAGGTAGTTGATACACTACACATATGTATATAACTTTGAATACATACATATATTATAAATACATATTATATTATACATTCTAATTCTATCGACTAAGTTAAAATCATTCTAAGCTTAATTTTTACTCTACTTTTTTAATGCAAAATATATCCGTAATCGAATGACACTCACTTTATAGATAAAATCTGTAAAACTTTACTAATTGCTCATGTATTGTAGCTCAAATTGCATACATATTAAATGTATGTAGATAATGGAATATGCTCAAATAATTAGTTCAATCAATTTAATAGTTTGGGTTTTTTTATTTCGTAATTTTGCTCTATAGATTAGTTAGGGTGAGTATGAAAAGTATGAATGCATTTTATACAAGAATCAATCTCACGTTCGCTGAGAGAGCTCGCGAGTCTAATGTATGCATTAACAGAATGCATTTTATAAAAATTTCTCAAATTTTCGTCTTACAAAATATGAAATATAATTGTTTACACAAGTCAAATAAAACATAATATTATAAAATATTTATTCATAATATATTGAAATAACATAGTAAAAATAATAAATCGATACGACGGGAATAACGTGTTTTACCACTTACTCTACAAGTATATACTATAAACGCGTTAAGTTCCACAGTGTTATTTAATACTAGCGATTTACCCTCGCTTCGCTCGGTTGCGTCCCTAGGTACGCTTTAATTTTTTTGAGCGGGACCCTAATTCTTTTTCTAAAATAAAAGCAGTCTCAGTTACTCCTTAAAATATCAGCTATCTGCTAGTGAAAGTCCCGTTAAAATTGGTCCAGTCGTTTTGGAGATTAGCCGGAACAAAGAGACAGACAAATAGACAAAAATTTTAAAAATTGTTTTTTCTTATAAGTACCGTATATAATTCCATACTAAGCTGTTATTTTGACATTACAAACAGACACTTCAATTTTATTTATCTGTTAAAACTAATTAAAAATTATATAAATAATTATCTAAATGGTATTTAGTTTTTCCAAGCAATATAAAATTTAAATTTGCTTTTATTTATATGTATATAAATAGTAATAGAATAGATTTCATCTATTCTCTTAAGAAGCCTTCTTAGAACTATCGTTTTCATTAATTTTCTCATTACTCCCGTAGCGGACGACGTTGAGAATTTAATGAGAACTTGCTTAAGATATTACAAGTTTATATTATTATACTAAATTTATTATATTCCAATATATCAAAATGAACTGTTTTTTTTAGTATTTGCGTTAATTATGTTTATACATAATTAACTCAAATACTAAAAAAAACAGTTCACAGTGAGTCACAAACACTGAATTTCAATGGGTGAAAGCTAAACCACAATTTATATATTTACAATACATGTATGTAAAAACGATAAATAATGTAACACGCACATCTCATTTGAACTTTTTTATTATCAGACATTGTTAGTAATTACGAACGAAGTAAATTTACGAGGAGCTTTAAATGACCATTAAAATAAACGCGTAATGGTTTCCCATTCGAATGATAGCCTGTAGAAGATAACAGCCTCCGTTATGTCTCAACAATCTCTTTGACGGAAAATTGTTACATTTTAGGGCGGTATTAATGAGTTATAGCTCGTTCCGCACAAACAGTGCGTCTTTATGGCAAAATGTGAAAATTTTACTATCACATGTATCGTTTATTTTCCACTTGTAATAAAAGTTAACAAGATATTTTGTACTATGCTTTGGCCGCAGCTCCGCTATCATTGTATGTATATCGATAAAAAGTCGTCTAGGTGTAATTACAGTATGTTGAGATCGTGATGTTGTGTTTTTGTTACGGTTAAAAGTACTTAAGTCCTTTTCATGGACCTCGGTCACAAGGTACTAAGACTAGCGAACGGGCATTACGTGCTCTTTGAGGTACTGTATACTTACGCCAACTTTATAATTCTGGGCTGCTATTGAAATTTTTTTCACAGAAAGTCCCAGGAACTGGTTTGGCCTGAACCGGGATTCAAACGCTGGACCTTATGATCTTCAGTCATAGTTGCTAACCACTAGGTATTAAATTAGACAGACTTCATTTTGCTTTTTTAACATTACGAAACATAAAGAATAATAGAGAAAAATTGTGCGATAATATAATAAAGATTATTTAAACAACATATTCTATTGCATTTTCTAAATCAACTCAGAGCATATCAAATGAGACATGGTTTAGATTTACGTACTTGAATATATCTATACAACGGAGCAACGAACCGTTACGTTTACATATTCCATGAATTGCAAAATACGCTTTTCACTCAACCCTCTTTGTTAGAGCATTAAATTAGGTTCATATGTAACCTAAATACTATACTATATCGTTTACTGAGCATCCACTTAGTGTCTATAATATGCCAAAATACGTTTCAATCGTATCATGGTCTAGTGAATCGAACAAAGATGCTTTGATTAATCGACCCTATCGAAATAGCTTATTACCTGAAACTCGTAATTATGATAGTCTCGTTGGTTAAGACATATGGAATGGTCAATATGATGATAATTATAGTGATTCTTCTGTCTTTATAGCAATTGCTTTATTATTAAACTAGCGACTCGCCCTCGCTTTGCACGGGTTCGTCCATAGGTGTGTTTTAATGGTTAGTATGGAATAGATAGGCTATAATATATTAGTATATATTATACATAGACCTGTATGATGAGTTGTTGTGGGTTCTATAATAACGTATTTTTCCGTAGGTATGAGATAATCTCCCGCGGTAAAAAGTAGCCGATGTTACTCTCCAACTCTATAACCATATTCACATAAAAAAATCACGCCAATTTGTTACTAAGTTTCGACGTGAAAGAACGACAAACAAGGAAACAAACAAACACATTGTTACATTTATAATATTAGCATGGATTATGAGAATACTAGCTTCCGGTGTTGCTTTTGGATGCATTTTAATGTCAAAAATTTAGTCGAGTAGTGAACTCTTTACTGAACTTATTTATGCTTTTAAGTACTAAAAGGAGTTTTAAAAAAAATCTAAAAGCTGTTTTTTACTTTATTTCAAACAGTACCATAATAATTTTTTAAGTTGATGTTTAATTGCATACATATTTAAACTCAGGTTCTACGAAACTCGCATGTAAACAAAATATTCATGTATTAATTAATATATGTTCATATAAAAAGAACTCGACCGAGTGTCCTTACTCTATCAAATTAAACATGACTTACGACTACTAAATTAATACTTGTTGAGTAGATCTACATATAGAAAACATTTTCCTTTAACGTATTTTGTAATTCTAATAATATTAGTAAACAGGATTTGTGAGGATTTTCGAATATTAATTTCTTTTATATCCGTATACCGTTGAACGCATTTGGAAAACACCATATTCTATACTTATAGGATTTTCCGGTAGTGCATTCTTATGAGATTGTGATCAATCTTAGCCGTATAACACATATTTTATTTCAAACTTTTCAATAGAAACAAAAGAAAAGAAAAACCTAGTTTTACATAAAGTTCATACATGGACATACATTTGTATGTGAAAATCAGAATTAGTTCTAATTTAGTACATTTTCGTATGTTATAAATACATGGATCACGTATGTAGAGATTTGTTTATTACCTGAGTACATAATTGAGATATTGAAACGACCAGTGTACAACACATGAGTACTAATGTAGAATAGTGGAAATTACCCAATTAGAATACTATTGATGTTTATAGCAGTAATACATTGAATTGTATTCTAACGAATTGATACATACATATACATGTATATGTGTGTATTAATAGTAACGGAATCAATAATAACGATGTTATATCAGTCTCTTCCGTGACCATGATTGCTGTAGTATTTGAAACGTCGAGAATCAATAATCAAAATAAATCCGCGAAAAAATCCAAATAGAAAAGATAGTTTTGTTTAAAATGTCGAATATTCGCGTAAATCTAAGAAAGTATTAAATAACGTAATTTGAGGACACGTTTGGCTCAGTTTGTAGTGATTCTACTTGCTGCGCCAGCGGTCGCAGATTCAATTTTCCGCTGGGGGCATTCATTTGTGTGATGAGCACAAATGTTTGTACTCCAGTCATGGGTGTTTATATTTATAATATGTATGTATTAAATAATTAAAGTTATATATGTGTAGTGTATCAACTATCTAGTATCCATAAAACAAGTCTCGTGCTTACCATGGAACTAAGATGGTGCTGTGTGTTAATGTACCAACATATTTATATTTATAACGTTGTTTGGTAGTCAATTAAGTTTGTATAAATGTATCCACGACTATATGTATAGTAAAGTACGATTTTTTCATACGTTTGTTTTATACAATCAAGATTATAAATGTTGAATATAAAGTCATGTAAATAATAGTTTTAAAATTAAAAGTTGGATTGACTTTTTGACATATAATTGTTATATCATGTTCTAAAATTTATTATCACAGATTTTAAACAAACATACATTTTATTTTAATTATTTGACTAATTTTCTTCTAAAGCTTGTCATGTAAACTAGAAGTTACGTCCAGTGAATATGAAATTAATAATCATCGTCTTAAGAAGCCCCACACAAAAGCTGGTGTGAAATTTTACCCTTGACAGAGGCATCGCGGGATTACGTAAAAATATTTCAATGTACACTTTACAGTATATTCATGCTCTTATATGCTAATACAATAATAATATTTTATAACGTTAGTTTAAGCTTTTTGTTATTTTTCATGACTTAATTATCTGCTTGTAGCATCATATTTCGTTAGACTGTGAATAAATATTAGCCTCACCAAAATAACACGATCTTTGGTATAATAGACACATATGACTCGATCAGGTATGAGATCATTTATTTACTACTTATGTTGTTGCTTACAGCTCGCCTCCGTATTGAGATTTTGATTGAACCCCGCTTCATTCAATTTGTCCGATAAAAATAAAAATTATCTGTATTTCTAATCGTAACTATTACATCAAATACCTACATCATATTTTATTGAAATGGTAGGCGTGATGAGTTTATAGAATCCGGCAAAACTCCTTCAAGCAATTTATTTTGAAATAGATCTAATGTTCAACTTTGACCTTATCATAGTTGTATATGTTTTTGATGGAAATCAGAATATGGCTTTGATAGAAGGATAAATGGGCAACCATTCAAGAACGTATTATAAAATATTTTGAATTCGTATTTCTTATGAATTTGCTTGCTTATTATAACTAAAATTATAATGTTCATCTGTGATTTCCAAAATGCTTTCTCATATTGAGTTCACACAGTTATTTGTATGAAGTGAACATTTAAATAGCTTAAAATATTTTTGCTTATCTCGAAACAGTTGTATTGATTGAAACGAGAATAATTGGTAGAGTTTCAGACACAAACGTAGGCAATTTTGGTATCCTTACAAACATACATACGTAGTAGACGGATTCAAAAAAATTGACTATTTTTTTTCGAAATCCCTTCGAAAATAGATTCAGGGAAGTGAGAAAAGATGCCTGTAAATAAAAGCGTGGATATACTTGTATGTATATTAGGGTAGTCCTGATTTTTCGACTTTCGAATTATCATCGCGGCACTTTGTGGTTTGATTATATAGATCTAAATATGAAACATATTTTTTTCTTTTAATTTTTAAATAAGTTTTAAAGGTCGCTACCAGTTGTCAAACTTTAACAAATAGCATTGTATGGCCGCTTAAAAAAGAGCCTCAGTAATTGTTCATTTAAGTGTTTTTTTATCATTTTAGCTGCAAGAGAAACATGGAGAGATTCCTTCTCCCCTGATATACTAAATAATTTTTCCCATACTATTTCTATCGGAAATGGAAATTCGGGATGAGCGACCTCTAAATATTAACATTAAGTTCCGGTTTTCACAGGCATCTTTACTCACTTTCCCGAATCTATTTTCGAGAGTATTTTGAAAAAAATTAGTCGATTATTTTGAATCAGTCTAATATGTACATACAAGTATATCCATGCTCAAAATCTAATTAAAAAATATAATTAAGTATAATACTTGTCGAATCAGTGTAAAAGAAAATTAACTTATGATCGCTTAGTAAGTTTTCTCAAGTGTTATGAAACGTTGAAACAAAACTTTGACAGCGTTCTAACTAGTTGTAAGAACTTGTAAAGGCTTCTTAAATATGTTACTTATTGCACTTCCACGATCAATCTGTGCCTCGAGTTTCATTATAAATTCAGGGGAATTAAATTTAATAAATATAATATACTAGCGACTCACGTTCGCTTTGCTCGCATTCGTCCCTAGGTACGTTTTCACAGTTAGTATAGAATAAACTATATAAGTACATACATAGGTGTAGAAAAGAAATTACCTACTTTAAAAATTAATTTATATATATATATATATATATATATATATATATATATATATATATATCGTCGGCCTAACTCGTTAACCTGCTAAGTCCATTTTTGAGCAATTTTACTTTTTATGCCGGTCAAAAAGTTCAGACGATTACCTACATTATGTTAAAGGAATAGCAACGATATCAATATAGAAAGGTTAGAAATATCACACCCGAAAACCTGCTTTCTGTTTAATAGCATATTTACACACAGAAAAACTGCTAAATCCTGTACAGGCCTCAGTTTTTGACTTAAAATGTTCACTGACTTACGTGAGCTGTGGCATAGTTCAAAGTTTTATCATGGTTTATAGTTAAATATTTTGTTTTATTTAAATCGATTCTTTATAAATCAGAATAAGGATGAATGGCGACCTTTACCACAGAGGAGGTCATTACAATGTAATCCTTGTGAGATTAGGGACTGAACGCAGTTGCACCAGAATCGATGTAAAATTGCTGCACGGAAGTTTGAGGACTTGCAGGAAATATAAAAGACTCTTCCATCTAACTATCATGCGTATTATGACAATTTATGTACCTCATGAGTAGTACCAATGAAAAGAAATTAAATTAAATTACAACTTTATTGAGCTGTTAATGTAATCATAGAAAAACATCAAGAATTCAATATACCATTGTAGGCCTACCTCGTCTTCGTCGATTATTCAAAAGCGTTTGATAGCATATCACATAATGCTGTTTTTAATTTTCTTTATTGCCAAAAAATAGAATTTACCTACATAAATTTGCTCCAAATTATATACGCCCATAGCACAACTAGCATCAAAACAAACACAATCGGTCCTTCTTTACATATTCAAAAAGGTGTTAAGCAAGGAGTCACCTAAACTTTTTATGAGCGCATTAGATGAAGTTTTCAAAAAACTGGCACTTAGCTGGGAACGCGGAGGCATTGATGTCGGTGGAGCGCAGTTAACCAACTTTTGCTTTGCTGAGGATATTGTCTTGTTTTCTTCAACAGCGACAGGTCTGGAGCTAATGTTAAACAACTTAGTGGTGTAAGCCTTGAGGTTGAACTGAAGATGAATATATTGAAGACCAAGCTGATGTCTAATAGAACCCAGAACCGCCTAAAAGTGAACGGAGAGGAAGTACACTATATTCAAGAGTATATCCATTTGGGCCAGATAGTTTCTTTTTATTCCAGACAAGACAAAGACCTATCAAGAAGAATTGAAAATGCCTGGAGGAGCTATCTCGTCCATGACAGATCTTATGAAGGGTGACCTTCCATTGTCACTAAAGCGACAACTTAAGGATAAGTGCATACTTCCCATACTGACATACGGAGCTCAGACTTGATCTTTGACAGACACTCCGATGTTAAAACTCAGAATTTACCAACATACAATAGAGCGTAGCATTTTAGGCGTTAAATTAACTGATAAAGTTCAAAATATTACACTGCGCTCCAAAACACAAATCACTGACGTGGCTTAAAAAGCCAAAAATCTTAAATAGGACTGGGCTGGCCATGTCTGCCATATGCCTGCAGAACTGTGGGCCAAAGTGACCACAAAGTGAAACCCTGAGACAGGAAGGCGGTGTTGCGGCAGACCACGAACTAAATGGTGAAATGAATGGGACAAATTCGATCTAATTTGGCCTATTTTTGCAGGATGATGTAAACTAACAGTAACAATTTTATATTTTACCAAAGTTTCAGACTGAAATGACAAATTATTGAGGGTTGTAATTTAAAGTATTTAGAATATTGTTTATGTGTCATTTTCTAATATTTAATAATATGCTAATTGCATTGATCTGATTAAAAACGTCTTAACTAATTTACATTCCATACCTACTCATTTAAGTCTAAAAACTGCTATGTCCTTAACCAAATTGGATCTTCACAACGAAAAGCTGCTAAAAATTGTTTTCTTTAATTTACTGAGCTGTGCATAAGATATACAACTATTATCACTTTCAAAATATCAAGGAAAGTTATAGGAACCAACGGTATTTTTAGAATTTTGATATCTAAAAATGAAATGATATAATTCACTTTTTTCTTCGCCCTGTAAACTTTGCAAAACTACACTTAGCAGGTTAACGAATTAGGCCGACGATATATATATATATATATATATATATATATATATATATATATATCTCTTACTTGAAAAATGATTCCCCATACAAACTTTCATCGCTCTATCGCTCTTAAGGGATGATTTCCGGCAGAGTATAGGAAGATATGATATGATCCAACGAAGAAGATCACCGTGTATGCCAATTTCTGCAAGCTTATGTATAAGAACATGATGGTAGACTTTGTCAAAAGCTTTATCAAAATCAGTATAAACTACATCGACTCGATGTCCCTCGTCCATGGCAGTGGTAACACGATGGACTAATTCACAGAGATGTGTGACAGTGCGGACCACTGTGGATCTTTTATTCACAAACCCGTGCTGCTCATTAACCAAGAGAGGCCTTAAAATGGGATAGATATGTTCATACACAATCTTTTCAAATAATTTCCCGATAGTTAATCTATACATATAATAAAAGTGTAACTAATTGCTGTCTGTACATGGAAGATATTTGAGAAAAACTATTATCGAGGGTCTTTATTAATGTTATAGAACCAAAAACAATGATTTTTTAAATTTTCGTCTATTTGTCTGTTTGTCTGTGCGTTTGTTCGCGCTAAACTCAGAAACGGCTTAACTGATTTGGGTGCGGTTTTTACTAATGTACAATACATTAGTGAAAGGGTAAGCTTCACTTAACATTTAGTTATTTATTTCAATCTGTTTATAAATAAAAAAATATGTCAATTCAAAGAATCACCTAGTGACGAACCCGATCAAAGCGAGGGTGAGTAGCTAGTATATAATATTTTTTTAATAATTTGGGGTTATATAATAAATGGGTCATCTCGTTGATTTCTGTACCACTTATATGAACCTTTTGGTATTGCTATGTAATTAACCAACGTCGACAATATGAACAAGACAAACAAAATTTTAATATAGATAAATTACTTTTTTAATTATAAAAGAGCAATAGTGAATCTGCTTAATCTCAGCCGGGATAAAAATATATAGCTGATTTTTTAAAGTTTCCTTTAAAATTAACCTGAAAATGCTTTGTTTTGTTCCATCCAAGCGAATAACTAAACCATGACTAAAATTTAACTAAAAAATAGCGTACAAAATGTGTCTGTGTAATGAGATTTCAGATATGAACAAAAAGTTGCGTACAACGATAAAAGATAACATCGACACCAAACAGAACTAATTTAAGTTTCTTAGAGCGCCCTGACAGCGCTTTCCAACGCAACGCAGTAAAATGAAAAGCTTGTTTAGCGAATAGCTGATAAAAGTTATCATGAAGAGTGAACGAAGTTTGTAAGTTTTTCAGGTAGGATAAAGAAAATTCGATAGTAAAAAAGAAAAAAGAATTTCGTTTCAGAAATACGGCTGTGGACATTACCTTAGCTAATTATATCTATAAACATAAATAAAATTGAAGTGTCTGTTTGTAATGTCAAAATAACAGCTTTATACTAAATGCATATGGAAATATATACGGTACTTACAAGAAAAAAACAATTTTATAATTTTTTTGTCTGTCTGTTTGTTTGTTCCGGCTAATCTCCGAAACGGCTGGACCAATTATAACGGGACTTTCACTGGCAGATAGCTAATATTATAAGGAGTAAGAATTAGGGTTTCGGTCAAAAAAATTAAAACGTAGGGACCTAGGGTCGTCTCTAGGTCCCTACGTTTTAATTTTTTGACGAACCTGAGCGAAGCGAGGGTGAGTCGCTAGTAGTGAATAAAACACAAACACTAAATCGCCTTTAGTATTTTGTCTTTAGATCTACTCCAATAATTTTGATTCAACTTATTATTATAAGAACAACATAAAAAGTACAATTAAACTCCATAATTTCTTTTTAATAAAGTACTCCGACATTTAAAGTAAATTAAAAAGTTAAATCCTTGTAGGCAGATTTTTTTCTAATTCTACCACTTTTGAGGCATAACCTACTCATTAAAAATTTGTACATAATTGGTGAAGATATCGCGAAAGAAACATATAAAAAATAATACATTCAAATTCAGTACGTCTGTATATCTTTTTTATATTTTACCAAAACAGGTTATGTTTATATGTTATTTTAAAAGATAAGTATAATAAAACCATCGATTTAATTTTGCTTAAATTATTTTTCGCTTCGCTCGAGTGCGTCTCTAGATGTTTTTTTCCCGTACATTTTATTCCTTTATTTTAAACCGCTTAGGTAACGTACGTCGCAACTCAACGGCCAGCTTTTTTCCCGCTTTTGAGATATCTGATAGTAAAGAAATTCCTAACGGATAGAAAAATAGCTTATAGCACTCGACGTAATATAGTCTTCTATTGGTGAAGGAATTTACAAAATAGGATTATTAGTTTCAGAGATTATCCCTACATTTAAGCTTAATTTTTTTATTAATATATGTGTTTTACTCTCTTTATCCTAACTATACATATAAATTTTAGGTGCATACACAAAAAAGTAGTCTAATAACACAAAATTATTCCATATTACACCAGGGGGTATTTATTGTATTGACTATTTTCCTTTTCCTCACTGATTTTCATTGGGTTTACGGCCAGAAAATGTGTGTTAAGCATCTGAAAACACCTTTTTTCTATACATATAATAAAATTGTAACTAAGCCGAATCTGTATATTAAATACGTTTTGACAAAATCTTATTAAAATAGACATTATTATCGATACAGAGGCTGAATCTATAGTTTTTAGAATTTTTGAATGTCTTTCTGTCTGTTTGTCTGTGACCGCATCACGAAAAAACCACTGGAGGGATTTTGATAAAATTTAGTATGATGATAGCTGGTTATACGGGTCGACATATAGGTTACTTTTATGCTCGAAAATATCTATACTAAACGTTAAAACGTAAGTAGGGACGAACCGGACCAGAGCTAGGGTGAGTCGCTAGTCTATTATATTTGTGTATAAATCTAGGTGTAAAAGGTATTTTTGTCGTTTTGTTTTGTGTTCGCTATGTTTAAACTTAAACTAGTATTTTTAACTTTAAATTATATTAAATAATATATTTATAGTTTTTTTTAATTGTTTAAAAAATGTATCATAATTTAAAAATGAGTATACCTAGTAAACTTGTAATTGAAAAACTCAGATTCGGTTATCTTTTTGTATACAAAACGGATCCTAGTTATTTCGAATAAGAAAATCCCGGTGAAGGACCATTGTATATGCGATGCCGGACCTTACTGTATCGCAACCTTGTTCAACGTTCTCTCATCTGCATTTACAGGGCTGTCTATTAAAAAAAAAATAATGTTATAATAAAATAAATATTTTAAAGTCTAAAATCAAGTATACTAACGTATAAGTGTAACGTAGTAATTTTGTTTTGATACGTATGGAATGCATTTTTATATATGCTTAGAGACCGCCTAATCTTAGCGAGAGATAATCATATTTATTATGTACGTACATTATAGACATACGAGTACATTTATGAATATAAATACATACGAGTATTTTATATACCTATAGTATTCACAAAACATGTAACCCTTTTTTTAAATATTTCTATAGTAAATAAGCACTATAGAAATAGAAATTACAGACGTTTTATCGATGCTCATTATTACAGAGGCTTTAGTAAAATTTATCATTTTGTTAGTTTTTATATACGGAATTTCACGTTAATAAAAATATTTATTATGTTGTAAAGAAATATCACCCAGCCCCGACCTCATATTTTTCGTAAACGCAACGTAAGCTTCCCATATGCATATTTTTATCGAGAGTCACCTACTTGGAATACATTTTCTCAAATGAAATTCTGTTCTATTTTAACCAGTGCATGACATAATAGGGACAGATTTTTGAGTATATATAATACATTTGATTTTTGTATTGTGTAATAGTATTTGTAGTTGTAATATTCATGCTAAAATACATACCTTCACTAGCGACTCAGCATCGCTTCGCTCGGGATCGTCCCGATACGATAGGTATGTTTCAATAGTTATTATGGAATAGATAGACTATTAGTCTAGTCAACAAGTGCCTTTTAGGTCTACTTTTTTCAGCAGTCTCGGGAAAATATGAAGAATAGATCCAAAAAAGGAAGAAAATCTCAGATTTGTTATTTATTTATGTTCAAATAGGACGAAATTGTTAATTAACTAATGCATAATTAATAGAAAAATTGCTATAAAAATTTTTGATCGCGGATTATAGTTCATTCATTCATTCAGTAAATGTCTAAATTTTTTCAATTTTTAATATTCATATGTAATAAGTTTAAATAATATTTATTGATAAAGCGTTAGAAATAGGCGTGGCTTGCGCAAGCCAGAGCAACCGTTTTAGGCCGTATTTTGTTGTTGACTATATATATTATATGATATACATATATCCTGTAGCCTTCCTCAATACACGGGCTATCTAATGCAAAAAGGATTTTTCAAATCGGATTAGTAATTCTTGAAATTAGCGCGTTCAAACAAACAAACAAACTCTGCTTCTTTATAATATTAGTATAGATACATATTATATGTACATTTTACTTTATAGTAATGTAACCTTTTGAGACATTCGTGGCTCATATGGGCACGTAACTAACCTACATTGCCAAAGCTTTATGGATTCGACATTAGAACGGGGTCGGTTTCAAAATACTCTTTAACTTATAAATTTAAATATTTAGCAAAAACATAATATGATTGATTATCCCAATCCTTGAATCAGGACAGCCCTCAGCAAGTGGACAGCTCTCGTAGAGTTCACTTGCAATACCAAGTTCATCCGACGTGCCACAACTTGCACGGTCCCGCTCAGGAAGCTTGTTAGCGCGACTTCTGCGGCCCGCGCCGGATAACATTGCAATAAATATTTAAACTATTTCCAACTAAAGCTTCTACGTCGCAATAAAGCGGTACAAGTTATACTGTTAAGTTCCACACTCATTCGGTGTTGGTAGTAAGCGTAGTAAATGAACAAAAGGATAATTTGTGATGTCTCTTCTTTTGAAAGTCGTTTTTGTCTACAATAATATAGTATTTTAATTATAAGACTAAATTATGAAGCATTTTTTTTTTCAAACTATTATTATTATTAATTATTATTTTGATTAAGCAGAAACAAAAACAAAAGCTCATAAAATTTTTATATGTATATTTGCTAGTTATTGTTATATAATACTTAAGTGTTGAACGTTTTTATGTGTCTCTCGCTCTTTAGTAATTTACTCGTATTAAGCTGTACCTTCTAATATTTAAATTAAAAATCATGATCTGTTATCTTTTCTTATTTATACTAGCGACTCACCCTCACTTCGCTTTGGATTCGTCTCTAGACAAAAACAAATCTATCTTACGGGAACTGTACATTTTTCCGAGATGATATATGTATATAGCCTATAGCTTTCCACAGTTAGCGGGCTACCTAATGCAAAAAGAATTTTTGCAAATTGGATTAGTAGTTTCTGAGATTAGCGCGTTCAACTAAATAAACAAACAAATAAATTCTTCAGCTTTATAATATTAGTATAGATACATTATATTGACCGTTGCACTGGTAATTGCCGTTTTTCTGGGTAAGGTACCGCAGCTACTATAAGGTAGTGTGCCTGTAAAATAAGAATTGTATATATTATTACCGACTTACCCTCGCTTCGCTCAGGTTCGTCCCTAAGTACGTTTTATTTTTTTTTGAGCGAGACCTTAATATTTTTCTAAAATAAAAGTAGCCTAAGTTACTTCTTATAATATCAGCTATATGCCAGTGAAATTCCCGTTAAAATTGGTCTAGCCGTATCAGAGATTAGCCGGAACAAACAGACAGTCAGGCAAAAATGTAAAAAATTGTGTTTTTCTTATAAGTACCGTATATAATTCTATATGCATTTAGTATAAAGCTGTTATTTTGACATTACAAACATACACTTCAATTTTATTTATCTGTATAGATAAGCGCATTACAATGTAAATTGAAAAATCTATTGCAATAAATTATAATTAATTTTAGCTTGGCTATAAGTAAAATTGTACTTTAATTGACTTTTTAATTAATAATTTCTTCGAAACAATTGAGTTCTACAGAAAGATCGCCGAGCGCAATCGCGGCCCCATTGTTCCTAATACTTCAATTACGTCTTGATTTTAGCGATTGAGAAATAACCTAGATTGTTATGTTCGCAAAATTATTTAGCAACAGCAATCGCACAAAAGTTAATATAATATTTTAAGTAATTGCAAATGGTGAAAATCTAACAGATGACAAAAATACATTCATGAAAATTTAATAAAAATTTAATTCTACTCAATAGGATTATTTTAGTCTAGTTTCATTCTGGTTTCATTATTATATATTTATTTTATTGAATAATACTAATTATATTTATATATACATAGAAACACCAAATTTTATTAGTCCTTATGTAATGCTCTTTGCAAAAAAATTCATATAGAATTTCCTAGATAAACTCTTAACTTTACTGCCTATGTGACACTCAGGCTTTTAGATATATTTTTTTATTCGATTATTTTTCATTTTACTCTAAGCTTACTAAATTGTAAAGTTTATTTATCTAAATGAGAGGTAGAGGTGCTCGTAGCTTGTAAAACCAAACGACTTCAAATCCCAGGTCTCGCATCTCTGATATACCATACCGTAACATGATTGCCACTTCTCTTATGATGAAGGAAAATGATTTATATATGTATATGTATGTATATCAATATGACTTGTATAATCTAATATATTTAAATGAGAAATTCTTATATATTTACTTATTTATTTATTTTTTTATACCGGCGATCTCGGAAACGGCTCTAACGATTTTGCTGAAATTTGGTATGTGGGGGTTTTTGCGGGCGAAAAATCGATCTAGATTAGTCTTATTTCTGGGAAAACGCGTGTTTTTGAGTGTTCATGCAATATAAAATATGGTTCATAATTTCTTACGCACAGACATAAGTATCGTGGTCAAGCCAAGGTGCAAAATTAACAATCACAGGTATCCGAGATACAAATTTTTTACTTTTGTATTTTTTTTTTGTATTTATGCAAGTTTTTATGTTTTTTTTTTATCCAAAAAATACGGTATAACAAAAAAGAACGCCAAACAAAGCTCGGATGCCCAGGTACTATATATTTTATGACAGTATTTACCAATAAACAGAAGTTTACTTATTTATGAAAACTAAAATGGAAAATAAGCGTAAACTACTTATAATGACTACGTTTATTTATACACTAGCAAAGCTTGAATAATCATTACGTTTTTGTAAATCCCTTCTGCTTTTACTCGTTTGTTTCCGAAACGAATAAATGGATTTTAAAGAGAATTTGTTTGTGGATTGTGGATACGAATGTGAGTGATATAGGTTTCATTTGTATCGGAAAAGGAATCCCACTGAATTGAGACTATAAGAGCGGTTTCACTGTCTTATAGAGTCGTCATTCACTGGTGGAGGATTTGGGCAAAAATCCATTACCTTATTTATTATCGTCGCCACATGAGAAAAACGTTGAACAAAACCACCAAGTTTATTTATTTTTAATTACATTACTTGTATAATCACATTACTATTATACAGTTTGTATCTGTTTATGTTCATTGCTCCTACCGCTAGAACTTCTGGATGGATTTGGATGAAATTTAAACACTAATAGACCTGGAGTGAGAAGGCTTCAGGGCTTGGACACAATGCATGTAAATCCATAAACAGCAAAGCAGTTAGCTTTAACATAAAAGTTACTAAGGCACAGCTACTATTTGAATTTTAAAGGCTTATATAGGGATAATCCATTCTTATGTAGACATGTATGGTGTGGCACCTCTATCTTTTCCATCTTTTATTTTTAATTGGACTACAGAATTATCTAGCGGTTCACATGAGATACTTACGTACCAACAATATTGTAGCCTTAGAGTAAAATTGTTGTTTCATATATTCAGACAGACGGACAGACGGACAGTTGAACATGGCGAAATTATACGAAAATATAGTAAATAAATATATTATAAAAATAAAAAAACGACTGCATAAAATCTAACTATAAAGATGAAAACAAGTTCACGATGGAATATAGTATTATGCAGTTTTTCACATTATGGAATCTAGCAGCCCCCATATTTTTTTTTTTTTGTGTCATCTATCTAAGAGTGGTTTGGAAGGTATGAGAGAAGAAAGAATATTACAAAAAAACATACAAAGATAGGCGCGAAAAACATAACCCTTCCCTTGCAGTCGGGTAAAAAGACTTATGGTACGTTATTTTATAATAGCTATAAAAATAACAAAACGAAGCCAGGTTATGTCGATAGTATATCCAATAATATTTTATTGCTAAAGTTAATAAAAACATGCGTTCAGCCACACTTTATTCCCTAACTTTACCATTGTACTTACGCTCAATAATTCAGTAATGCTTTCCCAAAGTGATACTAAAAAGTAACGGATACGTATTATTTTAATGTGAAACTATCAAAGCTTTCCGAGAATGTTTTTTCAATAACGATATTTTTATTATTTTTTATTTTATTATCATTGAATTTTATTTTTACATTATTTTATCTATTAGTATTTTTTTATCATTTTCCTGTCTTTATTGATATAGTTGCTTTTTTTTCCTAATTTAATTATTATTTAAAAAAAAAATCTTATCATAATGCTAGTTACTGATCGCAAATTAACTTGAGTTTACTCTTTTTTAGTATTAACTAACTCGACCCTATCTTGGAAGTAATAAGTTTAATACTGACCAATCGTGTCTTCTCCATTCTACGTTACATCGGCGAAGTAATCTGTTTTGCGCTTTGATTCCATTAACAAGAGAATTAAATTGAACAAGTTTAATGTACTTGGCCTATTTTTTACATTTACGTTTTTTTATAATTTCTTATCGTTAATTATCCTTTTATACCTTTGCTTTCTATGTATTATAACCTCTATAAATGTGCACATTGAAATGTATGTAGATGTCAATTTTCAAATGATAAGACCAATTCATATTAATTTCTTGATATCATTTAGGCATGTCGTGTGTAATATTATATATTCCATCGCATATTATGGCATAATATGTAATTTAATACTTATTAGCACAATATGTACTGAAAATTATTTAGAAATTGAATTAACTTCTGTTTATCTTTAAAGCTCTTTTTGATCAACTACAAAAAGCTTCCCCCATTTTAACTTTTACTTTATTCGATTGTATGTTTTTCGTAAATCATTTTTTTTAATATGATATAATCTTAAAGCTGGTAGTAAAAATATCTAAGGTCTATATTAGAAGAAAAAACGTATCCTTTAGAGTAGAATAATGACTTGAAAACTGATTTTGTAGTTGATTTTCTTGCATATTCTATGCAGGATCACTAGAAACAGCCAAAATAAACGTTTTGATATAGTATTTATAACGGCTGTTGTGGCTTTGTATCATGTAAGCAAGTCTATGGGCTCAATATGGAGTAGCTATTTTGAAATCACAGACAGACGCTTCTATTTTATTTATAGAAATAGGTATAGATAAAGTGTAAGCTGTATTAAGGTACGCTCGGGGATCGAAATTGAGCAATATTTTTTATTGTTCATATTATAATACATTTTTCAAATAAGAGGGACTAGTTTTTATAGTAATATATACCTATAACAGAATACGGTTCTAAATGCGAAAGTTTATACGTTTGTGACTGGACTGTAAACAATGGGAAATGCATTAATGCATACCACCTTCATGTAGGTGGTTATGTGGAGACTTACCGGCTATAAACGCCGGTACTGCCCCCGAGAAAAGTGAGGACAAGTTGCTTGTTAGGCAAATTATTAAAGTTTACTAAATGTATTGAACTCATTGATTTTAAGAATATTTTATTGATTATGTAGTAGATACTTTTTTCTCCTCTGTTTATCAAATTTTAACTGCCTCAGTGGTATAGTGGCTAGCAAGTACGGCTGCATATCGAGAGGTCCTGGGTTTGAGTCCCGGGTCGGGCTAAGTTTAGTTATTGAGTCTTTCTATTTAGTAACTCTCAATAACAGCCTGGAGTTGGGAAGTTGGCGGTGTGTGCCTCGGAGAGCGCGTAAAGTCGTCGTTTCTGCACTTTAACTCTCATCGGTCGTGTCGAGTAGTCGTCCCACTGAAGTATGACAGGCATAGAGAGTGCACTTGTATTTGCGTGTACACTTGTGCACTATAATATCTCCTGCATAGATGACTCGTTACAATGAGACTGGCCGCCGTGGTCGAAGTCGGTCGCGAGGTTTTTATCAAATTTTCTTTTATTTTTGTTAAGTAGCTATTGAAGAGCTTTAGTATTACCAATAAAAAAAAATTGAAAACAGGTTGGGTTTTTTATAAAGATTGATTATTTTTGTTCACAAAATATTTTCTTAGATTTACGCGAAAATTTGACATTTTAAATAAAACTATCTTTTCGAATTATTTCGTGGATTTATTTTGATTTTTGGTTTAGAATTTTTAAAATCAGTTTTGTAAAATTGTGGGTAGGCACTATCTATAATAAGTATATAAACCTTTTGAAATGTCTAAAACCTTAGCCTCTTCGGTGAACATGATTGCTGAAAAGCATTCGAAACGTCGGGAACCAAAAATCTAAATAAATCCGCGAAATAATCCGAAAAGATAGTTTTATTTAAAATATATATGTGCTTCAAATTTTCATTAATAAATGAGTATGGTCGAATTACGACCACTAGGCGAACACTACGAGTAGTTAAAATAATTACAATATCACACAACACATACAGTTTACAGTATAATATTTATCTGTAAGCTATAAATTACTGGAAAGTGCTGTTAAAGATAATTTGATAATTGCCAAAATCTAAATTAAAAGTTGGTCGGATTAGTTTAATAGCCTTAACGTGGTTGGACTTTTCGACCGAGTCGAGAGCTATTGAAACTTTAGAAACCTTACGTAATATCTGACTGCTAGTGTAGTAATTGTTACTGGATATTTTATTATGAGTCCAATAAAATGTATAAAAAAAATGTGGATAAAGTAACAAACAAAAAAATGTTTTAAAGAAAAAAATAAATTCATAAAAAAAAATGTATTTTTTCGAAAAAAAAAGTATATTTTTAATGAAATTAATTAGGATTAGATTTAGGGGTAAAGAAAGTTTTTATACGTGTGTTTTTTTTTACTCAATTTTCCAATAGTATTAATACTGATTGTTATTTAGATATATGTTTTGTCTTTATAAAGGCCAATACCAATATCATTACAAACTTTAACATCGTCCGGAATTGAACCTATGATCACTGTCGTATCAGGCAGGGCAGATTAGATAAATTCTAAATTATCCCTACACGGTCAAAGTATTAAAAAATATTAATTTCATTTTAACAATAAAATATTCTGCTTATATATTTTATGAACTTACACAATATTATAAACTAATTACTAATAATTACTTTAATTTTCATAATACCAATATATATCATTTTTCAGACTAGCTTTAAATAATAAAATTAAATTTGCCATAAAATTAACAGAGTTACCGTCGAAAACTTTCAAATCCAATTTTGATATTGGTTAACGATACAAAACCACGAGTATTGAGTGATCCGTAAATCCGCTATTAACAAACTGGACCGTATTTAAATGTTTGACAAAATTAATTAAGCTGTGACTAATCGCAAGGAAGGGATAGTGACATCAGGTCATCGGATGAATAATTTGCCACCGGTTGCCCAACTCCTTAGCGGATGTTCTCTTGCCGTTTGCAGTTGCTGCTCATTATCAGGTTAATACACTGTACATTATAATATGTAATCTATATATACTTCTGTTGTAGATGTTTCTTACTTTTTTACGCCAGAACGGCTGAGCGGATTTAGATAATATTTGGCACAGAGATAGATTAAAGTCTGGAATAATACATAGGGCACTTTTATCCCGGAAAAATGTACGGTTCCCGTGGGATAGGTTTGTTTTTGTTTTTCTAGAGACGAACCCGAAGCAAGGGTGAGCCGCTAGTACTGACATAAAATGTCTCGTTAGTCTAGTATTCGTGACCCAAGTTGGGATAAATGTAGTGATTGGCATTTTAAATAAAACATCTTTTCGGATATTTTCGCGGATTTATTTTGACCAAGATTGTAAAGTAAAAATGTATTTATATAAGGTATTTGAAACGTCGGGAAAAATTAAAATACATTGACGAAAAAATGTCAAAGAAATGTCGAATACGCGAATATTTGAATTCATGTGAATCTAAAAGAGTATTATGTAGTGATTGGGAAATGAATTGGCGATTTCCAAAAATATTGCTTGTTGAAAGAAAAAATATTATTTACTTTTACTTTGATCTTCTTTATTTTTTCTTAAGTATTTTAAATTTCGATGTTATATATTGTATAAAAGAAAAATATTATTATTCTGTACTTTGAAGTATTTTTTTATTTAAGCAATTTAAACTTAAGTTACGTATTAAGTATTTCTTTAACGTTTTTCGTTTATTTATGAAGTATTTATTGTGTTTGTATTTATGTAATCAGTACCTACGCATTTTCTTATATTTTTTTATAGCAACATTGAATTAAAAATAAAGATCTAATATAAAAAATATTAAATAAAAAATCCACATGTCCACTTCGTCCATAAGTATGGTTTTATGATCGAAAGAAAAATTAAATCTTTTTAAATTATCGCGTTCCATATTTATATAATAACTATACTACAGGACTTAACGCGTGAATAAATGGCTGTATACCTTATGGAATAAGGTATACAGCCATTTATTCACGCGTTAAGTCCCGTAGTAGGTATAGTTATTATATAAAAATTAAATCTACTTTTACCTATAAAAAAACAAATAAAAAAATGCATAATTAATGTATTTAGAAAAACAAAATTTTTAAACGTCAGAAATAATGGGCTCAATTCATTCATCAAAGATTTCATTATTTCTAATCTCTCTTTCTCTCTCTCGCTCTTTGTCGGAATATCGCGATGTTTATATTCTGTCTAGATTACAGTCTAGATTAAAATGATAGCTGGTGTTATTATTTTGCAAGTAACAACTACCTACCATACCAAGTATTTTGAGTCACGGTTAATTTGTATTTATTCATTCGGGATTACCGTTATTTATTTCTGAATCACATAATGGGGTCACAGGTCACCTAAAAAGAATTATGCTAATAAGCCTAGTTATATCGGTATCCAATGCAAAATAAAAAAATCGGAAAAATATATTTATAACCTCATCCGTTTTTTTTAAATCCGTTGATAAAAAAATTCATTTTATTTATTTTTACAATGAATCTACTCCATAATCTAATGTCTTCTTATAATTTTTAATTGATAAAATAACACGTGTTACATGTCCTTTATCTATATCTATATATACATAAAATGCTTTGTCCTGACTGACTGACTGATCGATCAACGCACAGCCTAAACCGCTGGTAAAAAACGTATTCCTTATATGATGTAGGCACCCGCTAAGAAAGGATTTTTCGAAATTCATCCTCTACGGGGGTAAAATAGGTGATATAAGATTGTGTGAAACTTTGTCATTCTTAACGCGAAATGCATAGAAAGTGGTATTTAGCTTTAAGATGAAAAATTAGAAATATATGTATTAGAATTTTTTTGAAATTTATCCCTTAAGAGGAAAAAGGGGGTGATAAAGTTTATATCGGCAAACAATTATTTATGATCAGAATTACTTGAAACTTGGTATGAATGCTCTCGAATACAATTAAATGAATACGTATTTCAATATTTTTTGAATTTCATCCCATAAGGCTGTCAAATAGGGGATGAAAGTTTGCAAGAAACTCTGTAATTGATGCACGGAAGACGATATTTGTCTTTAAATGACAACTAAAACAATACAAATATCACTTTTTTTTTTCGAAAAAAAATACAGGTAGTAGAGCTTGCTAAATACTTAAAGTGTAAATTTATTTACAGAATATACGCGTAACATCTTTTAAGACACTGAATTTTTAGAGTTACGAACGCTAAAATGAAATTTGTTTTCCTTATTTTTGCAAGTAATAAAGTTTGATCGCGGGCGAAGCCGCGGGTTCTGCTAGTCTTTTATAATTTAATGTATAAAAATATCCTGTCACGGAGTTTGTGGTCGCACTACTCCGAAACGCTTCGACCGATTTGAATGAACCTTTTTTTTGTAAATTCGGTAGGTATGAGAATAGGTCGTAAAGTATTTTTCTTTTTCGTACCCCCACCCCCCATTTTTTAATCGCCATTTTAGTATTTTTGTATGAACAATATTATATAAATACGCAGCTGTATAACATAAAGCCAAAGACTTTTTTTGGTACATTGAACGCGGGCGTAGCCGCGAGTTCTGCTAGTATTTATTATAGTACTATTACAATGTCATTAAATTTCGTAATCGGTAACAAAGGAAGAGCGTCTATAAATAATATAAACAAGACAATAAATAGAATATTGGTGCTTTTACGGGTACTCTCACAGCGGGGTTTATCTGCCAATATAGAATACGTATAATATCCCTTTAATCTTCTACACACAGCTGTATTAAGCTTGAACATAATATCTTTATTCAGCTATCTTTTATAAATATATCATTTTTTTATTTTATATTAGTACACTAAATTCAGGCAGTGGTAACCAAATGGTAACGCGCTTACTTGGAAATTCGAGTATAGCGGGTTCAAATCCCGGGTCTCGTACTCTGAAATTCTCATGTGTGAATTATTTGTAACATCATTACCATTTTCCTTATGGCGAAGGAAAACATTGTGAGGAAAATCTGCATGTCTGAGATAACTTAGTAAGTTTTTGAAAGACATGTGAAATCCGCCAACCCGCACTCGGCCAGCGTGGTGGACTATGACTTAACCCCCCTCATATTGAAGGGAGGCTCGTGCCGAGTGGTGGGATATTAAAAATGGCTGAATACATACACTAAATTCTGCTAACAAATTCGTCGTCGCGTAAGAGAAAGCGCATAATAAGTTTCATATGGATATAGCCTGCACTTGACCTATTAAAATGAAAGTTAGTTATACTTTTATTTTTTATTTAGACTGTATAACTAAAAACTAAATACGCAAGTAATTAAACAAACAACTAAAACTCAGGGATGGAAGTTTTTAATGAAATTTATTTGAAACCACTCTTCTAGGTCATGCATTAAAGCAACATACACAAAAGAAAAATACATGAAACTAGATTGAATTCCTAAACTTCCTCTTTAAACCTTTTCCCTTTTTGCTGAATTTAAACATTAAAATTATTCTTATTTTGACTTCTATTAAATCCTGAAATTATTTAAAGTAATTGAATTAACTTTTCTAAATAAGCATAAAAATATTTTTAAATAAAACATCTTTGTTTTGTTCTCATTATATTTTGTCTATTAGATGTAGTATATATATCTCACATTATACCGGAAGCCACAATAAAAGGAAGCTTATAGAAACTATAAGGACATGACATCTAACCTAAATCCCCTTTAATAGCAAATTATATCGCCGCAACGTCGGGGTTTTCTAATGTAGGTCAGAATGAGACGTCACATACAATATACAAGCAAGTCCTCTTAATCCATACATAACTACAGAAGTTGTTGGCAACTTTCAACTTAGTCCACGTAAAATTGTCAAGATTTTTCCTTAATGATAACAGAATTTTTGTTACAATTATTATCCCAATTGTGTATTATTATTGTTATTATACAATAACAATACAGTACAATTGCCTCGGTGGTCTAGTGGTAAGCTGTACGGCTGCAGATTCGAAGGTACTGGGTTTGAGGCCCATATTCCCCGCCCGGCGCTTAATCTTTCACCCGTTGTGTCGAAATGTCGTCCAATTGGAATGTGAAAATTAAAGGAAAAGGCAATGCAGTTCTGTGTCTGCGCGTAAGCTTGTGCACTATAATATCTCCTGCGCAGTTGGCTAGTTTTAATAAGAATTTCCGCCGTGGTCCAAACCAGTCAGGAGAATATTATTCTATAGTGCAAGAAAGGTATTTTTGACCGATTCCACTCTTTTGGGTGTTACGCGATATCATTGTCATTTATAAACTTATTTTGGTTAATGAATAGTTCTTATATTCTTATAAGTCTTATTTTTAGTTATTATCATGGTGATAAAGAAGTTTTATTTCAAAATAGGAATACAAGAAAAGTAATGGACATTAGAAAAATTAAAAACTTAAAAATGTTTGAAATTATAATTTTACACAAAAAATAGTTAACGGAGTAATGTTTTCCAAAAATAATTTTAGTGTGTTAGTGATAAATGACAACAAATAACAAATAAGAGTTTGTTATTTCAATTTGTTTTTGCAAATTTTAAAAGAGTTTTGTTGCACATTATTTTTTACAGAGGTTTAGTTAACAACACCACCTAAATCGAAATTTAAATCCATTGCGGAGGATACTACTACATTACGTAATATTTTACAATATCAGTATTCCGTAAAGTTCTACCAGTTCTCCAAATGAGTAAAGCTGTAAGCTTTGAGATGTTGACAAATATTTTACAAGTAAAGGGAGTGTAAAATTTTAAAGCATTTTTAGGGTTACGTAGCCAAGGCACAAACAGAAACCTTACAATTTCATCATGTCTCTACTATAGGGCTAATATTTCGAAAGAACGTATCTCATGTAAACAACTAGTACCTGGCGACCGAGCTTCGCTCGATGTATTTTTTTGTTATATCGTATTTTTTAGATAAAAAGAACTAAAAACTTGAATAAATACAAAAAAAAGTATAACTGTGTATCCGATCGAGATTCGATCTCAGACTCACCTATTGATTTGTTAATCTTGCACCTTGGTCGCTTGACCACGATACTTATGCATGAGTGTAAGAAATTATCGACCATATTCTGCGTGCGTGCAAAACTGCATGAAAACTCGAAAACACGCGTTTTCCCAGACATGAGACTAATCTAGATAGATTTTACGCCCCCGAAAGCCTCCACATACCAAATTTCAGCGAAATCGTTAGAGCCGTTTCCGAGATCACTGGTATAAATAAATAAAGATATAAAGATATAGGGTAAAAGCCGGATAGTTGCCCTACTTTTTGAAAATCTTCAATTACATAAAAATTAAGTATCTACTTACAACATACTCCGTGTATAATAAAACATTGGTCTTTAATCTTTCATTGTGACCTATTTTTTTAAACACAATCAATATTGTTTTTCAGTAAATCCTGTTTTATTTGACCTCTACAAAAACGGATAGTTGCCCTCTGTGGCGGATAGTTGTCACATGTTAAAAATGCTTTCGGGGATACTTGCTTCATGTGGGGATAGAAGACTCATAATGAAATTACTTCGTTTTTTTTTTTTGGATCAAAACAAATTTATGTGATCAACCATTATTAATTATTAACATCAATTTATTAAGTGGGTAATAATCGAAATTTAAGTTATAAATAATAATTAATTTTAAAGATAAAAGTAATATGGCAATCAACTTTGGCACAAATATTAAAATTAGTGGGTAGGCGGATATCACCAAGATTTTTTTTAAAATCAATTACGAAGCCAGAACTTACAATTTTTCACATCTCACACAATATTCATTGAATGATGAACAAGTTTCCTGGAAACACAATCCAGTCTGATTTGGATTTAGTATTATTGTAATTTTCAAAACATTTACGATAATCATCAACTGAATTTTTCTCATTCGCATTTTCTATTTTTGTTTGGCTATTTTTGTATTTATAATGCTTTTTTTACTTTCACTCTCGGAACTATAGATTGTTATTTGTCAGCCTTTAGCTCTTTCTTCATTCAGTTTATATATTCACATTATATAGTTTTCACATTCTGTTTCACTGCTAGAGAAATCGATATATTTTTTGATCTTTTACTTTCGTTTCGACCTCTTTTCTTCATATTTTTTATCTCGTTATCACCTGATTTATTTTCTATCGTCTTATATAATCTTTTTATTTCTTTGTCTCCATTCTAGTTCTTTAGTAATGTTTGTTTATGGTTCTTTATTCTTTTTTGGACAATTTTTTCGTTGGTATTTAAAACTTCTGCAGATTGTTTAGCCCTTTTAGACATGCTAAACTCTTGCTCATATTTGCGAGGCATTTCGCCTACTTGCAACTCTGATTGACCTTAGGGCGACTATCCGCAAAATTATATGGGGCGACTATCCTTTTCGGTACGGATACTTGCCCTTATATTTTGAAAAAAAAAATAAAAGCTATTTAACACTATAAGGTAATAGGTAGTATAATTTAAACTTCACTGCATGCATAGAAGCGAAAAGTTGACTGAACCGACAACCGTAACAAAAAATATTCAATAGTAAATACTCACGAATATTATTTCAACGCTCGTCAACGTCCTGCCACGGAAGATTGTCGCTCACACATACAAAACACGTGTACCTAGTCCTACTACTGGCATCCAGCTAAGGTCTGTGGATGATGCGCTTCAAATTACAGAAGAGCGCTAACGTCAGGGACATCTCTAATATAGCGTATTAAAAATCGGGGCAAGTATCCAACTGAGGCGAGTATCCGGGTTTTACCCTAAATATACAAGAATTGCTCGTTTAAATATTATATAATATAATTAGATACAATGTCAAATAATCTGCCTATTAGTTATAGTACATTTTTAAAATATCCTTTTTTTTACTATTTTAATTATGATTTATTGTATTATAATAATAATAATAATAATAATTGTTCTAATTTAATTGATTTAATTATTTTTTATAATCTTTAACATATATTGGTAACAGTAACAGATAAAATATTTTTTTCTATATATAAATTTATCATACCAAATATTGATTAAAGGAAATCAGTCTTATGGCTGTTGTTAATAATATTCTATTTTAATTAAATATTAGGCAAGTGTAGTGTAGGACGCCCTGCAGCTCGAAGGGCTGATGCTCTAAGGAAGGTGGCGGGCAGCGGATAAATACGGGCTGCCCAAGACTGGCATAGCTGGCGCTCATTGGGGGAGGCCTTCGTTCAGCAGTGGACGTTAATAGGCTGATTCATCCATGTAATTAAATTAAAAATAATTTTAATAGTGTAAACTGAGTGATTCGTGAACTAGCATGAATAAGCCAAGTAGTGGAAATGAGTCCATACATCTAAGTAGATTTTAGAAAGGAGATAGTGACACCTAACACGTTAAGGGGTAGATAATAAATACATAGTGAATTATAGTAGCCTCTTCTTTTAGGGTTATTACACACGAAGACTAATACGTCAATAAATTTTATCTTATTTTTGTGTAGTTAGTCATAAAGTAAAATATGTACAATTTTAAAAGAATGCGGCTGCTTGTTTGTATTCACTTTGTAGTCTTGTCATCTGTGTTTAAATCGAAATACTACTGGATAGCAATATCTATTTCCACGCTATGTCATTGTTAGATCGAGATAAATATATGAACGGTTTAGTAATTAACCATTCTGTTTTAGAGTTTTTTAAGTATAAAAAAATATATATTTCAACGAAGTACTCCTATAAAATACCACATATTAACTTTAGTTAATATTATTATAATGTTGAAGATTTATTTTGTTTTGTTTAAACACCCGTACCTCAAGAGCTTCGCCCTACCAGTCGGACCCTAGCTTAGTAGTGACCCTACTTTCTATGCCAGCGGTCGCAGGTTCGAGTCCCGCTGGAGGCATTCATTTGTGTGATGAGCACGAATGTTTGTACTCAAGTCATGGGTGTTTGTATTTATAATATTACGAATTACATAATGTGTAGTGTATCAACTATCTGGTATCCATAACACAGGCCTAGTAGCTTACCATGGAACTAGATGGTGCTGTGTGTTAATGTCTCAACAAATTTATACTTACTTATTTTATTTATAAACTACGAGCCTTAAGAGCGGAGCAATTAAGCATAAATCAACTAGGTGAGCGGAGCTGGAGCAATAGTTAGTTATAATATAAAATGTAAACCATTTTTTATTATACTTATTTACGAGAATTTAATGGTTCCTTCATCGTCATTATATAGTCAATTTTATTATCCATAAAGCTTAACTTCCATTTTGATGAAATATTTGCAATAATATTTTTCGTGTTGATACTTGGCAAAATATTATGTAACGCACAATTTTTTTTTATAGAAAAAAGGGTCAAACAAGCAATCGATCCACCTGATGGTAAGTGGCTATCGCCGCTCATGGACATCTGCAACACAAGAGGAGTTGCAAATGCGTTGCCGGCCTTTAAGGGACCTGAAGACACGGCTCTTGAAGACCCTCATGTTATAGCGTTCAGGGAAAACCTCAGGAGGAAGATCATTCCACATTTTGCACGTGCGAGGTAAAAAAGAACGAGTTACGAGATGCTTGTACATTTGTAGGATGCCAAGCATCTAAAATGCGTGGATTTGTATTACTTATACCAGTATTACTAATACAATATACCCGTATACTGTAGGATAATAGAAAAAAGAAGCGCATAATATGATATCTTCCTGACCGATTACGGCCACAGCGGTCAATCTCAATGGGACTAGACAAGTGCGCCGAAGATATTACTGTGCATAAGTGCACAAGTGTACGTAAAAAAAAAACTAGTGTACCCTCTATTCCAATCACTCTCAAATTCCGGTGGGACGATACTTCGATACGACCGGTTAAGAAGGTAAGGACTTACTAACTCCGGGCTGTTATTGGAACTTAACAGAAAAACTCAGTAACTAAGCTTGACCCAACCCGGGACCTCCAGATATACTCGTACAGCAACCGAGGCACTCATAGTAGCGCATCTAGAAATAAAATGAATGTACGACGATTATTAGTATGGCGTAATTTCAGTTTATTTACTAATAGTTATCCTTGCCATAGAAGCCCAGCTCTAAGTTCTTCGATTCCTTAAAGAATTGTGGTAATTTCTCTAGACCTTTAATTTCTTTATTTCTTATTTATTGTAGATTCTTCTTTAAAACTCAAATCTATGACAGCAATATCCTCAATAGCACAATACACTCGTTCAGACTTTTAAAAATGCATATCCCGTTCCAAAATAACGTTGCATGCAAAGCCTAATTGAAAGTGCTACATGCCTAGGAACGCTTAACAATAGGAGTGATAGCTAAAATAAATTACTAGGAGTTGGGATGTTTATTTTAAGAAAAAGTATTTAGTATATTTTAAAACTATTTACTCCATATCTTTGTATTTATTTGAACAGTAGCAAATACGTTTGCTATATTTTTTATTTAAAGTCTTACGTGATTTATTAGAATACTAGCAACTCACCCTCGCTCCGCTCGGGTTCGTCTCTACTTACGTTTTAACCTTTAGTATAGATTTCTCAGAGATGAGATATTTTCCCCTCGTAATAAGTATCCTACGTGTTGACCCGGATTACCAGCTATCATCATACCAAATTTTATCAAAATCCCTCCAGTGGTTTTTCCGTGATGCTTTAAAAGACAGACAGACGGACAGACAGACGGACAGACAGACAGGTAGACAGACAAAAATTCTAAAAACTATAGATTCGGCCTCTGTATCGATAATAATGTCTATTTAATGTAAAATGTGTAACTTGTTAAAAAATAAAATTCAACAATATTATGTGGATCTGTTTTCCAGCTGGATAAACATAATCGTGACCTATATCGATGATTCCGTTAAAGCATTTTGACGGTGTGTAAAAATGCGGTGTAATAAAGTATTCATCCGAAATAAAATTGATTTTTTGGATATTAATAAACTGTAATTTATTTACGTTATTATATTTTGGGCAGTGGTAGCCCAGTGGTAACGCGCTCACTTGGGAAACCGAGTGAAGCGGGTTCAAATCTCAAGTCTCGCACCTCTGATATATTCATGTGCGAATCATTTCCTACATGATTACTACTTGCCTTACGGTGAAGGAAAACATCGTTAGGAAACCTGCATGTCTCAGAGAACCTAACAAGTTTTCGAAAGACATGTGAAGTCCGCCAACCCGCACTTGGCCAGCGTGGTGGACTATGGCCTGAACCCCTTTGTATTGAAGGGAGGCCCGCGCCCAGCAGTGGGACGGTAAAAGGGGCTGAATACATATTATATTTTTAGTCGTATATCAAAATATTTTTTTATTAGTTTATATTTTAATATAAAAATATTTTTACTGTCGTCCAAACAATAACTTCTTTTTCGAGATTTTTATAGTAATCTATACAGATAAATAAAATTGAAGTGTCTGTTTGTAATGTCAAAATAACAGCTTTGTACTAAATGTATATGGAATTGTATACGGTACTTATAAGAAAAACACAATTTTAAAAATTTTTGTCTGTCTGCCTGTCTGTTTGTTCCGGCTAATCTTCGAAACGGCTGGACCAATTTTAACGGGACTTTCACTGGCCGATAGCTGATATTATAAAGAGTTACTTAGGCTACTTATATTTTAAAAAAAGAATTAAGGTTTCGTTAAAAAAATACGTATCTAGGGACGCACCCAAGCGAAACGAGGGTAAGTCACTAGTTTTGAATAAAATAGGAAAAAAAGTGAAATTACTTTTTAATTATTTTAGTCTTGCTGGTTTTCTACAGTAGATCTGCTCTCTGTCAGTGCTCACTTGGTACATTGATAAAAAGTTGCGTATGTTACTCAGTTTCTAGCAATGAAAGACTTTTCAGATTTGATTTTATAATTCAAGAAACTACTTGTACTTCCTATGTACAAATAAATAAACAAATATCTCATTATAAACTGCAAAGTACGTACTCGTAGTAACATCTATACATATAATAAAAGTGTAACTGAACGCTGTCTGTACTTTGAAGATATTTGAGAAAAACAATTTCTAGGGGTCTTTATTAATACAATAGACCCCAAAACAATGATTTTTACTTATTTTTGATCGATTTCTAGTTTTTATCTATTGTCTGTGCATTTGTGCCCGCTCGTGTCAGAAACGGCTTAACCTATTTGGATGCGGTTTTCACTAATGTATTATGGTACCAAAGCTTCATTTAACATTTAGTATTTGTTTTATTTCAATCGGTTCAAAAAAAAGTTAATTTAAAGAATCTCTTATTAATATAATCTCTGGTTATTCATGTTCAAGAAGTTTTATAGAAAATTAATCACAAAAATTTTCCATGCAAATCATGAATCGTATAACGGTTACAGTGTAGCTAAAAAAATGAATAGGTTGAAACAACGATTTCTCCAGATCTCCAGTCACCTAATTTAACGTTAAACGAAATATGAATACCATTTCCTTTTGACTTATCCTAAAGGTTGATTGTGCGATGCTTGTAATTTCTAAAGCAAACGGCGTCTATTTATGAACTGTCAGTGCAAACAGTTCTAATTACCCTTTACAGTAGAAAACACTAAGTAAGCTTAGCGGGCACATAACTCAACGTCAAGTTGCATCGTTCTCGCAGCATATAGCAGGTTTAACTACAAATAGTTTAAATCTTTAACACAATGTTATCCGACGCGCCGCAGAAGTCGCCTAACAAGCTTTCGACGAAACAGACGGACTTGCAAGACCTAATGCTGGCAAACTAGATTACTAGTCGTCCACTTATCTATTGCTATCTACTATCACTGTACTTCATTATTCATGAATTCTTAAGTGGAAGTCAGTTGTAGTGGCTTCTAGAATTCTGGGTAGCAGACAAGTGATCTAATAATAATATCCTTAAAGTTGCGTCGTGGCAGTTATATCAGAGATCGTGAATTTCGTTCGGCCATTTTTACAATAATATAGCTAGAAGACTAGCTGTATCTGATGACTTTACGAGCTTTTAGTACTTAAAAGCTTTAAAAAATCATCACAAATGTTTGCATAAATCTATATTTATGGCATATGCCGGTCTGTTTATAATCATTTAACTCAGATAAGACTAAATCAATTTTTATACGATTTTTACGGGCAGATAGATTATTAAAATGAGAATGATATAAGGCTAGTTTCTCATCATAACAGGCAAATTGGCAAACTTCAATATTTTGATAGTTTTTAATATTTATTTAGTAAAAAAAGGGATTTTTACTAATAATTACCCATATATGTTTCAGATTACTTAAACATTAATTATAAATTGTCAGTTAAGCCTTTAAAGCTCATTACAAGAATAATATAATAATTGAAAAATGAATGTAATAATATTCTGTAAATGAATCAATGATTGGTATAAACAGTCCTTATTGCAGAACGATAATATAATAGAAACCAGGTTCATTACACCCGTCAATGTGTCATTGGGTTTATAACAATAATTTATTTACAGTACCATTCAATACCGATGCCTGAACCTAATTAAACTTTTTGGTTTATTACGTTCAATCTTTTATAATTATGAATGAAATGAATGAATTATAAATATAAGAAATTTTAATAAAAAGGACTGTAAAGAATGATTTTAATTATACTCATTATATAAAATACATATTTTCATAAATAGTTATGGATAAGCGATCTAAAGATGATGATTGATGAATTTGTGTTAAGGGATGATTAAAATTGTGAAAAAGCAAAATAACTTTTACTTGTTTGTTGGACAGATTTCTTTGAAATGATACGTACATTTTAAGCTTAAAATCATATTCTAATAAGTCTACATATATGTAGGTACTAGTCTAGGCAAAAATACTCGTTAGTGTGAAACTGAAAATGTTCATAAATTCTTTATCGATTTGTATAAAATTTTAGCATATGTACTATAAGTGTTGTACGTGTAGAAGATTTATATGCCATCTTTTTGACGACTATTTTACTGCTCTTTGAGAAAATTGGCACATACAATACGCACGTATTTAAGAAGGTCTCCGCGCTATCCATTTATGCGAGTAACGCGACAGTCTAGTATAAAACAAATAATTGGAATGAGTTCTTTATAATTTAGCAAGCGCCTGCGACTATGTCGACTTAGATATATAAATTACCTACACTTACTTACCCTCGCTTCGCTTTCGGGTGCTTTTATGGGTCTAGGTGTGGTCTAGGTGTCTTTTGCAAATTGATATAAAACACTGACTTTTATTAATCCCATTAATATTATAAATGCAAAGTTTGGATGGACGTTGGTTAAACGGATCTAGATGAAATTTGGCACAATGATAGATTAAAGTCTGGAATAGCACATAGGTTATTTTTTATTCCGGAAAAATGTACGGTTCCCGTGGGATATAATTGAATGCTATTACTATATATACATACACGCATATAGACATTCGTATATATAATAGCAGTATGATATTTAGCTAGCAACTGTTAAAAGACCCCGCTTGAAACTTTTTAGGTAAAATTTTATTAATATCCACTATGAGAATAATAATTGTGTAAAATAAGAACTTTTTTACGCGACTTAGCTAGATAGAACACATTTTATCTTTCAAAAGCTCCAGTGAAGTTGTCTACCGTTCGCAAGATACGTAATGACAGTGGAAAAGTTTAAATGCGGGCAAGATCTCTTCATTGCTAAAGCCGCTATAGCGTTATACAGTATGCGCATATTGCGGATATGTTTTTGCCGAAACCATATAAAATAATAAAAAAATGATTGTCATAAGATTTATGAGTGATATAATGATATCTTTTGCCATTTTTCTCGTCAAATTAAATTTTTCTTTCATAAATTTTTCTATATTTTTAACAATTATTACCGTTAAAATTACTTAGAGGAATTTCATTTACATAAATTTAAAATTTCATACACGAACTCTGACCATTATCATTACGCAAGCAAAATTTTGTTTTTAAGTCGAAAATCTATAAAATATCTATTGTTCTGATACTTTACCTAAAAATATAATATGTAATATAAGTTTAATATATGTACTTATTTGTCAAATATTATATAGTAAAAGTATTCATCATAATTATAATATTATCAAATTATGTTAGTCCTAAATTATACGATTAAAATGGAATAAGTAGATAATGAATACAAATTAAAATAATCCAAATACTTCAATTGTATAACAACGAATGCTGAATAGGATGAAATTTCTTATTTTCGGATTCCGAATCACAATTCAGCGACCAAAATGTAGGCCTGTATTTACCAACCCGCAGGTAAACTCTCTTGCAGTTAAAAAGGAATTCTGCGGAATTTTATCGCTCGTTAGGGACCTTAAACGGCAAGTCCGGACCCTAGTGAACTGGAAAGGGGTATCCGACGTATCCGAAAAATCAATTGTTAATCATATATTTATCTAAGAGTTTTTTCATTGATGAATGAGTCGTATTTCTGATATCCTGTTTCTAAGTATTTTTAAGTTTAAAATGATTAGTGTCGCTTATAAAAATGTGTGTATGTATGTTGCTTATGGACTCCAAACGGCTGGAGCGATTTTGATGACATTTTCAGACAATATTTACATTTGCCCAGCAGATGATCCTGTGAAGTTTGGAAGCGATCGGAAGTTTTAGTTTTATAATAATGAATATAAATTATAATACATTAGAGGAGTATCAGAGTCGGAAATTGTTTAAAAACAGCTATAAAATCATTCAATTTAGATTTCCTTAATTATGTGCGAGGCATAAAAAAATCAATGGAATATGTCCGAACTTATGTCTTGTAAGAGAATATTTTCTGAAATGAGAGCTGGCAGTTTCAACTTGATCATAAAATATAATAATCGACAAGAATACTCTATAACTTTGTAATTGCTTTTACCTCGATGGGCTCATGCTTTTAGTCAGATTGCTTATTTTGTTAATGAACTTCTGGCCAACGAAAGTTCGCGCATATTATGAGGATTTTATGAGCATATTATTTTTTTACAGAAACTTTTAAAGGTAGATAGGTAGGTAATAGGTATGTATATAGAATTATTAAAATTTTCTTTTAAATGTTTGCCCACTTATATTTTTTCATTAGGTACTTTTTCGCGCACCGGAAACGAAGTTTGGAGACGTGAGGCGAAACTGATAGCTTGGTCAAAGTCACCGTAACTAAATGGATGCAGATAGCAGGCACTAGATCATTACTAGTCATGGAAATCTTTCGGCTAATATGATGATGATGATGATGAGGATAATGGCTATCATTTTACATTATATTGATAAAATTATATTCACTTATAATTTTAGAAATAACATAATCAATTATGGTCAAGATCATCGTTTAAATATTATTTGCTGGTCACCAAATTAAACAAACTATAGTTAAAAAATACGTTTAGTTTGAGAAAAATTTAAACGAATAAGTTATTTAAGCAACTAAATATAATTTTGCCAATTTACATAGAATATTGTACGTACAATTGTACGTTTAAATGGATACGTCGAATAAAGTATGATATAGTTGGTAACTGTTCTCGCTGTTCGACAAGAGCTTATTTTAAACTTTTACTGTAAAATACTATGTTATGATTCAGAAGCAGGTAACATTTCGGACATGTTAAGGTGCGGTGTACAAAAGAATTTCAATTTGGTACCGTATCGCAACCCTTTTCAACTTTACAAAGTAATTTCCTGACGCAAAATTGATTTGTTGGCTTCGTGGTTTTTGTTTGCTGTGGCAACTGAGGTTTAATTAAAGTGGAAAAAATTTTACCTTGTTATGCTTTCCTCGTTTGCTGACGACAACCACTTTTCACCAAGGAACGGTTTGTTAGCGCTCGTCCCGTGAAACGCCAGACAGATGGACGATAAAGCGAGATTAATAGACCCACCGCAACGAAGGCTGCCCTAAAAACATCAATAAATTACTTTGTAATAGTGATGCTTGAGAGCTGCGTCACGATATTGGATAGCATTATCTGTTGAATATATCTTCTTATATGGCTATTCTTTTAGAGATAACTAAACTTTATGTCCAATATTGTAGCTTAGTGGTATACTCGAATAATAATAATTTATTAGCTACTTTCCTTGGCTTTTCCCAGCTTTAAAGTGGCATATACATGCACAGTGCAAACAGATATGTGTGTACAACCATACAACCGCATATATTGTGTACATAGACTTAACTAATAAGTCTTAACTTGTCTATTATTGCTTCAATCAGGATAAACGTAAAATAGCGTCATGACAAAATCTCTGAAAGGAATACGCTTAACACAAAGTTTCATCATAATCTGATATATGATAATGTACTAATAATTTAAAAAAACACGTTGCAAACAAACATATTTGTTTGTTTGTATTATATAATTGTCATATCTCAAAATAAAGAGTTGGCGTAACGTAAGCACATTTCCATAATGAAAAAAAAATCTTAATGTACAATATATCTCACAGCAACCAATCTTTTTACCACAGCTTCAGTGAAAATGCATCATAAAATATCCGTATCAAATTATTTTAGAATACGTCGGCATGATTTAATATATTAACATTACATCGTGGAAACTCGGCTCGAGTGACGTTAATATGACAAATAATTTCCTCAGAAGCCTACCTTGGTGGCGTTGAAATACGTTGAATATGGTAATCATTTCCCTTGTGCGTTGCTCGTTCAGCCTTACCATCACTTAAACTTAGAAATACTTCGGAATTACAATCATTTGCGTTCCGACATATTGTGATCAAATCATTTCAGGCGTGTCTATGAGTATTATGTAACGGAATATATTCCATCGATCTACCTGTTCTGTCTCAGTTATTAAAAACAAATAATAAATATATTATAATAAATACGTTGAGACATTAACACACAGCACCATCTAGTTCCATGGTAAATTACGAGGTTATGGATGTGTGTTATGGATACCAGATAGTTGATACACTACACACACATATATAACTTTAAATTCATACATATTATAAATAAATGAAGGTAATAAAATAATGTATGTAATAATAAATGTCCTGTAATTTCTTTTAGTTGCTTAAATTTGGTTATACTGTAATAAACTAAGCATAAACTGTCAAACATCATCATCAAATCACATCATCAAACATATGTATAAACTGTCTATAACAGGAGGTAGCAGGTTCTATTTTTATACGTTGTACTTAAATGTTAGACATGATGTGATGATGATGACATTATAGATAAATAAATTAATTTTCATAATCAACCAAGTTTATAGAAAACTAAAAAATATAATATAAGAATGATATATAAAGGGTCATGTGACACATCTGTTATTTTCATGTTTTCTCTGGTTTCGTTCTGAATAAAAAAATGATTGATCTCTAAATATATATTTAAGATATTTCCTTCCCTTAGATCTTAGTATAATTAGATAACAATAAAATATAATTTATTTCCAGCCCAGCAAATAGCCTCACGTTTGAAGTGTTACGAGCGAATTCCGTGACGAGCTCAATAATACAACTTATTACGATGTTGATTTATGGAATCCTAGGAACTTAAGCGTGAAATTCTTATACCTTTCCTGCTTTGATTTAAGAAATATTTATGATAAGGGAATATCAGAGAAAGTGGATGTATTAGAGGTAAAAATATTTAAAGTACTGACTCACTTGACGATACGTTTGGCTCAGTTTGTAGTGATCCTACTTGCTGTGCCAGCGGTCGTGGGTTCTAGTTCCGCTAGGGGCATTCATTTGTGTGATAAGCACTAATGTTTATGCTCCAGTTATGCTCCAGTTAGGTATTTACATCAATAATATTACTGTTTTGCATTACAACAAAACAGGTATTATGTGTTGAATAAAACACACAGCGTTACAATGAAGAAAGCTATTGTGTGAACCTGCCTTTAATTAAGTATCTATGGTAAAACTTACCGAGTTATCTATGGTTTTATACCTGTCTCTTTCTCTCACCAGCGGGCTTCATCTTCCGTCTCAGAAGCATGTTCTGAAGTTTCAGTTCATAGGGTCTTCATCTCACCAGCAAGAACATTGCTGTAACGCTGTGTGTTTTATTCAACACATAATACCTGTTTTGTTGTAATGCAAAACAGTAATATTATGTGTTTCTCTAAAACACACAGCGTTACAATGAAGACCTGTTTGGTATCTGCTGGTGATAGACACAAACGCTATGATGAAAATAAATTATAACTGTTTTAAAGAAAATCAGTTTAATTATCTAATAAAACTAAGATAACATAAAAAACAATACTTAATAACTTATAAGTCACCACTTCTATTAATTTATAAAATCTTTAAAATCAACAAAACACTAAAAGTAATAGTGAATTAAAATAAAAAATAATTCTGTACTTTTTAAGTTTAAAATCAACAATAAAATAATTCTTAAATAATAATTATATCAAAGATATATAAATCAGTTCTTTCATTAAATCTTAGTCTTAGTATATAATATTTAAAAAATAATATATATTTATTAATTAATAAATAATTATTAATATTAATTAATAATCTTATTATATAAAAGGCAAAGGTGATTGACTGATGTATCAACGCACAGGCCAAACCCTTAAGGCTAGCAAATTGAAATTTCGCACACGTATTCCTCATATGACGGAGGCATCCACTAAGGAAGGATTTTTCAAAATTCAACCCCCAAGGGGGTGAAATAAGGGATAAAAGTTTGTATGAAACTTCTTATTCCTTGGACATATTTGCATGAAATTTCGTATGAATTGAGTACGACAAAAATAATGAGTTACGTGTTTCAGCGTTTTCTAAAATTCAACCCCTAAGAGGGTGAAATGGGGGATAAAAGTTTGTATGAAACTTTTTATTTCTTGGACATATTTGCATGAAATTTCGTATGAATTGAGTACGGTAAAAATAATGAGTTATATATTTTAGCGTTTTCCTAAATTCAACCCCAGAGAGGGTAAAATAGGGGATGAAAGTTTTAAATAAACGCACAGGCTAAACCCTTAGGGCTAGAAACTAAAAAATTCGCACACGTATTTCTTTTATGACGTAAGCATCCACTAAGGAATGATTTTTCAAAATTCAACCCCCAAGGGGGTGAAATAAGGAATAAAAGTTTGTATGAAACTTCTTATTCCTTGGACATATTTGTATGAAATTTCGTATGAATTGAGTACGACAGAAATAATGAGTTACGTGTTTCAGCGTTTTCTAAAATTCAACCCCTAAGAGGGTGAAATGTGAAATAAAAGTTTGTGTGAAACTTTTTATTTCTTGGACATATTTGCATGAAATTTCGTAAGAATTGAGTACGGTAAAAATAATGAGTTATGTATTTTAGCGTTTTCCAAAATTCAATCCTAAAGAGGGTAAAATAGTGGATGAAAGTTTTAAATAAACGCACAGGCTAAACCCTTAGGGCTAGAAACTTAAAATTTCGCACACGTATTTCTTTTATGACGTTGGCATCCACTAAGAAAGGATTTTTAGAAATTCCACCTCTAAACGGATAAAATAAGGGATGAATGGTTGTATGGAAATCCATCATTTTCGAAGTTAGAAACGTGAAATTTCATATACAAGCTTCTGATTAGAAATAAATAAATAAGTATTTCAGAGTTTTTGAAAATCTATCCCCTAAGAGGGTGAAATAGGGGTTAAAAGTTTATATGAGAGGTCCGTCATTTTTGAAGTAAGAAGCATGAAATTTCTTATACAAGCTTCTGGTTAGAAATAAATAAGTACGTATTTCAGAGCTGTTGAAAATCTACCCCCTAAGAGGGTGAATGGGGGATGATGAAATTTTATATGAGGAGTCCGTCATTTTTGAATTAAGAAGAATGAAATTTAATATTAAAGCTTCTCAACAAAAATAAATACATTCTTATTTCATCGTTTTTGGAAATTCAACCCCAAACGTGAGAAATAGGGTGAAAACATTAGTATAAAAATGAAAAAAAAAATGGCCTGATTTGCTTGAAATTTACTATTTATCTTTCTTGATTGAACTGATAAGCAAACTATAAACATGTATTTCAATAAATAAATAATTAAATAAATAAATAAATAAAGTTTTTCAAAATTCCATCTCTTAGACAAGAGAAGAGGTGAGAATTAATTTATGTTTGTTTCGAAGGTTTAGCATGTTTGTATGGATATATTCCCAAAAAAAATTGATGTACATACTTCTAAATACAAAAAACTTAAAAAAAATAAATAAAAACTGACTTTAAAACACTAATAAATGTAATAAATTTAATTAAAAAAACACGACTGCGTAAAAAGCGAACTAAAAGGTGAGAACAACTTGACAAAGGATCGTTAAAAATAACGTAGATTTTAGCCTGTTTATAATATGTTAGCCGAGTTACTTGATTTTTAAGTCGTAAACATATGCGAGTTATATATATATCATTGTAGTCTCTTGCTCCAACTTTGAAAAGATGAAGTAGGAAATGTGCAAAAAATAGAAGTAGTGGAGCGTGCTAAATACTTTAAATAAAAATGAATTTACAGAATATACGTAAAATGTCTTTTCAGATACTGGATATTTTGAGTTACGATCACTTAAGTTTTGTTTTCTATAATGTCTTCAAAAAATAGTATGAAACGCGAAAACATATATATATATATATATATATATATATATGTGTGTGTGTGTGTGTGTGTGTGTGTGTGTGTGTGTGTGTGTGTGTGTGTGTAAATGTGTAAGTAACAACAACACAATATTCGGCGGTACGGAGCCCTCGATGCGCGAGTCACAATCATACATTTGCAAATCATTACAGTCATCAAATTATTACTAATAGCAAAAAGCCAAAGAGGTTTTTAGTAGTACATATTTGCTTGAAATTTCGTATGAAATGAGTACGGTAAAAATAATAAGTTACGTATTTCAGCGTTTTCCAATATTCAACCCCTAAAAGGGGATGAAAATAGGGGATGAAAATTTTAAATAAGCACACAAGCCAAACCCTTAGGGCTAGAAACTTAAAATTTCGCACACGTATTTCTCTTATGACGTAGGTATCCACTAAGGAAGGATTTTTCAAAATTCAACCCCCAAGGGGGTGAAATAGGGGATAAAAGTTTATATGAAACTTTTTATTCCTTGGATATATTTGCATGAAATTTCGTATTTTTCGTAGTTTGATCGCGAGCGAAGCCGCAGGTTCTGCTAGTAGTTAATATTTAAATTAACTATTTAACAGTAACAAAATCTGCCAAAAGACCTTAAATATTAGTAAAATTTGTATGTAACAAATCAACACTGGAATTAACATAATCCTTATTGTTTACTGGCCGACAGTAAAACTTTCTGAATGTTTCAATGCTTTTCCAGTTCCCTATATTAAGTATCTCCTGTACAGGTCTGTTTTCTAACCAGCACCTTGAGACAACAGCTGATCTGATACTGCCTGGTGGGGCATCAATATTAGCATCTCTAAAAATACTATGTATCCAACCTGCAATCACAGTCCTTGAGGCTGGCTTTAACTTTCCTGACAGGGAAATGAATAGTAAAATTGAGATTTAATTATAAGATCCTTAATGTGTCTGAGTGGGCAAACATGAGGATCTGGATGCCTCCGCAGCAACCAACCTGATTGTCTGTGTGTTTAATTGTCCATTTTAGACCCAAATCTAGGCCACAGAATTAGCCTTATTATCTGTAAAAACAAGATTTTCAGGACCATCATCCAGGAGGGTTAGGTCATGAATCCTGCAACCTGAAGCAAGTAAAAGTATCAAGGCTGTTCGCCTGGAAATATCAAATAATGAACCAGAATTTACAGTATATGTTAACCAATCATATAAAACTTTTATGCCCCATATTGGTAATTTCTTAACGTCAGGTTTAGCTAGAGAAATGGCTTTCAAAACCTGAATAATAATTTTTTTTTTTTTTGAATGTTCTGCTCCGGATGTTGCACAGTGTGTGGAAACAGCAGATTTATGTCAAATTATGGTTCAATAGGCAAATTTATCTACTTAAAACAGTTTTACCAAAAACCTTGCAACTTGATGGCCTTCAGGTACTTTTGGATTGACTTTATTTTTACAACACCAAGATAGCCATCGTTTAATTGGGGCATTATAAGTTGTTAAAGTAGATGTCCGCCAGCTACTTTTTAATAAGCTTTGCTCTTTTGTAGTCCAGTATGTAACCTGGTCAGCCCACCCCCAACTTTCCAAGCCATCAGAGACAATTCGTCCACTTGTGGGGGACAGTTGCCTGTAATCCAATCTATCAAGACCTTCCGCAGGTTCTTTATTGGAATTGGTTCTGTTATTGCTCTCGACCGCAGGTCGGGGAGCCAGAAGCATTTGGTCCACTTTGGTGCTATTAGAATATATACTCCCTTCGCGTTGTTTTAAATGCGCAAGGACTGGGTATTGAGCTGGGTGGGGGAAATGCCCAGCCCAGCTGGTAATCCCATTGACGGCTGAAAGCGTCGCAAAAAATTGCACAACCATTTCTGGATTCCAATGTAAGGTACTTGGCTACCACTGCTGACTCTATTGACGCGAACAGGTCTACGTCTGGGACGCCCCAAATTTTGAATATAGCATCCGTTGCCTGGGGTAATAGGAGCCACTCTGGCACTTTGCGGCCCCTTGATAGGCGATCCGCGATTCCGTTTAAACTCCCCGGGAGGTAAGTGGCTGGTAGAGTTATTTGCAGTCTCTCCATGAGCTTTAGAAGCCTGGTTGTCAATTTGAGAAGTGCAAGAGATCGTGTCCCCCCCTCGTTTCTGAGGTATGCAACTAGAGTCCGATTGTCGGATTATATTAAAATATGTACACCTTTTAAAGTCATCCGCTGACTGTTTATGCTTGCAAATATAGCATACCTCTCCTTGATGTTGGAATGCCAAAGTTGTTGAAGTAGAGCCCACTCCCTGAAATATAAATGTTATTTAGTTCTGCTCCCCAGCTTGCATCCGCTGCATCTGAGATTAGATAATGAGTGACACTCTTTTTTATTATTGGCAATGAGCGGTGGTCCACATTTCCAACCACCATTTCAGATCCTGTTGAACTGATAATGGTAGGCTCTTTTCTTCCCCTAAACGGTTTTGTCTGAACTCCGTCAGAAACAGTTGCCTTCTTTGACAGTGTAAGCGGCCTTAGGGAACTGCATAATTTGAGAAGTTGAGCAAACCTAATAAACTCTGAGCATCTTTCAGAGAACAGTTTTCATTGCTCAAAACCTTGGAAAGAAATATTTTTATTTTTGTTGCTTCCTGGATGGAAGTTTCACTTTGTTTTGTTTGGTGTTCCATAGAAAGCCTAAATATTCTACCTCCTGAGAAGCAGAACAGACTTCTGGTAGTTTACAGGCCATCCCAAGGTTTCTAATGTTCTCAAGGTTTCCGCAACCTGTGACACAAGTACTGTTTGGTCCTGATTAACCAGGAAATAACCAGATAAACTAATATGCAGCACCCTTGTACTGGAAGGGTTTCCGCTACCCAGTTTGAGACTGTGGTAAATATTTTTGGGGCTGATGACAGACCAAATGGTAGGGCAGTCAACTGAAGACGTTCATTGTTGCACATCACCCTTAAAAACCTTCTGTGCACCTCTGCAATTAGCAGGTGAAAATAGGCATGGTGAATGTCTATTTTCACTAGCTAATCAATTGTCTATTTGTAAGAATTCTGCTACATTTATCTGTGAAATTAGTTGAAAATGTTTCATTGCTACATAAGAATTGAGTCTTATGAAGTTGAAATTATTAATTGTAAAAAGTATTATTACTATTCATTAATTTATCTATTTATTATTATTATTATTTTTTTATTAACACAGGGTTATCTAGTATTGTAAAGGAGTCTCTTTTGAGAATGGGATTCAATCACCAATTACTAATTTCATTATGTAGTTGCAGGCTCCGAGCTGCACATATGAACACAATCTTTTTCAGGCAACCTCCATTGAAATTCTTGACTTAATAGTCAACCTCGGTTACTACTAGTAGGTGTCTTAGTATGTTTTGTATAATTTCCACAAAAGGGCTGATTAGTTTTAAATTTTGTTTCTTTTGTGATTGTGATTTATAATCTTTAATATTATTTGATTTAAAATGTCTCTTGCTTTGATATATTGGTGTGCCTAAGTTTTTTTTTTTTTTTTATATCAAGGTTTATAATTGTATATATCTCATATAATTTTATATATATCAAGGTGTATTAAGACATCTCTGATAGCAACCTAAGGAAGCTATAACAGGCTGCAAGGCTTCACAGCTAAACAGATATTGTTGACCTTATGAACCATTCTTAAGTGTATTTCATAAACTTGGATTAGCAATCACTTTTAAAATATGGTCCCGTTTCACCTCAATGCCCTCAGAACTCTTACCACAGATAATCTGCATTATAGTTTTAGAATTCTTATTCTTATGGTGAACTCGGGCCAATGTACTAGTAATTTTTTTCAAACAATGTGTTAGTATTAATATTGTTAGGATTGGTAGCTGTCCAGTCTAGTAAATCTTGTAAGCCTGACCTCAACAACCATCTCTGCTCTAAAATGTTATTTGATAATCCAGCTCATAATTTTAAATTTAATATTAAATTAAATAATTAAAATGTATAATTCAAATTTTAATTCTTTAGTAGAGGCAAGATCATCCTTATTTTAATCAAAATGACAAAACCCTTCATTAAGATAAAGACCTATAAAACCAGAAGTAGCAATACCATATTATTACTATAATTATTTATTTATTTTTATTATATTTATTATATTATATATATATATTTTTTTTATATAACAGATGCCCTTCCAAGCAGGTGTATCAAATTTATATAGATATAGATTACTTAGCTCCTGTAAGCGATATTTATCTAACGTTAGTGGATTAGACAAAAATTGAGATGTTGAAATGGAGATATAATCTTGTTGTTAACAAATTAATTAATTAGTGTTAATTGATATAAGCTTGTAGGATATTGCGACATATATTATACTTGTTGAATAAGAAAACCTATTCGCAGGTCTGAACATGTCTGAACCTGTTTATACTTACAAGACATTTTTCGTCTATTGTTGGCCAGAGGTGACGCTGTGCCCTCCTCATCCTCCGAGGATGAAGAAGATAACGAGTTACGCGAACTCATTTTGTTCGAAAGCCGATCTCCATCCGATGCATCAACTTTCGAACATTGTTCACCTCAAAAACTTACCGCCTCGATTTCTTCCGGATTCATCACTACTACAAATCACTACTTTATATTATAAAATTAAAATACGTATACGTATTTGACGCTGTGTGATAATTTAACACAATATTTTAATGTATTTTAAGAGTATTTTCGAATAACTTTAACTTTGAAAAATTTTGCAATGTCTTCGCGGCAAAATTCACAAACGCTATGAACTGAAACTTCAGAACATGCTTCTGAGACGGAAGATGAAGCCCGCTGGTGAGAGAAAGAGACAGGTATAAAACCATAGATAACTCGGTAAGTTTTACCATAGATACTTAATTAAAGGCAGGTTCACACAATAGCTTTCTTCATTGTAACGCTGTGTGTTTTAGAGAAACACATAATATGTATGTATGCATTTAAAGATATATATGTGTAGTGTATCAACTATCTGGTGTCTATAACACAAGCCTCGTAGCTTATCATGGAACTAGATGATGATGTGTGTTAATGTCCCAACATATTTCTTTATTTATTTATACATTTTACTTATATAAAATGTTGTATTAATACATAACATTAATAAAGTTTTTTTTACAAGCAGGGTCTATTTATAAACTAGTCAAGTCTAATTGAAGAGTCCTTATGGTCACTTTTTAGCTCTACTATCAGATCGGTTCCTTAGTGCCATACTGTGCGTTGTCATCAAAATTGCACTAAGATGCATCAGTCAGAAGCAAATAAGTAAAAAGTATGCAAAAACAAAATGTAAAAATAAACAGTAAACTAAACTGAAAATTAAATATATATAAAAGTTAACCTTCTGAATATATATATTTTTTGAAATAAGAGCTTTAAAAAATTGTCTAAACGAAAGCCTATCCAATTTTATTAGAATATTTTAGTTTTGTTGTGTTACTTGTACATTAAATCACAACAAAAACGGAAAAGTGATTATAATTAGAAATATTATACTTTTATTTTTTACTAGCAGAACCCGCGGCTTCGCCCGCGATCAAACTTTATTACTTACAAAAATAAGGATAACAAATTACATTTTAGCGATCGTAACTTTAAATATCCAGTATCTTAAAATATGTTACGCGTATATTCTGTAAATAAATTTACACTTTAGGTATTTAGCAAGCTCTACTACTTGTATTTTTTTCAAAAAAAAAAAAAGATATTTTTATTGTTTTAGTTGTCATTTTAAAGGTATAATCTTTTCCATGCATCAATTACAGAGTTTCATACAAATTTTCATCCCCCACTTGACAGCCTTATAAGTTGAATTTCAAAAAATGCTGAAATACGTATTCATTTAATTGTATTCAAGAGCATTAATACCAATTTTCAAGTAATTCTGATCATAAATAATTGTTCGCCCATATAAACTCTATCACCCCCTTTGACCCTTTTAAGGGATTAATTTAGAAAAAAATCTAATACAGATATTTATAATTTTTCATTTTAAAGCTAAATACCACTTTCTGTGCATTTCGCGTAAAGAATGACAGAGTTTCATACAATCTTATATCACCTGTTTTACCCCCATAGGGGATGAATTTCGAAAAATCCTTTCTTAGCGGATGCCTACATTGTATAAGGAATGTGTCTTCCAAATTTCACGTTTCTACGACCAGCGGTTTAGGCTGTGCGTTGATCGATCAGTCAGTCAGTCAGGACAAAGCATTTTATGTATATATAGATTGTAAAAAATACTGTTAAAAAGTTAATCTTTTGTAATGAAAATAATATGAATTGCAATATACATATGTAAATGTGGATATGAGAAGACCACAGTCTATTAATAATATAAAACTTAAGAGGTTATATTATTATATATTAGTACACATGTTTTTTTATTTCTTTGAGAAAGCGATCTTTGGAGCTTATAAAATAAATAAATAAATAATAAAAAAACACTCGTAAAGACGAAGGAGAATCGTGTATTAAGTAAATATCAAATAACTTCGATACAAAGCTATTGTACAAAAGCTCTCTAAAATTATATTTTTAAATTAAGACTATAATTTAAATAGTTGGACTGTTCAAATAGTCATTGGTAAGAAGCTTAATATTCAGTTCGCAATGTTCCCACTATTTTGAGCTATTAAGGTCGTAGCGAAAATGACCACAGCGATGCAGTTTTGAGTTTCGAATCATTTTCTACCTCAATGTATTGTAGCTGAATGGTGTGGATATGGAAAAATATACCTTAACATTTGAAAATAGAATTCAATTTAGATTAATAGATTTTGTTACAAGACAAAAGGGTAATGCCTCTCGGAAACGGGACCATCTGCTAGCCTCTATAGACATTACAACGCGTTCTTGCGGGCAGGTTTACACTGCACAGTGCACACAACTGGAAGTTTTGTTGTTTTATTATACAGCATTTGCTGTAGATTTCTGCGGTTTAAGACGTATTTATTTTTATTTCACATATTTATTTATTATCTAGATATTAATCTAATCTAATATATTTAAACGAGCAATTCTTGTATATTTATATCTTTATATCTTTATTTATTTAAACCAGCGATCTCGGAAACGGCTCTAACGATTTCGCTGATATTTGGCATGTGGGGGCTTTCGGGGGCGAAAAATCGATAATTTCTTACACTCTGTCATAAGCATTGTGGTCAAGCGACCAAGGTGGAAGATTATGAATCATAGGTGTGTCCGAGTTCGAATCTCAATCGGATACAAAGTTTTACTTTTTTTTATTCAAGTTTTTAGTTTTTTTTTTATCTAAAAAATACGACGTAACAAAAAAGAACTCCGAGCTAAGCTCGGTCGCCAGGTACTAAACATAATCGGTACTGATATAAATGCGAAAGATGGTATGTGTGTGAGTCTCTTAGTTCTTCAGGCTTAAACAGCAGACAGATTTTGATGAAATTGAGTATACAAATATGAATATATGATATGAAGTAACAAATAGGTTAGTTAACTTACTGTTAGACATCTAGGGACGCTTAAGTCGTTTATATGCTAATATTATAAAGTTATGAATATGTTATGTTCATATTATTTTATATTAGAATAGCTATTTATATATAGAGAGCTAGTTATATTTTTAAATATGTAGATATATATTATGAATTAAGACAAAACAAACCTTGAGGTCTTTCGTTTTAATTAACAAGACGTTATATTTAGTGGTTATGACGGAAATTTTGGCCGATCTCAATTAACTATCTATCTGTAGTTTTCCATATAATAAATAGGCATATATTGACATAAATTCTAAACAAATTATATTAAACTTCTATATCTTAGAAGAATCACACGAGGTTATTGGGCAAAACCGCGGCCAGTAGCTAGTTTGTAAAAAAGTTAAGAAATTCGTGTTATTTATAAACATAATGTTTATATGGCAGGCACAAAAATTGGCTGTAACGTGGATAATAACATTTTGGGTGTCTTAATAAAACAAGGAAGCGTTTTTATTACCGCACCTACCCGAAATAGAGCAGCATTCCATCTACATTATGACCCATATAATGACTCTACGGAGCCATTTCAATATGCTTTCATTCCCTTACTAAAAAGAAGTTTTTAATAAGACTCACTTTATTTTCTTCCACGCTAAGTGATGGATGGTTAAAGAAAATAGTATTATAAAAGTTATTTTATTTCAAAAATCATATCACTTTGAGTTTTTTTTAAATATTTAAGCTTATGAATTAATTCTGTTGCATATAAATCTATACTAATATTTTAAATGTGAAAGTTAGTGAGTATGAATATATGGATGTATGTTTGTTACTCTTTCACGCCAGAACGGCTGAGTGGATTTAGATAAGATTTGGCACAGAGATAGATTATAGTCTGGAATAAAACATAGGCTACTTTTCATCCCGGAAAAATGTACGGTTCCCGTGGAATAGGTTTGTTTTTATTTTGCTAGAGACTAACCCGAGTGATGCGAGGGTGAGCCGCCAGTATATATCTATATAATAAAAGTTAATTATTATAATTATTTAGGCACGAATACTAATTAATAATACTCTACTCTCATGCATGTATTCATGTAAGTGGTTACCAATGAATTATATTATTTTAAATAACTAACTGCCTCTGTGTCTTGTCTACTGGCTAGAATTTACGGCTGTAGATCTGGAAGTCCAGTGCTCGAATCCCGGGTCGGGCCAAGTTTAGTTATTGCTGAAGAGGAACTCAATTTGGGTGTATATTTTTATATATATGTTATGTTATATCTTAGTCAATTGTAATATAATTTTTATGATTTTTTTTTAATCAATACTATATTAATATTTTAAATGTGAAAGCATCTTTGTCTGTTGTCTTTTCACGCTTAAACGGCTAAATAGATTTCGATAAAACTTGTCCAGAACATACACTGCATCCTAGGGACAGACATAGGCTATCTTTGATCTACGGCCCTCTTACTGCCCGAGATTAAAAAAAATTAGCAGTTTATACTACATATATTAGTCGGGATATATTTACTTTTGTTAAAGTCGTTGTTTTTTTTTTGTTTGTATTCAGTCCTTTTTAACGTCCTACTGAGCACGGGTTTCCCTTCAGTATGAGGGGGATCAGGCCATAGTCCACCACGCTGGTCAAGTGCGAGTTAGCGGACTTCACATGTCTTGAAAATTTGCTAAGTTCTCTAATACATGCAGGTTTCCTCACGATGTTTTCCTTCACCGTAAGGCAATATTGGTAATCATCTTAGAAATGCTTCGCACATGAAAATATCATAGGTGCGAGACCCAGGATTTGAACTTGGTCTCCCGAGCGAGCGTTACCACGGGGCCACGATTGCCTTGTTTTTTTTTTAGTTAATCAAAAATATTATTAAACTAAAGTTACTATTTAGTCTTTTTAACTACATCATTAGTGACTGGTACTTTGAAACAGAATATGTTATAATAGAATGTGCTAATGTTACGTCTTAACAGAAGTCGATGTTTATTACACGAACGATAAAGTGATTAGTTTTGATTAATATTGAAATTTCATGTGATATTGGTTGTTGATTGATATTGAATACGGAACGAAATCTTGTTAGTGTCTGTCTGACGTAATTATATCATAACAATGCTGGAGATATAACCTGATGGAAGAGTATATTGTCATGTTTTATAATATTTATTGCTATACTAGCGTCTCACCCTTGCTTCGCCTCAAATTCGTCCCTAGACAAAAATAAATCTATCCCACGGGAATCGTATATTTTTCCGGAATGATATATAGGCTATATGATATATAGATATAGCCTATAGCCTTCCTCAATAAACATCTAATGCAAAGGCTATCTAATGCAAAAGGATTTTTTCAAATCGCATTAGTAGTTCTTGAGATTAGCGCGTTCAAACATACAAACAAACTCTGTCTCTTTATAATATTAGTATATATGAACGTAGTAACCTATTAAGGTCTGGGACAAATTTTATGCACTTGCGAATCAGAAATTGCGAGTTCTGAGTTAATTTTATATTTATCTGTATAATTTCTAAACTAAGCTGTTTTACTTTCTGGTAATGTATAATCTATATAATATATAAATCAAAGACGGGTTAGTTACACCATTTATAACTCAAGAATGGTTGGACCGATTTCCATGATTTTTGATTTCTTAGATTTGTCTCAGTCTTGAAGTATTTAATTCATTTTTAGTGCTCAAGAGGGAGAAATGTTCTCTGTATCAAACCTCGAAAGATATAAAGTTTGAAGTTATATGTTTTTTATTTATAAAAGACTAAAAAACCTTATTCCGCAGTCAATACAAGTGCAATTCATTTTTCACTTGAAGTAATTGAATAATGCATTTGACGAAATATCCCTCGTGTGCTTCTATTTTCTATACAAATATTTATGTGGATTTTAATATTTAATAGCTGGTTTTACTTGCATTGTTTGTAGTTTAAAATAATCTGAATATAGAATTGTAAGTACCGGTACTGCCTGAACGTATAAATACAACGTATATGTATGTATAAATACAAAAACTAGGTGTAGTAAAGGAAGTATATATGAAAACAGTTCCTAACCCCTGTGATGCTTAGAAAGTCATTTACCTTTCCATTCTCATGGGTCATGTGAGGTAATATTGGCTAAAATTGCTTTAATCTTTAGTTATGGACTTTTAAGGTTGCTTGTCGACACTTGCAAGAACGAAATGCAAGACACTTTCCATATTGGTATAGTTAATATTATTTTTTAAAAGCAGTGATAACCCAGTGGTAATGCGCTCGCTTGAGGAACTGAGTGAAGCGGGTTCAAATCCCAGGTCCCGCACCTCTGATATTTTCATGTGTAAATCATTGGCATTCAATTGAATCATTGCCATTGTATTGAAGGAAGTGCCCAGCAGTGGGGACGTTAAAAAGGGGTGAATACATACATACATACAATATTATTTTTATAGCTTAACTGACGATTCGTTAATGAGTTTATTTTTAATTAGATCTTAACCATTATATGTCTTAATTAACTTTAGTCTTTAAGATTTTATTTAAGTGTGAGATTTGTATCTTTGGATATTATTGACAGATTTAAACCTAACTTATTAATGTTTTTTATAATAGATTTTACTAAAAACCTAAGGTTAGTATTGTTTTTCAATTAACAGCTACCTGTCGGAATTGCTGAGCTGATTTCAAAGGGACTTTCTCTAGCTGATAGATCATGATTAGTCGTCAGTTAAATATTATTTTTTTATTGATATTTTAGCTATTTAAATGTGAGATTCAATTATTATCCAATCGGGAAATTCAGTAACGTCATTATTAAAGTAATAAATTCAGGTAATCCTTAAGGAAAAGATAAGACGAGGACATTACGGGGGTTCCCTTGGATGTAATTCTCATGCGTCCAGCGTAGGCCATTAAACAACCCCAAACGCTTCTTAAATATTCAGAGGGCTGTAAACAATTATAGTTTGGAAAGCTTGATAATGTTGATTTTATTACGCTCTGATATAACGTGCTTTGTTTAGTGAAATTCTAAATTTAATCGATAGTTATAATCTGCTAATATACATATTTAGTTATAATCTGCTAATAGCAGATTTTAACTATGTATAAATATTGTATATTAATTTTTTAGCTTAACTTGCTCTTTTAAAACTACTTTTATAATGTTGGTTAATTATTTATAATATCAATTTTATAATCGAGTTAGGAATATCGATTTTGTTAAGATTTTCGTATGACAATTGAGTTGAGATTATGGCGGACCGAAATTGAAGTTTAAGGGTCTCTGCCCACTACATCGTCTCGTACCATGACCGTGCTATGAACGTATCAGGAACGGAAACGTGCATGGCACGGACTACTGTGCCCACTAGATCGTCTCAACAGCGTATCATGCCCGTACATAACGGTTATAATGACCGTAGCATCCGCGTATCAACCGCGTATCATCCACGTTTCATATCCGTATGGTTCCCGTTTTATATTAAATATTTACATACTAAGGTACTATAATATAATAGTCGATAATACCTACACATTGTTAAATATACAAAAATAATAATAAAAGACTTACCGGTTTGTTTTAGTTGCTCCCCAATTTCCTTCCACGCAATTTCTTTCTTGATATTATCCACATATTTTGGATGTTTAAAATTATATATAAATTCGTATTTGCGAACAATTTCAAAGAGTTTTTCGTCCTGCATTTTAAATGGAATGTGTAAGTGCGTCTTGTTGAACAAAGTGACAAGACAAGCGGCAACACGTAACGTGCTTAGAACGGTCGTCATACGCGGTTATAACGTTCATTACACGAGGTTATAACCCGTATGCTCCCCGTTTCGCCGTGCCAGGCACGGAGCGTACCGCCACCGACAAAACATTCTCGCTGACAATTGTTGCCGCTCCGTGCACGGCACGCGACGGTGCCGGTCGGTAACGGAACGGTCTAGTGGGTAGAGTCTCATACATTTCAATACAAAGAATATTTTTTTGCCTGTCACGGTCCTAGCACGGTCATGGTATGAGGCGGTGTAGTGGGCAGAGTCCTTAATGAATAACTTAGTACTTATTTTCTAGCTACAGTGTAACTTATATAACTAATATAGCTAAATTTTATAAGAATACTTAAGTGATGTATGTTGATATATATACGTCTTAAGGTATCATGTTTAAAGGAACTTGGTCTTACCATAAGAACGTACTCAACGCTATCGAGAAATGTAAGAGCACCATCGAAGTTTACATTCTTAGCCCCCCAACTTGCGCAAGTGTTTGATGCAATAAGTACGTTTTGTAGTTTCTTTGAAGATCCGATTACTAATTATAAAGCGAAAGTGTGGTCTCCGATTTATCATTTACTAGCATATATGGGCAGATGGATTTGATTTTTAACTATATCATAGTTATATATGTTATGTATTACTAAATTAGATATGGCATTAGATAGGATAGTAATTTAGGTTAATTTCCATTTTAAACACATTCACTAATTAAACATATAAACCTTATTAAACATATTACTAAATTATAAAGCAATCAATATAATTTATAGGCATAATGAATAATTTATCATCATACAAACAGTATAAGAAGATACTGTTGCCAACGCTGGACTATATCAATGAAACTAAATTATAAGTTTATTATTAAAGACTGCGACTTTTAAAAATTTTTAGTTTTTTGGTTAAAATTGAAAATTTTTAGGTATTAAATGAGTTTATGCGTCATAATAAAATTAAATTATTGCATATACTGCACTTAATAATAAAAAACGTACAATAATCGGAGGAATAATATTTTTTTATTCATTCGAGTGTCGAATAAATAGACACATCCATATGCATATATACTATTTAATCGTTATATACAATTTAATTAGTAGTAATCTGTAGATGTGATTTAATTTACCGCATAGTAAGGCGATCCCAGTCCACCTGCACTCTAGTACTAATGCTGAGTGCGTCACAATGAACATTCAGCCTTTGTACCAAGCCTAGCTCGAGCGGTTTAGTAAACTTAAGCTTTCAAAGCCTAGCCTCTGAAAACAATCTTGACCTAGGATTGTTGGGACAAACCAGCGTCGCATGTAGGGTTAAGTTAACGAGACTTCATAGTTTAAGAGGTAGGTCTTATCATCTTGGTTTCCGATAGTAAAGTAATTTAGATTATATTCTAGAGTAAACTAATGAAATGAAATACATGTATATGTACTTATATTTATTTATGGATCTAATAAAATATTATAGTAAATAGATATTTATCTAAATAGAAAGAAATATAACTTTTATTATTATGTAGAAAGATACGGCATGATTTTTTATCACTAGTTTTTGCCAACGGCTTCGCTCGTGTGTGTTACTCTAGGATATGAACCTCTTATATACATTTCCAGTTTTACACAAAACCACTGAGTCCTTATAGTGTGCAAAAGTAACAAAAAAATCACCCATTTACAAATTTTCTCTTTTAAAATATTAGTGTAATAATATTTTTAGTCGATTCTTATATTATTTCTGGGTATGGCTTTGATTTTCCCGAAAAAATATGTATGTTAACCAGTTCAATAAAGTAAGGTGTTACTCACTTCCATAATTAAATGGAGGTTACTAAAGCTCAAGGAAGTCGTTTTATGTTACTATGAAAGCTGAGAAGAAACTGAGGAATTTCTGTGCTCTACCCGTTGAATATAGAAGATAGAATTTCAATAAACATTACTAATTTTGCAAATCTTGTTCTTGTTTAAGTCTCGATACCGAGCTTTGCTCAGTGTTTTGTAAACTCGTGTTTTTTTGGTAAAAATGTATAAAAATATGTGTTTTTTTTCAGAGATTACACCTATATAGATAAACTTAAAATATATAATTACTCATTTAATATTACAAAACATAATTTTACATATTCTATGAAAACTAATAATACATATACCGTATTGCATCAGTAATTAAAGCATAATTCTGAAATACCTACAAAATTGATTGGATAAAAAAGTTGAATAATCCAAAAGTGGTAGAGCGTTCGATGTGAAGTTGTCAACAGGTGAAGCTGATCAAAGTTTTGATTGAGTTGCTTTTAAGTAGAATTTGTATTCAGAGTTTATTTTTACTCCATTGAGGTGTAAATTGTAGGTCGACTTGAGTACTAATTTCGATGAAAAAGTTCCGATGTTGTAAAAAGTTTGTTATTCAGTGTCTGATCGTGATGAGATTTACATACTTTTGTCACTAAGAATTACGTATAACACTTAGTAGCAAATGTTTGACTGAACTTTTTTAATGTTTAAACATAGTTTGTTTAGCTCTTAAGAGATGTACAGATTCCAACCTAAGTTTTTAATTGTACAGTTAAGATAATTAATTAAAAACATAATAATATCTAGGTTTCATATCAGTTAATTCGTAGGTACTTTGTGAGATCACAGTTTTGTGCTGTGTGCATTAAGTAGAAACAAATACCATGCAGGTGATGTCACAGGCGATTGTTAATAGTAGTCTAAAATAAAGTAAAAATAGTTTTGAAAAACAAAAGATGCGCTTTTAAACAAGAGCTGCATGCTGTATGGAGCAAGAGCTGTATGACGTATGGACTCGAACCTAAGACTTCCGGATCTACAGCCGTACATAGCCATTAGACTGCCGAGACCAGAATATAGGTACTCAGAGTTCGATGGACTCGACAGGAAGCTGAGTAGCAACCCGACTAAAGTCCCAAATCTATTATACTACTGACAACGTTCTCTCATATCTTACTTAGCCTCACTTCTTACTACCGTTTGTGACATGTCATTTTAAGACTTTATTTTAATTAAATAAAATTGAATTGAATTGTATAAATTGTACAAAATGCGTCTATTTGTTTCAATCAAATATTATAATAAACTAGCGTAGATATGTTTCAACAGTTAGTATAGATTTCTTAGAGATTCGATATTTTCCTGCAGTAAAAAGTATCCTATATGTTGACTCGAATAATCAGCTATCATCATACCCATCAAAATCTGTCCAGTGGTTTTCTTGTGATGCATTCCCAGACAGATAGACAGAAATTCTAAAAACTATAGATACGGCCTCTGTATCGATAGTAATGACTACATCAATAAGATTTTCCAAATATTATTTAATGTACAGATTCGACTCAGAATTTTATTATATGTATAGATTACTTAAATACATTCATTATATATCACATGCGTTAAAAATTTTAATAATTAGCTTTTTTCTTCTTTTTTTTTCATCCTTTTTATACATTTATACAAGTTATTCACGATAATGAGGTTGATGTATGAGTACATGATTTAAACTTAAGTCGTCAAACAACCTTACGTCAAGTGAGGGCTTATATTGTAGCACTACTTAATAATGTGTTCAGTATATTATATGGGATTTTGTATCAAAGTTGGTAAGGTAAACTTTGTGATATAGCGCAAAGGAAAACTTTAGAGTTGTATTTTCAAAGCATATCGTAGATGCTCGTTAGAGGAAAAGCGCGATTAAGTGTTGTCATAATTATATTTATTATTTTATAGCTTTTGGCCGACTTTAAAGGAGAGGATATTAAAACGGATTTTTGTTTTTGTATTGATTAGGACACCATTGGCAAATGTGAACAGATTTTAAAGTTTTTTTTTTTTCTATAAAAGCGTCCTATCTTATATATTCTTATGCACATGCACATGTACGTGCACAAAACCATCTTTTCGGAATTTTTCGCGGATTTATTTTGACCATGATTGCTGTAAAGCATTTGAAACGTCGGGAACCAAAATAAATCCGTGAAAGAATCCGAAAAGATAGTTTTATTTAAATTGAAATTCATTATTAAAAGATGTTAAAAGAAATCACTTTTTCGTTTTTTTTTTAAAAGGTGACATATTTTTGCTACGTTCAGGTACTTTCCTAGGTCACAAATAGTAACCTTTGTGTAACTTACTCTAGGTCATAGTCTCAGTGTACTAAATTTTAATCGAATAGATCCAGTTGTTTCAACGTAAAGGAGTAACAAAAGTACAAATTTAAACTCTCGTTCTTTATAAAAAAAACGTGTGTATGTACTTATGTACGCACGTAAGAAGTTATACTTCTTTGGCGTAACAGAACAAAAATAGCTAAAGATTTCATGTCCCGTATGTAATAACTCTTTGTTTGTAAAATGATTGCAGCTAACTTCATCATGTCGCTTTCAGCTAACTTCATCATATCACTTTTTGGCTGTCAGTGTGCGCGCGCATCGTAAAAATTTTACTCCCAATTTTTATTCCAAATGTGCCAAAAGAAATATAATTTCAAAAATACGGTTAAAATTGTTTCATAATAAATATAATACGTAACAAACATCAATAAAATTAAGTAAAGGTATATAGTAGGTAAATAGACGTTTTTGTGAGGATTTCATTATTTGAATTGTAACATTCATTTTATTTCATTCGTTCACAAAACCGCAACGCCTGTTTGTTAATTAAAATCAGATTTAATAAGTCTTGTTTATTTTGTATTAATAAATTTCATACCGTCTTTTGGTTACTAACCTTATATTAAAATTGAAAATAATTGGTTTGTGTAAACAAAATTGTTGGATATTTTATAATTAATAATGCACGAATACAAATTAAATATGTACATTTTTTATTGCGATAGTCTGTACTAAAGAGAATGTATACTGTAAGTAAATTTTTTTATTTGATTTAAAATTAGATTTTTTTTATTTTTATATTATTAATTGGACTTTATCATGAATGAAATCAAAATATATTAAATTGATCAAATTAATTGTTTACTTAGGATTATCTACATATTCTACATAATAACATGACATGTCTCGTTAGTCTAGCATGTATAGCAGACAGGTCATGGGTTCGAGTCCCGGATCGAGCTAAAATTTCTACTATGTTTCTGTGTATTTTCAAGCCCAGACTTAGGAACTTCATCGTGTTATCCCCATGACTCAGAGAGCTGTCTTCCGGATTTCGACGATTAAAGAAATAGATTTCAATAAACGTATTATATGGTTTTTATACCGTACTAGCGACTCACCCTTGCTTCGCTCGGGTTCGTCCCTAGCTCGCTTCCCAATACAAACTTTCATCCCCATTTTCCAAGTTCTTGCGCAATTTTCTTAATTTTTTTTTTATGTAAGAACCTTCTCCTGACAATAACAAACACAACAAAAAAAGAATTAGTGAAATCGGTCCAACCGTTCACGAGTGATGGCGTGACCAAGGGAAATAGGGATTCATTTTTATATAAATATAGATGAATTTTTACTCCGCCGTGTTAATTAAAAAAAATCGTAGTTTATCCTATGGGAACTCCCCGGGATATAGAAGTCTGTAGCAAAAGTTTGTTATGCTTGCTAGTTAATATAAGCTCAATAGTTTTACTAAAGTCTTCAATTTCACGTTTCGAATGCAGCTACAATCTTCCAGCAAATAGCTTTGAAGCTTAAAGGAATAAATCGACACAAATGTCTAAGAATGCTTTAATTATAGTAGACTATCCCCTACCCTATCTAGAAACATGTTTCATAGAACATTTCTTTTATGTGGCAAATTCTTTGTAGGATTTCCTTAACTTCAAAGAACCCTTATGGACCTTTAATTTTTTGAATTCATTTGGTCTCTTTCGCTATTTTTATTAATTTATAAAGTAAATAGAATGTAAATGTAAAATAAATAATATATTACAATATAAATTGAAGTTTTAAATTAAAACTCAGCAAAATTACAAATAAATAAGCACTGGTTATGCTAAATAAATACTTTGGTAATTGAATTTTATAAAATAGTTATTTTGAGATGATTGTTGCTATGGAAGTAGTAGCATGATGATATGTAGGTTTCCTCACGATGTTTTTCTTCGCTATAAGGCAATTGGTAATCATGTTGCGAGAGATTCGCACATGGGAATATCAGAGGTGCGAGACCGGGGATTGAACCCGCTTCACTCTTCCTATATGGTCATATATGTCTAATTGAAAAAGTTCGATAATTATCATGTAATATGGCTTAAATACATATCGACAACTTAGTTTTTTAATCAGTTAAAAAGTTGACTTTATAATGTATCAAATGTTAAACTTTGGATAATCTATACATATTATAAAATTCTAACTAAGCCGAATCTGTACATTAAATATTTTTTGGAAAATCTTATTGAAATAGATATTATTATCGATACAGAGGCCGAATCTATAGTTTTTAGAATTTTTGTCTGTCTGTCTGTCTGTCTGTCTGTCTGTCTGTCTGTCTGTTACCGCATCACAGAAAAACCACTGGAGGGATTTTGATAAAATTTGGTATGGTGATAGCTGGTTATCCGGGTCAACATATAGGATACTTTTTACCGCGGAAAAATATCTCATTTCTGAGAAAAAACACAAAAACTGGTTGGAACAAAATCACGATGAAACTATTTATAAATAGTTTAGCAAGGTAATTTACTAAATATGGTAAAAACTATTAAAAATAGCTTATCTTGAAAATCAAATTATCAATAGCGCTATTTTATCCATTAAAATAGTTATTTTAATTAATATTTATTTATGTGTATTTAGATACTCGACAATAGATGTCGCCATGTGTTTTTAAAATACGTAGTTTTAATTCAAAAAAATGAATGTATGAATGTATGTAGAATTACCTACTACTAAATTACCCGCGGCCCCGCCCGTGTTGAAATTATCAATAAAGCAAACTTTTGATTTTATAAATGAGTAACTATACACATAATAAAATTGTAACTAAGCCGAATCCGTACATTCAATATTTTTCGAAAAATCTTATTGAAATATTCATTATTAGCGATATAGAGGCCGAATCTATAGTTTTTAGAATTTTTGTCTGTCTGTCTGTCTGTATGTAACTGCATTACAGCAAAACCAATGGAGGGATTTAGATGAAATTTGGTATGGTGATAGCAGGTTATCCGCGTCAATGCATAGGATACTTATTACAGCAGGAAAATTCTCATTTCTCATCTCATTTCTGGGAAAAAATACAAAAACTGGTTAAAATAAAAGCAAGATGATACTATTAACATTTTAGCAAGGTAACTTAATATGTTAAAACTATTAAAAAAATCTTATCTTAAAAGAAATATAAATAGCGCTATTTTATTCATTAAAATAGTTATTTTGACGAAAATTTATTTATGTGTTATTTAGATATTTGACAATAGATGTCGCCATGTGTTTTTAAAATATGTAGTTTTAATCCAAAAAAATAATAATGTACAGATATGACCTTTCTATGACTTTATTAGAATTACTAGGTACTAAATTACCCGCGGCCCCGCCAGTATTCAAATTATCAAAAAAACAAACTTTTTGGCTTTATAATTTAGTAACATATAAGTAATATTTTGTTCGTCGAAACAATTTTCAAATGAAAATATTTGTAAATTTTAATTGTTTAGTAAGTAATGTTAATATTTTTTTTTCTTTTAATGTAAAATTAGGCAAATGCAGATCCATCGCGCATTATAGGTTTCGTATAGCAAAATTCTGTGTTGTTTTCCGTACTTACGTGTTTTGTTAGGTTAACACTAAAATAAATACGAATAATATTTACGTGTCCGCAATATCGACTCATTTTATCAACTGTAAAAATAACTGGAAAACAAGTTAATGGCTGTTAAACTGACAAAGCGGATAACTAAAAATATTCCATATCTCAAAAACTTTGCAATAGTATTTTAGGAATTGTTATACCTAAACTTTTTCAGTTTTTTTTGACACCATTTCTTGGAAGGTAAAGGCTTAAAGGACACAATAAAATTCTTACGACTTTAATGATATTATCCGAGCCATATGAAATAATAAAAAGCATTTGCTTAGAATTATTTACTTATTACACTTTCTTTTGAAAATCGATTTGGAAAATATTACTAACTAGCGCTAACCAATCCCTGTTTCGCGACCAATTAACATTAAGAAAAGTTACCATTATGTAATTTAAATAATCAGCTAAATATTAAATTAATCAATAGCTATCTATTAGTAAAAAAAATTCAAATTATTTCCGTAGTTTGAAAGTTTATCGCCCAAAACTAAACAAACAAACAAAACAGAAGTATAGACATACATAAATATTATTGCTAAAACAAAAAGTGCAATATTACTAAATCAAATATGAGATTAACGGAGGAACCTTTGTGGCATTGTCAATCACTGCCATTATTTACCAATCATGCGGTGCGCAATGTAAGTGGTATAGATATGTAAGAGTATACTAATGTGTAAAGCCTAAGAATTTAGTTTTTGATAATCTGAACGCGGGCGGAGCCGCGGGAAATGCTAGTATCAATATAATATAACTCTCATAATAATTTACATCTAAATCTACGATCTATTATGAGACGTGAATATAGCGATAATATAGCTTAAATTCTTTAAGCGTCTAGACGTCTCTAAGGTTCTTTACGGTGACGTGTAAGCCTACTAATCCGATTAGGTTCACCATGTAATATTAGGGCGAGTGTACACATGCGGTATTATAATTTTTTTCTATTCTACTGTTATATATTTTTTTGTCTTATTTCATCATTTTAAAGCGTAAAGCGTATGTCTAATAAAGTAATATACCTGCCTGTGCCGGTGACTTCGCCTGGGAGTGTAAGTATAACATGGCAGTATGGGTATTTAATGAAATATTATTAAACTTAAAAGCTTTAGGCTGGTCATTTGAGTATTTTAAATAGTTATCCAATATTGTCGCAAAAAATAATAAGAGCCTTATCAAATCCAGGCAATTAATAAAAAAAATCATCAATTTTCCTCATACTTTTAATATATTTGGAAAACCCAGTATTTTAATACAAAACTCTATAAAGAATTTTTGAAGAATTAGTTTTAAAAAGGCCACTTTAAAATTTAAAGTCACATTTTCTTAAGCAAAATTGTATTATAAAAATATAATTCTTGAATGTAAACCAAGCCTTTTTCAAGTAGGTGAGAATATAGCTAGAGGTTGTAAGGGACATTTTATTGGATTTGACAGGCAGCGCTTTAGGCAGTCAGGTAAAGGTTTGTTTAAAGCGAATTACAACGTCAATATTTAAAACTTTTATTAAAACGAACTTTTATTAAGTTTAGCCTGTTTTTCTATTAGAATATGTTGGGACAAATATAAACAAATATGTTGGGATATTAACACAGAGCACCATCTAGTTCCATGGTAAGCTACGAGGCTTGTGTTATGGATACCAGATAGTTGATACACTACACATGTATACAACTTTAAACACATACATATTATAAATATAAACACCCATGATTGGAGTACAAACATTCGTGCTCATCCCACAAATGAATGCCCCCAGCGGGACTCAAACCCGTACAGCACAGTAAGTAGGGTAATTACAAACGGAGACAAACGTGTCGTCAATATATTGTGCTTCACTTTATACATGAAAAAAATTTTTTTAAAGACGTTTAATGTAGTCGCTTTTTGACATTAAATAGGAAGATAACCTCACTACAAAAATACTAGAACTAAAACTGGGAGGTTACGTTACTATGATGATTATTACACTTGCAACATTCACATTGTATGAACATTTTATTATTAATCGTTAAGAAGGTGATAATGTAGGTAAATAATACTAATAATTTTATTCTTTCTTAAACAAAGAAGCTTTTCCTAATTAAACCATTATGATCACTTTAGGCTAAAGTCGACCACAGACGATATTTTTTTTAGTTTTTTTTTACATGACACCATTTATGTTTTTAAAAAAACGTTGATAAGAAAATATTTGTCGTATTTAGACATAAGTGTCCAAAATATTAAACATAGTATAGTGTATTGATATAAATAATCTAATATGAGATTACCTTTATGAGATAAAATCGTTTATAGAAATTAATTTTAAAATTTCGGATTGAATAATACAATTTTTTTTCATGTTTTAAGGTTTAGCATTAGCCATGTAAATTTCAAACACAGATGTACAGACAAACAGATAAAAATTTTAAAAACTATTGTTTTGGGTTCTATATTCCGTGCACAATAGTTTACAGTCATTGTTTTTCAAAAATATTTCATGTACAGATTTCACTTTGTTACTATTTTATTTTTGTTTTACAGAATTTTTTGCTATTTTCATTATATAAATTAGTATTTGTCTCACATATATAGAATATTGTATAGAAATGGATAAGGAAACAAAAAAGCCATTTTAATATAAATTTTTAATCATTTATTAAATATAAAATCATCATATCAGATCGTTAGGACCGCGGAAAATTGATATTGACAGCTACAACAAGTATTACTACATGTCTTTAAACCGAGGCCTTATAAACTCTATACAATAAAATTAACATAAAAATGGGAACATTTAGGCAATTATTATCATTATATAAAATGGCACTACCTAATTTAGGTAACAAATATGTACATTCCTTAAAGAAATTCACAATAAAAGCTTATATGGCTATAATATATCCTATTTATACACGTATATAGTACAATAAGCAAGAAGTATACTGAAATAGAACTATTTATTTGTGCTGCCTTAGCCTGACTTCAAACAAAGAAAATCCAATATGTATAGTTTAAAGTTAAATGAAAAATATGATTCTAAACAAAATTTATAGCATTGTATATAAATAAATGTTTTATTATAAATACTACTTCATAACATTTCATCGGTTTATTTCACACTAGCTACTCACCCTCGTTTTGCTCTGGTTCGTCTCTAGTGATAACCAAAAATAAATCTATTCCACGGGAACCGTACATTTTTCCGGGATAAAAAGTAACCTATCTGCTATTCTAGACTATAATATATCTCTGTGCCAAATTTCATCCAGATACGTTCAGCCGTTCTGGTGTGATTGAGTAACAAACATCCATCCTTTCAAACTTTCGCATTTATAATATTACACTATCTAATTATGGTGTGTTTTTATAAGCTTAGCTCTTTTCTTAGAAATAGAAATAGGTTTGTCGTAATTTTCTAGCATAAGGAAGAGATTATTTAAATAATCATGTCATACAAAATGCCAATCCGTTTTAAGTTGGATTTATCTTCGCTTGAAGCTATACAACCGATATCATATAAAGCCTATAGGAATCTGTTAAATAGTTATATTTCAAGATGTAGAAATTACTGAAATTACACTTAATTTTAATATTCCACGTTAATATGCTTTACTCAAATACTATTTCGATTGTGTAACAGAAATTGATGTAATAAATAGAACAACTCATACTTAGCCATACGACAGTGATGATAGACAAAAATGCACTTGGTGACATTTTCGAGTATTAGTCTATCTTTAAGCGTAGCTTTACGCAACTCACGCTTGTGACCCAAGTTCATATCTACAATCGCTATCGATGGTAGAAAGCTATGTAATCTGTAGAAATAATGTATCAAAACGATAGTCATGTGATCAGTCCTTACCATTTTTACATACACATTTCTACATTTTCTTTATTATTAGTGAGATGAATAATCATCTTGACGATAAAGTGAGCCAGCTCGTTCGATACTCTCGACCTCATATACGCTCGTTTCAAAAACGGCGTTCGAATCGTCTGATGTAAAAACGGCTTTATGTTATATTTTTGAATTTTCTTATAATAACGATGCCGTATGTCAATTATGTTCTTTTTAAGTTTTTACCTGAGGTTCAAAGCGCAAAGGCATCTTAAAAAACAAAATATCATTTCTTTGTAGAATTCTCGGAAACTTTCATTATACATATTATTAACTCATCGATATACTTATAAGATTATAAAACTTCTAACGTATTTTCTGTCTAAGAAAATATCGCATTCAGCTGGGATCAAAGCTGAATATTCGTAGAATTATATTTAAATAATATCAGCCAAAATGGTTACAACTAAAATGAAAACTTAATTAGAATATTTTATAAAATTCATTCCTGTAACACAATTTTTCCATGTTTGAAATTTGCTATTTTCTACACAATATCTCTAAATAAAAGTACTTAAGTCAAATGAAATAACGTATGCCTATGTCACAGTGTCCGTCGTATTTTAATAATATGTTTCCTCCATAGACTACCGATATGTACACACAACCAATTTATTGACAAATATCATATTTAATCTACAAGCCATTTCTTTAAGGCTAATAGCGACGATTCACAAAACGACTAATATTATGTAATATTTACAATTTTTACAATCTTGAAAATAGATCCTATGTTCTCATCTACTTCATTTTGAGCAAATTAATGTCATCTATACATATTATAAAATTCTAACTAAGCCGAATCTGTACATTAAATATTTTTTGGAAAATCTTATTGAAATAGACATTATTATCGATGCAGAGGCCGAATCTATAGTTTTTAGAATTTTTGTCTGTCTGTCTGTCTGTCTGTCTGTCTGTCTGTCTGTCTGTTACCGCATCACAGAAAAACCACTGGAGGGATTTTGATGAAATTTGGTATTATGATAGCTGGTTATCCGGGTCAACATATAGGATACTTTTTACCGCGAGAAAATATCTCATTTCTGAAAAAAAATACAAAAACTGGTAGGAAGAAAACCACGACGATACTATTTGTAAACAGTTTAGCAAGGTAACTTACAAAATATGGTAAAAACTATAAAAATAGCTTATCTTGAAAATCAAATTATCAAAAGCGCTATTTTATCCATTAAAATAGTTATTTTAATTAATATTTATTTATGTGTTATTTAGATATTCGACAATAGATGTCGCCATGTGTTTTTAAAATACATAGTTTTAATTCCAAAAAAATTAATGTACAGATATGACCTTTTTTCGATTTTATTAGAATTACTACTAAATCACCCGCGGCTCTGCCCGTGTTTAAATTATCAGTAAAGCAAACTTTTTCGCTTCATAAATTAGTAACTATACATACAATAAAATTGTAACTAAGCCGAACCCGTAAACTCAATATTTTTTCGTAAAATCTTATTGAAATATTCATTATTAGCGATATAGAGCCCGAATCTATACTTTTTAGAATTTTTTCTGTCTGTCTGTATGTGACAAACCACTAGAGGGATTTTTATTAAATTTGGTATGGTAATAGCAGGTTAACCGGGTCAACACACAGGATTCTTTTTACATCAGGAAAATATCTCATTTCTGAGAAAAAATACAAAACTGGTTAAAGTAAAAGCACGATGATGCTATTAATATTTTAGCAAGGTAACTTACTTATATATTATGTTAAAACTATTAAAAAAAAACTTATCTTAAAAGAAATATTAACAGCGCTATTTTATTCATTAAAATAGTTACTATAATGAAAATTTATTTATGTGTTATTTAGCTATTTGACAATAGATGTCGCCATGTGTTTTTAAAATACGTAGTTTTATCCAAAAAAAATGTACAGATATAACCTTTCTATGACTTTATTATAATTACTACTAAATTACCCGCGGCCCTGCCCGTGCTTAAATTTTTAATAAAACAAACTTTTTGGCTTTGTAAATTAATAACATATTAGTAATATTTTGCTGGTCGAAACAATTTTCAAATGAGAATATTTGTAAATTTTTATTGTTTAGTAAATAATGTTAATGTTTTTTAATCTTTTAATGTAAAAATTGGGCAAATGTAAATCCAACTCGCGCATTTTAGGTTTATTACGAATAATATTTACGAATAATATTTACGTTTCCACAATACCTACTCATTTTTTGCACCGTAAAAATAAGTTCAATTTATATTATTTTATAACATTTTATGGAAAACAAGTTTATGGCTGTTAAACCGCGAAAGCGGGTAACTAAAAATATCTCATATCTCAAAAATTATGAAAAAGTATTTTAGGAACTGTTATACCTCAACTTTTTCTTGACACCTTTTCTTGGAAGGTAAAGACTTAAAGGACACAATAAAATGCTTACGACTTTAATCATATTAGCAGAGCCATATGAAATAAAAAAATGTATTCGCTTACAATTATTTACTTATTACACTTTCTTTTGAAAATCGTTTTGGAAAATATTGCTAACTAGCGCTAATTAAGAAAAGTTATCATTATGTAATTTAAATAATCAGCTATATATTAAATTAATCTATAGCTGTCTATTAGTAAAAAATGATTAAAATTAATTCCGTAGTTTGAGAGTTTATCGTGAAAAACTAAAAAAACAAACAAAACAGAAGTATAGACATACATAAATGTTATTGCTAAAACAAAAAGTTCAATTTAACGGAGGAACCTTTGTGGCATTGTCAATCTCTGCCATTATTTACCAATCATGCGGTGCGCAATGAAAGTAATGTATAATGTAAGAGTATACTAATGTGTAAAACCTAAGAATTTGGTTTTTGATCATCTGAACGCGGGCGGAGCCGCGGGAAATGCTAGTTAAATTATAAGACTGATTAGTTATGATAGTCCATTGAAAAGTTACATTTGGGGTTGCATTTGTCAGAGGACGCAATTTTATTTTTTAGATATCAAGGAGGGGTTAGTGTAAAGTTAAATCCAAGTTTGTGGGGTTGCAGCCCTTGTCCCACGGCCGCCATCTTGGAAAAAGTGGTACAAATGGTTTTTATGGTTTATCTGACAAACTATAGGTCTCACAAAAATTATGTTAAACCATTTTTGGTGGCAAATAAAATTTTCTACAACTTTGGTCATGTAACTTTTAGCCGTAGAACCAAAAATAACGAAGTTATAAGTCACAATCGATGAAAATTTGAGAAAAAAATTATATTGGTCGTTATAACTTTTTTTCTGATCATTTTACAAAAAAAATATATCAGACCATTTTTATAGAGGGCTTTTTAAGGAATAATTTTCATTATGAACTTTTTAAATTTTATTAATTAATTAAGGTTTCACAGCGCTGCGAAACGAATACTATTCTTCAGTATTCATAACTATATGTACATAAATATTAATGATTTGCCAAAATTTTCAATTATCTCTTCATTTTTAGGGTTCCCTACCTCAAAAGGTAAAAAAAGGAACCATTATAATTATAAAATCACTCTCTTGTCCGTCTGTCCGTGTGTCAGGAACGGGTGGTGGTGGTGTCTCAGGAACGAATGAACCTAGCAAGTTGAAATTTATACCAGATACTGAGGTCTATAGCCCCAATTAGGTGTATAAAAATCAAGGTCCTGAGTCAATACGATAAAAAGATATGGGCAAATTTAGATTTTCGCGAAAACTTGTAAATACCATTTACCTTAATTTTCAGAATTTTCCCTTTACTTGTGCTGTAAAACCTTGCTTTTTTCCGTTACTAGGTCAACGGAAACTACCCTATAAGTTTTCGATCTACAACCTATAGGGTACTTCCGGTTGACCTAGATTTGTTAATTTTGGTTAAAAGCAAGGTCTTACAGCACAAGTAAAGGGAAATTTCTGAAAAATAAAAAAAAAGTTGAAAATTAAGGTAAATGGTACTTACAAGTTTTCGCGAAAATCTAAATTTGCCCATATCTTTTTATCGTATTGACTCAGAACCTTGATTTTTATACACCTCATAGGGACTACAGACCTCAGTATCTGATATAAATTTCAACTTGCTAGGTTCACCCGTTCCTGAAACACCACCACCACCCGTTCCTGATACACGGTAAGACGGACAAGAGAGTGATCTTTTAATTAAAGGGTTCCTTTTTTACCTTTCGAGGTACGGAACCCTAAAAATGAAAAGATGATTGAAAATTATGGCAAATCATTAATATTTATGTACATATAGTTATGATTACTGAAGAATAGTATTCGTTTCGCAGCGCTGTAAAACCTTAATTAATGAATATAATTTAAAAAGTTCATAATGAAAATTATTCCTTAAAAAACCCTCTATAAAAATGGTCTGATATATATTTTTTGTAAAATGATCAGAAAAAAAGTTATAACGACCAATAGAAATTTTTTCTCAAATTTTCATCGATTGTGACTTATAACTTCGTTATTTTTGGTTCTACGGCTAAAAATTACATGACCAAAGTTGTAGAAAATTTTATTTGCCACTAAAAATGGTTTAACATAATTTTTGTGAGACCTACAGTTTGTCAGATAAACCATAAAAACCATTTGTACCACTTTTTCCAAGATGGCGGCCGTGGGACAAGGGCTGCAACCCCACAAACTTGGATTTAACTTTACACTAACCCCTCCTTGATATCTAAAAAATAAAATTGCGTCCTCTGACAAATGCACGCTAAGGTCAAAAAAATGTAACATTTCAATGGACTATGAATCTTTTATATTAAACTAGCATTTCCCGCGGCTCCGCCCGCGTTCAGATGATCAAAAACCAAATTCTTAGGTTTTACACATTAGTATACTCTTACATTATACATTACTTTCATTGCGCACCGCATGATTGGTAAATAATGGCAGAGATTGACAATGCCACAAAGGTTCCTCCGTTAAATTGAACTTTTTGTTTTAGCAATAACATTTATGTATGTCTATACTTCTGTTTTGTTTGTTTTTTTAGTTTTTCACGATAAACTCTCAAACTACGGAATTAATTTTAATCATTTTTTACTAATAGACAGCTATAGATTAATTTAATATATAGCTGATTATTTAAATTACATAATGATAACTTTTCTTAATTAGCGCTAGTTAGCAATATTTTCCAAAACGATTTTCAAAAGAAAGTGTAATAAGTAAATAATTGTAAGCGAATACATTTTTTTATTTCATATGGCTCTGCTAATATGATTAAAGTCGTAAGCATTTTATTGTGTCCTTTAAGTCTTTACCTTCCAAGAAAAGGTGTCAAGAAAAAGTTGAGGTATAACAGTTCCTAAAATACTTTTTCATAATTTTTGAGATATGAGATATTTTTAGTTACCCGCTTTCGCGGTTTAACAGCCATAAACTTGTTTTCCATAAAATGTTATAAAATAATATAAATTGAACTTATTTTTACGGTGCAAAAAATGAGTAGGTATTGTGGAAACGTAAATATTATTCGTATTTATTTTAGTGTTAACCATACAAAATACGTAAGTAAGAAAAACAACATAGCATTTTGCTATACGAAACCTAAAATGCGCGAGTTGGATTTACATTTGCCCAATTTTTACATTAAAAGATTAAAAAACATTAACATTATTTACTAAACAATAAAAATTTACAAATATTCTCATTTGAAAATTGTTTCGACCAGCAAAATATTACTAATATGTTATTAATTTACAAAGCCAAAAAGTTTGTTTTATTAAAAATTTAAGCACGGGCAGGGCCGCGGGTAATTTAGTAGTAATTATAATAAAGTCATAGAAAGGTTATATCTGTACATTTTTTTTGGATAAAACTACGTATTTTAAAAACACATGGCGACATCTATTGTCAAATAGCTAAATAACACATAAATAAATTTTCATTATAGTAACTATTTTAATGAATAAAATAGCGCTGTTAATATTTCTTTTAAGATAAGTTTTTTTTTAATAGTTTTAACATAATATATAAGTAAGTTACCTTGCTAAAATATTAATAGCATCATCGTGCTTTTACTTTAACCAGTTTTGTATTTTTTCTCAGAAATGAGATATTTTCCTGATGTAAAAAGAATCCTGTGTGTTGACCCGGTTAACCTGCTATTACCATACCAAATTTAATAAAAATCCCTCTAGTGGTTTGTCACATACAGACAGACAGAAAAAATTCTAAAAAGTATAGATTCGGGCTCTATATCGCTAATAATGAATATTTCAATAAGATTTTACGAAAAAATATTGAGTTTACGGGTTCGGCTTAGTTACAATTTTATTGTATGTATAGTTACTAATTTATGAAGCGAAAAAGTTTGCTTTACTGATAATTTAAACACGGGCAGAGCCGCGGGTGATTTAGTAGTAATTCTAATAAAATCGAAAAAAGGTCATATCTGTACATTAATTTTTTTGGAATTAAAACTATGTATTTTAAAAACACATGGCGACATCTATTGTCGAATATCTAAATAACACATAAATAAATATTAATTAAAATAACTATTTTAATGGATAAAATAGCGCTTTTGATAATTTGATTTTCAAGATAAGCTATTTTTATAGTTTTTACCATATTTTGTAAGTTACCTTGCTAAACTGTTTACAAATAGTATCGTCGTGGTTTTCTTCCTACCAGTTTTTGTATTTTTTTTCAGAAATGAGATATTTTCTCGCGGTAAAAAGTATCCTATATGTTGACCCGGATAACCAGCTATCATAATACCAAATTTCATCAAAATCCCTCCAGTGGTTTTTCTGTGATGCGGTAACAGACAGACAGACAGACAGACAGACAGACAGACAGACAGACAAAAATTCTAAAAACTATAGATTCGGCCTCTGCATCGATAATAATGTCTATTTCAATAAGATTTTCCAAAAAATATTTAATGTACAGATTCGGCTTAGTTAGAATTTTATAATATGTATAGAAGATATATTGTCATATAGAGATTTACTGTATACATGAAAATTGTACTAATAAATTGACGGAAATAGTACAACTTTTTTAATTTTACACGTTAAATGATATAGTATAATGAAAAAAATATATTGTTGTAATGATTTTTGATTCAATAGATTCATTTCATTTTCCCTAACTTTGTCTAAATTTTTAAATTTAATTTGCAAATTATTCAAGATTTTTAAAAAATCTAGTTCATATATTTCAGAAAAAATACTAATTGTCTCATTCATATTACATAACTTAATACTTTTTAATACTCTCAAAACTCTCTACAGGTACTATACCTTCATTTATTGTTTCTTTTGCGAGACAAAGGGCGTCTTCAACAAGCGCAAATAATCGAATAAGCGAGACAAGTGTGTACTGAATAATGCTAGGATTGTGTCGTCAATGACAGCTCGAGTCGAAGAGACGACGAGAATTCTCACCGAGAGTGTGAAGCTAGTATTCGCTTTACCTCCATAAATACATTACACTTCAAAATCAGTCCTCATTCACATATTGGGCCCAACTTTTGAATATGAATTAAACAATTTGCGCCAATAAACCTACGTTGTACCACGATTATTTAGATGTTATCCTTCTAATATTATAAACGCGAAAGTGAACTTGGTGTATGATTAGATGTTTGTCACTCTTTCCCGTAACAAATACTGAACGGATTTTGATGAAAATTTATAGTGATATATAATATTATTATAAATGTGAAAGTTTGTGAAAATGGATGAATGGATGGACGTTTGTTACTCTTTCATTCCAGAATAAGTGAACGGGTTTGAAAGAAATTTGGCACAGAGATAGATTATAGTCTAGAATAGTACATAAGTTACTTTTTATCCCGGCAAAATGTACGGTTCCCGAGGGATAGATTTGTTTTTGTTTAGGAAGAACCCAAAGCGAAGCGAGGGTGAGTCGCTAGTAGCTTATATATCAGAGGAATACATAAATATAGTAATACATAAATAAACGCAGATGGAGCGTCGATAAAATATTAGTAATAAATATCTATATGTCATTATGTCATGTAAGTCGGGATTTGTACTGTTCATGTATTTTGAAAACGCACGGTAATAATCAAAACGCTTCTAAAATAACTTTTGACTGTACTCTACCTTCCTCCTCAAGTCTCGAGGACAAACGAAATGTCAACACCAAATATTGAAATTTGAATTCAAGTGTTGTGCCCAATATGTAATTACAAGATTAGTAATTAATTATTAGATATTATACAGCTCATCAGTAGTTCGGTTAAACGTCTGTTACCTCTTAAATAGAAGTCTATATTACTTTAAAAATAGAATGAAATTTCAAACTAGTTGAATTCATTAGTTTTTCTTTATTTACACACAACTCTCAGGACCCGGTAAATTTTCCGCTAGTACATGTTCTCTTCTTCTAACATTTTTGCCTTTTCGATGCAAAGTTGAGGTGGCCAAGCTACCGGAGCTCAATGTTGGACCACTAAGAGCTAAGGTCTGGCTACCAAAAGGTGACCCCACATTCCCATTAGGACAGACGAAGTTAGGGCTCCCTAAAGTTGGACTATTTGTCACTACGAAGTTCGGTCGGAAGTTACTTAATATCGGTTGAGACAAGTTTTGGTTGATAACGTCCTCTTGTCTCGACGTAATGTCGCTTCCAGGCGTGAGCTGATAAAAGAAGTTATATGAATTTTCATTTATGGAAATTTACTTAAATTTAAGAATGAAATAACCTAAAAAGTTAACAGCTAACCTGTTGCGGTCTTCCAGTCGAGTCTAATAAAGCGAGATCCTCCGCCGAAAACACTGCTGCAGTTTTACTCCAATCACCTGCCATTCAAAAAGTATGTTTTTAAGGTTAACACATTAAATTATTATAAACTAAAATTATTATTTATATTCCTAAAACAGTTGAGCATTGTAGATAATATAGTACATCTTCATAAACAAAATTCCTTATTTAATGAAATGTCGATGTTACCATAAATTAGACAGCAGACTTTCTATGTAATTGTTTAATATTAAGAGGATTGTGAAGCTGCAACTTTTCATACAAAAAGCGATAACGTTTTGCCTCCCATAAATATAGTCTAATATTTATAACTTTTGGAAATGTTGTAGATATAATAAAGAACTAGGTCCGTATTTGTTTATTTTTAATGAAATATTGCGTACGATAGAAGTTATTAGCATTTAAATATCTATATTTTTGACTTAAAAACTACCTCGAGCGTTTATTTAAATTAAACTAAGCTGAATTAATAAAAAATAAAAACGTACAAACTACATTAAGGTGTACTGAATCTAATAAGACCAAAATTGTCTCATTTCGTAAATGTTTAGGGGGGTGAAAATGTTATCGCCCCAAACAATATTTCAAAAAGGAAATGTAGGTAATCGCAATTCTCTCTATCGCACCATACGGGTTGGCAAAGGGAGCGGTATGAAACAGATAGCATTTTTTTTAAAACCTACTTGCGCCGCGTATCGGCACTTCACAATCCTCTTAAGTAAGCAACTTTAAAGTAAATTGTGAAAAATCATATATAAAAATATTTCACTGTAGTTTATTAAAGTTTATGAGTTGTGTTTAATTTCTTTGTCCTACTAACTTAATAAACTTTAATAATTTAGCTTTTAGTGTATAAAATCCTGTATATATATATAATTAACGTTGAAGCAGCAATAATAAAAATTTAAACATTCTACTCTCAAGTTGGAGTTGGCAACTTATCATTCTTAGCCGACGATTTTACGAACGCTTTGTATGAATGAGTACCTCTAACTTCCTTTACACTCGGCCATTCGTCCGCCTCAACAGTAGTGGGCGGTGCTTTCTGAATTTCACCATCTGTTCAAAGACATTTTTACTTATAATTTAAAAAATAACTACTTTGAAAACTAAAAAGACTGAAAATTACCTAAAAATTAATTGATCCATCCTAAGTGGTGGATTTTTTTCCACCTGTGGGTTACACTTATCCGTTAAAGAACGTGAATATCGGTGGGGATGATAAAGTGTAACATGCACACAAAATAACTCTTGAGTATCTCCACAATTTTTTTTCGTTTCTTATACAGTTTCGTCTTATATTAAAGTAAACGTTGGTTCGATTTCCCGTAAAAGTAAAAGAAGATGAGTAATGAAGTTTTGAATTTTACAGTAAAAATAAGGGACGATAGTACAAAATGACGGTTGTATTTTTATTCCCTTGAGTTATTTTTCAACGTTCACTCGCAGTTTTCTTCAAGATGAAAAGTCAATTTTTAGCACAAAACACAAAAAGTTGCATGTTCCATAGGAAATTGCTGCCCTTCTTTTTATCTTCACCATAAACGGTTTAGTAAATTTTTACTTGTTACAAATTACATCTGTGGTAGTATATTATAAATAAAATATCTTTCTGATTTAAAAGTTATTAAAAAAAGAGAATTTTTTTTTATATAGAGACGCTATCAAAAATATCATATATATTTACACGAGCAATTTTTGAATAATTACTTATAGCGGCGATCTCGGAAACGGCTCTAACGATTTTGCTGAAATTTGGTATGTGGGGGCTTTCAGGGGCGAAAAATCGATCTAGATTAATCTTATGTCTGGGAAAACGCATGTTTTTGAGTTTTCATGCGGTTTTCTTTCGCATTATATATAATATGGTCGATACAATGTTTTTACTTTGTTTTTTTTTTGTATTTATTCAAGTTTTGTGTTTTTTTAATCTAAAAAATAAGATATAACAAAAAAGAACTCCGAGCGAAGCTCGGTCGCCTAAGTACTATTAATTATACAAAATATAAAACCTCAATTTATTGTACTTAAAGATTTTAAAGTATTGTCATTTTGGTGAAATAATTCGAATTGTTATTATTTTTATCTCGAAGTAAATGTGATAAATGTTTGAGACATTGTTTATTTTAAATGACTTTGTAAATAATCGACCAACCTTCACGTTACGTTCCTATTGAATAACTAAAGGTATTTAGATTAATTTCAATAACATAAATATATATTAAAACCAAGTCAAATAAAATTATTAAAATAATTAAATATTAAACATAAAATATAATATAATATTATTAAACTTAGCAAAATAACATACTTAAAAAAATACAGTCGAATACATAGTCATAGGAGAAACAGATTCAAAAGATGTAGTTTTATTTCTATATAAAATATTCGTGTAAAACTAAGAGAGTTTTAGCAAAAATCTGTAAAAGTATCAAATCTCATTGGTTGAAGTATAATAACAAAGAAACAAATTAAATTACTTTCACGTTTATAATGTATATTACTAGCGTTTCCCTACGGCTAGTTACAAACAATAAATTCTCATAAAAACTTTTAACCCCCTAAGGGTTTGAATTTCCATCTTATATCGGTATATAGAATGAAAATTCAACACGTTTAACAATATAATATAATATAGTATATTATATTGGATACAATTCCATGATCTTAGAGACAGATACTCAGACCACTGTGCCAGGTTAGAGATGCATGGGTATCAAAAGCTTCTGTCCTTTTAACTGTATGCTAATTTCTGTGTTCTAATATTTCGTGAAACTAGACAAACCAACAAAACAATTTCGCTATTATAATATTGATTTAACTAGCGACCCGTCATGATGACAAGACAAGATGGCATTTAACAATTGCTTAGAAATTTTAAGAATTTTATTGAAATGACAAAATTTAATCGCTATGCTCAAAACAAAGACACAGCGATTTTTTTCTATAACTGCTTAATAAAGTAATAATTACAATTTAAATCAACTAAGGTTCTCTTACCCGGTGCATTCAATATATCTGGCTGTGGCTCCGGCGTCTTAGAGTCAGGGGAAGGTTTGATAGTGTAGGCCACGACGTATCGCCTACATCCGTCGCTTAGTTCCAACATATCGCCTGGCGGGTGTTTGTGGGGGTGCGCTCTACGACGCCGTGCGCAAAGTACTAGACCTACACCCGCAGCTAGAACAGTCGCTAGCAGAGCTGATAGTAAGACTCCCAGTGTTATACTGCTTATTGAAGTTTTTCCTTCTGCATAGAAAAATAATAACTCATAAACTTTTAAAATTTTGATATTTTTCTTTATAGGTTCTTGTAATAATTCTACGGTTAAATAAAAAATATATGAAGCTTTAACTCCAGAAAACTGTGTTTCAAGGACAAGAACCTTCCCATATGAAATGTTATTTCAAAAGTTTAAAATAAACTAAATGGGTTAAAATACAGTTCTGCTTAATTATTTACAGTTTAGTTTATGCTATATTGAGAATTTTGCTTTGCTATTATAAAAAATTATAAGTAGTATAAAATTACAATTATAGGTAAATATTCAATGTTATATAAAATGTAGCATTATTTAAATCTATATTTCATCTAATACTTGATCTAGAAAACAAGTTAAATGAGAACAATTGAAGTGAATATTTAATATTAAAATAAAATGGAATACGCCGCCTAAATTACTTTAAACTCTAGGGATGAAATACCAGTTTTCATTATGTTGCTATTCTATTTATGCGAGGAAAGAAAATCTAGTTAGTTATTTTGTAACATGGTTTAATCACATACCCGTTCTCCTAGCAGCGTCGTTGAAAGCAATATTTTCCAGGAGAGTTTTCTCTGAGTCTCCCTTGAGGTTTTTTGCATAGATGAGAAGATTAAACGTAGCCCCTTCAACGTCTCCAGCCGATAGCTGGGTAAGATCTAATTTGAAGACTGCCAAACCATCTAAAATGGAAATTCTTTATATAAAGAATAATTCTACATTAAAATTAAAAAAAAGTAGAATTTGTTTGTTTATCTATTTATTTGTTTGTTTGAACGTACTAATCTCAGAAACTACTAATTCGATTTGAAAAATTCTTTTTGCATTAAACAGCTCATTTATTGAGGATGGTCATAGGCTATATATCATATAGTATATAGCCTAACTATTCCATACTAACCATTAAAACGTATCTAACGCTGTTATATAAATGATCAACAAAAAAACAAAGGAGGTATTCAGAGTATATGTTTTTGTGTGTATTGTTACGTGATATCATCGGCAATTATAAATCGAACTTCGTGATAATTTTATGAATAGATTTTATAAATGATATTTTATACCTATAACGTAATGATTTTAATTTAAGATAGTATATGTATGTGTCCTAGTTTATTGTTTTAGTCGCAAAGTAATTTTAATTTTATGTTGTTACTAGCGACTCATCCTCACTCCGCTCGGGTTCGTCCCTAGTTACATTTTAACGTTTAGTATAGATATCTCTGAGATAAAATATTTTTTCGTTATAAAAAGTATCCTATATGTTGACCCGGATAACCAGCTAACATCATACCAAATTTCATCTACATCTGTCCGTGGTTTTCTCATGATGCGTTCCCATTTAGACAGATAAACATACAAAAATTCTTAAAACAATAGATTCGGCCTATGTGTCGATAATAATGAGTATTTCAATAAGATTTTCCAAAAAAATATTTAATGTACAGATTCTATGTAGAATTTTATTATATGTATAGACTGTGTTTGACTTGTTCTTTGTGGAACGTATGCTAGATGTATTTTAACGTCGACGTTAGTGCGTTGCAATGTGACCTGCTACAGTGTGCAATGGGATGTAGTTTAAATAGGTATCGCGCTCGTTGTTCTGCGTTTATTGGAAGTCGATAATTAAGTACAACCATACCATATCAACCACTGAGAAATGTGACAAAAAATCATGTTTCTTTAGATAAAATAAATTAAATAAATATTTATTTTAGCATAGACGTTAGCAATAAACATTATTCTTAATATGCTTTAAGATTTGATAATTGTCGCATTTTACAATATTATTAATCAATATACCGGACCATGTCTGTACTTAAAGATGAATGGTTAAAATAATATTGTTTTATTTATTTTTTTATTTAAAAACCAGCGGCTCACCCTCGCTTCGTTCGGCTTCGTCCCTAGGTACGTTTTAACGGTTAGTATGGAATAGACAGACTATATATTATATTACTGCTCCGCTCCCTTAGGTAGGAGCATGATAATACAATATGGCCTTCCTCAATAAACGGGCTATCTAATGCAAAAAGATTAGTAGTTACTGAGATTAGCGCGTTTAAGCAAACAAACAAACTCTGCGTCTTTATAATATTAGTATATTATTATAATATATTCTATTCATTACAGCAAAATTATCTTACAGCAAAGCTGCTATCATTATTTTATCGTTTATATACATAGTATTGTCAGATATGCCTATTTTCTACATGTTCACATGAAAAAGGAGCATGACTGATCTAATGTACACTGTAACTAACCTCGCACAGCCCTATGAAGAACTACATACAAAATGATTTCTGAAAATACTATTCATCATTTAATACATATAATTATAATAGTAATAGTTATAAAAGAAACAAGAAAAGACCATTTGGAATAAAAAGTAATTATTAAAATTTAAATCATTTAAACTAATACGTATGCTAATATTTTTTAACTTTAAAGAGCTTTTCCAAGATATTGAACTTCACTAACATATTTGTTCAGAATAAAGTTAAAACATAGCATCTAGACTTCATTAATTTAAACGTTTCGCGATGCGAAGACCGGAGGGTATCCATTCGTTTTAATCGTGAGATGCATTTTAATGTACAAGCTGACTTTAGAATCTAAATGAATATTCCTTAACCGTTTCTACTATTGTTGCTTTTGTAAAAATAATTAAATAAAGAGGATGATATATGTCTTTATTATACGATCCGATACATATAATAAAATTTTAACTGAACCGAATATGTACATTCAATATTTTTTGAAAAATGTTATTGAAATCGTCATTATTATCAATATAGAGGCCGATCTATAATTTTTAGAATTTTTGTCTCTCTGTTAATCTGTTTGTCTGTCTGTCTGTCTTGGAATGCATCACGAGAAAACCACTGGACAGATTTTGATGAAGTTTGGTATGATGATAACTGGTTATCCGGGTCAACATATAGGATATTTTTACTGCGGGAAAATATCTAATTTCTAAGAAATCATTAAAACGTATCTAGGGACGAACCCGAGCGGAGCTAGTGAGAGTTGCTAGTCCATTTATATATTTATTACACTATAGCGCAGTGAGTATAACTGGCAGGTTGTTTAATTATGCAATATGCAGTTTTGTGATGTTAATTAAACTGTTGTAAAAATTTTCATATTTTATTGTAAAATTATAACACATACGTTATATATTACACTAGCGACTCACCTTCGCTTCGCTTGGGTTCGTTCCTAGGTTACTTGACCATACAAATTTTTATCCTCAATTTCACCCACTTGAGGGATGATTTTCGGGATAAAAAATTATTCTATGTTCTTTCCAGGGTATCAAACTATCTTCTTACCAAATTTCATCTAAATCGGTTCCGTAGTTTCAGAATAGGCTTCGAACACACCGGTACAAACAAACAAACAAAAAATCTTTCCTCTTTATAATATTAGTATAGATTGGTTGAAACTATTATATGTATAAAATCTTTATGGCAGAAACAAAAAACAGATGTCGTAGTTGGAGGATCAATTACTTCACTACCCACAAATATTATAGTATTGGTATTAAAGATTTTAAAAAAATGTCGCATTATCTCAATTCAATACATATTAATCTATTCTTTTGATAATGGCTTCAAAACCTGCTAGTTGAGAACAGATTATTTCGCCAATGTCATGTAGAATGGAGAAGACCGTTGCTTTATCTTTGCAATGGCGAAGAATGTAATATGGTGTTACTAACTGTATTCACTTTTGTCTAGTTCTAGAAGATAAATTAAATTTCAAAAAATTCAAAAATTACCCTTTGAAATATTCTCCAAACTAATATAGAAAAGATATCATGAAAACTAAGTAAAACCGGGGGAAACGTATAGTTTATGATATTACGGTATGTGAATCGACGTTTTATATATTACTTTTGAAACTTTATTATAACAGCGATATTTTAAACGGTGTGAACAAAATAACTCGTTACAAAATTGCGTGCTGCATGTAAATGATCGAAGTTGGACTGAATGTATTATTTTTTGTCAGTGAGGTTTTTAATTTATACAATTTGTTTAAAAAAAATGTAAATACTGCTGTTTGCACTCAATTTTTTTTTATTTAACTTTGCGAATGAAAATCGCTTTGAAGACAAAGTCGTGCATTTGGTTAGAGTTGTTTCTTTTTTTGTTTTTCATTCCTGCAAGTAAGCTGTACGAAAAATTCAAAAATGTATTATTCTTTTCCTTTTTCTAGCAGACAAAACTATTATGGTGCGAAATAAAATAAATTGCAACGTATTCATGGAAGTTTTTTTACCTTGTTTTTTATTCAAATATAATGCTTCATTACTAATTGTACGGGACTAACACCTTCAAAAAAACCATTTTAACAAAAGCAGTCATGAGGACTGCCGACAGAAGTGAAAACTTAAAACTATTGTTGTTATATTTGGATATTCAAATTCATTGTTTGATCTTAAATTAAAATTTGTAAATTGAAACTGTTTACTTTTATCTGGTTTTGACATCTATCAGCACTCTGAGTGTTAGCGTTAACATGTCACGTGACCATGTCGATGATGACCTACATGTATTTAAACCTGCCTATAGAAGTTTTCACTTCAAAAATAAAATAAAAATAAACTAGCGACCTACTCTCGCTTCAAGGTGAAGGCTTCGAAGGCGTAACAACCATACATACACATATAGTACTTTGATATATTTAACCCACTTTTTAAGAGTAATTTGACCTAACCTTACCTGTTTCATTAACACTCGTGTTGAACTTGGTCTTGCTTGTAATTGGGTCGAGTGCTTCCAAAACGAACGACTGAGGAAGTCCACCGTCGTACCCCGATACACATCGAATGATAAGCCAACTGACGCCTTCTGTGCTATTACTGCCGGCTTGGAGTGAACAATTCCGAGGAGGTGCTGGTCGAGCTGAGAATATCATATGATTATTATAAGTTGGAAAATCAAAATTAAGTAACATACTGGATTTTCTTATCTAAGGTCTAAGGACTGATATCAGGAATAAGAAGCTAAAAGCTCAAGTAAATCGGCATGCTGTATGACTATAAAATTTTAACGACGTGCGGAAATCGAACCTGTGTTCTTAAATATCATAGAAACTTCCAGTCCGGTAGTCGCAATTTGAGGATAAAATGACATAAATGGGAGTATTCCTACTTGTGCCATTATTACAGTTATTTTGGAATATATCATTTTGAAATCTAGCCAAAAATTAACAATATATTCTAAAAGCTTAGCGTTCCTCTTTGGCGTTTAATAAAATTATTTTATGAAAACGTTAAAGTTTCTACGTAGTGCATGACGGAAATGCTATTAGTAAATTTTGTTAGACACAATATAAATACTGTTATAAGGCAGCGAAATAATTATTAAATGCTAATTTTTAAAGTCTTACATACACTTGAAACGTAAATGGTAGTCGGCGGAAATACAAGTGCAGACTGCTTTTTTGCCGGCACCAATACCCAATTTCATCACAACTTCAATTTAGTTTCTCCCAATCCAATTTTACGGTTCTTAGCTTTAAATAAATGTTATATTTGAACTTAATTCTGACAACATCAAATATGTATTATGACATTTTACTATGTTACTGTGTAAACCCGTACTTTCTTATATAAATAAAAATGATATGTATGTTCTGTTCGATGGTAACCGCATCACTTGAGAGCTGGACCAAGTTTGTTTTTAAATATTTGTTGAGGCCCGAATAAGGTTTCTAGAAAAGAAAATGTAAAGGTTGGCCCAAAAATTGGGACATTTTGGAGACAATTGAATGCCATAAAATTTTTGTATAACCTAAGCATATTTATTGAAACTTCGACAAGAAAACCCCTGCCAGGCCAGCTATTAATATTATAAATGCTACGAGTAATGTACGTTGTATTGACGTCATTTTATATCAACGTTTAGTATAGCTTTCTCAAAGATAAGATATTTTTCTACAGTAAAAAGTATCCTATATATTGACCCGGATAACCAGCTACCATCATACCAAATTTCATCAAAATCTGTCCAGTGGTTTTCTCGTGATGCTTTCCCAGATAGACAAATAGACAGACATAAGTTCTAAAAACTATAGATTCAGAATATGTATCAATAATAATGACTTTTTCAAAAAGATTTTCAAAAAAAAAAATATTTATTGTACAGATTTGATTTAGAATTTTATTATATGTATAGACTAATAATGGACTACGGAGTGTCATACTCTACTTTGTATTCTACTACGTTTAGTTTTTTCCATAGGATATTAGTCGTTCCCAAAAAAATACATAGTTTTTTTGTAGACTTCTAGAATATTTAATGTCATGTTAAACTTGACTTTACCTTGTCGTAATAAATAATCTCATATCCTAAGCAAATGATGTATATAGTAAGGCTTCCCTCACAAAGTTAAGGGTGCTTTGCACGATGCCTTACAATTTAATCATTTTAATCTCTAACCCTCAAGGGGATGAATTAATTCACACATAACACACGTCTAAATGAAAATTAAATGCACAGCCACGTCAAGACTTGAATTATGGTGTGGCGACAATTTATAGCATTTAACTAATAAGATAACATTGTGGTAGGATGTACTCGTAATGTATCTCGTACATATACTCTTGTAGACATTAGTAGATACATTAAAGACATTAAAAGAGTAGTATCTTTACTTAACTGGATGTCAAATTAATTTTCTTAATAAATCTCATTTCAATTACATATGTATAAATAAACAATATGTATGAACCTACGTCTCGAATATTTGACACTACTCACATTGTATAATAATTAGGTATGTACCTAGTCCTTTTCTGGTTGTCATATTTATACTACACAGACAGATAGACAGTTTTAGCAATGATTTTTGACGACACGTTTGGCTTAGTTTGTAGTGACCCTACTTGCTGTGCCAGCGGTCGCGGGTTCGAGTCCCGCTGGGGGCATTCATTTGTGTGATGAGCACGAATGTTTGTACTCCAGTCATGGGTGTTCATATTTATAATATGTATGTATTTTAATGTATATATGTGTAGTGTATTAACTATCTGGTATCCCTAATACAAGCCTCGTAGCTTACCATGGAACTAGATGGTGCTGTGTTTACTGTTCAATGTCCCGACATTTATTTATTTATTTATATTATATTATATTTAAATTGATTTTTAGTATTAAAATAACGTCCAAAAGATGAATGTTAGTTGCTTTAAAATTATTGCATGCAATAGGCAATTACCATTGTATACATGGGTCTATACGACTATTATTAATCTTGTTTTTTAGAGCGTTATTTTTATTTACCCGACTGCGCGACGCAACGGAGAGTAATGTGTTTATCAGCATATGTATGTATGTAATACATACATACATAATATGTATGTATGTAATACATACATACATACTATGTATGTATGTATGTGGGTTTGTACCTTTGTGGCACTATTTAGACCAAATGCGTGGGCCGATTTTGATAAATGATACGTCGTTTGATTTGTCATGACGGCTCGAATATAAAGCGTAAAAATTTGGAAAAATCAAAATGGCCGATTTTGGACGCCATAATGTAAAAAAGAAAAAAAAATTAAAATGGACGGACTATGTCAAGTGGGGTATCTTTGAATAGGTATTTAAAAATCATTTTTAGGTTTTTTTCAACATTTTTCATTTTAAATAACAATTTAGGATATATAATAATTTAAAGTTGGTTAACAACCATTCTCGCTAATTTTCTTACTCAAAAATATTTATAAAGCTGTAAATAAATAAATATATTAAAAAATAAAAAAAAACCCGGCTGCATAAAAGCTGAAAAGATGAAAATAAGTTCACAAAGGAATATAGTATTATGTAGTCGGAGACATACACGTTTCATCCTTGCCGCGAGATGTACATACTCGTATGTACGTCTCCGACTGCATAATAGTATAATCCTGCGTGAACTTGTTTTCATGTTTTTAGTCAGCTTTTATTCAGTCGGTTTTTTTATAATATATTTATTTATCTCAGAACTCGCGGCTTCGCTCGCGCTAAAACTACAAAAAAAAACACTCTTTGGATTTACGCAAAAGGCATTTTTGAAATAAGCTCTGTATTTTCTGAGCTTAAAGCATTAAACATATTATAAACATCACTTGTACAATAATGTATGGAAGTATGCCCGATTTGTTGACATTTATGATTACTACTCCCTTAGGTAGTTCGTTGGACCTTCCTCAATAAACGGGCTATCGAAAGCAAAAAGAATTTTTCAAATGGGATTTAGTAGTTCCTGAGAATAACGCGTTCAAACAAACAAACAAACTTTGCCTCTTTATAATATTATTAGTATAGTTTTGATTTACGAGTAAATATGTTTGTTTAAAGTAAAATTGTCCTCTATGACGTTAGCTAAACACAGTACTAAGTCATTTAAATTAAATTACAGCAGCCCTTAGTATTTGATATTTATAAGCAAGTGGGGTTATGTATTTGTATCAGTACGTTATAATACGAGGATATTAAATGTTGCGGTTAGAGTGCTTCGTTGCACCTCGTGGCTAACTCATATTTCTTCGTGCAGCTGCGTCATAGCGATATTTTCAATGGCGTGGCAGTTAAATGTATGCGTTTAGATTATGACTTAAATTATTAAACAATATTTTTATTTAGAAAATCTTACTTTACTTAATTATGACTATTAAATTTGTTTTATTTTATCAAAAATATAACGGAAATGTGTAATGCTGAATAATTAAAGCAACTTCGAACGAGTTATGTTAGTAATACCAACCATTGGAAAATTATAATTTAGGTCAAAATAATTAAATGTATACCTTTTAATCTATAGAAGATATTATAATACAAATTTTCAACTAATATTATGTAACATAACGCCAAATCTTTAAGCCAATTGGCTAGAAATTATACAGGTTTATGGCATTGGCTTCGCCATAATTTTATTAGTCGATACAACACAGTGTTTACCGGCCAACCCTAATACAGCGATAGAACGATAAGAAACTAGCTCGATACTAAAATATAATAGCCTACGTAGCAAGCACCTGGAGTTTTCAGTGACCTATAATAGGAGTTCACATTCTCGAAGGGTTTATACAACAATTCACCTTCACGATCTATTTTAGTCTTAATGTTAAATATTGCCTTTTATTCTGTAGAGTTTACTGTAACATTCAGTTTTTTAATGTGCCAGTTTGTGGATTTGACAGTGGATTTTTGATGTGTCAAGTGACAGTCGAGGATTCGCATCCATACTTACTTTAATATTATAAATGCGAAAGTAATTCTGTTTGTCTGTCTGTCTGTCACGCTTTCACGCCAAAACTACTCAATCGATTTAAATGAAATTTGGTACACAGATAGTCTAAAGCCTGAGAAAGGACATAGGATAGTTTTTACCCCGGAAATCATCACTTAAGAGGGTGAAAAGGGGGGTGGAACTTTGTATGGGAAATCAATCATTTCTCAAGTAAGGGGTATAAAACTCATCATACCTATATGGATGTTAAACGAGCATTTAGAAAAGCAATAAATTTAATTGTTATTTGCCAAATATTGTTTTCCTGGAAAATCCTTCTGGGCTGTTTCATTACTAATTATATAACAGAATTATAGCATATTGCAGAATAGGGAATTTACAGTTAAATATTATAATTATTCTTTATTTTGATGGCTTGTGTCATTAAATTTTAAGAAGTAATTAGTAATAGAGAAGTGTAATTAATAACAACAAAGAAGTTAAATCTGTAAATATAAAATTGAAGTGTCCGTCTGTGATTTCAAAATAACGATGTTTTGTCTGTTTATCTTTCTTTCTGTTTGTTAGACGTAATCTTTGGATCGGCTGAATTAATTGTAATGGAAATTTCACTGAAAGGTAGACGACATTGTAGGGCTACATATAGGGTATGTTTTATACCGGAAAGAACAAGAAAGGGTTTTATTAGTTTACTTTGATAATAAATTTATGTTAATAAACAAGCAATTGCAAGCATTTGCCAACCCTAGTATAATCTAGCACATCTAGTTTAATATTGTCAAAAAAATAGTAATGATATAAACCAACTATATACAATAATATATGTACATATATATATCAAATAAGAACTCACATGCAGGTACAATTTGGAAGACACAAGGTTCTATTTGTCTGCCGACTGTATTGCTTCCGCGGCAGCTTAGTGCCCCGTAGTCTCGCTCGCTGGCTGGCTTGTAGCTAAGTTCACTGGTACTGCCATTTGCTGTACCTACATTAATATGAATTAATTAATAAAATGTTACTAAAATTTGCTTGTGTCTATTAACTACTAGGTCTAGCATGTAATATGTCTGCAGATCCGGTGGTCCTGAGTTCGAGTTCTAGGTTGGCCAAGTATAGTTATTTAGTTATTTTTCTAAGAAATTCTAAGTAACAGCCGGGAGTTGGGAAGGTGTCTATGTTAAACTCCCGTGCTTCGGAGAGCACGTAAAGCCATCGGTCTTGCGCTTAATGTCTCATCATCATCTCTTATCTCGTCGTGTCGAATTTTCATCCCATTGGACTATTAGAGTAAAAGTAATAGAGAACGGATCTCCTGCGCACATGGGTCGTCCCAGTGAAATCTATTTATATACATAAAATGCTTTGTCCTGACTGACTGACTGATCGATCAACGCACAGCCTAAACCGCTGGTCGTAGAAACGTGAAATTTGGAGGACATATTCCTTATACAATGTAGGCATCCACTAAGAAAGGATTTTTCGAAATTCATCCGCTAAGGGGGTAGAATAGGGGATAAAAGATTGTATGAAACTTTGTCATTCTTAACGCGAAATGCACAGAAAGTGGTATTTAGCTTTTAAATGAAAAATAAGAAATATATGTACATTTTTTTTTCAAAATTCATCCCTTCAAAGGGTAAGAGAGGGTGATAAATTTTATATGGGCAAACAATTATTTATGATCAGAATTACTTGAAACTTGGTATTAATGTTCTTCAATACAATTAAATAAATACGTATTTTAGCATTTTTTGAAATTCATCCCATAAGGCATTCAAATAGGGGATGAAAGTTTGTATGAAACTCTGTAATTGATGCACGGAAAATAGTATTTACCATTAAAATGAAAACTAAAACAATACAAACATCATTTTTTTTTTTTCAAAATCCATTCCTTAAAAGGGTAAAAGGGGGTTATGCTGTTTATATGAGGAAAAAATTGTTTATGATCAGAGTTACTTGAAACTTATTATTAATGCGCTTCAATACAATTAAACAAACATGTATTGTAGATTTTTTTTAATTCAGCCCCTAAGTGGGTAACAAGGCGTTGAACTTTGAGTTGTTGAATATATTAAATAAAACTATATTTGCGGATTATTTCGCGGATTTATTTTGATTTTTGGTTCCCGACGTTTCAAATGCTTTACAGCAATCATGGTCGCGGGGGAGACTGAGAGAGTCTATGTATTGCGAAAAAGTTTTTTTTTGTAGTTTGATTGCGGGCGAAGCCGCGCGTTCTGCTAGTTATATATAAATGAACTATTAGCAACTACTATACTCTATATTTAGTGTATACAATTAATCATTACAATTAATGATTTTAATGATTCTAAGAAATAGAAAATAATTATAATGAATTTTAAAATTAAACGCAGAATGAATTCAGGTGTGTTCAACTGCATGAATGCATGATCCGTTTTAATACTCTGGGATTAAAAGACAAATGTATTATAATAAATATATGAAAACAAAGGGAAATGATAGAGGGGATATCTGATTTAAATAAAATAAAACAATTAGTATAAGTTAAAAAAAACGTTCTTATGGTTTTTATTAGCCAGTACTATATAAATTAGGCAGTGGTAGCCCAGTGGTAACGCGCTCGCTTGGGAAACCTAGTGAAGCTGGTTTAAATCCCGGGTCTCGCACCTCTGATATTTTCATGTGCGAATCATTTCTAGCATGATTACCACTTGCCTTACGGTGAAGGAAAACATCATGAGGAAACCTGCATGTCTGAGAGAACCTAGCAAGTTTTCGAAAGACGTGTGAAGTCCGCCAACCCGCACCTGGCCAGCGTGGTGGACTATGGCGTGATCCCCCTCGTATTAAAGGGAGGCCCGTGCCCAGCAGTGGGACGTTAAAAAGGGCTGAATACATACTATATAAATTAGTAAAACGCTTAAATTGTTTATTTAAAAAGCAATAGTTAATTGAAGAAGAAACAAATACCATAAAAGTAAATATATTTATTGAAAAGGATATATGTTCTATATCTTTTAAGCAAAATTATTTCAACAGTTCCACCGAGATCGTACTTACAGTACGATCCAAGGTTACGTTTATGGTTGTAGGTTATAGGATTTGGGTTTTCTAGTGTTCGTGTATGAGTTTATGCGAGCTGGTAGACGTTTATGTATTCTTTAGTGCATACAGTCTTATATTTCCTTACAATCATTTTTATTATTACTACTTACCCGCAGATTAGTCGATAAGTTACCCGTAGAAAAGATTTTCTTTCTTTCAATATTATCGGGCATCGCCAATAGTACGTATAGAAGTAAATCTGTTTTCACACGCGAATATATTATCCTAATAAAATAACGAGTTCTGAGTGCCAAGTTTTATCCAAATCCATTTAATTTGTTCCGCGTAATTGAGTCACAAACATTCTAATATTATTATAAACTTTCACTTTTACAAAATTAACACTGTATATTACTAAAAATAATTTGACTGTCGCATGATACAGATACTTAAATTCTAAAAATGTAACCTATTTAGAACACTACGTATTATATTACGCTTTTCTAATTAAGCCCGCAGGTAAAGTACATACATAAGTAAAACTTTTCTCAAACCACAATAAAAAGCAATTAAGAGTTCCAGATCTAGTCTTAGTTTTCATAAATTATGAGAAGTGACCCCATTTATCCAGTTGTTTCCTTTCTACAGCAAACAAGTATTGTACTAAAATAGGACACGTATGCATTTCGTTGGATATAATTTATCACTATCACAAAACTCAACTTGGCACCCATTCAAAAAACGGTCTGAGCTACGAAAATACTCTTTTGACGTAATAGTAGAAAACTTATTAATTGGGAATCGTTTTCTCTACTTACAGTTCAGGTCACGTGTCACATGTCCCACCTACCAAATAGGTATCTGTTGAACTATTGGATTTGCTTGAACTTAGTAGTTAGCTGTCTTGATTTTGTTGCTTCGCATTCGTGTGCGGATGTATGGAAATTTACTGTCGCATGTCACGCTTTGAATTATATTAAAATTGTATGTGATGTAGGTTTAATTAATTAATATGAAGTAGGTACATATGTCGTGTGTAACATTAGTTTGGGGTGTACAATGTACATATTATTCTGTAATAGTCTTATTTCAAGGATAAAAGGTAAAATCGTCTAAACTGCTTAAAGCTAGGAAAGTTTGAATAGACAATGCTAGTTAAAAAATAAAAGTGCGTATTCTTACCAAATTTAGTAGGAGAAACATCAAGACTCTCTCCACTGTTGTTAAACTGCCAAAAGAAAGTGACATCAGGGGGATTGGCTGTCACCGAGCACCGAACCCGCAACGTTTCTTCCAATTGTGCGCCCAAAACTTGTGGTGAATTGTGCATACATACGGGCGCATCTATTAAAACCAGTAAATGATTAGACATAACCGTTCGATAAAAACAAAATATATCTACGAAATAGCAAATTAAACTAGTTAAATTCGAGCCATAAAACGTATTTAGGTAGAAAATTAACCAGATAGCAAATTTCGCGTTCAAAATAGAACCTGCAGATGATTTAAGAGTTCATTTCAACATGAAGCTCTCCGTCGGCAAACTAAAACTTATGTAACAACCTGCTTTAAAGTACTATATTATGTATGATATATTATGAATCAGGCAGGTGAAAATAATTGGCTTTAAATCAAGCTCCGACTCGCAAACTTTTAGCATAACAGAGTGTACTTAAGGTTAAACATAAAATATAACATAAAAGTGGAAATTTGTTTACTGGCAGCCTGTGTACATTATAAAAGCGATGCCATAATTAACGGGAAAAGCTGAAAGACTTCGAATACAGTTCGTTAAATCATAACAGAAGTCAGACGATATATAAATTTTATCGCCAACTGTTCCCCTCAGGCGGGCGCACTCGGTGACTCGGATTCATTTAGATACTCGTACCTTCTTATAAAACTGCGCTCTCGCTCTGTCTTAGATTTTCATTAAGCTCTCAAATATTTGTCCGCATTAAGCAATCTTGTTGAGAGATTACTTAATATTGTAATACATACATGAGATGTTTTAGTTATACTTAGGTATTTGTGTTTATTCTGATTCTTTATTACATTTATTTCCGTATAGCCCTTGTATCAGTTGCGATGTGATTGATGAAATATTTAAGATGTACAGTAATCTTATTATGTCTATGTCACTCTGAAATATGCTGGAAATAGCTATAAGTGAGAATAGTATTATTTGATTTCTGGATGTGTGACGAGCTTACCTTCAGTTGCAGTACGTATTGTGTAACACTATGGGTTTTTGGTCTTATAAATTTACAAAATATTACCCTTAGAACCTTCTGTCTAGATTTTCTGATAATTTCTAGAAACAAACGACATGATGAGTTTTTTTTATACCTAATGTAATAATTAACATTACATTTTTTTTTTAATTTTCTATTACAAATTTTTATTATTATATACTTGACGGCGCGCTCAGTGCGCCATCTGGAGGTTTTGGTGAACTCATCGGATTAGAGTGTGAAGCACTCTAGTAAAGCGTCGAAGCGATGGTAGCAGGGTGATACAAACTGGCAGGTTTTAAAAAGAAACTAAATAGAGAATAAAGTTGACTATTAGAAAAATTATAAAAGGATGTCAGATTTGGACCGCCCGTGCACCACGTACACGACGAATTACTTATTTCCGAATTTGTTTATAATTATTGATTGTGTAAAGTATAATTGACTTAGTTGATTAAATCTACTGTATTTGTTAAAAGACATTATTTAAGATCACGCCCACTATAATGAATAATTCTGATGTTGGCCGTCCTGCGCCGACATCAGAAGTGGGATGAACCATACCATGTAACGACGAAACCGAATGATGCTGCGAAGAAGGTTTTAAGAGATATGGAGGCTTTACTAACACGACTGTTAGGGATATGTTGCAAGCAAAAAAAACTACTACAAGTATCAATGTGAATAATCTTGTTTCGTTCGATTCTGATGATGCAGAAGCAGATATAGACGGATGGTGCAGCATCACAGAGGCAAAAAAAAAGAAATATTGAAGGTTTCGATTTGCTAGTAGCTCTTATGGATTCGTTAAAATGTTGTGTTGTTGTTTGTTGCAATTAAATCTTAATGAACTGATATGGACCCCTGTGAACTAAATATGATTAGTTAAATTTTCCAAGCCTAAGCTTATTCAAGATTATTTTGATGATATTTTAAGATTTCAAGTTAAAGCTAGAGAAACAGCGTCTAAGGCTGCGACGCGCTTATGGAATTTGATCGAAAGAATAGCTAAAACTGAGACTGAGTTGCCTGAATAAGTGATAACTGGATTTGTTACCTCAGTACTATATAAGGATAGAATAATATGAGGAGAACTGACCGCACATTTTGTAATTACTAGAGTATAATTGTTTCAAATTCTTGGGGATGTTTCGCTAAAGCGGCGATTAGATAATATCACCGATTGACATCAAGATCCTGATAACTGATTGCAAGAGATCTAGGACAACGGGTATGAGAATTCCTGGAAACTGTCATTGGTGTGGCGTAGATACCCGGTCATAGACAGATTGATTGTAGAAAGCGTGAATAGGAACCTACTTCATCCATGCTACAAAACATATTTAGCTTAAGTCGTAACCAAGGTAAGATGACAAATGTTTTATGGTTTACATGTGGCAAGCTGGCCAGTGGCCACGTAGCAACATTGTGTCCGTCCGGGCAAGAGAATAAGTACTGGTACTGCTAGCTAGGAGGTTACTATATGCAAGTAGCGACCATTGAGAGCAACTTTAGGTATATTTTCCGATGGGCAAATTCTTTTTATATTTGAAAGTAGATCTGCTTATTCCCTTTTAAAAGAGAATTGCGCCCAAATGTTTCCTGGTGTTAAACGTCATAATGTAGTATATCTTACTAGTATTGGCAGATGATCTTAAATGCACTACTCAGATTCTGAGTGAAATTAAAATTACAAATATTTTAAAAAAGCTTGTTTGCGTGTCTGATAATTTTATTTCTGACTCAGTAATAATAGACAGGGATATTTTGATAAAGGTTTATAAGTAACGATTGATAACGATAATCTCTTTGAGCATCGTAAACCTAATTATGACGGGGTGAACGGTGATTTGTCGCATATACTTCGCTGGTTTAAATTAAATAACGTAGTATTAAATGCAAAAAAAAAGAATGTGTCGAGTTTGCATTGCCTGGCGTAAAAAAAAGCAGAATATTAGTCTGAATATGAATAGTCAAACACTGTAAATAATTATATCAGTAGTATTTTTAGGCATAACACTAGACCAGTGGAACCCCTATCTCTCGACACTTGCGGGTTATGTATGTAAGTAGTTCCGCCGCCTATGCAGTTAGGAAAGTTAAAAACCTAACGAATATTATCACTGCCCGACTTGAATATTTTAGTTGTTTTAATAGTGTTTTGTCTTACGAAATGCTTCTTTGGGGTAGTGCCGCGGAGATTAATTCGATATTGCTTTTTCAAAAAAAAGAGCAGTACGGGCTATTTATGATCTAAGAGCTCGTGATTCTGTGTGAGATCTTTTCAAAAAATTAGTATTCTTACGGTTGCGTCACAATATATACTGTGTAATATATTACTTGTTCGCAAAAAATTAAATAATTAGGTATGTAAAAAACAGTGATGAACACGCAGTAGACACTGGTATTAGAAATGGGCTTGTTGCGTCCGGAGTTTGACTTCGGGAGGTGAATGAATCCTTCAGGGGTCTGAGTATACACATATATAATAGGATTCCATAAAATGTACTAGATTTGCCTCTTCAAAGGTTTAGAAATAAAATTAAAAGTATTTTACTGGGCAGGGCGATTACACTGTTCAAGAGTTTCTTGTTGATGGAAATGTGTGAAATTGAGAAATATTGACTCATATGCAGGCTATCTATATTGTTATGTTAATAAAATAAATTTAACTTCGATATTTAAAGGAGCAGCTGTTGAGTTGCTTGCCGGGTCTTTTCAGCGGAGCTGCTTTCCGGGCTCGTGATGGCTTTCTCATGGACTGACTACACCAACGCTTAGGTTGAATTGACGATTCAAAGGTGCTTGTAATGGCTCTGATTCAATAAAGTTTATTTCATTTCATTTCTTTAATACCAGAGTAAGGACTAACTTTTGCGTCGAAAAAAAAAACGGAACTGTTCCAAGTTGATACAGATTTAAATTCAGAGGATGAATTAGTTCTTTTAAACTTACTAAGTAGATATAAGGATTACAATTATATAAAGTATACTTTCTAAGAGGGTTATTACAGGAGAGTTAGAGATTAATTTAGTTAGTTCTCACTATCGTTGAAAATAATCATAACAAAACAAGGCCGGATAATTGAATAATATTCAGTTAGCACTTAATGGCACGAAATCGAGTGTGACTAAGTACTTACTCTCCCACGGAACTATTGCTAGGTACTCGCGCGTAGTCCTTGGGGTGTCTAAGGTTTCCCCACCTAATATTATTGAGCAAAATAGTCGATTAGCTCTAGATAGTATAAGAAATAAAGCTTTAAGAAATATTAACAACACAGCAAAATCAGATGCAATACAGTTTAACTGTGATCGGGACTATTAAAGCATTTTCTAAAGGTGATTATGTTTTATTAAAAATAGCGAGCGAAATAAAACTAAGTTAGACAGAAATTTTTAAAGGACCTTATGTTATAACTTCTTTTAATTTGAACTTTAGAATATCACTGGTTCACAACGCGTTTAGAAATATAATTTATGTTCAGTATCGCAGAGACACGATGGCTTGTTACAAATTAGTACTAGCATAATGAATGACGAGGAAACCGTGACGGCGCCAGAAGATGACGAAGAGTTACCATCGAACGGTGCCAATGTTTTATCATGTCCATTGGTTCAGGCAGTATTAGTGTTTACCCTGATCTAGACACAATGGACGTACGAGGTTGAAATTAGTGTCTACTGAGGAGTATTATTCATAATAACAAGGTTGTACGCTTTATATTCTATAAAATATAATTTATGTTTAGTGACTGAAATAATCGAAGGGACAGTGTCGTCCGGTCCATGCCTTCTTATAGGGCTGGTCGAAGGGACACATCTGTTCGGTTCGTGTTTACGTTGTGGAGATGGTCGAAGGGACAGTGTCGTCCGGTCTATGCCCATTGTTATGGGATAGTCGAAGGGACACACTCGTCCGGTCCATGCTTAGGTTGGAGCTGGTCGAAAGGACAGTGTCATCCGGTCTATGCCCATGGTTATGGGATAGTCGAAGGGATACACTCGTCCGGTCCATGCTTACAGTTTGTGGTTGGTCGAAAGGATAGTGTAGTCCAGTCGAAATCTGTGTGGGATTTTGTTCGTAAGGATACACCCATCCGGGCCATATTGTGTTAGTTGAAGGAAAGATGTCATCCGGTCCATAAGCTGAGATGGTCGAAAGGATACATGCTTTCATATGTTTTGATGTATGTGTAGAGTATGACAGAGTATATTAATTTTATTACTAGTGAGAGTAATGTTCCTGAGTGACAGGATAGACGAGCGGGTCACATAGTTATGTGATTGTTTTTGGTTTTAGAACGGCTACAATAAAGGGACGCCCGAGGACGGTCGGATGTCAGTCCGGCCGTGACGGCGCGCTCAGTGCGCCATCTGGAGGTTTTGGTGAACTCATCGGATTAGAGTGTGAAGCACTCTAGTAAAGCGTCGAAGCGATGGTAGCAGGGTGATACAAACTGGCAGGTTTTAAAAAGAAACTAAATAGAGAATAAAGTTGACTATTAGAAAAATTATAAAAGGATGTCAGATTTGGACCGCCCGTGCACCACGTACACGACGAATTACTTATTTCCGAATTTGTTTATAATTATTGATTGTGTAAAGTATAATTGACTTAGTTGATTAAATCTACTGTATTTGTTAAAAGACATTATTTAAGATCACGCCCACTATAATGAATAATTCTGATGTTGGCCGTCCTGCGCCGACATACTTTTATCATTATGGGAAGTTTACACGATATCCTTTCATATAAAAAAAAAAAAAAAAACTAATAGGCGCATTTTTTTCAGAGTAATCACCCCGAGATATTTAAGTTCATTAAGTTTGCATGACGAATCTCGTGAGTATAATAGAATAGGTAGGTAATTCTCATATCTATAATACGTCTAAAACAGCAGGTGAAAGCTAATACAAGATATATCTATAAATAAAACGAGGACAAGGTCACAAACGTTGTTGATCGGTCGATAGCCACGAAGGAAGGCGGTGTAAATCTTATGGGATCTGACCTCAACTTTCTTCAGAAAATATACAGTTAGGGGTCAGCAAACTAAAATTACGTTTTCATCACATCGTATATCAATTATGCTACTAGTAAATAATATATGTATGTATATTCTATGGGTTATAGATTTTGTATTAGCCTGCCATTCACTTCGTATACTGTGACATGATTAATGCCTTAATGATGATTACGTCAAAATCCTCGCCAAAAACAGTTCCCTTATAGAACTTGCCCGTTATTGGTTCATTTATAGTTAGTAAATGAATCCCGGTAGAGAATATTTATTGTTCATTATTCTATGTTGATCGATGCGATTTTGATGACTCATTATGTTACAGACGTTACCAAGCTAATTGCTATATAATAATATGAGGAACAAAATCGTAAGTCTATTTTAGTAGGTAAAGAGTCCAAATTGAAATATAAATATGGTCTGCCCATTCAGAATTATAACATGTTTTGTATTAGTTTGTCAATATATAGCATTTCTTGGTAAACCTCAATAAAACTCGTATATGATTAATGTTAGATGATCTTGTTTTTTCCAACACGCACTTGGTCAGCGTGGTGGACTATGGCCTGATCCTCCTCGTACTGAAGGGAGGCCCGTGCCCAGCAGTGGGACGTTATAAAGGGCTGAACAGAATCTATTTTTATTAACTTTAATCTATACGATCTTTAGAAAAATGATTAATATTCCCAAAAAATATCAGGCTTCATATTGAAATGAATAAATTTATTAGTATTTCATTGGTACAAAAGGGCACTTCCAATTTAGTTGGAATAAGCAATTTTCTCAACAATTTAGTTGGCGAGGTGTTTTATTTTTATCAGGCTTTTAGCCAATCGAAAGTCGATTTGGCCATTAGGATTTTATGTTATCCGTTGCCTAGGGTTTTGTTAATGCATGAGAGTAAGAGCTTAAACCTATTTTCTAGATTACGCCATTAACTTTATATGGTAGGATTAGTGTTGAACTAGGTAATTACTTTTATACACTCGTATTACTTAGCTTGAATTTTATTATAACTTATATAATTTCACAGCGTTTTTCTTGTAAAATCGCGTTTTTTTGAAAAAATATATATAGAAGTTGGGATTTTTCAGAAAGTTCACATAAATGGATAAAACTAAAAAGCAAAACCTGATCTGAATACAAAATTTGATTCAAATTGTTAGAGTCGATATAAGAATTGCTCAATAATTAATAATATTACTAATAATTACATTGATTACATTTTGATATTGGAAGTATAAACGATTATATAACGATTTGAACTCTTAATTCTAAGGTGCGGTTTTTTAAAATAATCTTTTTAGCTCAAAAATCATAACTCATTAAGTGCACTTATTTAAGTTTGATGCTTATATAAGTCCGTTAGTTCAAGTGTCTGTCTACAATTTGAGCTATATAATAGTATCCCATATGTCGATCCGGATAACCAGCTATCATTATACCAAATTTCATCACAATCTGTCCAGTGGTTTTCTCGTGACACGGTCACAGACAGACAAAAAATATAAAAACTATAGATTCGGCCTCTGTATTGATAATAATTACTATTTCAATAAGATTTTCTAAAAAATATTTCATGCACAGATTTGACTCAGTTAAAATTTTATTAAATGTATGCAGTAGATCAATATTATTCGGTTTTTTATTTGAAACTTTGTAAAACTACCGTGTATTGAAAAGAACACGAAAAAGATCAAGATAAAAATTCCACGTTTGACGTCGCTTAATATGTCGTATTGTGCGAGAGCAATCACTCTAACCTATATCTGTGAGAGCGTAGAGGCTCCTAAGAGCCCATTTGATGCGCAATCGTGAACTGCATAGAAGAACATGTATTAAGCGTACAGTGCAATGTACTGGAGTATCATTTTGCGTAAATATCCTTCTGTGTAATAAAGTCTCCTAATATGTACGGTTTAAATGCTATCTATTATAAATGTAAGCAAATAAAAAAAGAATGATCACGATCCGATAACTAGTTTCGGAGAAATGCGTGGACTAACATTACCAACAAACAAACGCGTTCAACCAAACAAACAAACAAACAAACTTTGTCTCTTTATAATATTAGGATAGATCAAACAATATTTACTTAGTAAGGAATAAAAAATATAGTAAATGATATTTAGTGAGTAAAGTCGCAAGAAAATTCTAGTGTAAAAATCTACTATACTAATCTATAGTATACTGAAAACTTATATACATATAAATAATAATAAATATGTTGGGACATTAACACACAGCACCATCTAGTTCCATGGTAAGCTACGAAGCCTGTGTTATGGATATCAGATAGTTGATACACTACACATATATAAATTTATATACATACATATTATAAATATAAACATCCATGACTGGAGTACAAATATTCGTGCTCATCACACAAATGAATGTCCCCAGCGGGACTCGAACCCGCGACCGCTGGCGCAAAAAGTAGGGCCACTACAAACTGAGCCAAACGTGCAGTCATCATATGTCTCATACTTAAAAGATTGACGTAGCAATTAAGAGTATTTTATTTACAAAATAACGTTATGTTTTTATTGGGATCATTAGTGGGATTTACATATTCTTACTAAGGCTTTTAGATAAAAGCCCTTAAAATCCGGAAGAAATTTCGCATTATACATCACTTTTCCTTATTGTCCAAAGAGAAGTCACTTATGCGTCCTGAGAGAGCGAAACTCCTAAGAGACCATTTGACACGCAGCCATGAGTCGCATGTAAGAACAGCTATTAAGTTGCCAAATAAATACAAAATATACGCAAATACTCGTAATAAAAAAGACGTAAATATTTAAATTTATATTATTAATCTATAGGTACACCTATACATATAATAAAATTGTAACTGATCGCTGTCTGTACATGGAAGATATTTGAGAAAAACTATTATTGAGGATCTTTATTAACGCAATAGAACCCAAAACAATGATTTTTAGTTTTTTTTTGTCTGTTTGTCTGTGCGTTTGTGTGCGCTAATCTTAGAAACGGCTTAAGCGATTTTTACTAATGTATTGTGGTAAGCTTCACTTAACGTTTAGTATTTGTTTTATTTCAATCGGTTCTAAATAAAAAAGTTATGTCAATTTAAAGAATTCATAAAATTCGTAATTGTGACGTCATACTAAGAAATAGAGCAAAATAATCGTGAACACAATATTCACTCTATATTTTAATTAATTAATTAATTGTATTCACTTATTTCAAAATTCAAACAAAAAAACAACAAACCTCTTGACTGTTGGTTTACTTTATTTCAAAAATAGCAGTCGTAAATATTGGTTTAAATAACTTTGGTTTAAATTTAATAAATATCACATAATTTAATTGATACCGAGCTTTTATTCTATTTTATTTTTAAAGAAGCTATTTATGTTAAAAATTGCACATTAAACAATGGCGCTTGCCCGCGGCTTTGCTCGCAACAGTTATGTATCTCTGAATACTCTTAAGGGTCGTGGTGTGTTAAATAACCTTAATCAATAAATAGGTTGTAAAGTACATTTTTTTTAAACTGAGCTAATACCATTAAATAATGCACGTTCAAACAAACAAACATTTAAGCTTTGTTATAAATAATATACGTTTTAGTTTATATTAGAAAAAATATAAAATGGTGAACAATTTTATTATACGTACATTGTATACTCAGATGGGTAGCCTGACTTGCGGTCTCGCCCAGTGCGTTTGTGGCACGACACGAGTAATCCCCAGTGTGATCTCTCGTCACCTTTTGCAGTACCAACGATTTAGTACTCACGATGATGCCCGAAACCACATTGTGTAGTACTGGTTTGTCCTGTTTAAAGAAGAAAAAGTTTCAAAATGAAATACATCAATTTAGTTGTTATATTTTAATATTAAGTTTATACCATTTAATGCTGTACTGTACCTACACCGCTCTAAATTAACTTATTTTCTCACTTTTGAAGGGTTTCTGGAAGAAATCTTTTAAAGAGATAAGTTATCCTTTGTCGACATTCTGTTACTTTATTTTGTAGAACATATATTTTATGGACATAAATAAATAGATAATAATAATAAATAAAATAATACATGCATATATCGCTACAATTCTGAATACCATTGAATTGGTTTATAAAACACCAAAATTGTTAATAAAATATGCTTAATTTTTATTTTATTAATATAGATGTATCTAATTACTATTATCGCTATTTACTTTTTGGAGAAAATTGTTTGAGCAATATTATTTGAAAATGTTAGATGTTGGTTGTTTAGGATGTAAAACAAATCTACAATTTTAATTAGTTTTCTATCTGTCTGCTTCATCGCACATTGTTTAAGAAAATCTGAAAAGATTTTAAAATTGCTTTTTGAGTGTACAGTAATTTAGTAATAATAATTCGGCCTTTTACTTTTCCACTGCTGCAGGAGCAGGTGCAGATTTTAACTTTATAGTTTCAAATATTATTTATCTATACAGATAAATAAAATTGAAGTGCCTGTTTGTAATGTCAAAATAACAGCTTTATACTAAATGCATATGGATTATATACGGTACTTATAAGAAAAACACAATTTTAAAAATTTTTGTCTGTCTGTCTGTGTGTTCCGGTTAATCTCCGAAAACTCCGAACCAATTTTAACTGGACTTTCACTAGCAGATAGCTGATATTATAAGGAGTAACTTAGGCTACTTTTATTTTAGAAAAAGAATTAGGGTTTCGCTCAAAAAAAAATAAAACGTTCCTAGGGATGCCACCGAGCGAAGCGAGGGTAAGTCGCTAGTATGTAATATATTGTCTGACTTAATCAATCCACCATTCACTGAGGCCTGCCATGGGAACTAGCGCAACAGTGTTCCATAGTCCACAATGCTGGACAAGTGGGTGCCTGAAATCAGGCGTCTTTCGAAAACTTGTTGAGTATGTAAGTTACCTCTGAATTTTTCCCTTAACCGTATAAGTATTATTTAAAATGTTATGCACTTGAAAATCTCAGGTGGGATACCTGGTACTATTAGTAATGTGATTTAAAATGTAAGATGCATTTATATTATATGTTTTGTATGTATTGTATTGTATTCAGTCCTTTTTTTAACGTCCCACTGCTGGGCACAGGCTTCCCTTCATTACGAGGGGGATCAGGCCATAGTCCACCACGCTTGCCAAGTGCGGGTTAGCGGACTTTACATGTCTTTCGAAAACTTGTTAGGTTTCCTCAGACATGCATGTTTCACACGCAGGTTTCCTCACTATGTTTTCCTTCACATGATTCGCACATGAAAATATCAGAGGTGCGAGACCCGGGATTTGAACCCGCTGCACTTGGTTTCCTAAGCGAGCGCGTGACCACTGGACTACCACTGCCTTATTATATGTATGTTGAATTAGAGAAAATAAAGTGGCAGCAATATTTTAATATTAGTACAAGTACGTCAACTACATTGTTACATAAAAGTTGTTAAATAAAAATTTAGTGGAAATTTCCCACTTTATATAACTTTAAATTATTTACTTACTTGTGAACAATAAAAAGATCGATTAACTGTAATAGAACGTTGTAATACATGAAGCTTATTATGTACAAAGATACGCACTCCGACTACTAACAAATACGGAAGTTTCAAAGTTCGCGTGCATTTCCAAGAATAAAAGCTGTATTAGTACAAAATGCAGCTTGTTCTGACATGTCTTGTTTGATATGCCTTAGTATTTAATGCTTATAAGTTTAAATACGGTTCTGTACAGATTTTTTGAAAACCTTTAATAGCAGGATAAATTACTTTTTACCTCAAAGAATTTAACTTTAACAATTATTTGCATATATCTTTGTTTATTTAATTTTTTTTTGTCCCCGCGCTTCATAAAAAAAAACTTATGTAAATTAAAATAAAATAAAATGCTGTCAGTGGGTAAGTACATCATTTGAGAATGGCTAGACCGATTTGGTTGATAAGTTTTTTATGGATTCTTAATAGTGCGAATAAGGATTTTTTCGGGAAAAATTGTTTAGAAAATTGGGAAATATTTTTTTATAGCATTTTTGTATGAAGTCAAAGATTGCAAAATTTATTGAAAGTTAGCCATGACAAAGTTCTAACCTAACCTAACCTAACAAAATCGGCTAATGTATAATTAATCTATACATATAATAAAATTCTGAGTCGAATCTGTACATTAAATATTTTTTGGGAAATATTGTAGAAATAGTCCTTATTATCGATACAGAGGCCGAATATATAGTTTTTAGAATTTTTGTCAGTCTGTCAGATTTTGACAAAAATTGGTATGATTATATCTGGTTATCTGAGTCAACATTTAGGATACTTTTTACTGCGGAAAAATATCTTATCTCTGAGTAATCTATACTATCCGTTAAAACGTACCTATCATAAATATAATAAAAATCTATACATATTATAAAATTCTAACTAAGCCGAATCTGTACATTAAATATTTTTTGGAAAATCTTATTGAAATAGATATTATTATCGATACAGAGGCCGAATCTATAGTTTTTAGAATTTTTGTCTGTCTGTCTGTCTGTCTGTTACCGCATCACAGAAAAACCACTGGAGGGATTTTGATAAAATTTGGTATGGTGATAGCTGGTTATCCGGGTCAACATATAGGATACTTTTTACCGCGGAAAAATATCTCATTTCTGAGAAAAAACACAAAAACTGGTTGGAACAAAATCACGATGAAACTATTTATAAATAGTTTAGCAAGGTAATTTACTAAATATGGTAAAAACTATTAAAAATAGCTTATCTTGAAAATCAAATTATCAATAGCGCTATTTTATCCATTAAAATAGTTATTTTAATTAATATTTATTTATGTGTATTTAGATACTCGACAATAGATGTCGCCATGTGTTTTTAAAATACGTAGTTTTAATTCAAAAAAATGAATGTATGAATGTATGTAGAATTACCTACTACTAAATTACCCGCGGCCCCGCCCGTGTTGAAATTATCAATAAAGCAAACTTTTGATTTTATAAATGAGTAACTATACACATAATAAAATTGTAACTAAGCCGAATCCGTACATTCAATATTTTTCGAAAAATCTTATTGAAATATTCATTATTAGCGATATAGAGGCCGAATCTATAGTTTTTAGAATTTTTGTCTGTCTGTCTGTCTGTATGTAACTGCATTACAGCAAAACCAATGGAGGGATTTAGATGAAATTTGGTATGGTGATAGCAGGTTATCCGCGTCAATGCATAGGATACTTATTACAGCAGGAAAATTCTCATTTCTCATCTCATTTCTGGGAAAAAATACAAAAACTGGTTAAAATAAAAGCAAGATGATACTAATAACATTTTAGCAAGGTAACTTAATATGTTAAAACTATTAAAAAAATCTTATCTTAAAAGAAATATAAATAGCGCTATTTTATTCATTAAAATAGTTATTTTGACGAAAATTTATTTATGTGTTATTTAGATATTTGACAATAGATGTCGCCATGTGTTTTTAAAATATGTAGTTTTAATCCAAAAAAATAATAATGTACAGATATGACCTTTCTATGACTTTATTAGAATTACTAGGTACTAAATTACCCGCGGCCCCGCCAGTATTCAAATTATCAAAAAAACAAACTTTTTGGCTTTATAATTTAGTAACATATAAGTAATATTTTGTTCGTCGAAACAATTTTCAAATGAAAATATTTGTAAATTTTAATTGTTTAGTAAGTAATGTTAATATTTTTTTTTCTTTTAATGTAAAATTAGGCAAATGCAGATCCATCGCGCATTATAGGTTTCGTATAGCAAAATTCTGTGTTGTTTTCCGTACTTACGTGTTTTGTTAGGTTAACACTAAAATAAATACGAATAATATTTACGTTTCCGCAATATCGACTCATTTTATCAACTGTAAAAATAACTGGAAAACAAGTTAATGGCTGTTAAACTGACAAAGCGGATAACTAAAAATATTCCATATCTCAAAAACTTTGCAATAGTATTTTAGGAATTGTTATACCTAAACTTTTTCAGTTTTTTTTGACACCATTTCTTGGAAGGTAAAGGCTTAAAGGACACAATAAAATTCTTACGACTTTAATGATATTAGCCGAGCCATATGAAATAATAAAAAGCATTTGCTTAGAATTATTTACTTATTACACTTTCTTTTGAAAATCGATTTGGAAAATATTACTAACTAGCGCTAACCAATCCCTGTTTCGCGACCAATTAACATTAAGAAAAGTTACCATTATGTAATTTAAATAATCAGCTAAATATTAAATTAATCAATAGCTATCTATTAGTAAAAAAAAAAATTCAAATTATTTCCGTAGTTTGAAAGTTTATCGCCCAAAACTAAACAAACAAACAAAACAGAAGTATAGACATACATAAATATTATTGCTAAAACAAAAAGTGCAATATTACTAAATCAAATATGAGATTAACGGAGGAACCTTTGTGGCATTGTCAATCACTGCCATTATTTACCAATCATGCGGTGCGCAATGTAAGTGGTATAGATATGTAAGAGTATACTAATGTGTAAAGCCTAAGAATTTAGTTTTTGATAATCTGAACGCGGGCGGAGCCGCGGGAAATGCTAGTGTATATTATAAATTTAACTTAGTGTTGACTACCCACTATTTCAATAGTTCAAAACTTGAACTGCCTCGGTAGTGTAGTGGCTAGCAAGTACGGCTGTATATCGGCAGGTCCTGTGTTCGAGTTCCAGGTTGGGTCAAGTTTAGTTATTGAGTCTTTCTGTTTAGTAAGTCTCAGTAACAGCCCGGAGTTGGGAAGTTGGCGGTGTTACACCCCCGTGCCGTTTCAGCACGTAAAGCCGCCGGTCCTGCGCCTTAACTCTTACCGGGCGTGTCGAGTAGTCGTCCCACCGGAGTATAATGCGAGTGACAGGAATAGAGCGCGTACACTTGTGCACTATTAATATCTCCTGCGCAGATAGCTAGTCTCAATGAAACTGGCAGCCGTGGCCGAAGTCGGTCGGTCATTATATTATTATTATATCAACAGAGACTTTACAAAAACTATTATGAAATCATTGATTCGACCTATCATATTCGTATGATAAGGTCACAGAACCGTTCCCCGATTATGATAAGTTTACTGGAGTGTAAATATAATCAGTGGAATGTAACGAAATTGTAATGGTATTCATTTATTTAATATCATAAGGGAAATAAGAATCTTTACATCATATCTGAATTTCAGATCAATGATTAATATAGTATTAATATTTTAAAGGCAGCGGTAGTCTAGTGGTAACACGCTCGCTTGAGAAACCAAGGGAAGTCGGTTCAAATCTCGGGTATCGCACCTCTGATATTTTCATATGCGTATCATATTTTTCAATATGATTACTACTTGTCTTACGGTGAAGAAAAACATCGTGAAACCTGCATGCCTGAGAGAACCTAGCAAGTTTTCGAAAGACATGTGAAGTCCACTAACCCGCACTTGTCCAGCGTGGTGGACTATGGCCTGATCCCCCTCGTTTTGAAGAAAGGCCCGTGTCCTGCAGTGGAACGCTTAAAATGGCCGAATACAATATTTTTAATATAATTTATGATTCTAGACTCATGAGTAACGTATTAATTAAGTGCTTATGTCTAACCTTGATTTCTATAAGCATATAGTAATTAATTACTTAACTACTTTGAAGTCAAAGGCAATGAAGTGCAATATTAGAGGGTTTTATTAACATAATTAGTAGGTATTGCCTTTCGGTTTTAGAGGACGTGAGTTCGATAACGTAACGGGCCAGTTATATAATATAGTAAAAAACTTAGAAATTTCACCTTTTCCAATGAAAATTAATCAATAAATTGATATAGTAACGTAATCAAGTTTTGTGTACGTAGCAGATATATGCATAATATGTATATGTAAATATTGAGTTTATGTACATCAGGGAATTTCTCAAAGCTTCTTATTGCGGCTATTTAAACTTCTCGTCTAGTGCAGTTTCTATCCATACGTACTTATTATACATTGTATGGTGGTTTGCGATTAAAGCCACGATAGCAAAGTTTGATATATTACATACTATTGCTAGATCGTTTGGATAAGTTTAATATTAAAATATGTATGAAAATATATACTTAAAGCAAAGTAAAATTACTACATAAAAGTTACATTAATATTTTTGCTATTTTACTAGCGACGATAAAAACTTTTACAACATAAGAATATTTTCCAGTAATTATCAAAAGAGGTACAACAACTTTAAAATCAGTTAAGAGTTATTCTGCACTTGGGCCTGAACTTTTTTAATTTATATGTATACATGTGACCGCCATTAATAACTATTTGTTTAAAAAAGAGTCGTGTAAAGGATTCTAATAAAAAAAATAAGGCAAAAAGTACCTTCAGTAAAAATAAGTACCATGTTAAGAGTTATTGCGTAAAGACAGGACAAACTATCAAACACATTTTCCCATTTGTAAAATTAGTTAAATGTATCAGTTGCATTGTAGAAGTTTTAATAAAAATAAAACTTTTCTATAAAAAATCAAGTTTACATTATTTTTTTAAGTTAGTATAACCATGTTACAAAAAATATATATTTTTCCTCTTTGATACCTTGATAGTAAATCTGGCATATTTTTAACGAAAGTTCTAAGCTTTTAGCTCAAAAGTAATGTAACTACAGCTTAACCTAGTTAAGTGCTTGTGCACTTTTGTATGGCGACCTACATATTCAGGCCTTGAGATACTTTAGCGGTATAACATAAAATAATGTCATTTCCGGAATTTTGCCGAAAACGTACAACATAATATATGGAAATTTAATAACTTGGTTAAGCAAATACATATGTCTAATATAACGCTTGTTTAAAATGTAGAGTATATGCGCTGACGCTCATACAAGTTTGAGTTCCAACCAAAAACAGCTAATAGAGCTATTTAGTGTGATGCCTATGCTTGTTAGTCATTTGTACTATCCAAACAAATAAACTGATTCAAATAGTTTTAAATACAGCTTTTCTAATTCAAAAGCTCATTTAAACGAGATAAATTTTTACTCATATTGTATATTTTTATTATAACTGTAACTTATAAATAAACATGAATATTTTTTTTAATAAAAAATGTTTAGAAATAAATACAACAACTTTTTTACCAAATGGAACCAAAAATCAAAATAAATCAGGGAAAAAACCCGAAAAAATCAAAAGATAGAGTCAAATATTCGCGTAAATCTAAGAAAGTATTATTTAAAAATAAGAAAAACAATAGTTCAAATGTATATACACAGGTACTTACATTGTGATACCATGAAATACGATGCTCTTTTGGATTGGCACGTACTGAACATTCGAAGTAGACATCGTCACCTTCTTTAATGTCGTGGGGGTTCAGAGTGCTGCCAAGAGATAGAGAAACTACAGGAGGATCTGTAACAATATATGTTATCATAATATATGTTATCTTTATTATATACTTATTGTTTAGTTCTATTTACTGTAGTTTAACATAAATATTAACTCTTAAGTAAATAAACCTTTTATATAATTTATTTAAAAACAATATAAAATATTTTAGTCCACAGTACACCACGTTTTTTTAATGATTAATAATAATAAGCTGAAACTTCACGAGTAGCTTCGTTTTGACGAGACGCCTAACTTTTCTTTGTACGAAAATTTGATATTGATAGGTAGGTACAATTGTGGATTGATAAGGAACATGTCGAAATGGTGGTTGTCTAAAATTTATTACTAACAGGTCTTTTGGTATAATTCAACATAAAACTAGAAAAAAATGTCCTACAAAACGGATGGTTTACATCAAATTGTTCCTCTCCAAACTTATTAAAGTAACGTCACGAAATTCATTAATAACCGGCTGATTTTCATAGTATTTATTATTAAAAATATGCATAATTACATGATCACATCGTCCTACAAATAATACGATAGGATTTCTCAGTCCTACGCTCGGATACTATCTCTCCTGTACGGTGATGATCTAAAGTAACACATATTGCACGTACTACTTTGCTTGACTCGTGAGGTAAGTTGTAACTTATATTTTATTTGTTATCAAAGCTAAAATATTTTTATCATTAACTTAAAATATTAAGTATAAAATGGCTTGATTGGATGAAGAATTATGAATTAGTCAATACTCAAATTATAAATTATTACCAAAATGTCAAAAAGTTAATTCACTTCAAGATTTTGCTTAAGCCATTAAAACTCGTAGGGACGTCTCCCCTTTCAAGGGAACTTCAGTTTAGAGCCAAATTCTATTATATGAAATTACTTAAGAGAAATTACGCCTTGGGTTTCAACGAATCAGTCCTAATAAAGGCCAATGGATGAACGTCATTTTAAATTATATCTGGTGAAACATGTGCTTCACTGAACTTTTATTAAAAATATTGAAATATTGGGTTAGACTGAAGTTAAGTTACACAGCCTGTTTATATTTTTATATGTACTATATGTAAAAGTATTAAATATAAAACTTATTAAACTTGTCTATAGAGTAATTTACATATTATGTATGTATAATAAATAATTAATTTATCTATAAACACACATACACACAGGCACAGTATACATATGTATATGATATTCTTAAAATTATCATTTCTTTGGGTATAACAGAAGCCAATTCCAAAGATTTTTGACTTGAAGCTCTTTCCCTCTAATTGAGCGTCACTAGAGTATCTCTATGAAAAATACACTTCGAATAGGCAAAGAAATTCAGTCCAAGCGTATGCTTTTTTATGCACTTTAATTAATATCTTAATGGTAGATCTATCGAATTTTAAGAAATTATTATTATTATTATTCTTTGCCTTGTGGCTCTTAAGCGTCCCAGTTGGACCCAGTTTACTTGCCAATGTCGTGTAGAATGGAAAAAACATGATGGAGATCGTACAGTAATAAAAAACATATTCATCAATGAGATTTGATTGCATATGAAATGAGAACAATTAACTGTGAGATCTGGAAGAAAATATTATATAATTATTCAATTTAATTACTTTTAAACTGAGCAAATTTGAACTCGGTGTACCTTCTTTGAAAAGTGTGAATTATTTTTTTGGTCGGGTTTATGAAAAAGTATACATAGTTTCAGGATCATATTTAGTGGTAATACGAAATATTAATTAACCAGTTATATGCATTTTCTTATACTTAGTACGTAATTTTAATACACAATTATTTATTACCACAAAACATCTATACAAATAAATAAAATTGAAGTGTCTGTTTGTAATATTAAAATAACAACTTTTTACTAAATACATATGAAAGTATATACGGTACTTATAAGAAAAAACAAAAAAAAGTTATACTTCTTTTGGGACGTTTGGAAAAAAAAATGCGAGTGAATGTTTACGATGCGCGTGGACACCGACAGCCAAAAAGTGACTAGCGTTAGGTGATAACTGTTTGTTGCCAGGGTAACCGTTGTTATTGTCTGACAAATGATATATAATATTATATTTTTTCCTTAAATGATATTCTACGAGTATAAGTATATGGTTGTAGTATGCCTAATGTGCCTTATTTATTTCTAATATTTATCATACCTTTTACAAACAGAGAGTTGTGACATACGGGATGAAATCTTTAGCTATTTTTGTTCTGTTACGCCAAGGAAATGTAACTCCTTAAGTGCGTCCATATGTAAGTACACAAACGTTTTCGTTTTAGTTTTTGTCTGTCTGTTTGTTCGAGTTAATCTCCGAAGCGTCTGGACTGATTTCAACGGGACTATCACTGGTAGATAGCTAATGTTATAAAGAGTAACTTAGGCTATATTTATTTTAGAAAAAGAATTAGGTTTCCGCGCAAAAAAAAACTAAAACCCATGAAATTGTGAACAAAATTCGCGTATCTAAGGACGCGCTTAAGCGAAACGAGGGTATGTCGCTAGTCGCAATAAATATAATCACTTGCACGTTTTAAAATAATAACTAAGTACATATAAATACAGCATAAGCTAGTCAAGTTATAAAATGAACTAAAACTGCTTTACGTCTACTAACACTATCAAATTACCGCGCAACATCGACTGATTTTCAACCAATCTGCATACTCGAATCGACGGGAAATTTACTATATATGCAGTTCTATACCATTACCATATTTAAGTTTCGTTGTTTGAAATGTTCGTAACAATTATTATTGGATTAGAAATACATATCATATTCCATTTAAAATTAGCTACTGTGTGAAGAGTTGGCTACGTGTATATACTAGTGGCTAGCATGTATGGCTTCACAGATTCACAGGTCATGAGTTTGAGTCTCGGGTTGGTCTAAATATTAAGGGAAGTTAGGAATTTGGCGGTGTTTATATCCCCATGCCTTGGAGAAAACGTTATGATAGCTGTTTTTTAATATCTGTTGTTGTTTTTATGCGCATAAGCACTGTAATGTCTCTTGCGAAAGTGGTTAGTCATGGTAAAGGGCATCATATTGTCTATAAATCTATACAGATAAATAAAATTGGAGTGTCTGTTTGTAATATTAAAATAACCGCTTTTTATTAAATGCATATGGATGTATACACGATACATAATATACAAAAACAACGTTTTTTACAATTTTTGTCTGTCTGTTTGTTCCAGCTAATCTCTGAAATGGCTAGACCGATTTTAACAGAACTTTCACTGGCAGATAGCTGATGCAATAAGGAGTAACTTAGGCTACTTTTATTTTAGAAAAAATAGGGTCCCACGAAAAAAAATGAAAACCAAATTAATTCATTAATTTTGTTTTGGGAAACAACCTAGGGACGAACCCGAGCGAAGCGAGGGTGAGTCACTAGTTCAAAATGTATTAATGCAATTGAAAGTTAGTACCTGGAAAAATATTTTCACATTTAGGGTCCCGACGAAGCTAAGGGCTTTTTTAATAAAATGGCGATTATTCATTGATCAAAGAGAATCATTAACTAAACAAACAATCTCTGCAATCAAATAAACAAACATAATTCCATTTGCTAAACCAGGTGTTTACAATAATTCAATTAAGTACCTATGCCGTGTTAGCATCTAGTTGTTTAGATGATAGTCCCCAACACGCTGACACTTTATTGGCCATTAAAGACTCATAACGATGTCGACCCGCGAACAGCCTCAAAATAAACATTTACGATTTCACCATTAAATTGTTGGCAAAACGATTCAAGACGGGAGCGGCGCAATTCCACTCGCTTTAAATGTGTTACGGTTCGCCAAGCAGAAGTAAATAGAATTTATTTATATTTGAAAATTAATTTCCTTAGTCGTAATAGAGTCTGTTTCTTGCTCATTTTGACGACTGCCCTAATATTGAGTCCTATAGCAAGCACGGTACGCTAGACACTCATACGGTTATGTTAATTAATTATTTTTAATTGATCAATGTTGATATATTACATAATATATATTAATGTTTTGAATTTTGTCGTAAAACAAGCTTTTTCCCGTGTTTCTGCTTGCGTTCCCGCACTTCTCCTAAGATTTGTAGCGTGATGTTACATAGCCTACATCCTTCCTCAATAAATGGGACTAGTATTATAATTGGAACGTTTGTGAGTGAATGTTCGTCACTTGTTCCCGTTGTAATAGCATAACGGATTTAAGTGAATTTTAAAATGGATATAGTTTATATCCTGGAATAAAACGAAGCTTTATTTTATTCACCTATGCGAGTAAAATCACGGGTGAAAATTAGTAGTCTATAAAGTGTAATTCTTTCGTATGACTTTTTTCTAACGAAACAATCTCTTTATTTTTATATAACACTGGCGACTCACCCTCGCTTCGCTCGGGTTCGTTTCTGGGTTGATTCCCCATACAAGCTTTCATCCCCAATTTCACCCCCCCATAAGGGATGATTTCCGGGATAAAAAGTATCCTATGTCCTTCCCAGGGTCTCAAACTATCTTCTTACCAAATTTCATCTAAAACAGTTCAGTAGATCCAGAGATTACCCCCTACAATCTCATAAGCTCACAAACTTTACCTTTTTTTAATATTAGTATAAATAAGTTCAGTTTTGGTTATGTTGAATATTTTTTATTTTTTTATAGTTTTTCTACTTTAATCTTTTTGCGATATAAATAATGTGAATAAAATAATTTCTGAAAAGTTGAAACAGCAAGTAGCAGGACAATATCATCTATCAATAAAATTGGCTTTAAGAGTGAATCAAACCAGGGACCTGTGACATAGTTAACCATGACACCACTGTTATAAATCGAAAAGTTGTATGTGTATATTGTGTATACTCCTTCACGCTGAGTAAATGAAATTTAGTACTCAGACAGACTATGACCTGGGGTAATACAGGCTAGTGTTAGTTATACCAAAAAGCTGGCGACCTATAAATATTGTATGTGTAACACCTGTCTAATAATGTTTTAAATACAAAAGTACTTAAGAGCGCCCTCGAGCGAAGCAGTGATAAGTTACTAGTGCTATTTATTTATTTAGTGTATATTTTAGCCCGTTATCAAACAACCTGTAAAGTCCAATTTAATCTCCGTGAAAGTGTTACTCGAAGCCTGAAAAGGGAGAACATTCAGTGGTCAGAATTCGTTTTTCCACAGACCTCGATTTTATTTCGATGCTGAATTCCGGACAACACTAACAAGATTTTAATTATGTTTTACTGAGCTCCTGACTCATCCCTTATTTAATGACCCTGTATTCTCAGAATACTTTAATTCTAGTTCATAGTTTTTTTCATGAAACAAATAGCTTTTGTTAAATTATTTATGTTTTTTTTATTACTAATTGGATAAAAGCTATTTAAAACGCTTATAAAAAATTAGTAATAAGAAAAAAACTTTGTTTTAGAAAAAAAAAATTGTGATCATCATCATGATCTCACGCAGTTGTATGATCTATTACTGCCTGATACTGTCTGATTCTGCAAAGATAGGTAGGTTTTATTTTATAATATGAAATAAGTGTTTACATATTTAAATTATTCTATTGTCTAATATACTTGCTGCTCTTTTGAGACATCAGTCAATTATCGACATCGACTTCTATCGATGTCGACAAGTGCGGTAACAAATTTGTGATATGTTTCGTAGTCATTTTAATGCTTTTAATATAATAATTATTATAAATTTATTCCAAATAAATTTCTATACTATAAAATACATTTGGGCTCTATATACTACTAGTCAAAATTCACTACGAAAACATAAACTATCCCAACTGTAATATCAGCTTACGTTTGAAACCTTTTGGGAATCAACCTGTGAAGTCTAATTTAATTCTCGTGAAAGTGTTATTTGAAGCATGAAACGGACGAGTATTCAGTGGTGGGTATTAGTTTTTGGTCGGACCTCGATGTTGCTACGGTGTTAAGAACTCGACAAATTCCTAACACTTCGTATCATCTTACATTTCGATAGATAAACTATATTGTAAGCGTACATTAAAGGTTCTAGATTCGATTTATTTATTATGATTTTAACTTACTTAACTTACTATTGTTTCGCTCGAGTGCGTCCGTAAGCTTAAATGGTTTAGAAACGTATAAATCTCAAACATCCTAAAAACTTTTTTTACTCTAGGAAACTTTATAGGTATATACAGGATAAGCTACCTAAGGTTTCATAACAATACGATCAATGATTTAGGAACGTATAGAGGACAATCATACAAACAATCATTTTATTTATTTAGGTAGAAGGTAGAAGATAACAAGTATGTACGTGTTTTTTTATGACAAATCGTCAATATGGTTAAACCTACTGAAAAATTTAATGCTTATTCTATTTCTATTCTTCTGGAAAAATTGTTAAAGGATGAGCCTTCTACGGATTTTGGACTATTTAGAATTAAGATTAAACTTAAACCATAAAAATAAAATAGTAAATTGATGTAAAATGTACAATGATATGTTGTAAATTAGTACTAGTAGGTATAAAAAATTGAACCTCTTTAATTTCTTCAATAAAGAGCCTGTACAGAAACGAACACGTGTACTTTAACGTAAAATACGTTTTATATGAACAATTGTTAATATTTTAAAAATTTCCTTAGAACTTTTTTCATTGCCATTCAAATTTACAACAGCGCTCACTTTTCTGCCAACTAATTATCTCTTTTATTTGCTTATTCGGCTGAATATTCCGGTAAAATATCTTTCTCAAGCGTTTTTACAGTCATTATAGAAAAAGGCAAAATTAGTGAATTCTTTTCTGAAATTAAGCGTGTTTTTGAAGTTTTATATTATTGTCGATTTTGTGTTATCTAATAATAAATGATGAATTAACGTTAAGTAAAGCTATATATCCAACTGCATAATGAAGGTTTCTTTATTCTGAGGGTCCGTAGAAGATGTGGACAAATACTCGTACTGTGAAAAATGTAAATATTATAAATGTGAAAGTTTTGATGGATGTTTGGATGTTTGTTACTCAATCACGACAGAACGGCTGAACGAATCGTCGGATCGGAGATAGATTATAGTCTGGAATAGACTACTTTTGGTTGAGGAAAAATCTACGGTTCCCGTGGAATAGATTTGTTTTTGTTTTTCCAGAGGCGAACCCGAGCAAAGCGAGGGTGAACCGCTAGTATTTATAATACATCTGCGCTGTAAAATGACCCGTATTTATTTTGAAATTGAAAAATCGTCCTTTTTGAACTGACTAATAGATTTAGTATAAATCATCTTTTTCCGACAAATATATATGTATTAACTAAAGATTCAGTATTCCATTTAACCAATGTTTATTGTGTCGGTCTCCTATGTATTGGCGTAAATATTCTAATTAATTACGTAGCGGGATTATCATGTTTTTCATAGGAAAATATTCCTTAAAAATCGTTTTGCATTACCTCCCTAAGTAGATTATATTTCCTTCATAATTTTTAATTAGATAATTATTGGTGCGCATTATTAGACAATGTAATATAAATTTTATGTAAAATAACAATAACTTGATAGAAAATGATTGATTACAACTCTTTTCTTTATTTTACACAGGATTTTTGGTGAAAATATTTTTCCTTTCCCAAACTTCTATTTCGAACATTTTAGTCAATCTATCTAGCTGTCCTATTTTTAAAATTTGTGTATTTTAAACTGTAACATCAATTTAAATTATTTATTAGCCAGTGAATATTTAAAAAAAAAAATGGTTATTTTTTTTTCTTGATGGTCGGTCTTTATACAAGAAACATTTCTTAAAGGTTTTTTTAATATTTAAGGTATTCATTAATTCGTTTGTGGATGCGTAGAGCTGAAGATCGGGCTCAGTAGCATGCCATAGGAGTGGCCTATGTCCAGCAGTGGATAAAAGCGGGCTAAATATGATGCGTATAGATTGTAAGAAACTAAGTATATTGCCTGTTCGGAGCGAAAATGCCTCAGGACTTTGAGAAGAAGTAGCGAAAGAAACTTAACAATAAATCGTTCTATTTTTAACTTTTCCATATAAAAATATATTAGTATGTAAATAATATATTGTACGTTTTGTATGATAATAAAATTTAAAACTTATTACAGCAAAAATAGCTTACGAAATATTTTTGTTAACTATTAATTACTAATGGTTTGTGAAGAATATTTTCTGTAGTACCTATAAAAAACAATTTTTTTTTTCAGGTCTTAAATGAAGGGGATAAAAAAGAATTTTAAATGTTTTTAGAAACATTTTGTAATCTAAATGTTGTGTTCTTAGTTTAAAGTAGATGTTCCACTTAAGCAAGATTTAGGAAGTACAAAAGACAAATTAATCCCGAACAGGGTAGTGTCCTTGTAAATAGTGCATTGGGCTAGACGCGACTAAATTAGATGGAACTAGTTTCAAACAACTCTGTTGCACTGAATAAACTGTTTAGAAAGTTCCGTAGCATATGCTTTGAAGACTATACGAGCGTTTTGCTACTTCTTTATAGGAGACTAGCGACTCACCCTCGCTTCGCTTCGGGTTCGTTCCTAGATAAAAATAAATCAATCCCACAGGAACTGTACAATTTTCTAGGATAAAAAGGAATCTATGTGCTATTCCAGACTGTAATACATCTCTGTACCAAATTTCATCTAGATCCGTTAAGCCGTTCTGGCGTGAAAGAGTAACAAACATCCATCCATCCTCACAAATTTTCACAATTATAATATTAGTGCGAATATGGATAAAATTGTTATTCACTTTTGATACATTTGATTTGATCACTTTTGATACTATTATAATAAAATTGTGAAAAGTCCCCATCGATCATGTGTGCAAAATTTTTTATGCAAAGTCAAAGTTCGCAAAAATGGGTTTTTCGATTTCTCAGTGAAACGGTTAATTTTATGATAAAAATAGTTCATACAAAAATTGTACACATGCATCCCTGACGTTCATATAAATTTTCAGCTTCTTGGGAATTTGTGCAAGGATGAATGTCTATCTTGACCGGACTATTAATGTCAAATATTTGAGTAAACCCATAGATATAGAGAGTGGACTGAGTGTTTTTAACATTGAAAGTGTTTTTTTTTGTCGCTTCTGTATAGGCCCGATTTTCAGCGAAAGTGTGACATCGCCCTGGTGTCCTAGCTTTTGGGACTACGTGGCTGATTGGGATGTCAAAAGACGCGTCATGATAAGGACTACAAAATGCAAAAAGAATTTTTGAATAAACTCAATTACTTTTTTTAAAAATCGAAATAGTGTGAAAAATGCGGTCGTTTTTCGACCGGTTTCGCTCAGAAAATAATTAATATCTCGAAAACGAAATGAGATATCGAAAAAATTAAAAAAACCCCTAGAGATACGATATTAGGCTACATTTAAAAAATCATTGGAGGTGCGTATCATGGCTGGGTTATTCAGAAGTTGTACCTTTGTGACGCAGAGTTTACGCCCGAAGAGCGCGTGAGCGCAATATTGATGGTGAATAAATATTTTGGAACATGATTATGTGTTTGAACGAAGTGATTCTTTATGTATAAATAAATATGTATTTAAACTAATAACTAAATAATATCTATACACATAATAAAACAGTAACTTAGCGAAATCTATACATGAAATATTTTTTTTAAAACATTGACTGTAACGTATTGTGTACAGAATATATACCCCAAAACAATAGTTATTAAAATTTTTGTCTGTATGTCTGTTAGTCTGTTTGGGTGTGCACGTTTCACGCAAAAATTACGGAACCGATTTTAACTAAATTATGTGTAGTGGTAACTTATTACTCAGGTCATATATAAAATAATTTAATCCCATTAATAACATATTATAATTAATTGAAATATTATAAATGCGATAGTTGTTACTCAATCATACCAGAACGGCTGAACGGATCTGGATGAAAAGTACAGAGATAGATTATAGTCTGGTATAGCAAATTGATTATTGTTTAACCCGAAAAAACGTACGATTCCCGTGGGATAAAATTGTTTTAACATTGAAAATGTTTTTTTTGTCGCTTCTGTATAGGCCCGATTTTCAGCGAAAGTGCGACATCGTCCTGGTGTCGTGGCTTTTGGGACTACGTGACTGATTGGGATGTCAAAAGACGCATCTTAATGAGGGCTACAAAATGCAAAAAAAAATTTTGAATAAACTCAATTACTTTTTTTTTAAATCAAAATAGGGTGAAAAATGCGGTGGTTTTTCGCCCGGTTTCGCGCATAAAATAATTCATATCTCAAAAACGAAATGAGATATCGAAAAAATGAAAAAAACCCCTAGAGATACGATTTTGGGCTACATTTAAAAAATAATTGGAGATGCGCATCGTGGCTGGGTTATTCAGAAGTTGTACCTTTGTGACGCAGAGTTTACGCCCGAAGAGCGCGTGAGCGCAATATAGATGGTGAATAAATATTTTAGAACATGATTATGTGTTTGAACGAAGTAATTCTTTATGAATAAATAAATATGTATTTAAGCTAATAACTAGCTAATATCTATACACATAATAAAACAGTAACTTAGCGAAATCTATACATGAAATATTTTTTTAAAACAATGACTGTAACTTCTTGTGTACAGAATATATACCCCAAAACAATTTTTATTAAAATTTTTGTCTGTATGTCTGTTTGTCTGTTTGGGTGTGCGCGTTTCATGCAAAAATTACGGAACCGATTTTAACTAAATGTTGTGTAGTGGTAACTTATTACTCGGGTCATATATAATATAATTTAATCCCGTTAATAAAATATTATAATTAATTGAAATATTATAAATGCGAAAGTTTAGATGGATGTTCGCTATTCAATCATACCAGAACGGCTGTACTGATCTGGATGAAAAGCACAGGGATAGATTGTAGTCTGGTATAGCAAATTGATTATTTTTTTGTTTTTGTTTTACACAAAGCAAGCGATCGACTATATCTATTCAATACTAACCGTTAAAATACACCTAGGGAACCCGCGCGAGGCGAGGGTGAGTCGCTAGTCTATATCTATACATATACAAAAATTCAGAGTCAAATCTATACATTAAATATGTTTTGGAAAATCTTCATGAAATAGTCATTATTATCGATACAGAGGCCGAATCTATAGTTTTTAAAAGTTTTGTCTGTCTGTCTGTTTGTCTTCGAACGCCTCACGAGAAAACCGCTGGGCAGATTTTTATGAAATTTGGTATGACATTAGCTGGTTATCCGAGTCAACATATAGAATAATTTTTACTGCGGGAAAATATCTCATCTTTGAGAAATCTATGCTAACCGTTAAAATGTATCTATACATATAATAAAATTCTAACTGCGTCAAATCTGTACATTAAATATTTTTGGAAAATCTTATTGAAATAGTCATTATTGTCACCACAGAGGCCGAATCTATAGTTTTTAGAATTTTTGTCTATCGGTCTGTCTGGGAACGCATCACGAGAAAAGCACTTGACAGATTTAGATGAAATTTGGTATGATGATAGCTAGTTATCCGAGTCAACTTAAGGATACTTTTTACTGCGGGAAAATATTTCATCTCTGATAAATCTATACTAGACGTTAAAACATAACTAGGGACGAACCCGAGCGAAGCGAGGGTGAGTCGCTAGTATATATATAAAAGGCTTTGTCCTGACTGACTGATAGATCAACGCACAGCCTAAACCACTGATCGTAGAGACGTGTATTTTTGAAGAACTTATTCCTTATATGCCGTAGGCATCGGATAAGAAAGGATTTTTCAAAATTCATCCCTTAAAGGGGTAAAAGGGGATACCAAAGTTTATCTGTAATAAAAATTATTTAAAATCAGAATTACTTGAAACTTAGTAGTAATGATCTTCAATTCAATTAAAGAAACACGTGTTTCATTTTTTTTATAAATCATCCCGTATGGGGGTAAAAAAGGGGATGAAAATTTGTAATTTATTCGTATTAAAGTCTTAAAATGCACGAAAAGTGGTATTTAGCTTTAAAATAAATAATTAAAATACATATGTAATATGTATATTAGATTTTTTTTCGAATTCATCCCTTAAAAGAGTAAAAGGGGATGGTAAGGTTTATATGGGAAAATGTTTATTGATCAGAGTTATCTGAAACTTGGTATTAATTAACTTGGCTTTGTGAACGTGCTACACTGACCCCCAAAAACAACAATGCTACTGATTTTAATAACAAAAGTGATTTTGATTTCAATAACTTAAGTCCTTTGAAGGGTCAGAAATAGAATATAAGTCTGTCGTTTCAGTGATACAAATGGATGAAGCAGTTCACTATCGTGTAGAATTCCTTAACAGTATTCTATCCTTCTGAAGGTGGGCACACCTGTTATGAATAAGACACCAAAGCTGTGTAATCGGATAAGACTGCTATCTAGATTACTATCTATAAAAAAATATTGTGGCCAATTTGTTTGCTGGATGTACTCGAGGGGAATCAGTATTCATATCTCGAATAATACCACTGATAACCTCTGACTATGGCTTTGAATTTAATCTATCATAATTCCTCCTTAAAATTTGTATTGCAATGAGTATTAATAAATATTAGGGTCAGTTGTTAAAAGCAAGTATGGACTTTAGAGATTTGCTTCTCACATGGACATTTTAACTGAACCCAAAACCAGACGGAACATCCATCAAAGTGGTATACAAAGAAGCTCTTAATCAAATTTAAATTCTTCGGGTTCTCCTAGTAATTAATATGTTATAAATGATTTAATTCAATTCATTTGGCAGATTCATTTTCAATGTACCCGAAGGTCGTGGCAGACACGAGATCTGTGGATTTTTTGCCAGCCGTCAGTTAAAAATGGCGAGAAAGCGACAGAGACAAAACGAATGTGCGGCCAGTAGTCTTGTGTAATCATTTACAGAAGACTTCTGGCCGCACATTTTTTTTTGTATTCATAATAATCATTTTACATTCCATTATAATATTATAATTTTCAATTATATTATAATTTCTTCATATTCTATTTATAAATTCAAGTTGGAATAAAAGACGGGTATTGGCCGCACGTTCGCTTTCTCAAATTGACAAAGAATTTCATGACAGTATTAATCAGTCCATTTTCTACGTCAATGAGTAAATTTAAAAAACTAATAAAACGACTCAGAAATTCGGTAAATGACTAATTACTTTATTTTAAACTAATGACTCACCCTCGCTTCGCTTCGGGTTCGTCCCTAGAAAAAAAAATCTATCCCACGGGAACCGTACATTTTTCCGGGATGATATATAGCCTATAACCTTCCTCAGTTAATGGGCTATCTAATGCAAAAAGAATTTTTCAAATCGGATCAGTAGTTCCGGAGATTAGCGCCTTTAACCAAACAAACAAACAAACAAACTCTTCAGCTTTATAAGATTAAGTATAGATTTTCTTATGTACAAAAATTATTTCACTGATGTCGCCACTGTCTATGAGTATTGTGCACAGATTATAAATGTTTTTTTTTACAATTAATGGTTATTAAATAATAAATAATTAAATAAATATGTTGGGACATTAACACACAACACGATCTAGTTCCATGGTAAGGTACGAGGCCTGTGTTATGGATACCAGATAGTTGATACACTACACATATATAACTTTAAATACATAAATATTATAAATATAAACACCCATGACTAGAGTACAAACATTCGTGCTCATCACACAAATGAATTCCTCCAGCGGGATTCGAATCCGCGACCGCTGGCACCGCAAGTAGGCGAGTCACTACAAACTGAGCCAAACGTGTCGTCATAATCGATTATTTCAATGTACAATTAATAATTTACATTAATTATTACAAAAAGTACTACTTGTTTATATGCGAAAACTCTCGTTGGATGGCATATATTATAAACTTCGCCCGGTTGCGTCCTAAGGTGTCTAACAGTAGCCTATATGTTACTCCAGGTTTCAGCGTAAAAGACATAGAAAACATACTCACATAAATCCAAACTTTCACATCTATAATAATAGCTGGATAATTGTAACGATTAGAAACGATGAAAACTGTAAAATTTATTTCATATGTCACATAAAGTAAGATCAAGAGCAGTCATATGGAAGACAAATTTAATTAAGGTACATACAGTGTGTTTCAGTTTATTGTTACAGCCATAATTGTACGCGTTTACTTTGAGTTTAACAAGTCCCAAGAATCTTGGCATGAGCATTTTCTCACAATGCCTCTGCAAAAGATAGAGAATTATCGCTGGGGAGGACGCGTCAAGTGTATTATTACAGTGTTGTTGCTTTTATGCGAATAACTTTTTGTTTCCCTAGAAACACAATATATTTATTCCGTATTACAGAATTATATTGTAGAATATGAGATGATGTTATTTATACGAATAACTTTGAAGACCATGTGAGCTTAGTGGCGTTTGACTGGCATACTGGCATTTGGTGTTCGATTCCCGGAAGTGCGTTAGAGAATTTATTGTCTTATTATTTTAAAAGGTAATCTCTCTATTGCCTATATTAGTTTACAAATATAGCTGCGATTTTTTATGAAAGGTATGGGTATAATATTTCATACATCTCCATTCCAATATTCTAAATTCAATAAAAGCTTTAAAATTACTTTCAAATGATTTTTAAATACCGATGTTTTTTTCAAAAGTACAAAATGGAAATGTCTTATTCATCTAACTATATTAAGGCAGATTTGTTTTTTTCCTTATCAGCGTCCCAAAATGATTTGAATTTTTAAATGAATAAAGATGGTAAATATTTGTATTCGTTATCTCGGTATTATGTTTGAACAGTAAATTAAAACGATATTATCATATTATCTATTTTAAATTTTAAAAGATTTTTTTTGTGATTTCGGATGTAGGAAGCGAATTGAGGAGAAACTGACATATTTCTAGAAATTCTTTTGATAGGGGAATACTACGCTAATATTAACTAGCGACTTACCCTCACTTTGCTCGGGTTTTAACGTTTAGTATAGATTTCTCAGAGATGAGATATTTTCCCGCAGTAAAAAGTATCCTATATGTTGACTCGGACAACCAGCTATCATCATACCAAACTTCATTAAAATCCCTACAGTGGGTTTTCCGTGATGCGGTCACTGACAGACAGACAGATAGACAGCTAGACAAAACTTTAAAAACTATAGATTCTGCCTCTGTATCGATATTAATGTCTGTTTCAATAAGATTTTCCAAAAAAAAAAAAATGTACAGATTCGGCTTAGTTACAATTTTATTATATGTATGGATACTATACCTGGGTAACATAAGCGCTTTTTTATTCTGGCATATCAATATTATTTAGTTTAAATTTGATATCAGTTTAAAATTGAAAGTTATAATGGCAATAATTTTTTATTTAAATTGCCTATATAGAAGTTTTTTAAATAAAACTATCTTTTCGGATATTTTTGTGGATTTCTTATTAATTATTGAAGGATATAGGAAGTCTCGCTCGTGTAATTGCTGTACAGCATTCGAAAAGTTGGGAACGAAAAATCAATATAATAATACGTGAAGAAAAAAACTTTGAGCGCCTTTTTAAGCATATTGCATGTACGGAGGAGTATGAGCTTTGGCATAGTTAAAGTTTATATAGAGAAGGACTGCAGAAAGCCAAAATTTATTGAGTTTCTTTTACCCGCGAATCTGCTCGCGTATTTTATTTATATATAACTACTTCACTGCTAAAAGATACAGCATGATATTAGATAACCTTCATCAATATTATACGAGGGCTTACAGAATATAAAGATGAAAAGTTAGTCTGTACGTGCCCATATAATCTCTGAATCTATGGGCCCGTTTCAAAATTCTTATGGATTTTATAGGCTATCTATATAACTTTGAAAAAAGAACCACAATATCGGTCAAACTAAATTGATCAAAATGAATTGTGTTTTTTTTTTCAACCAGTGGGCGATCGCTAGTAAAAATGAATCTGTGAAAAAATCCGAAAAGATAATTTTATGTAAAATGTCAAATATTCGCAAAAAACTAAAAAAGTGTTTATAAAAGTGGATAAAAAATATGATTGATTTTAACATGTGAGTTATCATTAGAGCTTAATTTAGGTACTAGCTATTACGAAATATGAAATAGAAGCTTTCCTTTTATTCACAGTACATACCTGTATTATTATTGTATATCTATCTAAGATATAAAATTCTCGTGTCACAGTTTTCGTTGCCATACTCCTCCGAAACGGCTTGACCGATTTTGATGAAATTTTTTGTGCTTATCCGGTATCTATGAGAATCGGCCAACATCTATTTTTCATCCCCCTAAATGTTAGGGGTAGTCCACCCCTAAATTTTATTTTTTATTTTTTAGACAAAATTTTTAATTTCTATTTTTTTATGATACAACATACAAAAATACATACAATCCTCAATTTTCACCCTTCTACGATCAACCCTTATTTTTTAATAGCCATTTTAGTAATTTAATCATTTTTCCTCTCCGGTCGAAAACTGATCAATCGTCATTTAATGCAAGCTAGGGACGAACCCGAGCGAAGCGAGGGTGAGTCGCTAGTATTATTGTAAATTCCTTAGTATCTTAGTTTTTAGACAGTGATGGTGGGGTTAATTTCTATGCATCTACTAGTGACTTACTCTCGCTTCGCTCAGGTGCGTCCCTAGGTACGTTTTAATTTTTTTAGCGGAACCCTAATACTTCTTCTAAAATAAAAGTAGCCTAAGTTACTTCTTATAACATCAGCTATCTACCAGTGAAAGTCTCCTCAAAATTAGTCCAGCTGTTTTGGAGATTAGCCGGAACAAAGAGACAGACAAAAATTTTAAAAATTGTGTTTTTCTTATAAGTACTGTTATTTTTTCATTACAAACAAACACTAATTTATTTATCTGTATAGATTGTATAGGTTATATTATCTAAAAAAAAGCTATAGTATAAATTATTTATTTTATTCATTATATTTAAGCTCATTGTACATATGAAAATCTATCTATTTAGTTTCTAAGTTTCTAAAATCTAACAAAGCTCTTAAAAGATCAATAAACTCTGGTATTGAGATCACTCTGTAGAATAAAAACTATATAGTGGTAATTGTACTTTCGAAAAAGAGTAGAGTTACAATGGGATTAAGATTGTAAATTATATGAAAAATTCGCGATTGTAGGCAACTCAACATATATACTTTGTTATAAATTAGAGTTACAATTACGTTGAATATTTATTAATCCTGAAAAATGTTACCGCAGGATAGCCATAAAAAATATAATTCCTTTTATTTTGATTTACAGGAACTCTTTTGATATGCCTGATATGACATTATTAACATGACCTTTTTTCTCATTTTTAATCATCACGGAACAAATGGAGGGCTTCAGTAAAAGGTACAATTGTACTTAATGTATAGCTAATGAAAATTTCACAACTCTATATAAAATGAGGCTCCACTTGAATATTCAATTATCTTAAGTCGGTTATTATGTTCATTTTAATCCACTGACACACTGTCAAGTAAAGCTCTTGAAAAATAAAATACCTATAACATTTTTTTTAGTATCTAATTAGTATTAGTTTAAGGTTAAAAAAATGTTTAAATTTTAGATTTTTTACACATTTATGTGAAATGATTTAGACGAAAAGGATCTTTTGAAAGAATTTAAATGAAAGATATATATACATGTAAATTGAAAAGAAAGAAAAAAATATATGATGGATTTCAGTAGGATAAGTATTATTTAGTAGCAAAAAACATCCTTTAAGACGCCCGAGTATATGAATGACAAGTCATTAGAGTAGTATATAAGAAGCATATGTGCTTAAAAACACGCAATGGTTATAATTATTGTCACTGAAGAAAAACATTCAAAGTTTTATGTCCAGCCTTAAGGATTAAGGCGATGAACTCTTTTCTATTCCTTCACTAACTTTTTGCTCGCTGTGAGATCCCAACATTTTAATCTGATCTGATCATCTCGTTCGGACACTTGGTCATATTGTGGATTAACGTGTTGAGGGACACGGGCACACCGGTGTGTCAGTTAACAATTAATTTCTTAGAAATTATCCTGGAGTGGTTAATGGAAACTACTCTAAGTGACTTTTTACTTATTATACAAAGAGAAAGTATATGTTTAAAAAATATACATATTTCAAAAAATAATGAACTACAGATTTTATCTTTTAGTTGCAAGAATTTAAGATATTTAATTAAATGCGTATGAGAATAAGACGACAATAAAATAGTACCTAATTTGAAATAGAGATAAAGTTATTTTATTACAGTATTAATGTTTTAACTTCATAATAATGCCATCGTTTAATTTAATTAGCAAACACAAACGCAAAGATATGCGCGTTTTATGTACATTTATTGCTATATTGTTCCAAGTTTGTTTATAAACATGGCGACCGTGTGTCTTACGAATGTGCTGAGTGCTTAAGTAGCTATGATAATTAAAGTTAACGATGTCAGAGATGTGCAAACTGGTTTGGCTTAGCCTCGTTATTACTTATTTTGTAGCAATATTCATTTAAGGAACGTCTTTGAAATTAAGAATGTACCTAACATTACTTCATCACCGCTTGTCTCGGCAAACAGGTGGGGCGCACAAATTGGGTCGCGTCTCGTGTTTCGTACTTCGTAGGAAATGTTTATGACTTTTCATATTTTCTATGATGTGGGAGAAAATGATTTACGAACTGATGTCGATTTATTGCGGCACTGAAGTAAATGTCCTTGGCCGGGACCTTTTTATACAGTTTGACTTGTTTCTTGTAAAAGTTTTGGGTAGATATAATATTGTAATAGTATAATAATTGAAGTATTGAAGTAATTTTAGGCTTAGTAATATTTTCTAATTATAAGGTAACTAATGAAACATAGGCGTCCTTTGGGTAATTTTTTTGTTGAAAACTTATTTTTCCTTTTATCCACATAAAATAGCGCTTTTTTTAAAGTATTCCAAGTACGTTATTCTGTTTGTTATAGAAATTTAAAGAGTAATTACTTGTTTTATTACATAATAATATTAATTAAACTATATTGTTATTACATAATACATGAAGGTAACTTTGGCACAACCTATTTATATTATACTAGCGGCTCACCCTCGCTTCGCTCGGGTTCTTCCCTAAGTTGATTCCCCATACAAATTTTCATCCCCGTTTTCATAGCTTAAGGGAGGATTTCCAGGATAAAAAATATCCTATGTCCTTCCCAGAGTCTCAAATTATCTTCTTATCAAATTTTATCTAAATCGGTTCAGTAGATCCAGAGATTACCCCGTACAACCTCACAAACTTTACCTCTTTATAATATTAAATATAGTATAGACTGACAAAAGTTTTAGCTTATGACAATGTGTCCTTAAAAACTTACATCCAGAATAATTATTTTTATTTGTTACTTTATTAATTAACGCATAATCAATCACTCAATTATACGAGTCATTCGTTAAATTGAACTAAAAGTTAATAATAAAAATGCGTAATAAATAACTTAAGTGTACTCACATACTACATCCAATTTGAAGGAATCTTCTATACTTTGACCGGGCAAAGCGCTATTGTCTGCTTGGCATTTAATTTGCACTCCGTCGTCTTCTGGCAATGGCGTGAATTGCAAGGAGCTGCTCACCCATGTGTCGTTCATTGCATCTGTTATCTGTTGGAGTGTGCTTTTAGATCCTTTATCGTGGTTATTAAAAGTCAGCTTATACTAAAAGTTGTTTGTATAACAGTCTATATTAATTCTAGGCCTATGTTTCCAAAAGAAATCTAAAAAAATAAATGGATCTCTATAGCCCCCATATAATATCCCCACTTAAATAGCCCGACTCTAGCTAAGAACCTATTAGATGACCTTAAAAGTACGCAGAAAAATTTATCTAAATCGGCCAAGCGGTTTACGAGAAGGATTACGCAGGGGCACACGATGACGCTCACCGGGTTTTTTAATATGTAAAGATTATGATTGAGTGAAAGTTTGTCTGTTTGTATACAGGGTGGATTTTTGAGACGGGACAGTAAGGGCAGGTACCTTAAATACTATAGTTACAGGAAAACGCTCCTAGGAGACCATCCATAACTTTTTGAGATATTCTGAACTGCATTCACAGATTTTGGAAAAAATGTACAGTCAGCGAGAAAAATGCTAAAATTCGAAAAAATTTTTTTTCATGTCAATCGATCCTATTTCATGTAAGGATCAAAAGACTCTACGGGACCATTTAAGGTTTGAGTACTAGAAATGACAGAAATCGCCAAAATCCTTCTCCATACATTTTGTATGGAAAAACGTTTAATCAACTCGAAATATTCTTTGTTGCCAAACGGTCCTATTTTTTAATGTGATCAAAAGACTCTTTGAGAAAATCATAATTGCATTGACAAATAAAAGTTAAATAAAATTATATCAACTAAACGTGTTTTTTTGAAACACGATATCCGTTTTAAGCAATTTATTTTGTAGATCACCTAAATGTTACCTATTTACGTTTGTGTTGAGAGTACGTTATATAATAACTAATTAAATAATGAATTGTTAGAACTAGAAAATAGTGCACCTTTTTATACAATAATATATCAAGTTAAGCGTGTTATAGAATGTTTCGGCTTACGATTTGAGCAGACATTTTTCTTAAAAACCTGTGGAAAGCAATTTCAAGGTTCACTTACAGTTCTTAAAGCTGTCTATGTGTATTCGTTTTCCTTTGGCGATTTACTAAATGAATCTTCTTAACATAAGCGACTAAACAGATACAGAACTTATTTAGAATTAAGATTCAAAATATTCTATACTTTGAGATAAAACCATTAAATATACGTAAAAAAATATCAAAGTAAGAGTATTATTTGAGCAAAATTCCAATACATAATTTATTCGAAACTTTGAAGATTCTCATGAAAGCTTGATGACTTGTCAAATACATAATAAAGAAAACATTGGCTTATGCTATTAGTGATGCTTGAAAAAATATCTTGCTTTACTACGACCGGTATAATTTGTTTTTATCCAACTATTCCAGAAGGAGGGTAATATTTGTAGAGAGTATGTATGTATATTCGTGTGAGTATTTCTATGATATGTGGTTTGATGGACTTTAATACATGAATGATAAAGATCTCAAAATGTTTGATTGATTATTATTTCTGCCTAATAATATACTAGAATGAAGAAAACCATTGTAATACACAGTGGAAATGAATTCACGGGTTTATATTTGTAGCAGTAGTTTGTAGCCGTTTAATTTAGTGTTCGTGGATTAATTAAATATTTATCCTAAATTTTAATTTAAATCGAAATAACTACTTCCCAATGCTTATTGTATAGAAGCAAACCTACGAATATGAAAAAAATCGTAAGATCATACTAGCGACTCACTTACGTTTTAAATTTTAGCATAGATTTCTTAAAGATGAGATATTTTTCCGCAGTAAAAAGTATCCTATATGTAGACCCAGATAACCAGCTAACATCATACCAAATGTCATCAAAATCTGTCTAGTGGTTTTCTCGTGTAGCGATCTCACACAGACAGATAGACAGACAAAAATTCTAAAAACTATACATATAGCCTCTGTATCGACAATAATGACTATTTCAATAAAATTTTCCAAAAAAATATTTAATGTTCAGATTCGACTGAGAATTTTATTAAATGTATAGATAAATAAATTTAAATTAGCTAGAATATTATTATGGTGCGAATCCTGCTGTAGTTAGATAACATGTTGATTGCAGAAACTCACTTTTCCCCTCTTAAATTTTCTATTGTCCTTGAACCAAGTTAGCTGAGCGGGAGGGCGGCTGCCCTCCGACACACACGATAAGCTGACGTACCGTTCCGAAGATAACGTCACAGGCTTGTTCTGTATCTCGACTAACGTCGGTTTCACTGTAACAAATGTGTTTTGATTTTGCTTGTATTTCGTATTAATCGGTTAAATATAACTGTAATTTTAGCTTCAAAAACTTATAATTTTAAAGCAAAAGTATTAAGTATTATTTATTTTAATAATGTCACTATCATTTGAATGTAAAATAAGTAAATTAAACCAACCGGTTAGAGAAAGATGAGATAATGTTGTATTATTTACCGTAATATCTCTTTCCCAAAGAAGTATCGTTGGTATAATTAATAAGTTCTTTCTGTATATGAACCGTATGGAATGTGCTTCGCTTGCTCAGCGTAAAGTATATGCTAATGTTAAGTTTAGAGTAAGTATTATCTTTTCTAATAAAGGTTGATATACGGTGAGACGAATTATTTTAAATTTAAAAACAAAACTACTTACAGTTCATTTCTAATCTAACAGTCTTTTCTTGAGGGCTCACAAGGTTTGTGTTTGATGCTCGACACTTAAATGTCGTATTTAAATGACTTCTTTTAATATGAGGTAGTTCTAATTTGTTCACTACAACGTGTGTGTCTGTCTTCTCGCCTATATACTGAGGTGCTGGAGTCCCATCAATGAGCCATATCACTGTTGGTGCTGGGCGACCTGTAAATAAAATGGTTAATTTAATAATATTACCTTCTTAGGGTTCGTATATTTGCCAGAATGTACAGCTACAGATCTAGAGATCCCGGGTTCAAGTAATGCAACAGCCTAGGTTTTGAAGCCGGCAACGATACTGGCAATGATATAATGATGATGATTTCCCACTGGTCGTGTCAAATTGATTTTAAGAGTGAAAAGTGCTTGAGTTTACACACGCATTTATACTATATACCTTCTACGTCGTAGCTATGATTCTACACGTTTTAAAATCGAACCTATAATCCATTGTACAGGAGACAAAGTCATTTAGACATATTTCCTCGCTTATATCCAGTGATCTGTACTAATTAAAATAGAATTGTCTATCTATGATTTTAAAATCGACGAAAATTCGTGGACAAAAGGGATTTAATATTACTTTGTACACGATTTTCTGCTTTATGAATGCGTATAACAAAATATTAATATCCAAATTACCAATCCATAATACAATGATATTCTTTTATACTGTAATATCGGTAATAGTATCAGTATCATATAACGACATAGAATTTATGTAAAGCTGAATTAATGCTTTAGCACATATATATTTTAAAATAAATAAAGTTTTAATTAAAAGACTTTTTTCTTTTTACCTGACTGCGGCGAAGCCCAAAGGAAGGTTATGTGTTTGACCTGTATGCATGTATGTCCGACCCTATGCTCCCTCGTAATTACTAAACGGCGCAATCGATTTTGATGATTCATATGTTGTTAGATTCGTCTTGATAACGCGAGTGTCATAGGGTATATAAATATCATAAAAAATCAAGATGGCGGATCTTAGGTGCCAATTTATGTGTCTTGAAAAAAGTTTTTTCGTCCAACTCAATCGAGCGGAGTCGAAGACATATTGTAGATTCGCTACAAAGGCTCGCTGCTAATATAAAATATGTAGTTACATATGACTTGGACTGCATAATGCTACACATACATATATGTGTATGTTTCGTCGTCAACTTATTCTCATCGTTTTAGTTCGCTTTTTACACAGTTGAGTTTTTTATTACAATCTAAATAAATGAAGATTTAAAAAGCACACTTTATTAAAAAAGAATATCCAATATCCATCAATTATTATAAAATACGATTAAACATTTTCAATATATAAATCTTTTTTAGGATAATTTAAAGAACATATCTATGCTTTTCAATGTACATAGATACACACATATTATCCAATTTCGGTTTTTGCAAGCTATGCAGTAGAGTAGTTTTAATAGAAGTGAATATTTATACGACGTTTTTTAACTTTTTTGTACATATGTGTTTTAAAAATCAAATAGTCTAACGAAATATTGAAGCTAGAAAAATAAACTAAATTTTTAAGAGATGTTTTTATATAACTCCAACACATTGGAACGGTCGAAAAGCGTGTCAAAACCTGTCGTTCTCTGACCGGAATCGTGGCGTGGGTTTACGCATGTTACAGTACTAAAGGGCGCAGCCCGCAGGTCAACTGTAAACTTTGCTTCGCTTTTCCACTATATTATGATACAATTTGTTATTCCTCACCGCCTTATTCATAGAAAGCTAATTCAATAAGCAATTCTTTTATATATTATACTAGCGACTCACCCTCACTTAGCTTCGGGTTCGAACTTAGACAAAAACACTCTATCCCACGGGAACCGTACTTTTTTCCGGGATGATATAGCCTATAGCCTTTCTCAGTAAATGGGCTATCCAATGCATAAAGAATTTCTCAAATCGGATTAGTAGTTCCTGAGATTAGCGCGTTCAACCAAACAAACAAACAAACTTTTCAGCTTTATAATATTAGTATAGATGTTTTTTGTTGTTTTCAGAAACGGCTGTAACGATTTGGATTTAATTTTGTATTTAGATAAGGTTTTGCTTTTTAAGTTCATCTGTATAGGTGTCTGTTCTGAAAAATATATCTAGAACGTGAATAGAAGCTTAGAATCATTAGGTTATAGAAGAGAAAAAGAAATGATTATAATATCTGTCTTTTATTATTTAGTTTTTTTTATTGAAGTTTTAGTAAAGTATTTTAAGCGTATTTGCCGACGGCTTATTTATTTTATTTTATTTTTATTTATTACAGGGAAACAAACAGTATTATAGTACAGACAATTTACATAAAAAATAAACACATTTACTAATTAAGTTTCCACAAATAAAAAACACATAATTAGAAGAAAGAGTAGAAAGCATAAGACTAATCCTATACAATACTATATACTATATACTACAAACATAATTAAGTATTAAATATTATGAAAATTATTGGACTATGTTATTAATAAATTTCTTGAAATTTAGAACAGAACAGTTCATTATATCTATATGGTTAAAAAGAGTATTATAATCACGACATGACCTAAGTATGAACAGATTAGAGGCAAGATTTGTTTTGGTAAAAGGTACATGGAATAGATCTTTTTTACGTGCGTGGAAGCTTGGACATCCAAAGTAAATATTACTCAAAAGATATGGAGAGTCGATAAGGTTGTTAAGTAATTTAAATAAAAATAATTGATCTTTCGTTCTGCGACGATTCAATAGAGACTGAATAATAGGACACCTTTGTTGGAGGGAACGATTTCTAAAAGTCAAATATTTAATAAACCTACGCTGTACTTTATTAATTGCATCGATACTGAACTTATATTGAGGGTTCCAAACTACTGAGCCATGTTCTAAGATCGAGCGTACCAAAGTATTATACAATAAGATGATTGTAGAGATATTTTTAAAATCACTACTTACTCTAAGAATAAAACCTAACATTTTATAGGCTCTGGCGGTCATCTCGTTAATGTGGAATTTAAAGGTTAATTTACTATCAAGAAGTATACCCAAGTCACGCACTTCAGTAACTCTTTTCAATACCTCACCTCCAAGTGTATACGAGAAAACAGTCGTAGTGCGTTTCCTGGAAAATGACATAACAGAACATTTTCTAACGTTAAGGTGTAAATAGTTGTTAGAGCAACATAAGGATAGTCTGTCTAAGTCATCTTGTAAAAGTTGACAGTCTGAAGAGCTTGATATCTCCTGTACAATCTTTAGATCATCGGTATATAAAAGGAATGAACAATTCTTAAAGATACGACCAATATCGTGATTGTTATGTGTTTGTTTAATTTCGAAATATCCATTTCTTATTTAGAAAATAATTTCTTCATTTCGTCAGACAAACATATAATAGCATAAATAATTAATTATTTATATCATTAAAATAAGTATAGATTCATCAAGCTTATATAAATCACATAAAAATATTTTATTGATATGTTTGTATTAATTTGAAACTGAATAAATACATATTCTTACTTATTACAATAGTTACAATTTTGACATTGATGCTTAATTAAATTGTAAAAATAATGGCTACATTCATTAGTGCTAGCAAAAGCCAAATTGAATAAAATACATTTTGATTTTGATTGACGATACGTTTGGCCCAGTTTGTAGTGACCCTGCTTGCTGTGCTAGTGGTCGCGAATTCGAGTCCCGCTGGGGCATTCATTTGTGTGATGAGCACGAATGTTCGTACTCCAATCATGGGTGTTTATATTTATAATATGTATGTATTTAAAGTTATGTATGTGTAGTGTATCAACTATCTGGTATCTATAATACAAGCCTCGTAACTTACTATGGAACTAGATGGTGCTGTGTGTTAATGTCCCAAAATATTTATTTATATTTTGATCGACAGTATTGTAAGTACTTATTAAACATATTTTTGCTATAATCTTTTATTTAGCCAATATATATGTTTTCAAGTATCATCATTTGGCAAGATTCACTAATAATATACTTTGGAGTAGACTAGATTTGGCCAAGTGCCTGGCTATAAGCCAACTTTAGGTGGATAATGAAAGCCATGTGGACAGATAAACAATAGTCATCTGAAGCATATTGTGCTCTACCTCAAATAAGATTAAATCAGATAAAATGTTCAAAACACATGTGTACTAGCTCATGTAATGTGTTGACATTCTTTTTCTTTACGACATGATGGTTTTTACTAATCTATACCTACTTATAATTAATATTATAAAGCTGAAGAGTTTGTTTGTGTGTCTGGTTGAACGCGCTAATCTCAGGAACTACTAATCCGATTTGAAAAATTCTTTTTGAATTAGATAGCCCATTAACTGAGGAAGGCTATAGACTATATATCATCCCGGAAAAATGTACGGTTCCCGTGGGATAGATTTGTTTTTGTCTAGGGACGAACCCGAAGCGAAGCGAGGGTGAGTCGCTAGTATGATATAACCTATGAAGTTAAAAATGAATTCTTTTGAGGAAATATTTCTGCGTCATAATATAATTCTAACCTACTGGGCTATATTTTTTTTATCGAAGTCCATTTGATGTCACTTGTTTTAAAAATTAATATTTTTACTATGGATATTTTTGAAACTTTCTATTTTCTTTATGACCCGACATGTTAGGGTTGTTCACCTTGTCGTGGTGATGGGTGGGGTGAGGGGGAGCAGGCGGGGGAGGGGGGCTCAGTTGTGCTCGGCAATCCAAGCAGACGTGAAGCTAAGAAACGAACTGGGAGGTGGCCCACCTCAATGAGCGGTGTGCTATGTGGGTTGCTCCTGGTACTTCTCTGATAGCAGAGTGGACTGCGAGCAACCCCATGGTTGTTGTGGTTTGCTTCGGCAGACCTGCCGTCGGGGCGTCGTGGTTGAGTGCGTAAGTGATCCTGCGACGCCTCATTAAGACGGGGGAGGTTCCGTTGTGTTTTAGGGGGTAGTACTGGCTTTGCAGGTGAGTCCTACACCTAAACCTGCCTAAATGCATTTCCCTTGAAAAAAAGGGTTGTTTTCACGGAAACACAAAAAATATTAAAAAAATTATATAATTAAGTATTAAACATAATATAAACATTTTCACAATTTTATTAAATTACGTCATGTATTAAATATAGAAATTTCTGGTCGAAATTCTTTCTCATTACAATCGTAAACCTTCAATTACTGATAGATTGTTTATACTTGCTTTATATAGAACACTTATTATTATAATATTCGTGAGGGCGTCGTTTCTTTAAGTCATTGAAGCATTTAATTAAATACAAACAATAAGACAGTTTGTTTATTTATAGCTTTCTAAGTTATTAATCTCTAATTTAACATTTAACGTATGCTTACTTGAACAAACAATTATAATTGTAAGACGGCGTCCCAAAATTGCTTTCATACGAAGTGATTTTATCACAATAATTATTTAAAAAAAATGATTTTATAATATCTTTTTTACTACTTGTCATATAATCTTATTATATAAAAGGCAAGTGATTGACTGATGTATCAACGCACTGGCCAAACCCTTAACTTAAAATGTTGCACTCATATTCCTCTTATGACGTAGGCATCCACTAAGGAAGGGTTTTTCAAAATTAATCCCCCAAGGGGGTGAAATAGGGTATAAAAGTTTGTATGAAACTTTTTATTTCTTGGACCTATTTTTCGTAGTTTGATCGCGAGCGAAGCCGCGATTTCTGCTAGTTTTAAATAAAACAATATAATGAAGCAAACATTTAGTAATCTTACTAAACTAAACTAATATTATAAAGAGGTAAATTTTGTGAGTTTGTAAGTTTGTAACGTTATAGGGAGTAATCTCTGGATCTACTGAACCGATTTATAGGGGTAAGAAGATAGTTTGAGACCCTGGAAAGGACATAGGATACTTTTTATCCCGGAAATCATCTGTTAAGGGGGTGAAAATGGAGATGAAAGTTTGTATGGGGAATTAAGCTAGGGACGAACCCGAGCGAAGCGAGGGTGAGTCGCTAGTTTATTATAAGCGTGAAAGTTTTTGAGAATGGATGGATAGATGGATATGTGTGTTATCCTTTGACGCAAAACTATGGAACGGATTTAATGAAACTGTACAGTAATATAGCTTATACATAAATATAACACACGTTTTAATTTTTAAAGATATAGTAATATACCTATAATTGAACTACGCACACTTAGTCGCGAGAAAACGCTAGTACCTATAGTATAAATAAAGTCTATTCAATTAACTTAATCGTAGTGGAATTTTATTGAGTATATTATATATTCTCTACTATTGTAAAACATCAAGTATAAAATAAAATATATATACATTTTCATTGAATTAAAAACATCATTTTAATATTTAGAAAAAAATGTATTATGTTTTTCTTGATATTTTGTTAATCGTTATTACTCGAAAACGACTGGACGGATATCAATGAAACTTTCTAGTTTTATAGGTAATAGTCTAATTAGATAGAGGTATTATTTTCAACATTTTGTTAGTATATTAAGCCGAGGAAACCTAACAATTCAGCTAACATTAAGGCTTAAAATTATTTTTATTCATACTAACATTATAAAATATGTGAAAGTAGTTCTGTATGTGAGCTTTTTACGTTTACGTGCTGATTGATTTCTGTCCCCGCCCCAGTTACAAAGCGATCGAAGCCGGGAGTGAAATAAGCTTACTAAACTTCGTATTTGTGTAGTATTATATAACATAAATAAAATTGATGTTTGTAGTTTGTACCTACGCCGCACCTTATTTTTTTTTCTCACGCTTGAGGGTTTCTGGTAGAGATCTCTTAAAGAGATAAGTCATCTTTTGTACACATGGTTACTGATATCTATTTTATCTGTATTTTTTGGTATATAAATAAATAAATAAATAAATAAAGTATTTGTATGAATAGTTCTTATTTTAAAGCTCATATCACATAGAGATGTAATCAACCATGAAACCAACAACCTTATCATAGCGTCGTACTTCGGTCTAACTATATCGATCACATTACGTCACTTATTCCTAACAAACTTACTTGTTTCTTCCAAACTTGTACAGTTCTATACTTTGCCTATTTATCAATATGTGCTTTTACTTCAAAACTTTGTTTTCTTAATTCCCCTTGTTACATATAAACTTTATCTATTAGTTAAGATCAATAATATCAATATTGTTTTAACGTATTGTTAATTTTAAGTTTGATAGGCATAATGAGACGCTTGTCGAATGTCGACACGTTTGGCTCAGTTTGTAGTGACCCTACTTGCTGCGTCAGCGGTCGCGGGTTCGTGTCCCGCTGGGGGCATTCGTTTGTGCGATAAGCACGAATGTTTGTACTCCAGTCATGGGTGTTTATATTTATAACGTGTTTGTATTTAAAGTTATATATGTGTAGTCTATCAACTGGTATCCATACCATACCGGTAGCTTACCATGGAACTAGATGGTGCTGTGTGTTAACGTCCCAACATATTTATTAATGAGAGTCAGAATAACTACATATATAATGTAGACAATCAATAACGTAAATAATATTGTGTACTCATATTATAATACGTAACAAGCACCTGTTGTAATTTCCAGCGTACATTCAACATATGCATAAAATAAAATTGTAAAGTCGTCAGAAATGTTCGTTGAATATTTATTATAAATTACGCTTTGAAGATACGTGTAACTAAGGTAAAGTATCCACGTAATAGAAGGAGAATCAACGGTTTTAGAAGTTGTCTGTCTTAAAAAATGCTTAATATGAGTTCGTTAGTATATTTTAAGGCATATTTTTGTTTATGAAATAGGTTAACCTATATAAAACCTAGATTTGAATTGATAACTAGTTAAAATGTAGTATAATATTTAATAATAATAAACATTTAGGTAATTATTAAGGCTAGAAATACCAAATTCTGTTCTAAATACGAGTAAATGTTTACATCGATATTATTATAGTTTTATGTATAGGTAACTAGCGACTTACAAAGCTAGGCTTCGCTCCGGTGCGTCTCTAGATACGTTTTAAATAGATATCTAATCTAATATATTTAAAGAGCAATTCTTGTATATTTATATCTTTATACCTTTATTTATTTATACCAACGATCTCGGAAACGGCTCTAACGATTTCGCTGAAATTCGGCATGTGGGGGTTTTCGGGGGCGAAAAATCGATCTAGATTAATCTCATGTCTGGGAAAACGCGTGTTTTCAAGTTTTCATGCGGCTTACTTTTGCATTATTCTACGCAGAATATGGTCGATAATTTCTTTTACTCATGCATAAATATCGTGGTCAAGCGGTTAAGGTGCAAGATTAACAAATCAATAGGTGTGTCTGAGATCGAATCTCTATCGGATACAAAGTTTTATTTTTTTGTGTATTTATTCAAGTTTTTAGTTCTTTTTATATAAAAAATACGATATAACAAAAAAGTACACCGAGCGAAGCTCAATCGCCAGGTACTAAATAGTTATTAGCCAGCGTTAGCCATGTAATTTTTATTGTGAATTTTTCTGATGTTATATATATATATATATATATATATATATATATATATATATATATATAATATAGCCTTTCTCAATAAACGGGCTATCTAATGCACAAAGAATTTTCTAAATCGGACTAGTAGTTCCTGAGATTAGCGCGTTCAAACAAAAAAACAAACAAACAAACTAACTAACTAACAAACAAACCCTGCCTATTTATAATATTAGTATAGATATAGATTGATCATTTTAAATAAAACTATATTTTCGGCTTTTTACACGGATTAACTTTTGTTAGTTGCATTTTGGTTCTAATCTTACTTTTTACTAATATTATAAATGTGAAAGTTTAGATGTTTGGATGTTTAGATGGATTTTTGTTACTCAATCACGTCAGAACGGAACAGATCTAGATAACATTTGGCACAGATAGATTGTAGTCTGGAATAGCACATAGGCTACTTTTTATCCCGAAAAATTCTACCGTTCCCGTGGGATAGATTAGTTTTTGTTTTTCTAGAGACAAACCGGAGCAAAGCGAGGGTGAGCCGCTAGTACATTATATATTTGAGCAGCTACAAAAAACAAAATAGATTATTTAAATCGGGCTGGTGGTTCTAATCTCTTCAGCTTTACATATTAGTATAGATGAATATTCTCCTCGATCTAGTTACGCTAAAGCATGGCACTGGGTCGCCTGATACGCAGAGGTACAATATGGGGGTAGAGGGTGGTGTGTCACAGAGTAGGAGTTACTGTGTCTAAGACGGGCTTGAGGATACACGCACTTGTCTTCACTTAGATAAAAATAAATACAGTCTAATACGCCATACATTCGTCTAATGAAGGCAATTTATACAGGACAATCGTGCGGGTGTGTGACGTGAAATGCGGCTGTGGCACTCCCGATCGTCATAGGTAAAAAGATTTTTATACCACAATCGGGAGAAGGCTTTAGGGTTGACGACTATAGTAGTACTTCCATTAAAATCGTTCGCCATGAAAGTTGATATTTTTGACATAGTATATACCTTCACATTTAACGGGAAATCCGTTAAGATCAAAGGCGATGTGATAAATACTGTATGGATTTTTTATATTGTATCTTCTTCTTGTCTCGCGCTACACACATCACATCATGTCTTCCACTACCCTTTACCAGCTGTCATCAACGCACCCTTCTTTGCATACACATTGGACTCGCTCGGGTGTACTTCTAGGTATTTAACAGTATCCTACGTGCTATTCCAAGGTCATATACTCGTATATAACGTGCAGAATTTATAAACATACGCACATAATGTAATCTTTTACATTTTTAATAGTGGTCCGATTATAGGAAACTTTAACATATTGACAATCTGATCATGTAATTTATCCATTAACTTGTATCTGATCAGCACCCAAGCAAATTCAACCGCAGAGTGGGATGACGACCCCGTAATCTCAAAGGCTATGCATAATTCCGAGGAAACCTTAATCGCTCCTTTGGATTAGCAACTGTTTATACAAGAAGACTTTCAACTTAATGTTATGGGAGTTGACAAAACATGACGCATACAAGTTTGAAGATGTCATTTTAATAACGGGTTTAATTTTATTCACGTTAAAATGTTTTAGCGATTAAAGTACCGGTGTAATTATCATTAATTGACATAATTAAGGTTTATAGTGAAATGATCCAGTAAATATTTTGTTTCAGTATTGTAAGGTTTCGTTATTTCAATGTACAATCAAACAGTTATTAATTGATTATACTGGCCACACTAACGACGCAAGAGCACAAATTATGATACCTTTATAAATAACCGTTAAAAATGACCAGAACGGTCAGGCCAAAAGAAGTTAATAAAAATACAATTAAGAATAAAAAGAATAAATAAAGAAAAGAGGTGATTGGTCAGCGGTCAGTTCACATGGATGGATGCGATCCGTGATTTTTAACTGGAGCAAAGAAATAAGAAATTGTTGAGAATAAGTGTTTCCTAATAAATCTATACAGATAAATAAAATTGAAGTGTCTGTTTGTAATGTCAAAATAACAGCTTTATACTAAATGCATTTGGTATGGATTGGAATTATATACGGTACTTGTAAGAAAAACACAATTTTTAAAATTTTTGTCTGTCTTTCTGTTTGTTCCAGCTAATTTCCGAAATAGCTGGACCAATTTTAACGTGACTTTCACTGGCAGATAGTTTATATTATAAGGAGTAACTCAAGTTACTTTTATTTTAGAAAAAAAATAGGGTTTCGCTCAAAAAAAAATAAAACGTACCTAGGGACGCACCCGAGCGAAGCGAGGGTAAGTCGCTAGTTGTAATTAAATCTAGTTAAAATATATAAGTTTTGAAAACTATGCTAGCGTTTCCTGAGATATCCTAGAGTATTTATGCTTTTATATTTATGTAAATGTATGTACATATATACATATATGAATGAACTTAAATATTTTTGTAAATATTATTAAAATAATAACAATAATTTAGTTAATTTTAATATCTCTTTTCACGCTGATAACTCAAAGAGTGGTCCTTTCCTTCCTGATATGTTTTCTTTTTTTTATAACTTTCCTAGCAGATTATAAAAGAAAAAAAAGAAAAAAATCGTCACTTCACTTATGCTTGTTAAAAAAGTGTCTGTGCCACTTTCTAGCAAGAGAGAGAGACAAAAAATAAAATTATATATAAAGACAGGTTATTTATCTATGCAGTATAAATTATATTACAAAGTTGCTTTTTCTGATCGATTCTTATAGCCAATATGTATATAATATTGTTATGCCAATAAGGCATAATAAAATTTTTATGATTTTCAAACGAAGAAACAGGAGTGAAAAAGATTATTTTTATATAATTTTAAACGTACGGCTTATATTTTACTAAGAAACTAAAGAAATAAGTTTTTTTCAAGAGCGCATTCAAAATTAAGGCTTTTAAAGTTAAATCTAACGTGAGCTTGTCAAAACAAATCAAATAAGCCCAAACTCGAAGGGTTTACATTTCACATTATTCACGGTGCAATAACTTTGTTTAAACGTATACTAAACAATAAGTTATAATATGTTACTTGTTTGTGAATTTATACCAACTTATATTATAAAATTAGTAATTAGAAAACTTAGATGAAAGCGTATTGGATATTTCTTTTTATTTTAATCATCGCTGATGATGATCGCTAATAATAGCTGATGTTATAAATAGTAACTTGGCCTGCTTTTATTTTAGAAAAAGAATTAGGATTCCGCTCAAGAAAATTAAAACGTACCTAGGGACACACCCGAGGGAAGCGAGGGCAAGTTTATAGTATTCTTATAATAAACGAACTTAAAATAATTGATTGAACCACAATTAACGTGATAAATATATAGTTTGTACATGTCTGTTACTTCTTCACACTAAAACGTCTGGGCGGATTTGGATGGCATTAAGTACACAAATACTAGATAGTCTATTTGTGTACTGTGGACTGTGTAGTGTGGAATCACACTTAAGCTATTATAAAATATCTAGGAACGCAACCAAGCGAAGCGAGGATATTTTTTCACAGTCGCTTAAGAAGAATTTTTTTACAAAGAAATGTCGTGTTCATTTTTTTTTGTATACTTTTAATTCTTTATCTTTTGGCTCATTGTTATGTTTTTTTTTACCTTAAGGTAATGTCAACCAAAAGTTAACGAATAGTATAACACGCTTCGATTGACCTGCGTAGCTTAATTGTAAAGGCATAACTGAGCGTATAATGTCACTTTATTATATCAGAGATCCTTTATTCAATATGCTTTTTAGTATATATTATTTTTAATCTTCTTATAGGTACATGTATAGTGAATTTCACAAGTCACTTTTGATTTCTTTCTGAATTATATAAAAATATATCCGCGAAATAATCCGAATAGATAATTTTATTTAAAATGTCAAATATTCGCGTAAATCTAAGAAAGTATAATATAAACATAATCAAAAAGATAGCTATTTTATTATTTCCAAACAATAAAATTGGACTAAAAAATAAATATTTGGTTATCTTTAAGTAAAACTTATAACGTCATAAGAGATAGTAACTGTCTAGTTTGTGTTAAAATGCGATCCCTCTTCCCGGCGGCGATAGATAACTTACGCGGGTGCCATTTGGAGCCGATCTCTCAGTGACTTATCGGCAAGTTTAAGCACTATATATCAAAGTAATCGGTTTAATTTCTCATCTCCCACTAGGGAGGAATTTATGCTTATTTCTTGAATGATACCGTCCTGATTAGTAATAATGGCCTGTTTATTTGGCTCCAAGATAAATTATCTATTTGCTCCAGTTTCCTTTGAAGAATATTAGGTATTGTTGTTTTAATTTAGTATTGTTTAGCTTATTGAAATATTTTTTACATACACTTTATGTAAATATATGGTGGATACGAACAGTTTTTTATCTCTAGTGGCACACTTCCCAAGTGACTTTTAGCTACACAACAACTTTTTGTAACTTGCCCTCGGCAATTATTTAATGTACCGGGATAAAGAGTACTATATTGTTTCTTCCTACGGTACCGGCCCATAAAATTCTATGAAAAAATTGACGTTTTTTATACTTGCGTGTAAAGATAACTAACTTAATTTCGCATTTATGTATTTTATTAAAATAAGTATTTCCATGTATTTTAAGACCTGCCACTAAAATAAGTACTTTATGGCAGATTCTATTAATATTTATGATGTTAAGTCTATTATAGAAATTCTTAAGTCAACACGCTACGCCAAACAAATAGTAGGTACTTACTTATTCTGATAAAATCTAGCTAGAAATATAAATATAAAATAAATTCTAAAAAGAAAAACAGCTATTGAGTGTATAAAGTTTGATACATAGCTTGTTTGAAGAAATATTGGGGCTGTGTGAATGTCTAATACATTTAAAATGTGCCGCATGTGCTTCTAACCGCCACTCCCCTACAACTTAGTCTTTTAGTATCAAAAGATTATCTAGGATTTATTTTATCGTTGTCGTTTTTGTGCCTTTACTACTGAAAACACTTTACTGAATTTTTCATCAAAAATGAGCTACGATTTCTATGCAATTCTACTAATCCTTCTATCCTACTAATATTATAAATGCGAAAGTTTGTGAGGATGTCTGGATGTATGGATGTTTGTTACTCTTTCACGCAAAAACTTCTGAATAGATTTTATTGAAACTTTACAATAATGTAGCTTATACGTCAGAATAACACACATTAGCTACATTTTATCCAGGAAAAATGTATGGTTCCCGTGGGATAGATTTGGTTTTGTTTTATTAGAGGCGAACCCGAGCGAAGCGAGGGTGAGCGGCTAGTATTTTATAAAATTAAAAACATCTATCATATTATATTTAATTTTGTTTTAGCATTTAGCGTTACGTTTACATAAGCTAGCATATTACAACGCCTTACCTCCTCTGACCTCGCAAACGAGGACTAGCTCGTTACCCTCCTCTAATGGACCGACGACTCCGGATACATCTCGGCCTGACTTATCGTACAATATCAGCTGGTGGGGTGGCACTGAAACAATGTTAGCACTTATCAAATGGTAATAATTATTTTGAATTTATTTTTATTTATAAATACTTTATTGCACACAAGGATAATACATAAAATGAAAGAGAAAGAGAGATTTTTATTGATATTCTAGCGACCTATCTTTGCTTTACACGGGTAGGTCTCTAGTTGATGTGTCATTGAATCACCTTGTCGTGGGGGGTGGGCGGGGGGTTGGTAGGCTCATAAGTTCTTGTTACAGACAGTGCCTGCCCACAATTTTACAAAAATGTCATTTTTGAATTTTTGAAATCATTTTTGTAAAATTGTGGGTAAGCATTTTCTGTAACGAGTACCTATAAAACGCCTTTGAGATGTCTAAAACGTAAGTCTCTCCCGTGACCATGATTGCTGTAAAGCATTCGAAACGTTGGGAACCAAAAATCAAAATAAATCCGCGAAATAATCCGAAAAGATAGTTTTATTTAAAATGTCAAATATTCGCGTAAATCTAAGAAAGTATTAGATTATCAGCCATATTTTGCGTGGAATAATGCAAAAGAAAACCGCGTGGAAACTCGAAAACACGCGATTTTCCAGACATAAGATTAATCTAGATCGATTTTTAGGCCCCGAAAACCCCCACATACCAAATTTTTGAGAACGCCGGTATAAATAAATAAATATACAAAAATTGCTCGTTTAAATATATAAGATATAGATTTTATTTGAGATAATTAGATTCGAATTTTTAAGTCAAATATTAAATGCTACCAATATGATATTGAAAGCTTACTATATACTAAATATGGTACGGTTTATTTTATACAACTGACTGATCGATTGACGACTGAATAATCCACTTTATTCATGAGCGTGCGAGTCAGAGAGCTGAAGTTGTTCTCTCATCGATCTTTCATCTTAATCGGTTATAATTTTATAATTATAATTTTTAATTATACAAGCACAACAACAAATCTATATATATAAAAATGAATCCCTATTTTCCTTGGTGTCGCCATCACGCGTGAACGGCTGGACCGATTTCATTAATTCTTTTGTCGTTGTGTTTGTTAGTATCAGGAGAAGGTTCTTACATTAAAAAAAATATGAAAATTGCGCAGGAACTTAGAAAATGGAGATGAAATTTGTATTGGGAAGCGAGCTAGGGACGAACCCGAGCGAAGCGAGGGTGAGTCGCTAATCAGAAATATTTTCTCTCAATTTATATGAAATCTTTTATTAAAAGGAGAAAAAAAAATCTTCTTCATCTAAAAAAAATATAAGTTTAACAAAAACAAGGCATACAATGAATGTTGAGAATTTTTCTAAGCGCCTTAAAACTCTGTCGTTTTTAAGTGGCTTAAATATTATTCTCAGCAAAGGTTAAGATCTTAAATACTCATAATGAATGTAAAGAGTGACAGAAAGATGTTAATTTGTACAAAATTCATAAAAAGGTCTCTTCAACTACTCAAAAGATGCCTTTCAATAATATATAGAAAAACATAAAAAAGGTTTTTTTACGTTATACAACACTAATTGTGTTTTAACAATGTCAAAACAATAATCAAAAATAAACTCTGTTTACGAAAAAAGTTTTTCTAATTCTTATAAATTGTATAATAGTCTTAAAAAAATGAAAAGAATAAGACATCTTCAAAGTTTATGACTTACATTTAAATAAAAAAAATATTTACAAAAATAAAAAAAACGCCCCAACTGCGTAAAAAGCGAACTACGAGTAAAAAGATAAAACGAAGGAACATACTCGTAGTATTATCACGGATCCTACGATACTATAGATATTAAGGTATATATGTATATTATAGCTGCATGTGTGTATGTTATAATTTTCATATACCCAGTGTCATTCTTACAATTAAGACAAATCTAACGACACCTCTTAAGTTAAAATCCATGAAGTCGTTTAGGCTATAGAGTGAGTCAAATAAATATACATACATACATTTACTCGAAAAACATAACCCTCCTTATGGCACAGTCGGCTAAAAAGTACTGAACAAAGTTTTTCACTTATAATACGCACCTAATCAGATATTTTTTGAATCTATGCGAACCGACTAGACCCCTTTTTCTCTTGAATTTTTATGTCGTCCTAAAGGTATAAAATGTATACGCGTTGAATTGATGTATTCACTATTTTATATCCGGATAAACTAAAATTCCATGATATACCAGACAAGAAGGATCTTGTGGAATGATGGATGATGGAAATGATGGAATTTTAGTACAATATAAAAATTACTTTCGAAGGAAAACATTAGATACCTACATTCAAATCATAATATAAAATTCACATATAACAAAGTCTCGCTTCAACTTTGCGTTCAATAAAATATTATAGCATTCCTATATCGTAGTTACAGGCAATATAACCGGAACGAACGTTTATGGCGTGCATGCCAACATTCTTCTGAAACGGAAATCGGTCCGGCCAACCTGGCGGAAAGGTTGCGCTATGTACGGGCATTTAATGTGTAAATATGTGAATGTTGTTTATTTTAAGTAGATCATTGCAGATTTGAATTTTTGGTCTGTATTTAGTTTATTCTGTTTGGGTTTTTTTATGTTTATCTGTGACTAGCAACTCAAACTCACTTCGCTCGGGTTCGTCCCTACCTTGATTCACAATACAAATTTTCATCCCCATTTTCACCTCCTTAAGGGATGGTTTCCAGGATAAAAAGTATTCTATGTCCTTCCCAGGATTTTAAACATCTTCTTACCAAATTTCATATAAATCGGTTCAGTAGATCTAGAGATTACCCCTTACAACCTCACAAACTCACAAACTTTACCTCTTTATAATATTAGTATAGATTAGTGTAGATAATTGTTAGATAATACATAAAGTAGGTTTTACAGATTCCCCCTCCCCAACGTGCGTTCACCTTGTTGTGGTGGGAGGGCTTATTAGCGTCCGGCAGTTCACCCAGGCGCGAAGCTCAGAAACGCACAGGGAGGTGGCCCACTTCGGTGGGCGGTGTACCATGCGGGTTGCTCCTGGTACTTTTCTGATAACAGAGTGGACTGTGGAGCATCCCCATGGTTGTTTTGGTCTGATTCGGCAGACTTGCCGTCGGGGCGCCGTAGTTGAGTGCATAAGCGATCCTGCGACGCCCCATTAAGACGGGGGAGGTTTTGTAGGGTTTTAGTGAGTAGTACTGGCTTTTCTAGCCGGTGAGTCCCACATAACTACCTGTATGTCTACACCTACAGGTGGTATGCGTAAATGCATTTCCCAACATTAAAAGAAAAAAAAAGTTGTACAGATTTCGACCTCTGCCTATCTACATATGTTCATATTCTAATAAGTAAGGATAAGAGCAAAACGTAATAATTCATTTTAAAGACATAAAAGCGTGGCAGTAACAAATCATTAGCAGTAACAACATAATCCAAATCATCAGCAAAATGTAGAACATGAAATCGAGCGTTCCTTTGCTCTTATTGTACTGGTATGGCCATATAAAGGCTGTTTCTTTAATTTAATGCTATTAAAATTCCCGCACATTTTCCATTTTTTCCTTACAAAAATACTTCTTAAGGTTGTGTAAATAAAATTCTGATTAATTAGTGATATAAATTAATTACAGCTTTATCTAAATTTACTATCTAAAACTAACTCTTAGGTTTTATCTTTATTACCCGACTTAACAATTGTTATCCAGACAGCCGTAAAAATAGAAGTTTAGGTATAATTGAAACTGTCGTTTAAGTGCTTTTGGACTGTTAACAAAAGTGTTTATTTCTGATGTGATTGAATGCCAAAGTTTACTATTGTTTAATTTCGTATTCATCTAAGTACCTATCTAGATACTTTACAAAGCTTAAAAAATTGTAAGTATTCTTACATATTAAAACAAAATTTTATAAGATTTGTTCAAAAGCTTAAAAGTTACTAAATGTATATAAATATATTTTATTAAATTATGTCGATATATCAACTTCTCTAAACAAAGCAAATTTATTTAATTATATTTAACAATTTACTTAACAAAAATTCCGTTACATATACAAAATTCCAAGGTTATGTTTAAGATCTCAAATTATAAAGCTCATTACGTTACCAAATGCTCGCTTAATAAGCTCCAATAAACAATTATAGCTTACAAGTGTGGGGAAGAAAATGCTTACGGCATTTCACAAATGCTCTCTTAAATTATTATGAGCAATGAATTTAATCACAGTAATGGCCCTATGTTTTGAAGAGAAAACGCGGCGACCATAATTTTTTCTACCCCACATGATAATATCATTTGCGTAATCTTTCACAATTATTCATATTATATATTTTATATATTTGTAATAATAAATCGTAGTCTACACTGGAATTATAGCATCTGAATTATGCATTAAACGCTGCGTTAGAAGTAGTAAAACTGGTTCCGTTCGAACGAGTATACTATTCACAAGTTGTAGTACTTTATTGCACGTTCGTGTTTATGCATCGGATTATGAGTTTTAGAAATTCACTTCTTATATGACTTGAAAAGTTCAAGACTAACTTAAAGGCGACATTCACTTTACGATGTCCGACAGATCGTAAGATAGCTTATAATCCCATATGGATAGTAATAGTTTCCGAACTTCGTGTATTAGGGGGTGGATACTAATGGTTTTTATTCGAATACGTTTATTATAGAGAGGAAATGTGGTTCGAAAATCATGAAACTGTGAAAGTTATTCATTTTATTCAGAATTTCGAAATGTAATCACTTTTTAAAGGTATCGTTTGGCAATGGTTTGATGTATTAATAGCGTGTTCTTTCCACTGAATATTGAATTGAAACAGGGCTGGATAAATGTGGAGCAATTTCGAATTTCCATTATCGCTTGCTTCAGCTTATTCATGAATACAATCGACGTTTTAAATCCGCCGGTTCATTTCTTATAAGGAGCGATCGATACCCGCTCAGCTGCTCGCCAACTTGTTTCATTAAATTCAAATTTCGTGTTATACTTATTAATTCAGCCGAGCGTTTTCCCCACATCGTGAGTCGACTAGGCGGATGCTTTTTATATTCTTGTCGTTTTCGCATTTACTGGAGGAAGTTTTTGAGAGTTTTCCAAGCACTCAGATGTCGCTGTTAGCTGTTAACATAATTAACAACTGTTTCGTTTGTCTAGAGGATAAAATGTATAGTTACATAATCGGAGATCCTGAATCGAGTCCCGTATTTGACCAAATACAGGTATTCTGTTTTTCTGTCAAGAAATTCTTTATATTAGCAGCCCAAAGGTGGCAAGATGGTATTGTACCACCATGCCTCGGAGATCACAAAAAGCCGTTCTGCACCTGATCTGTTATCGGTCGTTACGAATTTCGTAGTCAATGGAATAGAGAATGCATTTGCGTTTACACATATTTGTGCGCTGCAATTAATATTTCTCAGTAAGATTGGCCGACGTGGCCAAAATCAGTCAAAAGGACATTAATTAACAAGCTATTATACGATTTGATTAAAGTAAAATTGGCGATCAGCTATTTCATTAAACAAGTATTTAAGTTAACTGAACAGTTTATATCTTTTAGTTGTATATAAATTACGTAAAACGACGCGATGAACGTCGATGGCATCTAAATTATATGTTTAAACAGAGGCATAGTCCCAAAATAATATAGACGGTACACAACATAATTGTTTTATAGTTAGTGTTAACAGGCACACACCTACATTAAGAGATAATGTTACTTGCCCCCAGCACAATAGTCACGTTGAATGAAAACAAAGTTCACTAAGCCGTTTATTGTAAAACAAGTATGCGAGTTCGTAAGCAATTCACTTAGTTTTGAATATAATTACATCTTAGTCAGAACTTGGATACATTTCCATGTATGCGTTGGAGGTGTTGAAAGAAATTGAGTATAACAGGAATGACGTGAAAGACCGTCTGTCAAGGATTCACATAGCTACTATTTTTTATCCTACATCCGAAAATATTATTGATCATGCTATATTTTCAGATCTAAAAGACATTCTATAAGACAATGATACAGCAAAAGTATTCCAATAACTAAATTTTTTTTTAAGTCCAATAAATCTAAATTCCAATTAAATTTCATTTTCAAATTCTTAAATCTATATCAGTACCTAATACCTTCCTTATGAAAGAAACTATTAAAAATGTCCTTCTAAATCTAGTGGTTTAGTCTATATTGTCTGTCTGTGAGTAAATGAATTAATTTAACATTGTTAATAAGTAGATCTCAACGTAATTATAATATGATACCTATCAGTTGGAAGCTAGGTCTTGTTTTACTACGATTTTTGTGATATGAGATACTATTTTCTAGATTACAAATACATATGTACATATATGTTACAGTCCGGACTCTTTCGTGGTCAAAACTACTTCTGACTGACAAAAACAGTTAAAAGTAGTTTTGACTCCAGACCTTGGTCAACAGCAGTTTTGACTGGCACATCGGTCAAAACTCGGTTAAAATTATGGCTGTGGTCACTGTTCTAACCTAACCTAGAAAGAAAGAAAGGGTTCTTCCGAGTAATTTTCAACCTACTTACCTCCTTAACTTTTTAAGAGTTTTGACCGATATGCCAGTCAAAACTGCTATTGACCAAAGCCTGCAGTCAAAATTACTGTTGATCAAACTCTTTAGTCAAAAGTAGTTTCGACTAAAAAATAGTTTTGACTGTAACATTTATACTATTATCGATTCCTTTAAGTAGAAACGTGGCACACTGACGACTACATTGAAAAATATTTTTAGCCCGACCGTGACAAACGGACGGATATGGCGTAATAAGAGTTCCGTTTATTACCGAGTTCAATTGAATTACTTTCCCATCTCAAATAAAATACAACAGATACAAAATGTTTGAAGAACTTTTGTAAGAAGTTTGTTATTAAGTATTTTATATCACAAAACTGATCTATTTCTTTGAAGATAAAAAAATATACTTTCTTTGATAAGGCTTAGACTTTTTTAACATTAATTTTAGAATAAAACAGAGACTTACATCTTTTTTTTAATTTTGTTTATAAGATCTCCCGAACTTTATGGCTATGGTATGCCAGAGTTTATACATATAAATACATTTTTATAATATATTGTGTATATTCGTGTTATATTATAATTATTAATAATATTATATTGACGACGTTTCGCTCTATTTTTAGTGACCCTACTTACTGTGCCAGCGGTCGCGGGTTCAAATTCCGCTGGGGGCATTAATTTGTGTGATAAACACGAATGTTTGTACTCCAGTCATGGGTGTTTATATTTATAATATGCATATATTTAAAGTTATATATGTGTAGTGTATCAACTATCTGGTATTCATAACACAAGCCTCGTCTCTAACCATGGAACTAGTTGGTACTGTGTGTAATGTCCCAACATATTTATTTATTATTTTATATTATATTATGACTAGACAACCACTCTCGTTTTGATAACGGCTGTATATAAGCCCTTAACAAAATTAGGTTAAGGCGAAAATCTACGCGTCTTTTAGTAGCTTTTCAAAGTATACCAAAATATCCTACGTCAACCATTTTATATCGACATAAATTTTCTGATAAACTATCTCTATTCAAAAAATCACATTTACATGTTGTGATACGCTACGTAGCAGAAGAAAGAGCAAATATCTTGTATATTAGATTAAGTTATATTACCTATTACAAAAGACAATTGATTATAATATTTTTAAATAAAGCGATCTTTTTGGACATTTTGGCGGATTTATTTAGATTTTTTGGTTTGGCACCAAATCAAAAATCAAACCAAATGAGCGAATAAATACAAAAAGATAGTTTTATTTTAAACTAGTGACTTACCCTTGCTTCGCTCGGGTGCGTCTCCTGGTACATTTTAATTATATATAAATAGTTATTAGCCAGCGTTAGAAATGTAAACTTCATTTCCTTTTAGTAAATTTTACGATGTTTTAATTGTTATTCTGTTATTCGATGTGGAGACAAATCCAACAAATCAAAGATCATGAAAATCGGTTCAGCCGTTCTTGAGTTATAAATGATGTAGCAAACCCGACTTTGTTTATTATATGTAAATAGATGTTAAATATTCGCGTAAATTTAAGAAAGTATTATGTTTAAATAAGTTGAAATTATGGAGGTGGTTTCGTTCATCCAATCATCATTAATTCGTTTCCTGCTCTATGCAGATAATGTACAATGTAAATGATTCATGCGTGTAAATAGTTTTTGACAGAAAGAAGTCTTATTTAATTCGGGTATACATTTTTTTTTTGTGTCAGTTATACGATATTTTATCCGATTGAAACTTTTAATATCTATGTTTTTAGAATATTATTTTAATGGGATTTAATGGTATACCTCTTTAGTTAAAAATAACCCACGTTTTATAAAACTTTACATAAAGATAGTTTGATATAATAAATACTATAATTACATAATACACTACACAATTTTGGAGCTAATCAACAATTCTAAAGTATATATTGACATCAATTTAGTCACTTCTAATTAAAAAAGTTAAAAAAGTTATAAGCTCTTAACCTAATTTTTAAAGCTCATTTTAAAAAAGGGATATAAATTTTTAAATAAACCCTCGTATTGAAATATGTATCCTAATTTTGGTTTACTTTTATCATGTTCAAATAAACAAGAAAATATAACAGGTTCGAAAAATACATTGTTGTGATATATAATATTATATCTATGAAGACGTATATGTTTGTGCAATTTTTCATGCAATTTTTGCAAATATAATTTGTAAAGGAAAGCAAAAATCTTTACTTATTTTCGAAAGATATTTTCATTTCTACCAATCTACATTCTCATAGTAGGAAATTCAAAATGGCTGAATTATTACTGAACATGGTGTAACATGGTTATGATATCAAAGCTCCGATAACTATTATATTATTTGTCTATTTGTCTGTATCCAGTGGATCGGTTGTAATGTGTGACATACATACATAGGCTATTTAGGCGAGCAGAAAGGCGGGCGAAAGCTAGTCAAAAATACTATGCGCATTTATTTAAATTGCTTTACTTCCGCCAATTATAATGAGCGTTAAAACGTTTTGAACTCGTAAAGTGAATTCCGACAATCTTAGCAATTCTGTTAGTCGAAGCGAATTTCTAAATTAGTTCGCATCTGATGGAAGCTCTCCAAACGTGATATCGCTGTACATTATTGTAATAAGAGTGTTCTGAGGCTTCTTTGACGAAGCAACGGTCGTGTGTAACCTCTCATTTTCCTTACCGAAATTCAAAGGAAGTCTTACAAAGCTTTGTTTTGCATCGCTCGCTCGGAGAAAACCTCTGAAAGGCTGGCTTTTTAGATAAGGCTCCCCTATAAATTCTCAGCATAGGGTGAAACGTTCTGAGTTAAAGTTTTTCTGTGGGAATGTGAGCAGCTGGTACAATTCCCATTCTAGTTTTCGAGGGTCGTTTCATGGTAAGTTATAAGCGAATCCTTTATATAAAAATGCAATTATGAGATGTTAAATTATAACGATTTTGGTACGTTTAGTGACCTTTTTTATAGGCGGGCGACCCTTCACGGTACATTTAATATGTATTCGAATTATCTGAGCAAGGGTAGACTAATGTTGTGGGACGAGATAGACCGAAAATGCCGAACATCTAAATGTATGTTTTGTTAAGTTGATATTGTTCACGGATTACGGAATTATTTATGTATTACAGACTATATAAGATATTATTTGTACAATTGAACTTTTTTTTTTAGTATAACATGCTTATTCTTAGTAGACTATTTATACTATTACAATAATTTTATATCTTATGTACGTAGAGGTATATAAAACAAAATTACCTAATTCTTAATTCCCATTCAATAAATCCTTTAAAAATGCAAGGTTCTTGCCTTAAGAATATATGAATGTATTACTTTATTGATCTAGTGGCTAGTTTTCGATATTAAGTTTATTGCCCAAAATTTTTATTAAAAGAACAGCGCTAAGAATATGAGTGGTTACATCACTATGCCTTGGAGAGTACCTACTTATGGCCATCCCATACAACTCAGAGGAAGCGGCCATCAACAAGAAGAATATTATTTACATATATAATATGTATAAGGAAATTATAAAAATTCTGTACGATTTAAGTTTAATACGGTTTTTGAAATAGGGAACACATAAATGTTAAATTAACATGTTTTCATGAAATAATTATATCCGACTATTTTAGGTAATATTATATTTTGCTGTAAAGGACCCCAATCTGATCATAGAAAAGGAAATAAAGTTCTAAGTATATAAAAGTCTTGCGTGTGCCATTAAGTAATAAAATTCACCGATAGTAACAATAAACCTAATATAATAGTTACGTTACTATTTCCAAATTGACTTTAACGGGTTTTATTTTTATTTTGAACCGACTTGAAAAGTGGAATATTTAAATTTACTATTCACTTTTATATACTGAGACGTTTTATTTTACTTACTTGCAAGTAAGTAAGGTCTAATATTTCACTGTTTCTATTTTTTGATGTTAACAAAACTGTAAATTAGATGACAGAAGAGAGCTTTTTCTTTGTCAGACAAATATATCCTCTATACGTCGATATACTCGTATTTCGATGCTATCACTATATAGCTATTTTTGCATCTACGTTAACTTTTATTATCATGAAGTTTTTCTACGATCACATATGAAGGTATGTATTCAGCCCTTTTTAAGGTCCCACTGCTGGGCACGGGCCTCCCTTCAGTACGAAGCGAATCAGGCCATAGTCCACCACGCTGACCAAGTGTGGATTGGCGGACTTCACATGTTTTTTGAAAACTTGCTAGGTTTTCTCAAACATGCAGGTTTCCTCACGATATTTTCCTTCACCGTAAGGCAAGTGGTAATCATGTTAAAAATGTTTCGCACATGAAAATATCAGAGGTGCGAGACCTGGGATTTGAACCCGCTTCACTCGGTTTCCCAAGCGAGCGCGTTACCACTGGGCTACCACTGCCTTACGATCACATAACCACATGAAAATTGGGATTAAATGTTACCATACCTTTGCAAAATAACTTTTCTTAATTAACTTGCCATGGATAAAACATAATTTATGTACCCTTTTTAATTAAAAAAAAATATATATATATTTATTTAGCAAAACGTGGTGTAGAAATCAAATTAACTACATAATTATATATTACAGTTATCCTATTGTATATGACAATAGCTTTTGTCTTGTAATAATATTATCGAATGGTTGTTACCTTGAAACGAAATAATTATTTTAAATCAAACTATTTTTAATTTTAATTTTCGCTTTTTTACTTCTACTTCTGATCAACTGAACTTAATCACTATTAAGGTTTTTGACGTCTAGCCACCCGATAATAATCTATACTTATAATATTTTGTTGAACTTGCTAATTCAGTATATATAATAAGTTTGAAAGCGCTCTGAAAATAGTAAGCGGATTTGAAAAAGCTTCTTAGCATTCAATAGCATGATTTTTGAGTTACGTAATAGGCTATCTATCTAGCTCATCACGTTACGACTTTTAGGATCGAAACAATTACATAAAAATGAACTACGTCAGCAAAGCTGCGAGAAAAGTTAGTTTGGTAATAAAAGAGAAATTGCTGAAGAGCCTTATAATATTATATTATGTATATTATCCTTATTTCACTTAATCTGTTAAGCCTTTGCAGCGTGAACATGTACGAGTAACAAGCACTCACACACTGGCTCACTCATTTACAAACTTTAATACTTCGAATAGATCCTAAATGCACAGAGTTTGAAGGGCTTAAGCAATTCAACTTAAGTTCTCCAAACTCTTGTATATCAAACAAGAGCCTTTCTAACCTGATTATATAGACAAGTTGACTGACTTTCTATTATCGATATCGTTAGGAGAGCATTTAAATTGACAAATTGTGACTTAACGATTTAATATTAAGCCGTTTCAACATATTGTTTAGTTTATTGGCAATGTTAGTTTAGTGGCATTTACGACTCACATTATATTTAAATATACATTTATATATTTTGGCACATTAACACACAGCACCATCTAGTTTCATGGTAAGCTCCGAGACTTGTGTTATGGATACCAGATAATTGATACACTACACATATATAACTTTAAATACATACATATTATAAATAAAAACACCCATGACTGGAGTACAAACATTCCTGCCCATCACACAAATGAATGTCCCCAGCGGGACTCGAACCCGCGACCGCTGACACAGAAAGTAGGGTCACTACAAACAGAGCCAAACGTGCCGTCGAATTCGAATAGTTATCTTAAGAATAACTGAATGTAATACTACTTACCAATAACAGATAATCGGATTTGGAAGTTACGTGTTGGTGAGTTCTTGAAGTCCACTCTGCACCGGTATACGCCTTCATCATCCAGTTGAACGGTGTCAAGTGTGAGGGAAGCGGGACGAGCGACAGTTGCAAAGTACGCACGGGGACCGAAAACATTCGGGTCAGACCACTGCAGAGCCTTGTTGAAAGATCGCCCGCGGACGTCGAAACTGGAACAATTGTATCATTTTATTTTATGCCATTACTACGAGTTGTCTACGATGTTAGCGATATTTTAAAAAATTAAGCTATGGAGGTATATCCTTGGGTATTGGAGAGCATATAACGACATACGCATATGACTGCGTTCTTGCTTACTTTATATCAGCATATAAACGTGTATTGAGTTTCTACTTTACGCTACATTTAATCTAGATCACTTAGCACATACTTTTTTTTATTAAAATTACTTAATACTAGTGACTCATCCACGCTTTGTTCGGTTGTTTTCCTGGATGCCTTATGTATATATAATATTATATATAAACAGCGCCACCCTTTGACAAATTTTACTACTAGCAGTAACCTATACGTTACTTTAGGTAATATCTGTGTATTTAATTTCATTCAAAACCATCAAGCCGTTTAAGGAGTAACTAACTGTCTATAAATGCAAAAGTAAAAAGAAGATTTTTTTGCACAAAATGTGTTCACTTTACTGTGAAATGATGAGCACATATTTTTTCCACTAACTTATTTAAAAAATAATGTGGTTTATGCGAAGTTTATTTGAAATTAACTTAAACACTCCCAGAGTGCTCACTTTGCAATGACAAATTGAAACGAGAGCTGTTTTGGTTTTTTTTAATTATAATTTTACTTGCTGTGGCAATTACGAAAATAGTGACTGTGTAATTCACACACGGTAGAAGTAAAACTTCAGAAAAGTAACCTACGAGAGAATGAGATGAATATAGAGTATCAGGAGTAGGGTAATTGTATTTATTTTTTATAATGGTTTTACCAAGTTTAAAAGTTATTTTACATTATATTTGACATACATATATTACATTTCATATTATTCAGTATTATTTTTGTTATTTTTTACTTCTTGTGTAATGTATTCTATCTCATTCTCTCGCCGGCTTAATCCTATATACATATTTTTGTGTTTGTCTCGTTACCAATCGATCAATCGAGTTTCAAATCACAACGATTCTGAAGTGTATCAATATTTTTTTCATGTGCACCTCAAACGTATGAAATCTTATTAATAAATATTTATTTTTGAATTTTTATTTAGCATGTAGCAAAATGAGTGCAATAAAAAAAAGGTTATAAAATATTATAGCAGTTTTTAACCTACTTTTGCCCAAGAAGCATTAAACATCTTTTATCTCAACTTTTTCCTTAAGAATCCGAAAGGAAACTGGAATTCGTCATACTCCTTTCTTTCATAACTACTTGTTGAGTATCTTGTTTATTTTAGAACTGAAACAAGCACTTGTTTTGTCTTTATAAAGATACTAATGCCTAATTTGATTATATTTATTTAAAATCTTATGAAAAGTATAATATTGCATAACATTTATTTTATAGATAATAGTTTATATATATATATATATATATATATATATATATATATATATATAAATTGCTATTCGTTAGTCTCGCTAAAACTCAAAAACGGCTGGACCGATTTGAATAATTCTTTTTTTTTATTAGGGGCGTGTCAGGAGTGGTTTAAATATATAAAAATATTGCGAAAACAAAAAAAAAAAAACAGCTGGAAAATCAAAAAGTTCTGAACTGTTTATTTTGTATGGGAATCACTAACAGTTAAAACGTACCTAGGGACGAACACGAGCGAAGCGAGGGTGAGTCGCTAGTTTGAAATAAATATTATCCATCATAATAATCCCTCTCATATTTTAGTATTTCATATGATGGTTACATTTATAAATCCAACGTTATTAAATGAAAAAGTTTCAATTTTTTTGTCCAATAATTTCGGAGTTTTAAAGTGAGATTTTCGTCTAATACCTCTTAATTAAAAAGGTGTCCCGGCCTTAAAATCACTATAAATTCACTTGAGGTTGAATTTTTTTTTTGAAATTTATATGGGATCACTTTTACAGTATTAGTTCTTATAAAAACAGTTTAAAATTAAAAAAAGAATGAGTTGAGTACTTCCTTTTAAAGTTGAAAGTATAGACAAATAGGCACATGATACTTTAAGCTTTATTTATTTCGAAAGTACGCAACAAAGTAAAAGCTACGAGTAAGTACGATTTACATCAACTAATTATTTTGATTAGATCTTGTGAAGCTTTTCATTTCAAAGACCATTTATCATCAAAAGAAATTTCGAATTAGTCTTAAAGACAACAATCATATTCTATTACATGAATTTGACAATACATTTCATTAAAAATAATTGTTTTCTTACCAATAATATGATGTCAGAAAGCTTTAGAATCATATGTGATATTTTTTACTAAAGTAATGTATGTATAATATATAATTAAGCCATTCATACACTGATTCTTCAGTACAACTCTTCCATGAATGTGTTCTTGAATTTTAATTGATGTTCCATTGAAACGAAACTCATGCATGAATCATTATAAGTAAGAATTCATTATTTCTGTTATATTATTATGTGAAGAGCCGAGTGCCACACGCTGCTTTACATTTTTATATCACATTTTTAACCACCCATTCCCAACTGTTTTAATTACTATTTTGACCGATTTCAAAATAAGAGAAGGCACTCCATTCGAATATACTCTTTGAATTACAATGCATTGTTCTTATGACTGTTTTTTTTTTATTTCAAAATAACATATCTTACATCTTTTTAACCGACTTCAAAAAGAAGGAGGTTCTCAATCCGATTGGTATTTTTTTTATGTATGTACAGCGATTACGCTGAGATTATGATCCGATTTACGTGATTCTTCTTTAGTTTGATACGGAGTAGTTGCCATATATATTTAACATAGTATAGCCCAGTAGTTTTCATTTTGATTGATTTGATAAGCCCAATACCTTAGAATCGGATTTGAGAGCCAGAATTTTTAGTGTTACTAATAAAAGCGAATTTTAGTTTGTCAGTCTTCATACTTTGCTACTACTATTATGTCCACACTAAAAAGGGAAACTAAAAACTTTTTAAGAAAAAAATAAAAACCGATTTTTTTCTTAAAAAGTTTTTTATATTTCTATGTACGATTTTTAGATGAAACTTTTTTATAAAAAAAGAATTCTTCAGTATAAAATATAATGCAAATTTTAGGAATGTGATCAGAATTATTTATTTTGACTCCATCGTGCTGAGCCAAGTTCAGCACGATGGAATCAGAATAAACTCTTTTCTCATTTATGTTTATGAACGTTACGATCAATAATACTTAACTAGCGACTCACCCTCGCTTCACTCAGTTTGTCCCTAGGTACGGTTTTGACGGTTAGTATGAAATACAAATCTTTGAATTTCTCGGCTTTTCTGTACTATAAAATGCATGTATTATACATATAAATCTTCCTCTTGAGTCACTCTATCTATTAAAAAAACTACATCAAAATCCTTTGCGCAGAAAGATCTAAGCATACATAGGGACAGACAGACAGCGGGAAGCGACTTTGTTTTATACTATGTAGTGATTCAGAAGCAAATATCTTCTTTGAATAAGTTGATTTTTGCATATTTCAATTTATTTAAACAAAAAATACGTATGATATGAACCACTAGACAATAATTTGAATATCGCATTAATATTATAAATATCACATTGTGCTTATTATCCTTTAAAAAAATTACGAATGAAAAAAAGCTTATATCCTGCCTGCATAATATAGTCCATTTCTTATCCATAGACATATCACGTGAGCTTTTTAAAAACAGACTAAAATATAGTTTTAAATATAAATCTAAACAGCCACTACCAAAGATATAAGTTTAACGGCTTGTATTAAGTCTAACACCACATTATGTCCTGGTTAGCGATATAGCCCCCAGGGGATAGATTAAGTTAGCGAGTGTAATTCCTATCCTAAGCTTAAATAATGGCCTAATTTTTACCACTGCGTCTACTCTACAATGCTCTATTTTTAAAGTATCATGTAAAAATAGAGCTTTTTGCTTATCATGTTTCATTAAAAGCTTAGATCATCATGGTGACTATTTACAGTTGTAATGTTTGTTTTGTTAGTGTTTAAAAACAAAGCACTCTTCAGACGCTATTTTTAAATAATTAAATACAATGGGCTTCACTTTTAATATAAACTAAATCTATTTTTGGTAATTATAATGAATTATTATCAGTCAAGATATACGTTCGATTCCGTTCTTTATGATTTTTGAAGTGACTACATCGTTTGGGTGGGAAAGGTACTCCGTTAGTCTATCGGTTCAATAAATCAAGCCAAGTGAACATTTTACATTACACAAAAAAAGCATATAATTAAAAGAGTTCATACAAGTTGATTTTGTTCTTAAAAATCGTATACATAAAAGAGTTAATAGTAGGTATATTAAAGCAAATTGAAAAGCGAAGCTATAAATAATAATTGGACAAGTGTGAATCGTTACGTTAAGAGTTTTAACTAATATTCAATATTCATATTATTTGTAGTTATAAAACTGAAATATGTACAGAGTCCCCGGTACTATCGACTCACCCTTTATTGATTTAAAAAAAATACAAAAATAAAAACGACTTGATCACGCAAGTATCATAACTGGCGTTATCAAGACAAATCGATTGTCGTATGAATCATCAAAATAGGCTAAGCCGTTTAGCAATACGCAGAAACATAGGATCGGACCTATATATGTACACTAGCATTTCCCGCGGCTCCGCCCGCGTTCAGATGATCAATAACCAAATTCTTAGGTTTTACACATTAGTATACTCTTACATATATCACTTTCATTGCGCACCGCATGATTGGTAAATAATGGCAGAGATTGACAATGCCACAAAGGTTCCTCCGTTAATCTCATAGTTGATTTAGTAATATTGCACTTTTTGTGTTAGCAATAACATTTATGTAAGTCTATACTACTGTTTTGTATGTTTATTTAATTTTGGGCAATAAACTCTCAAACTACGGAATTAATTTTAATCATTTTTTACTAATAGACAGCCAGCGCTCTCCCCCCTCACGATCGCCCCGCCCTCGCCTTGCATCGGGCTGAGAGCGCGCTCACCCATAGTCCGCGTAAAGTTAAATATGTATATTTTAAAACTATGATATCTCCTAAGATATTCATTGAAATCAAATGATGTCAAGGGCAATTTTGTTCAAAATTAAATACTTGTGATGAATAACGTATTTATTTTGATAAGGATTAATATCATGTTTATAAAAACGCCTTCGGAAGTAATGCATTATTTTAGAACAAAGTTGATTACTATAAATAGGGTTATATTGAGTCAACCTTAAAAGATAGACATATCCTGTCGCGGACTTTTTTTTAGAACTTTTAAAGGGGAACAATTCCGTCATACACTATTTTTGCGTAACTTTAACCGTTTACGCAGCGTACGCAACGGAAGCTCTCAAAAGGAATCATTTTTTCCCGTTTTTGCAACATTTTTCATTTATGCTCCACTCCTATTGGTCGTAGCTTGATGTTATATAGCCTAAAGCCTTCCTCGATAAATTGACTATCCAACACAAAAAGAATTTTTCAATTCCAACCAGTAGTTTAGTAGTAACAAACAAACAAACAAACAAACAAACAATCAAACAAACTCTTCAGCTTTATAATATTAGTATAGATATATGAAAAATGACCCTCCTTTGGGCTTCGCCGCAGTTGGGTAAAAAGTAGCTGTTATTCTGCGTATCTTGTGTTCATAGCATTCTTGAAATTTAAGGTATTTTCTACCCAACTGGTAAAGGAATCTTTGAACCAAAGTTCAAAGGGTGGGTCAAAACCCAGTAAAGAAACCAACAACGTTAAAACACCAAAATCACAAAATAAACACACATTCCTATAATATTGTAATTTAATTTGGATCACAAACATTTTAATTCCTTTAACATCATGATTTCATAATTAATTCAAGGTAATTAGTTATATGATTAACAAGTATTATAAATTTCATTTTCTATTTTAATATCAATTATTATATTGTGTATTTAAATAGTTATCGAATTATGGCACACTATCAACAAATTAGTGCGATTCGTATTTTATCTAGATAAATTTTGTGGCTTTGTTTGCATATTGTAAATAAAAAAGAGGTTGTAAATTATGAAAATATTAAATACTAGCGGCTCACCCTCGCTTCGCTCGGGTTCTCCTCTAGAGAAACAAAAATAAACCTATCCCACTGGTACCGTACAATTTTTCCGAGATAAAAAGTAGCCTATGTGTAATTCTGATGTATTAGCTACATTTTTGTAAAGTTTCATTAAAATCCATTGATTGAGTATTTGCGTGAACGAGTAACAAACATACATCCATACATACATTCTTACAAACTTTCTCGTTTATAATATTAGCAGGATTTAGTTAATTGAAAATAATCTGACATATGAAACTAGACGTCTAGAGTTCGATAAGGTATAAGGATAAGGTAAGGTATTAGTTCTTTTCCTGGGTTACTAAATCGGCGAGCCTTTTGTAACTAATAAAGTTTAGTTACACACAATAATTCATAAAGTTTTGCAACATTATGATATTAACTAGAATTATATATATTTTTAGGATAGTTGGAGGGTATATATAATGTATGTGTGTGTGACATATATATATATATATATATATATATATATATATAAATTGTAACTAAGCCGAATCTGTACATTAAATACGTAACTAAGGACGAACCCGATAACACTGAAGCTCGTCAATAGCTACTAAATAAAAAAAAAATCGGTTGACAAACAGAGGAGAAAAACGGACTAAACTGTTTTTTTAATCTTTGCTTATTTATACATAGACAGACTTATTTCTCTTCGCTATCTTCTTTTTATTGTCATTCCGATTTATTTATAAGTTTATTTACTATCGTCATACAAACTCACTATAAAATAAATATAATTTAAAATATAAAATTGCTTAAACTGTTAGATTAATTATTATTTATAGATATAATTACTTATAAAATTACAACCTATATTCGGTATTATTTGTATATGTTCATTATTAATATATTATATTATTACGATTGAATAATTTATCGAGCAATTTATATCTATATTACAGAATTATTGAGTAATAAATAAAATTAGAGTAATATCAAAATAGCTTATCTACATTGAAGTCATATGGCTATTTGTACAATGACAATCCAAACGATCATTAATGTTTCTTAACTTTCTGTTGGTTTGTCGGATACTTTATTTTCGATGTACGGTTGACCGATATTTCAATAGCAGTGAGATACTCGTATCAATGTAGGTAACCACCGCCAGTTTACCAACTCCAAGCCACTATTGCCTACTCGGGATTTGAACCTAGGACATTAGTATCTATAGGCTTGCTAGCTACTAATTTATACTGTGGCAGCTTATATTTACATACAAAATGTTTTAAACTTTTCGTTATTTTTCTTTCGAGATAAGCATATTGATATTAATGAGTAATGACCAATCGGAAACCAAACTTTTTATGGCAGTAAGAAGCATTTGCACAAATGCTCATACGAGTACAACAAAAGTAATTAAATACATCACTAAAAATGAATTAAATTAAGAAAATAATCATTACGTGGTTTTCCGCAATAAAATATAATGAACGGTACCGATAAAACAGCGCATAATTGATTCAATCTCGTAAAAATCTTGTTCATCTTAACAAGCTATACAAATATCGTCCTGATTTACGACGCAGTAACAATTTCATCCAGTACTATCTCCCATCAGATCTTATTTTATGGCGTGTGTGATACTAAAACCGCTAAGGTAATTCATAGTTATCGGCTGCAGCTGGTACCAATTAAACTACGGTTAATTAATATTTGACATTATGGTGTGATATATGTTTTAAATTGACAACATGACGTCAATATTTGAGAATTCTCTTTTGCGTTCGTTCATTGACGCCTGATCAAGTCCGTAAATGAGTTTTCATTTTAGATGTAAAATGTGTACAACATATTTTTCAATCTAAAGTGTACTACATTTATTAATCACCGCATTTTGTTGCAAAAGTAAATATGAAGGCGATATTCTAACGATTATTCTGCTTTAAAGACAACTAGTATCTGGACGACCTGGGAGTTTTGGCCAAAAGTACAATTTTCTTATTAATTTGGCTTAAAAACAAAAAAAAAAACTAAAAACTTGAATAAATACAAAAAAAAAAACAAAAGTAAAAACTTTGTGTCCGACCGGGATTCGAACCCGGACACCTGTGATTGACAATGTTGCGCCTTCGCCGCTTGACCACGATGCTTATGCTCGAGCGTGCGATATTAGCGACTATATTTTGCGTTGCGAAAGGAAATCGTATGAAAACTCGAAAACACGTGTTTTCTCAGACATAAGACTAATCTAGATCGATTTTTCGCTCCCGAAAACACCCACATACCAAATTTCAACAAAATCGTTAGAGCCGTTTCCGAGGTTGCCGGTATAGATATACAAGAATTACTCGTTTAAATATATTAGATGATATTATTATCCCCATTATACTGACGTCTACCAAGAGCAAAATTGTAAAACAGTATAGAAATAATTTAAATATAATTTCTCTAATCCTATACATTTAAAATCAAAATTCAACATTTCTATAAAACAGAGTTACAACGCTGTTGTTACAGGTGTATAAAGGCGTTAATCTTTATTATATTGCATTCAATAATTTAAATTTCCAAAACTTGGAGACATAGTGAAAACACGAGAGGAAGCTGGCATATCTGAGTACCCAGCTAGTAGATCTCTCAAGACATGTGAAGTTTGACTTTGGACTTGGTCAATGTACTACAGCTTGATCCACCTCACATTCATCAATGCGAAGGAAGTGGAAGGGATTGGGACGTTATAAAGAGCTAAAAGGTTACATACATTCTGTTATGTACATTGTGAAGTTATGAATAAGGGATATTATGAAAATTCAACATAATTAAATTCGAATTAATGTTTTTGCGCACTATCCTATGCAGGAACCATTGTTTTTCTTCGACCTCTCCGATCCTTGGTTAAATTAACTATTGAATTTTCATGTACTGAACAAAAATGGTACTCAGCACAATTTAAAGGAGACCTTAAAAAAATCTATATCTATAATTATAATGATGTCAATGGTATACAATTAATATTTTTTAACTATATTTTTAATTTTATCTTTCAAATGTAATTTGTAATCTCTTTTTAAACAAAACAGCAAGGTATTTTTCAACTGGGCTTTTACTTAATAGATAACAGTTTAATTATAAAACAAAAAACCGCGTGTGTGTACCTATGTGCGCTCGTAAGAAGTTATACTTCTTTGGTGTAACAAAACAAAAATAACTAAAGATTTCATCCCGTATGTGACAACTCTCTGTTTGTAAAATAAGTTAATTAAATAATTAAATAAGGCATATTGCAATCATATATTAATAGAATATCATTTAAGGAAAGAATATAATATATCATTTGTCAGACAATAACAACGGTTACCATGGCAACAAACAGTTATCAGCTAACTTCACCATAGCGCTTTCAGCTAACTTCATCATGTCGCTTTTGCGCTGTCGGTGTCCGCGCATCGTTAAAATTTTACTTTCATAATTTTTTCCAAACGTCCCAAAAGAAGTCTAACTTCAATAAGGAAAATTACAATCCAACGTAGAAAATGAACCCTTTACCTGCAGCGTAGTCCTTAGGATTACATATCGCCTCTTTGCTTCAATAATGTGTTATCATGAAAAACGCAATTTTACAGGAGAACGTTTTTTAAGTTTCAAAAAATTATCGTGTCTAAATGAATAGCTTTTTTACCATTGACCTAAAATTGATTACATTATAGACAAATAAACTATCTGAAAATACATCAAAATATCTGACTATTTGAAAATTGAGCAAGAAATTGACATATTTATAAAAAGGGGGAAATTATGTCACGTTGTTGCTGCAAATATTTAGTAAGATGACTGTTACAAACTAGTTTGTCACGGTTTTGATGATATTACTTTTGTGATATTACTGAGTTATATTAATAAAGAAACGTTGTTGAAATGAAAGCTTTTAGATTTGAGAACCATTTTTTATTGGAATAAAGTGTAATTGCAACCACAACGTTTATTTCTATTACAAAATATTATGTTTAGTACTTAGTCAGACTGATATCACAAAAAAATCATCACAAGTCATATTGTACATTAAAAACTAATACGCAGGTATTTATCACTAAAGAAATTAAAATATCAGCTTAAAATTAAACAAAAAGCTAACAATCTTAAAAAATTAATCAGACTATGATAATTAAGTAAAAATTAAACATTTATAACAAGTCAAGTTAACCAAATCAAGTATCTAACATACTCAGATCAAAATAAATCAACTAAACGCACTTAGTGGCCATTAAGGCTTTCAGTCTCGTAATATTTACGAGTCCCGGGAAAAAAAATCGAGACTCGGTGTGGTCTCGAAATATCCGGAAAAAACGAGACTTTCGAGACTACTTCAAAAATTGGTTTCATACTCATAGGCTAGGCAGTTAAGTAGTCGATGCAAGGTATTTCAATAAAGTACTTTATTATTCATACTGTTACAAACTCAAATACAAGTAAAATTAACAATTATTAGGTCCTTACATATAAAATTGGCGATTTTATATGGAAAACACAAAACGAAAAAAATAATTAATTTTATATTTAATCAGCCAAAGTATGTACCATTGTTATCTATGCACTATTGTATTTTTTTCCTTGCAAGAAATTGTCCAAATTCCGTAAAAGCGGTAATCTGTTTGAGAAAGGTATGGGGAGTAGGGTGGGTGTCGGAAACATTCCAATCGCAGCTCCCTGCTCCTCTAATTTAGCGACCGTCTGTTGTGCAGTGTGTGGTCTAACGTTTTCCTGAAGCAGCAGTGGGCTAGAGCACAATTGCTCTAGCTAACTCTGGTCAATACCAGTCTCGGTTGTTTAACGGCTAGCTTTTCCATCATGGTTTGCAATTGTACACAATACAGATCTTGCCGTAATCGTCTGGCCAGATCTTAGACCAGACACTTACCAGTACCTTTTCCTGAGCTTGAGTGAACATTTGCTTGGGGCAGGTATTCTCTTGGATTCAACCATTGTGATGAGCGTTTCCGATTATTGTATAGGATCCGATGCGATTCAAAATCCTCTCGTTATTATGACGGTTGAGTAATGTGTTTGTTGGTGTGCTTCACTCAATTCATGCGGTACCCATTTTTCTAACTTTTTCATTTTTCCAATTTGTTTCAAATGAATGAAAATAGCTTTATCACTCACATCGAAGCTTGCCGCTAACTCTGACGTGGTTTGCGATGGATCTGTTTCCACGATCACTTTTAATTCTTCATTGTCAATTTAGGTCTTCGGCCATCCACGGGGTTTCTTTTATAGATCAAAATTTCCAGAACAAAAACGTTGGAACCATAACCGTATTTTCTTTTACAGTAGCTTCCCCATACACATCGTTAATCCTTCGAGCTGTTTCTGCAGCGCTGGTGCCACGGCGAAATTTTAAGTTTTCCATATTGTGAACAGAGTGATTCAAAGAAAAATTAAATGGCGCGAAAAAAATGAATCTCTAAATTCGAAAAACAAATACATAAGCCTAAAATTGAAATAAATTTGAATTTGGAATTCTTAACCAAACGCCAGATATTTGAGATTAAAGTAGCCAGTTCATCAAAACGCCAATTTGATATGTAAGGACCTAATATTTATGAGTTTTTTTCATTTTTACAGTAGGCACGTAAGCACAAAGAGTATTTAATGTCCTTTCAGACAGAAAGAATCTGATTTTATTACAAAACTTCTCCAATCAACACTCAACAAACTCTATTTCTACGCTAGTATTAGATAGGGGATAGATATTAAATAGTTATATAGCGATGGTTTAGTAGTTCCCTCTGTGGTCTCTTCCTAAGTTTCACTTTATAGTGCTGTGCACATACCGTATGCCGTAACCGGAATAAAAAAATGTAGAAAAAGTAAAGTCTCAAAAGTCTTGTTATTCCCGAGACTGGCGGTAGCAGTCTCGCGTCTCGAAAATTCGAAAAAATTGTCGAGACTCTCGAAATTTTCGAGACCGAGACTCCCGGGATGAAAGCCCTAGTGGCCATGGCATGGCACATAATGTAAGGACAGTTTATTAACTTAAAATCATATGTTTACTTATAATTATAGCCCTTTGCATCAGTCACACACATATTGTCTTAAATTATTAGTCTTGGGTTTGCTTTGGTATATGTGTCATGAGCAGCCTTTTAAGTAGTTATCTATAAAATCACTATTCTCACAATTCTACAAAAAATCATAAAATGGCCTGTGATATTATAATTATTATTAATTAGGTTTTTCTTAACCAAATCCATAAGATCTGCTTTTTTTATCAAATAAACCAGGTGTTTCATCATAAGCATTTTTTAATTCCAAATTCTTGTTCTTTTTACACGACAGCGAGGAAACTATTATGTTTTTCACGCCTATCTTTGTATGTTTGTTTGTTCGTAATATTCTTTATTCCCTCATATCTTTCAAACCACTCGATAGATTTATGTTATTAAGCTATCGTTAGGTATCATTAGTCCAAGTGTTCTTAGATAAGTGACGTTAAAAAAAAATATAGAGGGCTGCTAGATTTCATTGTTTAAGGTAAAAAAAAAACTCTTTTTCTGCAATATGGGTATCAAATTAAAGGGCTCATAACAAGGATTCCAAAAAGGTATAGCATCCCTATCTTATTCATTTTAAGTAACAATTTAGGTTATATAATGATTTAAAGATGGTTAAGAAAAAATATTTAAAAAGCTGGAAATAAATAAATATATTATAAAAATAAAAAAAGCACGACTGCATAAAAGCTTACTAAAAAGATGAAAGTTCACGAAGGCATATGCAGTCGGAGACATACACGTTTCATCCTTGCCGCGAGATGTATACACTCGTATGTACCGTTTTATCAAGTACTTATGAGTAACTGAATTAAGATTTGCTATTGTTTTTATTAAAGATACATACAGATCATAAATTTATTTTTCTGCTGGCAAGCACAATTATCTTAATAGAACACAACATCCAGATTGTCGAGATATTTGTAAACGCATGTATCGATTTCGTTCACACCTCTGTTAGCGTTTGACCCATCCCAAACATAGCTTTCAAAGCATTTATTCTAAATGTTGTATATAGTTAAATTAAATACTATCAATTTAGACTTATAATAGAAGACAGAGATGTCTCCTTTGGGGCATTGAAAAACTGCTTGTAGGTTGTAACCAGGAACAAGTACTTCATGATTTTTTCATTATAATCTTTCTCTGCACGAGACAGAACTTTTTTTATTTTGATGTGTGTCGTAGCTTTCTTTTAGACGTTCTTTCTGTTCTTCAGTGCTTTATTTTTACAAGTTTCAAATTCATCACGTAAGTCCTTTTTAGGAACAAAGAATGAAATATTAAAATCTTGCGTAAATATACCTACGGTAAAACATTAAATATGAGGCAAATGGTATATTTTGGTCAATACACATACAATACAATATATAAACCTGTACTACCCACTGCTACGGGAGCACTTAAATTTGCAGTTGCTATTGCAAGTTCAAGTAATTTTTACTACAAGATCCCATAGCGTTTTGAAAAAATAAGTACAAGTAAATATTTATTATAGTATAAACAACGTAATATTATGTACGAATAATTCTCGATAAATTTTTATTTTTTATCCAATAACGTTACATGAGCAAATAACTACAATTAGATTTTTGTATTAGAAAAAGTTTCATCATCTACAATGTAGCATCCTAAGATAACATAAAGCAAAATGTTCGTTCTTTCGGTAATAATGTGACATAAGTATTTTTAACAGGGAACATTCTAAACACATTTTTCACCAACACTGTGTTAAACACGCATATCACATTATGAAATGCAAAATGTTATATTATTGAATGACACCTACCTTTGCAACCAGAATGTGATATTACTGGGATGTCACATTTTTACTAAAATCCGAGAGCAACTTCCACAGCGACAACTGTTTTGTTTCGTTGATGAAACAAAACACCTCGTTGTAAAACAACAACGCGATATCGCGATCTAGCACAGTACCGCCGTCTCTTCCACTCATAGTTTCGCTATTATTAGTGTAAAAGGTACCACGTTTTTTGAAAAAATAAAATCAGATACGGCGATTTTAAATATCAAATAAAAAAAAATTGGCTCTTTCGGACTTGTCACGTTATTGAAGCAAAGAGGCGATATTATTACTAAACCTGTCTAACATTATGTCTGAAAGTATTTTTACTACGGCATGTAAATTGTACATACTTAAGACTTATTTAAATATTCTCTTTCTCAAAGCCCAATGTGTACATAATGCTAGATGACGGCAAGGAGAATATTTATATGGAGATAATAAGACGTTATTATGTAAGCAATGTAATTTATAGTAATTAAATCAATATTAATTTTAAGTTTACATAAAACATTTTCAAATTTAAATAGGAAACGGAAGAAAATTAATAGCATACTGTATTTTCACGAATTACGAACGTGCATATATTTTTCTAAAAATAATTATAAAATTTTTTTGGTAAACTCTTTTTATTGAAATTAAGATTTATGGTCCCTATTTTGGAGTTATTCGAAATTTCCGAACAAATCAACACGGATCTATTCAAGCGTGTCGGGACCGAAACACAGGCTCGATAGTAATGCTTCGTGTTTTTTACGATATGATGACTTCCAATCCAATATTAAAATGTCAACTGTCAAAGTAAATTCAACTCAGTCGCAAAGCAAATAAGGTGTATATTCGAATGTCTAAGTAACTTTTCTGTTGATATCTAGTATACGGAAGTCTCTATCTCCGGAAATCCACTGCGGCTACCGGTCTGCGATTACATACATATCTCCAAATGATATACTGTATGTAGCGAATAATGATAATTTTTCTATCAATTGAATGATTTCAATGCCTTTTTGTCACATTATAAAATTGATTTATTGCTCTATATGACGTTGAAAATAAAGGAAAAATCCTAAAAAAAAAACGTTTGCTTGTTTACAAAATTTTGTAAGAATTTAAAATTTACATAGGTACATAAATAACAATGTGAATATTCGTTTGTGCAAAACCGCAACCGCTTTGCAATTTGGTTACGCAAATATTTAATTGAATAAATATTATACGTTATACATTTTATTGTAACTCACCACTAGATGTAGTTACACCAATAAACTTAACGACATGAAAATTTGTATATAGTATAATATGTATTTAAGGAATAATATTTTCACGCCATCCAAAAAAAGAGCTTGAATTAAATAACTATATAATAAAAAAAATCATGATATATCTTCTTAACCACATGAAATTCAGTTCAAAAGCTTTTGTTTTAATATTTTAAAGTAACAACAATCGGCTCGTTATAAATTTTGCACTTTTAGTAAGCCCGATACAAAGCGATATGCGTACAATGCGTAAATATCTGGGTAAAAATAAATCAGCGAAACAGTCACCGAGTCAAAAACGCTTGCAATTTAAAACACGGAAAAGCATAGACCGTGTATTTTTATACAAATAGCAAATACAACCCCGTATTGATTGATATCACTTTTGATTTGATTAAGTGGGTCGCCTCTCCCGAATTTGGTTCTGCCATTGATTACGTACGAGTTTACATGCTCTTTTTACACAACTTGGTACAAAAGCGTAAATACATAAATTTAGAAACGCTGTATGGAAATGAAATGTGTATATATATACGTATTTCTTAGCAAAGAAAAATTGTATTTTAATTGCTTTATTTCATTGGTAAGTACAATAAGTACTATAAGATATATGTATATTGTTAGTATTTTAAATATTTGGGTTCAACAACTTCCTGGTTTTGTCTTTCTATATTAACATATATGTATTCCATTACATAAACAGGTTTCCAACGTTTGCAATCTTTCCAGGCAAGCTTTGGAATGGCTTAACCCGCATAAAATTAAAAAAAATATGCCAAATTGACACAGAATATACTCGTATTTAAAATTGTTTAAGTAAAGTTTAAGTAGTCATTTCATATGCATTAAACCACACTATACCAGGCGGTTGTTGAAATTATATAAGCGCAGGTTATAAGAAGTATTAAAGTCCATGCTTCCACATATTATTTATTATATATTTTTTTTATTTATAAATAATTTATTACAAACAAGGATAACATGAAAATAAAGAGAAAAGTAACAAAAATGTACGCAAAGGCGGTCTCATTTATTACAGATAACCTTTGGTAAAAGAATTAATGAAACAGTAAACAGGACGATACTATCAATATTATATATATATATATATATATATATATATATATATATATATATATATATATATATATATACACATACATACATGCTCAAAAATATACATAAATAAATAAATAAGTCAAATATAAAAACATATACATTATACAGTATACACATAAATACATTTATATAAAATAAATACATATAAACATGTATAAATATTATTTATACACTATATCTAGAGAGGTTTTTTGTTTATTTATTATAATATGTTAAGTATATACCAAGAAAATAAAATAATATTATTCCTCTTCTAACAATTTACTCGTTTAGTGAAAATAAAAATAACTAGGTACTAATATTATATTCTTACTTGTATGTGGTCTCGTTTAATTTTATTCGCTTTTTATTCTTTAGAATTAATAGTATAAAACTATAAAAGTACTAAAGACAGAAACGCTCAGTATCTTTTTTCGCTTGCTTGTCAACCGATTTTTTTAGTAACTAATGACGAGCTTTAATCTTAAAAAAAATTAAAGAGTGCGTGTATGAATGTGTACATGCGCCAGAAGTAAAACTTCTGTAGGTTATCGGTACTCTTTATGAAATTCAGTTTATGTTTTAAATAATTAGAATAGGTGAGATACTAAAAAAAAATATTAAATAATGCGTATTAGGCATATTACAATCATATATTTATAGAATATTGTTTAAGGAGACAATATATTAATATTATATATCATTTGTCAGACAATAACAACGATTACCATGACAACAAATGGTCGCCTCGCCCGATCACACTTTTCGTAACGCTCTTGTCAAGCATTTACCAGCTTACTCCCCAAGTCAAGCGTGCCTAAAGAAGTTTTGCTTCAAAAATATTTTGACATGACATGTCATGATATGTAGCTTAACAACAGGATTTCAACTAGGCACGTTCGGTTCAGGACTCTGAAACCTAGTAAGTTTTAAGTATATTTTATTTATTAAAAATATGTCAATTTTAGCCCATTGAATTAAAATTGGATTTTAGCACACTTGCTGAAAAATATAAATAAAATTAAGTAATTGAAACTAGGGTTCTAAAATTTTCATGTGCGTATCTTTTTTGCCAATCAATGCAATTGCCATTTGCTCATATGGAAAATGACAAACAAAATAAATAAACAATGAGCTGTTATTTGCTTACTTGCGTATTCAAATTACACAAAAAACTCCAAGTATGACTAAAATACGGTGAATATTTTGTAAAATCGAGAGCTAAAATAATATTTAAATATTAAAATAGTGAATGTTAACAAAATAGTGGTGTAGTGTAAAGCTATACATACATTACACTATAAAGTACAAAATAAAATGTGCATGTTTTATTTCATAATTGAGATGTACGATATTATTTAACTTGCTGTTATGATTGATTGGGATTCTATTTGGCTATGAAAAAAAAACTTTATTAGGAAAACTAGCGACTCACCCTCGCTCCGTTCGGGGACCTGCTTACGTTTTAACGTTTAGTATAGATTTCTCAGATATGAGATATTTTTCCACAGTAAAAAGTATCCTATATGTTGACCCGGATAACCAGCTATCATCATACCAAATTTCATCAAAATCCCTTCCAGTGGTTTTCAGTCACAGTCAGACAGACAGACAGACGAAAATTCTAAAACTATAGATTCGGCCTCTGTAGCGATAATAATATCTATTCCAATAAGATTTTCCAAAAAATATTTAATGTACAGATTCGTCTTAGTTACAATTTTATTATATGTATAGGATTACACTATAACACCTTTAATAATCATTTTATGAAAGTAGTGCAATGATAAGTTGCATTCGACAAAACTTATGTAAAATATTCATGCTACGTGAAATGCTACGGAGCTACGAGTGCTTCAGGGATAGGACGCAACGATTGTATAAACAAATAGGTGCATTTGAGATCTACGAGTCGATGCATACCTTGTATTTCTGGTATAAAATAAAGAGTACATTTTATTATGATGAATTTTTAATAAAAATAATATTAAAATATATGAAATAATGCATTCCAAATGTACTAGTACTAATAAAAACTAAGTGTGTACGTTTATCGGTATTTTCTATAATTTATAAAATTTTCTTATAATTTTTAGTTAGATTAGCTTAAATTAGGAAGCTTAACGTAATTTAATACATAAAATAAAAACAGATATTTTCATCCAATGTATGGACGTGGTCACAAAATCTGCCTTTATTTATAAATTAAGGTATCTGATTTATATTAATTCAAAACAATGTGATAAGACTAAGAAAATGCCTAAACTGCTTAAGTTATGTAAATGTCCTCCTTAGTCAAAATTATTCCTTTAAACACTTTGCAGTAGAAACCCTCGCCCCATGAAGTAAATGCTAAAAATATCTTATAAAACGAAACAACTCAGCTTATCACCTCTACCGGTGAAAAGAGAGCTGGCTCAGCTTTAGACAAAAAAATTGGCAATACGATTCAGTAGGGGAACGCAGTTAGCATTCCACGCAGTTATCTGTCTGTTTATTAAGACTACTATTTTATAATAACTACATACATACGTACAAATGAAATATTTTTTTTATTTTTAGCTAGTGTTCGTAATTTGACCATGATCACTAGTGAAAATCTGAGGAAAACATGAATAGAGTTCACTTATCTATATAAAAAAATAATTGTTTTTATATTTTTTCAATTAATGACAAAACTCGTCAACAGTAACTAAACAAAAAAAAAAAAGAAAATTGGAAAAGGAGAAAAAGGTACTGAACTGTTTTGTTTTTACCTATTTATATATAGACTAGCAACTCACCCTTGCTTCGCTCGGGTTCGTCCCTACGTACGTTTTAACGGTTGGTATGGAATAGATAGACTATATATTATATGATACCCTATAGCCTTCCTTAATAAATCAATCTATCTAATACAAAATTTTTCAAATCGGATTAGTAGTTCCTAAGAATAGCTCTTTCAAACAAACAAACTCTGCCTTTTTATAATATTAGTATACATTATATATTTTTGTAAATAACCTCTGGAATTTATAACAGATTTACCTGTAAATAGGTTTCCCACCCGTGCTTTTTCCAGCTCTGAACCACAGTACCATGTATACGCGATCTTCGTTGGTGTCCGGTGTGACATCACAAGGCAACGACGCCGTACGCCCGAGCACTGCATCCACCTCCACTGTGGAAACTGTAAAAAAATATTATATTAACGAAACGCGTATTATTAAAATATATAATTTCAAAAGTTGAAATATAAATCGACTTTATGGCATTTAAAAAAAAATGTGTATATATGTAAAAAGGGTTTTTTTATTTACAATTAGTACGTATCACATTTTTGAGAGACAAAGGTTCATACAACCGCGTAGAAAGCAGAGTGTTTTATTTCCAATTAGTTCCTATGAGATATTTGAATGATAAAACAGACACCTGCGCGTCCGGAAAACGATAGGTACACTACTGTATAGGGCTAAAATAAATGGTTATGCCATTGGCAGTATACTCTTCTATCTTTTACTTCGACAGATTATTGTGCAACATAAGTTGAATCTGATGTTAAAATAAGATTCTCAGAATGCAGTTTAAAGAAAAGTTGTTTTTAATGGTGCATTGTAATTTTAACTTATTAAAGAAAATGACTAATAAATAAATAAAAAATACTAAATCTAATACACAGTACATAAATTATATTATTAATATGACGGTGTATCTTATTAGTATGTATTGTAGACCTTGAACCAACTAGAAACCTTCGTGGAAACTTGTTACAGTCGCGAGCCTCGTATAAAATTGAGGGCGAAAAGAATGAGTAAGTGAATATCACTGTATTCCCCTACATAGCTATGATTCTTTCTTCACCCTAAGGCGATAAACAGACATGAATATAAATAGTCGTAATATTAAAACGTCCCTATTCCCGCACGAAATAATCCTCTTTTCTTTACGGGGAACTGTCACCGTGTTGAGGCCAAGTAATATGCACCATCAGTCATACTTAGTAGAACTTTTCAATTTACTCCCGTGAAGACCGACAAAATAAAGATAGATTATTCGGTCGCAGTCCTGGTTATCAATTTGTTTTTATCCTCAAGAGTTCCCATTTGACATTTTTAGATGAGGTCTGCAGTCATCACTTATAATAAATGATACCTAAGACTATAAAAGGTATTCTATTGTAATATTATTAAAACCAAGGTAGTGGTAGCCTAGTGGTGACGGAGCGTAGCGGGTTCAAATCCCGGTCTCGTACCTCTGATATAATGTGCGTAATTTTCCACATAATTACCACTTGTCTTACGGTGAAGGAAAACATCGTGAGGAAACTTGCATGTCTCAGAGAATCTAACAAGTTTTCGAAAGATATATGAAGTCCGTCAACCCGCACTTAGCCAATATTGGTGGTCTATGGCCTGATCCTCCTTGTATTGAAGGGAGACCCGTGCCCAGCAGTGGGACATTAAAAAGGGCTGAATACATACCTACCTCTTAACTTTTCAACTGTGTTCTAATACTAATTTCATCGACATAGAGCTTGAGATGGATAGACTTATTAGACCATTGTATAATTTCTATATATGATTTCTTTGCTATGATTTATATATGTTATATATTTTATATTTTTCATGAAATTTTCAATGTTATTTATCTGATATTTTTTTTATTGTAACATACAAAGTTTACGTTATATGTTCGTCTATCCCCAAGCGATCGATAGCTCTGACGGTCAGATTGAAACGCAACAATCAACGTATCGAATATGCATACCTATCCGCCTCCCTTTTAGAGAAGTACTTTGGATAGTATTTTGTAGCTACGATATTCTGTTTTACTGAGGAAAAATTTACACACATTATTTCCCAGACTTTCTTATTTTAAATTTTATGCCAGTTTTTATTAATCCAAACTCATGGTGTGTGAAAAAAATTAGTACTCATTAGGGTTCTATTGTGTGGGTCTTCTTTGCGAGATAAATTGCGTATATTAGGAGTATAACATGTATTTTTCATTTAACTACCTACTTCAACCTTGTCTTTTATGCTACTTACTTCAAAATATTTAATCTATACATATTATAAAATTCTAACTAAGTCAAATCTGTACATTAAATATTTTTTGGAAAATCTTATTGAAATAGACATTGATATCGATGCAGAGGCCGAACCTATAGTTTTTAGAATTTTTGTCTGTCTGTCTGTCTGTCTGTCTGTCTGTCTGTCTGTCTGTCTGTCTGTTACCGCATCACAGAAAAACCACTGGAGGGATTTTGATGAAATTTGGTATGATGATAGTTGGTTATCCGGGTCAACATATAGGATACTTTTTACCGCAATAAAATATCTCATTTCTAAAAAAAAATACAAAAACTGGTAGGAACAAAACCACGACGATACTATTTGTAAACAGTTTAGCAAGGTAACTTACAAAATATGGTAAAAACTATAAAAATAGCTTATCTTGAAAATCAAATTATCAAAAGCGCTATTTTATCCATTAAAATAGTTATTTTAATTAATATTTATTTATGTGTTATTTAGATATTAGACAATAGATGTCGCCATGTGTTTTTAAAATACATAGTTTTAATCCCAAAAAAATTAATGTACAGATATAACCTTTTTTCGATTTTATTAGAATTACTACTAAATCACCCGCGGCTCCGCTCATGTTTAAATTATCAGTAAAGCAAACTTTTTCGCTTCATGAATTAGTAACTATACATACAATAAAATTGTAACTAAGTCGAACCCGTAAATTCAATATTTTTTCGGAAAATCTTATTGAAATATTCATTATTAGCGATATAGAGCCCGAATCTATAGTTTTTAGAATTTTTTCTTTCTGTCTGTATGTGACCGCATCACAGAAAAACCACTAGAGGGTTTTTTATGAAATTTGGTATGGTAATAGCAGGTTATCCGGGTCAACACATAGGATTCTTTTTACCGCAGGAAAATATCTCATTTCTGAGAAAAAATACAAAAAATGGTTAAAATAAAAGCACGATGATGCTATTAATATTTTAGCAAGGTAACTTACTTATATATTATGTTAAAACTATTAAAAAAAACTTATTTTAAAAGAAATATTAACAGCGCTATTTTATTCATTAAAATAGTTATTTTAATGAAAATTTATTTATGTGTTATTTAGCTATTTGACAATAGATGTCACCATGTGTTTTTAAAATACGTAGTTTTATCCAAAAAAAAAATGTACAGATATAACCTTTCTATGACTTTACTATAATTACTACTAAATTACCCGCGGCCCTGCCCGTGTCTAAATTATTAATAAAACAAACTTTTTGGCTTTATAAATTAGTAGGTAACATATTAGTAATATTTTGTTGGCCGAAACAATTTTCAAATGAGAATATTTGTAAATTTTTATTGTTTAGTAAATAATGTTAATGTTTTTTAATCTTTTAATGTAAAAATTGGGCAAATGTAAATCCAACTCGCGCATTTTAGGTTTCGTATAGCAAAATGCTATATTGTTTTTCTTACTTACGTGTTTTGTTAGGTTAACACTAAAATAAATACGAATAATATTTACGTTTCCACAATACCTACTCATTTTTTGCACCGTAAAAATAAGTTCAATTTATATTATTTTAAACATTTTATGGAAAACAAGTTTATGGCTGTTAAACTGCCAAAGCGGGTAACTAAAAATATTTCATATCTCAAAAACTATGAAAAAGTATTTTAGAAACTGTTATAACTCAACTTTTTCACTTTTTCTTGACACCTTTTTTTGGAAGGTAAAGGCTTAAAAGACACAATAAAATGCTTACGACTTTAATCATATTAGCAGAGCCATATGAAATAAAAAAAAATATTCGCTTAGAATTATTTACTTATTACACTTTCTTTTGAAAATCGTTTTGGAAAATATTACTAACTAGCGCTAATTAAGAAAAGTTATCATTATGTAATTTAAATAATCAGCTATATATTAAATTAATCTATAGCTGTCTATTAGTAAAAAATGATTAAAATTAATTCCGTAGTTTGAGAGTTTATCGTGAAAAACTAAAAAAACAAACAAAACAGAAGTATAGACAGATATACATACATGCTATTGCTAAAACAAAAAGTTCAATTTAACGGAGGAACCTTTGTGGCATTGTCAATCTCTGCCATTATTTACCAATCATGCGGTGCGCAATGAAAGTAATGTATAATGTAAGAGTATACTAATGTGTAAAACCTAAGAATTTGGTTTTTGATCATCTGAACGCGGGCGGAGCCGCGGGAAATGCTAGTTTTCTATAAAAATAGTGTCACTAATAGAAAATTATTTAATAGATGATATATGTAATGAATTTTAACGTATGCTTAGAGTTTTTTTAGATTTAAGAATACCGTATTCAGTGTTTATTAAAAAAATATAAAAACTGAAACGAGCGTAATATAGGGTAAAAGCTTATTTTCAAAGTAAAGCTGTGCGAAGCCCGAATTTTCCAAGTTAGATGTCACGCATAATGTATCGGAAATATAAATTATATTAGATTGGGGGTTAGGCGGTGTAATGGTGGCATAATGCCTCAAAGAAAGTGTCGTGATGGAAAGCACTAAAGAATTTTGCCCTTTATAATTGTAGTAATTGTGACTGACGAGAGGCAGTATTTTGTGACAGACATTTTTTGCAGCGTTACTCGTTATTAGGTGAATTAAATATAGTGTCTGAGATACAAATATTTTATAAAAAACCACTTTAATTAATGGCTATGAAATGAGTTTTGTATCGTTTAGTATAAAAGAAATGTCTGTATTTTATAAAAAACGTTATTAGCATTTAATTTAAACGTTTTTTTAACGTTTTGTGAAAATATATTAAAATATTTAAAAAATTCAATTTCTTGTATTCATAAACATTTTTTTTAAATATTATTAAAAAAATAATAATATCATAATTCATGCTCATGTAATAAAATATGTATACAATTATAGAACATCTTTATATTTTAGAATCCGTTATCATGATTTTAGTAGTAAAAAAATTACCCAGTAAGTAATAGTCATTTAGTTAATTTTTTAGGTTGTTTTGATATAATTAGTGTTTTTTTTTTTAATTTACTAGTACTAATTTTATTTATAATTTTTTTTATTTTTTTATTATTTCAATTTTTAATTTACTAGTAGGTACTTAATTTTTTTTATTTAAATTTAATTGGATGTTGACCTTAAAATAAATAGCCTATTCTTTACAAAGTTAAGTGCATGACTAAAATTAGAGAAGACAAAGATTGATTACACAAATAGTTTATATTTTTTATAGATAGGATAGAATAGAATAGGATAGTATAGAAATAGGTCACTAATTGTTTTTAAACTTTGCACGATTGAACGGAATTGTTATTATTTGTTGTAGACCTGGCCTAGATAAAAATTACAGGTTGAATGTCATATTAGTTTTGTAGGTCTTTTTAACCAACTTCCAAAAAGGAGGAGGTTCTCAATTCGTCGGAATCTTTTTTTTTATGTATGTTCACGGATTTCTCGAAGACGGCTGAACCGATTTGGAAAATTTTTTTTTTGTTTCAAAGAGTATTCTTCCCCGGTGGTCCCATATAAATTTTATCGAAATCGGTCAAGCGGTTTTTAAATAAATGGCTTAATCGAATATTATGTTTTTATTAAAAATCTTTCTTCTTACAAATTACTTGCTTATTACGTCTACACTAAAAATGGAAAAATAAAAACTTTAAAAAAAAGTAAAAACCGACTTCCTGGCACTGAAAAGTAAAAAATAACTAAACAGAGGTTTTCATTTAAAATAGATACCTAATCAGATATTTTCGAAGTCGGTGCCAGCCAATACAAATCAAAGCACACCGACTTCGAAAATATCTGATTAGGTATCTATTTTAAATGAAAACCTCTGTTTAGTTATTTTTTTACTTTTCAGTGCCAGGAAGTCGGTTCTTATTTTTAACCGACTTCCAAAAAGGAGGAGGTTCTCAATTCGTCGGAATCTTTTTTTTTTTTTTTTTTTTTATGTATGTTCACGGATTTCTCGAAGACGGCTGAACCGATTTGGAAAATTTTTTTTTTGTTTCAAAGAGTATTCTTCCCCGGTGGTCCCATATAAATTTTATCGAAATCGGTCAAGCGGTTTTTAAATAAATGGCTTAATCGAATATTATGTTTTTATTAAAAATCTTTCTTTTTACAAATTACTTGCTTATTACGTCTACACTAAAAATGGAAAAATAAAAACTTTTTAAAAAAAATAAAAACCGACTTCCTGGCACTGAAAAGTACAAAATAACTAAATAGAGGTTTTCATTTAAAATAGATACCTAATCAGATATTTTCGAAGTCGGTGCCAGCCAATACAAATCAAAGCACACCGACTTCGAAAATATCTGATTAGGTATCTATTTTAAATGAAAACCTCTATTTAGTTATTTTTTACTTTTCAGTGCCAGGAAGTCGGTTTTTATTTTTTTTTAAAAAGTTTTTATTTTTTAATTAAGACCTACAATTTTCTAGATTTTTCTACATTGTTTTGATGTATCTGTAAATGTTTAGCCAATGTTAGAGCCATGTAATCGAACGAAAACAGTTTTATTGACAAAACATGTCTAGGCTCAGCAATTTTTAACCGACTTCCAAAAGGAGGAGGTTATCAATTCGATTGGTATTTTTTTTTATGTATGTACATCGATTACTCTGAGATTTATAATCCGATTTGCGTGATTCTTTTTTTGTTTGATGCGGTTTAGTTGCCACGTGGTCCCATAAAAATTTAACATAGTTTGGCCGAGTAGTTTTCATTTTATGGAAAAAAAAATATGAATTTTTTTGTTTACGTGGACGTAATTTTATGTGTGTTCGCGGATTGCTTCGTCATTCATGAACCGATTTTAATGATTCTTTTTTTGTTTGAAAGGAGATATTTCAAGGGTGGTACTATAATAAGGAGACTAGGATCTGATGATGGCATCCCAGAGAAATCGAGGGGAACCTTCAAAAATCGTAGTGGCGACTAGTGCGCTTGTTAATTTTTTTCATTAAGTATTTTAAAGCACTACTATTTAATGAAGGTCTGGAGTCGATCTGATAATAGAGCCGACAGATAGTCGAGGAAACTCCTCAACGATTTACAGCAATTACCTGGTGTCTGGGCTTGATTAATTTGTATTGATGGGAACTTTACACCTAGATGGGTTGTGACTGTCATTAGGGGTCTGAATAAATGGCTTAATCGAATATGATTTTAAAAATCTTTTTTCTTACAATTTACCTGTTTATTACGTCTACACCAAAAATGGAAAAATAAAAACTTAAAAAAAAAAAATAAAAACCGACTTCCAGGCACAGAAAAGTAAAAAATAACCTAACGGGGGTTTTCATTTAGAATAGGTACCTAATCAGATATTTTCGAAGTCGGTGCCAGCCAATACAAATTAAAGCACACCGACTTCGAAAATATCTGATTAGGTATCTATTCTAAATGAAAACCCCCGTTAGGTTATTTTTTACTTTTCTGTGCCTGGAAGTCGGTTTTTTTTTTGTAGAATATGTTTACAAATTATATACACAAACCTGCAAAACGTTTATCGCTGTTTTTATTAGTGAAAACCGTATCAAAATTTGTTGCGTGATTTAGAAGAAGTCATTTTACACTGTGTATAGATTATAAGTTACTAGTGACTCACCCTCGCTTCGCTCGGTTTCGTCCCTAGGTACGTTTTAGCGTACGTTAGTGTAAAATACAAATCTTTGAATTTCTCAGCTTTTCTGTACTATAGTATGCATATATATATATATATATATATATATATATATATATATATATATATATATATATACCTTCCTCTTGAATCATTCTATCTATTGCTGAAAACTGCATTAAAATCCGACTTTATTTTATACTATGTAAAGATATTATTAATTAATTAAAAGTTATAAACACAATTTTCCAATTTATTATCAGAGCAGTCCTATAATAAATTAGAAAAACTATAACACTCACAGTAATGTCCAATATTGTACCAATTGTGCAATAAGAAAGAGATTTAAACTGTAGCATATGACATTAAACTCAGCACAGAGAGGCTAAGAATAGCTCTTACATCTCTCGTTCTCTCAATATATCATATTTTTTCCGACTCTAAAGATATATGAGCGGTTGCGAGCGTGACAGGCTTCGGGGCGCAATATTAATAAAATTATTGTGGGGACACGTAGCAAGCGTCGAGCCTGACCTACTCGTCTAACACGTGCTCAATTCTACAGTTAGTTGTGAACAGCTGCTTACATCATTGTTCAACCGCCTCAAGCATGACGTAAACAAACAGTCATTAGACAGTCCTCGCTTCTTAAATAAATTTTTGGAATACCTAATTTAATCAGGCAAAGATAGTTGAAATTTTTCATATTCTGCAATACTTATAATTAACGTGTAATCATCAGAAAATGTAAGGCACGAGAATTCTGTTATTGCGTAGTCGATATTTTATATGAAACCATCACTCTTATTGTACTTTTTGCCGTTTTGTTTCATATCGTTCACATATCTACATCAGAAAAGGTTTTATCGACGTTTTCCAATTACATTAAAATTTGTACTCATTTATCACGTTCACAATGTCTAGGTGGCGAGTGTTTTTTTGGCCCTCTGCTCTTTGATTAGATTCGCTACTGAACAAACCCATCCATCGCCCTACCACAAAAGGTCGGTGAAACCACGTCGGCCGACTCCGTTTTCCATTCGTTCCGCTGTCCAGAAATTTTCGCAATAAAATTAATCGTTCCAATAAAATAGGAGCCGAATAGAGCCGCCCATGCATGAACACTTTTTAATTGGGTCAATCTTTTTGTTCCTTTCGCAATCACTCAAACGAGAAATCAAACTTGAGCAAGTTCTTATGGGGACAAATCCAAATTACTTGGAGTGGGCATAGATCTTCTTCAAGCCACTCCTCTAAGTTTTCTTTTGAAACCTGTAATTACTTCAAAGCGGACTGGTTGTTAAATGTTTTTATATTATTCTGAATGCATATTTTGGATTAACATATTTATATCCAGTTGTACATTCGTGTCAGTTTTGAATATATTGAGTGTGGAATGGTGAAAAGTTGTATTCACGAGCGAGTACATTTATTACCTACCATCGATACCCTAAATCAAAGTGAGCAATTTGTTGCGTGTAAACGCAACTCCCGATGGATTGCATAATAAAAATTGTACAAAAACATGGTTAACGCGCATCGAACAATCAAAAATATACTTCCTGTGTTAATTTCTGACAAGCAGGCACGTTTAATGGGTTATACACGAGTCCCACTTGAGTTCCATTTGTTTTAATTTAATCGCTTTTACGATTTATACCGATTGTACTATACAAGTAATAATTTTATTGTATTGTTTTTTTTTTATTTAAATGAAAAAGATAACAAAAATTGTTTAGTGAGATATTAGTCTGATAGGCAATGCCCATTATGTCGAAACATGAAGATGCAATTACCGACAGGAGCAATATCTATATACATATAATAAAATTGTAACTAATCGTTGTTTGTACATATTTGAGAAAAAGTATTATTGGGGGTGTATATGTCTATTCATTATTTGTACGTTTGTGCGCGCTAATATCAGAAACGGCTTAACTGATTTGGGTGCGGTTTTCACTAATGTATCGAGGTACATACTTAACATACTTAACATACTTAACATTTAGTATTTGTTTTATTTCATTGGGTTCATAAAGAAAAACTCACCCTTCTACGCAAAAACGTTGTTACGCTTGTAAAAAACACTTTTGACTACTATTATAATTGAAAATTTGTATTTGGATAACATTTATAATACGGAAGAATAATAGAACAAATTCAGATTTTTTTCAACTTTTTTGTTTCTCGGTCTGTTTGTCTGTTTGTACGGGCTAATCTCCGTACTGTTGGACCGATTTAAATGAAATTTTGCGTGGTGGTACCTTATACCCCCGGTCAATATTTTAGATACTTTTCATCTCGGAAAATTATAGGGTTCCCGTGGGATAGTTATAAATCTATCGTAACTTATACAGCTTAGTACACAAAAACTGCTGATTGGATTTTATTGCAACTTTACAATAATATAGTTCATACATTTAAATAACGAATAAGCTACTTTTTATCGCGGAATAATATACGGTTCCCGTGGGATAGATTTGTTTTTACTTGTCTAGAGGCGAACCCGAGCAAAGCGAGGTTGAGCCGCTAGTCATTATATAGTATAGTTCTATTGACAAAAGGGGACCGTAGTCTTATTTAAATAATAGGCCCGAAGACTATCCCCTCGATATGTTATGTTTTGTACCTAAGCTTTTCTCTGTGACAGCGAACAGCTGACTATATTGAATTCAATACGCTTTTGTTCACTTGATTGTTAAAGAATTATGTAATGAAAGCTTAAGTCGATTTAATCTACTTTTAATTGTCGTATCGATTTGAAACTTCATAAATTAATAATAAACCCAGATAAAATGCAAGTTATAATTATAGGTAGTTCAAGATTAAAATCAAAAATACAGTTACCGTAAATAGCGTTTATTTTATTTTGATGGAATACTAATTTCCTTACGGTGGTACACTGAAAAATCTAGTCATTATCTTGGAAATTGCAATTGGGTGAAGTGGGCAGAAAAATATTTTCTGCCGTTGCAACATTACGTCGTTTACGCAAAATGAGTAGATCTTTCCCACGAAATTGCATTGGCTAAGACCGTTTTTTGATTATGCTTGAGAGAGGAGTATTTAAATAAACTTAAGCGTATTCAAAATCTTTGCATTTGGTTTATATTCGGACTTCTTAAATAGAAGGACCACGTTTCTGAATCTCCCAAAAAATAGAATCCAATCGCAGGAATACTGACGTTCTTTGTCTATTATACAATACTAGCAACTCACCCTTGCTTCACTCGGGTTCGTTCCTAGTAAAAAACGAAAACAAATCTATCCCACGGGAACCGTACAATTTTCCGGGATGAAAAGTAACCTTTATTCCAGACTATAATCTATCTCTGGCCAAATTTAATCCAGATCTGTTCAGCCATTCTGGCGTGATTGAGTAACAAATATACATCCGAACTTTCGCATTTATCGCATCGCATTTATTTGAGATGATGGAATTTTATATAATCCTAGTATCTTAAAGATAAGTTTCAATTTTTAGGTGATTCCCACCATTCTCTTTTCGTACTAACCTAACTCTAACTTAAGAAAATCCTTCATACTGTTCTACCTTTTATATTTACTTCTTTACTCTCCAACCTTCTGTGGAACTCTTTACCAAATAAAATTGAATAAAGCCGATTCGTTATAAATAATTCAAAAATTATCAAAGCATACTATCCCAACTTATAAAATGCTTAGTGGTGTCATATTTTATACGTTGTTTTATACGTAAAATAAAAATAAAAGTTAGTTTTAAAACAAAAGTTTATTATCATCAATTTAGACTAATTTCTGTACTATAAAAAATATATAAATTCAATTTACATTCACGTTATGCATCAATAGAGTATTAAGAAGTAAACCTAATAATAATTTTTACATTTACATTCATTAACCTTCAAAAAGGAGTAGGTACGATATTCGTCTATTTTTTAACACTCTTTTATTAGCTTCACCTGTATCTATCTACTAGCGACTTACCCTCGCTTCGCTTCGGGTTCATCCCTAGACAAAAATAAATCTATCCCGCGGGAACCGTAAATTTTTCCATGATGATATATAACCTATAGCCTTCCTCAGTTAACGGGCTATCTAATCCAAAAAGAACTTTTCAAATCGGATTAGTAGTTCCTGCGATTTTCGCGTTCAATCAAACAAACAAACAAACCAACCAACAAACTCTTCAGCTTTATAACATTAGTATAGATATGTATGTAGCGGAATCTTTAAACACTATTTTCACCTACTTCAAAACTTCAGATTGAACTGAAACTTTGCACATTTAACAAGAGCCAATGACAATACAATAATTTATTAAAACAATATATTAAAAAAAAAACTAAAAAAGCTCGCGTTTACAGCAGATCAACCTAAAAAATGGAAAATAAATTATAGTTTAAAAAACTAAAAAAACACTTTTTAATGATGAATCGAATTAAAAAGTTAAAAATATTTTTAGTATAAGAATAAAGTGATTAACGAGAAAACGAATGTGTAAAAAAGCGTGGGGTGCTCGATATTAGTTGTTATATATATTCCATTGGCAGGATTTCAAAAAGTATAGTTAGTATAAAAATATTGTATAAAGCACCCCACGCTTTTTTCACAATAATAATCATCATCAAAGCGTGTTTTTTTAGTTTTTCAAGCTATAATTTATTTGTGTCTATGCTACGCCATATCTTTACCAATTTTGAGTCAATCTGTATGATACTTTTTTTTAATTAATAATTTCAGATAAACAAACAAAAATCCACTTAAGTCATTTGAAGTCATTGCACTTTTTTGTTAAAATGTAATTTCTATAATGGAACAGTAAACTCTACTTAATTAGCACGCTTGGAAGCCATACAGAATTAATAAATATCAATTGAAAATTTGAGTCTGCCTAAAATCGTGCTAAGACCTATAAAAGTAATATATATATATATATATATATATATATATATATATATATATATATATATATATATATATATATATATATATATATATATAAAACAAAGTCGGGTTTGTTACAACACTTATACCTCGAGAATGGCTGAACCGATTTGATGATCTTTGGTTAGTTAGATTTGTCTCCGCCCCGAATAGCAGAATAACTATTAAAACTAAAAATTAAAATTTGGAAAAAATCTATTCCATACTAAGCGTCAAAACGTACTGAAGTAGAAGCTGAGCGAAGCGAGGGCGAGTCGCTAGCATACAAATAGTTAAGAGTGATAACAGAGTACATAAGTAAACTTCGCGGCCGTTATAGCCGCTCGCTAGTTTAATAATGTAATTGATTACTCATAGATTTACGTGAATATCGCTTGTCGGATTTTTTAAATCTTAAAACCTTACAATTGTAAGGTACTTGCGACAATGCGATTTCTCATTTCTTCTAAATTAATGTATAATCTTGTAGTAAGATGACGTCTGTAATAGTTACATATACCTATAATAATTTTTGAATTGTCTCAGCAGTTTAAGAGTAAAATGTAGCAGACAGAGTGACATTTACATACATTTATAATATTAGTATTGATTTAATAGATTTTTTACTTACCCAGGTCTTCTGCATCTTCACTCCACTCGCCCTCCTGTGCCCAGCAAGCCGCCAGCATCACGAGCAACCGGATCCACTTGACGGAACTCATGACTTACATTATGAACTTCACTCGCGTTTTACTCCACATCACTTATGTTTTTGTTTCAGTGAAATCTCTGTTTTCGCTAACATTTCTGATATTTACACTTTAGAATACAATATCGATTTTATTATTACTTATTTAGACTTTTTATTTAGAGGATTTAATTAAATTATATATAGTAAGTAAGGCTTTTAGTATTTATAGTAACTGTACATTTATAATAAATTATCCAAATATAGTTTGAAGTTATGTTTTACCACTTTTGCAAAAGAAAGAAGCTAATTTGGTCTTTCAACATAAAAGCTTTTCAATATTTCCAGGAATACTTCAAAGTAAGCAATTCAACATTTTCTTTAGAGAAAACCTTCAGCGTCCGCCAATTTTATTAAAACGTCTGGCAACAGGAGGCTAAATTTGTCCAATTGAACTGTATTTTATGTGTATTAGTTCTCGGGAGGGAACGCCTGACATAATGTTGTCGATTTGTTGCTGCAGGTTTTTATGATAAAATTGACTATTATTGTATATTTCTTTCACTTTCATAAACCTTTTATGAGTTAATATTATATTTTTAAAGTACCTACTGAAAAAAATTGTGTAAAAGACGTTAATATTATATCTTTTAATTTTGGTCTAGTTTATTTATAGTTAACATATTTAAAATCTTTGTATCAATGCTACTATTTAAGTCAAAAAAATTTAACTGTAGCATAAATGGTTTTCAAACTTGATTAAGCCCTAGTTGATATTAGTTTTGTAATATACGTTAAAGTAAAACGATAAATGAAGAACCTCAAAACTCAAACATACAGAAACTGAAAGAAAGTAAAGATATTCTGAGGACAAATCAGTTAGCTCGGACACAACTTTTATGTATAGGATTATTCGGATTTTTATTATCCTACTAAGTACTTACTGCTTTCAGTTCCACTCGCTTGCTTTATTTAGGACAAAGAAAGGATTAAGATACACCTGTAAGTCTTAGAACCTAACTATATTCTGAAAGACGTGTTAAATTTCGCTAATATGCATTTGGCTAGCGAATCCTGTGAGTAAAAGTTATGGTGAAACCCCCTCGCATTAAAAAAGGTAGATTTTTTGTTTATTAGACATGAACATTTTGCTTTAAAGCATATAGCATATAAGTCTCAAACTGTATCTTTTTTGAACAATAACATTGAATTGTAGCTATGTTTTTTCACACTATGAAAGATCTCTATCAAATCTTTCTATGTTTTCTAGTGACGTGCGAGTAAGCCTGTTTGTCAACTGATGACATACAAAAATAAGGAAACTGCTCAAAGTACTTATTTATACACAGAATCCTGAAAAATGTTCAATCCCAAATAATATTATATTTGCACCCATCCAATTTTATCAACCCGTTCATTTTAATTCGATTAGCCTAACGTTGTGACTTTTTAACAACGTAATATTGAATGTAGCCTAACCTTAACATGTTTAATACGAGAATCATTCCCTCGTAATATTATAAATTCACATAAAATTTATTTAGTATAGTATCGTCATTACATTTGACTTGTTTTCATTGACCCATTTGATGTTTATTTACAGCGCATGTATTTGTGTGACGGTTTAGTAAATCACATTGGGAGGCTCTGTATAATTTGTTTAGCTACACATTAAAATGTCAACTAGTAAGTAAAACATTTTAAGTTTAAAGAGTCAACCTTTCAGTCCCATGTTACTACATAAAATAAATATGTGTTAACTTTTAAATACACGAGTAAATAATATCTTTTAATTCATAGACCCATTTCCCGCGAAAAGTTAGTAGAAAGGTTAGCTTAGTAAAGAAAAATTATTTTTCGATTATGTTGTATAACATTCAGTCAAACGGAAAGGATAAGGCTGTTTCAAGCGGACCCTTGCTACGTTTGTGCGGTAAATTTAAGTTGGAACGTGACTGCATTACTTGAACACTTATTAGATTAAGTGATTTATGAGAGGCTAAAAATGACCCTATTTTTTATGATACTGTATTGATTGTTTATATTAAACAAGAAATTCAGAAAAATATTTTTTTATTGATTTTTATAAGTATTTACTAAATATATAATTCTTAAATATATAATTTATAAATTACACTGTTTTATTAGTACTAAGTGAAGTATTTTTTTTTAAAATAAAATTATGCAATATTATGCTTTTGTTTGTTAACAGCTGCAATGCTAGCTAACTTATTCCTAGACGTAGTGAGAAGTTGACGAAGGAACATAGTATTATCATATATGATCTGTGGTATTATGCAGTTTACGCCTCCTAGTCGGTATAGTAATATTTTCCTTCATGAACTTATTTCAATTTTTTTAGTTTCAGTCGGGTTTTTTTATTGCTTTATTTCAAAAACAAAACTGTGCCTAAAAATTGCCCACGTCAACAAAATTTCGTACTTCAATTAAAGTTATTATGATTTCTGACAGTGAACACATGTATATTGGAATAAAAATAGCCTATGGCATTCAACCGTTATGTAGTTTTCAATTAGTGAAAAAAAAAAAAAAAAAAACAGAATTGGATCAGTAGTTTTTGAGATTCCCCCTACATCCAAGCTTACATACTATGTTTCTTCATAATGTTAGTGTAGATGGCAACAAAGATTAGCAATTATCAACTGTTTTTATTCAATATGAGTTATAGTTTTGAATATTGAACGTAAAAATATTTAATATATAACTAACTTAAATTACTTAACAACCTTATCGACTCTCCATATCTTTTGAGTAATATTTATTTTAGATGTCCAAGCTTCCACACACGTAAAAAAGATCTATTCCATGTACCTTTTACCAAAACAAAACTTGCTTCTAATCTGTTCTTACTTAGGTCATGTCGTGATTATAATACTCACTTTAACCATATAGATATAATGACTGTTCTGTTTTAAATTTCAAGAAATTTATTAATAACATAGTCCAGTAATTTTCATAATATTTAATACTTAAATATGTGTATAGTATACTTATATGTGTATACGTATATGTCAACTTTTTGTTTAATTTAGCCTTATGCTTTCTACTCTTTCTTCTAATTATGTGTTTTTTATTTGTGGAAACTTAACTGGTAAATGTGTGTATTTTTTATTTTAAATTGTAAGTACTATAATACTGTTTGTTTCCCTGTAATAAATAAAAATAAAAAATAAATAATTTCTTTTCGTTTAAAGAGCCATTATTTAAAAGACTGTGAAGTAATTTTAAAATATGAATAAACAAAAATACATACAATAAAAGTATATTTAACTGAAGCAGTATAAAGAAAATGACACGCCATCTGAATAATACGATTTCTTTTACGATTTATTCATATGTTTGTTTATGTTCGTGCAAAAATCAAAGGGAATATTTGTTTTCAATAAATCTGGCGTGTATTGTAAGGCAATTTACTTGATCTTATTTTTTATTGAATATAAAATGGCTGAATGCGTACCTTTCTTATCCGATCCAGTTATTTATTGCACAAGTTTGTTTTTGACCGCCTCACGTACTTTATAGGATGGACCGTTCCTATACGGAATTGGCAATTTCTATTTGATATATAAGTAACGTTTGAGATTTCTACCTATTCTTAGTTAGGTTATTTATAACTAGAGGTGCAGCCTTACTACGCTCTTATTTGTTTGTAACTATAAACAAAGGCACACCTATGTATGTATGCATTCAGCCTTTTTTAAGTGCCAGCACGGCCCTTATTGTAAGGAGATCAGGTCACAGTCCACCACTGGCCAAGTGAGGGTCGGCAGGTTTCACATGTCTCTTGAAAACTTGCTTGTCTCAGAGACATGCAGGTTTCCTCATGATGTTTTCCTTTATCGTAAGACAAGTAGTAATCATGTTGAAAATGATTTGCATATGATGATACCAGAGATGAGACATGAGAACTGAACCCGCTTCACTTGGTTTCTCAAGCGAGCGCTTTACCATTATTGAGGAACTAATAGTAATGTGAAATTATTAATTTAAGGTCAAGAAGGATCTTAATAAAAATAATGTAGAGAATACAATTCTTATTATTTATATTTTACTAACAGAACCCGCGGTTTCGCCTGCGTGGAATCTACAAAAAAACTCTTTTACTTTATGTTATACAGCGACTATTTATATTATATTAAATTATTTGGATATTCTTCATACAAAAGTACTTAGTAAGTTGTTCATAAAAAATGGGAGGGGGAAGGGGGGGGGGTGTGTGGTTAGTAGTGTGAAAAGTCCTTTACGACCAATTCTCACACCTATCAAATATACAAAAAAATCATTAAAATCGGTCAAGCCGTTTCTGAGGAGTGTGACCACAAACACCGTGACACGAGATATTTATATATTAGATTTATACTAACTAGCGACTCTGTGCGCAAGTAATGATTTGTTTTCTAATTCTTTATTTCCAAAACTATAATATAATGTAACATACGGTACAGTACCTACGGTACGGTACGGTTCGTCCCTAGGTACGTTTTAACGGTTACTATGGCATAGATAGACTATATTATATTACTGCTCCGCTCCCTTGGCATGATGATATATAGCCTATAACCTTCCTCAGTAAAAGGGCTATCTAGTATCTAATGCAAAAATAATTTTTCAAATCGGATTAATCGCATTCAAACAAACAATCAAATAACTCTGCCTCTTTATAATATTAATTTTATAGATAAAATATGTAGTTATACTTCTGTGACTTATTCCATGCTTTAATTTAACCAAAATCATTTGAACGATAACCGGCATTATTTACAACTGGCTGAACTGTTCCGTAAACTTTACTCAGGGTAAGTGCTAACTTAGAACCAACCAAGTATTATTGGCTTAGCCTAATGTATAATAACGGCTTACCCCTCGGGAATATTACGATTAGTTATCATAACATAATATCTATAGGTTTAGAACTATTAAATATTATTTATATTAATTTTTGTTATATTTTGAAAAATTAAATTGATTTATGCCATCCCCCAGACTAGCAGGGATGGATATAATGCTGTAGTTTTGACAGCGTTTTCCCACAACAACGTAGGCTAAGAATGTATGCTTTTGAATTCAACCCTTAAAAGAGTATAAAAGGTTTCTTGTATGAGAAAACAACATTTTACAGTGGAGGGGATATATATTTTTTCATAATAAACTGTTACAAGTACATATTTTGCTGAACGACTTTAGGGATACTAGTACTATTTAGAATAAAATTTAAAGTAAAAATTTTTCGCGTACTGCTTACATATAGGGTATATAGAGTATATATTATGGTATCTCCCTTACTTCGTTTTTAATGAATATAAAGAACAAAACTTTAGGTATTTAGTACCTTGTTATGTTTTTTTTAACTGCCTCGGTGGTGTAGTGGCTAGCATGTACGGCTGCCGGAGGTCCTAGGTTCGAGTCCCGGGTCGGCCAAGTTTAGTTATTGAGTCTTTCTGTCTAGTAAGCCTCAGTAGCAGCCCGGAGTTGGGAAGTTGGCGGTGTTTCACCCTCGTGCCTCGGAGAGCACGTAAAGCCGTCGGTCCTGCACCTTAACTCTCACCGGTCGTGTCGAATAGTCGTCCCACCGGAGTATGAGAGTGACAGGAATAGAGAGTGCACTTGTGTCTGCGCGTACACTTGTGCACTATAATATCTCCTGCGCAGTTGGCTAGTCTCAACGAGATTGGCCGCCGTGGCCGGAATCGGTCAGGAGAACATCATCATCATCATCCTCATCATGTTTTTTTAGACCACGATGCGTTATATTATGTTCAATATCAATATTTGCCTAACGCGGGAATTCTACCGAATTAACCTGGACACTACTTGTTATCTTTAGATTAATATAATTACATATTCCATAATTCTGTGAATACTACTTTTAAAATATTGAAATGAAGAAGTGAAAATTGTTAAATAAACGCAAAATGTTTAGGGATTATTCTTAATTACAGATAAATGTGTTCAGAGTTATAAAACGTGACATTACTTTTAAAGCGCTCAACAGTTAGGTACTTTTAATTCGCGTATGAACAACGCAATAGTCAGCAGTAAAATGAACGAACGATGAAATAAAAAAAATAAAGTTCAATACAGATTTAAATGAACTCAGAAAATGATGTACATATTGTCTATTTAGTTTATTTCCTTTTTAACCGACTTCGAAAAAAGGTGTATAATTCTTGTGTTTTTGTGTGTTTTCTTAAGCCAGATTTTCTACTGAATCTATTTATAAAAAAATATTTAGAAAATTCAGAAAGCTATAATGAAGGATACCTACGAGAAACGTGTCCAAAACAATCACAATACTTGGTTTTTTTATCAATATGGTTACCACTATTATGGTGAAGAAAAAAATCTTAGAGAAACCTCCATATTTTAGAGAACATAGCGAGTTTCGAAAGACATGTAAAACCTGCTAAACCACACTTGACCAGCGTGGCGGTTTATGGCTAAATCCCCCTTGCATTGAATGGAAGTCTGTGCTCAGCCGAACGTTCAAAAGGGTTTATTACATACATACATACAATACTATTAATTTATCACAATATTTGACATAACATTTTTTATATATTTTTTTTCAAATATAACAGTTAAAGGTCATCGATATTCATTCAATCCAATACCGTGTGTTAAAGACAACAACCTCAAAGCGCTTGGTTAGGAGCAATGCTTCAAAAGGACCCTCTTTCGAGCGAATAGCTATGCTGAATCTTTTATTAGTTTCGTGAATGGACGGCCAGTTGACATAACCGTCGTCGACATCTGTTGTGATATTACGCCATCTTTCCCAGAGCTCATTCCATCGATTTGGGACCGACTCCACTATTTTTGTACACGTGGAATATGTTGGGATGAATTGAAATCGACTTAATACGTGTCGGTAGGGGAAGACACTGCTATGCCAGCGAATATGAATGTTGTGTGCGTCATCAGAAAACTTGTAGAATACGCCTTTATACGGAAATCGAATAATAGGGCTTACGTGAGTTTTTTATACCTATGCTTTGATTAAAAATATCGTGAAATATGAAATATGTAAGGTGAATTTATGTATTATACTGGCAGTGTATAGTATATACCTATTACATTATAATATAAATGATTGATTCAGGTATATTATCAAAAATATAGGATATTGTATTTTTTTTATGTTTTGATAGCAAAATAAATCTAATTGGTGTATTTTTATTTAAACTTTCGGTTTCGAGCAAAGGTTATTCTAAAAGCATCATTCCCTGGACCTTTCAGTTAAACGTTTAGCTTTGTCGCAGTGCTCTGCAAATGGCGAATGTCTGGGAAATATAGCATGATTATCGTCTGTGGAATTTACAAAGCTTCTTTTATTTGAAAATCCTCAAATGGTTTAAAAGCAAGAAATGAGCTCATAAAAATAATAAACATCAACGAGATTGAAAGTGCTCGTATAATACAATCGCGTTTTATTCTATTTTCGTTTACCCTTATGTTTGTACAGCTTCCAAGTTTCCCAGGTACTAATTTGCTTGATAATCATTTGATTTGGCTGCGTTTTACTCGTATTTTCATAATAAAGTAAATAAATTTTAGTGTTTATATTAAATCCATATATTTATAATTTTCGACGACACGTTTGGCTCAGATTATAGCGATCCGACTTGCTGTGCCAGCGGTCGCGGCTTCGAGTCCCGCATAATATGGATTCACTCATACTTGATTATAATATACATATATATACGCACTAGACACAGATTAAAAATGGTTCTAACAAAAAATCAAAAAGATATTAATCAAATAGTGATCTTATTAATCTTAACACTAAGAGGCAAAACATATTAATACTATACTTAAAACTTATATTATAAATGAATGTTTATCAGCAAACCTATGAGTGAATGTGTGTTTATTTGTTACATCTTTACGCTGTAAATGCTTAATGGATTTGAGTGAAATATAAGATGCAAATAGTTTATATCTACAATTAGACACATAAGCTTTTATCGATATATAATCCAGCACGAAAGCTAAAGCACAGGCAAGAGCACGACAGCTGTATTTTTACAATTTAAAGAGCATATTCATATATCACTTATAGACCCTACACTAGGTAGCTTGTTTACACAAAGTATTTCATACTTATTGTAATTTTCATTGATAATGGTTAAATAATCAGGCCCATTTTAAATGTATAAAAGAATCAAAATGTTTGAAATTGTTTTAAGTACGCACAATAGGAAATTGAGAATTGATTGAGGGTATTTCCCTTAAAATTAAATGAGTATCCCTCAGTTCCGAACTACTGTGCTCCCTTAGGGCCAATCAGAATAAAAGAGTGTTAAAGTTGCGTACAACTTACGGTCGCGTTTGATTCCTTCGAGAATACCTTTTCCGTAACAGAATGAATATTTAATTTCCACTGATTTCATGATAAAAGACTCAAATGGTCCAGATTAGTGGTGTTTTAATTGAATTTACTTTTGCAAATGTTTCGTTGAATCTATTAATAATTACGTAGAAATTAAAAAGAGTTTAATAAAATGACATTAATGTCATTAATGTCATTCATTAATTAGCTTTGGTTAATATATGTACAATTTATATAATAATATCTGTATATATATACGTTATTTATTAATATTATTATTGTTTTTTGGATTTTTTCGTTTGTTATTCTATCATATAGCAAGTAGGCAACAGGTTGATATGTGTATGTGATTCATTGCACAGTTTTAGTTTATGGACCGGATATTGACATTTTACGATTGATTTATTACTTTTCATTTCGTTGTATATACAAAGTGTTTTCTTGCGGGTTTTTAGACCTATGAAATAAAAAACTTTTAAATTCTAAAAAACTTGTTCAGAAATATTTTTTTCGTTAACAGTACTTGTTTCTGTCACAATCAAAATTCATCATAATTATATTACTGTAGATATTATACTATAGTACATAGTATAGCATCTACTCATCAATTTTTTTGACTACTTCGGATAAAAATATGCCAATTTAATGATGCAAATAGTGTATTTATTAAGAGGAGATAACTATCTTAATATGAAGAAGAATGGAACTAGAGAAAATATATAATAGCAAAAGAGAGTCTGTCACGACGTCATTGAACGGATTATTTTTATTTCTCGACCAAGATTTATTCGCCTTAGATTAGCATTCCTTTTATTTATGCTAATGTAATTTTAATGACACCGCCTTTTTCGGCTAATTTCATTTCGCGAAAAACTCGTCGGATTTTGTTTAAGTCTCGGCTTATTAAGCGGACTTTGGTGACGATTGTGCTTAAATAAAATCTGAGATATCAGTTTGGTGGAATTAATTACTTTTTTAATTACTTATTCACTAAACTTGAGCTTACTTTTAATTGCATGCCTTATACTCAAAGTAAGTTAATATTAATTTACGAAATTGATAATTTACAATGGAAATGGAAGTATAAAAATGTCTATAACCAAAAAAAAAAAACTAAGCTTTTAAGTCAGTTTGAACACTTGAATATTCTATTTTGTTGCTATAGTGTCTAGTGTATACTGTAGGTATAAACTATTGAATCTCGCTAGTCTGTCGACTAAACGCCGTTGTTAGGTCAACACGTCTTTGTGTTGTCGGAGTCACGAGGCTCGTATCGGGAAATTCGGATTGAAAGAAATTCTCTTTACAACCGCGTACCGACACGAGTAAACAGTACACTGCGCTCGGACGTCGGCATCCAGTAATTGTCTTTGATACCACTACTATCGATTGTTTTAGAAAAAAAAAAATAGGTTATTCGCTAGCTACTCCTTCGTGCTTCACTCAGGTATAGCGATTTTGTAAAATTTATGTTACACTAGCGGTTCACTCTCGCTTGGTTCGAGTTTGCCCCTAGCAAAACAAAAATAAACCTACCCCACGGGAACCGTACATTTTTCCGGAATAAAAAGTAGTCTATGTGTTATTCCAGACTATAATCTATATCTGTGCCAAATTTCATCCAGATCCGTTCAGCCGTTCTGGCGTGAAAGAGCAACATACATACGTCCATACATTCTTACAAACTTTCGCGTTTATAATATTAGTAGGATTAGCCATTCTCATAAAAATCGAGGGACATTGTACAGTATACATACATATATATTCTTTTCCTTTCTTTCTAAGTTTAGCGAACAAAATTGTGATTTACTGGCATTTAATACTTTCTTAGATTTACGCGAATATTTGACATTTTAAATAAGTCTCTCCCGTGACCATGATTACTGTAAAGCATTCGAAACGTCGGGAACCAAAAATCAAAATAAATCCGCGAAATAATCCGAAAAGATAGTTTTATTTAAAATTACTGGCATTTAAAAAAAAAATCACCGAAAATTTTAAAAATTGGTGATATGATTTCGAAAACATATAGTAGATCTCCCATGATTTTATATATTTACTCGCAAAACAGTGCTTACGTGTAGTACGCGTTAAATGTTGAGTATCAATATCAGGATAGCAGGTGTTCGTGATGTATTTGCATTCAATGACAACAGAATTTTAAAATAAGGACGTATACATTTGTTATTATAATCGTATATGGTATATTGATTTTGTATTGTGAATACATTATAGGAAATTTTGTCTTGTTTTTCGTAAAGAGCACTTCGTTTTAATTATTACCATAAAATTCTAATTTCAGGTTCTATTATCACTTAGGGCACTCTAGTCTTCGCTTCGCCCAGGCACTAAAAATATCTTGTGCAATCTTAATAACTTTTCACTACTACATATATTTTATCTAACTACATCCAATGATTTCTATGGTATAGTTCTTTATTAGAAAAACCCTTAAAAAGCTAAGCGAAACGAGGGAAGGTCACTGCTAGTTTTATAAAACTTAAAGCTTTGCATAATATACCAGTAATATTTTAGCAAAATAGGCAGCTTCTAAAACATGTAGTAAAACATATTTCCGGTCCTCACTACGAAGGCTAAATTTGATTACCTACAAAGTTCCTAAAATTGTAGGGTTAGTTTATTACAGCGCTGTAGAAGCCAGAACTGCGCTAATTAAACGGCAATGAAAAATAATTAACTTTAACAACTATGGCTAATGCCTTAAATTAATAACGTGTATTAGACTTTATTTAATCTATAAATGTCTTACATATAATATAATATTAGCACATTTTTTTTATTATAAAGTGTATTTTTAGTCATAATTTTATGAATGAGAATAAAATTTAGTCTTTGTCTTATTCTGAAACAAAATGCGCTGTTTATATTTTACTAGTAAGAGTTTACTAGTAATAAAATGTATTAGGTATATTCAAGAATATATCTAATACATTTTATTCAATTTCAGAAATTGTGTTGTTAAAATATCATAATTTAACATCAAAATCGGTAAGTTATCACCAAAAAGAAATATGAATAAACGTATGTATATAACATATCCCACGCAAGCAGTAATCCAATGAAATCAGTATTATCTGATTCGATTTGGTAAATCTAAAATCTTTAAGCAATATAGTATTCTTGGGGTCTTTACTCTGCAAAAGGAAAACCTTACAAAGATATGATCAATCGTTTATCTATACTTCCATTCGTAAAAATATTATTACATATAGTTGTTATTTTTTTTATTTTTATGAATGAAATTATTTTATCTGTACTATTTAAGTCTACACTAATATTATAAGGAGGAAAGATTTGTATTTTCGTATGTTTGTAACGAATGAACTCAAAAGCTACTGGACCGATTTAGATGAAATTTAGTAAATAGATAGTTTGAGACCCTGGGAAGTACATTGGATATTTTTTTATTCCGGAAATCATCCGTTAATGGGGTAAAATGGGAAATGGCAGTTTGTACGGGGAATCAACGTAGGCACAAACCCGAGCGAAGCGAGGGTGAGTCGACAGTATATTATATATTGATTAATATACTATATACGGCTAGTATACGTTACTAGACTCATAGCCTATTTGTTACTCCATATATTATGTAATAGTCTATCTGTATAAAAAATTTCATCCAAATCTGTTTAGCCGTTTCAGCACGAAGGAGTACCTATTTATCATACACACAAACATACAATTTATAATGGTAGTATAATTATAAAAGATTACAGTTAAATAAATAAATTTTCATCCTTAGTGATCCGTAATATGTATGTCAGAGAAACAAAAGAATACATACATAGAGCGTTAAATACTTATAAGATTTTAGAATATACTATTAGCTTACCAGTTTATATGGCAAAACATTATTTATCATCATATTTTTTATAGTAAATACTTTGCATTTATGTACACATATGTCGCAGATCGATTGCCAAATCAGCTGTTTTATAAAACCGCTTGTTGTTTTTACATAAAAGTTCCGATATGTAAAACAACTGGATGACGTTTAGCTGGATTACCATTGCGCTAGTAGTTTTTTATAGTTGGGGTTCTGGGTTTGAAATAAAAGAAAAAGAGTTAAAATCTAAATCTAAAAGATCAAAAATTACCAACCTACAATCTATGATTATCTATGTTACATAACCACAATTCGTTGACCCGCTGCTTTGATAAAAGCAAAACGTTCACGCAATTCTGCGTTTAATACGCAGTTCAGTAATTATAAAAAAAAACGTTAGACGTCGTTCAGTTGTTTTACATAACGGAGCTGTAATATAAAACAACTAGCGGTTTTGGAAAACAGCGGATTCGACAATCAATCTACGACATAACGTACGCAACTTATGATTATGTCAAATCGTATCTATTTGTTGTGGTCATTTATCAGTTGCTCAGAGCTTACCTAAAAGGAAGAAATTAAAAAAAAAAGCTATAATAATATACATTTTTATTCAAAATTTACTAATTCGTTATATTTTTTTATAAATAGCATAAGAATTATCTGAGATATATTAATTAGAGAAATAATCACGTATACGTTTATTTTATTATCATATTATATCTAAATGGGAAATTTTATGAATATGTATGGATGTTAGTGACTCTTTCATACAATAACTATAGAATGCATTTTAATGATAGTTTACAGTAATACTAGCTATATCACTTATGATATTTTCAGTAATATAGCTATAGTACTACATATATTTAGAATAACGTATAATTTATAAAGATACTAGCGACTCACCCTCGCTTCGCTCGGGTTGGTCCCTATGTACGTTTTGACGGTTAGTATGAAATAGATAGATTCAATATACATATGTATGATGATGTTTATATCCCTTTCTTGAGAAATAACTGATTCCCTATATAAACTTCCACCCCCCTTTTCAGAAACTTAAGGGATGATTTTCAGGATAAAAGTTATCCTATGTCCTTCCCAGGGTCTCAAACTATCTCTATATCTATTTTCCTCTAAATCGGTTCAGCCGTTTAGTCGTGAAAAGGTAACAAACAAACAAACAAACACACAAACAAACAAATAAACAAACAAACAGAGTTACTTTCGTATTTATAATATTAATATGGATAGTATACGTAAATGAAGGCGAGCGGAGGCGCATGAAACGCTAGTATTACTTAATTTATTTCATTATTGCTAATAGTGTACTAACAAGTGTTGGTACTCGTGAACTCAAGACTTTAGAACAATTCTCTTAAGTTGTTGAACGCGCATTTCATCAGCGAAATATTATACAGGATAATTTGAAATTTATTAGTCTGAATACATTAAGTAAAACCCGCTAGTAAGTTTTGAAGAATTATGTATATGTTAGTGTGTATTAGTGATGTAACGAATATTCGCATTCATATTCGCATTCGCGAATATTCGCATATTTTTTGACATTCGCATTCGTATTCGCAAAAACGATGCGAATGCTTGGCGAATGCATTTGACAAACAAAAACTGTGCTTTACTCATGTTTTTATATCACTTTGTCAATTTTACTAGGTATTAGTTAAATTTGACAAATGCAATAATATTAAACTAACCTCGAATCACAACAAATCTTTTCGAACGAACTTTATGTGACTAACTTCGTTCATTCAAACTGTATCGGCTGGGCTTAAATACGGCCGACACAAAATGTCAAACCTGTATGTTTAACATTTTGCGCGCGCTTTGTTTGAAAGTCACCATTCGCATTCGCATTCGTATTCGCGAATATTGGAGATGAATATTCGCATCCGCATTCGCATTCGCGAATGTGAAAAATCGAACATTCGTTACATCACTAGTGTATACGAGTATTAGGTTCACTTTATACCCAGTGAAAAACACAGTGATCACCACTTAATTATGAACTAGAAAATTAGATTATAAAATAACGAAGGTTCCACTTTCTATTAATATAATATGATGTTTGTATACAAATCATTCTTTAAAAATCAAAATCTGTCACATAATTTAGAAGATCTAAGGGAACAAACAGACAGATGGGGATAGCGACTTTATTTATTTTTTAAGTTATTTTACTACAATTTGATTTTATAGTATGTAATATAGGTTCATTTAAGCGTGTCTTGGAAATAAAGCCTGTTTAGGAAAAATATAATGAATTAAACTTGATATAATGACAAATGATAACGAAATGTACATATAATTAACATCGTTTCTACAAGGATCTCACAAAACAATAAATGGTACAGTACACTGATGTAAATAGCTGCTCGTTCATTTTGGACAGGCATTGATGTTGGCAAGCATCCCGGCGAAACATCAGCGATACATAATTAAATAGAGCTCAGACAAGATATACGAAAACAACTCGAAAAATAATAGCACTATGATAACGACTTAGTATCCTTCTATATTAAAATAAAAAACTTAACTTTGCTATAGTAAATATTTTAGATTTTTATGTTTGCTCCAGTTAAAATATTGCATTTTAAAAAAGAATATTATATGCAATTATTATTGTGTAATGTTATTACACCATTTCGATAGATATTACATTTTTCCTGCAGGCCTAATTGGATGTTTTAGTTTTTTTTTTATTTACGTGAACTACAATGCTACCAATATAGAACACAAGAACAAAGTGCCTTCCCCTTAACTAGAGACTATAAGAAAAGTGCCATTAGACACATTCTTAGATTATACTATTTTATAAAACTAAGTTAAAGTTAAATTACTTATTAGCCTTTTTGGCTAGATCGTAATAATATTAGGTTACAATATTTTAACACGTTCACTGCGGCAATAGGTCGAATCAACCCGATACGAGACTTACCCGTGGTGCGGCACGAAAAATCCGGTGCGGGATAGATATCTCTTTCATTTTATGAAATAAAAAAGGGACTTTTAAAGTTTTATTTTTACCTCTTCAAATATTTGACGTAGATACAAAAAAATATATCAGATCTATTCGACCCTATAACGACTAGCAGTAAACATTTTTCGCTAGGTGCGGTTATCGGGTCTTTCAGACCTGATGACCCGATGACCCGATAGCAGCACCAGATTTCGTGTTCATCACACTAGTGTTGCACATAAGTTAGCAACGTCTAAATCGTTATCGACGTATCGTAATTATTGTTACAAGTAGTAATGAGTTTTGACAAAATGAAGAGGTCGAGATGCAGAAAAATGCTTTTGACGTGTGAAGCTGAAGTTGAAAGGAATAATAAAACCCGGAATGAAACTGTAAGTCCCGGAATATTTACTAGTCACATGCAAAGTCAAAAAGGTTAAATCTTTTTGCGAAGTATGAAAAAAAAACCATTTGTTGTAATGAAAAACGTATTTCTAATCTTTTTAATTGTCGATAAGTATCTTTTATTTTAACAAAACTTACTATTCATCTCATCGTTGTTTTACTTGTACAACACTAATCTTTTATCGATACACTTTACAAGCAGTGCGGATATCGGGTGAAAACGACCCGAAAATTTTGACAAATCGTTAACATAAGTTACAATAGCCGCATTTTGTTACGAATGTATAAATATACGAAATGATTATTAAAAAATATGTTTCATAAAGAAAATTTAAAAAAATCATTATAATTGCTTCAAAATCCACTTCTGAATACATGTATACCGAACAGATATTTTCGACCCGATAACGCACTCCAAGATCGTCATGCTTCAGATCTTAGGGACCTTATATAGCACTAGCTGAAAGTCATCTAAAAATCTTAACGCAGTGAACGTGTTAATAGTGTTACCTAGAAAAAAAAATTACGTGAGCGGAGCCGCGGGTAAAAACTAAATGCATGGTACCTGACACGTGGTAGATGGAAATAAAATAAGAAATATGTGTTAATAAAGTATATAATAAACTTATATTAAACTTCTGGATATCATTCAAATTCCTTAAGTTATTACTGCGTGAGGAGGTTTATGAATACACGCACACAAATTCGATTGAATTTTTGTGATTTTAATAGTAGTGAAGAGTGTTTATGTTTAAAAAAATCATGCCTTGATCACAAATTAAAAATATTATTTTTTAATTCTAATATTCTATTATAAAATTGTTTATAATTGTATTAAATTACCAGCGACACACCCTCGCTTCGCTCAGATTCGTCCCTAGGTTGCTTCCCCATATAAACTTTCATCCCCATTTTCACCCCCTTAAGGGGAAAAACTATCCTATGTCCTTCCCAGGTTTCAAATTATCTTCTTACCAAATTTTCTAAATTAATACCAAAGTTTCTAAATCAATTCAGTAGTTTCAGAGCTTATTCGGTACAAACAAACAAACAAAAAATCTTCCCTCTTTATAATATTAGTATAAATTTTTATATTAAGTAAATTTATTTTTGAACTTTGAATGAATTATATATTTTTTCAAGTATTTTTACCTTTACTAACAATGTCAAAAGTATTACATTTATTATTTATCAGAGCTTAACATGCCAAAGCTTAACTAATCAAAAATATGGTAGAATTAAGTAAGCTTGCAAACAAAATGTTACAAAAATTTGATTTACAATTCAATGAAATATGTATGTTAGTACTAGATTTCAATATATCAATCTGAAAATTGACAGTGGTGCAGTTGGCGGACGTTCGTTTCGATAACCTATATGATGGACACTTGATATGGAGGCTTTTGTTTCCCATAGAAATATTACTGACAGCTAATATTGCTAAATCTATCACATATAATAGTTCCTAACAAACTGTTATTGATTATTACAGAAATTAAGTTCTGGGAAAATATTTGCTTGTATTTTAATGTGAAAAGCATGTAGCAAATGTATTGGAGGTATATTGTATATAGGCATAAAACGACTCTGTTATAATTTTTTAACACTATTATGAAGGTAAAGATGCTTACGACTCATAATACTTTCTTAGATTTACGCGAATATTTGACATTTTAAATAAAACTATCTTTTCGGATTATTTCGGAGACTCTCTCCCGTGACCATGATTGCTGTAAAGCATTCGAAACGTCGGGAACCAAAAATCAAAATAAATCCGCGAAATAATCCGAAAAGATAGTTTTATTTAAAATGCTTACGACTCATCAAGTAACCATTGAATAGATCTATAGAGTATGTAACATATAAAAACCAAGTCCTAAAGTACATATGTACATAAAATAATAATAATAATTAAACTTTAATATTATTTTACTTTCGAACTTATCAATAGATCACATCAACCAGAAACGTTGAAAAGCTTTCTTGACATGGTCAAAATTGAAACGAAATTTTGTACTCATAAAAAACAGTAAGATTCTAGTATAAATAATAGAGATCATTTCAAATTATTTTTGCTTTGTAATTAGAACCGTAATATAACATCTTTTGTAAAAATACTCACTTCCTACATGCATACTTATAAAATAAAAAACTAGCGTCTCACCCTCGCTTCACTCGGGTTCGCCTCTAGAAAAACAAAAGCAAATCTATCCCACCATTACAGACTATTATCTATCTCTGTGCCAAATTTCATCCAGATCCGTACGTACACCCGTTCTGGCGTGATTGAGTAACAAACATCCAAACATTCATCTAAACATTCACATTTATAACATTAGTAAGATTCTAAAAAGTGACCGAGGAGGCTTTTTCAAATTTCAAAAATAACCAACTTCCGTACAAAGTCAGCTCTCATTTTAAGCCCTGTAGTTAATGAATTTTCGAAAAAAATCTTGCTTAGTTCTCACTTTCATTATTTATAAAAAAACTCTTGAGCTAAAGCTAAGCAAATCTAGGTTTAGAGTGTATATTTTGCGTTAGCAAATGTTACCGTTTTAATTAATCGCTTTTAGAAAACTAATAAAAACGTCAGATCGTCTTAACATATCTATATATTTTTTGTCCTAGCTCTCTGAATAAATACCTCTGTATAATTAAATCGGTAATTACAAAGAAAGGACTACAGAATTCAACCCAGAAAAGTTTAGGTAACAAAGGGTGGGCAAAGTCTGTTTGGCGAACAATAGGTTTTGAACACCAACTACAAAAAATCAAAACCTGAGGTGGAATGCCCTTGAGGTAATTATAATATCATTAGTGCCATCTATATAACTACACAGTATACAGTATTTGCATTAAATAGCTGGATAAGATTCATATGGTCACTTATCATATACGAGTATATCTAATATTATAAACACTAATTATTAAAAAATAAAGTTCCCCCACCGTGTCTGCCTGTCTGTCTGCTTGTCTGTCTGAAAGCGATAAACTCAAAAACTACCGAACGGATTTTCATTCGATTTTTACCAATAGATAGAGTAAGTCACAAAGAAGGTTGACGTGTATTATTAATTAAGCTTTTGTGTTAATTGGCTGAAATATGACGATGACTGTTGAAGATGTCGGAAAAAATCATGCCGACTAGGAGCTGTATTGGTGTAATCCGCGTAAATCCATAGTTTTATGAAAACAGTGTATAACAGAATTATTTCTCTTAAAAAGATTAAACTGTGGTGACTTTATGTATCTAGGGACGCACCCGAGCTAAGCGAGGGTAAGTCACTAGTATTTTATAAAAACGCGATAGCTATACTAAAATGATGTCAAAACGGATTGCATTCTTTTATCTCTCTCTCTCTCTCTTTGTCTCTCACTCTTACTCTGAATTTAATAAACTAATAATAACGATTATTTTATATAAACTAACTTCTAAAAAGTTAAATGTAAGTATTAGAAACTCTATAAAGTAAAATATGAGGATAACCGACATTTTCCGTAGAGAAAACTGTTGCCAGAAAACTTTATTTGAAATGAATACCGAATAATAAGCGTGTATATTATAATGTTAAAGAAATTATTATTTGTCTTCTTAAAATATGTTCGTGATTTATGACTAAAACCAAAAAATAAAATTAGTATTTTACCATACAATTTTCATAACTTTTTGTTTTTAAATTTTAGAAAAAAAGCGACGTAGAGTGTACATGTTTTTTTTTCAAAGTATTTAATAGTGTTGGTATTGAAATATGCAAAATAGGAAAAATTACTACATGGAAATACCTTATAACACACGCTACGGTCACATTTTCTCAAGCCGTTTAGGTATAAATTAGACTTCATCAGACTACAAATTGTACAGAACTTTTAAAGTTTTTTTAATGAACTTACTGGAATTTCATGTTTACACGTAGTTGGACATATGACATAGTTTTAAACTATTAAATTTGAAAATAAAAAATAACTGAGAATTTATCTTAATTGGTAGTAATTTCAAAAAGCTTTCTAGGCTTTTCCTTTTGTAGTTTCTTTTGTAATATTTTATTATTATTTATATAATATTTAATTATTATACTTTAGAATTAAGACAAATATCGTGTACAGCTTTTGCCAATTTTTAGAACGAAATGTTTATTTGAGTACTAAAGTTTGCCTATATATATAAATACTTTAAATATATTTTATTTGATTTTGTTTGAATGATTTCATCTAATGTGATTATCGTAAGCCCGCTGCAATTATCTACATTTGTAACTGTAGGAGTACGAGTATAATCAAATTTTAGAAGTCAAATACAACCTGATTTTGAATGCCATGTCAATTTGAAACATGACAAAATCATGCAAACATTTATAATCCGGATGACAATACAATATTTTGATACCATCAACTTGATTTGATAAGGGAGCCAGAAGTTGGATAGTGAAACTCTTCAATTGCTGCTAGAGAAACTCGAAGTTTGAGCTAATTGAATTAAATGAATTCATTTTGATGAGAATTATGTATGTATAATAAAGACAAGTAGTATATTTTTTCAGTTCTACAAAAAAAAAATTAAGTAGAAAAAACATATGTAAGGAATATTATTAAACGTCAAAATTTGAATCCTTCCAAACAGAAAGCTACAATTCATACTTACTATATATAATCTAAGTTTATAATCACGTATTATGTAACAATCACCTAAAAACCTAATTCAAGTGTCACACGAACATTCGCTCTATACTTTTCTATAACATATTTTATTAAAAAAAAATTATATTCAAAAAATCAATATGTTACAGCACTACTTCAAGTATGTCCACTTTGAGTTTCTTAACATAATTATTTTGACACACAAACACGAATCGCGCGGTTAAAATTTTTCATGAAGCGACACGACCGACCGCGCAGATTTTCCATCGAGCACTGATTCTGCTACGACGTTGTTTTCGAAAGGTGATTTCCCCCCTCGCCGGCACTCGGCAGCCTTCGTTCATCTGGTTTCGATTGTAAAGAAAGATTTTCATATTTCACGAATGAGTACGTTGCTTATTGGAAAGTATTTTTATACAAAATATTGAAATCGACGCAACATCTTTAGAACCTTTGAATAGGTATTAGTACTGAAGGATAACTTAAAAGCATCTTATTCGTATAGCATATTTTTTTCTTCTTTCAATAAAATGCCTTATAATTGAAAGCTATACCGTATTTTAAGCTTTTAAGCTTCTTGATGAAGTAGTTGATATTACAATCAAATTAATTAGTGAAACTCCTCAAGGATTGTTGATCAAAAATCACACTTACTATGTATGTATGTATGTATGTATGTATGTATGTATGTCTTTGTATGTGACCAATGGACGAGACTGGGCCAAATTTTGAGATTTTACTAAGAACTGACTCTTGCCCGCGGATGCATATTATGTGTGTGCTTTATTAGTTTATGTTTTAATACATTTTAATTTGTTGACGATTTCATATATGTTGCTATGATTTTAGGATTTAAGTGTTTGAATTGCTGTTAAATGTTGATTTTAAATAATGAAATGGAAACGTGAGTACTGAAAAGGCAATGTTTAAAAAAAGATAAATTAAATATTTTTTATAAAGTTAAATTATCACCTATTCGTAAAGAGAGGTGTAATAACTATACTTTCATGTTTTTACTCAGCAAGTACCTACGTCGAGAGCGGCCACAGACAGCTCATTAGTGAGTAGAATTAAAATTGTTTACTGTGATATCAAACATTCTGAGATACTCTGTGTTAAAACATTAATAATTTAAATTATATTAACATTAAATTCCGAACGCTTTTTGAATTTAAATGCTACGTTTTATTTTGCAGTCATATATTTAAGCAATGACAAATTAAATATCATCATCATGATGATGATATTTAAGCAATGACTGCTAATAAGCACGTTCAATTATGGAACAAGGTGAAACGGGTTCAAATCTCAAGTAATGCAACTTTGGGAATTTGTGTCTATTATAATAGTTTGGCGGGTCATTTTTCCTACTGAATTACATCCTAAAATTTCCCCACAACCAAATCTATACTAATATTATAAAGCTGAAGTTTGTTTGTTTGTTTGGTTGAACGCCCTAATCTCAGAAACTACTAATCCGATTTGAAAAATTATTTTTGCATTAGATAGCCCGTTAGCTGAGGAGGCTATAGGCTATATAATAAATCATCCCGGAAAAATATACGGTTCCCGTAGGATAGATTTGTTTTGTCTAGGGACGAATCCGAAGCGAAGCGAGGGTGAGTTGTTAATACATTTTATTTAAAAAAAATGTTTAGCATGCAATCTATGCGGAAAGTACTGAGTGAATTTCAATATTCTTTTACTAATAAATAGCTGCTAATAGATATTTACTATTGACAAAGTAATATTGAGATGATTGCTTAAATTATATAATATAAATTTTTCGTAATATTAATTACTCGCGGCGCGAGGGTAGTTGGCTAATTAGTAATATTTTGCCGGCCGAAACAATTTTCAAATGAAAGTATTTGTAAATTTTTGCTCTGATCTTGAAATATAAAATACAGTAAACGAAAATTTTGTGTGCACATATAATTTTCTTTATAAATACCTAAAGCAAATTTTTCCAAACATTTTTTTTTTTATTAGAGCCCATATATCAGCCGAATAATATAACTTTTAAGTCGTAAATACTGTATTGGGACCGATTACCCTCCTCCTATAGCTTTTAATAATGATATCAAAAATTTGAATTTGAGATAAAAGAGCTTTCAAGTTGATTTTAGCCACATTTTCTATTTTTCCTCAGAAACAAGTTATTTTCTCGCAGTACAAAGTACCGTGTAAAATAACCCAGAAATTCAGTTATCACCATACGAAAATTCATCAGAATCTGTATAGATTTTGAGTAATGCGGTAGCAGACAAACAGATATAAATTATAAAAATCTTTACTTTAGGCTATGTACCAGATAATATTGACTATTCCAATAACAATTTAAGAGAAATATAAATCTCGTAATTTAAAATTTGAAAGGAAAGAAAAATCTATGCAAACTAAACATTACTACTTCGTAAAAACCAATTAAAACAAACTACTAAATTCTTCATCATAATTTAAAATGTTAGAACTAATTCTGTAAATATAATTAATATTATTTCAATATCAAATTCGTTTTATTTATATAAGATTAATTTAGAAAAAAGCTCGTGGTACGCTTCATCACTTTGCTTTGATAAAATAATTATGGCTGTTATACATTTTACTTGGTAATTTGTGTTGCTGACAGGAAATAAAGATTGTTTTTTAAACGCTTACATAACGTTAAATGCTTTATAAAAGCTCTGTTTAAAATAGTTTTAAAGCTCCCTCGCTGTTGTAAGTTATGCAAGCTGATACATATCTACAGAGCTCAGCGGGTAATTAAATTTGTTTGTCGAAGGGGCAAAGGATTTACTGTGAAACAAAATGACGGTAGGGGTTAAAATTAAATTTCACTCATGTTTTTTATTTTATTTTATAAAGTGATAATTAAGTACGTAAAATTGTTCATTGTTCATTAGAGCTTTACAGTGACGTTAATTTATATATGTAGTTAAAATAAGACCTTGTAAAATGATCTTTTTTCTTATATGTAAGGTGTATATTATAATTTAAAATTATGCTGTTTAGGAATACTGACTAATAACATATAAAAAGTTTGTTTGTCTGTAGGTTTGTTTTTATATCTTGCAGCCATGAACTGACTTGATTTTTTATGTCAGAGCGCTACATCAAATACTTGTCACGACCGTGTGATATATGAAATTATTATTGTGAGGTTTACCTAATTCTGTTGTGATTTTCTTACCTGAATAGTAATATTATATTACTAGCGAGTCACCCTCGCTAAGCTCGGGTTCGTCCCTACTTACGTTTTAACGTTTAGTATAGATTTCTCAGAGATGAAATATTTTCCCGCAGTAAAAATTGTCCTATATGTTGACCCCGAAAACCAGCTATTATCACATCAATTTCATCAATATCCCTGCAGTGGTTTTTACGTGATGCGGTCACAGACAGATAGACAGACAGACAAAAATTCTAAAAACTATAGGTTCGGCCTCTGTATCGATAATAATATCTGTTTCAATAAGATTTTCCAAAAATATATTTAATGTACAAATTCGGCTTAGTTACAATTTTATTATATACATAGTAAGAAGATAAGTGATTAAATTGTTAAATATAATTTAAAAAATGATATTAATTTAGACTCTACTTATAATAACTGCTCTTATTACTTTTGGTTTATCTTTTATTTAAAATGTTAAATAGTTATTATTGAATGTTGATGAGATGTGAGTCGAACCTTATGAAGGACATATATAGACAAATCTTAAAAGCATGTCCTGATTTTTACTATCCTAAAGCCTGAAACAGATTCTATTTTAAACTTTCTAGTAAACAAGTATAGTTATACATATATTTTAAGAGCTTATGATACACATAGCATTTCTGCTTTTCATTGTTTGTTTAATTTACTTTTCAATCAATCAAACCAAGCGTGACTTGACTTTTACATAAATTGTTATAGAATAATATATAGTTTGGTGAACTGAAGTTATTTGTAATTTATTTATGATCTCTATATTCGTAGAGTATCCATTCAATGAAGAAACATTTACTCATCTAGCCATTCACGGATTACTCAAAAAATATACAAACTACTACCGTTTTTTCTATAGCTCAAATTCTCTATGAATTTGTATTCAGCCCTTTTTAACGTCCCGTTGCTGGGCACGGGCCTTCCTTTTCGGCGGGCTGATTAGGCTATAGTCAATTACACTGGCCAAGTGTGGGTTGGTGGACTTCACATGTCTCTTGAAAACTTGCTCGATGAATATATTTTTTTTACAAAGAAAAATTATTCACAATTTATATACTATTCATAAGTGACTCTACATGAGGTATCTCTATATATTTAATGTTTGCCTTTATAACTAAATAATTTGCCTTTAAATTACAAAGTTAATTGACTTTATGATCAAAATGAAAATATTTAACAAATTGTTGAAGGCCATAAATTATGAGACGTTATATTATTAGCGAATTCCGTCTTTGCTCGGCTTGACGAGATAAGGCACGCCCCGGCGGCAGATATTAACTGCCACCCACAAAGTGCTCGAAACCCAAGCCAATCTAGCCTCCATCTTTTGTAGTGGACCTAGGTAATTACGCAACTCCACTACGGTAATTACGCCGAATAAAAGAAATTGAATTAAAAATATAATAGACATATAATTAAGAATGAAATTGAGACGTTTTATATTTCGGTTCTTTACTACTAGTACTTGTCCAGTGTTCGATATTCGATCATAATCATTATTGAAAATTTGAGGGAAATATATTATAACTATCAATAGAATTTACCGATCCATATAAAAAAAACTTTTTTTATTGAAAACAAAAGCTCATCAATAGCTATTAGTAGTTATACAAAATAAAAAAAAAAGAAAATCGATTGACAAACAGAAGAGAGAAAGATATTAAATTGTTTTGTCTTTGCCTATGTACCTATATATAGATAATTGATACAAGAATACGTGTGATTCACTTTTATGTTGAGCCTAAAGAAAGGTGAAAAGGACCTTTTTGCTAACCTCATCTGGGACAAAAAGTGCTATAAATGTCAACAAATATTTATTATAGGTGGTAAATGCTAGAAACCTACATATATACAATACCTATTCTTTAATATTTTATTTGTGCTTATAATAATAACTATTAAAAATATGTACACATGCTCATTTATGCAGATCTTGATGCTTCAAGACTTCAAAAGATTTCTATAAACGTTTGTACTACATTGTTAAGTTTTAAGCTCTTGTGGGCGAGAGCAGTATGTGATGAATTTATCGTAAATTGTAAAGGTACCTATTAAATTGCACAAAAGACAATCAATCCATTGTTCATATATGTACATAGTTCACATAGGTCGTTGCTAGACTTCCGATAAATAATCGGACGAATTAAATTTACTTATTCGTCTGATAATATTTGCCGGTGGACTTTTTCGGTTTGTTATGTGTACGGAACTTTTATGTGAAAAAAGAAATTTATTCGAGAAATTTTAAATGTTACAAATTCCTTTTAAAAAGTTAAGAAACTAAATCATTTTCAAATTTTTATTTTGACGACAAGTTTAGCTCAGTTTGTAGTGACACTACTTCCTGTGCCAGCGGTCGCGGGTTCGAGTCCCGCTGAGAACATTCATGCGTGTGATGAACACGAATGTGTGTACTCTAGTCATGGGTGTTTACTGTTTATATTTATAATATATAATATATTTGTATTTAAAGTTATATATGTGTAGTGTATCAACTATCTGGTACCCATAACACAAGCCTCGTAGCTTACTATGTAACTAGATGGTGCTGCGTGTTAATATCCCAACATATTTATTTATTTAATGTTACAATTATGATAGAAGATTGAATTTCATTTTCTTAATTTAAGTAAGAAAATTCAATCCGGCCATATTTAGAAAACAAATAGCAGGAGTGAAAATAACCGTTATATCCTTGAATGGAAACCATTACAAAACAGGTACCTTTGAAAAAAATATCAGGTAGTAGCAGAGGTGGGTAGCAAAATATTGTGTATAGTAGCAACTGAGGTGATGAAGCCCCTGAGCTCCAACATGAGAGGGATTCTCACAATAGACTAGTGAAAATTTGGCTAACATGGGACATGGTGGAAAAAAAAAAAAGCCAAAACAAACTACATTGATATATGTTAAGGGCTTGCGTTCCTCATGTACCTCAACACTTATCAATCCGGCCAGGTACAAAAAAAATATAATATGAATCTACTTACATATCTTTAAAAAATACATAGAAACTATGTATTTTTTAAAATACATACACCACTCCGAAGTTAGTTAATGAAAACAAGTTTTAATGATCAAAGTAAAAATTTCTTGCAGCGTTCAATTTTTAGCGACTTTCAAACGATTTTGTCTCTTGGTTTATTTTATTTTCGGATTAACTCATTGCTCTCAATCAGCCCGAATTTTCTGGATTTCTTTGAAAAAAATAGTTAATTCGTTAGCCGCTCTTAGATTTGCTAGTTTTTCTAACTATTCTGACCAAAGTAGGAAACAATGTACTGTAATTGTATACATTGAATCAATTGGAAATAGTAGCCAATTGATCATCCTTATATTTTTTTAGCCTTAGCAACTTCTCTTACTAACTTATCCGCTTCACTACAACTCTAATAAACCTCTCCGTCATAGTCTATCTGTGTGCTGAATTTCATCCAAATCAGTCCAGCACACAATAATAACAGTAGTTCGTTATTAATCACGTTTTCCAATAATTACCATAATTATCTCCTTGATGATCTACTTTTAATGTTTTCCAGAACGTTAAAAATAGTATTTGGAATGTGATTAATGATCTTTAAATATTACAAAACAACAGACAGTCACTGGAATAAACTTTCTTGACGTATTTTACTAAGTTGTTCTATAAATGTATCAACATTACTTTACTTTGTACCGTAAGGACTTTCCAGAGGGCAGACGCAATATATCGCTATTGTCACTCCCAAATTTTAAGAGTTTTATGGTACGAGTATGTATCAAAATTCAATTCATGAACCTTTAGGGGAGTCTATGAATTAGAAAAATGAAAAATTCCCCTATTTCTTGGATAGTCGATTAGGAATCTTTCAAGCATCAATCTTTAATAAAAAAATCTATTTACTATGCTATGCATTACTTAGGACTATTTTTAAATGAACTATTTTTTTATTAATTATCAATACAATCCCATAGCATTTAATAAAAATTAAACAAAAGTAATAAAAAATAATAAACTATGGAATAGTTAGCACGATGTCTGCATACATTTAATTTTAATAAGTTAGAGCGAAACATCAATACTGTTATACATTTTATTTAAAATAGACCTAATTCAAGCTTTTCAAATGGGAGTCAGTGTCCCGCGAAGCTTTTATAGAGCCTTTTTGTGTGTTTTCATGATTTCACTTTTATTTCTACTTTAGCCTTATTTAAATGATGACTCTTATAATTGAAAAGGCTGTTTCGGTAAAGTAGAAAAATAATAATATTCGTTAAAATAAAATCATTTAAGTCTATACTATATATTAAAAATTATTTAATTTATATTTAAAATTAGATAGGAACTTTCCAGCAAAGATTATTAAGGTAGTAAATAGTTATATAATTCTTTAAATCTTTGCATGTATTTCTTACCACTATCATCACGCTTAGTACTTTTACCAATCCGAATATATTTATCTATTTTATATACTTTACTAGTGACTTAACCTCGCTTCGCTCGTATGCGTCTCTGGGTACGTAGCATTGCTACAGTTTAATAGATCTTTTTAAGAGGAATAATTGCGTAATACATTGTTTTCATATAACTATTGGTTTACACGGAGTACGCCAATAAAGCTCTCAATCGACAAGTGCTTCTCCGACATCTTCAACACTCATCGTCATATTTCAGTCAATTTATACAAAACCTAATTAATATATTATATTTATGCACATAAAATTTCCTCATGACACACTCTGTCCATTAGTGAAAACTATAAAAATCCGTTCGGTAGTTTTTGAGTTTATCGCGTTCAAATAGACAGACAGACAGACGCGGTGGGGGAACTTTATTTTATAATAAGACTAGCAGAACCCGCGGCTACGCCGGCGTTCAACCTACAAAAAAAATCTTTTACTTTATGTTATACAGCGACTCACCCTCGCTTCGCTCGGGCTTGTCGCTATGTAATGGGTGTCTCAATAAGATTGCACTATTTAAACTTTGTATCATTTTGTTTTTCGTGCATATGACAACTTTGAAATTTGACACGGGATTTGTGAAATCCCGTGTTTATGCGAATAAACCAGAAACAATTCCTTAGATCAAGGTCGAGATCAAACGCGTCATCGGCGAGATACAGCCACATTTTTGTCAAAAAGTCATCGAAAATTTCATGAAAAGAGTTAAGGCCTGTCATCAGAGTCACGGCGGCCATTTGCCGGATATTTTATTTCATACTTAATCGGCACATATCTACTTTACAATGCAATAAAATTTCACAACTCACTCAATAAATACGTGTTTTTATTTTTAAATAAAATAGTGCACTCTTATTGAGACACCTATTTTTATATAAGATCGTTCATACAAAAATACAAAAATCGCGACTAAAAAATGGGGGGTAGGGGTAAGAGGGTAAAAAATATTTTACGACCTATTTTTAGACCTACCAAATATATAAAAAATCATTAAAATCGGTCGAGCTGTTTCGCAGGAGTGCGACCACAAACACCGTGATACGAGATATTTATATATTAGATATGTAGTGACGACGTATCCCCTCTTTGCCCGGATGCATCCCTAGATCTTATTTTGCCATGTAATTTTCACACAAAACAAATCGGCGAAAATGTCCGAAAAGATAGTTTTATATAAAAACTAATAAGTTTTTATTCGAATTAAAACCAGCAGATGTTAAAGAAATATATTATATTAAGATATAAAACATATCTATACAGATAAATAAAATTGGAGTGTCTGTTTGTAATATTAAAATAACTGCCTTTTACTAAATGCATATGGATGTATACACGGTACATATATCAAAACAACATTTTTTACAATTTTTGTCTGTCTGTCTGTCTTTATTTCTGTTTGTCTGTCTGTTTGTTCCGGATAATCTCCGAAACAGCTGGACCGATTTTGACGGGACGTTCACTGGCAGATAGCTGATGTTATAAGGAGTAACTTAGGCTACTTTTATTTTAGAAAAAGAATCAGGGTTCCGCGAAAAAAAATTAAAACCCATGAAATTGTGAACAAAATCCGCGAAAGGCGTACGCACCCGAGCAAAGCGAGGGTAAATCGCTATATAATTTAAATAAATACTTTAGGAGTTGCAAGCCACTATTTATGTACAAACATAGCTAACCGTGAAAACGTACCTAGGGACGAAAGCAAGCGAAGCGAGCGTGAGTCGCTAGTTTTAGTTAAAATTAAAAATTTGCAGTATGCCATAAGCTTTATCCATTTAATCCAAGCGTGATGGGATGAATTTAATAAAATATTTAATATACTTCAATGTGACAAAATTGTAAAAGAAGCTAAGGAACTGAATTTTCTAAGTCTATATTTAAACACTTATGAGCGAAATATATGAGATAACTTATAGTGCGCTGACTGCTGAGTCTCAAGCATTATAAAATTTTAACAATTTTATTTCATATAGAAAATTAAACTTTAAAACCATTTTGACATATTTCTGACTTGTAATGGGAAGGTAGAAATGAAAATTCATATTTATTTACTCCGTTCTCTACCTGTTAATTCTCGTTAGCGATGATGTCATTGCAGTGATGATAATAATATTCTAAGCACACATAAAAAGAACTTTGGGAAAATAAAACTTCTATAAGGCACCCTTATAATTAAAGTTAAAATATTTACGAGTATAATAAAGCGAGCGAGTGAAGCGTCTCTGCTTCAAGTCTGGCAAAATTTGCTTTCCTTTGTCAGTTCGTTGGTACTCCTCTACAGGGTGTATCTTACAACCGAGCTGGACGAAATTTAGTATACAGGTTTTACGACTTTATTTTTTTTTCTTATGGTATTTTTGTTTGAGGGTAAGGATAAAGGGGGGGGGGGGGGGGGGGTTTTTCCAAAAATAGTCACAAAGGAAGCTACTGGATATCTTCGCCTTGTGAAATCCGATTTCGATGGTCCTTTTTTTTTTTTGAAAGTACTTTAAGTTCAAAATTTCTCAGGTCTCAAAATTTGATCAAGACCTGCTGAGGGTCTTCGATATGATGAGCAGAATAGTTTCTCAAAATGCAGTTTGTGCTCGCGAGGTCTACTGTTCACAGAACAACTAGTATATAGAAAAATAGAATTTGGATTTATGTTATTTGCCAAACATACTCGTACTATAATTTTGAAAACACCATACGTCGGCGATTTCACAATTCAACGTTTTTTTTTAACAAAAGTGTCAAATTAATATTAAGTAACTAAGTGAAGTCAGAGTAAGCTGCTAGTTAATCATAGACCACATGTTTAAAGTTCGATGACGCATCGAGGGCAGAATACGAGTATGTGGAGAAGAGTCTCGGTTCGCCTTACACATTCTCGTTCAAGTACCAAGTCAACATGACATTCTACGCTATCGATAGTAATAGAAATACGGAAATGACATATTATGTGTGTTACGTAATATAATAAAAATGTCATCCCTAAATATTTTTTTAGTATTCTACTGGCAATATCGTTTTAATCAAGCTAACTTTTTATGTACTAGAAATTGACGTCATTTTATGGTTTCCATGGAAACGTATATACACTTTTCATTTCCTCTCATATATTTTATGTAATTAGAAAAAATAAATAAAAATTACTTAATAATTTAAAAGAATCGGTTTATGTACAATATAAACATATAAGATGTTATCAATGTTCGCTTGAGTCGGACATTTTTCACAATTTCAATATAATATAATGAAAGTTTGCTATTAGTACGGTAATTTTCATCTAAACTGTACGTCGTACGAAATCGTGCTGTATCTCGCCGACATCTGACCTGAGGGTGTTGGACAAGTGACGAGCTTCTGTTAAGTAACTGAGTATCATTAGCTTACTATCCATTTTGTATATACATAAATTTTTATCCTTATTTATGAATCTGTGCCATTATTTTTTAGCTGGTTGAAATGTAATCTTAAAAATATTGAATCCATTGGATAATTTAAGTGAAGATTTGAATTAATACAAAATAACAACAATACGAATATCGTTTAATTTTTACTAGTATTCGTCTAGTGGTCAAAATTCGACCATACTTATTTCATTGATAAACTACTAACTAAAGCTAAAAAGAAAACGGTACATGACTGTTTTTTCGTTGTCTACTTACACATAGATTATTTCTTTCTTTAAATAAAAGACAAATGATAATGTAATACTGCTATTGAGACGTTTGAAAATTTTATACATAAAATAGAGAATAACAATAAAACATGAAATAGCTTTCAGCTTAGTTCAGCTCTATCGATTACTATTTCATACATATATTCATATACTAGCGACTCACCCTCGCTTCGCTCGGGTTCGTCTCTAGGTACGTTTTACAGCTGAACTGAGCTGAACGTTGATAAGTCAGTCAGTGAGTCGCGAGTAGTGAATAAAAATAGTAATTGCGAATGTACCTTAGGTGATAGACAAATAATATTGCGAACTTGCTTGTAGAACTTTTTAAGACCTACAATTTTCTAGTACATTGTTTTGATGTATCTCTTAAGGTTCAGCCAGCGTTAGCCATATAAATTTCTAAGAACGACTCGATAGAACCAGTCCCCAAAAAGTATCCCAAATGTTGAACCGAGTGATAAGCTATCACTATACAAAATTTAGTTAAATTCGGTTTAGTACTTTTTGCGTGATTTATTATAGGTATAGATAAGAATAGGTATTGCGAGTGTACCTCAAGAGATAGACATATACTGTTGCAGATTTTTCTGTTGACCTTTTCAAGACTTACAATTTTTTAGTACATTGTTTCGATGTATGTCTTAAGGTTTAGCCAGCGGTAGTTTTATAAGAAGGACTCGATAAAACCAGTTATTGCGATTTCCCGTGGGAAAGAAAGATTTTTCTGAAATAAAAGGTATCTTAAATGTTGACCCGGGTAATAAGTTATCATTTCACCAAATTTCGTTGTAATCGGTTCATTACTTTTTGCGTGAAACGCGCACACACAAAAAGACATACAGACAAACAGACAAAAATTTTAATAACTATTGTTTTGGGGTCTATATTGTATACATAATACGTTACATTCATTGTTTTTAAAAAATATTTCATGTACAGATTTCGCTAAGTTACTGCTTTATTATAGTATATATAGATAGAATAGATAAATTACATAATAAACACTTACGTTTATTGCAAGTATAGAAATTTTGGAGCTAAAAAATAGTAGTTCAAAAATTAGAGGAGATTTAAAAGCCGTCATTTCAACGAGCTTAAACATGATATCTCTATAGTGTTTTAGTAAAGAATTGATTATCTTGCAGATTCTAGCTTATAGTGCAGCGTTAGACCAGTATTCATATCGTTGCAATGACATTAAAATACCAAGTTTCGAATAGATTAGACCAATGGCAGTAGCTCATACCCTTTTGCCGTCTAAAATAAAGCTGATGCTGACCTGCGAACGGCTGATTGGATTTTTTTTTATTTATAGCTAAGAATACTCTCGATTAAGTCACCTTTCAAATAAAAAAAAATTAAATCGGTTCATCCGTTTGGGCGCTAAGATGCCACAGACAAACACACACGTTATAGTTATAACAATCCTCTTTTTTACGTCGAGGGTTAAAAAGTAATGAATATAATCGATTCTCAAAAAGCGAAGATACAGAAAAAGTAACCATCTCAAAGTAATCGGTTAAAATGGCAAATACCTCGTTTTAACTAGCAAATATCTTAAAATTGATATTTCATTTACTGAAAGTAATTAAAATAATGTCTAAAGAATCATTTAAAATCTTAATAAATATTTGTTAGTGAAAATATTTATTTATCTATATATCAATAACTTCATTTTCTGAGATAGATAGAATATAAAAGACGGCTTCATAAAAATTGAGAGTGTAAGTTTGTTTTTTTGTATGTCACGTGATATTTTTAACTGATTTTAATGATTATCTAATATATTTAAACAATTCTTATATATATATTTATTTATTTGTATATTTATTTATTTATTTATACCGGCGACCTCGGAAACGGCTCTAACGATTTCGCTGAAATTTGGTATGTGGAGGTTTTCGGGGGCGAGCGATCAAGGTGCTAGATTAACATTAACTAACAGGTGTCCGAGTTCGGATTTCGATCGGATACAAAGTTTTTACTTTTGTTTTTTTTATTTATTCAAGTTTTTTGTTTTTTGTTTTTTTTTTTGTTTTTTTTTTTAAACTAAAAATAAGAAAATAGAACTCCGAGCGAAGCTCAGTCGTCCAAGTGCTTTTTTTGTTAAATACAGTATACTTACAGGGTTCATATCAATATCACGAATAAATACTAACTTAACGGTAAATACATTAAATTAATTTTTGCATTATATACTAACTTTTTAGTCAAAAATAAAAAAAATACTTTCATATTATCAGTATATGAATGAAGCAATATTTATTCTGATATCCCAAAAAATAGATTACATTTTATATAACAACTAGCGGCTCACCCTCGCATCGCTCGGGTTTGTCCCTAGGTACGTTTTAAATAAATATAAATCAATCAACGGGGGAATGAGGCTAGGATTCTTGCCACTATTCCACGCGGCTATGACTTGTACAGTAATAACTAAGTGTACATTTGTTTTTTATATATGACTTGCAAACTAGGTACGTTTTACATAGATATTTAAAACAGTTATTTGCCAGCGTTAGTTATAAATTTAAATTTCTTTCTAATTTTTCTGATGTTTTAATACTTATTATCCTATTCCGGACTAAGAGAAATCCAAAAAATCAAATATCATAAAAATCGGTCCAGCCATTCTTCACTTATAAATGGTGTAACTAAGACGACTTTGTTTTATATATATATATAGACTAAGTAGGTATATTTGTAATTTTCTTTTTGCAAATAAAAATATGGATGATATAAATAATAATTATTATCCAGCCTTAGCCATATACTTAAATTAAATTTTTATTCGTTAATTTTTCTGATGTTTTAATAGTTATTCTGCTATTCGGAGTGGAGGCAAATCCAACAAATCAAGGATCACAGAAATCGGATCCAGCCGTTTTTGAGTTCTAAATGTTGTAACTAACCCGACTTTGTTTTATATATAAAGATTAAAATTAGATTACTATTAACGGCTATACATTGTGCGGACAAAGTCGTGGGTGTAACGTGATATTTTGTAAAGAAACATAAATTTAGCACGACATACTGCAATAAAGCAGAACAATTTCACACAAAGCACATTATATAAAATACACCGTGTAACAGAAGGTACAACGAAAATTGAAGTCATAAAAATTGCTCCATAGTGCACCTTACTCTCATACTTTACGTGATTCTTGTAAAATGCGAGATATATAATAAAACTGCAAAATTGATACTTTCTTAATGTTTATTATATACATTGTACAATTTACCTTTTTATGTTGTTCGTACAATAAAAAGTAAAAACATCATAAAAGTGTACTTCTGTTTTTACTCCCTCGACCCTGTTTTCTTAAATTTAAGTAGTAGAAATATAACTTCCTTTATTTATTATTTAACTAGCAAAACCCATTCAATCTACAAAAAACAAAAAAACTCTTTGGCTTCATGTTATGCAACGACTTACCTTCGCTTCGCTCGGGTTCATCGCTTTATATTTGCTATAGTATATGTATATAGTTTTACAATAATGTATGGAAGTTTGCCCTATTTATTGACATTTATTATTATTTCTCCACTCCCTTGGGTAGTAGCATGATGACATATAGCCTATAGCCTTCCTCAATAAACGGGTTATCTAATGCAAAAAGAATTTTTCAAATCGGGTTAGTAGTTCCTAAGATCATTGCGTTCAAACAAAAAAACAAACTCTGCCTCTTTATAATTGTTATGTATACTGACGGGGACAAGTGACATGCTTGGTAGTTGGATACGCACTATTTTATTGCTCGACAAGCTTCGCGTTGTGGGCGCAGCCACTAATTACATTTTCGAAGTAAAACTTCTTTACGCATGCTTAACTTGGGGGGTAAACTGGTGAAAGCGTTACGAAAAAATGTACGTATGTCTGTTGCCATGGTAACTGTTGTTATTGTCTGACAAAGGATATATAATATTATATTCTTTCCTTAAATAATATTCTATAGATATATGATTGTTATATGCCTAATATGCGTTATTTTTAGTATTTCACCCATCCTAATTATTTAAAACATAAATTGAATTTCATAAAGAGAACCGATAACCTACAGAAGTTTTACTTTTTGCGCGTGTACACATCCATACACGCACTCTTTATTTATTTTTTTAAATTTACCTACACACATAAATATATCACAATAATATAAGTGTAGATGGGACTCGTAAAAAGGATGTAAATAAGCCCAAACTCGAAAGTTTTATTAGTAGTTATTGAAGAGTACTACTATAATCCACATCCTCTCTGTAGATTAGCTCAATCATATCAAATTTCAGATAGTTTTATTGTCATTTGAATTTCACACAACTATAAAGTTTCAAATCGATACGACTTTAAGATGGAACTTAAGCCGACTTTCGAGTTTTAATTATTAACTAAAGCTAGAAAGTAATAAATATTAGGAAAAATTAAAACTATATATCAGAATTTAAAATATAAACATGCAAAGATTTTGCTTTTTCGCGTGTTAATTTAGTTTCTTTTCATTATTATAAAGTTATTTTATTACAGCCATTTTTTCATAAAAATGTCTCACTCGGGCATTTTCATAATTTATGTGACATACTTGTTAGTTTCAGAGTTTTCTTCACATGTGAAGGTACTCGCAGGCTAATGGATAATTACGGTAAAGTGAAAATATATAAGTTTCATCTAAACTCAAACTCATGTACGTACAACATTGTGTATTTTTTGAGTCATTTATTTATAATATCGTCTGTAAACTGCTAAGATCTTCTAACAACTTACAAACAGGAGGAATATAAAACTAATTTATTAATTTTAAAAAATATCGTGGAGAATTTTGGTAAAACAAATAAGTTGTTGGTTGGTATTTACGTCTTTTTATGATATCATAATTAATTGTTATACTATGCAATACTATGTTGCTTTTGCCAAATGATGGCATTAAAGTAAAGTTTTGCGCAAAAATGCTGGTAAGGAAGTGTTAGAAGTTCTCGGACGATATATAGAATTTATATGTGTAATATATATATATATGATTTGTTATATATATGATAAAAAGCTATATTTATTTCAAACTAGCGACTCACCCTCCCTTCGCTCGGGTTCGTCCCTAGGTTGATTCCCCATACAAACTTTCATCCCCATTTTTACCTCTTTAAGGGATGATTTCCGGGGTAAAAAGTATCTTATGTCCTTTCCAAGGTCTCAAATTATCTCCTTATCAAATTTCATCTAAATCGGTTCAGTAGATCCAGAGATTACACCCTACAAGCTCACAAACTGACAAACTCACAAACTTTCCTTCTTTATAATATCAGTATAGAAAACAAACATCATCGATTAAGATGTTGGCAAATCTCATAAAAACTAGAAATGAAAAAGGCTATAGTGATGATATAAGCTAGCACAGATGAATAAAGTCGACCGCTACTCAGCGTACTTCCACCATAAGAAATCCAATTTAACTTTGTCGCCGAACAAAATGTTCCAATGGAAATAATTTCGTCAAGGACCTCAACAGCTGTACAATTCAATCAGGGACTTCTGTTTTTTCTTACCTCTATTTTATAATTTCAATTTTTCTTTATAAAATTCTTAAGATAAAGAATAAAAGTCACTTAATAATATTATAAAAAAATATTTAATTATATCTTTACAATGATTACTTTTTTTAATAAATCGTCGTTTGCGAATCGATTTTTTCTATCGACTGCTCTATAATAAATAAATATGTGGGGACATTAACACAGAGCACCATCTAATTCCATGGTAAGCTACGAGGCTTGTGTTATGGATACCAGATAGTGGGAACACTACATACATATATCTTTAAATTCATACATATTATAAATATAAGCACCCATGAGTGGAGTACAAACATTCGTGCTCATCACATAAATGAATGCCCCCAGCGGGACTCGAACAACAGCAAGTACAGTGACACAGCACTACAAACTGAGCCAAACGTGTCGTCAATCGTCAATAGCTACACACAATGTGTTCGCGTATTTATAAATATAAAAGAACTATATGAAATAGTTGAAATCCGCAGCGTGAGTGAGACCGGTACATGTTCATTTAAAATCAAACGGCATCCTATTACGGTTTAAAAGAGACTAAGTGCTATGGATATATATGTACCACTGAATAGTAGAACAGAGGTGCGGATACACATACACGGATACAGGATCAACATACAGTGTTGTTGTAGTAATCTCGTCGATCTAATAATAAAAAAAATCATCTCAATAACCCTTACAAGGTAGCGATAGAGATATGTATCTGAAAAACTATATGAACATATTATTATGCAGTGGTGTTGCCCAGTAACGTGCTTGCTTGGAAAACCAAGTGGAGTGGGTTCAAATGCCAGGTTTCACACCTCTGGTATTTTCATGTGCAAATCATTTTTAACATTTAATTACCACTTGTCTTAACGGTAAAGGAAAACATCGAGAGGAAACCTGCATGTCTGAGATAACCTAGTAAGTTTTTGAAACATAATTCACTCGGCACTCGGCCTATATGGTGGAATTTGGCCTGATCCTTGTATTAAAGAGAGAGCCGTATCCAGAGCAGTTGGAAGTTCAAAAACGCTGACAACATACATACATATATTTTAAAGTAGACTAAGTAATCTAAAAGTAATGTGATGCATTAATTTAAAATTATATTAAAATAGTAATATAATGTATTATTACACAGTAGGTATATGAGGTTAATATAAAAGCTAAAGGAAAAATACCTGATAAAATTATGTCAAAATAAAACATATTAAGGCAATTAATGTACCAACAATAAAACGGCAAAACGTCGTTTTTGCACGCCACTTATTTTATTAGGAATTTCTCGTTTCGCAACGAGTTTTATTGGTTGTGTAGACGTGACGATGATATAGCAGGTATTTCTTACATGGCTGACTGTATAGGTATAACCGAGACACGTTCGACAAAATCATATTTTACGTGATTCTATTCTACAGTAATGCAGCTACGCGGTAACTATTTCTACGTTTTCCAGGTCAGGCGAATTCGACACTTTTTACAATTCATTTTTACGTTTTCACTTGAACTACATAATGTAGATATCTCACTCATTTTATGGTACCACATAACTTTATTATACCACTTGTACTAATAAGTAAGTCATGAAAAAATTTTGCGCAAACTATTTCGTGGCTTCACTCAATTTTATGTCTAAAAAATGAGTGCCGCTTGTCAGTTCAGTTCGAAAGCCCACTCAGTAGAGGAAAGTGCTACTAACTCTTAACGCAGTATAGAGTTGTTATAAAACTCTTTAAATTTATGATATTAATATGATAGTAAAATTTGGAATCCTGCATTTATGCTATGGCCTACTTTCGTTGTTTACGGAATGAAAGAATTACAAGTAGAAAAATTTATGCTTCACATATTAAAATATTATGCTATAAATAGTGGACTATGGTCTGATCCCCCTCGCATCAAAAAGTGCCCAGTAGAGGGACGTTAAAAAAGGGCTGAAAAAAATGCTAGCATACGCAGCTCGGCCCGCGTATTTTAAAAATAATGGATTTTGATAAAAAATTGCAACCCCTTTTTAAACCCTAGACCATACTGGACTATAGAATAATAAAATATAAATACAAAGAAAAATATATAAAATTGAAGTAGTTAAAATATTTTTAAACGGTTTTTTATGTATTGAAGACATAGAATTAAAAAAATAAATAAAAAATGTTAATTGGAGCATGAAAGAACGTTTACAACTTATGTTATATAGGATAGTGACTATAAATATTTTATAAAACATATTTACATTATAATAAGTAAGCACAGTTAAAATAAATAGCCGGCCGTTAAAAGCAAGTCGTCGAGGTAATCATTTGTGTAGAAAAAAACAGGTCTTTTTCGATTTCCTTTGTGCAATGTGGCAAAGATCCGTCCAGGAAATGTAGGGGATTCGTGTTTAGGGGAGTCTAGTTCGATGATAAAGTTATACATAATATATTTTTTTCTCATCGAATAATAAATAACTAGTGACTTACCATCTCTTCACTTCGGCGTCTATGTGTCTTTTGTTTGTGTAATATCTATATCTATACATATTATAAAATTGTAACCTAGCCGAATCTGTACATTAAATATTTTTTGGTAAACCTTATTGCAATAGATATTATTATCGATGCAGAGGCCGAATCTATAGTTTTTAAAATTTTTGTCTGTCTGTCTGTCTGTCTGTCTGTCTGTCTGTTACCGCATCACAGAAAAACCACTGGAGGGATTTTGATGAAATTTGGTATGATGATAACTGGTGATTCGGGTCAACATATAGAATACTTTTTACCGCGGGAAAATATCTCATTTCTGAGAAAAAATACAAAAACTGGTTGGAACAAAACCACGATGATACTATTTATAAACAATTTAGCAAGGTAACTTTAATAAGGTAATTTATTTAATAAGGTAAGTAAGGTAAATATGGTAAAAACTATTAAAAATAGCTTATCTTGAAAATCAAATTAGCAATAGCGCTATTTTATCCATCAAAATAGTTATTTTATTTTAATTAATATATACTTATGTGTTATTTAGATATTCGACAATAGATATCGCCATATGTTTTTAAAATGCGTAGTTTTAATTTAAAAAAAATGAATGTACAGATAGGACCTTTCTACGATTTTATTAGAATTGCTACTAAATTATCCGCGGCCTCGCGTGTGTTCAAATTTTAAGTAAAGAAAAATTTTTGGCTTTATAAATTAGTAACTACACATATAATAGAATAATTGTATCTAAGCCGAATCCGTAAATTCAATATTTTTCGAAAAATCTTATTGAAATATTCATTTTTAGTGATATAGAAGCCGAATCTATAGTTTTTAGAATTTTCGTCTGTCTGTCTGTATGTGACCACATCACATACCATCACAGAAACACCATTGGAGGGATTTTGATGAAATTTGGTATGGTTATAGCAGGTTATCCGACTCAACATATAATTAAGATTCAACATAAAGAAAATATCTCATTTCTGAGAAAAAATACAAAAAATGGTTAAAATAAAAGCACGATACTAATAATATTTTCGGAAGGTAACTTACTTATATATGTTAAAATTATTAAAAAAAGCTTATCTTAAAAGAAATATCAATAGCGCTATTTTATTCATTAAAATAGTTGTTTTAATGAAAATTTATTTATGTGTTATTTAGATATTTGACAATAGATGTCACCGTGTGTTTTAAAATACGTCGTTTTATTCCCAAAAAAAATGTACAGATGTGACCTTTCTATGACTTTATAAGAATTGCTACTAAATTACCCGCGGCCCAATTTTCAAATGAAAATATTTGTAAATTTTTATTTTTTAGTAAATAATGTTAATATTTTTTAATCATTTAATGTAAAAATTGGGCAACTCCAACTCGCGCATTATAGGTTTCGTATAGCAAAATACTGTGTTGTTTTTCTTACTTACGTGTTTTGTTAGGTTAACTCTAAAATAAATACGAATAATATTTAGATACGTTTCCACAATATCGACTCATTTCATCAACCGTAAAAATAAGCTCGATTTATATTATTTTATAACATTTAATGGAAAACAAGTTTATGGCTGTTAAACTGACAAAGCGGGTAACTAAAAATATTCCATATCTCAAAACCTAGAAAAAGTATTTTAAGAACTGTTATACCTCAACTTTTTTAGTTTTTTTTGACACCATTTTTTGGAAGGTAAAGGCTTAAAGGACACAATAAAATGCTTACTACTTTAATCACATTAGCCGAGCCTTATGAAATAATAAAAAGTATTTGCTTAAAATTATTTATTTATTACACTTTCTTTTGAAAATCGTTTTGGAAAATATTACTAACTAGCGCTAACCAATCCCTGTTTCGCGACAAATTAACATTAAGAAAAGTTATCATTATGTAATTTAAATAATCAGCTAAATATTAAATTAAACAATAGCTGTATATTAGTAAAAAATTGTTAAAACTAATTCCGTAGTTTGAGAGTTTATCGCCCAAAACTAAACAAACAAACAAAACTGAAGTATAGACATACATAAATGTGATTGCTAAAACAAAATGTGCAATATTACTAAATCAAATATGAGATTAAGGGAGGAACCTTTGTGGCATTGTCAATCACTGCCACTATTTACCAATCATGCGGTGCGCAATGAAAGTGGTATAAGTAAGAGTATACTAATATGTAAAACCTAAGAATTTAGTTTTTGATGATCTGAACGCGGGCGGAGCCGCGGGAAATGCTAGTTATATAATATAATAAAATTCTAACTGAGTCGAATCTGTACAATAAATATTTTTTTAGAAAATGTTATTAAAATAGTCATTATTATCGAAACAGAGGCCGAATCTATAGATTTAAGATTTTTTTGTCTGCCTGTCTGTCTGTGACCGCATCACGGAAAAAGTCCTCGATGGATTTTGATGAAATTTGGTATATGATAGATAATTATCCGGGTCAACATATAGGATACTTTTTACTGCTGGAAAATATCTCATCTCTAAGAAATCTATACTAAACGTCAAAACGTAAGTCGGGACGAACCCGAGCGGAGTGAAGGAGAGTCGTTAGTATTATATAAAAATAGCGTCAATTTTTTGTAAATTTAATCAAAAACAGTATTCTATATATCACTTTAGAGTTAGGACATAAGTGTATCTACAAAATTATTTAAAAAATTAGTACTCTATGTTATATACATTCGTCATAATAATAGAAGGTTGTTTTCTAAGGCTTATTTATGTTACCTACTGATCGCTTAGTGGTCAAAATCCGACCATAATCATTATAAATTTGACGAAAATATATACTAATCGAATTTACCTACTTATCTTAATAAAAAAGCTAAATATTTCCATTTTTTTATGATAACACTAAAAAATACTAAACCAAAAAAGTTGACAAGCACATGAGAGAAAGGTACTGATATTATATATAGATATATTTAGTATAAATTGAAGTTTATTTCATGTTGTAACTGTTTTTAATCTAAATATTATACATTTACTAGCGGAACCCGCGGCTACGCCCGTTCAATCTACAAAAAAAACTCCTTGGCTTTATACTATACAGCTATGTATTTATATAATATTGCTTGTAAAAAAATACTAAAATCGTGATTATAAAATGAGGGGTGGTATAGGAGAGTGAAAAAAACTTTACAAAATATTCTCATACCTACCAAATATACAAAAAAAAATCATCAAAATCGGTCGAGCCGTTTCGGAGGAGTGCGACCAGAGAAACACCGTAACACGAAATATTTATAAATTAGATATTCAAAAGCCTAAAATTGAATTAAAAATAAATATAGATCTTAAGAAAAATGGAAATATAAATTTAAACATTCAATAACTTGTGTGTATGCAAATATTATTCTGTAACTTCGCTCGCTAACCTTTAGGCAAGTGTAATGTTCTATGTCAGGGAATTTGATTTATTTAAATCAGGTTTATGGTTGTTATATTGTCAAAGTGTTCTTCAGGACTGGCGTTTGTTGAGGACTTCCTGAACCGTTTCACGCGAATGAGTTTTGAAGTGTGTTTACGTTACAATGTAACGTTTTCTTACAACGTAACGTAATAACGTTTCGTTTCTTGATAAAACAAAATAAAAAATAAAAATAATGCATACCTGGATATTTTCATACTGTCAGTCCTTTTTCTTAATGAATAAAATTCCCGTGTCACGACGTTGGTCCGCGATCAACTCCGAAACTACTTGTCCGATCTTAACGTATTTTTTTAAATGTGTCATCTGTTTCAACTTAAAGGATAGGATAGTTTTTATCCAGATTATTTCTTTTTTTTTTAATGGAAAAATTAAGTATTTTCATATCCGAAGTGAGATTTCGGAGAGAATCTGAGAAATGGCTACCCTAAGCTACAAATACTACCCCTAAAACAAAAAATTATAAGTGTGCCACAGCAACACTTGCTTATTTATAATCCTATTAATATATATACATATATGTACAGAATGTATTTTATAACATTAATTTATATGAAAAAATCTATGAAAGGATTGTTTTTTTTTTTTTGTTGCCTAAATGCGCTTATCTTGCAGCAGTATTTGACAGAGCAGGGCTCAGTTTCTGTTCTGTTAAACAATGTAAAAAGACACATCAAATATATTTAATATTAGCTTAAAGCTAAACAATAAACTTTATCTATATCATAATATACCTATAGGGGAATTTATATACTTTTATGAATGGTTTATTTTAAATATAGTTATATTAAGTGTTTAATACCATAAAATAAAAATCAACAATTGAATTTTATTTTAAGCAACTTTCGTATTTATTACAGTCACTTATCTATTATAATGGAAACGAGACTTAGTGGTGATCTCGTTATTTAGGCCGTTGGATCTTAGCTAACAGTGTTACGTCAATGTGACAAATTAAGTTTAAACTTGTAACCGGGCCGTAACGGATCCTTTAGTGACAGGTTTCTACCAAACAAATCTCATAATTGTGTTAGATTTTGCTCTGACATGCTTTACGCAGGATAATCGACTTATGTATGTATTAACTTGGGTGTCAACGAATCTTATGTCATAAAGTTTAGTCGCCATTTAGTCGAACATATAACATCTCTTACACTGATTTAATTAAGCGGTCACAAGATCACATTATAATGTGAATAGTTTAGATAGAATATATGTTGGTGTTTTTGTATAAAAAATACACTGTTATAAGTTTTGTTGAACTAATTATTGCTCGCGAGTCAGCTTGCAGGTGTTTTGATAAAAAAACTGTTTATCAAACTACTTTTATAAAGTTAATAAAGTTTGTAAGTGTATCTGTATGTTTGTTACACCTTTACACTGAAACAAAATGATTTAGATGAAATTTGGCAGATAAATGGACCTGGAGTAACATATAGGACTGCCAGGCAACTTGGAACGCGCAAGCGATGGTAAGTTGTTAGACCTATATAAGCTCTCTATAACTCTATTTCTTAATTCAAATCTATCGTTCCGTATACTCACCGATTACTTTGTATTATACCGAAACTTTTGTATTAATAATAAATCTTAGTTTGATAATAGTTTTGGCCTGTGGCTTTACTCTTAAGTTGTACTATGGGTTCTTTCATTGACAGACTAATTGTGAAAAAATTATAGTAGCTACGTTGGTTCCTGAGATTATTGCTTTGCATTCAATATAAACAAAAAAGATATCCTTCTAATAATATTGACGGTTACATATATGGTGTTTCGGCATGGCATTATAGATACCTAGATAAGCCATTTCAGAGTTCAGTATTGCTATTCTGCAAAAAACTTTTATGTAATACGATGGCTGGGCCAGCAATTGTTCTTTATACATACAACTATATGAATTAAGTTCGTGGATAAAGTTGTAGAGTTATAAAAAAGTTCTTACGGAATTACAGGTACAGAAAGTTTATTTACTTTTAATAGTCTTTTGGATTTTACTATCGTGCAATGTCTATTTTAGTTTTATCCATTTCGAAACCATATATTTAATTATATTTATTTTGTGTACGTCTCCATATATGTATGTAATTTTTATATTAATATTCATTAGAAAAGATATTAACAGCTGTTTAAGCTTGCACATACGCTAAACTTTCACTATGACATGTCTAAGTAAAGTACGATCGTATGGAGCATTGAATACTCATAAATACAAACTTTATATGCCAAACTTACCTAATTATTTACGCAAAAATAAACCGTAATCCTTAATAAATAAGAATACATATCCATTGCATTTAATAATCTCTTCTTTGTAAACTTTGTGATGTACTGTGCATCCCAACAATTGTTAGTTTCAAGTTAAATTTGAAGCAACGAAAAGCAGTTTCATCACTTGTTAGACGTGCCAGCGTTTAATTATTACAGCAAGTCTTAGCTAATATGAGGCGTCGCTCTGTTCAGAACAGCGGCTTATTAGTAAAACTAGTTGGGTTTCATGTTGTATAACTCATCTTTGATCGTTTATCGTAGTTTTACTATAAATGAATGTAATGAAAATTATATATTACTAGTGATCGCCGCGTGATTGAAAATCAACCATAATTCATTAAGTTATATATTTATTGTCTTGCGTATATTACAATATTAATCTATTCTCAATTTGACCACAGACTTTAACAATAAATAAAAGAGTATATATTCGTGTCGAGTATGTATTGCGTCAAATACAAGGTAGTGTGTGTAATGTTTTTTTTATTGATTTAATGTATTTTTTATGCATAATTTAAAAAAAAATATTAGCATTCTGCATTCTTTCTCTATATAAATTGTAAGTGTGGGAAATTTCATACTCCTCTGTCCGCGCAATTTTCGTAAAAAGGCGTACAAAGTTTTTGCTTCACGTATTAATGTAAAGATCCTTATCATCATTATCAAAACAATATTTTTATTACATGGAAATGAGGATTTTATTTATTTATGTTAATAATAATAGGAAATAAATGAATAATAAAACATTCTAATTTTAGTTCTCCATATAGAAATATTGTACTCAGCCTATTTTAACGTAGCACTGCTGGGCACGGGCCTCCATTCAATATGAGGGATTCATGTCATAGTCCACCACGCTGGCCAAGTACGGGTTCGCGTACTACACATGTATTTCAAAATATTACTAGGTTCTTTCAGATATACAGGTTTCCTCACGATGTTTTCCTTCATCGTAAGGCAAGTGGTAATCATGTTGGAAATGATTCGCACATGAAAATGTCAGGGGTGCGAGACCCGGGATTTGAACTTTACTCAATTTCCACTGAGCTACCACTGCTTTATAATATAGAAATATTATTCACTTAAAATAAGAAATAAAAAACCTGGGATGACATTAAACAAAATCTACTTATTTGTCTACCTATCAATAAATGTTTTTTTAACTTTTCTAAAAATTACTTATAGGTTCTGAGTCTATAACATTATTAAAAAAAGATTTCTTCATATATATTATAGTCTAACATATTATGTAAAAATAAATATATGTTTCAATGACACTGTCCATACTAATATTATAAATGTGAAAGTGTGTTTGTTTGTTTGTCCTTCTTTCACATTGAAATGGAGTGACGGATTGGCGTGATTTATTGTGTGGATATATTTGGAGGGCTTGAGAGTGACATAGGCTACTTTTTAACTGCGGGAGATTATCTCATTCCCACGGGAAAACACGTTATAATATAGCCCAAAATATTATTTATGATCAGAATTACTTGAAACTTGGTATTCAATGCTCTTCAATACAATCAAATAAATACATCCCATAAGGGGGTAAATTAGGAGATGAATTTTAGCGCGAGCGAAGCCGCGGGTTTTGCTAGAATTATATAATTTGTCATCATTCAAGAATTAATAAAATAAAAGCAGTGGTATGCCGCGCGTGATGCGCTCGCTTTTAAATCGAGCAAGTGGGTTCAAATCTCGAATGTTGCTCTTCTAATATTATCATGTGCTAATCATTTTCAACACGAAGATATTGTGAGAAACTTATTGATGTTTTCGTGTTTAAAATTTTTTATCTTAAAAATTTGCTTAGACCTGAGAGAATTTAACAAGTTTTCAGTTGACATGTTAAGTTCGTCAACACGCACTTGGCCAGCGTGATGAATTATGGCCTGATCCCCCTCGTATTGGGAGGAGGTCCGTGCCCAGCAGCGGGATATTAAAAAGGACACGTATCAACCAAAATAAATAAATTATTTTTTCCTATAATTTAAATTTTGTTAGATTAATATTGGGGCTATATATAGCACGTAGCAAAACATCTACGTCGTAGCCACGTAGTAATAATGTAGCCAAAGTCTACGATGAATTCCAATAATGCAATTATATAATAGTTTAACAAACTTGGATGCAATTCGGTTATTATCACTATAACTTGGATATTCGCTAAAAGCTAAAATGGTTCGAGGTTTCATGACGTTAATGTGTTACTATCCACGATGTTACACCGCTTTAGTGTTAGCAGTTATTTTTATGATTCTCAATAAATAAGATTTTGTGTGTCATGTAAACTTATTTAACGTATACGGTTATTAGTAAATTGCAAGAAAAATAACAAAATATCTGCAGCATGTATAGAAAAAATGTAATATTTCATTTGATAATCTCATTTTTCCTATTATATTAGACGTTATATATACATAGGTATAAAAATTCAAAACCGTTTCGTTGTCCAGTCATGGGTATTTATATTTATAATATGAATGTATTTAAAATTAGATGTGTGTAGTGTATCAACTATCTGGTATCCATAACATAAGCCTCGTAGCTTGCCATGGAACTAGATGGTGTTGTGTGTTAATGTCCCAACATATTTATATTTATTATTATTAATAGGTATAGCTATAGTTTTACCAAAATTCATTAAAACAATCGAAACAAAATATTACGGTCATAAATATACCACAATCGGAAATGGAATCGCTACATAATTGCTATGAACATTTTAACAAACTGAATATAATTTTATATATTCTTACCTTTAACTTACAGGATACGTATAAAACAGAAATGAATAGTAAGTAAGATATAAAAGAAGAGAGGAATTTCCTAAGCATTACCATGTCTACAAATGAAATAGATCCAGCCGTATTCAATACGTCACCGCGTCATTTGGGTAACGTTACCGCCTTCACTCGAGGCTCAGAACACAGTATTTTATAAAGGGCATCAACTCCTTTTTATATAAAATTTTCATATCATTTTATTCTTGATAATAGATTACGAAATTTTATGATTATGCTTGTTGTTATTAATCCTAGGCTGCTATTCATAGCCACAATATAAGGCACAATGCTTCAAAATCAAAAGCTTAGTTCGTAGGTTCGATTTACTTTATGTCATAAAACCCTCTATTATAAATGCAAAATCTGTATCTATGTATGTATGGATGTTTGTTTCTCTATCACGCTGTAAACGGCTGGACAGCTTTGAATGAAATTTAATACACAGACTAGACCAGGCACGACTTAAAGACGAACGCGAGCGAAGCAAGGGTAAGTTGCTAGTTATAGTTTAAACTATAAAAATACTAGTAATAAAGTGTACAATTTCTTTTACATTTTTAAATGATATATTTGTTTGAATGTCTATAATAACATTACATTATAATATTAATATTATGAATGAGAGTCTAAAAAACTTGTTTATGTTATGTGTTTTACGTTGTAACAACTCAATGGATTTAAGTTCAATTCCAAAAATTGAACTTTTATACTGGATAAGTGTATAATAGACCATTTTTTATTGACATATCTATACATATCCCAACGCGAGTGGAGTCGCGTGTAAGACCTTGTATATTATGTAACAGAAAATGTATAGTAATACTAACATTTAAACGTGTAATTGTTTTTTTTTTCTTTTTTTGGACAACTGTGGAGCTTTTTACCATTAGACATATTGATTTTAAGCTTACTACAATGTACATATATTGTTTGTTTTAGTGCTATTTTTTATCATTAAGTTATAACCTTAAAGTGATTAAAATGCCACACCTAAAAATGCCTTGAGGAAAAAGGACTTTACAATATAACAAAAAGATGAGCTGTAATTCAAGCATAACTTGGAACTCACTCATCAGCTTTTATCTGCAAAAAATTTAGATCTGCAAAATTGACCAAACAAATTACGTAATATACTCGTATTATAACAATAATATAGATTTTTACTGCGTAGTTTAAGAATATAAACCTATTTTTATTAAAAGATAAAAAAACGTTTTACAAATAAATAAATAAATAAATAAAAAACGGCACGTATAAAATATCCGTGGCGTTTAGTTTACTCATATACATATATAAATATAGATACGTAGAGGTTTTCGAATAGTACTGTTTTCTGTGAAGGAAAAATCAATAAAAATAACATATTTTTATTATTAAACTTTCTTATACATACTAAAAACAAAATTTAGTTCCTTCTGGCTATCATTCTAAGGACTAAGAAGACCACTCTCATCATTTCCTACGGGCGATATTTATCTTATATAGGGGGAAAACGGGGTCGCAATAACACCGTGTTTACTTGAGAGGTATTGCATTTGTTACTTTCAATATATTTAAGGTATTTCTATTATTTTACTACATCATATAACCTTGAGTAGAACATCATAATACTTACATAGTTTGAAATTAATGCATAGTCGTACATATATTTAATAAAGTTTTTTTAGACAATTTTCAAATATAAAATACCTTAGAATCGTTAATTTTATGTAAGTGATCTACGGGTCAAACTTTAGGCCGGGCAAAAGCTCGAAAAAGGGAAGTAATTCAGAATATTGATTTTGTTTCTATGCACCATTCCTGAAACAGAGAAAACATGTGAAATAAATATTATAATATGAAGATGGCATTATAGTGATTATATATTATTGAATAATGTACGGAGAAATGCATTACTATTTTGTAAGTAATCTTATATAAAACTAGCGGCTCAACCTCGCTTCGCTTGGATTCGCCTCTAGACAAACAAAACCAAATCAATTCCACGGGAACCGTAGATTTTTCCAGGATAATATGTAGCCTATTTGTTATTTTGATGTATGAATAATATTATTGTAAAATTTCATTAAAATCCAATCAGTAGTTTTTGTGTACTAAGCTGTATAAGTTACTATAGTTCTTTAACTATCCCACGGGAACTCTTTAATTTTCGGAGATGAAAAGTATCTAAAATGTTGACCGGTAATATAAAGTATCATCATGCAAAATTTCATTTAAATCAGTCTTACAGTTTTGGATATCAGCCCGTACAAACAGACAGAGAAACAAAAAAACTGGATTTGTTCTATTTTTGTTCTTACATCGCCCCCTAACTCGGTTTTTGGCATTTTTTTTCTGTGTTCGATACAGACATTCGACCTCTACAGTTTTATTATATGTATAGATTAAGAGAAGTCACTTCGAAGCTTTCAAGAAAATCTCATCGTGATCTGGTAACTGGTAAAGGGATCCGAAATAATATTTTATTTCATAAATCATTAAAAAGGAATTTTCATTTTTTGGATACTATAAGACTTATGCAATCGTTTCAAATAAGCTGACACTGTGTTATCTGTTATTAGCGAGAATCAGAATAAAAAAAAAGTACTTTGCAAAAATGAATTTAATAAACAAAAAAATGACAGTTATTTTTATATACATATAAAAATTTCATAATGGAGTGACATGTAATTTTTTACCTTTTAACTGACATAGGTAGGTATTTATGATACAAGAAATATTCTTGTTGGGATTCTTAGAGGTAGTATTATTTACTACTCTTTACTTAAAGAGAGTTATTCGTATTTATATGATACTAGCGGCTCACTCGGCTTCGCTCGAGTTCGTCCTTATGTACATTTTAACGGTTAGTATGGAATAGATAGCCTATATATTATATTACTGCTTCGCTTTCTTGAGTAGTAGCATGGTGGTATATTGTAGTCTATAACCTTCCTTAATAAACGGGCTATCAAATGAAAAAGTTTTATTTTTAACTAATTAAGTAGTTCTTGAGATTAGCGCGTTCAAACAAACAAACTCTGCCTCTTTACAATATTAGTATAGATTATTTGTGTAGCAATATTAGGTTAATAAATATTTAAGCTCTCACAAATTATAGGCTAACGGAGTATTTTTTATATAATATCAACTTAATAATAAATATAACACTTATCTTATTCTACAAAAGCGAAATTGTTTTTTGTTAACTTTTTAATTTGTTTCGACTTAAAATTATTATTTGTTTCTCAGAATAAAGATTAATTACATTTCAGAAGAAATGAAATCTTGACTAAATTAGAATGCGTACTTGGGATCAATTTTCTAGAATATTGAGTAATGAGTATTAATGCTTAAAAAAATCATTTATTTTCGGAAACACTTCTAAAACATATGTATAATTAAAATGTGTTAAATCATTTGTTTCACTTTTGTGAAGTTTAATAACGTGATCAAAACAATACAACTTGTTCGCATCCACTTTCATATGGATCGGTGCAATTTGCCTCTATTGTTAGCACCAGACTACTAATAACAAACAAAACCTACATTTCAGCTGTATAATTCGATATTAGTATATATTTAAAAATAATATCTACATATATTCAGAAATTCTTAATAATATAACTTTACTATTCGAGGGAGTAAACGTTTTGTAACAGATAAACGAAGCGTTATGTGAAATAAATCACGTGAGACCATCGGTCCCGGTGCTCGAATAAAAAATAAAAATGCCACCATCCGGAGACGTGTCGGAAATATTAACTCGACATTTGAATACTTTATGATCAGTAAAAGGAAGATTTGAATCGCAAATGTGTTCGCATTTTAATCAAACAAGTCGAATTTTACGCCCGTAAGCATTGTTTCTACGTTTATACGGTCGTCGCTGCGGAGATTGCCTACATGTTGATAACGGATATTTTATGATGAATTCAATAAGCTTATTATTTATGAAGAAGAACACAAGAAATTGAAGTAAATATAATATACCAATAGAATCTTTACAGCTAAATTTATTTACTGCAATTTTATTATGCATGCTGCAATATTATACATTTTTTTAAATATAATATACAGACAATAAAGAAGAGCTAGGTTTTGGGGATAGGTTAGAAGTATGGAATTTCGGACAAGAGTTTCTTTTATAAGAAAGATTATATAAATGTAAAAAGAAACGATTTTTTGGAAAAATATTGATATGATACTTTCTTAGATTTACGCGAATATTTGACATTTTAAATAAAACTATTTTTTCGCGGATTTATGTTGATTTTTGGTTCCCGACGTTCCGAATGCTTTACAGCAATCGTGGTCACGGGAGAGACTACGGTATTAGATGTCTCAAAGGTATTTTATAGTTATTACAGACAGTATACCCACAAAATAACAAAATGTATTCAAAAATCTTGAAAATTGGCACCAAAGTACCTTACAATATTTGTTAATTTTAATTTTAAACATTTTTATAATTTTAATTACTTTTATATTTGAATATGGAATATTATTTATTTAATTTTAGCTGTTATTATTATTATTATTACAATTTTTTAGAAAACTTTATTGATTAGTAATCTATATTTAGTGTTGCCATTATTATATTTATAAGCATAAAGAAAAATAAAATACTAACTATTTAAGCCACATTATTGTTTTATGTGTAATTTAAAAGTTAAAAGTAATTAAGAATTATATTTACAAATGAAAAATATTAATTTAATGTTTTTTTTTTTTTAATATTGATATGATTAAAGTCACATTTTATATAAAAGTACATTATTTTTGATGTTATAAATATCAAATTGAAGTAACAAAAATAAAATCTTCTAATTTAATTTTAAGTTTACTTAACCAGCTTTAACATAAAATAAAATTCTATAAACTAGAGAGTCTATAAATTAAATATTTTTTGGAAAATTTTGTTGAAATAGTCATTATTATCGATACAGAGGGCGAATCTACAGTTTTTAGAATTTTTGTCTGTCTGTTTGGAAACGCATCACGAGAAAACCACTGGACAGATTTCAATGAAATTTGGTATAATATAGAATAAGAAGAGAAAATATCTTATCTCTGAGAAATCTATATTAACCGTTAAAACATTCCTAGGGACGATCCTAAGCGAAGCGAGGGAGAATCGCTAGTCACATCATAATTTCTATCGTTAGTTCTCGTTACTTATATTTGTCAACGTTTCTAAGTGGCACCACGGCAATATAATTTCAAAATGACAAAACGAAATGTTCAATTCGAAAACATTTCCTTAAGGATTGTAACAAATTGAATCTCACGCCCGCTCAATCCTTTATTTCATCAGCTGTAATGCGACGAGAAGATTATTAATCGAAAATTTTCCTTCCCACCTTCCCCCCTAAGACCCCTTTTGATTTCTTAAGTAAACGTAATGTTCCACCTTCAATGTAAAGATCCATTTTATGTTTTAATAACTTGGAGTTATTTTGACTGATTTGATGTTTGTGCGTTTCAAACGTAAGATATTCAATCAAATAAATTATAATATTTATAAGAAAATGTATTTAATAACATAATTATTAATTTTACACATACATATCTTATATCAAAGGTGGAAATATCAAAATTATCACATTAATATGAATAATGTATACGAAGTAAGCTAAGAAATAGTTTTTCAGCCTAATACTGAAATTGTAGAGCATGCTTAACAAAGAGCGTTTTTAAGCACAATGCATTTATCATCTTAAATTTTCGTTAACTTTGTACGTAATTAATATTTGTTATTCTTTGTCTTACTGTCTCGAAATTGTTTAATAATAAAAAATATCATTATATTGATGTAATAAATAAAATAAGAAAATTTATGAAAATATTTGAAAATTTACGACTATGTCATTAAATTTAAATTATCTGACTGGATATGAGTAAAACTTGACATAAACATAAAATATCCCGGGGGAAAAATAAAGCACTCTATATCCGGGTAATGTATTCCTGTGGGATAAAAGGCAACTTTAACGTTATTTTATTTGAACGGCGCTACCCAATAATGTTCATAGAAAGCACGTGGGCAAAGTCGCAGGCACAAACTTATATTGCTCTAAATAAAAAATATTTATTTTCGTATTCCTATGGTTTTTTATTATTTCTAAATTATTAATAATAGTCACTATTATGAATCTATAGTAAGTGGTAAACATTTTAATAAATCATAATCACACAAAACTTTGTTTTCAGAAAGTCTATTAGAGCTATTATAGATAAAATGCATAAAACAAAAAACATCTACAATAAAGTGAATTCATATAACATACCATTTTTAACCAAGCAAAGCCTTATAACATATAATACCAATGCACATATAAAATACTACTAAAGAACAGCTCTTCCGAATTCCTGCAAGCAAATAACTGAATACCAGCACGCATGTTATATTTTGCAATTCCCTGAAATGGCCAAACTACGTAATAATATTGTGGTCGGGTTCACATTCGGGGCAGAATCATCGATAGTCATTATCGAGAAAGCGGGTTTAAGAGCCGTCTCGGCCCCAACGGGACCTTTACGGAGGGCTCATCCCGACGCGTCCTATAACTATGCTAATGTTATTTGCGCCACTGGGCTTCACAAAACGGCGGTATCCACTAACTTGCGTTCCAAGAACGGTTGTACAGTAAAAGTACACGCCCATCTTATGAACTATTAACCCACCCGGAAAGATTTGAGCTTTCGCTATTTGTATATCGATATAAATGAATATCAAGGGCTTTGGAATTTGTTGTTTTGTACTAGAGCTTTCGAGTGGTTGTGTGGCATAACAGTGTAAATGGTATTATGGCAGTGTTTATTATGCCAATAACATGTCTTTAGGATATATCCCTTGCGATATGGCTAAAGTTATACTTGTATTTAATAATAATAAATGTATTTTATAGGAATATGTTACCTAATTTTCAGTTTTATTTGTTTAGGGAGAGTATCAAACACGCCTTCTTCGTAAATTTAATAAAACCGGGCACCAAAACGTTTGCAAAAACAACGATTTTATAAAAAAATAAGACGTAAAATAAACAAACCTAATTAAATAAAACTCGACATTTTAAAATAAACATTTATTTTCAAATATCAAATATTCGCGTAAATCTAAGAAAGTATTCAATAAAACTAGAGTTTTTACAAAGTACTGTATAAAGTTAGTTTGGATTATGATAATTGTTGGTACCTTGGGGCATAGTCTATAAAATTTTAGTGTTTTATTTCAATAACAACTTTTTTTTGTTTCTTTTTGTTCATCTAAAAAATATATAGAACTAGCAGAACCTGCGGCTTCGCTCGCAATCAAACTATGTAAAATACGAAATTTCATGCAAGTGTGTCCAAGGAATAAAAAGTTTCATACAAACTTTTATCCCCTATTTTACCCCCTTAAGGGTTGAATTTTGAAAAATTCTTCCTTAGTGGATGCCTAAGTCATAAGAGAAATACGTATGCGAAATTTTAAGTTTCTAGCCCTAAGAGTTTGGCCTGTGCGTTTATTTAAAACTTTCATCCCCTATTTTCATCCCCTCTTAGGGGTTGAATTTTGGAAAACGCTGAAATACGTAACTTATTATTTTTGCCGTACTCAATTCATACGAAATTTCAAGCAAATATGTTCTACAAAAAACCTCTATGGCTTTTTGCTATTAGTAATGATTTGCAAATGTATGATTGTACTTACTCATTTATATAAGTTCGCGTTTCATACTATTTTTTGTAGATATTATAGAAAAAAAAACTTAAGTGATCGTAACTCAAAATATCCAGTATCTGAAAAGACATTTTACGTATATTCTGTAAATTCATTTATGTTTAACGTATTTAGCACGCTCCACTACTTCTATTTTTTGCACATTTCCTACTTCATCTTTTCAAAGTTGAAGGAAGAGACTACAATGATAGAACTCGCATATAATGTTTACGACTTGAGAATCATGTAACTCGGCTAACGTATTTATAAACAGGCTAAAATCTACGTTATTTTTAAAGATCCTTTGTCAACTTGTTCTCACCTGTTAGTTCGCTTTTTACACAGTCGTGTTTTTTTATTAGTGTTTTGAAGTCAGTTTTTATAATTTTTTTGAGCTTTTTGTATTTAGAAGTATGTACATATTTTTTTTTTGGGAATTTGTCCATACAAACATGCTAACCCTTCGAAATAAACATAAATAAATTCTCACCCCTTCTCTCGTCTAAGAGATGGAATTTTGAACAACTTTGAAATACATGTTTATAGTTTGCTTATTAGTTCAATAAAGAAAGACAAATAGTAAATTTGAAGCAAATCAGGCCTTTTTTTCATTTCTATACTAATGTTTTTACCCTATTTCTCATGTTTGGGGTTGAATTTCCAAAAACGATAAAATACGTATGTATTTATTTTTGTTAAGAAAATTTAATATTAAATTTCATTCTTCTTACTTCAAAATGACGGACTCCTCATATAAAATTTCATCCCTTATTTTACTCTCTTAGGGGATAGATTTTCAACATCTCCGAAATACGTACTTATTTATTTAAGTATAATGTATAAGAAATTTCATACTTCTTACTTCAAAAACGACGGACCTCCCATATAAACTTTTAACCCCTATTTCACCCTCTTAGGTAATAGATTTTCAATAATTCTGAAATACATATTTATTTATTTCTAATCAGAAGCTTGTATATGAAATTTCACGTTTCCAACTTCGAAAATGACGGATTTCCATACAACCGTTCATCCCTTATTTTACCCCTTTAGGGGTGGAATTTCTAAAAATCCTTTCTTAGTGGATGCCTACGTCATAAGAGGAATACGTGAGCAAAATGTTAAGTTTCTAGCCCTAAGGGTTTAGCCTGTGCGTTTATTTAAAACTTTCATCCCCTATTTTACCCTCTTAGGGGTTTAATTTTGGAAAACGCTGAAATACATAGCTCATTATTTTTACCGTACTCAATTCATACGAAACTTCATGCAAATATGTCCAAGGAATAAAAAGTTTCATACAAACTTCTATCCCCCATTTCACCCTCTTAGGGGTTGAATGTTAGAAAACTCTGAAATACGTAACTCATTATTTTTGCCGTACTCAATTCATACGAAATTTCATGCAAATATGTCCAAGGAATAAAAAGTTTTATACAAACTTTTATCCCCTATTTTACCCCCTTGGGGGTTGAATTTTGAAAAATCCTTCCTTAGTGGATGCCTTCGTCACATGAGGAATACGTGTGCGAAATTTCAATTTGCTAGCCCTAAGGGTTTGGCCTGTGCGTTGATACATCAGTCAATCACCTTTGCCTTTTATATAATAAGATATCCAAGAATATGTAGAAAAATGATAAATATTAATTTTATTATATATTTTTTTTACAGCACTAGTGTAGTGTATGACTAAACTACATATGATGTACATTAGAAAGTATAAATATCAAAGGGAAAAAAAAATTAAATACGAATTATATTCTTCTTCTAATAAGCTAATTCTAATTAGATTGTGTAGAAAAAAAATCCTACAATAAAAACCTGTGAATTTGTTAAATTTTTTGTGCTAATTAAAAACAAAAATAGTAATTGAGAACATATTATAAAGCTTAAAAAAAAAGATAGATATACATTATATGTATATAACTATATAAAAAGAAACTTAATACACATTAAACAGTAACGATGTTTGTTACAAAAAACATCTTATTTTTGACATGAATGTAATAATATTTACGAATATATGGAGATATCAGTAAACAATAACATGTAGAAACTTGAGATCATATTATAAGTTAATTAAGCAAACTATTTTATTATTTTATATCTATATATGTATCTGTGTAAGTATTTATGTATATATGTTTGTATATGTTTGATATAATTGATGTTTGTAGTTTGTACCTACACCGCACCTTATTATTATTATCTTTTTTCTCACGCTCGAGGGTTTCTGGTGGAGATCTCTTAAAAAGATGTCATCCTTTATACACATGGTTACTGTTTTCTATTTTATATGTTTTTTTGGCACATAAATAAATAAATAAATATAGGTATAGTATTTATGTATGTAGTTATAGTATTTATTTATTGATTAACTAGATTTTACTTGTATTTATTATATATTTGTATGATCACAGATCATATATGTATGATACGTATATGTATAAATATATACTCTTTCTACTGTCTCTTTATTTATTATTCGCGTCCTTTCCATCTTAGTACTATTTCCTACACCTAAAGGTTGCCTGGAAGAAATCGCTCTTTTAGCGAAAAGGCCGCCTCTTGTAACTTCTTCTATAATTTGTATATTTTCTTTTCTCTTCTTGGGTGTACAATAAAGAATTATTTATTCATTCATTAATAATTTTTAACGTACTTATTTAATTCTAAGCATAGAATAAAATATTTTACTGAAAATCTAGTATCTAGACGACCGAGCTTCTCTCAGCGTTTTTTTTCGGAAAAGATATAAAAAATGCGTTTTTTCACAACAGACACCTATATAAATAAACTTAAACAGCAAAACCTTATCTAAATACAAAATTTGATAGACCGTTACAGCCATTTCTGTGATACATAAAGTAAATTTATAATATAGATATCTAGATATATATCTATATAAATTTGTATTCAGCCCTTTTTAACGTCCCACTGCTGGGCACGGGCCTCTCTTTAATACGAGGGGGATCAGGCCATAGTCCACCACGCTGGCCAGGTGGGGGTTGGCGGACTATACATTTATTTAATGTATATTTACATGAATTGCCTATTCAATATTATAAGACACTTGTTATTAAAAAGGTTGAAGTTAACGTTAGTAAAGGCAGTCGAGATGGCGGAGAGCGTGCGCTGTGCGCGCGCTGATGATTTTTATGTTTTTTTCAAAACTACCGAACTTACAAAGATTTGATTATATGCACAGTTTTTCCTATTTTTTTTATTACAAAATCTCTATTTCAATTTCCTGGTAAATTTTTTATGAAGAAAATGTTTTTTATACATTGTATTAGCACCCGGCTTAAAACATTGATCATTATTACCTCTGTGGTTTTTACTCTGTAAACACTGATTACGTTTAATTTCCTTAACGACAGTGTCACATGAGAACTTCTGTATTAGTGACGGGTTTATAAAATCTAAGGGCGAACAAAGTTTCCGTCCATACACCAATTGAGCAGGCGAAAAGCCGGTCGTAACATGAACTGAATTTCTATAGACAAAAAGATATTTCAATAAATCATTATGATTTTGTTTAACATTTTTACTCATTAATAAACAAGACTCAGTACCTCTTTTGACAATTTTAACGTAACTCTCCGCCTGTTGATTACTAGCCGGATGATATGCGGGGGACATTACATGCGATATGCCGTTAGAATTGCAAAAAAATACAAATTCCTTTGACATGAACCTTGCATTATGACTAACTAACGTATGGTTTAGACCCAATCGTGACATAAAATTGTATAACTTACTGATAACATCACCTGAATATGAATAACATCACCTAGTCTTATTCATATTGTACACTTCTACCCATTTAAAATAAGCATCTACGATCACTAAGTACGTTTGATTTTTTAATAGGAGTCATTTATCTATACAGGTAAATAAAATTGGAGTGTCTGTTTGTAATATTAAAATAACCGCTTTTTACTAAATGCATATAGATACAGGTATACACCATTTTTTACGCATATACACAAAAAAACATTTTTTACAATTTTTGTCTGTCTGTCTGTCTGTCTGTCTGTCCTCTGGACCGATTTTGACGGGACTTTCACTGGCAGATAGCTGATATAATAAGGAGTAACTTCAGGCTACTTCTATTTTAGAAAAAAAAATAGGGTCCCACGAAAAAAAATTGAAACCAAATTAATTAATTTTGCTTAGGGAAGCAAGCTAGGGACGAACCCGAGCGAAGCGAGGGTAATTCGCTAGTAAATATTATAAATGTGAATGTATCTGTCTGTAACCTTTTGACGCTTAAACCTCTAAACAGATTGCGATAATATTTGAATAAGGATATAGATTGCATCGTGGGATGGGACATAAGCTACCCTTGATCCACGCCCCGCTAACGCGAACGAAGCCACGGGCAAAACCTAATATTATATAAAAAAGCTCTTTTGTAACCCCTGAGTATTTAGCAAGTCATTAGTTTTAATAACCGCCCGACGGTGTTAAAAATTAATAATTACTTTTATAATATTTCCTTCTTCTATTATTAAGTAATAAAGGTTATATTTCTTTTTTTTTCTGTTCGAGTTTATTCCTTTTCAGTTTGTTGCTTTGTAGTTTAATCTTTTATATTATGTATATGTCTGTGTTATGTGCATAAAATGTTAAGTTATAACTAAACGTATAATTAAACTAAATATAGTATTTTACTATATTTAGTACTAATTTATATATTTAGATAATGACGACACGTTTGGCTCAGTTTGTAGTGACACTACTTGCTGTGCTAACGGTCGCGGGTTCGAGTCCCGCTGGGGACATTTATTTGTGTTAACATACAAATGTTTGTACTCAAGTCATGGGTGTTTATATTTATAATATATATGTATTTAAAGTTGTATATGTGTAGTGTATCAATTATCTGGTATTCAAAACACAAGCCTCGTAGCTTACCATGGAACTAGATGGTGCGGTGTGTTAATGTCCCAACATATTTATTATTTATTATTATTATTATGTATAAATAACTGTGTTAATTAAAGAAATAAATAAATTATTATATTACTCAGTTTTATATCTTGCTTCAAGTTTAGTGTGGATTATGTAACGCATAACGTGCACTTGCATATGTAAGATAAGATCTGTCATACAACCCGTCAGTCTACGTCACATGTCAAGTGCAACAACATGAGGTATTATGCTTCGAAAATTAACCTTTATTATATGTATATATGTTTATGTTTAGTTTCTGTCTTGTCTCTTGCTTTACAAACGAAGACGAGTTACTTAGAATTCATCATTTACTGCTTTCCGAAAATGTAACAAGGCTTATCAATTCTATAAAATATATTATTGAATTTTTAAAACGGGGGTAATGCGCTCGCTTGGGAAACCGAGTGAAGCGAGTTTAAATTCCGGATCTCGCACCTCTGATGTTTTCATGTGTTAATTATTTCTGACATGATTACAAAATGTATTTCGTTGAAGGAAAACATCGCGAGGAAACCTGCATGTCTGAGAGAACCCAAAGTTTTCGAAAACTATGTGGAGACCGCCAACACGCACCTGGCCAGCGAGGTGGACTGTGGCCTGATCTCTCTCGTATTGAAGGGAGACCCGTGCCCAGCAGTGGGACACTAAAAAGGACTGAAAACAATAAAAACATATTTTTTCTTATAACCACAGCACTCACTTTTAGACAATATATTAGTTTACTTAACTTTATATACACTACGTACTTTTTGCCACTGAAACATGAATTCACTTAGTTACCTACAGCTCAACTTTCATACACTGTACTACATAAAGTCTCACAAAATTATAATCTTTTTAAATCGAAATTAGCCGATTTAAAGAAAATCAAAACCGCTGTTTGATTTTAATTATCATCTTCTGGAGATTTTTTAAGAAATTATGGATAATTTCTAAGAAATTAATTTTTAACTGACACGCCGGCGTACCCGCGATTTTTAAACGGGTCAATATTCTACCTTATTTGATTGTGTTTTTTGTTCGTAAAAAGTTATGCAAATTGTAGATCGATTTTTATTAACTTTTAAATGGATATTTATTTAATTTAAAGAATTATTTCATATGCATATCTCATGATATTTGATATGATTTTTTTTTAATATATATATTTTTTTGTTTTGGTAATTTTTATTTTACATTAATGATCCTTAAACGTTTTTTATTCCTCCACTTTTGTCACTTACAATAATCATTTAGCTATGAGAAAAAAAAGAGAAAAAATTGGCAGTGTAATTTTTTATACATAATACATTTACCATTTAGACATTACATGGATTATTTTAAAATTTTATATTTATCACACTACTATTATAAATGCAATAATTTATAGGTATGTATTTGTTATTCGTTCAAGCTGAAGCAGATTTGGATATATCTGAAGTAACACATAGACTGCTGTTAGTTATAAAATTGCTAAAACAGGCGATATCTGTGTATAATATTATAACTACATAAGGCGCCTAGGGACGCACCTTTTTTTTGTTTTCGTTGGGAAAAAACATCATGGGGTGCTAACCGTCAATGGGCAGGGTACTGTGAGACTCCTACTCACTAAAACCCACAGCGGAACCCGTCGCCGCGGTGCAATGGGGCGTTGCAGGATCGCTTGCGCACACAATACAACACCCCTGCGGAAAACCTAGGGACGCGTCTGAGCGAAGCGAGTCCAAGTCACTAGTAACTTTACTATAAGAGGAAGTAAACTTTTATAAAAAATAAATGGGATATTCGAGTTCGTTTGTTTGAACGCGCTAATATTAGGAACTGCTAATCCGATTTGAAAAATTATTTTTGCGTTAGATAGCCCTTTATTGAGGAAGGCTATGAGATTATATCATCTATACTAATATTATAAAGCTGAAGAGTTTGTTTTTTTGTTTGTTTGTTTGGTTGAACGCGCTAATCTCAGGAACTACTAATCCGATTTAAAAAATTATTTTTTCATTAGATAGCCCGTTAACTGAGGAAGGCTATAGGACGTATATCATCCCAGAAAAATGTACGGTTCCCGTGGGATAGATTTGTTTTTGTTTAGGGACGAACCCGACGCGAAGCGAAGGTAAGTCGCTAGTATATCTAGGTAATATATAGTCTATCTATTCCATACTAACCATTAAAACGTTACGTAACTAGGGACGATTATAATAATATAGGTTGAATATTGAAGAATATGAAATAGATTGTTCCAAAATGCTAGAATAATTAAATAACAAATTACATATGACATTGATCGTTTTCAAAAAGATTTGAACATGACTCGATCAGAATAATTTAAGATTATTATTCGAGTCTTGTATCCAAGAAGCGAATAAAACTAAACCCTCAGGCTTTTAATTGGAAGACACTGTACGAGATGAAACAATAAAAATGTTTAGCTCGCGTAAGCATTGTGTGTAGAATAACAAAGGAGGCCCCATCTGCCCATTTATGTTCCACGTAGAGTACTATTCAGTTGATCGAAAAACTTTTCCAATAGTGTGACGCTGATGATAGGAAATAGCAGAACCTGCGTAGATACTTTTATTGAACATAGGTATTTTAGTTTTATTTTAAACTATATTGTAATTATTGAAAAACATAGTTTTCTAAGAAATGTTATTTTAAAATTATCCGATACCGATAACTGATATTTAATTTGTCACTTGTTTTATCTGTGAATAAGCATATGATTTCTGAATTTATGGATATTACAATTTTTGTATTATGTTTCGAAAATGATACAAAAATCAGTATTTTTGAATATGCAAGCAATTTTAAAGTTCTCATTAGACGAACCAGACTGTCTTACCAGTTGTATTAGAGATGGCGCGTTTGTTTGTATGAGGTGAATATTCGTATCCATTAATTATAATTTATGTACCCATACATAAATTTACACAATATCGATTCTTTAGCTAGATAAAAAAGAATGTCAAGCACTAAGATCTCTACATACTACCATTACTTTTCCAATGTACAGATTCTTCCGTGTATGTGAACATTTTTTTCTTGCACACTCTTTAGGAATTTATAAATTTTATACCTAATCTTCTACGACATTTGAAAACAGAAAATAAATACTAACGGAGCGTCACTATGGCGTAAATTACTTATAAAATACACTGAAAATTATACTCCTTTTAATAATAATTACTACTAAATTTGATAATAATTATGCTACATTTATTATATTAAACGCAAAAATAGGGAAATGAAACTGATAATAATCAAAAATTTTTTTTTACTATTGATGTGCAATGTGCATAAAATATAAGGCACGTATATATATACAATATCATTAAATCAGCCTGAAAAGCATATTATATAATAACATTTATGTATATGTAATGACAATAAAGCATTTATATGGATTTCATATACAAAATGCTTAAACTAATTAAATGTATAGTAGTTTAATCACGTTTATGGCTGAATGACAGACAGAATTGGGCAATATTTGATCATAGACGACACTGGTTATACGTAATTGAAGTACGAAGGGTAAATATAAATACAGAGAGTCTAATTATAGCAATTATATCAGTTTATTTACTCAGTATACGACTCAGCTAATTACTGAAGAAATTTAATTTTCTATTACCAACATCATAACAAAGCCTTATTATATTCCAACGGCACAGTGGTAAATGAGCCATAGAAATCACAGGCACGTAGATAACATCTTGTGACGGCTGACGGCTGGACCGGACATCGCCTTTAAAATTATACTATTTCCTGTAGATTTCTCATTGCTGCTAATTGTTTAAATAATCAATAATCAATAGTATATATCAGTCTGAGAGATGCTTATCTCTGATTAAAATAAAAATTAAAGAGTGCGTGTATGAATGTGTACACGCGCAAGAAGTAAAACTACTGTAGGTTATCGGTACTCTTTATGAAATTCAATTTATATTTTAAATAATTAGGATAGGTAAGATACTAACGGTTACCATGGCAACAAACGTCTCACCCGATTACACTTTTCGTAACGCTCTCGCCATGCATTCACCAGCTTACTCCCCAAATCAAACGTGCGTAAAGAAGTTTTATTTCAAAAATCAATATATTATATAGCCATATATATATATATATATATATATATATATATATATATATCCATATTATATCATTGAGGTAGATTGGGAATCGATCTAATATAACACCATCATCCTTGAGAGCTGAATAATTAAAAACGACACGAGCGGAGCTCCTTACAAAACAACATTATGTGAGCATGTATAACTAACTTTATTTTTTTGGTCTTAGGGTACACATACCCACAAAATGTACATATGTATATATATAATAAAATTCTAACGGAGTCGAATCTGTACATTAAATAATTTTTGGGAAATGTTATTGAAATAGTTATTATTATCGATACAGAGACCGAATCTATAGTTTTTAGAATTTTTGTCTGTCTGTCTGTGACCGCATCACGAGAAAACTACTCGACAGATTTTGATGAAGATGATAGCTGGTTTTCTGGGTCAACATACCTATAGGATACTTTTTACTGCGGGAAAATATCTCATCTCTGAGATATCTATACTAAACGTTAAAATGTAACTAGTAACGAACCAGAGCGGAGCGAGGGGGAGGTGCTAGTATATAATATATCTCTTGCAAATACATGTACATATGTATGTGTACTCGTAATAAAGTATTTCTGGCTCATATCGAGATTAACGAATTACAAAATTTCTAAAACAATTTGAAAACCTACGAGTACTAGCGTGCTATTTTGTAAACGGCCAAGATAGAAACATTCACGGGCGCGCCCTAGGAAATCCCCAAAGTTTCATCACAACGGGACAAATGGTACATACAACAGTTTCATATTTACAGTTACAGATTCATATATTATAAGCAGATAGAGAATCAAAAACACTAACCTACAAAGAGCATAATGTAACACACAGATAACTTTTTTTACTAAACTTTTTGACGTTTTGGATCTCAAATATTGTTTCTCAACTGGTTTATAGTTTTAACTTAGTATTTCAATTAAAAATGAAATATTTTGATATTGAGGTTATCCTGTCCATAGATTTTAGTTTGAACAGAATCAAACCCCATAATCTTGTGTAACCATATGCCTCGAGGTATTCCAAGTTAATTTTTATTAGGTTCTTTTATTTGTATGCTATTGCCTGCAGCTTTTCGTATTGAAATATATTCATCACAAGAAATTCACGTTTATATGAATTATATATTCTTTACAGAAGTAAACTTATGTAAATAGAAGCTTCGCTTGTCGAATTATATTTTTTTTATTACATTACTAGCGGCTCACCTTCGCTTCACTCGGGTTCGTCGCTAGGTACGTTTTACATAGATATTTAAAATAGTTATTTGCCAGCGTTAGCCATATAAATTTTAATATTTGTTTTTGAAATTTTCTGATGTTTTAATATTTATTATCCTATTCCAGACTAAGAGAAATCCAAAAAAACAAATATCATAAAAATTGGTCCAGCCGTTCTTGAGTTATAAATGGTGTAACTAACACGACTTTGTTTTATATATATAGATAACATAATAATTATCAAAAAAAAAAGTATGACTTTATTTTATTTCCTTCTTATTTTGTTTATTATATTTACGTATTAAAATAACCTGGTATCGAGGGTGAGAAGCCGCCGAAAAGCATTCTTCTTTTATCCACTATTCTGCGGGAACCCCTTTTCTTCTAGGGATGAAAAATTCCAGCGTATGTCACTCTCATTTCGTAATGGATTGTAAAAGCTCTTGAAAAAGAAAGCGTGACCTAAGCGAAAATAAGCGATGTTAGTCAGTCTATTACATCATACCGATCTATCCATTTATTACCCTTTTCTCCTCTGTTTGTCAGCTGTTTTTTTTTTGTTTCGTAATCATTGACGAGCTTTAGTGATATTAACGATTATGGTCGACTTTCGACAACTGGGCGAACACAAGTTATAATACATTTTAATATCCTATTATTATAATTACTTTGAGTTAACTGAAAAGTTAAATGGACCGCAAAATTCACTTTTAAGGGTGATTTTATACATGAAATTTATATAGGACGCATCCTTACAACATTAAAAATCATGAAACTCGTTTCTTAATCGGCGAAGATATTATAGCGTTATATAGGTACAAATAAAAAATCACCTGAATTCAGTACTTCGTCCTTATTAATTGGTCAAAATACAATTTTGAAAGCTCTTCACTTAGTAAAATAAAAGTTTTTCACAGCAAAATTAAATTGATACAGCAGTAATTATAACAAAATTTAACCATTGAGTAAATGCCATTGCACGAAAAAATAAATTTGCCAATATTACATAACAAGTTTTTTAATAAAAACTCTTATTTAACCAACACAATTGGTATCTTTATCATTGCTGTTTCAAATTTATTATATACTAGCGACTCACCCTCTCTCCGCTCGGGTACGTCCCTACTTACGTTTTAACGTATAGTAAAGATTTCTCAGAGATGAGATATTTTCCCGCAGTAAAAAGTATCCTATATGTTGACCCGGATAACCAGCTATCACCATACCAAATTTCATCAAAATCTCTCCAGTGGTTTTTCGGTGATACGGTAACAGACAGACAGACAAACATTCTAAAAACTATATATTCGGCTTCTGTATCGATAATAATGTCTATTTCAATAAGATTTTCCAAAAAATAATTAATGTACAGATTTAGGGTAGTTACAATTTGGCCAGATTTAGCCTTATTATTTCCTTAGAGTTGGATTAATGATGAAGCCAAAAGCTGGTTTCTGACTCCTTAATATCACTACGTTTTATTTGGGATAGTTGGTTTCATTATGCCCATAGCCATTTTAAATAATCGTGAAAACTCTCTAATTTTTTTTATTAGCTTTTTGATAATGATTTAAGAATTTAGTGTACTCTTGAAGTGATTTAATAAATAATAGAACTAAACACTTAAGTACTAAGTAATATTTTTAAAACAGGTAATAATACTCATTCATTTATGTAAATAATAATGATGTTTATGTGGTATTTAAAGTTATCCCTTTGACTGTAAATCAACTTGAAACTCTCTCGCTCGAATGCTCCCAACATGCGTACTTTATACTATAGGGTACCATTAGTATAGATAAGATTGTATAGAAATGAATAATTTTAGATATCTATTAATAATACGTCATGACTCTTTCTGCTTATAATAATTATTCAAGAAGTAAACATTTTTAGGATTATGCAGTCCAATGGTAAATATGTTTCCCTTATAATTTCGTAAATCACAACCAAATCAGATTGACTTATTTTGGCTTAACTCACTCACTGAGCGCTATTGACTACCACTAGTTGCATTTACACTTTACTCACTTTATTTGTTTTTTTTTTACATCTATACATATAATAAAATTGTAACTAAGCCGAATCTGTACATTAAATATATTTTGGAAAATCTTATTGAAATAGACATTATCATAGGTATAGAGGCCGAATCTATTGTTTTTAGAATTTTTGTCGGTCTGTTTGTCTGTGAGCGTATCACGGAAAAACCACTGGAGGGATTTTCATGAAATTTGGTATAATTATAGCTGGTTATCCGGGTCCAACATATATAATATTTTTACTGCGATAAAATATTTCATCTCCAAAAAATCCATACTAAACGTTAAAACGTAAGTAGGGGATGAACCCGAGCGGAGCAAGGATGAGTCGCTAGTTTTCTTACATATTCTTAATCATCTCGTAGCTTCGAAATTCAACTGAACTAATCTTAACCCAACTTTATCAACTGGAAACCGTGACTGAGACATTTTGCGAGGAAAACTTCCAATTACTAACTATTGGAGTTCGGCCCTGAACTCGAATCCTGGACCTCATTACCTGATACTGTCATATAAAATAGACCAAGTAACTATTTCAAAACTAGGAATATTAACGTACGTTAGCCGTATTTTTGTATTAGAGATACTCATGTCCATCTTGATTTATTCTTAGAATAGATTTGTGCAGCTTACATGTATGAATTATATATTTGAGTTACTATTCTTACAGTCAGTCAGTCCATTTTCTTTGATTATATCACATAATATTAGGTCCATGAGTTGTTGGATTATTTCCTACTAGCAGAACCTGCGGCTTTGCTCGCGATCAAACTCCAAAAAATACGAAATTTCATGCAAATATGTCCAAAGAATAAAAAGTTTCTTACAAACTTTTATCCCCTATTTCACCCCCTTAGGGGTTGAATTTTGGAAAATCCTTTATTAGTGGATGCCTTCGTCATATGAGGAATACCTGTGCGAAATTTCAATTTTCTAGCCTTAAGAGTTTAGCCTGTGCGTTAATGCATCAATCAATCACTTTTGCCTTTTATGTATATAGATTACAAGCATTTATTTAGTTTCACCTGTCCCGGTGTCTCTCTGTAATCAAATTTTGCAAGTAAAAATTGACCCACTTCCTAGTGTCTGATTGAGCTGAAATTTGGTACACACAAATTTTTCAACAAATTTGGTTTTCGTGACAATGTAAGATTGCCTAAATACCGCCATTTTTAATCCGACATGACGGGCGTTACAAAATGGCGATTTATCATTTCTATAGTGACCCTTATGATATGGGCATCAAATGAAAAGTCTTGATACGCGAAATACAGTGAGCAAAGTGACGTCATTGTAAATCCAATATGGTGGAGTTCCAAAGATGGCGGACTTTGCTGTTTTACGCACCTCCATGATATGATATCAAATAAAATGGTTTACTGAGAAGAATACGAATAACTAAAAAATAAAATTGTAAAAAAGCATTTTTAATAAAAACTAGCTTTTATTTAAATTCTCTAAAAAGAAGAAAATAAACTTTAAGTTTGATCAAACCCATCAATTTATATGATATAAAAGTTTGTCGCGAGATTTACTTGTGTAGATAAATAAAAAAAAAAAACAAAATGTTAAAAATAAAATATGTTTTTTTATAAAATAGGTTAATTATTTATAGGTTATAGTAAAACACTAAAATTTACCAGATTTGAAATGAAAATAGTGTGATTACAGCATACATTATAATTTACTAGCATTAATTCCTTAATTATTAATTTTAATGGTAATCTATATTAACTATAATAAAGAAACAAATAAATTGCCCGGCTCTTTTTGTTGTATCAATCAACTTTTATACTTCATACTGTCATAAATGTTTAAAACGAACACCTAAGTCCAATGGTCCTGAGGATATTAAAAAAAATCACATAATAAAATAAGAATGCTTATTTCTATTTCTTTTATATACGTATTTACTTTTTTCATATGGTATTAAAAGCCACCCGAGAAGGAAGGAGGCGCGACCTAAAAATTACGCGGAAAGGCGCTCGGGAGCAAAATGCTTATGCTGTATTTCAAATGTAATTTGTTTTATCAAGAGTATGATTATATTGGAAATAATCGATTGTGATAAAGAAAAGAATATTAGACATATTATAAAAAGTTAACGTGTATTATATTTTAAAATAACTTAGTATGTTTTTAAAAAATGTACTTTCATGTGTTTCATGAGAATGGAAAGCCTTCGTCCAGAACCGGCTTTCCATCCAAGATTCAAACAACTAATTTAATCTACATATGTTTATAATGTTACAAAAATATATTCAAAATATATGATATTAATTTCTAAACATTTCAATAGAAAATAATAAATTTATAATAATATGAAATATGTAAGACCCTATAGGGACGTTAAATGAAAGGTGGACTGTATAATTGCTGGTTTTATTGCCGTTAGTAAAAATAAGTTATAGGCGGCCGTTAGCGGTGGGCTCGTGCAGGCGAGTGAGACCGAGCCGCCACAGCCCACTGTCCGCGCGTTCATCCCCACGACGTGAGACCGGTCCCCAACAAATAAGTACATATTTTAATTTAAGAAACGTCTTGTAGACATGTTTTCCATCGATGTTCCAGCAGCGCTAAAGAGAGGCAGATGAACACTTAAAAAATACGGAGAAGCTCATGAGGAGGCGATATTGGCAACATGGAAGATGACCATAGTAATCATTATATAAGCAAAACGTTAATAATACCCCTTTTTACTGGTCATAGTCTATTCCAAAAATTTTCCAATATATAATATAATAACCGTCGGTAAACTTCAAACTCCACTCACTACATTTACAATATAAGTATTATGAAAACTATATTTAAGAGTACTTACATAATAAAAGCTTTTCTACTTTAGCCTAGACCACATGATACAGATAGGTTATTGAGTTAACACTTATTGCTCGTAAACAAGGATACTTTATTTCCAATAAAGCTGACTTACAACAAAAACTTCTAAGATTACTTACTTACTATGTAACTAACATTATCTTCGGAGTATTGGAAAATATTTACTATTTCGGTAGAAATTTATTTAGATACCTTAAACTAAATAAACATAAATCGATGATAATCAAAACAAATTGTAATAGCTTTATTAAAAAGCTTCGTAAGTCTATTAGCGTCCAATATCTTCATGGCTGGTTTGGCTCAGGTTGTAGTGACCCTACTTGCCGTGCCAGCGGTCGCGGGTTCGAGTTCTGCTGGGGACATTCATTTGTGTGATGAGCACGAATATTTGTACTTCAGTCATGGGTGTTTATATTTATGATATGTATGTATTTAAAGTTATATAGGTGTAGTGTATCAACTATCTGATATCCGCAACACAAGCTTCGTAGCTTACCATGGAACTAGGTGGTGGTATACGTTAATGTCCCAACATTATATTTATTAATATTAAGTTCTCTAAATTCTGGTTCTAGTTCTGACCAAATATATACTGGATAGCTTACTTTCATGCTATAAAAATAATATTGTAAGTTGATCTATTAGTTTTTGAGTTATAAGAGGAGTAAATGGGCAGGCTGACAGTGACACTTTGTGTGATATATACAATACACGTATGTATATAAAATACAACAACTGCAGCCGCGTTATTCTAATTTTTATTAAAATTACTTAAATACATTAATTTAATCTGATAATTAATTGGTTCATTAATTTAAAGTATGATTGATTGCAATTATAATTGAAAGACTCCAAATGTAAAATATTTTGCTTTTATGTTTATAGAATCAGTATTTCTTGAATAATTTTCTATTTAATTGAAATCAACATCACTCAACAAATCGTCTCGATCCTTCCTCTGAAAGGCAATTTGTTATCACAAATCGATCACCGACACCGTCGCCCTTTAGGACTCACAAATTTACATTTCAATTTTCAGATGGTTATGTTAATTCGTCGAAATATTTCGAAATGGCATCATTCGATTTATCAATGTATCTAAATGGGCTACCTCAAACAAAATTCGTTATACAATAACGAAGCTATTGAATTGCTTGATTTAATATAAATTATTTGAAATTGAACATTGAATATAATATCTTCTATTCTGGGCTCGTCATAAATACTGTACTGCTAAATTTTAATATGAATTCCACGTTATACTCATTAGTGCTCTAAAAATAAAGTTAGAGATATAACAGTACCTCAGCCATATTAGAATACAGTTTTACGGCTAAGGCATTTAGATATATAGTTTTAAATTATGAATCTATATTTATATAATATATCCTTAAAGGTTTGTTTTTGTTTAAGTTTGTTCAAATCCACTAATCTTTAAAACTACCAATCCTATTTGAAAATTGTTTCATGCATTTTAGTCTATTTATTTAAAAAGTGGTCTAGTCAAGTAAGACTCGGTGGTCTAGTGGCTAGTATATACGAATACAGATCCAGAGATCCTGGGTTCAAGCCCCGGGTGGGCCAAGTTTAATTACTGAGTTTTCTGTTAAGATATTCTCAGTATGTAGTTTCACCCCAGAAGCTCGAAGGTCATTTTAAATCGATATTTTAATTCCTAAGTATTGCTCATAATTTAACTTAAAAATTAGTGTATCTAAAACGTTCTTGAGCGACCTCTAAATATAAATAAATATGTTTTTAATAAAGAACAATAACAAAAACGAGATTATAGGCCAAAAAAAAAATAGAAAAAATATATATTGTTTCGTATGCATATATTTATTTTTATTGAAACTAGCAGAACCTGCAACTTCGCTCGCGCTAAAACAACAAAGAAAAAATCTAAAAAGGTAGGTTTAATACAAACTTTCATCCCCTATTTTACCCACTTATGGGATGAAAAATGTTAAAACACGTTTTTATTTAATTGTATTGGAGAGCATTAATACCAAGTTTCAAGTAATTCTGATCATAAATATTTTTTTGGGTTGTATTATAGTGTGTTTTTCCGTGGGAATGAGATAATCTCCCATAGTAAATAGTAGCCTATGTCATTCTCCAGCCCTCCAACTATCTCCACACATAAAATCACGCCAATCCGTCATTCTATTTCAACGTGAAAAAAGGACAGACAAACAAACAAACAAACAAATACACTTTCACATTTATAATATTAGGTATGGATTACAACGCGTTGTCATAGAATCACAATATTTCATACACAGCTTCTTCCGAACAAGCATTCAAAAATACAACTTACACTTCATTACATTTTTGTTATAATGATAATCAAAATAAACAAAATGTCCTTTTTGAATAAGATTACACGACATCTGTACAAAACAAGGATGCTGACCAGCCATTTGTCTTTCTTTACCCTAATTATATGATGAAAATTTATCGTAGTTGAACCCAAAACTCGAAAAGTAGAAAATGTATGAAATATTTTATGACGTATAAAACCTATTTAAAGTGTATTTACCGCTTTCCCCTTACACTTCTATATACACACATATAATAAAATTGTTATTGTTTTCTGTCTGTACATGGAAGATATTTGAAAAAAACTATCATTGGGGGTTTTTGTTAAAGCAATAGAAACCAAAACAATAATTTTTAAAATTTTTGTCTGTTTGTCTGTTTGTTTGTGCGCGCTAATTTTAGAAATGGTTTAACTAATTTGGGTGCGGTTTTCACTAATGTATTGTGGTAAGCTATACTTAACATATTAGTATTTGTTTTATTTCAACCGGTTCTTAAATAAAAAGTTATGTCAATTTAAAGAATCACCTAGCGACGAAAGCGAAGCGAGGGTGAGTCGCTAGTTCTGTGATATAAATAGATTGAATAATAATTTTAGGCAGGAAACTCCCCTATTTTCGCGCCCTTTTCTTGCACGATAAACAGATTAAGGCATAGTGATTCCTCATTTGATTTTTGTTTTCGTGAATATTGAATAACTGCGTGACTCAGCGCCGCTTTTTGTCTGAACCATTGTAAGATGAATAACTACATACATATATCTCATATAATGTAACTACTTTTTTTATTTATAATAAAGGAAATACATTGAAATTACAAGAGTATGTATACAAAACAAATGCGCACTTAATTATTACTGTACAATTCTATTTAAGTACTAGCAGAACCCGCGGCTTCGCCCGCGATCAAACTACGACAAAAATAAACTTTTTCGCAATTCATATTTTATTACTTTGAAAAATAAGTTCGTGTAATTTTTATTACACTTACATACAGTCACACACTCATTCTAATCATAGCATAGCTTAGGTGACTTTTTCATTACAGTTGTGCCAACCTTCAGAAGGAGGATATACTCGTAGATAGCATGATACTCTCTAGCTAGGTTCTCTCTCTTGCGCTCTAGGTCTGTTATAAGTGTCACTGCTGTGGCCAGCCGAGAAGTTTTACATAAATTTCCTTTAGATCCGGAATAATTTCCGTTTTCTACTTTATATCCAACACGGTAAGTGTGCACTTACGGAGAACATGAGGCATGTTACTCTGTTTAGATATATTCAATAACTCCAACTTCACCGTCCAGTTTTACCCACTTAGGGGCTGAATTTAAGATAATTCTAAAATACATCTTTATTTAATTGTATGGAAGAGCATTAATACCAAGTTTCATGTAATTTTGATCATAAATAAGTTTTCCTCATATAAACTGCACAACCCCCTTTACCCTTTTAAGGGATGCATTTCGAAAAAAAATGACATTTGTACTGTTTTAGTTTTCATTTTAAAGGTAAATACCACTTTACCTGTAATAACTATAGAGTTTCATACAAACTTTCACCCCCCATTATACCTCCTTAACGGTTGAATTTCAAAAAATGTTATAATACATATTTATTTAATTGTATTTAAGAGTATTATTACCAAGTTTTAAGTAATTTTATCATAAATAATTCTTTGCCTATATAAACTTTATTATCCCCTTTTACCCTTTCAAAGGATGAATTTCGAAAAAAATCTAAGACATATATTTCTTATTTCTCATCTTAAAGCTAAATACCGCTTTCCGTGCATTTCGCGTTAAGAATGACAGAGTTTCATACAATCTTTTATCCCCTATTTTACCCCCTTAGGGGATGAATTTCGAAAAATCCTTTCTTAGCGGGTGCCTACATTGTATAAGGAATACGTCCTCCAAATTTCACGTTTCTGCGACCAGCGGTTTAGGCTGTGCGTTGATCGATCAGTCAGTCAGGACAAAGCATTTTATGTATATATAGCGAAAAAAAATGACATTTGTACTGTTTTAGTTTTCATTTTAAAGGTAAATACCACTTTACCTGTAATAACTATAGAGTTTCATACAAACTTTCACCCCCCATTATACCTCCTTAACGGTTGAATTTCAAAAAATGTTATAATACATATTTATTTAATTGTATTTAAGAGTATTATTACCAAGTTTTAAGTAATTTTATCATAAATAATTCTTTGCCTATATAAACTTTATTATCCCCTTTTACCCTTTCAAAGGATGAATTTCGAAAAAAATCTAAGACATATATTTCTTATTTCTCATCTTAAAGCTAAATACCGCTTTCCGTGCATTTCGCGTTAAGAATGACAGAGTTTCATACAATCTTTTATCCCCTATTTTACCCCCTTAGGGGATGAATTTCGAAAAATCCTTTCTTAGCGGGTGCCTACATTGTATAAGGAATACGTCCTCCAAATTTCACGTTTCTGCGACCAGCGGTTTAGGCTGTGCGTTGATCGATCAGTCAGTCAGGACAAAGCATTTTATGTATATATAGATTATTAGTACATATTATAAACGTGAAAGTTTGCATGTGTATTTGTATTACATATCGTCGTCTCAGTGCTTCTTTGTCCAAACGACCAAATTACCAAAAGAGGTTTTAATACAGCATTATTTACTATTTTCAATTCTATTGGTATAAAATAAACATTTTATTTTGATAAAGCCGAAATTTCAAGTCTCTACGTTTGAAGACAATTATAGCACTAAAGTGATGATATGTACGTATGATCCTTCATGTTGAAAAGAATGCAAACGAGCACAACGGGTGTAAAACACCAATAATGACCTCCTGACCGACTTCGGCCACGGCGGCCAGTCTCATTGAGACTAGCCAACTGCGCAGGAGATATTATAGTGCACAAGTGCCGGAGTGTGTCGCTCACATACTCCGGTGGGACGACTCGACACGACCGGTGAGAGTTAAGGCGCAGGACCGACGACTTTACGTGCTCTCCGAGGCACGGGAGTGAAACACCGCCAACTCCGGGCTGTTACTGAGATATACTAAACAGAAAGACTTAATAACTAAACTTGGCCCGACCCGGGACTCGAACCCAGGACCTCTCGATGTGCAGCCGTACTCGCTAGCCACTACACAACCGCGGCAGCTGTAAAACACTAGTGTAAATAAAAATATCCCACAGAGTAATCGAATTTGCGAAGAAATAATTTTAGTAATAAAATATTTTATTACGATAATATATTATAATATTAAAATGTAAATTATTACATTGAATTTTGAATTCACTTTTAAAATTAGAGAAGATTAAAGTATCTATAGTCTCTAACACTGCACACTAAAACTTAATATGTAATATTTTTTACTAAGTTGTTTTTGTGATGTTAATTTATTATTTATATTCTAGATGAAGCCCTTGGCCTCTACGATTATGTTAAATGAAAATATAAAATAACTCATTTAATAAAATAATTCATCCCTAGGTACGTTTTAACGGTTAGTATGGAATAGATAGACTTTATATTATACATACAAACATAGGTACAAAATTAACAGTTCTGAAGTTTTCGATTTTCCAGCTGTTTTTTTTTTGTTCTCCCTATTTTTTTATACTTAAACAAAAAAGAGTTATCCAAATCGGTCTAGCCATTTTTGAGTTTTAGCGAGACAAACGAATGGCAATTGATTTATATATATACATATATACGTAGGTATAGCTAGATGATGAATCGTGTGAAGTTTGATTAACATCCTAAATTTTTGAGTCAAAATTATCAAAGCTTTATTTCATCCTCTGATATAAATTCTAGGCAAGTAAATAAATATATAAATAAATATGTTGGGACATTAACATACGGCACCATTTAGTACAATGGTAAGCTACGAGGCTTGTGTTATGGATACCAGATAGTTGATACACTACACATATGTATATAACTTTAAATACATACATATTATAAATATAAACACCCATGACTGGAGTACAAACATTCATGCTCATCACACAAATGAATGCCCCCAGCGGGACCCGAACAAGCGACCGCTGGCACAGCATGTAGGATCACTACAAACTGAGCCAAACGTGTCGTCAAATATGTTATGTTGTCGTTTTTGTGGTTAAAAAGATAGGGGTATTATAACCTACGAAAAACAGTGAAATTTTATAACAAATTTTAAAACATATACTTATAAAATATAAAAGATCAAAACAATTTTGCCATTACGGTGTTTGATGTTTTAATTAAAAAGTTGTATAACATGAAATTTGCGTTTATTTAACACGTTTTAACAAAGTATATATTTTTGAGCGTCGGCTTTGAAGATTGAGAATATATTATCGGAAAATTCAATATGACGTTAAAATTTCATCTTGTTGACTTTTAAAAAGTTTTAGCATTCAATAATAAATAGCTATTATTATTAATATTATTTTTAATTTATAACATTGTTTTGTTTTACTATTCTTAAATTCTACTTTTGCCCCCAGTTCTACACGCGTGAGGGCTACCTCAATAAAAAAAATATATAAAAACTCTTTATTGCAACGTTATAACGTTTACAATATAAAATTATGTACGATAAAGATTACATCAGTTTATTTTTTTTTTAATTAACTGCCTCGGCTAGCATGTAAGGCTGCAGATCCGGGGGTCCTGGGTTCGAGTCTGGATCGGGCCAAATTTTCTTATTGAGTCTTTCTGTTTAGTAAGCCTCAGTAATAGCCTGGAGTTGGGAAGTTGGCGGTGTTTCACCCGTGTTCCTCGGAGAGCACGTAAAGCCGTCGGTTCTGCGCCTTAACTCTCACTGGTCATGTCGAGCAGTCGTCTCACCGGAGTATGAGAGTGATAGGAATAGAGAGTGCACTTGTGCACTATAATATCTCCTGCGCAGTTAGTTTCAATGAGATTGGCCGCCGTGACCGAAAACGGTCAGGAGGACTTATTTTTTATAATATTTTTTAATTTCATAAATCCATAAAATGTGGAAGCAATCTGTCTATTACTATTTAAATCACCGAATAGATTTTGATTAAAGGCCAGAACATAAATTGCATCCTGGGATTCGGCATAGGCTTCACTTGATCCCTGTCCGCTTATCACGGGAGGGAAGCCGTGAGCAAAGACTAGTATATAATTAATTCAGAAATTCAAACCTGCCCTTATTTGGATCCCTCACATCATCATAGAGGTCTGAGTTAATATTCCGCTAGGCTGAATCGTTTAATCTCGTAGAGTGGTTTAATTAAACATAAATAGCACATGTGGAACATTGTTGAGAATCTATACGTTTATTTGTTCTGTAATTTGAAATTATTGTGTAAAATAGAACTATTTATATTTAAGTAAGTATTATAATTCTAAAATATGTATGCTTTTAGTTTTACGCAAGAGTTTATGATCTATATAATGTATATATTCAGCCCATTTTGAAGTTATGTACAGTTTTGGCACGTTCCGAAAAAAATCTGAGAGTGATTTTTTTATAATGCGACAGATTTAGACTACAGAATGAAGTTAGTCGTTATTGGCTACAGTGTGAAGTTAGTCGTTAAATCTCCGTTTAATATAGTTTAATCTATATTCAAGATATTTATTCCGGTATTTCTATATACACAACACGTGTTTTATATCGATGGCCTAATTTTAGAAATAAACATTAATTATTTACTATAAAAACATAAGTAAACGTAAAAAAGCCGAAGAGAAGAGAGCCGTCGTCGCTGTGTGCGGCAATGTATGTAGGTCGTTCATATACGGCTGTAACTATAGCAAGAAGTGTCGAAAAAAAATCTTATTACACTTTTTTCGGTCTCGCTCCTATCCGCTCAGAGCGTGTAACGCGTGATAAGGAACTTCGTTCCAATAGGTGCACGTCATAATATAAAAATAGTTGACAAATTTAAATCAATTTATTCCTCCTTGATGGATTAATTTTGTTCTTCAAAATAAAAGTAAAAAATAAGAATTTTGTTATTCTACAAAAAAAAAAAACTTGTATATAACTGGCGAAATTATCTCCTAATTTGAAAAAGAAGAAAACACTTAGTGCAATCTTTTTTCAATATATTAAAATGTGCTTACTATTCTAGATTATCAAAAGTAGTTTTGATTTAAAAGTTAGGTCACATAATGTACAATTTAGGCTAGAGGATAATATGAAACGTCATTAGCTGTTATTTGCGTCTCCGTGTCGAAGCGTGTCATCAGGCAAGACGTGACTGAAATGTCTGATGAGTGTTTAACCGCTGACCAATCGTACACTGGGGTAATATGTCACGCTGTTCTAACGACTATCATATGTTTTAGGCAATTTCAGTATATCGTCACTATAATAATTAATATTTAAATGTTTGTGTAAGTTAAATATATAAAACATATATTATTATTACTCACTTGCCCTTACTTTACTTTGCCGTATTGTTAGCTCTTTAGGACTTGCTAGCTGTTAATCTGCATTTCATTCTACTTTTAAGTCATTTTGCAATAGATAAAATGTTATAGAGTAACCATAATTTGTATTGTAATAAAAAAGTAGGCTATATCACTCCCTAGTTTTTTTGTAGTACAACTTCTTTACGCACGCTTCACTTGGGGTAAGCTGGTGAACGCGGTACGAAAAAATGTACATACGTTTGTTGCCATAGTAACCTTTGTTATTGTCTGATAAATGATATATAATATTATATTCTTTCCTTAAATGATATTCTGTAAATATATGATTGTAATATACCTAATATGCGTTAGTTTTAGTATCTCATCTATCCTAATTATTTAAAACATAAATCGAATTTCATAAAGAGTGCCGATAACCTACAGAAATTTTACTTCTTGCGCGTGTACACACCATACACGCACTCTTTTTTTTTTAATGCTGCTGTGTAAAAGTAGACGAAACTTATTGGATATTTTAAATGACGGAGTAAAATATAATGTCGTTTATTTCTGTCTCTATGTCTTAAACTACGGATTAGTTAAGGTGTTAATACCTCAAGAGATAATTAAAATCGGATCAGAAGGGAAGTCAGAGTCTGATTTGCACGTCAAGGATTCCGGAGAATGAAATATACTTGTGTTTTTTTTGAACCTTATATTTTTTACATTAATAATAAAGTAATTACCATTAACATATTACAGACAGACAGGCATCGCGAAAAGGGGCCCTTTAGGGTGCTTCAATCATTTGGCTGCAGACCCCTAAAAATATATATAATACATCGCATTCATAATATTTATAAGATTTAAGTGAAATTATATAAATATTACTTTAGGTTTTATATAATTTTAACTTACTAAAGTGGTATAGTGTATTGGCTATATGGCTACTAAAAGTTCCGAGTTCGATCGTCGCACAGGGCAATAATTAAGAGTTTATATTTCCATTGAATACGACAAAATGAAGCATGTTTATAATACATTCACATCTTATATATAGAACAAACAAAATAGCAACTTCTAAATATCTATAATGATAAAAAGCATCCAATAAGTAAATAGTTTTAGATACTTAAATATCAGTTGGTAAATGTGGTTAGAAACTCAATTTATATGGACAATTGCGATATTCATCAATCTTGTGGCATTAGCAACGACTAGATAAGTCCCAACGGCGCTATCAACGACGCCTGAACAAATGCAGGTACTCTCTTATTAGCTGAGGAGAAACGAGACAGCGATGCTCTACCAGAGTGTTGGAAAAGGTAGAGTAAGTCAATCCGTCACTGTCCTATTAGGTAATCTCGACTTGATAAATCTGTTTGATATTGGATTCATGAGTTTTGTTCTTCATTATTCAATATGCGTTCATATAGGTGAAATAAAAAGGGCAATAAAGGAAACTAAGTAGTATTTTTAGTTTCTATAAGTATAATAATATAAATATTTGATTAATAACTAATAATAAGTATTTGATTTTTACTGCCTACTTATATTATGTCGGAAGTCGTGCATTTGATTCCCATACAAGGCTACTTAACTAGGTTTAGTTAAACTAAAATATGCTGGTGTTCACTCTTTACACGTCATAATATCAACATTGGCAAAAAGTGGAGAATATGCACATAAATGAGTACAAATATGTTCCCTATATATAAACTGGAAGATAGGGGGGTTGTAATAAAGGGTTCCCCGAGAGGGAAGACATATTAGGAGATGGCCCACTTCGGTGGCTAGTGTACCATGCGGGTTGCTCCTGGTACTTATCTGGCAGACAGGATTGTAGGGGTCGCGCCAATTTATGTTCTGGTATGCCTCGGTAGGCCAGCTGCCTGGGCGTCGTGGTTGAGTGCGTTAGTGATCCTGCGACACCTCATTTGGTTATCTGATGCTTCTGTTGGGTTTTAGAGGATACTACCGATTTCTTAAGCCAGTAAGTCTCACATAACCACCTGTATGTATGCAGGTGGTATGCGTAAGTGCGTATGTTTAGTCCAACATTAAAAAAAAGGTAAGACACGTAAAACTCGTGCTGTTTTATAAATAAATATCCAATTTAAGGATACGGATTAACAATAAACTCGACAAAAGTGAAAAATGAATTTATTTAGGAGCTCAGTGTGTGTTGATTTGTTCAAATAACTTGCGAATTTCAAACAGGAAGAAATTAAATGATGCTTAATCTCAATACAAAATTTTATAATAATATTATTCTTTGTATAATTACTGTACTTGTATCGTTTGATATATTTCTTTGAAGTTTTATACTTACTAGAATAGTATAATTATATTTACCAGAATTGTGTGGTACAATTAAATCTATTTGTCATATAGCGATGGACGTGCAAGCTATGAATTTAATATAAATGGGACGTTAGTTTGTGTAGGCTCGCTTTATTTTATTTGCACACGTTTCTTCTTGCAAGTTAATAAATGTTTTTACCTTTTTTTAACTATTTATATATTTTCTTTCCCTTTTTATGCATAACAAATTATTTTATAATAAATATAATAAAATTTACGACCGAGCTAATATAAAAATTATGAAAACATATTTGTCGTTTTCAATTTTACAACCATCACTTTTGAAAATAATGACTCAGTACGTATAAGTGTCTTTTAAATAGACAAATATTTTTAATTATTTAATACTTTTATATGATTTAAATTTGTAATTAAATTTTTATACAAAATATATAAAGTATCATGGGGAGAGTAATGTGGAACTTGTAATCCGGCTAATTTTGAAGCGCGAAGTTTTAGACAGAGAAACATACTTGTTAAGAACGTTAAATACAGTAAATCAGATTACATCAGTTCAGACTTAAGACAAAATTGGTTTAAAATTTATTTCTTATAAATATTATATATAATTTGGTACTAATTATACTTACTTTTTTATTAAACTGCAAGATCTTTTGGACAGGAATATATTATATATACATGTACTATAAATAATAAAAAAATAAGATTTCAAAATTAAATAACTTAAGATATAAAGCGATACAATTTATGTCAAAAGTATGTATGTATAAATAAAGAATAATAATATCCACCTGCTAGATTTTGGCCACAGCGGCTTATCCCATTCTGACTAGCCTACTGCTCAGGAGATATTATTATACTGCGAAATGGAATGCATGGTAAAAACTACATTCTATTCATTTTACCCTCAAACTCTGGTGGGATAACAATTTGGCACGACCAATGAGGTCCAAAGGCTTCACGTGCATCCCAATTCCCAAAGCATGGATGAAAGATTGCGATCATTCCTAACTCCAGAATGTTACTGAAAATTTCTTGACGAAAAACCCATTGTGTGCACTTGGCTCGACCTGAGTGGGATTCGAGCCTAGGTTCTGAAGCCGTATATAATTATTAACCAATAGACCAACTAATATCTTTTTGTGATATAGTTGTTGCTTTCTTCTATGCATGGGGTTTCTTTCACTCTGCTATCAGAGAAGAATCAGGCGCAACCTAAATGGTACACCACCTACCGACAGGGGCCGCCTCCCAAGTGCGTTTAGCTTCACATCCGGCCGGATTGCTGGACGTTAATGAACCCCCAGCAAAACAAGGTGAACACACATCCGATTAATTATTATGCCAGATGGTTGCTTATTATTCTGATTTTATTATACATACATTTTTATTTCACTATATTCTATCAAAAGGTTAAAACCTACATTTCAATAAAATTTCTACATTATTATAATGTGTGTGCGTGCGTGCGTGCGTGTGCTTGTGCGTGTGTGTGTGTCCTTTAGTAAGTCCTTCATGTTGAAATGTCTGGGCTATTTTAGGTAAAATTCAGTGTACAGATAGACTATGATCTGGAGTAGCATTATGTTCTTGTAGGCTACTGAGCTTACTGAGAGTAAGTCGCTAGTAATTAAAACGAATTAGTTTTTTAAAGGCTATGACAAAAAACTAAAAACAGTTATTGTGCTTCAAAATTTTAAAGCTCTTATACTATCAGTTGATTGATGACATTCACAGGCATACTTTATTCTTACTTCTTTTATGGAGGCGTTATATTTAATCAAGTGCCATTTAATGCCTTGTCGTTTGGCTAATGCGTCATGTCTGCGCTGCCCATAAATCAGGTTAGAAGGCGAGTGTCGTAGAGCGGAAAGCTTTCACGTAGTCACAAAAGTTACTCGCTATTATGTCACTTCATAATTTTTTATGAATAGTGAAAATGTTATAAAAATTCAAGATTTTTAGCCTGTGTAAATAAAAAAATCAGAAGGAATAAAGATATTTCGTGCATTTTTTGTTTTTATTCAAACTGTTCGTAGATAACGACCAGTCACGTCGTTTCTATCTATATATGAATGTCTGCTACTGCAGCGAGTTTTTTGTCATTTTGGCATGTGAAGGAATATTTATTGCTTATTTTATACATTAAAAATTGGCGGTTTTACAACATTATAACCTTCATTAATTTGAATTCAAAAGAGGATTTTTTCATATCAATACATGTATTGATATAAAAGTTCGTTCGTTTGTTTGTTTGAACGCTCTAATCTCAGGAATTAGTAACTAATCCGATTTGATATAATTTTTTTGCGATAGCCCGTTTATTGAGGAAGGTTATAAGATATATATCATATATAGTTTATCTATTCCATACCATCCTAAATGTAAAAAATATACCTAGGGATAAACACGAGTGAAGCGAGAGTAAGTCGCTAGTCAATAATAAATATACATAACTCCAAAATTAAAAAAAAACTTAAAAACAAATCATTACTTATATCCTAGTTTGACTAAGATATTGTTAGAATCTGTAAAATGTGAACCTATGTTTTAAATATAAATTAACTATAATCAAATTTCTTTTTTTTTTACGGATAAAAAGGGAAAAACGATATTGGTATCGCCCTTTTAAAAAGTGATAATGTTATATTCTATTAGTACATATGGTGAAAATGGCATGAAAACCTTGGTCCATGTATATTGTGAATTCGACACTTATTCAGATGTGGACGTTTCTATTATAGATTCAGAATATTTTTGCACGATCTGGCTAAGTCAGAGCGGTGCCTAACAATTGTCCAAAACATAAATAATAAATAAATATAAATATGTTGGGACATTAACACACAACACCATCTAGCTCCATGGTAAGCTACAAGGCCTGTGTTATAGATACCAGGTAGTTGATACATTACACATATATAACTTTTAATACATACATATTATAAATATAAACACCCATGACTGGAGTTCAAACATTTGTGCTCATCACATAAATGAATGCCCCCAGCGGGACTCGAACCCGCGACTGCTGGCAAAGCAAGTAGAATCACTACAGATTGAGTTAAAAAATAGAAAACTACAAGTGGAGCTACTACACTCCAATAAACTAAACTATAATCACAATTATTGATTGATATCATTTTCAATGAATAATGCTCAACAAAAAAATTAACATCAAGAATGACCCCAAAAAAACAAAATTCTAACTCTCTAAGAGTCAGGAGACCCTATGACCCTTGTTAAATAATTTTGAAGTCAGTGTGTTTTTTTTTAATGTAATTTCTATATGATATTAGTTACTTAAGGGTGAAAAGTTACGTCTCTATTAAAATTTATAATACAATCTGCGATTTACTACCATACTTAAATAACAAAAATTTTTAATGATCGCAACCGAGTTACTTCACGTATGATTATGCTTGTCATTTTAAGCGGCATCGTTACATGATGCGATGCGATTTATAAGGGTGCAAATAAATTCTGATAGCATAAAACATCACACGAGATGTGGCTTTATAACAGCAGATGATTTATTTACTACTTTTATAGTGTGTGCTTTTATGTAGTGTACGTGAAGAAAATTGAGTTATTGATTTTGTATGGAAAATGCTTGTTAACGCATTTCTGTTTTATGTAATAACTAGCGACTCACCCTCGCTTCGCTCGGGTTCGTCCCTAGCTTGCTTCCCAATACAAACTTTCATCCCCATTTTCACCCCCTTAAGGGATGATTTCCGTAATAAAAACTATCCTATGTCGTTTTCAGGGTCTCGAACTATCTTCTTACCAAGTTGCATCCAGTAGCAGTAGTTGCAGTAGATCCAGAGATTACCCCCTACAACTTCACAAACTCACAAACTTTACCTCTTTATAATATTACATATTACATATTTTAATGTAGTAAAAATTTGGTATTTATGTCCTTTATTTCTTTCTTTTTTTTATAAATCTTAATACTTTGTATGCAGCCTTTTTCAACATCCCACTGCTGGTCACGGGCCTCCCCGAGGGGGATCAGGGCATAGTCTACCAAGCTGACCAAGGACTTCACCGTAGGACAAGTAGTAATGAACCCCCACATGCCAAATTTCAGTGAATTCGTTAGATTCGTTTCCGAGATCGCCGGTATAAATAAATTAATATACAAGAATTGCTCGTTTAAATATATTAGATATAATTTTTTTTGTACTCCGCGAAGAGGTCAGCCTTTGACCACAACATGTACAATTATAGTCATGAAAAGCAGTAGCTTCATATTATAAATATACGTATACTTTAGATAATATCAACATTCACTTAGAGCTTTTATACTCATACGATATATATGCATTAAAAAGTTGGTTCTGACAAATTATAGCATTTTCTTAATAAAAGTGTTCAAGTACAAGTAGTAGGTAATACTAAAGTTGAAGTTATGAAGTTCTATGATTTATGGAATTTAAAAAGATTTAACTTAAGTTACTCATTTAATACATAATTTTCCCGTAAATTATGAAATTAAATTATATGTTAGCATTTTTCCGAGGCTCTAAGTGTCTTACATACCTTCAACTAACCTTCCTCAGTAAATAGCTATAAAATGCGTAAAGAATTTTTCAAATTCTTATACATCATTGAACATTGAAAACCGTTATACATATGTATAGAAAACAAACAATTAAACTCTTCAGCTTAATATATTACTATAGATTACATTTATGTAATTTTAACATACATACATAATAATAAAATAATAATAATGTCCTCCTGACTGATTCCGGCCACGGCGGCTAATTTCATTGAGACTAGCCAACTGCGCAGGAGATATTATAGTGCACAAGTGTGCGCACAGACACAAGTGCACTCTCTATTCCTGTCACTCTCATATTCCGGTGGGACGACTACTCGACACGACCGGGAAGAGTTAAAGCGTAGGACCAACGGCTTTACGTGCTCTCCGAAGCACGGGGGTGAAACACCGCCTACTTCCCAACTCTGGGATGTTTCTGAGGCTTACTATGCAGAAAGGTTCAATAACTAAACTTGGCCCGACCCGGGATTCGAACCCAGGACCTCCCGGTGTGCAGCCATACATGTTAGCCACTACACCACCGAGGCCATACATACATATTTTACACATGAACGCGCGAGTGGTACCTGTACATGGCGGTGTTGTACCGGTGTATGGGTTTAGTGGTACCGGTAAATTATAGTAATATTCCTGGTCCTTTAATTGCTGGAGAAATATCTTATAAATATTAAATTACGTTCATATTGTTTCATAGATAATTTAATTAAATATACTAAATAATAAAATAGAATACAAATATATAAAATACTAGAGTTTTCTTTCGTTACTCCGCCTTGTCTTTTTCAATATAATATGTATATAATATAGGCTATAAAACGCCAAACGAATTTTTGAAATCGGTCCAACAAAACCCAGATTAACAAACAAACAACAACAAATAAACAAATCCTTCAGCTTCATATGTTAGTATAGTTAAAATAAAGTGCAAATTATAGTCCAGAATATAATGGAAAGAAGATATTCAATATTCGCAGTGATAAAGTAACTACGAATAATACAGTTACGCTATGCCCATCGCGTGTGACATTTTTAGCTAACAACGTAATTCTATAATACTCGTTCAATTAACGAGTGTAAACCAAGCGCAGGGATACGATGCATACATGGACATGACTAGATTTCCGCTCACAGCTTCCGGAAAGCTCCTGTATTTTTTTTTAATTTAAGGATTATCTTCTAAAAAAGCACTTTTGTATATGTATATATGCATTTTTTGGTAAATAATTTATGTCTTAAACTAGTGACTTATGTAATAATTACAATACGGGACTTAACGCGTGAATTCGTAAGTAGCTATATACCTTGTTCTCGACGTTTCGACTGGGTTGCACCAGCTTTGGTCACGGGCAGACTGGTGGTGTACGGCATCCCCTGCTACGATCGGAGAATTTTTTTCACAGCCACGTAAGTATCGTGTGTAGCGGCTATTATAAATTGTGAAGATCAAGTGAAGGTATTTGCGAAAAACATCACCGATCATAGCAGGGGATGTCGTACACCGCCAGTCTGCCCGTGACCACGGCTGGTGCAACACAGTCGAAACGTCGGGAATAAGGTATATAGCCACTTACGAATTCACACGTTAGGTCCCGTAGTGCAATTATTACATAATTATGAAACGCGATAATTTAAAAAGTTATACTAGTGACTTACTCTGGCTTCGCTTCGGTGCGTCCCTAGATAAGCGGATTTTGTACACAACTTTATGGGTTTTAATATTTTTGCCCGGAACCCTACTATTTTATCTGAAATAAAAGTAGCCTAAATTACTTCTTATTACATCTAATATATATATATATATATATCAAAATATGTCTCATAAGTAAATACGAGCGTCATAAGCAATTAATACGAGTAGGTATATGTATACGTTGACACGTTTTCTAATTCATTCATTTACATATTTGGTGGTTGTTGAGAGATATGACAAATCACACAAATAAAAGTCTATGTACGTCACTAATTAAATTATAATGAAAAAGTCAACACACACATAAAACAGTACAGAAGGGATAGCTTAGGGAGATACACAATACACAAAGAGTTATAGTACAAAAGCAAGAAGTCCACATACAAAATCTCACGAAGAAACGATTAAATTATATAAGACGAATAAGTAGCACAAGATAGCAAAGCATCGACTGTTTGCTTAGTAAAAATCACAAGTGGCCGGTAGGAGACAAACAAATTCCGATCTACCATATACGGATTTCGCGCGGCTATGCTTGTGAATTAATGAAATATGAATAAATATTAATTAGTAAATATAAATAATTAAGTTTATGTGTTGTGTGTATGTAGGTGTGTGTGTAATATAATATTAATACGTAAATTAAATAAAATATAAATATTATTATATGGAAAGTTTAATATATAAATATGATAAATTGAATATTATGTTATAAGTCACCTACACATACATATTTCAAATGAAAATGTAAAAGAAAAGTATACATAATTATGAAATAACATTATGATTACATAATTTTTAAGCAAAGCTCGTAAATTTTCTTTTCAAATGTATTGTGTTGGTATGAATTAGAAAACTGTATACATTTCATTGCTCGTGACTGTACTCATAAAGGTGCTATGGTCCTGTTGCTAGAGATATGAAAAGAGTTATTCTGGTTAGGATAGAAAGAGGCTAGGAAAATATATCCATACTCATATTATAAATATGAAACTGTGTTTGTTTGTTTGTTTTTCTTTTAAGTCGAAACAGAGTAACGGAATAGCGTGATTGGAGGACTGGAGAGTGACATAGGCACTTTTACTTGTTACTGTTATAACAGGAAAACGCGTTATAATATAACCCACAACTCGTCAAACCTATGTATATATATAGTCTATCTAATCCATACTAACTGTATATGTAGGTTTATAATTTCTTCATAAAGTAAAGGAACTGAAAACCAATTGAACATATAGTAACTTAACACCGCATCTTTACTTAGACCTAATTGTAATAACGTCGGCCTAATTCGTTAACCTGCTAAGTGTAGTTTTGCAAAGTTTACAGGACGAAGAAAAAACTGAATTATATCATTTCATTTTTAGATATCAAAATTCTAAAAATACCGTTGGTTCCTATAACTTTCCTTGATATTTTGAAAGTGATAATAATAGTATATCTTATGCACAGCTCAGTAAATTAAAGAAAACAATTTTTTAGCAGCTTTTCGTTGTGAAGATCCAATTTGGTTAAGGACATAACAGTTTTTAGACTTAAATGAGTAGGTATGGAATGTAAATTAGTTAAGACGTTTTTAATCAGATCAATGCAATTAGAATATTAAATATTAGAAAATGACACATAAACAATATTCTAAATACTTTAAATTAACAACCCTCAAAAATTTGTCATTTAAGCTTGAAACTTTGGTAAAATATAAAATTGTTACTGTTAGCCTACATCATCCCGCAAAAATAGGCTAATTTAGATGGGATTTGTCCCATTCATCTCACCATCTAGTTCGTGGTCTGCCGCAACACCGCCTTCCTGTCTCAGAGTTCCACTTTGTGGTCACTTTGGCCCACAGTTCTGCAGGCATATGGCAGACATGGCCAGCCCAGTCCTATTTAAGATTTTTGGCTTTTTAAGCCACGTCAGTGATATGTGTTTTGGAACATATCGAACTTCAGTTAGAAAATCAGTTAATTTAACGCCTAAAATGCTACGCTCTATTGTACGTTGGTAAATTCTGAGTTTTAACATCTGAGTGTCTGTCAAAGACCAAGTCTGAGCTCCGTATGTCAGTATGGGAAGTATGCACTTATCCTTAAGTTGTCGCTTTAGTAACAATGGAAGGTCACCCTTCATAAGATCTTTCATGGACGAGTAGCTCCTCCAGACATTTTCAATTCTTCTTGATAGGTCTTTGTCTTGTCTGGAATAAAAAGAAACTATCTGGCCCAAATGAATATACTCTTGAATATAGTGTACTTCCTCTCCGTTCACTTCTAGGCGGCTCTGGGTGCTATTAGACATCGGCTTGGTCTTCAATATATTCATTTTTAGTCCAACCTCAAAGCTTACATCACTAAGTTGTTGTAACCTTAGCTCCAGTCTTTTCGCTGTTGAAGAAAACAAGACAATATCGTCAGCAAAGCAAAAGTTAGTTAACTGCGCGCCACCGACATCAATGCCTCCGCGTTCCCAGCTAGGTGCCAGTTTTTTGAAAACTTCATCTAATGCGCTCGTAAAAAGTTTAGGTGACTCCTTGCTTAACACCTTTTTGAATGTGTAAGAAGGACCGATTGTGTGTGTTTTGATGCTAGTTGTGCTATGGGCGTATATAATTTGGAGCAAATTTATGTAGGTAAATTCTATTTTTTGGCAATGAAGAACATTAAAAACAGCATTATGTGATATGCTATCAAACGCTTTTGAATAATTGACGAAGACGAGGTAGGCCTACAATGGTATATTGAATTCTTGATGTTTTTCTATGATTTCATTAATAGCTCAATAAAGTTGTAATTTAATTTAATTTCTTCTCATTGGTACTACTCATGAGGTACATAAATTATCATAATATGCATGATAGTTAGATGGAAGAGTCTTTTATATTTCCTGCAAGTCCTCAAACTTCCGTGCAGCAATTTTACATCGATTCTGGTGCAACTGCGTTCAGTCACTAATCTCAGAAGGATTACATTGTAATGACCTCCTCTGTGGTAAAGGTCACCATTCATCCTTATTCTGTTTTATAAAGAATTGATTTAAATAAAACAAAATATTTAACTATAAATCATGATAAAACTTTGAACTATGCCACAGCGCACGTGAGTCAGTGAACATTTTCAGTCAAAAACTGAGGCCCCTATAGGATTTAGCAGTTTTTCTTTGTGTAAATATGCTACTTTAACGAAAGCAGGTTTTCGGGCGTGATATTTCTAATCTTTTTATATTGATATCGTTGATAATCCTTTAATATAATGTAGGTAATCGTCTGAACTTTTTGACCGGCATAAAAAGTAAAATTGCTCAAAAATGGACTTAGCAGGTTAACGAATTAGGCCGACGATAAGTAGTATCTGCACAGTAGGCTACTTCTATTCGCTAAGACTTTTTGGAACCTGTATATTATGTTACGATTAGTAATGTATCATCAGTAGGTGCTTAAATATTTCAAAGTCAAAAAAGTGAGTAAAATTCATTAAAAACCGAATCTCATTAATTAGTTTTCGAAAACTAACAGCACTTTGATCCAGTTTCAATTCTCATTTTACGATCTTTCTTTTCTAGGAACGATGGTAATCTACGTCCGTTACCAGAAGGAATGCTATTTCTGTCACAAACTTAATTGAGAGACGGATGGACTGACTGTCATACACTTTCACATATGATATTCGGAAAGATAGTAATAAAATTCCTTTCTATTCGACAACAATTCTAAATGCGAAAGTTTGTATGTATGTATGTGTGTGTTTATCACTGCTTTACGGCTGAAAAAACTAAATCGGCTGAACAGTTTTGGATGAAATTTAGCAAACTGATAGACATACGAAGAGTAAATAGGCCACTGTTAGTAATATCATATTCCAAAAGGTACTCGTACCGGAGCGATCCGAGGGCAAGTCCCAAGATTAAAAATATTTTTAAAATTAATTAGGTATTTCATACCAATCCATTTTTAGTAACATTAGATAAAAAAAGGAGAATACTTCATACGTATAATCAAACAGAGAAAAAAGAGAGAGTCCATAAAGATGAAATAACATTTTTATTTAAGTTAATATTGCTAAGGTAAGCAAACACATGATTAAACAATTGTTTGTAGTAAAGTTACCATGAAAATTTTACATCCATTTTTATACTCATAAGTTATAACTCGTAAGGGGGTCAATTGTCAGAACTATAGGCAGATATAGGTAAAAAATAAAATAGGTAATATTTTTTTTGATCAGAATCAAAAATAAAACCGTGGGGCGCGTGAAATTTCTATCAGTCAACCGCCCTTATCATTATAAATGCCATTTACATATTTACTCAGGTTACGCTACACTCCACGATTTTATTTTTGTAAATGCGGATTTCTACATCTGAGTGTTTAGAAAATTCTAGATTATTTACGATTAGATAGCTTTACTTCTATTATATAAAGTCGAATGAAATGTTTTTCTTATATAACAAATTAGTTTTTGAGTTTTTTATAAAAAGTAGCATATGTCGGACCCCATGATGCTATCTCCAAAATTCATCGAAATATGTAAGTGTGAAAATGTAACAAACATATACAGTTACTTTTATATAACTAAAGCTGCACGTATTTAGTTATACTTTTTTACATCATTTCTATTTTACATTTTTCTCATAATATCATACTCAAAAAAATAGCCAATTGCAGATATTACTACACTATTTTATTCCTTAACTAGCGACTCACCCTCGCTTTGCTCGGGTTCGTCCCTAGGTATATACGTTTTAACGGTAAGTACCGGTAAGTAACGGTAAATACCTGAATTGGTCGAGCCGTTCTCGAGTTTTGCGCTTAGCAACATTCATTATTATTTACATAGATAGAAGTTAGATGATTGTACTGAGTATCTCTTCAGAATTTTATAATTTATTTTGAACCCTTAATTAAAGTTAAGAAAACAACGCACATCCAAGATACAAGATTTAAGTTCAAAATTTAACATTTCCGTTATAATTAAAACAATTCTAACATAAAACACCCTAAAAATCGAATGTCGACTTAAATGAGTTTAAAACAGTTTAACAAAGAGGCAATAAATTAAGCGGTTCATTTGAGCGAATGAATGACTCAGTAATAGAGTGCGAACTGTCGTCCGTCCACAAAAGAAAAGAAGGTGCCTTTGTTCTTAGTGAATCGAGCGCCGAAGTCATTTATCGACATTATACCTCGCTGATTCGACATTTATGGCTCTGCAGAACGAATGTTGCTTGGGGAGTACGAGTAACACATCCGTATAAAGGCTAAATAGTGTGTAATATATAGCCCAGAAAATTAATGGTTAAATAAACCAGATACCTTATAGAATCTTTAGAAGCAGATTCCTCAATAGAATTTAAAGTAAATGAAAAACTGCAAACGTAGATGTTTAGGTATATAACGAAATACTGTAGTATTAATTTTATAGTAATACTAGCGACTCACCCTCGCTCCGCTCGGGTTCGTCCCTACTTACGTTTTAACGTTTAATATAGATTTCTCAGAGATGAGATATATTCTCGTAGTAAAAAGTATCCTATATGGTGACCCGATTAACTAGCTATTTTCATACCAAATTTCATCAAAATTCCTCTAGTGGTTTTTCCATGATGCGCTCACAGACAGACAAACAAAAATTCTAAAAACTTCGATTCGGTATCTGTAACGATAATTACCGAATAATCTATTTCAGTAAGATTTTCCAACAATATTTAATATAGAGATTTGGCGTAAATACAATTTTATTATATGTATAGATTTATCTGATTTGAAAACATAATAATATGAAATATTAATCGTTGAATAGACCTGAAATTTGTTTGATTTATGTGTGTATGTTTGTTTTTCCTTCACGCTGAAACAACTAACTAATTTGGATGAAAACACAGACAGACTATACCTGGAGTAACACTTAGGCTATGGTTACTAATATTGCCATAATATTAGACTGCCTACATAATATTATAAATACAAAAGACACCTTGGGCAGGGCTGTCTTGAGCCACGCAGAGGCCCTTGGGCATACATCAATTTTGGGGCCCTGTAGAAAGTTAAAAAAATGTGAATAATGAAATAAAAATTAACTTCATTGAATAAAATTTATACAAGGACAAAAAAACGGACTTAAAAAAACACTACAAATTAAAAAATAACTGATTGGTAGTTTTCATCTATACATATTACAAAATTGTAACTATGACGAATCTGTCTCCCACCCTGCTTCTCCCTTCCCCCTGCATAATCCCCCCCCCGCACTTCTCCCCCCTGCTTCTTCCCCTGTGCTTCTCCACCATTGCTGCTTCCGCCCCTGCTACTCCTGCACCTGCTTATCCCGAACCTGCTTATCCCGCACCTGCTTATCCCTCACCTGCTTCTCCCCCTTACTTCGATTAAAAATCGATAGTTCATAGAGTAATAATATGCAAAATTCTCTCTGTTCCATGTAAATGAATATTTTGTCTTTGCGGGGCCGCCGTGAGGCTGGGACCCTGGGCCAGTGCCCCGTGTGCCCTTATGGTAAAGACGGTACTGACCTTGCGATGCACCTGAGTAAATCAAGGGCGAGTCGCTAGTTATAAACGTGACATTTAATAATAACACTTTCAACTCTATTCAAAGTTTAAGCGGGCACCTGTTATCTGCAAAGTTACAACTTAAAGCAGAGTAAGTTGAAAATTGAATTTTTGAAGCGTATTTTATCTAAACAATCGATCCGAGGGGAGGGGATATCAAAATAGTCATTTATCACGTTTATCTCCACTATCCACCCGCAGGCTGCGTCATGAACTAGTGTAGTCTATGAGAAAATATTAAAAATCTGCGCACGATACAATTTTAGACTGGAAAAATATTTAGAAAAGGTGATATATGGCGCAAAAATGAGAATACAAAATTGTAGTCGTGTTTCGATTGGAATTTATAAAATAAACCGTTTAATAAATATTATGTATAATTGAAGAGATTTCGTTGAGTGAACGTTTTTAAAATATCAACGTATATGAGTAGGATTAAAAGGCAAGTTCTTTTATTGAAACTACCAAACTTAACAAATTTCAATATTTGTACTTATGAATTCAATATGATCTTAAAACATTATAATAATATATCTTTACTGTTATAAAATATACTTTAGGATACAGTTTGGTCTATATTAAAGTATGTATAATGTACAATATACACATAGACGTCCACAGTTTACTTATAGTAAACTAGTATTAGTTTAAAGCTTCTACGCCCGATTAAGTATTTAAAATATATGCGTTATGCAATCATTAAAATAAGATATTAAAAATATTTGTTTAACTGCGCTAATTTATGGGATCTGTTCGAAAAATTCTTTTAACATTTTTAAGTAAATTTATTGAGGATAATCTATATTATTAGAGCAATTATACGTAAATATACAAAGAAAAAAAAACAAAAATACCTTTTTCGTCATTGGTGCTACCTAGTGATGTTACCAGGACGACGAATCTGTACATTAAATATTTTTTTGAAAAATCTTATTGAATATCGTTCATCATCATCGATACAGAGACCGACTTTATAGTTTTTAGAATGTTGGTCTGTCTGTCTATCTGTCTGTGGATTTTGATGAAATTTAGTATGATGATAGTTGGTTGTCCGGGTCAACAAATAGGATACTTTATACTGCGGGAAAATATCTCATCTCTGAGAAATCTATACTGAGGTGTGGGGTGCGGGGAGATTTTAATAGAAACAACCGCTCTGGATAACGCTCTGATTTATTCTGCTCGTTCACTCTAAGACTAATACATTATATGTGTAATATATATGCTAGATATGCTAGGCATGCTAGGCATCCCACTACATCACCGGGGTAGAAAAAAAAGAAAAAAAAATAATTAAATTTACTTTTTTTTCGTTACATTATATTGTTACTATATTTTTATTTCTTATGTATTAAAAAAAACAAAGAGTAGCAGTAGGTACCTACTTAAAATTATTATATTCTAATTAATCATACAATACATTTTCTTATTTCTAAGTTAAGTATGAATAATACTATTTATCTTTTACAAAGGGTTTAGTTCTATTTTTATGAATAATTTCAATTTTACCGTTTCTCAAAATTTTTACATTTGGTTCTTGTTCTTCAACAACAACATACGGGCCATTATACAAAATATCAAGTTTACTTCCTGTTTCATTTTTTACTAGTAACATATCGTTTGGATTATATTTTATTCGATTTACATATTTATCATAATTCTGTTTCCTTTTCTCTTTACATTTTAATAAATTTTCTTTTGCATCCCTGTTAGCTACCTGTAACCTATATTTTAATTCTAAACTATAATTATCTGGATTGTACAAAGGTTCTATGTCAGCAGAAATTCTACTAGGCATTTCACAAGGTTTCCCGAAAACTAGCTCATATGGTGGATATCTTGTACTTGAATGAATTGTATTGTTGTATGTAAAGCACCAAAATGGTAACCATTGGCTCCAAGTTTCTGGATGATTATCGCACTGTATGCGCAAAAATGAACCTAGATGTTTATGTGCATTTTCAAGTGAACCAATAGTCTGATGATGGTATGCAGTAGAACTTAATTTTTCTATGTTAAGCAATTTACATACCTCTTCCATTGTCTCAGAAATGAATTCTGTTCCACGATCCGTAGCGATGATCTTTGGAATTCCGAACCTTAAAATGAAATTATTCACAAAACTCTTAGCTATACTTACCGTTTCCTTATTTCTAAGAGGATATGCCTCGACAAACTTACTTAACTCGCACTGTACTGTTAATATATATTTATTATTTTCTATGTCTCTATCTAATGGTCCGACTACGTCTAGAAAAACTTTTTCTAAAGCATAACTTGCAGTAGTTGTAATAACCATAGGTTCTTTAATATACCTAGAATACTTCATTTTTTGACATTTTTCACATTTTCGAACATAACTCTTAACATCATTTTCGATTCCTGGCCAGTAGAATCTACGTTTTATGTTATTTATCATTCTACGAATCCCAGCGTGTCCGCTTGTGGGTAGCAAATGATAGTCATTCATAATAAATTTCTTTTCTTCGTCATCATCTATTCTCTTTATACCTCTCAAAATACAAATGCGTGGTCCGGACCACTTATCAATGCTTTTTATTTCTTCTACAAGATTCTTGATAAACAATACGTTATCTTCTCTTTTAATAATGCATATTTCTTTAATTTTTAATTTTTCACATATTTTCCTCAATTTTTCCACAAAAACGTCTCGCGTATAATGTGCTTTAAAATCGAGATTAACATATAATATATTTTTATTTTTTATAAATGCGAAACATTCAGATTCGACATCAATATCTTTTTTCTCTTTAATTTTTTTTAATTCTTCTCCTTTCAGTAAACTTAATTCAACTGCTCCATTCGGTATCCTAAGTATTTCCACAACTTTTGGTTGATCAGGCCAATAATTCGGGTTAATACTTGGGATATCGTCTATTCTATCATTTCCACTTTCATTCTCTCTTTCATCCTCTTTTATTATCCTAGCTTGCGCTCTTGTTATTACTGTTACTAACCTTTCATTCATAACTTTCAAATCTTGGGACGTTATGCTTATTCGTGATAAAGCGTCTGCTATTACATTTTCTTTTCCTCTCACGTATACTATTTTAAAATCATATTCTTCTAATGCTAATCGAAATTTTAATAGTCTACTTGACGGATCTTTCATCCCAAACAAGTATATTAAGGGTTTATGATCTGTCATAATTGTAAAAGTACGTCCATATAGATATGGTCTGAAATATTTCACACTCCAAACTATGGCAAGTAATTCTTTCTGTATTGTTGGGTAATTTAACTCTGCCTTATTTAAAGGTCTACTAGTATAAGCTACGGCCTTCATGTTACTATTACAAAGTACTGCACCTATCGCTGTGCCCGAAGCATCGGTCTGTAGTATAAATTCTTTCGAAAAATCAGGGTATTCTAAAATAGGAGGAGTTGTTAAAGCGTTTTTCAAAAAATTAAATGATTTTTCACATTGCTCAGTCCATTCATACTTGACATTTTTCCTACAAAGTTTATTCAAACAATTAGTTATATCAGCAAAATTTTTAATAAACTTTCTATAGTAGTTACACATTGCAACAAAACGTCTGACTTCATCAACGTTTGTCGGTGTTGGATAATTTTGAATAGTTTTGATTTTCTCTGAGTCTGGTTGAATACCTTGAGAAGATATCGTATGGCCTAAATATAATAGTTCCGTTTTTAAGAATTGACATTTACTCGGATTTAATTTAAGATTAACTTTACGTAGGCGTTCGAAAATTTCTATTAAGTTTTTGTTATGCGATTCAAGATTTCGTCCAAAAACAACACAATCGTCTAAATAAATAAAACAATTTATATAGTTAAGACCTGACATAGCTACTGACATCACTCTAGAGAAAGCGCTGGGACTGATCTTTAGTCCCATAGGTAGACGCTTCATTTGATACTGACCTGTACTAGTTGTGAAAGACGTGATTGGTCTACATTCAGGTTTTAAAGAACATTGATAATATGATTGACTAAGATCTAAATGAGAGTAATAAATTGCACCTGATAGCGAATCTAAAATTTCGGTAATATTTGGTAATGGAAATTTATCATCCTGTATTACTTCATTTAACTTTCGGTAGTCTATGACTAACCTCCACTTTTTATTATTTTTATCATCAGATTTTTTAGGTACTAATAATATGGGACTCGACCATTCACTTTGTGAAGGTTCTATGATGTCGTCGTCTAACAATTGCTTGATTTGTTTGTCTACTTCTGTTTTTAAACTGTGTGGTAACCTATATGGCTTTACATAAACTGGATTTACATTTTGTTTCAAATTAATTGATTGTTCGCATAAATTATTAGTAGTGAGTTTATCACCGGGCAAGTGGAATACGTCAGCATACTTTGAACAAATACTTTCTATACTGCTTCGTTCGCTCGTACCTAAGTGATCAAGTTTCAAAGATTGCAACAATGTTTTTGCACGTGTAGAGTTCAAAGTACACTTATCAAAGAAGCAAACATTATACTCTTTCAATGGTAACAATTGAGGTTGAAAAATTGGAATAATTATTTCCCTATCACTGGTATTCATTAATCTGATAGGTATTATGTTATCTTTAGGTTTTACTATCAAACCAGCCAAAAACAAATTTTCCTGTAATTCTTTCTGTACAATCACACTGTCTTCTTTCACATCTGAATTTAACTTTATATAATGAATAGTTTCATATCGTGCCGGTATCGTTATATATTCAGTACATAGTTTAGGCGAAGTATACAAAGGTATTTCACTTTGTTTTTCATTTGTTAACGTTAATATATTTTTCTCTAAATTGATAGTTGAATTGAAATTGTTCAGAAAATCTAACCCAATTATTCCATCTGATTTACAAGGTAAGTTCTCGAACAAGTAAAACTTGTGTTCATAAGTAGTACCGTCCGATGCGTGTAAAGTTAAATAAACATAGCCGTCTGAATAGGTCTTGCCACCTATACCGTTTATAACTATAGGGTCTCTATGTATGCGTATTTGTTCCGATAAGATATTACTACGAATTGCCGATAATGAAGCACCTGTGTCTAGCAACCATGAACATTTTTGTCTATCTAAATTTAAGTACACATATTTTACGTTATCATCGCAGGTCAAAATATAATTTTTAGGTCCGAAAAAACTGATTCAGTTCAGTAGTTTTCTCTTGCGTTGTACTTTCGACCTGTGCCGAACAAATATTTCGTTGATTGCGATTACCACTACTACTGTTACCTCGACCACGACTCGAACTCACAAAATTGTCACGATAACCTCGCGTCGACCGGCCATTGTTATATCCTCGATTATAATTATTATTTACGTACTTACCTCTCGTATAATTGTTGAAGTTATTGTAATTCCGCCTGTGATTTGAATAAAAATTACCTCTAGTATTCATTCGTCCGCCTCTACCTCTTAGCGAAGACCTGTAGTAGGGGGGTTGGTTACCTCTCCTTTGCACGTTGAAGATATTGTTGGAAGACGGAAGCTGTCCCAGCTCCTCATCCTCAGCAGCACGCACTGCGTCCTTCAGCTCTGAGTAGTTTCGAGCTGAGATAATTGTACTTAGTCGCCTGTTGCGTAACCCATCTGCAAATCTTTTAATTGCAAGGTTTTCATTTATAGGTCTCAATATCTCACAAGACTTCGGATTTCCGTCGCTCTGTGCAATAGTGAGGCCTACAAATAACTCAGACAATTTATCTCCGTACTCACGAATCGACATATTATTCTGAGATAAATTATTTAATCGACTAAGTATCGCATTTGCTGATTTTTTTGTTAATAAAAAGTCCCTAATATCTTGTATTAAGCTCATTACGTCATCATATTCACTTTTTAATTTCAATTTAGCGGTTTTAGTTAACCTAGTTTTTAATACAAAAGAGATAAGTAATTTTTTCTGTGTAACATTTACAAGATATTCGTCATACATTTCAATTCCGTCAATAATTTTTTCAATAGTCTCTTCTGTATTGTCCATTACGGGAATTAAAGAAATTGCCGTCTTTATATCAAATTTATCCATTTTTGTAATATCTGATTTTGACGTTTCCATTGTACAATTAATTTTATATGTTAAAATTTTATTATATACGAACTCAATACGTTCCTTTAATACTTCGTAAACATAACCTACTAACTCTACTTTACTTTCTTGTTTAGCAATAATATTAATAATATCTTTATACGTTAAAAATAACTTTTCTGCTTCTAAAATCTTATCATTAACTTTACCTTCATATTTTAACCTTCTAGTAGGGCCCAACTTTCTTAAATCAACTTGAATTATATTTAACTTATTTAAAATAAACTCTAAATTCTGTTCCATATATCATAGTTATTCACTTACACTAAATATTATAGTCCTTAAAATAAGTTCTTAAATTTATGTATTTATTATAGTCCTTAAAACAGTTCTTAAATTTCTGTATTTACGCACAAAATAACGGCAACGAGAGATAAAATATAAAAAAAAAATAATTATAATAATAGGGGGAATTTTGGTTGACACATTTTAACACTTATTTTCACTTCACTTTTCACCTTCACTCAAGTAGGTACTCTGGCCGTCTAGCACTAGACATGCGAATCAGATCCTTGTGTCATTAGGCAGCATCACTCCCAGCAGCATCTGTAGCATTGAATCTCCCTGAAAGCCTTTGTCGAATTCTCCTAATAAACTCTGTCTGCATCCTCTTTTCCATCCATTTTCTTTCCTTCTTTCTCCAAATTTTACACCCCAAGCATACTGTAGCAGCAATGAATACCACCAAAACCACTGAGATCAGGATGTTGTTGGTCAGGATATGGGTCTCTATATCCTTATCTGAAATTCCAGCACCGTTGCTGCCGGCTGCATTTTGCGTAATCATTACTTCTTTGTCTTCCGTTTTTGAGTATGATTTCCCCATTTTGTTTATAATTATTTTCCGTTTATATAAATTAATTTAATCCACTTCACAAGTTATAAAAGTTAAAGTGTTCTATAACTTACACCGAGGCACACAGGAATCCGCTGCGTTGCGAGATTCGCCGGTCACCCGACACTCGCCCACGCCACGGCATGGCAGGGTCGCCATGAGGTGTGGGGTGCGGGGAGATTTTAATAGAAACAACCGCTCTGGATAACGCTCTGATTTATTCTGCTCGTTCACTCTAAGACTAATACATTATATGTGTAATATATATGCTAGATATGCTAGGCATGCTAGGCATCCCACTACAATACTTAACGTTAAAATGTAAGTAAGGACGAACTCGATCGGAGCGAGGGTGAGTCGCTAGTCTATTTATAAATAGACAAATACAGCTCAGTACCTCTTTTCCTCTATTTGTCAACCAATCGTTTTTGTTTAGTAACTATTGACAAGCTTTACTGCTATCAATAAAAAAATATTACTGTCGAATTTTGTTATAATATGCTGTGTAGTGTGTAATAGTGAACACTAGTTATAATAAAAATATATTCAAAACGTTTATAATTAATTAATGTATAAGGTTCTCCTGACCGATTCCGGCCACGGCGGCCAATCTCAATGAGACTAGCCAACTGCGCAGGAGATATTATAGTGCACAAGTGTACGCGCAGACACAAGTGCACTCTCTATTCCTGTCACTCTCATACTTCGGTGGGACGAGTACTCGAGACGACCGGTGAGAGTTAAGGCGCAGGACCGACGGCTTTACGTGCTCTCCGAGGCACGGGGGTGACACACCGCCAACTTCCCAACTCCGGGCTGTTACTGAGGCTTACTATACAGAAAGACTCAATAACTAAACTTGGCCCGACCCGGGACTCGAACCCAGGACCTCAGGATGTGCAGCCGTACATGCTAGCAACTACACCACCGAGGCAGTTGCTTAATTAATGTAATGTATTCTTGACCGATTTCTGTTACGGCGGCGAATCTCAAAAGCTTAGAAGACTTGCAACCTACGCGAAAGATATTAAAGAGCAGGAACTTTGCACAAACTTGTGCAAAATGCACATGTTTGTGCAAAGTTCCCGCTCTTTTGAAAGATTTTAAAAAGAAGAAGACACTCAACTTGATTGTATTTTTTTTGTCGAACGAAATCTTCGTCAATTATTATAACTGTAGTCCTTAGTTTGATCTTGTGAATTATTAACTGATCAAACTAGCGCCTTATCCTCACCAGCGGACCCAGCTTAAACCTTGCACAGGTACTAATTTTGAAATGATAGACTATAAAAACAAATAATTATTTATAAAAATAATCATGTACAAAGAGATAATCCATATAAATATTATAAACATTAAAGTAACTTAGTCTGTTGCTTTTCACGCTTAAACTGCTGAACAGATTTCAACAAAACTTGGCAAGGTCATAGATTGCTTCCTAAGAACGGATATGGGTTACTCTTGGGAATGTAGAAAGTAATTACATATAACAATATATATTTTAATTCGAGTACATTATATTTTTTAAGTCTGAGCATCAGGTGCTTCAACGTAATTATATAGAACGCAGTGCTGTGAACAGTAACTATGCAGTATACTCTCGCTCACATTTACTAATTAAACTAAGCGACGCCCACCACTTACAATCATGTTGCAACGTGTTTGCGGAATACTACAAATAGAAAAAAATATATATATAAGATATCTTCTAATGTACTTATATTATAAATAGTATTGTATTTAAGCAGTTTTGTTTTCTTGCAGGATAAATTGACAGATTAGTGTGCAGATTAGTAGTTCCTGAGATTCAAATGATTCATTGCGCGTTCAAGCAAACAAACTTTGTAATATTACAGAAGAAAGTATTATTACTACGTAAATGTAATAATTATAGTGTATTTTTCTTATAAAGTCAGAACATAAAATATTAATTACATAATACGTATTTTAATAAAATATTCGTCGATGCAGTAGGTAAGCCAGATAGGTTTTCGCATCGCCAATTTAAATAAAAGCTTAAACTTCAATTTGTATATTTCTAACGTCAAAAATGAACATTTTAAATAAAACCGTCTTTTCGGATTTTCTCGCAGATTTAATTTGGTTTTTGATTCCCGAGGTTTCGAATTGAGAGATTAAGGTTTTAGATATCTTTAAGGTCATTATATACTTGTTACAGGCAGTAGCTTCTGAAAAAATCCGAAATCCTCGGGCCAGTAGAGATCAAATTCAGTCCGAAAGAGAGGCCATGGTAGAGCGGTTGAATCTCAAACTCAGGACAGTCTCCACTTGGGGCGATGCCAATCTCGTGAGTTTCAACGCCACCAAAACACAGGCGTGCCTGTTCACTACAAAAAGGAGTCCTTTCACCTTGACTCCTACTTTCCGAAATGTGCCTCTGGAATACACTGACCGTCTGCAGTTGTTAGGGATGGATATTAGCCCCAACATGAACTACGGGCGGTTCATCGAGTCTAAGGCTAATATCGCAGCGAGGAAAGTTAGCATCCTTGCAAAGGTCCGACAGTATTTCACGCCGGGACAGCTTCTTGTTTTGTATAAAGCTCAAGTCCGGTCGTGTGTGGAATACTGTAGTCACATATGGGCTGGTGCTGCGAAATGCCATCTGTCAGCCTTAGACTCGATTGAGAGGCGTGCTCAAAAGCTTATTGGTGACCCTACGCTAGTAAAAGCTAACTTACAAAGCCTCGATCACCGACGTAGGGTTGCCAGCCTTTGTGTATTTTATAGGTTACATTTCGGAGAGTGTGCGCAGGAACTACACTACTTAATTCCCCCATCCCCTCTCCATCATCGGACAACCCGACGAACGGCTAGCCTCCATCCTTATGTCGTGGACATTCTACCCGCCCGGACGAAGCGTTTTGCTACGTCATTTATTATACGTGCGGCTAAGGACTGGAACAACCTGCCTGCGTCGGTATTTCCGTCCGATTACAATATGGGTGTCTTCAAGGCAAGAGTGAATAGGTGGCTACTGAATTAGTGCGACTTACCATCTTCGACTGCGTTACCACTTACCATCAGGTGGAACGTAGTCAAGCACTAACTCAGAATATTATAAAAAAAAAAAAAAAAACGAAAGTTTTATTCAAAATATCAAATATTTGCATAAATCTAAGAAAGTATTAGGTATACACAGGCAGTGGTAACTCAGGGGTAACGCACTCGCTTGTGAAACGGAGTGAAGCGGGTTCAAATCCCGGGTCTCGCACCTCTGATATTTCCATGTGTGAATCATTTTCAACATGATTACCACTTGTCTTAACGGTGAAGGAAAAGATCGTGAGGAAACCTGCATGTATGAGATAACTTAAGAAATTTTCGAAAGGCGTGTGAAGTCCGCCAACCCGCACTTGGCCAGCGTGGTGGAATATAGCTTTCTGCCCCCTCGTATTGAAGGGAGGCCCATGCCCAGCATTGGGCTACGTAAAAAGGGCTGAATACATATATTAGGTATGTCAAAAATGATGTTTGATACAAAATTGCATCTTCTATCTTTAGTAGATGAATTTTCAAAAAATTTGCTCTTAGCGCGCCACAATTAGTAATAATATCTGACAAAAAGTAGGGCTATATGTATATAATATTATTAATATAAAAGTCTCCTACTGACGAACCCAAGCAAGGCGAGGGCATTACACTAGTCGCTAAATAAAAATTTCATCTGACATAAAAACTGAATCATTATCAATTTTTCATTGACGAGTCCTATTTTTTCGTATTTGCTGCGAATTCATCGGACTTTATATTGTTCCCCCTTTATTTCCAAAATGATATTAGGATAAATCTATAAAACTTGTACAATAAATAAAAATTCCTCAGTAGCAATTCACATAAAACTAATGGTTTGAAAACGCGACAACTGAAGCGAAAACCTGCGATAAAAGTTATCAAAGTGTCATTAAATTAAGTATTTTAGTATCCGTCATTGGGTAAGATATCTATCAGTTCGGAAGCGATTTTGTATTAATATGATATTTACATCCCTTTTAGTGTGGCTTATCTGTGAATAATAGGACAATGATTACGCAGACGTTTCAACCCTAATTCTAATAGAGAATCTACACTAATATTATAAAAAGGAATGATTTGATTTTTTGTTTGTTTATTTGTTTGTACTGAATAGGCTACGAAACTATTGGACGGATTTAGATGAAATTGGTAAGAAGATAGTTTGAGATCCTGGGAATAACATAGCATAGTTTTTATCCGGGAAGTCATCCCTTAAGGGGGTGAAAATGGGGATGAAATTTTGTACGCGGAATCAAACTAGAGGTAAGCCCGTGCGTAGCGAGGATGAGTCGTTAGTATGTAAGAAACAAAAAGATGCCACTTTATAACAAAATGTATCTCAATTTTTGTCTTTTTTCCACAAAATAAGTGCATGATGAATCTTATACTTCGCCTATCCCTATTAACATTGTCGGATATGCATTTTTGTCATTTTCGTTTTATTTCACTAATCACTCCTAAAAAGTCGCTTCTTTTAGTAGGTGCAACAAAAAAATGTTTTTTACGAGTATTTTTTAAAATAGCCACGTTAACATTGTCGAATCTGTCACGAGCGCCAGTTAACAATGACGGATTTCAACTCGCGACAATGTTCGCGGTTCGCGAGGGTCGGCAACGCATGCGGTTGTGCCAGTTCCAACCATGTTAAACGGGCGAGCGCACGTCGCGTGATATTACGTTACTATAGCCTATTATTTTCTATATTTTGTTCTTATGAATAAGAATTATGTATACGAGGCCCACACACTTAATAAAACTAGCCATTAAACAATCTGGTGAAAATTTTATGGATAAAAACAAGAGTGTTCATTTAAACATTTTGACTACTGCAGGTGAAGATGAAGAAACAGGTAAATATTTATTGTTATTTTATTTCTAAAATAGCTTTCTTAACATGAAACTAATTATTCAAGAATAAAATAATTTCAATATTTGCTTTTTTTATTGTTAATGAAATATATGGAATAGTTCGTTTAACATTGTAGGATGTGACATAACCGACATTATTAATTGTTTTGAATGGAGTAAAATATGTCGGTAGTACCAGATCCGTCTTTGTTTGTCGTTTTAATATATGTCCAATTTGTCGGAAGTGTTACTTCCTACTTTGTTAACTGTATGTATTTTAAAATGTTATGTTGGATGTGGTACATATTGCTTTGTTAACTGTTTAATGGTATATTATATATGTTGGTTGTGGTATTTTAATTTATGTTTTTTATATTGCTATTATAAAAAATGCATTTTGACGCTTTTGTTTCACCTGTACTGGTTTGGTTCTATTGACTAATAATAATTTCCGTACTACAACGTACAGAAAAATATTTTTTTTATTTATTCCTAGTCTAACTTATTAATATGTTTTTTTTTTTCAGTTAATAGGAATCTCCATTGCGATATGGTTTCCAAAATCAGTTAATTAAGTTGAATGAATTGATTGGTTACGTTTTCAATGAACATGATACACCAGAAAATAATGAACCCACTTCATCGACCTCGACTTATTTTAAAATTCCTTCTGAAATTAATGTAGCTTTTGACCATGAAATTACATCAAAAACTCTAATGCCGTCCCCATCCTCTCATGAAATTTGCAATAACAGCTTCTGTGCAACGTATTCAGGAAGTGAAAACCCAAAAAAACCAACGACTAACCACCAACCAATGATGGCTTATATGGTAACTTACCCACACCATCTGTAACTTCCTTTTCAAGTGTTTAAAAGTAATAAAGGCTACAAACGACTAGTACATAAAGAAAATTGGGTGATAAATAAGAGAAAGACTTTAAAAATCAGGGGAAGAGCTTTACAAGTCACAGAGGAAAAGAGGTATAAGAAAAACAGTTAAAAGAACCGTGTAATGAAAAGTGTCGAATGAAATCTTCCTCGAAATTCAGCGAGAGTCAGCGAAGGATTGTATTTAATAAAACGACAATATTCTTATATCCGAATATATATCCTCATTATATAAATCTTTACGCAAATTTCAACGTACGCTTTCATAAGCCGAAGAAAGAACTATAATATAAGTAATTACAAAACGTGGCTCAAACGAGGTCTCTAGTTGTCTCTATCAGTTTATAAAACCTTACATTACTTAAATAGAGTAAAAACATTTCGTTTCTAGTCAGACAATTGTGCAGGGCGAAACAGGAAAGTTTTTGCTCTTTATCTTCTGGCTACGAAAGAATTTGGAGTCACTATCACCCATCGTTTTATGGTCACACACAAAACGAGGGTGACAGTGTCCATTCGACTATTGAGCGTGCTAATGATCGCAGGTTAATCTATGTTCCAGATGAATGGTACTATCTTTTTTGCTGCGCTAAAGCTGAAAGTACACTCAAATAAAGGAAATGACAAACTCTGATACTTATGATTTTAAGCCTCTATTATTAAATAAAACTTGGTCGAAAAACAGTGACAATGAGAAGATCCAGTAGGCTCGCTTAAGAGAGGTGACGGTACATGCTTAGCACTATGATAGGATTGAATATAAGTATAATTTTGAAGATGAACCGAAAACTATAATAATATTGAAATCTGGTAACTGAAACACTAAAAGGTCATCTCATGAATTTTTAAATCCAGCAGGCTTATAATGGAGATCTTTCTATTAGTCGTGATAAATATAAGGACTTAATTAACCTATGTCAAAGTGGAATAATTCCGGAGAAATATCAGAACTTTTATCAAAACTTAAAATTTGATCAAAGTGTGGGCACTTTGATCAAATTTTAGAGCCAGTTAAAGACATTGATGAGGATGATTAATTAGTAACGTTGCTCTTTTAAGACTGATGATTTTGTCTCTATATTACGATAATAAAACCTATACCGTGATGATAAAGTGCCATTTTTAGAATAGTAACGAAAATTCAAACTTTTGTTGAGATTAATTAATTTAGGTAGAATACCTATATTAGGTCATTATAGAAGCTTGTTTACTGAATATATAAATAAGATTATTATATTATAACTTTGGTCCTTTTATTTTTATCGTCCTAGAGTCACTTCATATTATAACAAACTTATAAGTTTTTTTTAATGTGTAATGCTATGTTGGTCAAGCCGTTTTTTATTATTTTTGAGGAGTCTGTTATTTTATATGATTTTTGGTTAAAGCTGAGTAAGTTTTTATTTTTATCCTTTCGGACTTTATTCATACTCTTGGAGTGTTTTTTCTTGTATTAATTTTATAAGTTTTTCGTTGTTTATGAGGCTGTGTAAATGAGACCATTTTATTTTTTATGCTCCTAGAGTTTTTTTTGAATTGTGTTTATTTTTTTAATAAATATCTAATTACAAAGATTTCTTTAAATGTGTTTTATTTTTGATTTTGCTTAAGATACGTCAGACTTTGGGCTAAGATTTTACTGTTAACAATGACGTATATGGCACTTCCAACATATAACAAATAAGTTTTTACACGTAACATTGTCGTATGTGGCACTTCCAACAAATTATCAAGTAGTTTGTACGTGTAACATTGTCGCATATGACAGATCCGACAAATTAAAATTGATTTGGTACGGTTAAAAAAGTCATTTCTGACTTTTAATATACTTAGAAAAACAAAAACAATACTTTATTACCATGTAATTAAGACCATAAACGTGTATTAAAATTCAGTTAATTTTTGTTAACCTAACTTGTACATTTTAAAAAATATCAATAATTCAAACTTTGACGCGCTCTCCTGTAAAGTTGCCGAATTTCACATCCGACAATGTTAATAGGGACAGGCGACTTCTTTCTTACAGCGATATTTCTCTAAAGTTTTTTGCAAAGGGTTGCGCAGTAGTGTATTATTACTTCAAAAAATGTTTTTTGGTTGCGCGAAAAGCTTTATCAGACTTGTGGATTTTGGACAAGTAGATTTTTATAATTTTCAGAGCAGATCAAGATACAAAATTAATAAATATAAGTGTTGAGTACTTCTCTGATCTTTTTCCTTGTATTATTTAACTTTCATGATAAGACACTAATAAAGTACTTATTGACAACTAATACTGTCCGTGTAGCAGCAATATCCCGATAATGCCAGAAGACCTTAAGAAGATCCAAATCCGTACAGTGATTTTAAAATCACTAACACTACTTCGTAATAAGTAATAAATATCACCTTCGTGTATAAATTAGAAAAAAAAAACAAAATTAGTAAGAAAAATACAAACCAATTAAGTACTTACATTCTTTTTGAAATCGGTTAAAAATAATGCTTCATGCAAAATTTGTAACGCTACACATGAGTGAACCTCTTTTAACAATAGATCTAATATAGTCATAGATGGCTATATCAATAACCCTTCTATACTTCTGAAGTCAGTAACCGTGGAAGGGCAAATATTTGATTCATTTTTTCATTCACAAAACAGTTTTCAAATTTATGACACTTGACTCGTCTAGCTGGGCCCAAGGGGCTTAACCTGAAATGGACGCGGCCGCTAGCGGGGAAAATATATTTCTAAGTTTACTGGTCCATAAATAAAAGTGGAGTGACAGCGCGATGATAAACTCGGGCCGGAGTTCATCTCACGTCGCTTACTGAATATTGAACTAAGTACATTTTCGCTTTCGATGTCATTTTTTAGTGTTTATATTATGAAATTTTATTATGTAATAGTGATAAAATTAAACAATAAAATGTAATTGACAATGGTTAAGGGTGGCGAATTTGTATTGTACATATGACAAATTATTTTTTATATCCAACGTAGGGTGATTAAATGGTGATCAAGGTGGTGAGTCGATTCCCATCCAAAATATTTATATTTACTAATACATTCCTAATTATATCAGCATGTTAGTCAGGTTTTGTAATATGGTGATTTTTTGTGGAAGGCTAAAACATGACTTATATTACATAACATAGAGTTAATACGAGTAAATACGAGTACTTTAGCTTAGAACAATTTATGTCTTCTACATTCAAACTCCCTTATATAAATACTAGCGACTCACCCTCGCTTCGCTTCGGGTTCGTCCCTAGACAAAAACAAATCTATCCCACGGGAACCGTACATTTTTCCAGGATGATATATAGCCTATAGCCATTCTCAGTTAACGGGCTATCTAATGCAAAAAGCATTTTTCAAATCGGATTAGTAGTTCCTGAAATTAGCGCGTTCAACCAAACAAACAAACAAACTCTTCAGATTTATAATATTAAGTATAGATATAAAATCATAGCATGATGTATTCATTCCGCACAATGTTAACTAAAACTGATAAAAAACAGTAAAAGAAATAAAGAATTACTACATCCTCAGAAACTATATGATAGCGAAAATCGGTTTATCAATTATACAGTTAAAAAGTTAGGGAAAATTATTGCAATTCAAATTTACATTATGCATTCATTTAACAATCTATTTCAATTCGACAAAATTTGTGAGTGTATAATGATTACACGAATTGTAAATTTAATCTGTAGCTTTTGATTTCATCGTAACAATTGAAGACATGAATGGATGAAGGTGATATGTCGCATTTTTGAATTTTTGCTGTTCTATGCATGGATGTAGGTTTTATGTGTATATTAACAATTATAAACCTTAAAACAGCCATATTTATGACTATTATAGAAATTAAATACTTGATGAAGGTGTTATGTGCACTATTTTTTGACATTAATATTGGATGAAGGTGTTATGGGCACTTAACATTCTTATACAAGCCAAAAAACGTAAAAAAATCACTTTTCTACAGTGGATGAAGGAGCTATGTTTAAACATAACACTTTTTCCAATATTTATAAGTAGCTTTGCACTGCACTTCAATGAATGAAGGTGTTATATGCTGAACATATCACTTTCATTCACGAAACGGCGTCATCTTTTCGTTCCGTATATCCCCACACTTTTGAAAAATGAGCCAAATCAAGAATAAAACAAATAGTCGAAGTTGCGCTTTACCATAATTTGGTTGAAACATCTTTCTAAAATTCTAATTCTAAATTCTAACCTAAAAAATGTTCGCAAAGGTAATACTTATTTTGTTTCTTTATTTGTAACTAGCAGAACTCGCAGCTTTACTCGCGATCAAATTACGAAAAATACGAAATTTCATGCAAATATGTCCAAGGAATAAAAAGTTTCATACAAATTTTCATCCCCTATTTCACCCCCTTGGGGGTGGAATTTCGAAAAATCCTTCTTTAGTGGCTACTTTCATCATATGAGGAATACGTGTGCGAAAGTCGCATTCCGCTGTCCTTCTGTCCCTATATATGCTTAGATCTTTAAAACTGCGCAACGGATTTTAATGCGGTTTTTTTAATAGATAGACTGATTTAAGAGGAAGGTTTATATGTATAATACATGCATAATTTAGTAGAGAAACACTGATAATTTTAGAGGTTTCCAATGTGATGTCGTAAATAAACACATTTTTTTTGCGCTTACATCGCAAACGCTGGCTGAACCCTACGAGATAGATCAAAATAATGTACTACAGTATTGTACACCTTAAAAAGGTCTACAAAAAGTCCGCGATGGCATATGTCTATCTCTTAAGGATAACATACTATATCCATTTTACTACACCCAAGCTAGGGACGAACCCGAGCGAAGCGAGGGTGAGTCGCTAGTATTTAATAAGATAAGAAATTAAATGTTACATTTACATGTTATAGTTACATACTCTGGTTTTATAACTTGAGCATTCATGATATAGACGGAACATCCAAAAAAAAGCTGTTTGTTGTAGATGGACTGAAAATATAGCGGACCGTGGAAGTTCTGAAGTCGCGAGTGTACTCTTAAGGTTTGTGGGGGTAGATTCGAGTTGCCTAGGTAAAGATCATTTAATAATTTGGTCGGACTCTTGTGCTGGATAAAACAAAAAATTCAATTTACTGTTTTCTAAACTTTAAAGGCAATGGCAGCTCAGTGGAAAGGCAAGGTAACCCGATGGTAACGCGCTCGCTTAGGAAACCGAGTGAAACGGGTTCAAATCCCGGGTCTCGCACCTCTGATATTTTCATGTGCGAATCATTTCTAACATGATTACCACTTGCTTTACGGTGAAGGAAAACATCGTGAGGAAAGTTGCATGTTTGAAAGAATCTAGAAAGTTTTCGAAAGACACTTGGCCAGCGTGGTGGACTATGGCCTGATCCCCTCGTATTGAAGGGAGGCCCATGCCCAGCAGTGGGACGTTAAAAAGGACTGAATACAACTCTTTACCAATATTTGATCTTAAAAGAATATTTTACAATCATAGACCACAAATTTCCCAAAGTGGGGCATTCATAATATTTAGACTCTGATAGAGATTTTGGGAGGATAGAGAAAGTACTTCGTAAAACTGATACAATCTATGCACCTGAGTAATATCGAAGCAGCAAAACATCACGAAACAACATAGTAATTGATATGTCTGTCCATTTCAGGAAAATAAAAGATTTGCAAGACAATTTGAATTTAATTAATAGGAAAAAAGATACACATAATGGAAAAGTAAGTTTTGGGGATGGTGTAAAATGGATCAGAGTAGACAAATATGGTTCATATTTATACAAAGAATCATACGACGAAATAACACTATTTAAGAAGGTTGACATTTTAAAAAAAAGGGGTCTAGTTAATCCAGATTTTGAGGTGCCACGTGTAGATGGGAAAAGATGGTACTATGTCGGTTGAAAAAAAAAAGCTGACATCAAGGAACAATTAAAATTTGTTAAGCCAGAATATTGTTATTATTATGAGTCCATTTTAAAAAAAGAATAAACATTTTTCTTTGTTTTGTGCTTATTTTTCTCATTGATAAAGGAACTTGTCTCTTTCAGACTTAATTTTTGCAATTTGAGTTAAAAAATTTTTTATGGAAGAAGGAGTTATGTTCAGTTTTTTTTTAAATAAAGTACTTAAAATTATTATTTTTTAATTATTTCTCTCTTACTATAAAAATATAAAACAGTTTACGCCACTTGACAGCCATTTTAAATAAACACATTTGATACGTTTTAGAATATCTCAAAATGTTTATGCGAAACTTTGAGCTCAATTTTCTCGAAATTAGGATTTTGCGACATATCACCTTCATCTATTCATGTCTTCAATTATTATGGTACATGTAGGTTAAAATGGCCTACATATAAATGATGTGCTATTGCAATTTATTAATACGAGTGATAACGAGGTAATGAAATTTAATGACTTATCATGATTTAGGTAATATTTTATAATTTTAACTTTTATAATTAAAAAAAAAAGATTAATCTTTGAAATAATATATATTTTTTTAGATCATTATCTAACGATCGTTTTGTGTAACAGGCTCTTCACCGTTACTCACTGTCGACAGATCAAGACTTCAATTCTTGCTCGAAGGAAATAATAAAAAGTGCCTATACCTATATTATTACAATAAGGCAGTGGTAGCCCAGTGGTAACGCGCTCGATTGAGTAACCGAGTAAGGATCAAATCCCGGGTCTCGCACCTCTGACATTTCCATGTGTGAATCATTTTCAACATGATTACCACTTGTCTTAACGATGAAGGAAAGCATTGAGGAAACCTGCATGTCTGAGATAACTTAATAAGTTTTCGAAAGACATGTGAAGTCCGCCAACCCGCTTTGGCAAGCGTGATGGACTATGGCCTGATCCCCCTCATATTGAAGGGAGGTCCGTGCCCAGCAGTGGGACATCAAAAAGAGCTGAATACATACACATACGTACATGCATACAATTACAAAGCTGTTTGAGTATTGTGAATTTCTCTAATCAACAGACAAAAAACGACTTAATATCTCCTGGTTAATTTCTAAGAAATTAATTATTAACTGGACTACCGGTGGCTCGGCGGTCGTTAACAGGTTAAAGAACATTTTTTTTTTTTTTTTATAGGACCAAGGGGGCAAACGAGCAAGAGGCTCACCTGATGAAAAGTGATTACCGCCGCCCATGGACATCTGCAACACCGCAAGGCTTGCAAATGCGTTGCCGGCCTTAAAATACCCACGACTATCCGCAAACAAGCATCCGTAATGATGGGGTCTAATCAAAAAATGGGATCAAAAACCAACGGAAAAAATCCTAAAAGGTAGTTTTATTTAACATAGAATTCATTTAGTTATTATTATACCTACATATAAATGAAACTATTTAAAATTTAAAATGTATAATATTTTTCTTCAATCATATATCGAAGGTATTTAAAACCATCTATCAATTATAAATTAATTTGTATTGTTTTAGAGTTGTTTCCTTTATCTACAAGTTCTTTGTTTACTTTGCAATTGTAAGCAGCACAACACAAAAAGGTTCGAATTTTGCTAACAACCTTAGCTAAGTCGAAGTTTTAATTGCTTCGAAATAAGTTCACACCTAACTCAGGTTTGACGAGGTATTTCAGTCAGTTTGAAGTAGCAAATTATAAAATGAAGCCGTTAGAACTAACATAAAAATTGGAATAAATGCGGTTATCAATTTGTACAAATTAATATAATTAAATTTTAATGAGATATAAGTTTTGAACATCATATATGACAGAATAAATAAAAAAAAAAACAATACAAAGTACTCTTCAATATTTGTTAATTTTAAACTTTTTTTTATAATTTCAATAACTTTGTTTCATAATTGAATATTAAAATAATTGTATATGTTGTTGGTAGGTATTGCCTGTGACAACTATGTACTGACCATGAAGACTATATTCTCTATCGTAATGATTTTTGAGACGTCTAAAACCTTACTCTCTCCCGTGACCACGATTGCTGTTAAAGCATTCGAAACATCCGGGACCAAATCAAATCAAAAGAAATCCGCGAGAAAATGCAATTAAATCGTTTTATTTAAAATGTCAAACATTCAGGTAAATATACGAAAGTATGTTCTTTAGTTAGTTTTTTAAGATTGCATTAAATAATATAAACAACAAGGGGCAGTGTTAGCCCAGTGGTAACGAGCTCGCTTGGGAAACCGGGTGAAGCGGGTTCAAACCCCGGGTCTCGCAACTCTGATATTTTCATGTACGAATGTTTTCTAACATGATTACCAGTTGCCTTACGGTGAAGGAAAACATCGTGAGGAAACCTGCATGTCTGAGAAAACCTAGCAAGTTTTCGAAAGACATGTGAAGTCCGCCAATCCGCACTTGGCCAGCGTGGTGGACTATGGCCTGATTCCCCTCGTATTGAAGGGAGGCGCGTGCCCAGCAGTGGGACGTTAAAAAGGGCTAAATACAAATATAAACAAGTATGTAATTAAAAAATAATTTAAATATCACTGGCAAAGTAATAAAACGTCAAATTTCTAATATGTTATTAACAAAAGCAACACAAGTGAAATCCAATAAAAACGAAATAACGACGAGTTAAAATTCATTGAAATTTCAATGTGCAAAGCTCGCAAGACCAATCTCCAACGAAGGCCGTATACGAACGCGTATCGTGTCAATAAGTGTAGCACAGAAATGTAACAAAGTTTACGACGAGCAGGTGTGTTCTACCTACGCTATAAATTCCTAAGTAAATAACGAGTGCATTTATTAGAGCTAATAAAGTAACGTTTTAGAGTTGCACTCAAGGCGCGCTGTTTAACTTTCAGTATTGACAAGTTAAATTATCGTTTGACATCGTCTTTGAGTATTATATTTGGAACTAGCGACACACCTTGCTCCACTCGGGTTCGTCCCTACTTACGTTTTAATGTTTAATATAGATTTCTTAGAGATGAGATATTTTCCCGCAGTAAAAAGTATCCTATATGTTGACCCGGGTAACCAGCTATCATCATACTAAATTTCATCAATATCCCTCCAGTAGTTTTTCTGGGATGCAATAACAGACAGACAGACAGACAAAAATTCTAAATACTATAGAATAAGCCTCTGTATCGATATTAATGTCTATTTCAATAAGATTTTCCAAAAAAATATTTAATGTACAGATTCGACTTAGTTAGAATTTCCAGAGACCAGATTTCGCTCGCGACTATAGATGCGACGGTAAAAACGATTTTTGTCATACTCAGCAGAAAAATCTACTCTGTAGTTTTTTTCTGGGATAAAAGAACAAAAGAAAATAAAGAAGCATATGTCACTCTTGATTAACCTATGAATGTTATGTTAAAATCAGTGCAGATATTTATGAGATTAGCGAGTAAAAAATAACATTCATTTTCCTAAAATGGTTTTCAGATATTTGATATAATCCAGATAACAAATTTCTAGTATTGTATTGTATGAGCGTTAAGAAAACAAAAATGAAATGCTTTTACAGGAATAGGGATAAATTATGATTTTCTGTTTATTTGCTATATCAAAGAATATTAGATTACATATTCCATTTTTAGCTAAAACAACTTTCTATTGCTGTTATACTAGACTCTGGGTTACACTGTAATTCACAATAGCAAGGGTCAAAAAGGTGACTCTTCTAACATTATTGTAATCACTAATAGCATTCCTACTACTAGCAACCTCTCATAAACATTCTTAGTGAGGTCTTTTAGCTGAACAATGAAATGTATCTAAAGAATATGACCTATGCAAAGATAATTTTCAAGATGTAAAATAGAAATGGATGTATTCTTTACATAATTACATAACAAAGTAACATAACCTAAATAACAATCAGAATGCTTAGACAAGATTACGTTAACACAAACAAGACGTTATTCTACAACGTGCATTCACGTTGTGTCTTAGTGGGGGGCCTCAGTAATAGAACTGGCAATACAGCCGGGCGCGAAGCCAAGAAATGCACTGGGAGGAGGCCCACTTTGCGGGCGGTGTACCACGTGGTTGTTGTGATGTGCTTCGGCAGATCTGTCGTCGAGGCATCATAGTTGAGTGCGTAAGCGATCCTGCGACGCTCCATTAAGATGGGGGAGGTTCCGTTGGCTTTTAGTAGGTACTGGCTTTGCCATTGAGTCCCATACCTCGTGCCTAAATACATGTCCCAACGTAAAAAAAACCTCTTACTACTCGAAATACCCAAATAAAAAATAACCCATATAAATTTTTACCGGTAAATATATGTAGATAATATATTATGTAGTTCACAAAGCATATAGATTAAGCAAAAATCACGTAGATTTCCTCTAATTATTCAAAATATAGAATAAAGTAAAAAAGTATAAAATGGCAAACATTTTTCATTTATAATTAATAAATGAAAAGCACTAAGGACTGTCCAATATTATAATAAGAGAATTGTGTTTTCATATAACTCTTTAGATAAACTAAGTAAAAAAATCGATCAAGTCAAAATAATGATTGTACATGATGTCTTCTATAATATATAATTATAAATAATATATAATATATAATTATAAATAATATATAGTTATAAATGGCACGAAAATAAAGTAAAATCTCTAAAGTTTCTTTACGTTTGTAGGAACGAGGCACTCCACACACGGTTACTGCGATCGTAGATTGTACTTGGCAGGTTACGGTCACAAAACAGCTGCGCCGAATTCGCACATTCGACCAGAAATACGACGTGCCTTATTAGTTCACGTGTAGTTATCGTACGGATATTTCTGCGATGGGAATGTGTTCGGGTCACCTTTGTTTCTTTTCTTTCTTAACCGAATTATAACTAAAATATAGTTACTAATTACATAATAATCTTCTTTTAACATTATATTGGTAGTAGTTAATTAGTACACTATATGCACGCAAATAATATTTCTGGAGTTCCTTAAGTTCGGTTAAACCTTATTAAGATTACACTGTGCATCTGTTAGTCTGTCCTACCTATATCATAAATAACTTATCTTTGAAACCATTTAAGAAAGTTATTTCATAATGGCGGAAAATACCTAATAAATAATAAAAATTAAGAAGGGTCTCCAAACAAAAAACGCGTCCAGTAACATTTATTCTCCGGTCTAGGTTTTCTTTTTGTTTTAGCCCCATTGTATAAGCGATAATTCATATTATGAGCGTAAAAGTACATATTTTTAATACTTATTTTAGACTTAAACTCGCTTCACTCGGGCGCGCCCCTTTAGACAATATTTTCACTAACAGTAGCCTATCCGAGTGCTTAATTTCATAAAAATCCATCCTGTTATTCAGCGTAAGAAGCAACAAACATACACATACATACATTATTTCGCATTTTTTGTGAGTATCTTATGAGATCATAACTTAGCAGCGTTAGCGATATAATTTTTTTTTTGGAATTTTTCTGATGTTTTAATATTTATTCTGGTATTCGGGGCGGAGACAAGTTCAATAAATCAAAGATCATAAAAATCGGTCCAGCCGTTCTTGAGTTATAAATGGTGTAACTATCCCGACTTTGTTTTGTATTATTCTCTTCAATTCTTTTTTTGACCGTCTTCAAAAAGAAAGAAGCTTTTTTTATCTCAAACCATCTTTTTGGATTTATTCACGGATTCATTTTGATTTTTAATTCCCGACGTTCCGAATGCTTTACGGCAATCATGGTCACGGGAGAAACTAAAGTTTTAGACGTCTCAAAGGTTATTATATAGTTGTTACAAATAGTTTTATTAAAAATGTCAAAATATTCGCGTAAATCAAAAAAAAAGTCGTGCTCAATTAGTCTGTATTATTTGTGAGATATCTTTGATAATTATGAATCGAATTTTATAAATATTTTTTTAATCAATAAGTTATAGGTCAAGACTGTCCGAATATAAATTTCAGCCTTTAATCTGATTTTTTAACTTATTTTTTAGTTAGTCCTGCTTTGTACTCATAAATGTCAAAACATATTCTATTAATTTAAAGTTCTATATCTATACATATTATAAAATTCTAACTAAGTCGAATCTGTACATTAAATATTTTTTGGAAAATCTTAATGAAATAGACATTATTATCGATGCAGAGGCCGAATCTATAGTTTTTAGAATTTTTGTCTGTCTGTCTGTCTGTCTGTCTGTCTGTCTGTCTGTCTGTCTGTCTGTCTGTCTGTCTGTCTGTCTGTCTGTCTGTCTGTCTGTTTGTCTGTCTGTCTGTCTGTTACCGCATCACAGAAAAACCACTGGAAGGATTTTGATGAAATTTGGTATGATGATAGCTGGGTATCCGGGTCAACATATAGGATACTTTTTACCGCAAGAAAATATCTCATTTCTGAAAAAAAATACAAAAACTGGTAGGAACAAAACCACGACGATACTATTTGTAAACAGTTTAGCAAGGTATCTTACAAAATATGGTAAAACCTATAAAAATAGCTTATCTTGAAAATCAAATTATCAAAAGCGCTATTTTGTTCATTAAAATAGGCTTTTTAATTAATATTTATTTATGTGTTATTTAGATATTCGACAATAGATATCGCCATGTGTTTTTAAAATACATAGTTTTAATCCCAAAAAAATTAATGTACAGTTATGACCTTTTTTCGATTTTATTAGAATTACTACTAAATCACCCGCGGCTCCGCCCGTGTTTAAATTATCAGTAAAGCAAACTTTTTCGCTTCATAAATTAATAACTATACATACAATAAAATTTTAACTACGTCGAACCCCTAAATTCAATATTTTTTCAGAAAATCTTATTGAAATATTCATTATTAGCGATATAGAGCCCTAATCTATAGTTTTTAGATTTTTTTCTGTCTGTCTGTATGTGACCGCATCACAGAAAAACCACTAGAGGGATTTTTATGAAATTTGATATGGTAATAGCAGGTTATTCGAGTTAACATATAGGATTCTTTTTACCGCAGGAAAATATGTCATTTCTGAGAAAAAATACAAAAACTGGTTAAAGTAAAAGCACGATGATGCTATTAATATTTTAGCAAGGTAACTTACTTATATATTATGTTAAAACTATTAAAAAAAACTTATCTTAAAAGAAATATTAACAGCGCTACTTTATTCATTAAAATAGTTATTTTAATGAAAATTTATTTATGTGTTATTTAGCTATTTGACAATAGATGTCGCCATGTGTTTTTAAAATACGTAGTTTTATCCAAAAAAAAAAATGTACAGATATAACCTTTCTATGACTTTACTATAATTACTACTAAATTACCCGCGGCCCTGCCCGTGCTTAAATTTTTAATAAAACAAACTTTTTGGCTTTATAAATTAGTAGGTAACATATTAGTAATATTTTGTTGGCCGAAACAATTTTCAAATGAGAATATTTGTAAATTTTTATTGTTTAGTAAATAATGTTAATGTTTTTTAATCTTTTAATGTAAAAATTGGGCAAATGTAAATCCAACTCGCGCATTTTAGGTTTCGTATAGCAAAATGCTATGTTGTTTTTCTTACTTACGTGTTTTGTTAGGTTAACACTAAAATAAATACGAATAATATTTACGTTTCCACAATACCTACTCATTTTTTGCACCGAAAAATAAGTTCAATTTATATTATTTTATAACATTTTATGGAAAACAAGTTTATGGCTGTTAAACTGCCAAAGCGGGTAACTAAAAATATTTCATATCTCAAAAACTATGAAAAAGTATTTTAGGAACTGTTATACCTCAACTTTTTCACTTTTTCTTGACACCTTTTCTTGGAAGGTAAAGGCTTAAAGGACACAATAAAATGCTTACGACTTTAATCATATTAGCAGAGCCATATGAAATAAAAAAATGTATTCGCTTAGAATTATTTACTTATTACACTTTCTTTTGAAAATCGTTTTGGAAAGTATTACTAACTAGCGCTAATTAAGAAAAGTTATCATTATGTAATTGAAATAATCAGCTATATATTAAATTAATCTATAGTATAAATACTAATATTACTAATACTATTAGTAAAAAATGATTAAAATTAATTCCGTAGTTTGAGAGTTTATGGTGAAAAACTAAAAAAACAAACAAAACAGAAGTATAGACATACATGCATGTTATTGCTAAAACAAAAAGTTCAATTTAACGGAGGAACCTTTGTGGCATTGTCAATCTCTGCCATTATTTACCAATCATGCGGTGCGCAATTAAAGTAATGTATAATGTAAGAGTATACTAATGTGTAAAACCTAAGAATTTGGTTTTTGATCATCTGAACGCGGGCGAAGCCGCGGGAAATGCTAGTCATAAATACTACTTTAGCTACAAATCAAAGGTCTGTTAAGATAGCAGTGAAAGGTTAGCAGAATCAATCGAAACCTACATGGTATTTTGTAGCTAATTTGTTGCTAATTAGTTGCTAAAACCCCGATTTTGTTGCTTTGACCGACTTCAAAAAAAAAGAGTTACTGCTATCTTAACGTTAAGCTAGCAGTAAACTCGCGGGATCGGCACGGATTAAATGCAATTGTACATCAGAATTTGTTGCTAATTTGTTGCTGAAGAATAGTGTAAGAAAATTTGAAAAAACCCTAGAATTGGCTAGACCTGGAGACCTGTAGCCGTGTCCATGCTATCTTAACACAGAGTTTTTGGTAACAAGATGATGGCATGGATTTTGTTGCTGTTCGCAAATAACATCAGGATACCCCAAAGAGCCAGCAACAAAATATAAACTAAAATTCTGCTACACCTGGAGACCTGTAGCCGTATCCATGCTACTTTAACAAGCACTTTTTTTAACAAGACGATGACATAGATTTTGTTGCTAATCGTAAATAACATCAGGACACTCCAGAGAGCCAGCAACAAAATAAAAATAAAAAATCTGCTACACCTGGAGACCTGTAGCCGACTATCAGTGTCCATGCTATTTTAACGTGCAGTTTGTAAAACAAGACGGTGGCATGGATTTTGTTGCTAGTCCTAAATAACATCAGGACGCCCCAATGAGTCAGAAAAAAAAAATAAAAACTAAAAATTTGCTACACCTGGAGACCTGTAGTCGTATCCATGCTATCTTAACGTGCAGTTTTTTTAACAATACGGTGGCATGGATTTTGTTGCTAAACGCAAATAACATCAGGACACTCCAGAGAGCCAGCAACAAAATAGAAACTTAAATTTGCTACACCTGGAGACCTGTAGTTGTATCCATGCTAACTTAACGTGCAGTTTTTATAACAATACGGTGGCATGGATTTTGTTGCTAGTCCTAAATAACATCAGGACGCCCCAATGAGTCAGAAAAAAAAATAAAAACTAAAAATTTGCTACACCTGGAGACCTGTAGTCGTATCCATGCTATCTTAACGTGCAGTTTTTTTAACAATACAGTGGCATGGATTTTGTTGCTAAACGCAAATAACATCAGGACACTCCAGAGAGCCAGCAACAAAATAGAAACTTAAATTTGCTACACCTGGAGACCTGTAGTCGTATCCATGCTAACTTAACGTGCAGTTTTAATAACAATACGGTGGCATGGATTTTGTTGCTAGTCGAAAATAACATCAGGACACCCCAAAGAGCCAGCAACAAAATATAAACTAAAAATCTGCTACACCTGGAGACCTGTAGCCGTATCCATGCTATCTTAACATGCACTTTTTTAAACAAGACGATGGCATGGATTTTGTTGCTAGTCGAAAATAACATCAGGACATCCCAAAGAGCCAGTAACAAAATATAAACTAAAAATCTGTTATACCTGAAGACCTGTAGCCGTATCCATGCTATCTTAACATGCACTTTTTTTAACAAGACGATGGCATGGATTTTGTTGCTAGTCGAAAATAACATCAGGACATCCCAAAGAGCCAGCAACAAAATATAAACTAAAAATCTGTTACACCTGGAGACCTGTAGCCGTATCCATGCTATCTTAACATGCACTTTTTTTAACAAGACGATGGCATGGATTTTGTTGCTAGTCGAAAATAGCATCAGGACACCCCAAAGAGCCAGCAACAAAATATACACTAAAAACCTGCTACACCTGGAGACCTGTAGCCGTATCCATGCTATCTTAACATGCACTTTTTTAAAGAAGACGATGGCATGGATTTTGTTGCTAGTCGAAAATAACATCAGGACACCCCAAAGAGCCAGCAACAAAATATAAACTAAAAATCTGCTACACCTGGAGACCTGTAGCCGTATCCATGCTATCTTAACATGAATTTTTTTAAACAAGTCGATGGCATGGATTTTGTTGCTGTTCGCAAATAACATCAGGACACCCCAAAGAGCCAGCAACAAAATAAAAACTAAAAATCTGCTACACCTGGAGACCTGTAGCTGACTATCAGTGTCCATGCTATCTTAACGTGCAGTTTATAAAACAAGACGGTGGCATGGATTTTGTTGCTAGTCGAAAATAACACCAGGACGCCCTAAAGAGTCAGAAACAAAATAGAAACTAAAAATTTGCTACACCTGGAGACCTGTAGTCGTATCCATGCTATCTTAACGTGCAGTTTTTATAACAATACGGTGGCATGGATTTTGTTGCTAATCGCAAATAACATCAGGACACTCCAGAGAGCCAGCAACAAAATAAAAACTAAAACTCTGCTACACCTGGAGACCTGTAGCTGACTATCAGTGTCCATGCTATCTTAACGTGCAGTTTATAAAACAAGACGGTGGCATGGATTTTGTTGCTAGTCGAAAATAATATCAGGATGCCCTAAAGAGTCAGAAACAAAATAGAAACTAAAAATTTGCTACACCTGGAGACCTGTAGTCGTATCCATGCTATCTTAACGTGCAGTTTTTATAACAATACGGTGGCATGGATTTTGTTGCTAATCGCAAATAACATCAGGACACTCCAGAGAGCCAGCAACAAAATAAAAACTAAATATCTGCTACCTCCAGGTCTCCAGGTGTAGCAGAATTTTAGTTTTTATTTTGTTGCTGGCTCTCTGGAGTATCCTGATGTTATTTGCGATTAGCAACAAAATCCATGCCACCGTATTGTTATAAAAACTGCACATTAAGATAGCATGGATACGACTACAGGTCTCCAGGTGTAGCAAATTTTTAGTTTCTATTTTGTTTCTGACTCTTTAGGGCGTCCTGATGTTATTTTCGACTAGCAACAAAATCCATGCCACCGTCTTGTTTTACAAACTGCACGTTAAAACAGCATGTACACTGATAGTCGGCTACAGGTCTCCAGGTGTAGCAGATTTTTAATTTTTATTTTGTTGCTGGCTCTCTGGAGTGTCCTGATGTTATTTGCGTTTAGCAACAAAATCCATGCCATCGTCTTGTTAAAAAAAGTGCATGTTAAGATAGCATGGATACGGCTACAGGTCTCCAGGTGTAACAGATTTTTAGTTTATATTTTGTTGCTGGCTCTTTGGGATGTCCTGATGTTATTTTCGACTAGCAACAAAATCCATGCCATCGTCTTGTTAAAAAAAGTGCATGTTAAGATAGCATGGATACGGCTACAGGTCTCCAGGTGTAACAGATTTTTAGTTTATATTTTGTTGCTGGCTCTTTGCGATGTCCTGATGTTATTTTCGACTAGCAACAAAATCCATGCCATCGTCTTGTTTAAAAAGTGCATGTTAAGATAGCATGGATACGGCTACAGGTCTCCAGGTGTAGCAGATTTTTAGTTTATATTTTGTTGCTGGCTCTTTGGGGTGTCCTGATGTTATTTTCGACTAGCAACAAAATCCATGCCATCGTCTTGTTTGAAAAAGTGCATGTTAAGATAGCATGGATACGGCTACAGGTCTCCAGGTGTAGCAGAATTTTAGTTTATATTTTGTTGCTGGCTCTTTGGGGTATCCTGATGTTATTTGCGAACAGCAACAAAATCCATGCCATCATCTTGTTACCAAAAACTCTGTGTTAAGATAGCATGGACACGGCTACAGGTCTCCAGGTCTAGCCAATTCTAGGGTTTTTTCAAATTTTCTTACACTATTCTTCAGCAACAAATTAGCAACAAATTCTGATGTACAATTGCATTTAATCCGTGCCGATCCCGCGAGTTTACTGCTAGCTTAACGTTAAGATAGCAGTAACTCTTTTTTTTTGAAGTCGGTCAAAGCAACAAAATCGGGGTTTTAGCAACTAATTAGCAACAAATTAGCTACAAAATACCATGTAGGTTTCGATTGATTCTGCTAACCTTTCACTGCTATCTTAACAGACCTACAAATCAAATCTTAATAGTAAAACTTATGTAGTTTAATTATTCTTATCTATTAATTTGCAAAATCATTACAAACGCGTAGAATAGCGCATAATTATTAACTTTGTTAAATACTAGCGTGACTCACCCTCACTTCGCTTCGGGTTCGTCCCTAGACAAAAACAAATCTATCCCACGGGAACCGTACATTTTTCCGGGATGATATATAGCCTTCCTCAGTTAACGGGCTATGTAATGCAAAAAGTATTTTTCAAATCGAATTCGTAGTTCCTGAGATTAGCGTGTTCAACTAAACAAACAAACAATCTCTTCAGCTTTTGTAAGTTAATTTATCCAAATATAGAACTACTTTAAATAGAAATATTATAGGATAATAATGCCTCATTCTAGTTTTCATTTTACACTGCACCGATACTTCCCAAGTTACCAATAATACTTTGAGTGAACTCGAGGTTTATTTTACGAAGAGTTGTGTACTTTTTTTATACTGGCCAGATTAGAAAAGTTTACCCATTATTAGATAAGACATCCCATGTAAAAAAATATTGATTATTTGAATTATTTAATTTTATACTATCTTTGACCATTTTTACACTATAAAAACGTATATTCGGTCAGAGGGTCAAAACTAACGTACTAGAATCTGATATTATCTTATAGAAGTGTATCCCATGAAACCGTTAAAGGTTCAACAAGAAGCAAGCAGTGACAAACTAAATTCACGCAATCTAACTCCTTTATGCTAAAGCTAGTGAATATTACATAGTCAAAATATACACGAGGTCAACATCTCTCACTCTAACTGAAACTCTTGCCAAAACATATTGTGCCTTCAAACAAATCTAACTTTATGGCTTAATATTGATACGTGTGTCTGACATTCTAAGAAAACGTTTGAAAGGGGTCTATGAGAAAGGTCTTACGTACATAGATCCCATCATTATGTTACTGTAACTTTATAGTAAATGTTGTGGTTAAATTTGAAGTAGGTAGTAGGATGTCGCCTCAGTGCCAATTTGTTGAAACGACCAATACTTGTTGTTCATTACAATAGAGAGTTTTTTCTTCTATTTTAAAAACAAAGCTTAAAATATATAAATTAAGTACATATTTTCCGCTTTATCTAATATATTTAAACGAACAATTCTTGTGTATTTATATCTTTATTTATTTATTTATACCAGCGATCTCGGAAACGGCTCTAACGATTTCGCTGAAATTTAGTATGTGGGGGCTTTCAGGGGCGAAAAATCGATCTAGTTTAGTCTCATATGTCGAAAAACGCGTGTTTTCGAGTTTTTATGCGGGTTTCTTTTGCATTATTCTACGCAGAATGTGCTCGATAATTTCTTACACTCAGGCATGGTGGTCAAGCGTCTATATTTAGCTTTTTATCTAACAACATTGAAATTTGATAATGATATGTCTTCTGACTTTATAGGTTTTCAAAATATTATATCAATCTTAAAGCCAATTAAAATGTGTAAATTAACATTCCAGAGTGATATAGAGGCTTATCATGAAAAAGGATAGCAAAATTTTTTCTCTTTTTGTAATTTTCCTCCTTTCAATAGTTTAATAGAGTTTATAAACATATATTAAGAAATATATGTTTATAAAATCTACATAAGAATGTATTATAGAATTAACCGATGAATAAAACGTTATGAGATAAAAATATTGTTTTTATTGTTGTTTTTTGTCCAATTACTTATACAAGGAATTAGTACACTAGGCAAGCGGAGTCACGAGCAAATCCAAGTAATGAAGTTGAATATATCAAGTTAGTAAACTTAAGTAAGTCAGTAAAAGCTAAAATACATAATATAATGAATTATATATTTAATATAATGAATTAAATATTTAATTAAATGAAAAATAAAGTTAAATGAACACTAACAAATCTTTTAACTCTCGCAAGGGCACTTAATATTATGTCAGCACTTTGTTACATTTTAAATATTTGGCAACTGTTTTAACTGTCATACGAGCAGTGAAAATTGCAATATATATGAAAGGGAAATGCTTCACAAATTATAAGTTCATGTGAATGTGAAATTGTCTGAAAACCCGATATTCCCGATTGGGGTAATTGAAAGCTTAAAGGAATTTAATTTCAATTTCCTATGATATGAGGTTTTCCGCCTATGAGATATGGCGCCAGGCGCGATATTAAATTTATTACCTGTTTCTTTTAATTATTATTTCATGAACATTGTTCTTGTTACGTTAATTATTGAAATTAGGGTCTTTTAATCGTATTGAATGTCATATATTAAGGCCAATTTTCATACCTAATTTAATGAAATACATTTACTGCTTATGCGATATTTTTTCAACTAACATACGCACACAGCTCCGCTCATAAAAGAGAACTTATAAAACTATGCATACTCTTCAACAATATAAGTTAATATGTTACCGGCCAAACAAGATTTCAGGCCAAACTGGTTTGTCCTAAGCCAAACTGGCTCATCCAAAGTATGTCAGGATATACTAGTTTAGCCCAGGACAATCAAGTTTGGCCTAAATACTTTACGCTTGACTAGTTTGGCCTAGGCCAAACTGATTAAATAACATAGCACTTATCATATTGTGGGTTTGAAATTAAATAAAAATCTAACGAACTAAGCTACGCTTCATTCCCGCCTTAGCCTTCTCAACCTACGTTATCCGAGTTGGGTCTGTCACATACTAATAGCACCCGCTTCTCCAGAGGCCGCGTCTTATATATTAAACAACCGAATAATACCTCAAAATAAGTTCAGCATAGGCCAAATTAGTTAAGTTTAAAGTATTTAGTATTTTGTCCGAGCTAAACTAGTAATATCCTGACAAACCTTGGATGAAGCGGTTTGATCTAGGACGATTCAGTTTGGCCTGAAATCTAGTTTGGCCTGAACTTTAGTTTGGCCAGTAACAAATATAACGTGATTAAGAATTGTAAGAATAGGTATTCAAACAAGATAGGTTTATAAAAGAAATCCATTTCCTGAAAAGAGGCATCTATCAAGAACAATTCCACAGGCCTGTCATGTCATTAAATGGTGATATGGGTCTAAACGAGCAGCTTTTACTGCCAGTCATTGTGATGTGATGTTTAACCGTCATTCCTTTGTGACTAAGCGTGATCACTGGCCACCTCCTAGAAAAACAATAGACTTACTTTGTTATGAATTTACGCCTACACCTAATCTTTACAACTAAAATTTGTTTCGAGGGTATACAAAAAAACTGAAACAAATTTATTAACTTGACTAGTATCTAGATTAACTATCTCTTAGTTTATTTTTCTTTTACCAATATAAATCTAATATATTTAAACGAGCAATTCTTGTATATTTATATTATCTTTATATCTTAATTTATTTATACCAGCGATCTCGGAAACGTCTCTAATGATTTCGCTGAAATTTGGTATGTGGGGGCTTTCGGGGGCGAAAAATTGATCTAGATTAGTCTCATGTCTGGGAAAATACGTGTTAGTGTGAAATACAAATCTTTGAATTTCTCGGCTTTTCTGTACTATAATATGCATGTATTATACATATAAATCTTCCTCTTGAGTCACTTTATCTATTAAAAAAACCGCATTTAAATCGGTTGCGTAGTTTTACTTATGATCTAAGCATACATAGGGACAGACAGACAGTGGGAAGCGACTTTGTTTTATACTATGTAGTGATTTAGCAGAGCTTAAAAAGCCGAATGAAATAAACAATATTTGTATATATTAAAAGAAAGACGAATATGTCTAAAATTTTATTAAATTGGCTAAAATAGGGTGACAATGATAATACTTATTCTATGAACTTGGCACTAGCCAAGAGACATTGTCTTTAATTAAACCAGGATCAGATGTAGCATCTGAGAGCTCGATGCCGTCTCGTTTTTGGTTTCAAGCCAACAAGTTCTTGTCTAAACGATTGCTATTTAAACACTGTATTACGATGTTTCCGATGCGGTACATACGGCGAGTGTACTATACGATCGTTAGTTAATATAGGTGAATTCACCCATATTAATAAAATAAAATTTTATTTTATAATGTACAGTAATTTACTTATTGTTATATTAAAGTGTTATTTACATGTTATTTGAAAGGTTCAATTATTGTTTAATTTAAAATTGCTGATTGGAAAGGTATTGATAAGAACACATTATCACTCGTGTGTCTGTATATCTGCCCATGTGCTATAGTCTATCTCCAAGTATTCCGAACCGAACGGTTGAATAAAAAGGTATGTACTTTTATAAAAATCAATGATAGGTAAATGTACACTAGCGACTCGCTTCGCTCGGGTTCGTCCCTAGGTTGTTTACCCATAGAAATTTAATCCCCATTATCATTCCCTTAAAGGATGTTTTCCGGGATAAAAAGTATCCTATGTCCTTTCTAAATTCTTACCCAATTTCATCTAAATCGGTTCAATACATCCAGAGATTACTCCCTACAACCTCACAAACTCACAAACTTTACCTCTTTATAATATTAGTATAGATACATATACCCGCAATTACTTTTACAAAGTATATGTTTTTGAAATAAATTAGGCGAATTTTGAATTACCAGAAAATTAAATTTTCTCCATCTTTTCTCTGAACGTACAGAGAAAAATAGACATTCATGTTAGAAATATTTCATTACATCATATTATTCTAGGATTAATTTAATAACTTACTTATATGTTTTATTTTCGACCTCATTTCACTATTTAAACTTGCTGGAAGCGCGAAGCTATTAAAACTTAAAGCGGACGGTCGTTAGTTATACTTTTGTGCCGCGTGAACCACTACTGTATTGTGTTATACATACAAACTTGGGCTCGATTTGGCCCGTCATCTTTTGTGATATCATCGCTTAAAAGTTTGTCTTCACGCCATACATATTTTCCAACATTTAACCACTTGAGTTACGATCCAGCGATTAAAAGTTGTTGCCTGAAAATATTTTGTTTTATTTATATATTTTTTATTTGATAATAAATTGAAGATGAATATATAAACTTTTACGTTGGAGTTATATGTAATGTAATATTTTTTAATATTACCTATATTATTATATTATCTCTCTTTCAAGCGGTAGAGACCTAATTCTTAATGGAATAAACAGCAAATAACGCTACTATTTTTGACTTTGACATTTTTTTTGGCAGACTCTATCTGTATAACTTTTTAGTCTGAGGATGTGACATACTCGTATGATACTGGTATTCCTAGTGACAGTTTAACACCATATACGCAGACCAAAAAAAAAATCAAGAAACTATTTTTTTTTATTATTTTAATATAAAAATTATTCACACGCTAATCTCTAACCATAAACAATATTTACTGTTGTGGGAATATATATAGTTGCTAAACAAAGTTCCTACTACATGACTCAAACGTGACATAGTGTGTTTGCTGTTGTCATACCAGAATTAATTAAATTTGTGTGTGCGCTAAAGATTATATAGCGTCCCATGTTTGGACAGAGGTTAATCTATTATTAAAATGCAGTTGCAGCCACAGGCATATTAATATGGGCATTGTTTTACAGAGAAATATATTTTCAGAGTCTATATGAAGGTTATAAACTACAGGAACTGACAAAAGATATTACATGCCCTGTTAAAAGTCAGCTCTTTTAAATCGTTTCGTTTTGTGACTGCAATTCGAATGATAAATTTATATTTTGATCTGGTGTTTTAATGTGAATATGGGCTATTTTAAAAAACATTTTAACTTCTATCATCTTTTCTCACGGCGATTTTCATGTTTTACGTCTATTTGACAGACGTGAACAATTTTGGAACGTTTTATTAGTTAGAATGCTATAATGCCTATATTATTTGTATTGTAGAAATAAACTTCTTTATAAAAATGCAATATGTCTTTATAACTCATGATAGATATACTGGCGACTCGCCCCCGCTTTGCTTCGGGTCCATCCCTAGACAAAAAAAATCTATCCCACGGGAACCGTATATTTTTTTCAGGACAAAAAGTGCTATGTCTGCGCCAAATTTTATTCAGATCCGTTTAGTCGTCCTCCCGTGAAAGACTAACAAACATCCTTCTATCTTCACAAACTTTCACATTTATAATATAAGTATATATGGATTGTCTGTATTATATTATAATTGCAGCGAAAATGAGTTTGTATATTGATATTTTCACGTTCATTAAGGGGGCTCCGTACGTCAAATGAAAAAGAATGCCCCTTCTATAATAATCAGTCGTATGCTTGTACGCCCATTTATCATCGCTGATTTTCTCTGAATACCTAAAGTACGTAAAAAGTTAGAATTTAGTACTTCATAATATGTACAGTTAGGCCGTATAGTGTATCCCCCCCCCCTCCCGCGATGTGTGTTAGATAAAGGGAGGGGGAGGGGGGTTGGGCTCATTAGCTTCCTGCAACTCAGTCGGGCGTGAAGTTAATAGATACACAGGGAGGTGACCTACTTCTGAAGGCGGTGTCTCATGCGGCTTGCTTCTATTCCCTGACAGCAGAGTGGACCAAGGGAGCAACCCCTTGGTTGTGTGGTCTGCTTTGGCAGGCCAACCGTCGGGGCGTCATGGTTGAATGCGTAAGCGATCCTGCGACGCCCCATTATGACGGGGGAGGTTCTGTTGGGTTTCAGTGGGTAGTACTGGCTTTAAGCCGGTGAGTCCCACATAACCACCTGTATGTATACAGGTGGTATGCATAAATGCATTTCTCGTCACAAAAAAGCCGTATAGTGTAGATATATTTTATCATACAGAAAAATCGCCATATATTACAAAAAATGAAGAACGTCATTATGCTCATCCCATTCATCAGACAAAGACGAAAGTCAATTTTGTTTGACAATTTAGAAATATCATTCAATTTTTTTTTCTACCCATACATAACAACCTACACGATTCCTTTAGAGTGTAGTCTATAATATAAACAGTTTGCTCAATTTATTCCAAAAAGCTTGTTTATAAAATAAAACTTGCCGAACAAAGCAACAAGTCTCAGGAGAATTATCGAGACGTGTATTTTATAGTCTAACCGCTCAGTTTGAGCGGCGTGGCTAAGCTGAAATCCTTCAAAAGTTAAAACCCACTTAAGTTGAAATCCTTGAAAAGTTACGGCCTCTGATAATCAATTAATTATTATTGCCTGACCTTAGTATAAATTTAATTTCAAGATTGTTTATATTCTATATAATTGTTTTTACCCTACGCTTCTCGTGTATAAGCATGCGTTGACCTAAACAAACAAAGATTTGAATAATACGTGTGCCTAAATACTGTTGGCCTTATTAAAGAGTAAAAACAGCCTCACTATATGAATATTTATTGAAACAACAAAAGAAGTTGTAATAATTAAAAGTAAGATTGGTTTTGAAATATGTAGGGTTTTTAATGGTGTTTTTAGGGTTTTGTTACAGAACCCTTTTAATTTAGTCTTAGCTGACTATTTGCGCTTTATTCAAAAACTAGCGACAAACAAATTCAAATATATCCCACGAGAATCGTACATTTTTCCTGGATAAAAAGTAGAATATTTGTTATTTTGATGTATGAACTATATTATTGTAAAGTTTTATTAAAATCCAATCAGTAGTTTTTGTGTACTAAAGTGTATAAGTTACTACAGTTTTTTAACTATCCCAACTCTTTAATTTTCCGGGATGAAAAGTATCTAACCACCATGCAAAATTTCATTTAAATTGGTTCAACAGTTTCGGAGATTAGCCCGTACAAACAGACAAACAGACAGAGAAAATTATTGAAAGTCGAATGAAATGTTTTTCTTATATAATAAATTAGTTTTTGAGTTTTGTATAAAAGATAGCACATGTCGGACCTCATGAAGCAATCTTCCAAAATTCATCGAAATATGTAAGCGTGAAAATGTAACAGACATACAAAGTTACTCTTATATAACTAAAGCTGCACGTATTTAGTTATACTTTTTTCAATAATTTCTATTTAGATTTATCTCATAATATCATACTCAAAAGAAGTAGCTAATTGCAGATATTACTACACTATTTTATTCCTTAATGGTCATTTATAAGGAAGAGTAATAATAATAAATATTTCCTCGAAAATAAATTTAAGAAATTTCCGCTAGTGTTGCTTAACTAGAATTTTTCTTTAAAGTAACTGAAATTCTTAATACAGCTTAAGATTTAATTTTTTCAACTCGTAGGTATTCATGAGATTTTAATTAATTTATAACTGTTTCCTTATAAATGTTTATGTAGAAAAATATAGTAAAATGTAAAAACATAGCTTACCATTTAAAAAAAGATATAAAAATTTGTGAGGAAAAAGAAAGTTTGTGTGGATGGATGAATGAATGGATGTTTGTCACTCTTTCACGCCAGAACGGCTGAATGAATCTGGATGAAATTTGGCGCAGAGATAGTTTACTTTATATGCAGAATAAATGTACAGTTCCCATGGGATAGATTTATTTTTGTCTCGAGACGAAACCGAAACAAAGCGAGGGCGAATCGCTAGTAAAATATAAAAAAACAATTTTGACTACTTACTCTCTTTTGTCGTTGTGTTGATTATCACTCGTCTTACGACGAAGGAAAACATAGTGAGGAAACCTGCATGTCTGAAAGAACCTAGCAAGTTTTCGAAAGACATGTGAAGTCCGTCAACACGCAGTTAGCCAGCGTGGTGTTGGTCTCCCTGATCCCCTTCGTATAGAAGCGAAGAGACTCGTGCCCAACGATGGGACATTAAAAAGGGCTGAATACATTACATGCAAATTAGAGGTTCCACATAAAATAAAAGTTATGTTGAAACGAAATGAAAATCTTCTATCACACAAATCCATATGCAGAAACTAGTAAGGGATAAGCGAGATAAAGTTTCTTTAGTTCATATATAACTATGGACATAACGATAAAGTTTAAATGAACCAACTCCATTTAGAATAAGTCAAACATGTAGTAGTTATATATTACCTTTATTTGAATAGATATACAGTGAAATATTTGTGTATCTTACAAACTGCAATTTAAGTTATAAACAAACAAAATATAATATACACATACATTTATGAGACATTCAACGTTGTGTGGACTTTCTGTTAAGTGCATTTCAAAATTTAGAAAAATGTATCATACAATAATATTTGATTTATTATATATTATATATATATATATGTTGATATTTTTGAGTAGCTTTTTTTCAGCCTAACTCCACTGGTGGAAGACAGCCTTCTGCATGGAGTGCCTACCATCCTGATCTTAGGCAGTCTACATCTATCCTTTAACTGTGATTTTTTTCAAGTTACGAGTGTCAGTTCATCGTGCTACATCTTACACTATATTTGCTGAACATAAAGCACAATCTCTGCTAATACGTTTTAGTCCCATCGAAGATTGTTTCATCTAGACATATGGTCGAGCCACTTTTGGGACGAAATGAGATGCTATATACTACTACTGACACAGCTATCGTTTTTTATTGCTGATGGGAAATTTTATCAGATTCAAAGTTTTATAAATAAATTAAGGTCCGAACTAAAAAATAAATGGTACTATTAACCGTAATGCTACGATATCTTTAATTGCATTTGATTGGTTAATCTATCTGTGATGTTTTTTTGTTTGTTTGATTTATTTATGTATTATATCTAACACATAAAAAAAAATATTTAATTTAAAATTCTTTATTTTATATATTTAATTAATTAATGTAATTAAAAAAAATACATACAGACAAACATAGAACCTTGTTTTTGGAAGTCGTTTAAAAATTTGGAAGAGTTAAATGCTTTCCTTGCTATGATTCAACAAGACGTTGATAGATGAACTGCCCAACGGCTACTCATTCTTGTAGATAATATATCAACCTCTCGTTCATTCACTAATTAGGTAGCACCTGTATTAATTACACGTCATTAGAGGTCACGTAGGCTTTAACAATGAAATTAATGACTTGTTAAAAAAGGTGAGTTGATTATGAATAAACACTTTAAATATGATTATATTTGAATATTGTTACGTCCTTTGAGTTTTAGGATCGGAAGTAAAAGTACGTCTTTTGCACTATAAATGGTTTTTGTTTCACGAGACTTATGGCCTTTCACATCCATACACAGTACACACATATTTTTGGATTAAATCAGTGTCTGAACACATTTTCCACGATACTTGTACAAACACTTTACTTCGCACTTTCACTATTACTTCGTCTTAATCTTATCTTAGCTCTGAAATTCAACGAAACTCTCGACACACAGCCGCCCTTTTTATATTCATAAGCAATGGAAATTTTAGTATTGGAAAATTTGAATATTTTCTAGTTCAGTTCAGCTGTTGTCTGTCATGCAAAGAACAACATCTTATTTTATTTTTATATATATAAGAAGTGCAGCTTAAGGTTCATCTATACATATTATAAAATTGTAACTAAGCCGAATCTGTACATTAAATATTTTTTGGAAAATCTTATTGAAATAGACATTATTATCGATGCAGAGGCCGAATCTATAGTTTTTAGAATTTTTGTCTGTCTGTCTGTCTGTCTGTCTGTCTGTCTGTCTGTCTGTCTGTTACCGCATCACAGAAAAACCACTGGAGGGATTTTGATGAAATTTGGTATTATGATAGCTGGTTATCCGGGTCAACATATAGGATACTTTTTACCGCGAGAAAATATCTCATTTCTGAAAAAAAATACAAAAACTGGTAGGAAGAAAACCACGACGATACTATTTGTAAACAGTTTAGCAAGGTAACTTACAAAATATGGTAAAAACTATAAAAATAGCTTATCTTGAAAATCAAATTATCAAAAGCGCTATTTTATCCATAAAAATAGTTATTTTAATTAATATTTATTTATGTGTTATTTAGATATTCGACAATAGATGTCGCCATGTGTTTTTAAAATACATAGTTTTAATCCCAAAAAAATTAATGTACAGATATGACCTTTTTTCGATTTTATTAGAATTACTACTAAATCATCCGCGGCTCCGCCCGTGTTTAAATTATCAGTAAAGCAAACTTTTTCGCTTCATAAATTAGTAACTATACATACAATAAAATTGTAACTAAGCCGAACCCCTAAATTTAATATTTTTTCGGAAAATCTTATTGAAATATTCATTATTAGCGATATAGAGCCCGAATCTATAGTTTTTAGAATTTTTTCTGTCTGTCTGAATGTGACCGCATCACAGAAAAACCACTAGAGGGATTTTTATGAAATTTGGTATGGTAATAGCAGGTTATCCGGGTCAACACATAAGATTCTTTTTACCGCAGGAAAATATCTCATTTCTGAGAAAAAATACAAAAACTGGTTAAAGTAAAAGCACGATGATGCTATTAATACTTTAGCAAGGTAACTTACTTATATATTATGTTAAAACTATTAAAAAAACTTATCTTAAAAGAAATATTAACAGCGCTATTTTATTCATTAAAATAGTTATTTTAATGAAAATTTATTTATGTGTTATTTAGCTATTTGACAATAGATGTCGCCATGTGTTTTTAAAATACGTAGTTTTATCCAAAAAAAAAAATGTACAGATATAACCTTTCTATGACTTTACTATGATTACTACTAAATTAACCGCGGCCCTGCCCGTGGTTAAATTTTTAATAAAACAAAATTTTTGGCTTTATAAATTAGTAACATATTAGTAATATTTTGTTGGCCGAAACAATTTTCAAATGAGAATATTTGTAAATTTTTATTGTTTAGTAAATGATGTTAATGTTTTTTAATCTTTTAATGTAAAAATTGGGCAAATGTAAATCCAACTCGCGCATTTTAGGTTTCGTATAGCAAAATGCTATGTTGTTTTTCTTACTTACGTGTTTTGTATGGTTAACACTAAAATAAATACGAATAATATTTACGTTTCCACAATACCTACTCATTTTTTGCACCGTAAAAATAAGTTCAATTTATATTATTTTATAACATTTTATGGAAAACAAGTCTATGGCTGTTAAACTGCCAAAGCGGATAACTAAAAATATTTCATATCTTTAAAACTATGAAAAAGTATTTTAGGAACTGTTATACCTCAACTTTTTCACTTTTTCTTGACACCTTTTCATGGAAGGTAAAGGCTTAAAGGACACAATAAAATGCTTACGACTTTAATCATATTAGCCGAGCCATATGAAATAAAGAAATGTATTCGCTTAGAATTATTTACTTATTACACTTTCTTTTGAAAATCGTTTTGGAAAATATTACTAACTAGCGCTAATTAAGAAAAGTTATCATCATGTAATTTAAATAATCAGCTATATATTAAATTAATATATAGCTGTCTATTAGTAAAAAATGATTAAAATTAATTCCGTAGTTTGAGAGTTTATCGTGAAAAACTAAAAAAACAAACAAAACAGAAGTATAGACATACATAAATGTTATTTCTAAAACAAAAAATTCAATTTAACGGAGGAACCTTTGTGGCATTAACAATCACTTCTATTATTTACCAATCATGCGGTGCGCAATGAAAGTAATGTATAATGTAAGAGTATACTAATGTGTAAAACCTAAGAATTTGGTTTTTGATCATCTGAACGCGGGCGGAGCCGCGGGAAATGCTAGTATAATTATACAATTAGTACCTGGGCTGGGTTCTTTTTTATTATATCGTATTTTTTAGATTAAAAAAAAAAGTAAAAACTTTGTATCAGACCGAGATTCGAACCCGTATACCTGTGTTTGTGGACCTTACCCCTTAGCCGCTTAACCACGATGCTTATGCCTATGCGTAAGAAATTACCGATCATATTTTGCGTGGAATAATTCGAAAGAAAACCGCACGAAAACTCGAAAACACGCGTTTTCCCTGACATAAGACGAATCTAGATCGATTTTCACCTCTGAAAACCCCCACATACCAAATTTCTGCGAAATCGTTAGAGCCGTTTCCGAGAACGCCGGTATAAATAAATAAATATACAAGAATTGCTCGTTCAAATATATTAGATATAGATAGATAGATATGCATATATCTGAGAATTATGTTTAAAAATAACGTTAAACGTTACGTTTAACTTATAAAATATAAGAAAACAAGAGAATGTCTAACTTTTTAAAAATTTGTTTTAAAACCACAATGATCACAAATATTGCTTCTCTAACTCAATTCATTTTAGTTTCAGGAACCATTGTCAAAATTTTATACAATTTCAGCGATATGAATAGCCATATGCATGTCAATTTACCTGTCAACTGATAACAAACAAACTAAATGGTTTGCGAGTTTCATACAGAGTAAAAATTAGGGTTTTATTTAGATAATCTATACTAATATTATAAAGAGGAAGGATTTGATTGTTTGTTTGTTTGTTTGTTTGTTTGCACCGAATAGGCTCCGAAACCGCTTAAGATGAAATTTGGTAAGAAGATAGTATGAGACCCTGGGAAGGATATAGGATAGTTTTTATCCAGAAAATCATCCCTTAAGGGAGTGAAAATGGGGATGAAAGTTTGTATGGGGAATCAACCTAGGAACGAACCCGAGCGAAGCGAGGGTGAGTCATTAGTAGTGAAATATGATTGGAAACATACATATGCATACGTTATCTATCTAGTAATATTATAAAACAGTACCTAGAGTATGTTTCTTTATTGTTTGTTTGAAAACTCTAATCTTCAAAACTACCAGTCCTATTTGATTCTTTCTGAATTATAAAATTTCCTGAAATTTGGTAAATTGGTAGTCATTGAGTTGAACACAGATAAGAAGTAAGAAGAATTCTGGGAGTGGACTGTATTAAGGAGGGTACGTATAGGCATTTTAATGTAAATCCCATGTTTTTGCTGAGATGGAGACGTAAAAGTGAGAAATTTTGCTTACACATAAATCTACTCGGGACGAAGCCGCGGACAATACTTAGTATGTTTAATATAAAATCAATATGTTGGGATATTAACATGCAGCACAATCTAGTTCCATGATAAGCTACGAGACTTGTGTTATGGATACCAGATAGTTGATATACTACACATATATAACTTTAAATACATACATATTATAAATATAAACATCTAAGACTGGGGGTACAAACATTCATGCTCATCACACAAATGAATGCCCCCAGCGGTACTCGAACCCGCGACCGCTGGCACAGCAAGTAGGGTCACTACAACCTGAGCCAAACGTGTCGTCTAATAATGAAATGTAATTGCTATGAAAACGTATTCGTTGTAGATATAAAATATTATATGTACTTCAAGTTATGGTTAAATGCTGAAACTTCTTACGACTTATTATTATTTTACATAAATGTGTAGGTTAAAATGAGCTTTGAGCGATTATAGGATACCACAGCATCTAATTAGATCTTCTTATAAACATGATGAAAATTAATATATAATTTTATCAATAAAATTGTTTGTAAGTAACTTTGTATTGAGTTTATATTTTGTTAATCTATACTAATATTATAAAGCTGAAGAGTTTGTTTGTTTGTTTGGTTGAATGCGCTAATCTCAGGAACTACTGATCCGATTTGAAAAATTCTATTTACATTAGATAGCCCGTTAACTGAGGAAGGCTATACGAGTATATCATCCAGGAAAAATGCACGGTTCCCGTGGGATAGATTTTTTTCTGTAGGGACGAACCCGAAGCGAAGCGAGGGTGGGTCGCTAGTTAAAATATAATAGGCATTCAAGTTATTTAGAAACCTAATATTTGCCGACGTCACTCACGCTGCAAAGGACATAGAGCATACTCGTAAGTAGTATCTACTACCTTTATATTTCCTCTACATTGTTTCAATATGGATTTCAGTAGCTTGCGAAAAATAATAAGATGTTTTTTATTATGGTATAAGCAAAGTATACTAAATATGACGAGAATAATACAAATACAAATATAAAAATAGAAAATGTGTTTTCGTAATAGTCTTATACAAAAATTCAAATTAATATTAAAGATCATAAGTAACTTTTTGTAGTAGAGTAGTATCCCATTGGAATCAGTTAATATACTACTCTAAAAGTAGGTATATCTAGTAATTATTTTCGGCCCAAGAACGATTTCCAGTTAAAAAATTACGTCGATCCGTTGCTCGGTCGAGGCATAAAAAAGGATAAGATCAATAAAGTATGAAGTATACTTTTGCATTTATAATATGGCTTAACGACACACATACACACACGCATGCACGTACGCAAGAATTCATGTACAAACCCACGCCCATGCCCACAATGTCACTCAGACCCGACAAACCAACAGACCAATACATACAGACATACAGACAGACATAGATCGCCTTAATCTAAACTCTGCACTGCTACTAAGATTATGATACCATAAAAACTCAATAAATTCCTACATTCATTAGCCCTACCCAGGACTCGAACCTCTGGAGATAATAGCAATAAAATTTTATTGCAAGTGATCAGCTTTAATTCTACATTTCATAAGCAAAGCTCATAGCAACATTGCATTTGATCTTTTAAAATAAACCCGACTCTGTGTTATAAAAACTTAACATAGTACAAGTATCTGGCGCACTTATTTGTTTGTGACTGGAAAATCATAAAACTTTGAAATTTTTGTGGCAGTCGTTTGAATTTTTCTTATAACAGGCACTTTGCTGGCTCGAGGAGTCTGGGACTTAACTCATAATAAAGTTTTCCTTTCCCTATTCAATGCTTGTCCTTTATTTGGTCTCCATTAAAAGAAATCGCAATTAATTATAAACTTTGCAGCTTATTAATTGGCAATTGATATGAAAATTTTAATAAAAATTCAGTTTTAGTTTTGTTTAATTTTTATATTATTTTAATTACATTAACAAATAAAGTTCGTTACTCACGAGAGTGCTTTTAAAATTGAAATTAGTTTTGGCTACCGAATTTCACTACACTTCTATACTTTTTGTAGTGAGCGAAGGATAAAATCAGCCAATTTATTCAATTCAATTGTCTTGTTAATGGCATCAAAGCGTGTCAGTTGAACACAGATTACTTCGCCAATGTCACATAGAATAGAGAATACACGAATCCCATTAAATAGATCAAACCGGAAATCTTTTTTGTTTTTCGATTAAATTAGGTTACTGTGTGTCTTTACTAACAAAATATGATCCTTGATGGTTGAAATAAATGACTTATTATTATTATTATTATAAATTATAAATAGCATTATAAAAGAGGCCAATGCTATTTTTGCCAAACCCTTAAAATACAGTTTAAAAAACTGGAAAAACACGATTTTTAACCAATTCTTTCCCAAACTTGATGGTTTACTCAAAGGTGACTATAATAATTAGAGGAGTCCAATGATATCAAATTAGTGTATTGACATCTGGATTTAATGTGCATAATTAAATGACAATTAAAAGTAGGTTAAAAGATTGTTGTTTATATATAAATTAAGGATCCAGGGATACCAATAAAAGCGTTTATAACACTGGTAACTATTATATTCTATTCAAAATAACAAATACAATGTTCACGCGTATTGTCGTGTCGCCATTATGACAGAAACATCCTTTTTTCTTTTATTTATCTTTCATTCCATCCTATTCTTAAAATCATATCATACTTCTCTTTTTACTCTTAAAATATCATTTCACGCATACTTATCTCGCAAATCCCACATAAATGGACCAAGATTTGACTATATAGACACACCGTACTGATTTTAAATAGTTTTTTTTTTTAATTTATAGGACCACCATTGAAATGGGAATAATTAACTTACTACCGCAATATTATTTAACAGAGAAATTGAATTTTCAAAGAAATAAATTAGTAAGGCAATTTTATACAGGTCAGTATAAAATCGTTAATTTAAAAATATTTTTATTTATTTGAACATTTAAAAGCTACGATTTCATATAGCATAGTAACAATAATAAAAATAATTGTTATGTGAATAATTTAACAGTGCTATATCAATAAAAAACTTGTTTCATATGAAAAATAATCCTCAGTGAAGGTTTACTTGACAGAATTTGTGTTTCGATTATACATTGGATATTTTTCGTTAATTGAAAGATTTGGATATTCTTTATGTATTTCATCAATAACACGCGTCACCTGTTTTTTACTATAATTGCTATATACTTTTGTTGTTTATACTATTTTTCTATATAATTTGTAGGAAATCTGTAATTATATATCACTTTGTTTTATTGTCATTTTGAAATAATCCATGATGGATAACAGTTCTTATCATCGCATCGAGAAACATTTATATTAATATATACTTATAAGTTAATTATTATGGGATGGAATTATGGATTGGAAGTACATTTATCACCCCTAAAAATATATATCTGGGAGAGGATTGTATCTAATAGAAGCCTGTATGTTTTACAATTTTAAAATATTGTCCGTTCACCTTATATTTACTTCTATGCAGTAATTTTACCTATGGCTATTACCATAAACAAAAGCAGTAAGAATTCTAGTCAAACTATTATTTACTAAAGAATTTTTGATGCAATTAAATTATTATTTATTAAGCTAATACTAAACTAATAACTAAGTAATATCTTACATTTCATTAAGACTTAGTAACACTTAAATAAAATGTTAATAGTAAAACACTCTATTATTCATGAAAACCAACAAATATAGAAATACAATTTTTCCAAACAATTATTCCTTGCGAAAATTTTCACCGCATGCGGGACCTATTTCCCAGCCACGGAAAGTCACAGTTAGCTATTTGTCACGTAATATGAAGCTACAAAAATTCATGAAATTGTAGTGGCTCGGAGAAAATTTACGCTATTTATATCTCACGAGGAAGCCGGCGAAGGAAGGCCAACCGCCGGCAATTTCTCCGTAGAAATAAATTCAGAACTTCCCACCCGTGATGTTTAATCTAGAATTTTTCTGTGAATTATGTCGGCTACTTTATAGTTGGAATATATTACTGGACTTCACGTGACTTGGAAATTATAAACTGATAGTGCACTTAGAAAAATAGTTTGAAGACAACAATATGTTGTGATTATTCAATATTGGATTTTTGTCTAGTTATTATGTTCATATTACCCTTTTTTGAAGCTACCTTGCCTTTACTTTTATACTCATAGGTAAACAAAGGCCATAGACGACATAATATTGTTTATACTAGCGACTCACCTTTGCTTCGCTTCGGGTTCGTCCCTAGACAAAAACAAATCTATCCTACGGGAAAAGTACATTTTTCCGGGATGATATATAGCCTATAGCCTTCCTCAGTTAACGGGCTATCCAATGCAAAAAGAATTTTTCAAATCAGATTTGTAGTTTCTGAGATTAGTGCGTTGAACCAAACAAACAAATAAGCAAACAAACAAACTATTCAGCTTTATAATATTAGTATAGATAAAGAATACTAATACACTAAGGTCACAAAAGAGATTTATTAATTATTTAAATAAATAATAATTAACATCACAATAAAATACCAAGTTAAAATCGCTTTTCATTTGTAGTTTAACTTTTTTCTAATTAAAAAAGTACTTAATTAAATTAACCTACATATTATTACTTAAAAACAATCTAGCTAATATAAACATGCATTTTTTTTATTATTAGTGATTGTTGTGTTCTCATATAGTAATTTTATCTTCAAATATCTCGAAAACGTAATCACTTTAGGACAACATATATTTATTATTGTTTGTTCAAATGTTTTCTATTAATGTATACCAGAATCATTATACGCCGCAAAATTTGGGCAAAAATAAAAATCGTGGCGGTTCCCAATGATTTTTTTTTTAATTTATATTTTTTTACTGTAACAATATTTTTATATGCATACATAAATTATTAATATTTAACAATTAATGAAAACTTGGTCAAGTTGAAAGAATTTGGTAATCTGTAGACTATCTTGGTAGAAACACTAGGTAAAGACTATAACATTATTATTGTAAGACCGTTGATTTTATAAACATGTACATAAATTCATATCCATTTGTACAAATAATAAAAGATATTCTAATGTTTGTCTATAAAATCCCTCATGGTACCATTTCTGAAAACAATGGTGTGAAACAAAAACAAGGTTATACTTATCTTTTGATCAGCTATTAATTAAATATAGTTAAGAACCACTCCTGTTAAATTGAATTTTAATTAAAAGAACTACGTGCTAATCTGTTGGGAAACTATGCTACCTACAGGCTACCATAACATATAGGTAGGCAGCTACACAGGCAGAGTGACAATCAGACGGATAGATAGACGGAATAATAAGCGGGTGGACGGATGCCCAGATGGACGGTAGCTAAGTGATATAAGTCGATTTTATTAGTATTATTCTGTTATAAAATAACAAAAAAATAATATTTTATATTTTTTACTTACTACTTAGTAGTAATATTTTAGAAATTATATTATATTATTATTTGATCATTTTATATTTATTTTTAGATTAAAGTTAACTTTTTACCTGAAATAATAAATGAGAGGTTTAATAAAAAGAAAAATCACTAGCATAGCATTTTTAAATCAACTTTATCTTGATTATATTGTTTTCTCTACAAATATTTTCTTTAGAAAACGAAGTATACTAGAAATTATTAGATCCGAGTCGCTTACTTTATTAGCTTACTCTTAACTAAGAAGATTTTTTTTTTTGCTTTATTTTTCATTTCAATTTAAAAACCAATATTGACAGTTTACGATGCTTTTTGACTTTTAACGCTTGTTTAAAATTTGTATTTAATATGAAAAATTAATTATATTTTCATGGAATTTAGATGATTTTTATCTTCAAATGATATTATACTTATTCATAATATACCCTTTTACATATTAACAATAAGTTAATTTTATTTGGCCTGAATTGACAATTACAGCTTCATTATCGTTTAAAGAATTTATTATTTCTATCATTAATTATATACTATACATTAAAAAAATTATCATCAATTTTATATAGCTGTTTATTAATAAAATATTCGTGTAGTAAATATTATAGTTAAGTATTCCATATAAATGATAGGTTAATTCTGGAGTGTGAGGACGCCAAGCCCAATGTAATCTCTGTTCAGTACACGCAATAAAACGTATCTGGTAGTAAAATCCGAAGCTGAACTATGGGGATTAAAAGCAGCCCGAACCATTACCAAAGCGTTAAATTTTGTGTTCGATTTCACCCTGAACGAACTACAAGTGAGATTAGATTCGACCAATCTAAGCATTATAGTTCGGTCTATATTGTTGAATGTTAGATTGCACTAGAAAATATATGTTAACAAATCTTCTCTGTTGGAGTGTTCTACTAAAAACCTATGTAGAGAAATATATATAAAACAAATGATATAATTTTTGATAAACTTTAAGTTTTAAACCATGATCACGTCTCTTCCGTGATCTTGATTGCTATATAACATTCGGAACTGGGAAAAGAAGGAAGGAAGTTTTATATAAAATATCAACTATTTGAGTAAATCTATGAAAGTATTATGATTTTAAACCTTTATTATCTCTAGTTCTTAATTCGATGGTATAATTTATGTGTATATATTTAGCAATATCTTTGACTAATGTGAAGCAACTTTAGTAAAAAATATTTTCATTTAGTACATCAAGGTTTTTCCTATATTATTTTTAAGAAATATTTAGGGAAGATATAAAAATGCAAGAATTCTTTGTAAAATAATTTTTAAATTTTTCAACTTACGACAACTTTTTAACGCCTTCGACACGCTCAAGCGCGCGTTTGTATCGCGTATATATATATTTAATTTATCAACGCAGAATATGCGAAGAGTGTTTACGTTCATGCGTTATCAGTGAGCTTATGAAACGTGGTGTCCCTTTTAAGTTTATCAATACAGAGTACTGCACCACGCGCAGAAAAGGCGCTGAATAGAAGCGTTCATGAGTAAGTGTCGGGACGTCGATAGATATGCTTTAGGCTACACCAGATCAAGTACATTAATTAAAGGTCTCTAATTATTTAACAAGTAAGTTCATAAATATATCTGAGATCAAAACAATAATTATAAGTGTTAGTATACAAGAAGGATACATATTTCCGCTATGTTGGTCATGGTTATACCAAAATTTTTGCGGGTGTGTGTTAAAAATGTACATGGGCAGACATATTTAATATCTGTGGATCCTCATTCTAATGTGTTTCATATATTCTTTACCTTTACCACTTTCACACAAGTCGATTAAAACTAGATTCAGCTTTATATCCCAAAAAATTTACAACACTTGGTTCTCGATAATTGGAAGCTGTTAGAATTTTTATACTTAGTAATTTCTATCACATCAATAACTGGGCTATTTTAATGGCATTTACTCGAGCTTATTTCTGGCTTAACTTAAATTTATAAAAACTTCAACCTGGAGGACAGATTTAAATTATCAAAAATCTGAAATCAAGTGGTTAAACGAGTCAATCCCAAAATGCTATTAATAAAAGTTTGGAAATTGATACAGTGAGATATAGTTATCATGAACCGAATCGAGTTCGAATTGACCTAAGTGACAGTGATAGTGGTAAAAGACGTGCAAAATGCATTAGGAAGAGGGCAAATAGTTATATCTTTCCAGAAACACTTTTAATACCCACCTGGAACATGAATATACCCATAATCATTATGCTTGCAATGCGAGATTCAAAATTTCAGAAATTAAAAAAAAACACAAGATATATAATACCTCACTCAAATCACAAAAATATCTGAATTGTAAACATGAATGGAAGAAACGTTCTGAAGGGGAATTCAACATGCACCCGCGGCTAACCAGATAGTAATAATCATATATAACCCTACTTTACCACAACACAAAGACACTTTAAGGATTTTAGACACAGGGTATAGCATAAAATAAAACAATAAAATATTATTTACTTTATTTTACACTTAGTAATATCTTGTGATTTGGTCAAGGGTCTAACTTATTTCCAACGATTGAAAAATGTACCCAAAACCTATTACCCCATTATACTCCTATCTATTTGTCAATAAATAAAAACTTCTAATTGTATGCAAAACAATATTTTATAAATTTTTATTACTGGCAATTTCATTCATCCAAGCTTTCTATTTCATTTTAAAACTTTTGAACTGCCCTTAATCTTGGTTTGAATTTATCAGTCCAGCCATTTAACCGGCAGCTTCCTTTGAAAATAATAGCCAACATATTTCTTACCGCGTTTATAATCTCTCGTTGGGAAACACTAGCTAACGAAGTTAGTTCCAAGGTAAAGTTTTAATTGCTCTCTCACAACCTCGGTTTATCTTTTCGTAGTCCCAAGAACATAGCTTTGTTTATTGCAAATTCAATTTCAGTAAGGAAAAGATTGGAAGTAATTTAAATTTGTCCCAACAAGACTTTTGATAAATCTCTTACATTTGTTCTTGTGGGGTTAAATAAATTCTAATTTAACGCTAAAAAGATTCTTTTGGGCGTTTTATACTATAAGAATGTTTTAATAAAAAATAATATGTCAATGTTTTATTAGATCTTAAATTATTCTGTAAACTGAAAGAAAATTAGCGCAATCACCATTATATTTAAATACAATTATCAATAATGATAATGAGCCACCGGCTAATTTTCGGCTATGATTTGAAAATCCCACTGAGAATATTACCGAAAAAAATAGCGGGACAAACATTCATTGTGGGGAATAAGATCTAAGAGAAATTTTCTTAACGGAATCATCTTTATTTAGGGATAAAAATAAAAAGTGAAAAGGACCTATATTGCGGAAAGATTTCTCTAAAATAAATTCAAGAGAGGTCAAAAAATTGGTATTTTCATATATTGGTACTTGTAATATGAAAGTAATATTGGTATTTTTTTATTTAGGTTGTTTTTGTTCATCATCGGTTATTAAAAATATTGTTATATAGCTAATTTTATTTGGCCTACACGTGCTCATAGAGATAATGGCATAAAACATCAACTGCATAACTCAGGACTCGACTCCAGAATCTCGTCATTCAAAACCGCGTATAATGTAGCCAAGAACGAGTTATTTTTATATATTTTCCTTTCTTATTAAATGATTATAAATAATAAGCAGTTCAAGAAGTGGTAGAACAGTGATAACACACTAACGGAAAACCGAGTGAAACGGGTTCAAAACACTGGGTCTCATACTTCTGATATTTTCTTGTGCGAATCATTTATCATGGCTAACGATGAAGGAGTACATCGTAAGGAATTCTGCATGTCTGTGAGAATCTAGCAAGTTTTACAAAGATATGTGAAGTCCATCGACCCGCACTTGGCCAGCGTGGTGGAGTAAGGCCTGGTCGCATTCGTATTGTAGGGAGGTCCAGCAGTGGGACGTTAAAAAAATTATTTAAACATACAATTAGTCTGCTCCCAAAATTTTATTTACCAAAGTATTATTAATATGATAAAGACCAAACTTACATAGGGTCAGTTACTGATTTCTAATTTAATGTAAAATGGTGCTGACGCCGTACTGGCATCATATAAATTGATTTACAGTTAGGACAGAACTATTGCTGTGATATTTACTTAGAAACTCCTGTTTTAAGTTAGAAAGTCAGTTCGCTCCTCTACCCATTGTGCCTGCAATTATGACATATGTAAGCGACTTAATCAGTAATTAGTTAGCCACTTTAAGGGAGATCCGAAATATTTGTAGCAAAGAAATGCGCAAAACGGTAAATATTAATGTAATTTTTATTAATTTATTGCTTTAATCACAATCATGTACACATATTTTACTAAAAAATGTTTCACTCAAAGTTATAATTAAATTAGTAAAATTCAGGAAATGTATTGATCAGTTGAGAACAAGACTATATCAAAAAACAATTTGTATATGTTAATAATACAAATATTAGGTTTTCGTATACTAAATTAAGGGGCCATAAACTTACTTATCAAGGGAAGCACGTACGCAACCCATAACGCAGTTAATGAATTCTTACCTTGTTTGCAACAGTAAGTGGCTTTTACGAAGAACATACGTTAAACGGATCTCGGTTTACACGTGATGTCGCGCTGAGAACGTGACGTTTTCCACTTTTTCATGTCGTAATTGTCCAAGATCCCAGAGCGATATGACACAACTTATTTTCACACAAATGAAACTTTAGGATCTCAGTCATGTCTCATGGGCTTTGAATACCTGCGTACTTGTGGAGTTCGCCCGGTGACACCTGGGCAGGTACCAGGTGAGAAAGGTAACTAAAAATAAGTGTTACTTAACTTAAATTTGTATAGCTGATTTTTACATATGTTCTGTAGAATATTATCCTAAAGTAATATTATAAGTGTCTGACACTTTCCATGGACCAAAACTTTTGTAAGACGCTTTAAAGCTTCACAAGAAATAAATCAACTTCACTTATTTTTACATGTCTGATTTTGAAATATATTGTTAAGATAACTATAACAAAGTTATATTTCATCAGTCAGACAAATAGTAATGATCAAACATCCCCTAAACATGAAAATTATTCAGCCGGGAGTATGAGCGCGAGAGCACTATGCATATGTTTCAGAGCGAGTGAGACATCTATGGTAACTCAGTTCCCCTTCTTAAGCTCACAATCTGTTTCAGCCTATTTCGTATATGTATATGCTCAATATTTCTCTCCTTCAATCAAAGCCTACGAAAGATCTCTCCGCCAAGAATCTACTCAACTGAATTTCAACATTGCTGGCCCCGATCAAGTTAGACCGTCGGATTTCTTAAAGGAACTGAAAAATATCAATTTTAAACAGGCCCTCGTTGATTTCTTTATTCAACACTGGGCATCTGATGAAATAGTACCATTTATTGAGAATAAACGGATATTCATAAATTTTCAGGAATGTCATTCTTACATAGTTGATAATAACAAAATTTTATCAAGTGTAGATGATAGTTTATCGTGTCCAGAGCATGAAGAAGCTGACACTAAAATTGTTTTTCATATTTGTAATATAGACGCTCAAGCAAATTTTGTTATAAGATGTTCTGATACCGACATTGCGATAATTATGTTAAGACATATGCATAATTTGAAAAATGATGATTCCAACGTATGGTTATACGCAGGCACCGGAAATAATCAAAGATACATAAATTTAACACAGGTTTACGAGCACTTGGGAGCATCTTTGTGTAGAAGTTTACCAGAATTCCATGCATTGACTGGATGTGACTTTAATCCCGCATTTTTTAAAAAAGGTAAACAAAGACCATTTAATATATTGATGAAAAAATATGAGTATCAGCAAGCTTTTATGCAGTTTGGAGATCCAGAGTTGTTTACCAATGGGACAATGCAAGTAGATATTTTTAACAATATACAAAAATTTGTCTGCGAAATTTATAGTGTTCCTGGTATACTTGACGTTAATGCTGCCCGGCTCCAGTTGTTTTTAAATAATTACAGCGTATCTAATATTAACGAAGAATTCAATCCAAAAAATTTAAAAAATTTTGATGCTAGCAGTTTACCACCATGCGAAACTGAGTTATTTCAACAATTTCTCAGAGCTAATTACATTGCTAGCATATGGAATAATGCCAATGAGAAACAACCATCAATTTTTACTCCTGAAAACATTGGGTGGACGTTAGAAGAAAACCAGTACCACTTTCATTGGTTTGACGGTGACCAATTACCAGGAGACGTCAGTGAATCTCTTCAACAATCAGGTACTGTACTTTGACTTCTACTTTACAATTTATTATATTCGTAATTTTATGTTTTTTAATTTTTTGATCTGTTTTTGGCAGAAGAATCTGCCAGCAACGACAACATGATTGATGATGAAAATTCCAATGATTATGACGATGAAAACGATGATTAAAAGATAAATAAATACTTTCTTTTATTAATGATAGTTAATTTCTTTTTTAATAAAATGATTTTTCTTACAATTGTTTCTAATGGTACTTTTTTTATAATAAAATCAAAATAATTGTTTTAAAACAATAAATTAATTTACCTTCATATTTATTAATTATTACCTTAATGTTGAAGTTCATCTTATTTAAATAAAGCTGTAAAAATATTGAATTTAAAGCAGTAAGTACTTTTCCGATATTTAAATATTTTACACTATGGCGCATGCGCACAGTGCTCTCGCGCTCATACTCCCGGCTGAATAATTTTCATGTTTAGGGGATGTTTGATCATTACTATTTGTCTGACTGATGAAATATAACTTTGTTATAGTTATCTTAACAATATATTTCAAAATCAGACATGTAAAAATAAGTGAAGTTGATTTATATCTTGTGAAGCTTTAAAGCGTCTTACAAAAGTTTTGGTCCATGGAAAGTGTCAGACACTTATAATATTACTTTAGGATAATATTCTACAGAACATATGTAAAAATCAGCTATACAAATTTAAGTTAAGTAACACTTATTTTTAGTTACCTTTCTCACCTGGTACCTGCCCAGGTGTCACCGGGCGAACTCCACAAGTACGCAGGTATTCAAAGCCCATGAGACATGACTGAGATCCTAAAGTTTCATTTGTGTGAAAATAAGTTGTGTCATATCGCTCTGGGATCTTGGACTATAAATACTTATTATCTTAATCTACAGTATTGAACTTAAAGGTTCTTTGGTGAAAATTATTTTTACAAAGACCAGCGAAATCCCGCGGTACTACTTGTTAACATTCATTCTTATTTTAAAGGCTAAAATAAAAAAGAAAACTTTATTAGTATCATTGAAAATTCACCCTAAATTTCAAGTTCAGCAGTTAGTTATAAGGTTAAATAAAGATTAATAAATTCGTTTTATATTTACGCAATAATTGTTATGTATATCATAATTTTATTCATCCACGAAACAAATTCCCATCTTAGCAGATGCCTTTACAAAAACTATACAGGTTTTAATCAAACTTAGCTGGAAAATAGATTACAAACGTAAAGACCGATAAAAAGCACATAAAAATGTTAATTTAATAAAAAATGTTACAAACAAACAGCAAGAATAAAAATGCATTACATTTTATTCAAGCACTAGCAAATTGGATGCCGACTGAAGTCTTTCTACAGTCAATATTTTTCTTTACTATGCTAATTTCATTCAGCCAATAACGACACAGACCACGTTGTCGCAAACAGGCTAGTTTTAAACGTTTTTATTATGTCCAATGAAATTCTTGAATTTGTTTTTCAAAAGACCAGCTAGGTTAATTTAAAATTCAAATCTCTTTTACTTGACATTTTCGACGGTGGATTGATCAACAGTAAAAATTTATAAACTATTAGCGGCTCACGTTCGTTTTAAAATTTTTGTCTGTCTGTTTGTTCCGGCTAATCTCCGAAACGGCTGGACCAATTTTAACGGAACTTTCACTGGCTGATAGCTGATGTTATAAGGAGTAACTTAGGCTACTTTAATTTTTTTAAAAGAATTAGGGTTTCGCTCAAAAAAATTAAAACATACCTAGGGACGGACCCGATAGGACCCGAGCGAAGCGAGGGTAAGTCGTTAGTCTTCTATAAAATCAATTTTATTGTATAATAGCCTTTAGCACACAAATTCTCTTTAACATTTTTAAATTTGACGATAGAAGCTTTTTCAACATTTTCTGGGGTAGGTACTGTTGTACAAGCGCATACATTGTCCATAAAAAGAATTACTGACTCTGTGTAGACGAGTGACAGCCATTACAAGTATGTGTTTGCTCCTAGTATTAATGTTATGCACGTCACAATTCTTGGGAAATTCGTATATATTTTTATGAACATACATAACATTTTCATACATTTACTGAGAAGCAATGGTCAATATTTTTATTTCTTTAAACTTATCTCTTAATGACCACTCTAGGACCTAAACTATAAATTGCACGAATATCTCTTTTTTGCAGAACAAAAATCGTATTAATAGCAGCTGAATTTGCCCATAGTAAGATAGCATAGGACATAATACTATGAAAATAACTAAAATATACTATGCGAGCTGTATCTACATCAGTAAGAAGTCTTATTTTTTTTCAAATCTATGATAATAGCTAAGAATTTAGTGAACTATACCGGTTTTAACACTTCCGCATTTAATATTACACCATTATCAACAAGTTTAACATAAGATGTTGAGAATTTTATTAGTTTGAAAAGTTTAATTATTTGAATCAAACCAATAGACAAGCTTTGAGAGAGCATCGTTGACATCATCGTACATTAGCATTGCGCTTCACTTTAAAAACAAGTATAGTGTGGCAAATCATTAATATAAATTAGAAAAAGAAAGGGCCCAAGACCCTTGTGGAACCCCCCATATCTAATGGAGCTCCAGGAGATCTCTTACCATTTATATCAACCCTCTGTACTCTATTATTTAAATACGAATTCAGAAGGTCGAGTGCCTTATTTCTTATACCATAGTGATGCAGTTTCCTGATCAGTGTCTCATAATACACACAATTAATGGCCTTGGATAAGTTACAGTTACATTCCAAGTGCATCTTCTGACCTTTCCCAAGCCTCAATAATATTTTTATTAGCTCAACACTAGCATCTGTCGTGGAGCGGCCTTTCGTAAATCCAAACTGTTTCTTATGAAGTAGATTGTGCGCATTGAAATGCCTTAACATTTGCGCGAGTATGATTTTTTCAAAAATTATACTAAAAGTTGGCAGTACCGAAATTGGTCTAAAATTATTAGAATCTAAGGTACTTCTATGCGGTTTGCTCTGCGCTTGATCTCTTACCAGTCATTTAGTATTACTACAATAACTCCCGCTTGGATTATTCTAGGACATTGGCCATCATGACTGAAACTTGGTCAAAAGGACTTAATTAACTCTTTTATTATTAATTTATCAAACTTGCAACCACTTAAGGTAACTCATGGAAGTTACTAGAGAAATAGGCTGCTACATTTGTGTTTCCTATCCCTGTTATATGTACTGACTTAAAAAAGAAAAAATTACATTATGGTCGTTATGTGTTTTTTTTATTTATAGATTTTATATAACACTAGCGACTCACCCTCGCTCCGCTCGGGTTTGTCCCTAGTTACGTTTAATAGTTTTGTATAGATTTCTCAGAGATTAAATATTTTCTCGCAATAAAAAGTATCCTTTATGTTGACCAAGACAACTAGCTATCATCAAACTAAATTTCATCAAAATCCCTCCAGTAGTTTTTCCGTGATGTGGTCACAGACAGACAGACAGACGGACAAAAGTTCTAAAAACTATAGATTCGGCCTCATACAGAGGATAATAATGTCTATTTCAATAAGATTTTCCAAAAAATATTTAATGTACAGATTCGACTAAGTTTTAGTTTTATTATATGTATAGATTAAAAATTGATGCAAAAAAAGGTATATAAAGGTCGTGCGAGCATTCAATAGAGTAGTTCTCACCACCATTTAGTTCATCATTATGATTGGTGCACAAATAATCAAAAACTGACCGATTGAATTTAACTTTGGATTTAATAACGGGACTCACCTAAAAGCGAAGTCAAACTTTTATTAGAAGTAGTAAAGACAAAATAAAAATATCACTTTGCGGGGTTTCTTAATTTTTAATAGACGCGATATTTTCTTATAATGTTAACAAATAACAGGAAGAAACATCTTACTCAGCAAACCGCTTTATAATGTAAATTGTAACATTACGTGATGACACATTCAAGAACAAATCACTATTCAGAATTTGCGTTTCATTTCAAATTTTTCGTTTCGTTTCATATCGATCATCGCTCAATAACAGGCGGATTTTAATGGTTTGTTTAATTATAGTATTATAAAACATAATTAAATGTTATTTTAGTGAGTCAAGTAGATATTTAAATACATCTTGAACTATTCATCCTATGATCTTCTTACGTTATAATATAAATTAGAAGTTATGTATGTTTATGGTCAGCTAAGTAAATAAATGTCCTCCCGACCGATTTCGGCTATGGCGGTGAATCTCATTGAGACTAGCCATCTGCGCAAGAGTTATTATAGTGCACAAGCATGCGCGCAAACACAAGTGCATTCTCTATTCCTGTCACTCTCATAATCCGATGGGACGACTAATCGACATGACCAGTAAGAGTTAAGGTGCAGGACCGACGGCTTTACGTGCTCTCCGAGGCACGGGGGTATAATGCTGCTAACTTTCCAACTCCGGACTGTTACTGCGACTTTCTTAACAAAAAGACTCAATAACTAAACTTGGCCCGACCCGGGACTTGAACCCAGAACCTCGGAATGTGCAGCCGTACGTATTTGCCACTAGACCACCGAGGCATTTAAAGGGAAACCAAGATTATTAAAAAAAGTACTCCTTTAGGAAAATTGAATCGAGTTGTTACGTCGATTTGCAGCTGATAACTATTTTTTGGGGTACCACACACCAGTCGGATGTCATTAGTGTTATTTATGAGTGCGTCGTGCCGTGGACGCGTCGGCGTCGAAACGAATACGTGACCCTAATGCACAACGCTTTATCAGGGCATTTATTTTGTCGTTTGATTGCTTTTTAGATTTCCGCTGCTCCAGGATCTCATCTCGCTTACAGTGGGAATTGAACGCAAAATTTAGTCGGTGGGTAATGGTTTCACGACGGCTTAATCCCCATAGCTCAACTGTTCTGCCTTACCAGAAACGGTTTGTGGACAGATTACATCGTGACTTAGTGTTGTCCCATAAACGAAAATGCGATGGAAATAGAATAAAATGTTATTACATGATGTTTGTTTCAGATAATAAAAATTCAGAGATTTTTATTAAATGTCTTGTTTAAATAAATAAATGTAATAGTATCGACAATTCGTTTAAGTTAATCTAATATTTTTTATTATATATATCTTTATTAAAAAAAGCAACAAAGAGTGAAACTGAAAATATTAAATATCTGAAAAACGACTCAACATATTATCTGGTGCTTTCTGGTGCTGCTTTGGAACTGTACCTTGTACCTACAAAAGTTTTTTTTTTGATAATTTTGACTACGATATTGTCTAACGTTTTACACAACATAATCCCATATTTTCCTATTACGCATAAGTGTATGCATGTAAATGCAGTAGAATAAATAAGCATATATATCTTTTATTACATTTTTCTTAGTACTTTGGAGTTTTTGGCCAAAAGCACAATTTTCTTTTTAATGTGGCTTAAAAACAAAGAAAGAACTAAAAACTTGAATAAATTCAAAACAAAAAAGTAAAGACTTTGTGTCCGATCGGGATTCGAACCCGGACACCTATGAATGTCAATCCTGCGCCTTGGCCGCTTGACCACGTTGCTTATACCCGAGCGTGCGAAATTAGCGACCATATTTTGCGTGCATACGAAAGAAAGCCGCATGTAAACTCAAAAACACGCGTTTTCCCAAATATGATGATGTCCTCCTGACCGACTCCGGCCACGGCGGCCAATCTCATTGAGACTAGCCAACTGCGCAGGAGATATTATAGTGCACAAATGTACGCGCAGACACAAGTGCACTCTCTATTCCTGTCACTCTCATACTCCGGTGGGACGACTATTCGACACGACCAGTGAGAGTTAAGGCGCAGGACCGACGGCTTTACGTGCTCTCCGAGGCACGGCGGTGAAACACCGCCAACTTCCCAACTCCGGGCTGCTACTGAGGCTTACTAGACAGAAAGACTCAATAACTAAACTTGGCCCGACCCGGGACTCGAACCCAGGACCTACGGGTGTGCATCCGTACATGCTAGCCACTACACCACCGAGGCAGTTCCCAAATATAAGACTAATCTAGATCGATTTATCGCCCCCGAAAACCTCCACGCACCAAATTTCAGCGAAATCGTTGGAGCCGTTTCGGAGATCGCCGGTGTATATAAATAAATAAGTAAAAAACTTTTTACCTATTTATTGGCGTGGCTAAAAAACTATATTGAATTGCATGTATTTCGTGCACGCATTACGAGTACCTTCCGCATACAAGGTTAATTTTACACCTTAAAATACACTGATTACCATGATCGGTATATGTATCGGATGATGCATCGGAGGACTGTGATTTTCGCAATAGCTGGAGTTTAAATGTTGCCGCGTAGAGTTACGAACTAAAAACAGTAACCCATTGTTTGGTTTTATACGTTTGTAAATTGAGTCATGGGTGTTTTTACCCCACGTTGTATGGAGCGACACTAAAAATGTAAATGTCTATTTTTATGTCCTTATCATTTATGGCTATATTTTTTTATGAAACAAATTCTAAATGAAAAAAAAAAGATATAGAAAGGAGACTACTACAATTATTGGATCATACAATACATATTTATTTATTTATTTATTTAAAAAGCACACTAACAACACACATATTAAAACATTCATATACATTTAGAAAACATTAATCAGTAATCAGATATGTATGTCTTTACAAGTGTACATAACATTCGCTATAATTACATAATAAAAAGTATACATAAAATCATAATAAATCCATAATATGTAATTAACAAATACAATTCAATGTATTGTAATATATTGTAGGGGAAAGTAGGGTAATTGAGAACACTTAACTTCTAACGCTCAAAAATAATAGAACAAAGTCACAAACATAAACAACTTTCATTGCAACGTAAACTTTACTTATCTATCTACTTATTATTAACACAAATATTTTTAAAGATCAACGTTTTATTAGAAATATGAATGAAAACAAAAAACATTGCCGTTACTTTTTACCCCATACCGTATGGGGTAATTGAGACCACCCCGCGGGGGAAATGGGAACAGTTTAGGGTAGTTAGGAATGACACAAATCTTTATAATAAACTACAATTAATTTGTGTGGCACATAACACACATGTAACTTTTCTTAATTTCGCCAATAGTACATTTTTCATGTGCGCAGAGTTTACAAATGGTGCACATGATCCAATCTTCTATCGGTGGGGATTCATACTTCTCGTTGCACATTATACAATAAAACTCCTTTTTGTTTTCATTCACTTATAAAGCCTTCTTTGAATTTCTGACTCCTTTACCCTTGACTCTTTTTCTTATATAGTTCTTGTAATGTTCCTTTTTGTTTTTTTTTTAGTTACAATTTTTCTTTTCTAGCTTTCCCCTTACTTTGTCTTTTCTGTTTCTTCATTGAACCAAAATCTTGTATTTTTTAAAACTGTGCTAATGTCGGTTTTATCTATATCCAAAATATGATGACAGGACACGAGGACAGGTATATTTTGTTTTGTTTACATCGTTTTTAGTTAAAAACTGTTATTATATTAAGTGAAGTGGCTTCTGGAATTCGTAAGCTGATGGATGGATGTTGAGACATAAAACCATATTACCAGTCCTTGCCTCCAAGCTGGGTTTCTTTATTGAAAACTGTGTTTCAGTTTGATTGAAAAACAATTCTACGTAATGAATTTGGTGTTATTCCATAGAAAGACTTATAACAATCAAGTATATATTTTTCTAACTGGTCTTCTTTTTTTTTATTAAATACAGTTTATCTTTTTTGGTATCTTGTTTTGTTTTTGTTTTGGGTGCTGGTATTGGTAGCAGCTTGGTCCAATGTAAGGTTTTTATTTTTAGTATCATCGATTGTACAGCGAAGACCTTCAATTTGGTATTTTGTTTCAGTCTTTCGTATGTAATTTCGAAATATCTAAAACAATTTATAACGTTAAAACATTTTTACACAATCAATGAGTAGCACTTGGGGTAATTAAGGACGCAAGGGGTAAATGGGAACGTTCCCAATTACCCGCCTAACGCCGTTCCCAATTACCCGAAGTAGTCAATATGAATTAAAATTGTCGCCAATCTCAACAGTAATTTTGGTGAGCTTCAAATCACGTGGGGTCCGAAAACAGATAGTACATTCATGATAGTAAGAGAATGTGGTGTCTTTGAACTCAAAAATATGATATTTACATCTATTATAACGCACGACAAATATTATAACAGATATGCGAAAAAAATTGTTTGACTTACCATATCAGCGCACGTGCAGCCTTTTACACTCACTATCGCGCACGCACTAAAGGGCGCTAGATGCGTCCGTTAAACAGGTGCGGGATAGTTTAGTGCGGGAGAAAGTATTAGTTTCTTAGCTATTCCCAATTACCCGCCGTTCTCAATTACCCTACTCTCCCCTATTGTATGTGCAATAATACATATGTGCACACATCTTGCCGCAAGGATGAAACGTGGTATGTCTCCGACTGCATAATACTTTATTCCTTCTTCAATTTGTTTTTATCTTTTACTTAGCTTTTATGCAGCCGGGTTTTTTTATTTTTATAATATGCTTTTTTTTGTTACGTATTTCAGCGTTTTCTAAAATTCAACCCCTAAGCGGGTAAAATAGGCGATGGAAGTTTGTATGAAACCTACCTTTTTAGTTTTTTTATAGTTTTAGCGCAAGCGAAGCCGCAGGTTCTGCTCGTATTTAACTAAAATTGAATAATAACTGTTAAAAACAGAGCCAAATACGACTTAAGGTTTATATTAGAAAGCTCATATGAAAGTCTTATTTAGTGTCTCTGAACTCTATAAGGACAATACGCATGTGAAACCGTTAGCAAACGCTAGCTTATATAATAACATTTCAACTCAGGATAACCTATGGATATATAAAGATCATCTAATTGATTCAGCTAAAATCATTCGAAGTTTCTGTGATAAAATTATAATGGCATATAATTTTATCGCTATATATAACTAAAATGTAGAGCTTAAACTGCTTAATCTAGGAACTATTCCAAACCAATATTGTTCAATAATCGCCTTCCCCGATAGCGATTGAATGCATGAATACTGAGAACATTGCACACGTACTTGAGGATCACTATACGCATATTCGTACCATATACCAGATAATCACAGCGTACGCCTTCTCTTAATTGTCGCTTGGCTATTGAGCTGCAGTGGGTACCTAAACGGCTCTATTGAAAACTACGCTTACATATTGTGAACTGGCTCACCGCCAAGAGATTATCTTGCCTCCGCTTCGATATTTTTGTCTCACGTAGTCTCGCTATTCCGCCGATCGAAAAACTTTTATAATATCGCGCTCTAAGGAAATGCTAAGATGGAGATTTGTTTGATGCATCACGAATATGATGTGCAGTGGTTGCGTAATAGTCTATTTCGTATCGAAAATATCTTCATTGGAACGAATGTTCATTGTATTTGCTTGCATGATTCATTTGGTTTAAATATAAAATATCACGTATCTTAGTTAAACCTTCTCGCTGAAATGGCTGGTTAGGTTTAGGTGAACTCCGTAGTCAGACTACCTACCATTGTCAGTAGCACTATCTGGAGTAATGCTGCTTATAGTGATAAAAAATATGTGTTTAAAGCAGCAAATTTGTATAAAAGTAAATAGTTTGTTAGAAAATAACTGTTATAATGTTATAAAAAATAACTGACAATGATATATTCTTTACGAGGCAGATCATTGGTTATGATCAAATGATTGGTTTTGTACGACACTAGTGTTGGCTCTCGGCTCCGCTCTCATGGTAAACGTGGCGAAGATAAAAGTTATGTTTCTCCTCATGATACAATTTAAACGTTATTAAACGTTATTACTACATTTCATCGAAATTGGTTCAGAAGTTTAAGCATGAAAAGTGATTAACCAGGCAGACAAAGTGATTTTACACAATAATATTAGTATTAATAATGGGTATTGCGATTGATTACAAAGTAAAGTCGTATATAAATGTATGAAAGTTATGAATATGACGCAAGTATGTACGTACAGGGTAGTACGTACAGGGGACAGGTGTGAACGAAGTGTTGTTGAGACCTTAGTCAAACGAAAATGATTCGCCATACAGTATTTTTTACAAAAGCGTTTTCTTGTACTTATGTAACACATTTTTTTCAACTATAACAATTCATTTATTTCTCACCTTCTTTTCTTAACCGATTATAATCTATTTATAGTTTTTGAAAAAAGTGAAATTAACACTAATATATTATTTTAAGAGTCAGATTAATGATCTATATATATAATAAAACAATAACTTAGCGAAATCTGTACATGAAATATTTTTTAAAAACTGACTGTAACGTATTGTGTATAGAATTCTCGTATAGACCCCAAAACTATAGTTACTATTAAATTTTTTTGTCTGTTTGAACACACAAACAGATATACCGAGTCTGTTTATGTGTTCACGTTTCACGCAAAGAATACTGAACCGATTTTAAGTAAATTTTGTGTTGTCATAACTTATTACTCGGGTCAACATTTAAGATACCTTTTACTACAAGGAGATCTTTCGTTCCCCACGGGAAAACACAATAACTGTTCTATCGAGTCGTTCTTACAATTAGAAAACATGTCTAACGTTGGCTAAACCTTAAGAGATACATCAAAACAATGTACTAGAAAATTGTAGGTCTTAATAAGGCCTACAGAAAAATTTGCAATAATATAAGTCTCTCTCCTAAGGTACACTCCTAATAACTATTTTTAACTATTTAAAACATACCTAAGGACTCACCCGAGCGAAGCGAGGATAAGTCACTAGTTTTGAATAAATCAAAGTAGACCTACATATATAAAACCTCCTTTGTCTGAACGTGATAGCGACATTATAAAATCTAAAACAAGGTAGAAACGTGGGTCGTAAAGCAATTTTACAAAACCAATTCATAAATATATTTGCATTTTAAACAGTATTTTGTGATAAAAAAATCTTTAATAATTTAAGGCGTCCCACAAACAGTCGCAAGTTATCTGAGGATAGTCACGTACGGGCCCCGTAACGTAGGTTAATGAATTCTTACCTTGTTTAAAATAGCAAGAGACTTCACAAAGAACATTCATTAAACGAATCTCGAGTTATGCGTGTTGTAGCATATAGAACGTGATGTTTTAGTTCCATCACGCTGATAAATAAATCTATATATGTATAAAATTACTTGTCCTGACTGATTCATCAACGCAATGCCTAAACCACAGAGGTTAAAAACTTGATATTTTGGCAGTTAATATATTTTACGATGTAAGCATTCACTAATAAAGAATTTTTGGAAATTCTAGCCCTAAAGGGGTAAAATAAGGGATGAAAGTTTGTATGAAAATCTGTCATTTTTGATTTGAAATGAACGAAAAAGTAATATTCAACTTCAAAATAAAAAATAAGAAAATACGTGTATTAAGTTTTTTTTTGAAATTTGTCCCTTAAAAGGGGGTGATAAAGTTTATATGGGAAAATTGTTTATGATCAGAATTATTTGGCATTAACGCTCTTCAATACATTAAAATAAAAAGGTGTTATACATTTTTTTCGAAATATGATTTTCGAAAGCGAGGGGAAGTCGCGGGTTCTGCTAGTTACAGATATTCTTCATGTTTCAAACAGTTTTTGACAAAAAGTTGCCAACGTTTTAAGCACTTAAATTTACTAAACTACTTGTAGGACTATATGCTGGATAGAATATATAACTTTGGACTAGAATTTAAATAGTGTCAAAAGGATTAAGAGCTAGTTTTCACAGACGTATGTTGAAATAAGAAAAAGTCAGACTACATTATTGGTACTGGTGAGAGAGGCAAATAAAATAAAGTACATAAATAAATTATGCCTTTAAGTTGAAATATTACATAAAGAATATCATATTGATCAATTCTACCAACTAGATATAGCTCGTTGTATTTGTATTGACTATTGAATATAATATTAAAAAGCACGGCATTGTGAAGATTGAAGCAAGTATGCACCTATATTAAAAGAGAAAAATACAATACATACCTACTTGAAATATTATAATTGAATTACGCCTTTTAAACGTTGTAATTTAAATTAGGCAGTGGCAAATGATAATAATAAAAGATGGTATTTTAAAACCTAAAACCTGATTACGAATAAAATTGGATCCTAAAAATTTTAATTCGAATTTAAATTATTATGTAGATATAAAACTTTTATAATGACAATAGAATGAAACTCAAATTAAACTTATAATTTAAATGGGCAATTCATTTATCTAACTTGTTATTTATATATCATGTATGTCTGAACAAATCGTAAGCAATGTGAAACACAAACGCTAGGTTTACTAATTTTTAACTGCCGTTATCGAATGCACTAAGTTGATATAATATGCTATACAAATTTCCGAAAAACTATTGATTGAGCTTCATTATATAAAGCTAAAGAGATTATTTGTTTGTTTGATCCCACTAATCTCTAGAACAACTGGTCTGATTTAAAAAAACATTCAATAGCCTATAAAATGAGACTATCTAATATCACATTACGATTTTTGGGAGCAAAGCAAAACATAAATAAACTGCGAGAGTGGTACTGCAGGCAAAGCTAGTTTTAAAATAAAATGGATTTGTATAAGTTATTACGGAAATAAATATATATATATATTATATATATATATATATATATATATATATATATATATATATATATATATATATATATATATTTAATAATTACATTAATTAAAAAATTTGTCAATTTTGGTTAAAAGCAAGATAATAACTTCGTTATTTTTGGTTCTACGACTAAAAGTTACTTGACCAAAGTTATATAGAATTTTATTTGCAACCAAAAATGGTTTAACATAATTTTTGTGAGACCTATAGTTTGTCAGATAAACCATAAAAACCATTTGTACCACTTTTTCCAAGATGGCGGCCGGGGGACAAGGGTTGGAACCCCACAAACTTGGATTTAACTTTACACTAACCCCTCCTCGATATCTAAAAAATAAAATTGCGTCCTCTGACAAATGCAACCCCAAATGTAACTTTTCAATGGACTATCGGAAAAATTCACGAAAGAAAATATTGACATGGTTAACGCTGGCTTATAACTATTTAGTACCTGGGCGACCGAGCATCGCTCGGAGTTTTTGGCAAAAATTACAATTTTTTTTTCAATTTGGTTTGAAAATAAAAAAGAAACTAAAAAGTTGAATAAATTAAAAAAAAAAAAAAAAAACAAAAGTAAAATCTTTGTATCCGACCGGAATTCGAACCCAGACACCTGTGATTGTCAGTCTTGCGCCTTGGCCGCTTGACCATGACGCTTACGCACGAGCGTGCGAAATTAGCGACCATATTTTGCATGGAATAATGCTAAAGAAAATCGCATAAAAACGTAACCACGTCGTAACCACGCATTTTCCCAGACGTAAGACTAATCTAGATCGATTTTTCGCCCCCGAACCCCACGCGCCGAATTCTGCGAAATCGTTAAAGCCGTTTTTCGAGATCGTCGATATAAATAAATAAATATACAAGAATTGCTCGTTTAAATATATTAGGTAGATTAGATATATAAATATATTATTATTACTCGTTTAAAGGTATTAGATATTTCTTTAAAACATACCTGGGGATGAACCCGAGCGAAGCGGGGGTAAGTCGCTAGTTTTATACACTAACAAATCGTATTTATTGCATAAATTTTTATCTAAAACTAGAGAAATGAATTAACAATTTAGTTTCGATGTGATGTTACGGTATAAAAATATTTTTTGGCTCCATTAATTTTGAATTTTATTCGAGCTGACTGTAGGCAATAGATATTGTATTTTGAATAGCTTTTGGTGAAATATATAATTTTTGTCTTATGTATTCTGAACCGTTGGTAAATTGGGTGCGTAGGAACCACGGCAGCCGCGTACGGACGGTCATTACTATGCAAATTTCATTGTTCCAATAAACGGCATGAGCCGCGCTGCCGCAAAGAGGTTAGCTTTCATGAGCATTTTTACCATGTTCACTAAAAAAATAATTCTCATTCCATGAAATTTGGTCTGCTCTGTTTAATAATACAGTAGTATTTTTATATTGATGCCGTCCTGATTGACATTATAAATTTAAAAAGCACTGTGCCTCAGTTCTGTGCCTAATAATGGGTATCTAATCAAGTGTGCTTATTTTCGGTGGTTAAATAAATTAGAGTTGTTACACACAATTCGTCTATATTCGACTAAAAGCAGTTGAAGTTATATTTTTACCACTTCGAAAAGGATACTTATTTTATATATATGTATTTTCTCTGTATGGTACGAAAACTCCACCAATTGTTATGATATTTTCATATTTTTTTATAAATATTCCACGAGGGGACCTCTCATAAATAAAAAAAAAATCTATTTAAACAGTCAACTTATTCAAATAAGAGGAATGTAATAAGTGAATCAACTTTACTCTTTTCAGTGCATAATTCGAACCAACGACCTCCGGAGCAGTAAAATATTTATGTCGGTACCACGCCACTACGTCAAATCGAATATCGTTGTTATTTGTCACAAAAGGGTAAAATTAGTTTTTTTCATAGTAAGATGGTATAAGCTATAGTACAACCGAATGAATTTAAGAGTACATAATAGACAACCTAAGTTAATATTTTCTTTACAATTTATTTTTGTATCGATTTACTCTGTAAGTGGAGCGGAAGACAAAAATTAGCAAAATAAAAGTTTTTTTTTAAGTTCATACGAAATTTAATGGAGGATTCCATACACACAATACTAAGGATCGAGTGTCGCGACAACAAGAGAGGATAATCAATACAATTGCGCCAAATGATTCAATACATCAACGTCGCAAGTATGTGCCATTGTACGTGATGAGACGTACAATATTATCAATACAGTGACATAAAAGAATTTTATCTTTTGTGCATATTTTATTTTGAATATTATGAAAGACTACCAACTTACCCTCGCTTCACTCTGGTATTCCTAGGTACGTTTTAAGTTTTTTGAGCGGAACCCTAATTCTTTTTCTAAAATAATAGTAGCCTAAGTTAATCCTTATAACATCAGCTATCTGCCAGTGAAAGTTCTATCAAAATCAGACCATACGTTTCGGAGATTAGCCGGAACAAACAGAGAGACAAAAATTTTAAAAATTGTGTTTTTCTTATAACTACCGTATATAATTTCATATGCATTTAGTAAAAAGCTTTTATTTCGACATTACAACCGGTTACTTCAATTTTATTCATCTGTATAGAAAAGCTTTCTTCTGCGATTCTAATCCGAGTTGTTGCTATGAAATTAGTGAGCACAAACAGAAAAACAAATGTTTTAAAGGTTACTTGGTGTATCATCGAAATAAGCATTTAATAAAATATATACAGGAAAGTATAGTTCCTGGATTACATCCACTTTTATATTACTTGTATTTTTGTTTAGCTTTTAATTATTTTAAGGTAGAAATTTAGAACTTCTCGAAAGACGCGTTAATTCCGCCCACCGTGATTAATTGCCAGAGTGGCGAACAACAGTCTGAGTACTAGTTAATACTGGCCCACGCCTACCTGTGGGACGTTAAAAGTGCTTAATTATTATAGTTCGACTCGATTGTTTGTACTGTAAGGCTAAAATACTTATCTTCAGACAAGTGTTTACGTTTTAACATTTAGTACAGATTCCTCATAAATGAGATATTTTCCCGCAGTAAAAAGTATTCTATATGTTGACTCGGATAACTAGCTATTATCATACCAAATTTCATCAAAATCTATTCAATGGTTTTCTCGTGATGCGTTCCCAGACAGACAAATGGACGGACTGAAAGACAGACAGACAGATGTACATATTAGACCCAATTAGAATTTTATTATATGTATATGTATAGATTAGACTGATAGATAAATTTAGTATTTGAAAAAATGTAATTTAGGACGAGAGATTGTTAATTTATGAACATATGTATAAAAAAGAAAAGCTGGTAAAATTAAAACAACATATCAACATAAATCGTTTGTTGAACTTTTAAACATTTAGTGGATTTAGTTCAAAAACACATTATAAAATTTAATACATTCTATTTGGCAAACAAATATTTTCAACTTTATGAAATCCAGTAAAGTATACAAAAACAATTCTAAACCAACTTTGAATTTTTAAAGAACCACAATCCCGAGAACTGTGCACAAATTATAAAGAAAGAGGATGCAGCGTGCAATATATTTTATTTTACGTAATTTCATGGAGCGAATCCAAGTATGTAATTAAAAGTTTTAAAAGTAAACCGGTGTTGGTAAAATAGACCGTCAAATAAATTTTAATAGCATGTAGTCCCTCTTTTTTATTTTATAGCGGCCGGCGTAGCAGTAACGGTACGAAATTTAAAGTGTTAACATTCCTACACTGTGTATGTTACACGAGAAGCCCGAGCCGACATGTTGGCACAAGGACCGATTATGCGTACACGATATTTATTAGGTTCAACAATTTCATGGATCTAAAGAATGCAGGTCCTCTACAAAGTGCGTATATTACAGAGTTGCAGAGGAAGAATTCTAGTTTTCCTAATATTTGGGATTGTTGAAGGTGGTATGTTAATGATTATTCTATTATTAGTTTGAACAGATTGAATTTAATTTGAATGTTTAAAATTGTAACTAACAAATATTTTAAGGTACTTTGCTGCCACTATTTCTATTTTTTCAAAATTTTGTAGATAGATATAACCTGAAATAACTACTTATATCTCTGGAGACGTCTAAAACCTTACTTTCTCCCTTAAACATACTGGGTGTGAAGAATTCGAAGCGTCAGGAACCAAAAAAATCCACCATAAATACCGAAAAGATAGTTTAATTTGAAATGGCAAACATTCACGTAAATCTAAGAAATTGAATTATACTTGCAAATTAAATCTAAGGAAATTTACCATGGTAATGTATATTTTTTTACACCATCAGAAAGTAGGGTTTCAATGAACAAAAAGCCTACCGACTTTTTAAAAAAAGGAGATATTTTGACGTGAGAATCTTCGATTGTAAATTAGGGTGCTTTTTCGATATTAAGTCAAAATAAGGTGAAAAAATAAATATTTTAAATCAAAAAAGTTTAAGTTTGCACCACATTTCGTGTTTTTTTTTTTTTGTAAAAGATAAAAATAAAAAACCAAAAACTTGGTTATTTGAATTTTTCACATAAATTTTGAGGGTATGTATAAATACAAAAGTTGTAGATCTTTTTATTACCTACAACTTTGCCATTTAACTTTTTCTATAGGACTTGTAGTTTTGCCGGAAATCGACATAAACCGATTTTTACCCTTAAAACCACACCACCTTCCACATCCTGACCTCAGATCGCCCGTAAATTATTTTTCCTTTAATTTTTGTTATATTCTCTTCCTTTTCCAATGGGTTTCACCCTACAATTTTTTTTTTCGTTTTTTACCATCTTCAAATATTTCAGCCCTGGTCTATGAAATTTTATACGTTCATACAGTTTCGATAACAATGACTTTATGATAATTATGACCTGATTCTCTAAGCAACTTCTCAATTGTCAACAGTACAGACACGAAATGTTATACTTTTATACGCATTCAACTATTATAGTTTGTTCTTAAATCTACCATGACTTGGTTGCTGCGTCCAGGGTTGGCTCTAAATGAGACATCTCTTCAGCGGTCAACAGCATACAATAAAAGCTAGTTTTAAAAATTATTTTCTTTCTTTTAATTTATTATACTATATTAAAATTTTTTCTTCACATATTTTCTTCTTATATGTGTAAGTATTTCTTAGAAAAAGATTAAACTAAAACTCTGTAACTAATTCTAGTCACGCATCCCCATTCGAAAACGAAATCACAACTTTTCCTTTGCTTACAATTAGTCATTTAATTAAAAAGTTTCTCTCTTACTACTTATACACATAAAAATCAATACCTTTTTAGAGTTCACATATCCTATATGACAATTGGGAGAAGTTATATCGTACAATTATTATTTGTTATTTCCGATTTCTATTATTTAATTATTGTAGAGTGATATCTTGTCTAAACCCCATTTTTAGGGTTTCGTATCCGAAGGGTGCCAACGGAACCCTATTACTATGCCTCCGCTGTCCGTCCGTCTGTTAGAGGGCTGTAATAAATAAATATGTTGGGACATTAACGCACAGCACCATTTAGTACCATGGTAAGCGACGAGGCCTGTGTTATGGATACCGGATAGTTGATACACTACACATATATAAGTTTAAATACATACATATTATAAATATAAACACCCATGACTGGAATAAAAACATTTGTGCTCATCACACAAATGAAGATCCCCAGCGGGACTCGAACCCACAACCGCTGGCACAGCAAGTAGGGTCACTACATACTGAGCCAAACGTATCGTTATGTAATATAATGAAAATAAATAAAAACTAAAAAATTAAAATACAAGACACATTTTTTTAACGTTCGTAATCGATCATCGTAGTTAATATACTACATACATAGACTAAAAGCCGTATTAATAAAAAGTGCATGTACGATTGTACGGAACCCTTCGTGTGCGAATCCAACTCGCACTTGACCGATTTTAGAAAATAATAAGACCATTAATAGACAGCACAAAATCGTCACCCGATTCCAAAGCGGCATTGTTGTGATGTAACGAATGCAATTAATACTTTTTACATAAAAAATCATGCAAATTGACTTAACTAGCGAGCGAGCTCATCCTAAACTCGAATCTAATGCTGGTGGCTTTTACATATGCATTATACTCGTAGATTAGTCGTAGCGATGTTCGTAGATCGTCACACCGATCCGCAACATTTTGTCTTTCAATGGCATTTGTAGACAGGTTACTTAGTTTTCATTTACTTATCAATCATCAATTTTAAATTAATAATTATAAAATCATTAAAACTTTATATTTAAATTATAATATTTATATTTAAATAAAAATTAATGAAAATTTTGCTATAAATGAAATTTCAATCGTACGAAGTACATCGTGATACTTTACTAATATAAATATAGTGTTTCAAGATAATGCACGTTTACATTCACGCGAACACAATACACATATATGAGCAGTACAGATTTAGTTAAAAATTTTAGCTATTTAGCTTTTAAGTTATTTACTTAAATATAATAATAGATAGATAATTTAAGATAATTTCTGAAGGTACGAGAGATGTAAAAAGCAATCAGCAACCAAGTAAGAAAAAGCCTTGATATAACGTTATGCATTACGATCACGTATTCATTTCGATGCCGACGCGTCCACGGTACGACGCTCTCATAAATAACACTAATGACATCCGAATGTTTCGTGGTATGCGAAAAATAGTATTATCAGCTGTAGAGCAAATTATTGAAGCAATATGATGTTGTTACATTTAATTTGGAGAATAAGTAAAAGTGGGTTTGTTATTTTGTTATATTTGTAGCATAAATGTTTCCATTTCATTCCAAATTCTTCTCCTCGAGTGCAGAGAGGATCTGGTTCCAAAGTATCAAGAAACGTTCTCGTAAAATAACAAATAATATACAATCATAAATATATATTATGTATTTAATACCGCGTACTTTCTTTGTTAAACTGACATCAATCTTATACAGGAAAACCTTAACTTCGAGCTTAATTTTTTAAGATAAATTAGAATGCTAAATAATCTTTAAATATTAATCCAGGTCACAAGATACGTAATAGTAAATATAAATATTTTACTACGTTTAGTAAGTACCAAATCTGCAACCAACGTTATAGAAGTTGGTACCTGCTTTGGTTACTACACGTTGGTGGTCGTATGCTATGTATAATATATCAATAATACTCTCGTGCTTAATGCTACTCAAAATAAATTAATTAATTAAAAATAATGAATACATTAATTATTTCGTAACTTATACATTATTTTGTTCGAAACATTATGAAAATAGCTATGATGGGCAAAAAATTGGTAGATAAAATTTACTGTTATCGATTCTCTAAAAATAATTGTGTCCTAAAGCTCAAGATATATTTCATTAATTGTAAATGAAGCCAAGATATAAAACGGTTTCAATTATTGCTGTAAACGATCAAAGGTCAGTGTGAATATCGATTATCCCTTGTCAATATTTCATGAGTTGTCATATTATTGCTTACCATTCCTGGATAGAGATCTCATAATTCAAAATCATTTCTTTCAAAGAAGTTAGTTTACATTTTGTAAAAAAAATGACAAATTGTACTACTGTATCCGCTATGTTATGAGCTATCCGCTTTTAAGATTTCAAGATTTTGAATAAAAAAAGCTGCAAGATTCTACGATATTTTTTTAAATTCTATGACAACTATTCTGATTCAAAGTTTTAGCCAGTACATCTTCCGAGGATGAAAATAAGGGGCGATGTGAAATTTAAGAGCGGAATAATTAAACTAAAATAAATACACTAGCGTAGCTGTGCGGAAACGCTAGTAGAGTCAAATGTCTCACATCAAAAGCCTTTAGTAAATACTGTTTACTAAAAAAAAAATACGATTTGCGTTAGTATTTTCTGCTCCTTTTATTATAATCATTATCTTAACACCTCCTGGATAATTTCTAAGAAATTAATTGTTAACTGACACGCCGACGTGCCAGCGATGCTCAACGGGTTAATACATATCAGAAATATCTTAAACTAGCGACTCTCCCTCGCTTCACTTCGGGTTCTTCTCTAGACAAAAACAACTCTATCCCACGGGAGCCGTACATTTTTTCGGGATGATATATAGCCTAAAGCTTTCCTCGATAAATGGACTATCCAACACAAAAAGAATTTTCCAATTCTGTCCAGTAGTTCCTGACATTAGCGCGTTCAGTCAAACAAACAAACAAACAAACTCTTCAGCTATATAATATTAGTATAGATAAGCCTGGAAATATCATCTTCTAGCACGTTCATTCTTTGCTTTTAATACGCTTACCAATACTTCAAGGTCATTCATTAATTGTCTTATTGTTAAATAAATCAAGCGTTTGTACAAAGTCCCAATGGTTATTTAATGTTATTCACACCCACATAGGGCTAGAACAGTGTGAATCAACAGAACCCTCGTCAACATTTCCGTTTAATTAATACGAAATTATTTGTAACTTGCTTCTGAAAAGGATTACTCGCTTTAATAGCCTTTGATATCAGTTTAAATTTAATAAGATTTCTTTACATTCATTTTATCTATATAGATCTTGATCATAAGATAGTTTCATTGATAAAAAAAATATCTTGCTATATATTTACGAAGTTATACTTCTTTTGGGAAGTTCGAAAAAAATATAAGAGTAAAATTTTTACGATGCGCGCGTACACCGACAGCCAAAAAGTGACATGACTGTTTGGTGTTTGTTGCCATGGTAACCGTTGTTATTGCCTGACAAATAATATATAATATTATATTTTTCCTTAAATGATATTCTATAAATATATGATTGTAATATGTCTAATATGCCTCATTTAATTATTTTTTTTAATTTATCATTCCTTTTACAAACAGAGAGTTGTGACATACGGGATGAAATCTTTAGCTATTTTTGTTCTGTTACACCAAAGAAATATTAATTCTTACGTGCGTACATAAGTACACATACACGTTTTTTTATTCTATATTCTTTTTTGCTATGTGGGTTACCATCGCTATCGCTTTAATAATACTAAAAAGGATAGTTTATGCTACATTAATAAATCATTATTTTTAAGAAACTACCGTCGATACAGATAATAACGTATCATGTTTACTTGGAAACGTTAATGAGGGTAGTTTGAGAAAAGCAATTTTGCGAAGGTCTTTAATGTGATGAAGACATGGCGATACTGACTTCATATCCGGTGGTATGGACGAGGCAAGTGACGAAGCATTTTCTTCACGCTACCCTTGCAACGACAATGCCTGGCTGATGATGCATGACTTCCTGTTTATCTTGTCAAGACAAGGAAGTCTAGCGTTAGAGGATTAATAGTCCCGAAGATGAAACTCATATGGAAATAATTGAGCTTAAACACACAATAATAAGCCATATCCATGTGAAATAAAACCGAGAATTGCTTGGAATCTCTTAAGACGTAACAAGATGCAGCGCAAGCTGTAGCATACTGTTAAACATATGCTTCTGCGGTGGTAATGTCATATTCAAACAAAATACATTGAATTTAACTGTTATGCTTACTATTTTTTTTTTTTATTTAATCGGTATTTGAAGATGAGAAACAAAAACTTGTTGTGATTAAAATAAAAAAATACGATAAATATGTTGAACGATACCTTTGAAATAATTATATTAGGTACGCTTTGTTGATATTTGACACTTCAAAAAAATAAATAGTTATCTCATGTTATTAAGCTATCTCCTATCCAAGCTTAACTAAAATTACTTAACACATATTTTGAATATGAACACATAATATATGCCCTCACTTATTTGTAAATATACTCATTTTACTTCAAAATATGAAACGGATATAGACAATTTAACAAGTTCTTTCTCAAAGTCTCTCCAGCACTTGCAAGAAGTATATTTGTGATTGTCACTCAATTCAATAAGTTGTGAAAATCGGTTTGTTGTTCACGATTATATTGGTGGTGATAAGAATGAAAGTAAAAAAATAGTACCTAAGGGATTTTGGAAGTACTGTACTGCTTACTTTATTTTAAGTTACGCTATTCGTATATTATTTACGGTTGATCTGCATGTGTCTTACAATACTGATTTTTAGCACAATTTTCACGCACAGACAAATGGTGAAAAATATTTTTAATTACTTTAAATATTACGCATTTTGTACCCACCAACTAAATAAATTCATAAGATACATACATACGTAAAAGTTATTATAATGAATGCTAAGCGGCTTTGTCAAATAGTTATTTTTAAAGTTGACTAAATTAAAAATCAGGAAATAGGACAAGGCTCTCTACGCCACTAGAGACGTAACATGAAGATAGAAGTAATTTAAGTTCTTTGAAGTGCAATTTTGTACTTTAATTACTATTACGAAAGTTTGGTGAATTAAATAAGTAGCTGAATTGAGGCTTCAAGGCCTATGCAAATCGATTCCATGTGATACCAAAAATATCTTTTAAATACATACTCATTTATTTAATTACAAAACGTGTGTATATCTTAATATAATATTGAAGCAACATAATTATTATTTTGTCGATATGAAATACATACAACGATATATTTTTAACTTTTTTGCATCATTTCTATATGTCTGTATTCATTTTCAAAACTATTGAATAGATTTTTAAGAAGCAATAAAAAGACAGATAATAAATAATTATAGCTAATTGGCAGTAATTACTAAATTTATTAAAAGTAGATGCCAATTATCCTGGACCAAAAACTATGTAATCCTGTAATGAAAAGTATTGGTTTTTTATTACTAGCGACTCACTCTCGCTTCGCTTCTGGTTCGTCCCTAGACAAAATCTATCCCGCTGAAACCGTCATTTTTGCGGGATAAAAATAACCTATGTGCTATTTCAAACTATAATCTATCTCTGTGTCAACCCAGATCACCAGAAAAATCATCAGAAAGTGTAGCTAACATCCATCCTCACTCACATTTATAATATTAGTAGGATTAATAAGATCTAAAAACTTTTTATGTATTCTATTGTCCACGTTAGACATGATTATTATTTAATAATGACATATCTACGTTAGTAATAACCTTGTCAATACAATTTAAGTCAGTATATTGAAATTGTAGCCAAATATATCATTGATTTATGCAATACAAGGCATCCATTAGGCAACTAGATATGCACATAAACTTACACTAATTATCCAAAGACACGTCGGATCTATTAGTCAACGTCAAAGCTATGCTATAAAGCGAATCGGTCATCGTATAATATCCGTTCGGAAGCCTACGTCTTACGTTGTCACTTCCTTTCCTCGTATATCATAAGCGTGTAAGAATGGACTTTCAAAAGATGCTCTAGACCTTTAATTTTAATAGTCAACGCCCTTGTCATTTGACAGGTAGTGGATATGTCTAAAGGTCACAGGAAATACGGTTATATAAACCGGTTAGCCCTTATAGTCAAATTTTGCGCTTTAATAGAATATAACTAGTTATCTTCTATACATATAATAAAATTCTGAGTCGAATCTGTACATTAAATATTTTTTGGAAAATCTTATTGAAATAGTCATTAATATCGATACAAAGGCCGGATCTATAGTTTTTAGAATTTTTATCTGTCTGTATGTCTGTCTATATATCTGAGAACGCATCACGAAAAAACCAAGGGGTAATTTTGATAAAATTTATGATAGCTGGTTATCAGAGTCAACATGAAGGTTACTTTTTACTCATTTCTGAGAAATCTATACTACACGTTAAAACATATCTAGAGACAAACCCGGAGCGGAGGAGCGAAGAAAGGGTAAGTCGCTAGTTTGCACATAAAAATAAAATTGAAGTGCCAATTTATAGTTTAATTAAAAACTAAGTAAAAATTCGTTAGTGACAAACTGCATGAGTATCGACAAAACAAATCAAATGAGCCAATTTCAAAGGTTAAATAAGTGGTAATCAAGCAAGTTTAAATTCCACCTCAAGGCTCCTTTATCAGATCAGCTCAATAGTAAAATATTAATATCCGGATTGCATATATGTACTTAAAAATTTCAAAATTATTTGTTCGCATAAGCTTATATCCGCAATGAACATATTTGAATGAGACAAAAAAACGGTCCCCACAACATAAAAGATGCAAAAATAACATCAATGATGGATGGAAAGAATTTTAGTGGGATTGCAGTTAGAGTGAGTGGTTAGAGGATGTGGGTGGGGTGTGATGTCCAGTTACTAAGAACCTAAGTGAAGTAAGAACAAATTGCTAATCTATACATATTTTATTAATAAAAGAAATTTCAATTTATAAAAAGCTTTTCATAAAAGTTTTAGAAAATGACAAACGAGCACTTTCAAACACTAGAAGTTATATAAAATAATGACATGAATGTGTCAGCACACAGAGAAGACCCAAATTTCTAGAAGTGTGCGGGTAATCTTTATCTTCACTGAGCACGTACTTAAGTATACATGAAGCACTTTTTAAGTTTAAGAAAAAGCTTAGAGTAGACAAGAGGGTTTACGACTTATTTTATCTGAATTTTTACTTTATTAGCTTAACACTTTTTAAGTATTACTTTGATAGAATCTCTATTTATTTATGGCATTTATTATTTTTTAGGAAAATTAAAGAAAAACTACTATAATTTAGCGTTCTGAAGAGATTCATAATTTTTAAAGCTATTATGTTTATTATAAATATTATTTCATAATCTTGTATATATGTATATAAAAATCTATTTCCGTTCGTTAGTCTCGCTAAAACTCAAAAACCGCTGGACCGATTTTAATAATTCTTTTTCGTTTTGTTGGGGGTGTGTCAGGGGTGGTTTAATAAATTATAAAAAATAGGGAAAAACCCCAAAAAAACAGCGGCAAAAAAATCGAAATGTTCAGAACCGTTTATTTTGTTCCTATGTATATATAATATATTATAGCCTATTCCATAATAACCATTAAAACGTACCTAGTAGGGATGAACCCGAGCGAAGGGAGGATGAGTAATATAAATATAACAAATATCATGGCGTATTTGCAATATACTCGTATAATATACATATATACATATCTAGCTTAGAGAGTATACTGTACGAGAATCTCATGGGTTTGACCCTTGTAAAGGTATAAGGACAAAATGGTATATGCCTGCTTATTATGTTTTTATTAAAATTTTGCATAAAATTATCTCCTTTCTAATTTTATCCCTGACTTTAACTTAAACACCTCTGTATTTGAAAAACCAGAATATACCTTTTTGAGATCGATTTTTGGTTTTCTATTATTTTTACCATCAATCATAACAATATAAAAACATTCAATAAAACATTTTTTTATTTATTCCTAATCAGACCTCATGGTATTACCCTACTGTACTCATACAGTTGTCTAACAAAAGCGGCCAGTTACTCGTGATGCTTTACAGTTGATAGAGTGGACCGTAGGAGTAACTCTGACTTGTGAACTACCATGTAGGCCAGCCATGGAGGCATCATAATTGAGTGCTTTAGTGATCCTGCGACGCCCCATTAAGACAGAAAAGGTTCCGTTGAGTTTTAGTGAGTAGTACTTGCTTCTCTAACCTCACTCTTACCGATTAGTCCCACATAACCTCTTGTTACTTTTTGTACATATGGCATACATTTCATTTTTTATAGATTGTTTAAGAGAAACAAACCCTAAATACACAGACTCAATATTTTTCATTACTATGCTAATTTCATTGTGTCAATAAACGCCCGAGCCTCGTTGCCGCAAAGAGGTTAGCTTTCACGAGCATTTTTACCATGTTCACTGAAAAACTTGAATTCGCTTTTTGAAAGGTCGGCCCGGTTAATTTGAAATTCAACTGGACATTTTTAGACTGTCACTGCGCTGTACGGCTTAAATGTCGATAAATGAAATGACGTTGAGGACAACGCTGTTCTTTTTCATTGGCAATTTTTGTGTGATGGTGATATCATACAGTTTTGCTGATGTTTTTTTGTTATCGGTTTCATAAGGAAATTTAATGAAATATGTATCTTAAACATTGGAATGTATTCTATTTAAATTTATATATCACATTAAAAATAAAGTCTAAAGAAGGACGAGTTTAAATATTATAAATTATTAACCTGCGACTTTTAAAAGTTATCTACAAGTATATTTTTAAAATCATTTAATATTCCGCCCGATGGTCATCATTAAATAAAACTAAATGCCTGTGTTACTATTTTAATGAAAAACCTTGATTAATATTAAGATAGAGAAATAGACGGATGTTACAACAATTATTTTATTTACCTGCCACCCGTGATCTGTAAACAAATAGAATTCAAAATATAAAATATCACATATTTTCATGTACCTACTTATTCCATGCAGCGGGCCGAACTATGTAATTAAAAGTTTTAAGAGTAAACTGGCGTTAGTAAAATAGACCGTAAAATAAATTTTAATAGCGTGTAGTCGTTTCTCTCTTTTATTTTATAACGGTCTGTTAAGCCGTAGCGGTACAAAATTTGAAGTGTTGTGTTGTGTACTCCGAACTGTAATATTTGTACATACATAGGTCTAATACATGTTAGCAATTTTTTTTTTTCAAATTATAATATAAATTATATTACACTTAATAAAGGTTACATTAAATATTAAAAAAAAAATTGAACTTGTTTTTTTTTTTGTTGTACTTTTTTTTTAACTTGTTCTATTTTAATAGTCACTCTCTCTCTCATTTTTTAATTGGTTTAATTGAATATACATATAGTGCTAATCGTTGATCGATCTGAAACCTATCTAGACTAATTCTCTCATTGAATGCCAATATAAAGTAGCAATAAATAATTTTTTTACGTTTCATTTGGTAAATAAAAGTGTCATAGGCCTTACCGTTCTTACTTTGTCACTTAAATTGTCCATGTTTTCGTCTCCTTTAGTCAACTCGTTTGGGTAGTAGGTAAGTGATATTTGTTTGTCGCCTATAAAAAGGTGTTATGTTTGTCTAAATAATATGAAAACATCTGTTTTTGTTTCCACAAGTATACGTGCCTCACGCTCGTTTCTACCTAACACTACCAACTTGTAGAACATCACCCGAAGTTTTCTATGAGCTCTACAAAATGATGCCATATTCTTTCCTGTTTCCCTCTTAAAGGCTTCTAAACATCTCTACACTTGTCATTTCCCTCATGTTGCAGACATTTACAAGCGACGATAACCACTCTACCATAATTTGTTTGACTTAAACTATAAAAAGAATAAATCTATAATCTTACGAATAAGGGTAAAGTGCAAAATAGTGAATTTACATGGGAGTATCTTAAAGTTTTGATCGACCAATATGCTTTCTGACAAACTTTCATCTTGTTGGGGTGTTTATGGCAATAATCTAATTTTAACCCATGTTCATAGGAAAATCTAGATTGGCATGAAAAAGTGCGTAATCCATTTAGAAAATTATATCCTAAGAAATATTAATTCTGCATGAACTACTAAAACATTTGCTTTATTCTTTTAAAGATAAAATATTGTTTATCCTTAATACTTGGCTATAAAATTTCAACAGACCGTAGTAGAATAACCTGTATAGTAATAAAGTCACGTACTCTATACTCTGCTGTAATGCCCCTAGTGCGATCTTGTCGTATTTATATAGGATATTTCTATTCTAACTAAATTGATCCTTTACCTTCCTTTCTTATTATTAAATAAAGAAATAAGATCGAGGTTACGTAATTTACCGCTTATTTGGTCTTGTGGTGGAGTATCTTACTTTATAATATTACTAACGACTCACCCTTACTCCGCTCGGTTTCGTCCCTAGGTACGTCCTAAGGTTTTGCATAGAATTATCAGAGATGATATATTTTTTTTAACTCGGATAATCAGCTATCGTCATACCAAATTTCATCAAAATCTGCCCGTGGTTTTCTCGTGATGCGTTCCCAGATAGACAGACAGATAAAAATTTCCATAAATTATAGATTCGGCCTCTGTGTCGATAATATAACTATTTCAATTAGATTTTCGAAAAAAATAATAATGTAAAGATTCGACTCAGGATTTTATTATATGTATAAATAAATGTGAAAGTTCGGTTGTTTGGATGTTTGTTAATCATTCCAGAACGACTGAACGTATCTGGATGAAATTTAGCACAGAGATAGATTATAGTCTTTTTATCTCAGAAAAATGTACGAAGGGATAGAATTGTTTTTGTTCTTCTAGAGGAGTGAACCGCTAATATTATAAATAGAAAAGAAAATCAAAAGTTTTATTGCCATTTTAAATTTCTTAAACTATTATAAAGTCAAAAAATATAGTTTATTATGTGAGCATATTTTAAACAGTCATAGAATCCTTTAATGTAAGTTAGTTCTATCGATGTACTAAGCAAACAAACCCAAAAGGTAAACGGCGAAAATTAGTTAAAAATGTAATTATAATTTTAAAAGCGCAATCTTAACATCTCTACCAAAAGAAGTAACATGCTTTGTTGTTACTAAAAGCAGATCATACTTTCACGTTTCCTTGCGAGGTAACCAACAAAAATTGTGTGCCAAAGGCTACTAACTTACAACTAACTTACAAGTATGTTTTGTTTCTTTAGTCATTATCGGCATAATTTTTTATTTTGTTTCATAATTTAATTATAATATGTTAATATATTACGATCTGCATCTGATCACGCGTTGCAAATCATAATTTTGCTATTGCACAATACATTTTTATTTTTATTTTATTTTTTATTTAATAAAACACTAAAAATAGTAAAATCAGTAAAAAATTATATAAACACATATAATATTGTTCATATCAGAACTTAATGAAAATCAAAATTTAATAAATTTACGCTAAAACATAACTATACTTATTAGAAAAAATGTTTAAAAAATCAATTAAAAATTATATAAGCACATATGTATGTATAATAATGTTCATATCACTACTTACACGATCGTGCGAATCTCCATTTTATCGTCCTGCGGAATATTAGAAAAGTTTTTCAATCAGAGAAACGGCCAATAGAGCAGTTTAAAGTGGCCACTGCACTGTAGCCAAATAGCCTCGCGACGATTAAGACAAGGCGTGTGAAGTGATTTATTATACATACTTTGAGTTTAAGTCTATTATTGCGCCCCCTTTTTAAGAATTCAGTATCACTTCACTCACAAGAAGATTCTTGATCTATATTTAGGTCATTTAAGGATAAGTACCTGGGCGACCGAGCTTCGCTAGAAGTTCTTTTTTGTTGGTATTTTTTAGATAAAAAAAACTAAAATCTTAAATAAATACAAAAAAAAAACAAAAGTAAAAATTTTGTATCCGACCGGGATTCGAACCCGGACACCTATGATTGTCAATCTTGCACCTTGGCCGCTTGACCATGATGCTAATGCTAATAAATTATTATAAACCATATTTTGCGTGGATTAATGCGAAAGAAAACCGCATGAAAACTCGAAAATACGCGTTTTCCCAGATATAAGACTAATCTAGATCGATTTTTCGCTCCCGAAATCCTCCACATACAAAATTTCTGCGAAATCATTAGAGTCGTTTCCGAGATCGCTGGTATAAATAAATAAAGATACAAGAATTGCTCGTTTAAGTACATATATTAGATTAGATAAACTTCACTTGTTGAAAGCTTTCGAATTTGATGGATGAGTTTTCGATTAATAATAATAATATCAATTTTATGATAATTTAATACAAATAATTTCTAAATTTGTGAATTGTCCGGAGCTGATTTGCCTTGTAAGTGACATTGAGTTTAAATTATTAGTTTTATATCCCAGTAAAAAAATTGATAATCTTACACATCATTTCAAATCATGAAATTATAAATAAACTCAATTATAATTATAAAATAATTACTCTACAACTCAACACCTGAATGACAATACCGATTCATTAGCGGAAGAATAAGCCAACTCTGTTATTATTAATAGAGGAGATAAGACGAGGTTTTATGTATTTTAAGAAGTTTTAGCACTTCAACCCCAACAGCCAAGAGTTTCTAATGCAAATAGTTCATACTAAATTTTTATTAGGTAAAAATACATTAAATACGAGATGCGGTATGCAAATTAAACAATTATCCTAATTTCCTAATCAGGTGACAATGTCTAATTGCCACCTGCATAGTAATTTATTACTTTCCCGAGAATCGATCCTGCGAGCTTGATAGTATCAACAAAAACATTACTTAAGTGCTATGCAGCTTTACTAAAAATATATCAAGGATAGGACAAACTTTGTCATAACAGATTGGTACGCGTAGTTTAAAGAACGATTATTTTTTCACTCGGCATATAAATTATGGTAAAGGTTAAATAAATAACCAATGTAGGTCCAAGAAATAATTTCATCGTAATAAATGATGTGACGTTGACGTGGGTATATTTAATAGTCACAAATAATGGCTCAGTACAAAATGCTTCTGTCATTAGTTAACATGTTGATATTAGCTGAAGACTGATAAATATTTTAATTTTTATAATTTACGACCATGTTTGGTGAATATTTTCATAAATTCATTGAGATAGTCGATGTATATATTATTTAATTAGTTGGATAAACATAGATATAGATTTTCTTTTTTTTTTCTTTTTTTTTAAGTATTAAAACCTTCCGTGGACCTTAAGAAATTTATACAAAAAAATAAATTAGCCGAATTGGTCCAGCTATTCTTGAGTTATGCGCTGACCAATATTTAATTTTATTTATACGAGTATAGATAAATAGATTTTAACAATATTATAGAGTTTGTACAAACATAATCTAACACAAAATTTTGAGTATTAACAGAAAAATATAAGGTTATGATTGATGATTTTTGTATTACCTTCTTTTGTTTTTAGTTTTATAGTTATATTTTCCACATATCTGAAATTTAAGTTATGCATTTTAAAAATAATGTTTTAATTGGTTATTGAATGACATATTCTATTTAGAATATTTTTAGATGAATCTTTATAGAAATGTAATTCTGAAGTAATTCGTAGAAGAAGCGAAAGCATTCGTCCCATTTTTGTGTCAACATGATATTTGCAAACAATGCGTGATGCTTACCGCCCTATTGTACTCATATTTATTCAATGAATTGTTGAAAATTTCGTAGAACGGAAAGAAATCCATTTATCATTTAAATATATGTATATTCTTTAAAGCTATTTCAACTTTTATATAGTATGTTTTGTTCGTGATGAATGCGAATTGTTGTTAAAAATTCATTTTTCATTTATATCAATTTGCAGGTTATTTTTTTATTTACACATTTTAATTTATGGTTTAAATTAATATTTACGGTTTAAATATTAAGTATATAAATGTTACGTAAACATAACTTTAACTTTCATAAAGAAAATTAATTGAAAACGACAAAAAATATTAGTTCATGAGTAAGTAAGAAATCTTCTTGACAGAATTTGGTCACGGCTCCATATCTCACGTAGGCTAAAAAACTGTCAGTAGTTATAAATATACATTCCTTATTCCTTACGCTCTCAAACTGCAGTACAATGACATTACAATACGACCAGTGAGTCAGCTGCAAGAACGAAACTTTTAAATGCCTCTCGAAGCACTGAGGTGTAACACCAACATCTTCTTAATTTTTAACTGCTACAGAGAATTTTTGACGACACGTTTGGCTCAGTTTGTAGTGAATTGCTGTGCCAACGGTCGCGGTTTCGATTCCCGCTGGGGGCATTCATTTGTGTGATGAGCACGGATGTTTGTACTTTAGTCATGGGTGTTTATATTTATAATATGTATGTATTTAAAGTTATATATGTGTAGTGTATCAACTATCTGGTATCCATTACACAAGCCTCGTAGCTGATAATGGAACTAGATGGTGTTGTGTGTTAATGTCCCAACATATTTAGAATTTTCTTTACAATGCTCAAAACACTAAACTTGGCTTAACCTGGGCCTCGAACCTAAGACCTTAGAAACTACATTCAAACGTGCTAGCCACTTGATCAACAAATCATCAATAATTACTAATCCATTCCAGTAATTATGTAGAGCAGATGAGAATTACCATGGAATTGACTACACAAATGATATGAATATTAGTAATAATCTCTAAATTTATATTTCAATTTGCGGTATTTAAACAAGCTTTAACAGTGTCTCGTTATGATTAACAGTGTTATAATTTATTATTTCATGATTATTTTCACGTTATTCAAGTAAATGAGAAGGAAATTTAATAAACGTATGATTATTATATTAAAACTATGAGTATTTAGCACAATATGTTACCGTACTGTAATGTGTTTCGGGATTATTTCTATATGCATTAACAATTATATATTTAACTAGCATTTCCCGCGGCTCCGCCCGCGTTCAGATTATCAAAAACTAAATTCTTAGGCTTTACACATTAGTATACTCTTACATATCTATACCACTTACATTTCTTAATGTTAATTTGTCGCGAAACAGGGATTGATTAGCGCTAGTTAGTAATATTTTCCAAATCGATTTTCAAAAGAAAGTGTAATAAGTAAATAATTCTAAGCAAATGCTTTTTATTATTTCATATGGCTCGGCTAATATGATTAAAGTCGTAAGTATTTTATTATGTCCTTTAAGCCTTTACCTTCCAAGAAATGGTGTCAAAAAAAACTGAAAAAGTTTAGGTATAACAGTTCCTAAAATACTTTTGCAAAGTTATTGAGATATGGAATATTTTTAGTTACCCGCTTTGTCAGTTTAACAGCCATTAACTTGTTTTCCACTTATTTTTACGGTTGATAAATTGAGTCGATATTGCGGAAACGTAAATATTATTCGTATTTATTTTAGTGTTAACCTAACAAAACACGTAAGTACGGAAAACAACACAGAATTTTGCTATACGAAACCTATAATGCGCGAGTTGGATTTGCATTTGCCTAATTTTACATTAAAAGATAAAATAAATATATTAACATTATTTACTAAACAATAAAAATTTACAAATATTTTCATTTGAAAATTGTTTCGACCAACAAAATATTACTTATATGTTACTAAATTATAAAGCCAAAAAGTATGTTTTATTGATGATTTGAATACTGGCGGAGCCGCGGGTAATTTAGTACCTAGTAATTCTAATAAAGTCATAGAAAGGTCATATGTGTACATTATTATTATTTTTTTGATTAAAACTACGTATTTTAAAAACACATGGCGACATCTATTGTCAAATATCTAAATGACACATAAATAAATTTTCGTCAAAATAACTATTTTAATGAACAAAATAGCGCTATTGATATTTCTTTTAGGATAAGATTTTTTAATAGTTTTAACATATTAAGTTACCTTGCTAAAATGTTAATAGTATCATCTTGCTTTTATTTTAACCAGTTTTTGTATTTTTTCTCAGAAATGAGATACTTTCCTGCTGTAATAAGTATCCTATGCATTGACCCGGATAACCTGCTATCACCATACCAAATTTCATCTAAATCCCTCCATTGGTTTTGCTGTGATGCAGTTACATACAGACAGACAGACAAAAATTCTAAAAACTATAGATTCGGCCTCTATATCGCTAATAATGAATATTTCAATAAGATTTTCCGAAAAATATTGAATGTACGGATTCGGCTTAGTTACAATTTTATTATGTGTATAGTTACTCATTTATAAAATCAAAAGTTTGTTTTATTGATAATTTCAACACGGGCGGGGCCGCGGGTAATTTAGTAGTAGGTAATTCTACATACATTCATACATTCATTTTTTTGGAATTAAAACTACATATTTTAAAAACACATGGCGACATCTATTGTCGAGTATCTATAATAAATACACATAAATAAATATTAATTAAAATAACTATTTTAATGAATAAAATAGCGCTATTGATAATTTGATTTTCAAGATAAGCTATTTTTGATAGTTTTTACCATATTTAGTTAATTACCTTGCTAAACTATTTATAAATAGAATCATCGTGGTTTTATTCCAACCAGTTTTTGTGTTTTTTCTCAGAAAGTAGATATTTTCCCGCGGTAAAAAGTATCCTATATGTTGACCCGGATAACCAGCTATCATCATACCAAATTTTATCAAAATCCCTCCAGTGGATTTTCTGTGATGCGGTAACAGACAGACAGACAGACAGACAGACAAAAATTCTAAAAACTATAGATTCGGCCTCTGTATCGATAATAATGTCTATTTCAATAAGATTTTCCAAAAAATATTTAATGTACAGATTCGGCTTAGTTAGAATTTTATAATATGTATAGATTAACAGATGTTTGATACTTATAATATATCTTGTCTTTTTAGTACTTAAAATTAATTAATATAGATTAATTAGATATAATAGCAAATTCCACTCACCCTTGCTTCACCACTTCACTAGAACTATTTCGTGCAGGATAAAATGTTATCACTATGTTACTTTAGACCCCATAAATGATCATAGTACAAAAAATATATTGATCTATGGCTAGCTAAGTGAATAAACAAATAGACAGACAAACATATTTTCTTATTTTTAATAATATTTTTTTCATAAATGTGTATAAGATAAAAATAATGTGTGTATGTTGAAGTTGATCAGTAATGATTTTCCCATAAAAACCGCTTTGGGCAGAAACAAATGATTAAAATTTATTTCACTTATTGCGTCCATCGAACCAATGATCTTACTTAAAATAACTTATCTTTTCTTGCTACAATTCCACACGCATATGTACAGTAACAATGAAGTGCATATTTGTTTTGTATATATGTATTATAATCTATACTTTACACTATTATAAAAAGGCAGAGTTTGTTTGATTGTTTATTTGAACGCTCTAATCTCAAGAACTACTAATCCGATTTGAAGAGTTCTTATTGCTTTAGATAACCCTTTTATTGAGGAAGGCTAAAGGTTATATCTCATCATGCTACTACCCAAGGAAGTGGAGCAGTAATATAATATTATATAGTCTATCTATTCCATACTAACCGTTAGTATATTTTTAATTTCTATGCAGTTTCATTTCTTGTAAATAAAAGTACTTATCATATTATTTTATAAGCCATAGCTTAAATTAGACAGTTTAAATTAGATTGCAAAGCATTTCTCGGTACACTATTACATGTATACATGTGACAGTACATATTACCTTAGACACGCTGGCTATCGCCATTTGCTGTAATATAATGTAAAAAATGTAGAAAATACACTAGAACCTCTCAAGACATAAAAGTACAAGTTAGATTCTCGCACCAATGATTCTGTACAATAAACAAGTAATATAGTTTTTATCACAACTATGTCAACCATAAAATTAAGTTTGTCGGTCATAAAATTTTATTACATTTCTAGAAACGGACGTCTTGACATATCCGCAATATTTTTTTGTAATATTTACAAATTTTGTGGGTAATATTATATGAAATTTATTTATTACTACATCTGTCATATTGGTCAAGTTCTTGGATTCGATTTTTACCAGTAAAGCAAACTTTTAGAAGAGTGAGACATGTTGACCTTACAATATAAAAACAGTAACTTGCGTATAGAATAAAGAAGATATTAGTGATTAGCCGTATATAAGATAACTGGTATGTAAAACTAGCCAAGTCAAATCTTGAACTTCAATTTATCCTAAGTTATCTACTCTGTGTAAATAATTCGTCTGTTCAAATTTAAGAAGTTCTATTTTTAAATAGCAAACACTTTTGTAACAGATAATATATTTTGTTTTACATTAATTTTAGAATTTTGTATGGTCTTACGAGTTCTTAGTAGGCAGTGGTAGCCCAGTGGTAACGCGCTCGCTTGGGAAACCGAGTGAAGCAAGTTCAAATCCCAGGTCTCGCATCTCTGATATTTTCATGTGCGAATCAAATCCAACATGATTACCACTTGTCTTAACAGTGAAGGAAATCATCGTGAGGAAACCAGCAGTGGGATGTTAAAAAGGTCTGAACACATGTTCTTATGAAAAAATTTCAGCATTATCTACAGAACTTGGCACCCAGTTAGATGTTCCCTTTTCTTTTGTCGGTGAAGTGGACTACCACGCATATTCTTAATATATATATATATATATATATATATATATATATATATATATATATATTGTTTCTTTTTAATATCATACTTACTACGCGGGAATTATTACTATCATTTTAAAAGTATGTGAAAACAAAAAAAAACCTTTGCAGAAGGAATCCTTTTCAAGCAGGACTTGATTCAAAATGATTCGAGATTCGAAAGCATTTTTATATATTCAAAAAGATCAAAGGGAAAAATATTAAAATACTCATACCTACGGTTTATTTGTCAAGAGAAATTCATCTTTGAAGGTGTTTACTATGTGTGGAATAAAACTGTGGCGTATTCACAGCGCGATGCTTGTTGACTCACTTGCTTTCGAAGACCTGTTTTATAACGCTTGATCGTGCTAGATGAAAAACATGAAATTGTAATAATGGAGATTTTTATAAGGTTTGTTTATATACATTTTTGTTTAAATATATTTGAAAGAACGAATATTACAAATTACGTTATCTAGAATAGTTATGTACATAATATTATGTGAAAATAACAAGTGAACGATTTTTAATACGTCATCTACCACAACAAAATATATTAATTACTAACGAAAAATAAATACGCTTTAACCGTTAGTATAGATTTCTCAGAGATGAGATATTTTCCAGCAGTAAAATTATTCTATACGTTGACCCGGATAACCAGCTATCATCATACCAAATTTCATCAAAATCCCTCCAGTGGTTTTTTCGTGATGCGGTCACAGACAGACAGACAGACAAAAATTCTAAAAACTATAGATTGGGCCTCTGTATTGATAATAATATCTATTTCAATAAGATTTAAAAAAAAAAATATTTAATGTACAGATTCGGCCTAGTTACAATTTTATTATATGTACAGATTAAGCATTTTTGAGCATTGAAAATTCATACTAAATAAACTGTTTTAAATGTAAACACGCCCTAAGAATATGTCTGGACAAATATGTATATTACTCGAGCCAACTTTATCAAAACAGCACACGGTTGAAAATTGAAAAAAAAACGTAAAAAAGCGTAATCCTTCAGTACTTTTCATATTCGCTCACACGTGTCACGCGTCGTCTAAGCCGATTTTTATTACATTTCAATGCATATACTGTATAATTCTAAGTAATATAAGGGAAAATGACGACTGCAGGTATTAGGGGCTTTTATTATACGTTCTTATAATGAAATTTACGATTCATCATATTATAAGTGTTATAAAATCTAACCAAATAGATAGGTAAAACATTATTATCAGTTGTATCGTCAACGCATTGGATTAACTTCTAGTTGATACTTGCGTAGGATACATAGAAATTATTGTATTTTATTATCATTGTAAGCAAAAATATTACCTTAATAAAAGCAGCTCTGACCGACTCTTCTGATAGAACTTACAATACTGAGAGAGAAGAGATAATTTACTTTAAATGATGAATAAGACAGTGATTGGCATCTAGCAAGTAAATGACATATGAAGTCCGCGAACTCGCGTTTAGCCAGCGTGGTGGACTATGGCTGGTTTTCCCCTCGTATTGAAGGGAAACTCGCGCCCAGCAGTGAGCCGTTAAAAAAGGCTGAATACAATTTAAATGACACTTTAAAAGTCTCTTTGATTATAATGTATTTCGTCATGATTTAATTTATTAAAAGCCATATTTCTTCGTACAAAACTACACGAAACCGAAAAAAAAAACATTTCTTAAGTTATTTGGTAATAAATAATTTATTAATGCCTAAGTCAAAATATTTCTGTAACGATACAATATTAATACAAATTTTAATATTACAAATTGTATAATAATATATAATAATAATATACTTAAAATTGTGTCTGAATAAATTAACTGTAGGTGTATGTTCCGCAAAGCATTATGTTTCCACTCCACTCGGCCGACACAAACGTTTAAATCGACGTAGAATTGTAGCGATTCACATAATTACAGCCTCGATTACATTACACGCCCACTTGCGGTAATCTGACATCAATACTCAATTGTGGCTTCTAATGTTAAATTACCCTGTTTTATATAAATTGTACTGTAAACATGATAACCAAGCTATTTTGAGGTAACAAGCTTAAATAACTTAGTATTGTACAAAAACTATCTATTTGTTATAAAATTTTCCCGAGTGTTATTCGTATCGTATTATTATTCAGCCCTTTTCAACGTCCCACTGTTGGACACGGGCCTCACTTTATTACATGGGGAACTAGGCTATAGTTCACTACGCTGGCCAAATGAGGATTGGCGGACTTCACATGTCTTTCGAAAACTTCCTAGATTCTCTCAGACATGCAGGTTTCCACACGATGTTTTTCTTCAACGTAACACACGTGGTAATCATCAAATAAAATATCAGAGGTGCGAGACCCGAGATTTTAACCCGCTTGATTTGGAGTCTACCTACCCAGTGACTAGTCTAGTCATTAGGTTATCATTGCTTACTAGTAGATTTATATATTGTAAACTAAAATCCTGTCTCATTAAGACACGGTTGTGATGATCATGAAACGAATGTGATTTGAATATAATGATCATTTTATTCTATTTAGCAAATATTTGAAGTGATTCAATGCATAAAATCATTTCAAGAGATTTCTAAGAGATAAGATATTTTCCCACATTAAAAAATAATCTATATGTTTACTCGGATAATCAGCTATGAAACCAAATTTCATCGAAATCCCTCCAGTGGTTTTTACGTGACGCAGTCACAGAGAGACCGACAGACGAAAATTCTAAAAACTATAGATTCGGCCTCTGTATCGACGATACTATTTCAGTAAGATTTTCAAAAAAATATTTAATGGACAGATTCGACTTAGAATTTTATTATATGTATAGATAAGTTTTTTTTTTCATTAATTTATTATCTCTGAACGCTTCTTCGCTGCTATACTTAATAATAGTAAATTTTTTTTGGCATGTAGTCTACCAGCTTTTGCTCGCGGCTTCGTTTGCGTGAGAAGTGGGGCAGGGATAAAGAATAGCCTATATCCGATTCCAGGATGCAATCCTGCCAAATTATATCGAAATATACATAGCAGTTTAAGCATGATGAGGTAACAGACAAACTTACTTTTACACTTATAATACTATTACTATGGATACCATGCATAGTCTATACCTAGGAATCAATTCCTGTTACGCTGATATTTTATTAAAATGTTAAACAATTGCGAGATATCAGCGCAAAATAAAAGTTAGTGAAGGGCCTAAGCAAAGACAGGACGGGTCTGTAGTAGGATAATAATTGTGAGATATAAGGGTACGTGAATTATGGGGAAGGGTAAAGAGGCTATATAAATAACAACTTGTTTAGAAGACGATCCCACAGATGGTTGAAGCGTATGAGATGAGACAGTTTTATAATCTCCATATTTCGTTTAGCGGTAAACTCATGATGTGTACATACAAATTGTATCATATTATAACCAAAAACACACAAGGCTCTCCAGTTGGCACGTATTTATGGAAGCCAATTATCACTTTGGCATCCGTCCAATGCAATTTTGGAACTAAACACGACGTATTCTACCGAGACGGCTTGGTCTTTTTCTCAGAACGTGGAGGAAATCAAATATGATACATAGCACCAGCCGATATTACCATTAATATAGCCTCTAAATAATCTTTTCGTGATATTTTTAAAATTTATTAATTTTATGTCAATTTTCAGTGTAAAAGAGAAAACAAATAGGACAATGTAAGACCATCAAGCCCCAAATTCAGGATTATTTTATTCTTGATGAGTTAAATGAATGTACAAGATCTTATTAAACAAATGTTAAGAGATAAAAATTACAATTGTATTAAAATAGTACATTTATTAAAAACTTAAAAAAAAAATAAAAATCGACTTCCAGGCACTGAAAAGTAAAAAATAACTAAACAGGGGTTTTCATTTAGAATAGATACCTAATCAGATATTTTCGATGTCGGTGCCAGCCAATACAAATCAAAGCACACCGACTTTTCAAATTTTTTTCTATACCGAAAATGCGCATTTATTTCAGCCAAAGTGAGAATAACAGTATAGAGTTGTCACTTTAAAATTTTTCTTTGTATATATGGTACCACTATGTTACAGATAAAGATCACAGTAAATAGTAAAGGTAAGGTTCAGAGTACTTTTTATTACTCTAGTTTTGCTTTCTTGTAAACACGTCAAAAAAGTAGTCTTGGAATTCAGGATATAATTACTAGAGTCTGGCCAACGAAAGCGTGTCCTGGAGTTTTCTTAAAAGTTTTGATATGGCAACATATTTAAGCTGCCAAAGGCACGTCAAACTTCAAAGTCTCTAGATGCTCTGGTTTTAAGCGTTGTTAGTAAGCTGTGTACATTTTTGTGCATAAACTAATGGGTACATATCTATAACATGAACAACAACTTAACGATTAGGTACTTAATTTTGAAGCACGGCACCTACATTTTTTTTGTGGTGTGTTCCTTAAATTAGAAATTAATTTCGCAAACAACTATTATATAAATTAATTATTGTCATAAATACAAAAAATACTCATGTATCAAAACATATTTCTCTTACTATAGTTAGTATTACCATATAAAGATTTTTTGAATTTGCCGCGTTTTCAGGTCACGGTCTCGTTGGCCAGACTCTACTTCTGTTCCCTCTCATGTCAATTTTATCATTCTCATTCACTTTCGTATTCACATACCTTTAAATTTATAAAATTGGTGTGGTAAAATCTTTATCAAGTTTTTTTTACAAAAAATAGCATAATATACATTACCATAGATATATTCCATCTGTGTACTTAATTCCATCTAAATCCGACCAGCCGTTCAGAAGTAACAAACATCCACACCAACTTTTTCATAGTAATGTGATTTAAGTTAAAAACCATAAAACAAATGCCCATACAGTTAAACCTTTCAAAATATTCCAAATAGCACTACATTTAATCATGACTAAATCATTTGATCGCTTGTAATTGCTGGCAGGTTCAAAATTGGCTAATCTGATACCTAGGATTGCGCGCTTCGCTACCAACCGATCGATTAATGTATTAACTAGGATCTGTCGTTTATTTGCTGTCTGAGCTTAGCTTGACCGTGATGAAAATAAATATAGGTTCATCGCTTTTAAGTCGATCTAATGTTTTTGGAGTGCTCTATGTCAATTTATTGAGTAAAACTACTATCGTTTATTCAATTCATCAATTTTCTATTAGATGAAAACTTTTTATGCTAATTAGTAATGTATCTTGATTTTTAGTTTGTTTTTATCCTTAAGTAGTTGGTAGAATAACTTACTCCTTTCATTTTTTATAAAGGTTACGATATAACAGCACAATCTATGTCAATTCTTTAATCTATATAGATAAATAAAATTGGAGTGTCTGTTTGTAATATTAAAGTAACCGCTTTTTACTAAATGCATATGGATGTATACACGGTACACATACCAAAACAACATTTTTTACAATTTTCGTCTGTCTGTCTGTCTGTTTGTTCCGGATAATCTCCGAAACGGCTGGACCAATTTTGATGGGACTTTCCTTGGCAGATAGCTGATGTTATAACGAGTAACTAAGGTTACTTTTATTTTAGAAAAAGAATCAGGGTTCCGCGAAAAAAAATTAAAACCCATGAAATTGCGAACAAAATCCGGTTACTGCGTACGCACCCAAGCGAAGCGAGGGTAAATCGCCATATAATTTAAATGAATATCTTAGGAGTAGCAAGCTACTATTTATGTATAAACATAGCTAGCCGTGAAAACGTACCTAGAAACGAACGCGAGCGAAGCAAGCATGAGTCGCTAGTCCGTTATATATTTAGAACTGCATGATTTCTTCGCCTCCGATATATTAAAAAGCTAATTATTGAGATGGCTATAACGTTATGTACGAGTACATATATAATAATAATCTATGATTAAAACTATTCCACTAGTCTTCAAAGATGTGCGCTGGATAGTGACTTCTAAAACTACTTTTTCTTCTACCTAAATTGGGAAAATATAATAGGATAGTATACTAGGTAGCAGGAATCTTTACTTCTCCATGTCATCCATCCATTGTCTGTGCCTTTTTAGAGCTCTTTTTGTTTTATTCCAATTATGAATATAAATAGTTACCTTTGCATACTGTTTAAGATTTTTGAAGAAATTCAATTAAAAGTTCATTTTTCTGTCAGAAATGGGATGTAGGAGCCCGTTTAAGTGAGGTTGACTTCTGATTTTAGAAGAAATTTTAAGTTATTAATCCTCAATCTGGAAAAAGTTAAGAGAACAAACAACAAGAGAGGTAACATATCAAGAAAGGTTTAACGTTAGGATAACATTACATCTAAAAGAATTTAAAACGTAAGTTATAACAAAATATTTTAAAGTTATTATATTATGTAATACTAGCAGAACCCGCGGCTTCGCCCGCGATCAAACTTTATTACTTGCAAAAATAAGGAAAACAAATTTCATTTTAGCGTTCGTAACTCTAAAAATTCAGTGTCTTAAAAGATGTTACGCGTATATTCAGTAAATAAATTTACACTTTAAGTATTTATCAAGCTCTACTACCTGTATTTTTTTTCGAAAAAAAAAGTGATATTTGTATTGTTTTAGTTGTCATTTTAAAGATAAATATCATTTTCCATGCATCAATTACAGAGTTTCTTGCAAACTTTCATCCCCTATTTGACAGCCTTATGGGATGAATTTCAAAAAATATTGAAATATGTATTCATTTAATTGTATTCAAGAGCATTCATATCAAGTTTCAAGTAATTCTGATCATAAATAATTGTTTGCCGATATAAACTTTATCACCCCCTTTTTCCTCTTAAAGGATAAATTTCAAAAAAAATCTAATACATATATTTCTAATTTTTCATCTTAAAGCTACATACCACTTTCTATGCATTTCACGTTAAGAATGACAGAGTTTCACACAATCTTATATCACCTATTTTACCCCCGAAGAGGATGAATTTCGAAAAATCCTTTCTTAGCGGGTGCCTACATCATATAAGAAATACGTTCTCCAAATTTCACGTTTCTACGACCAGCGGTTTAGGCTGTGCGTTGATCGATCAGTCAGTCAGTCAGGACAAAGCATTTTATGTATATATAGATATTAGAAACTCAATTAAAATTATAAAATGTTACCGATAAAGTGCAGTTTTTATCAATATCAGGATACGTGGTACTTTCCGCTTTCTTTCTTTATCGCAAAAGCATTGTATTTATACCTAAATTTTAAACCTACGTAACAAGCGGACGCCAAATGCCAGTAGCGCTATACTTTAAAAGCATATATATATATAACTCGACAGCTGAAACCGTAAAAATTGTTTAGTTCAGGTGTCGAGTTTCATAAAACTTCCCACTTTCCCACTGACTAGCAATACAAGTCCAAAAATAAAAAAATAATATAAGTCTGTATTAGCATACTTTATAATACTAACTAAATTCTACATACATGTAGCGCATTACACCTAAATTGCTTTTTCATTTATTCATATTTGAAATTAACCTAAGCATATTCGAGGGTTAATATAAAGGCACCCTTTAAAGAGCAGATAGAAATAAGAACTCTACTTTATTAAAGGCTCTTTCACAGTACAGAAAAAAGGTTCCTAAGAATTAAACCCCACTTTATAATAATGAGATATTTATTATACTTAAGTTGCTTTGCTTGTATCTCATGTACTTACATTTGTAAATATATGTACATATATATATGTATGTAAAAACTCTTTAAAATATTATTGGAACTAGAAAACTGTACACTATTGTTGTTATTGGAGATTAGGAAATCTTCCTCACACTTAAAATACATAGTACCTGTACAATAACTTAAATATATATCTTATAGATCTCTGCCTTGTAATCTGTATAATATCTATAAGAGTACTTACATAAGTTTTAATCACAGTCCTAGCCCTAATGTCCTCCAGAGCGATTTCGACCACAGCAGCTAATCTCTTTAAGACTAACCATCTGCGCAGATTAAATTTTAGTGCATAAGTACTAGCAAATATAATTATGGTCTTTACACCTTCACTTTCAAAGTCCGGTGGGATAACAGTTTCGGTAAAAGCTTAGGCCAATTTAATTAAGACTATCCTGGGACTCGAACCCAGGACCCGCATTTCTAAAGCCTTCCGTTATTCACTGAACCAACTAGGCAGTAGAAATTTGTATATCTTAAATTAGTTTTAGTGGACTCATTGCTGTATTCTTCAGTTACAACAATTGTGTTCGCTTTGTTTAATTTGTGCATCTACGAGTATATCGTGACCTAATAGAACGTGTAACTCTTACTGGCGATAAAAACACAAAACCACGACAAAAATTTATAATACCTTTAATAAATAACCATTATAAAACTGCTGCAAATTCTAGAAAATGTTCCTTTTTCGAAACTATTTCATTACAATCTTTCCAATCCGCAGTCCTTGCTAACAATGGATATAGGTGACCGCAGCGGAAATCCGAGCGAGCGGGGTGTCAGCCCGGTTAACTAATTGGGTGGAGCGGGTCGGATGTGCGAACAAGGCAAATGAAGATTTATCATTTCCCTCGGCCCTTCGCTGGTCACCCGGCCCTTTATTTTTGATTTTATAATTTCAAATGCGTGGAGTTTCTAGTATTGCTATTTTATGATTCCTCATTCATTCTGACGTAATTATTTCATGCATAAAACCGCTGATGATGATGTAAGGTGAATATTAACATCAGATGATGTGGTTTTTCTACATAGTATGCTTTACTATATACGTATTATACTACAAAATATGTATCCTTTCTTCTCAACGCACATAGCCTAAAATAATAAAAAAAATATAGAGAGATACAGATAATTGGTCTGTTTCAAGCATTCGTGTTTCCTGCCACCTATAATATGAGTATCTTCAAGGCAGTATTGAATAGGCATCTTCTAGGTTAGCGCGCTCCAACCCAGACCTCATCAGTGCCTCCCAGGGTTGATTGTCGTCAAGCGCAAGCTTATCTATAATAAAAGAACCCCGTATTATAATTTTGTTATATTACGTATAGATGAAGTTTCTACCTACCTGTTAGGACTCTGAGTCTGATTCATCGTTACCGTCCACGTCCATTGGAGCTAGTGTGGTGATTACACTGTATTCCTATAATCACATCAAGGTAAGGTGATTAAATATTTTTTTCTCGCTTAACCCTCAACCCGTCGCGTGGGGTTTTGAGCTCAACGTTTAAAAAAAATCTTTTGAACATACAACTATCCGAGGCACAAGGAACCTCATGTCCTAAAAGGGTTTCTAGTCGATGACACATCATAGCAAATGTTACTTTGCGCTCTAGGGTTGTGAGTGACGGACATCTTTTTGCGAAAAGGGTCTTCAAAGGCCCCACGCACTGACTCGCATAAGTAAAATAATACTTTGAATGGTTATAATATAATCATTTACCTTTTTTCCCTGAAGCACATCTTTTATATTCTTTATTTTACATGTCACTTTTTTATTAAACAGAACTTCTTTATATAAATGTCAAATAAATTAAATTACTTGTAGTAGTAAAACGAATAGATTCTTCGTTTTATTTCATGAAAACATCTTGTCTCTTAGACTTAGACGTGACATAATGATATAGAGTAGTAGGTATAGTCGTATACCGACAGTACTTGATCTCTTTGCAATGGTCAAAACTATTATATTTAACTTGCTGTAGTCTATTAATTTCAAATAGTTATAATACTAAAAAAACTATAAAATGGTTCAAACAGTTCTATAAACACGGTTCAAAGCAGTACTTTTCTAGCTTCTACAGATTGTCTTGAAAATTTCAATGATAGTCATCTTTAATATCTATGGTAATAATCTATACATATAATAAAATTTTAACAAAACCGAATCTGTACATTAAATATTTTTTGGAAAATCTTATTGAAATAGACATGATTATCTATACGGAGGCCTATTCTATAGTTTTTAGAATTTTAGTCTGTCTGTCTGTCTGTTACCGCATCATGGAAAAACAACTAGAGGGATTTTGATGAAATTTGGTATGATGATAGCTGGTTATCTGGGTCAACAAATAGGGTACTTTTTACTGCGGGAAAATATCTCATCTCTAAAAAATCTGTACTAAACGTTAAAACGTAAGTAGGAACGAACCCGAGCGGAGCGAGTTTGAGTCGCTAGTTTTACAATATAAATCAAAAACATGGGGTATATGCAGTATTGTGAAACAGCTAAACAGATTTGCATGAAAATGTTTACACAGATAGGCGACAGTTAGTAATAAAATTTGCCAAGAGATTATGCCTATATAATATCATAAATACATAAGGGCAACTTGTGTCGATAGTAAGGCTATAAATCTGAGTAAGATTTATATAATAAAACTTTACGGAGGTTAATAGATCCATATGGGGTTAAAAAAATCTCTATAGGGTTACGTGTTGAATGGACAGACAAGCAAGCGAGTCAATGTTACGATGTTATAAGATCGAAGTAATGTTTAAATTTTTTTATCTTCAATTTATCGGGAAATAATTTTGGATATAAATAAAAGACAAGAATAGTATGTAATCAAATCTTGATAACCGATTTTAATTCACTTTTAAGTATCGTATCAATTTTTGAAACTATTAAGCATTTGAATTCGAATATAATAGAGCTCGGAGTGTGATGCAACTTTTTAACGGGTTCTAGTAAAACCTCCGATTTTGGACTAATTGGATACGTTTTGACGAGCCCTACATTACAATTGGCCAAAAGCAAATATTTTTTGTTTTATAAATCTATAAATATTTTATTGCATACGTTACTTACGTTTTCCTTTGTAGTAGATACTAAGGAGAAATAAGATGAAATGTAACTTATAACATTGTTAATAAAGCCTGTTATTATATTATACGTTAATGATATATAATGCGACAATTGGCCAACTTATCTTTTTTCTTCGCATCTTTCCTAATCTTTCTTTCACAGAACTGATCAATGTACTATATTGCGTATAGATTTATGGCCCTTATAAAATATTCCGGCAATAGTATCCTGGTATATCAAATAGTTGAAATAGGTTTATTGATAACTATCACCCCTAGATGATTCTTTAAATTGACATAACTTTTTTATTTAGGAACCGATTACCACACTACATTAGTGAAAACCGCACCCAAATCGATTTAGCAATTTCTAAGATCAGCGTGCACAAACGCACAGACAAACAGACAAACCGATAAATAGTCAAAAAAACTAAAAATCATTATTTTGGGTTCTATTGCGTTAATAAAGATCCCCAATAATAGTTTTTCTCAAATATCTGCCATGTACAGACAGCGATCAATTACAATTTTATTATATGTATAGATAACTCAAGCCTTTCTAACGTTTCAGTGATGGGCACAGGCCTCCCTTCAATATCGGGCCATAGTTTATTAGTCTGGCTAAATGCAGTTTGGTGGACTTCATGTGTCTTTCAAGACCTAGTTGAATCCTTTCAGTTATTTAGGTTTCCTTAGAATATTTTCTTTCACCGTATAAGGCAATTGTAATTATATTGAAAGTGAAATAAAGTAAATCTCAGAGGCACGTGTTTTCCAAGACACAAATAGTTTTTTAATAACATTCAAGATACTGTACTAAAAACATATATATGTAAAACAAATTAACATAATGCATTTAGCATTATAAATAATAAATAATAATAAATATGTTGGGACATTAAACACACAGCACCATCTAGTTCCATGTTAAGCTACGAGGCCTGTGTTATGGATATCAGATAGTTGATACACTGCACATAATATATAACTTTTAATACATACATATTATAAATATAAACACCCATAACTGGAATACAAACATTCGTGCTCATCACAGAAATAAATGCCCCCAGCGGACTCGAACCCGCGATCGTTGGCACAGCAAGGAGGGTCACTACAAACTGAACCAAACGTGTCGTCAATGCACATATCTTTTACATATAACAGTATTAATCTCATAGAAATATACCAATTGTCCAAAATAGTAAATATTCAATAATGATTTATTGAGAACTGTAAGGTAATATCGTGCAATAATGGAGCAAACGCACTGAACCAAACAATATGGACAAATGGCAGCTGATTTTGTAGCAATTAAACTGTGAATGAGATTATTAGCAGGGAGAATGATCAACGACCGGTCGGCTTGAAGTGAATTAATTTCACCATTTTCGAATACACGATGCTAGTTCGCGGTATTTATGCAATGGGTGTTTATGTTTGTGTTGGGTGTTTTTGTGTATTTCTATTATTTCTTTTTGTGTTAGTTATTTTTTATACTAATATACTAAATGTGAAAATAGGTAATGAGAGAGATACAGAGATGAGTAATGACGATTGAAATTCGAAATGGGCGTATTCATAAAATATACTGCTGTCGTATATTTACTGCATTAAACTTTTAATATCACATACTCTACAACATGCAATTGGTGAAAATAATATATGCTTTTCTTTTTGTTTTGTAAAAAAGTTGGTTACAAAATAAACATCTTAATATTTTTAAAGTATAAAAGGAAAGAAAACAATGTTACCATAATATTTTTATATCCCATATTAAAAGGCCGTATTCTATTACTTAACCGCAATGCAGCCCCAATACAGATATGGGTACGAAAGTGTGAACCATTAAAATAATATCCCTCAAGGAATTTAAGTGTGTCTCCAGAACAGAGCGCTCAATAAGAAAATGACTGCAGAAGAGCATTTCACGGGCCACAAATTTTCACGTGAAAACAATCGTAAAACGCTTTTATTACTCAAACATTCACTATTGATTCACAGCCAAAAACAATAAAAATACTGACTCAATCAGCCCAACAAACTTTATAGGCTTTGTAGGTGAGTGAATTTATTGTATAATGGCAAATAAAATAATGCTTCATTTACACCTCAGTCAAGTCTCGGCCGTGGTAAATATTTTATAGCGGACTGTATTATATTATCGAAGTAATAAAACAATTCATTTAATACTACTCTATACGAATGTTATGTCTTACTTACCGACGCGCCGTGCAAATACATTTATTATGTTGCCTATAAATCTCGAATCCATTAATAGAGCTGGTGTAAATAATCGCTTTAAGAAATTATTGTGTCATCTGATTTCATGAACGATACATGTCCTCTTTTCACTCTAACCTCAGTACTACTAAAAATACGAAAAATTATTTGCATGTGTATATAAGTGTCTGTTTGTTACACCTTTACTGCCATATTACCCGTACCTTTTACGTACACAAGCTGAGCAAGAAGAACTACACAGCCAAGGGTTCACGCATCCTTACAATTGACGAAGCTCAGAGATTAACAATCGAGTCAGTAGTGATTATCCAGACGAGAACCAATTAGATTCACAATCTACTCGCGACAGTGTCCCACATACAATAGTCGAAATTTCAAGACATACAATGGGATGCACATTGCACCTACTACTCCGACGTTGAGGAAAACGCCATTAGCAGATTTATTCAGTGGGCGAATAAAACTACTAGCATGGCTACTATAAATCACAATGAGGAGATGGTAACATCTCACATTGACGGGGATGCTATAAGAACGTTGGCATCTTACGTCAATCAAGCCAATCCTACACATAACGAAAAACACTCAGGCGACTTAAAGTCGAGTCAAGAACGACTCCTAAAGTCATGACTGCTGCAAGAGGACTCGTTTATTTCTTAATAATATATTCTAACAATTAAAATTTCATTTTCCAATATCATTTTATAGCTGTTTACATTCAAAATCACAACAAAACAATAAATGAACTCAAAAAAGGCACACACAATATGCCTGTGGTGTGTTACATACTCACTTGTAAAACCCACAAAAAAAACTATTTATGTAACATTAAAGATTTTACTTTTCTATTATTTAAAAAAACTGTACGTAAGCCTTCTTACAATCCCCAACATATATACATTCATACATATTATACATATTGTGTTCATCGCTAACAGTATACGTTATACTTGTATGTATATGCGGCCTGTCCTTTCCCAGTGTTGTTCATTTTTCTTCTCTTTTCAAGAGGCAAACGGTAAAGAGAAACTTAATTGGAGGCTTTTCCGACTCTCAGACTCAATGAAAAATTACGAGTTAAACGAGAACACGCGCGGGAATTCCACATTCGTTTTGAGGAAAAATTCTTAGGCGTGTATGTACCTTGGATAAAATTTACTTGGAGTAACCTAATTGTAATGAAATACCTCATTGCCGCAGCCATAACAGCTGCCTTGAGAGGTTTTTATATTTACATGTTTACTTTATATAGAATTTGTTTATTATTTTTAAAGAGAAGGCTAATTTTCGAGTATTTTTATACAAATAATGTTGAAAATTGAGTCGCTTATTTCACATGTTGAAGGTAGCTAAGTTAAAAGAAATGAAGTTGTTTACTTACTTATCTTTAAATTCCTTAGAAGTAATATGAAAACATAGAAATACTACTAAATAGATTTTACATATTAACTTCTACACAAAGTGTAGAAGTACGTACATACGTCCGTCTGGTCATACGTCAATATTTTATTTTAGTTTTAGCCAAACAAATTGTGTATGTAAGTTAAATATAACATGAAATTGGATCTACGAAACTCTTGGTGCTTCAATCAAACCTGCACTTAACCGATTGTTCTAAATCGATTAATAATACGATTTTATATATTTTTAAACTATTATTATAATACAATTCCACTGCTTATATTCATAATTATTTCAGGAACAGTTTCTACGACGCCCTATTTACAGGAAGAACTGAAAACGAAACAATGTGATATTATTTACGCATGGCGGCTCGTTAACGGGCGTATTTGTCATATCCTCGCTTCCTTAGGAAGGTCCCCACTTGACATCACTATCATTATTTTTTACGTCTTCTTTGATGATTTTGCATATTATTTTTTACTGTTTGGTTCGGTATGAGTTTGTTTTTGGAAACATAATAATTCAATGTATTATTCACTTCTTTAAAAAATTTGTAAAAATAGCAGTATGTGCAATTTCTACTACAGCAGTTATTAAAATCGTTGCAGTCATGACAAAATGCCGTAAGGTAAATGTATTTAGAAAAAAGATTTATAAATTGTTGAGTTATGGTATGCAAGAACCCGAAAGCTTCTGACGTGACCATCAACGTACTGCCATAGACGCGAAAGTTTTGTCCAATAATTGTTTAAGATTTCTTATTCTAATAAACAGCTAGTACAACATATTAAAATTTACCTATGTATATAAATAAATTTGTTAGGACATTTGTCTGGGAACACATCAAGTAAAACCTAGTGGATAGATTTTGATGAAATTTGGTATGATGATAGCTAGTTATCCTGATCAACATATAAGATATTTTTTATTGCGGAAAAATATCTCATCTCTATACTAATCGTCTAACTATAAAAATTTATAGTAAATACCTCTACTTCTTTTTCTTGACTCATTCGAAACCACTAGATCGCTCTTAGCTGTTTAATAGAATATGAGCTGGAGAGTTCTGGTAATTGTTTAAACCTGGCCCGAGGATTACGTTAGCTGTTCATTATTGCGCTTCGGGATTTCCCTTAAGGCTACCTGCATAACTCACGTAAACGATTAACCCTGATGCATTAAGCAAAGTTAATGTTTACTTCTTACAAACAAAATATCTCCAGTATTATCCAATATTAGACTTAATTGACCAATATTTCTTTGGAAAAGTCAGATTGTATGGTTACGTTTTTATGGTAAAATTTTATGGATGATTTATGCTGTACTTTCCAGTCGTAAATGGGTAAGATTAATTTTAGATAATATTCACATAGGATAAGTAGGATAAGTATAAAATGTATTGTATTTCAGTATTATAAACATTTTTTTTACAAGAGCAATTGTTGAGTTTTTTGCCGGATCTTCTCAGCAGAACAGCCTTCCGCGTCGTTGGTGGCTTTCTCACAGACTAATAATACTGATATTTTAGTTAAATGATAATTCTAAAGTGTTTCTTTTAATTTTGCAAATATCGAAAGTTATATAACTTTTATCGATTTTATGATTTTGCATATTTTTTTATATTTTACACTATTAATAAAATTTTCTCATTTAAATCTGTCTCTGAAGACATTGTCAAGAAGTGTGTCCGGTCTATATCGACGAAAGCCATTGGAAGTGACAATCTTAGTCTATATATGATACTTCCCGTGTTGGAGGACATAGCACCAGTGATCACTCACATTATTAATTTTTCACTATCCTGCAATGTTTTTCCTTCACTGTGGAAGAATGCCTTCATCATCCCATTACCTAAATCCTCTAATCCTACCTGCCCTACCCAATTTCGCCCTATATCAATTCTTCCTATCCTCTCCAAAGTCCTAGAATCTATCGTTAACAGCCAACTTTACACTTACCTCACCTCGAATAATTTGTTATGTCCCTTCCAGTCAGGCTTTCGTCCTTTTCACAGCACTGTTGGCGCGCTGCTGAACATCACGGAGGACATTCGGTTCGCCATGGACAACACCAAGCTCACTGTAATGGTTCTGCTTGATTTCAGTAGCGCGTTCAGCTCTGTTGATTTCGACATACTTCTTGGCACTTTACGTACTGTTAATATGTCCCCTGAGGTAATAAATTGGTTCCAATCATATCTTTTCGGGCGCCGGCAGCGTGTGACAGCCAATGATAACTTTTCGTCATGGTTGGATCTTACAGCTGGTGTTCCCCAAGGCGGCGTACTTTCCCCACTACTTTTTTCTATTTTCATTAATAATATCTCACATGTCATTTCTTCTCCCTACCATTTGTATGCAGACGACTTGCAGATATACCGACACTGTAATTTGATTGAGTTGCCCGAGGCTGTTACGGCTTTGAACGATGATTTAGCTGCGATCCAAAATTGGGCTGAATCTTTCGGTCTATTAGTAAACCCCAAGAAATCGCAATCTATAATTATTGGTAGCAGCAGACTACGAAGTAAAATTGACTGGACCTTAGTACCTGAAATTCTGTATTCTGGAGTGCCTATACGTTACTCGGATAAGGTGAGAAATTTAGGTCTCATCATTGACTGTAACATGTCTTGGGCACCTCATATTAATGAACTAAGTAAACGTATGCATTTTTCTTTTCATTCTCTCAAGCGTCTCCAATACTTTCTCCCATTCAAAACCAAAGTTATGCTAGCGCAATCCATCCTATTACCCGTTCTCGACTACGCCGACGTTTGCTACCTGGATGTGACAGAGGAGCTACTTAATAAACTGGAGCGTCTTCAGAATCTCGCCATACGATTTATCTTTGGCTTGCGGAAATATGACCACATCTCTGACTTTCGTGCTCAACTGAAGTGGCTCCCCATCCGTCTTCGCCGTAATATGCACATCCTATCATTCCTTTATAATATCCTTAAAAATCAAAATTTTCCTCCCTACCTTCGTTCCCGTTTTAACTTTCTACCAATCCCAACACGTTCCAGGAGGTCTTGCGTTGCTTATATGCTTGACATTCCCAGGAGCAACACGAAATTCCAACAAAATTCTTTTTCTGTCCATGCCGCAGTACTATGGAACCAACTACCCAAAACCATCCACGAGAGCCCATCTATCCATATCTTCAAACGTAAATTAAAAGACTATTTATTAGCACAAACATAGACAAGTATTAATCAGCACCTTTTTCTTTTTTCTGTTTTCATATTTTATATATTATATATGTGTATGTATATGTATATGTATATGTATGTGTATATGTATATATGTATGTATAAGTAGAATCTTTACATTAAGTATTATATATGTGTAGTATTATATACTTTTATCAGTAATATATTATGTATATGTTATCATTACTTTTATTTTACTTTTTTTTTTTTTTTTTGCACTATATTGCCCGCTGACATCTTCTTCCACATCCTGAGGTTGACTGGAAGAGATCTCTTTTAGAGATAAGTCCACCTTTGTGAACTATGTTTATTGTTGTTTTTTTTTTCTGTATCGCATTTAAAGTGCAATAAAGAATATAATTGTAGTAAATTAATAAAAAAATATACACCTTAAAGCCAATAAGCGTCGTTTATAAAAAGAAGACCATCGGCCGCCGGGTTAATCGAGCTAGAGTTTATAAAAAGACTAAAGTTTATTTAAGTCAAGTTGATGGATACAAATTGGAAAAGCCTCTCGGGCACGTGAAGGCACAGTTTCAATACGAGGAAAGAATTTTCATCGTTTTTACTAGAAACAGGATTACGGTAAGCGATGACGTCCCTCTGACACTTTAATTAAGAGGCATTTCTGACGTCTATTATAATTCCCATGATTTGATGGTTTACACTTTTTTATATATATAATGAAAATTTTGAAACGATTTTTTCTATCACGCCATCATGTTAAAACTACTGAATCGACGCGGGATAATCTGTAGGTGGATTTGGACTATTTATTTTTTGAACTCCATACGCTGTTCACCATTTTATTTACGTTCATAAATATGTTTTTCCGCCCATAATAACAATCATGGATGTCACACTTTTTTATTCATTTGTTTTTTTTTTTGAAACTGTTTTTTTTTTATATTAATACTTAGATGAACGCTATTCATATACATATGTTTTCCTCAAATTATCAATAATGATTATTATAGCTAAATACTAATTAAGATAATTTCCTCATTAAGAATATATTTATGGCACAAAATAAGTAATTATCAAAACCCAATTCCACGTTATTTTGAAATGCAAAGTAGAATCATTACCGAAATTGCCTCCATTGACATACGAATAGCTAATACGCTGGTAATGAATCATATAATTACGATGTAATAATGTAAACGGAATTGCCTATTCGGTAACCGATTAGGAAATAATATTTTTACTAATTTTATACCTTTTCTATCTGTGAATTATACTTTACTTAAATGCTTCACATAAATTTATTATAACGGTTGCTTATTATATTATGCAACATAAGTGCTCAGATTTTTAAAAGAAATTATCATTGTATATTTTATGTTCTCATTTTATATGGTACTAGCGAGTGACACTCGCTCCGCTCGGGTTTGTCCCTAGTTACGTTTTAGTGTTTAGTATAGATTTTTCAGAGATGACATATTTTCCAGCAGTAAAAAGTATCCTAAATGTTGACCCAGATAACCAGCTATCTTCATCAAATTTTATCAAAATCTGTCCAGTGTTTTTATCGTGATGCGGTAACAGACAGACAGACAGACAAAAATTCTAAACACTATAGTTTCGGCTTCTGTTTCTATAATAATGTCTATTTCAATAAGATTTTCCAAAAATATTTAATGTACCTACAAATTCGGCTTAGTTACGATTTTATTATATGCATATAGATTTATTAAAATAAACAAGCTTTTTAAACTCACACTAACAGCAATTGAAGTAAGAGACAAATTATACAACAATAAATGATTTTACTATATAACCATTAACTTATTTTAAATAAAATGGTAAAGTAAAATAACAGAAAATAATCTAAGTTGAAGTTTATTACTAGATACGCTTCTTATACTTACTGAAGTAACACATTTACAACCTATGTCAGGCAAAACGTTTGATTATCATAGTATAGTAAAGTACAAATGCGAGTTTATGAAGTAGTCTATGACTGTATTTTATTACTTCTTTATACTGTAATAAGTCAACAGATTTGATTTACACTCCATATGAATATAGTATTCAACCTGTTTTAACGTCCCACTGCTGGGCACGGGCCTCCCAATACGAGCGGGATCAGGCCATAGTCCACCACGCTGGCCAGTGCCGGTTGGTGAACTTCACAAGTCTTTGATGTTAACTTACATGTTTTCTTTCCTAAATTTACTTACAATCCGAGCAGAACCCTCGACAAAAACTAGTATAATATACTTTTAATTTTATTATCACTTCCTAAATAAAACATCAAACATCATTTCAAATTTTATTCTTTTCCATCATTTACATTATTTACAACGCATTTATCACAATTTTCACAGTCAATACATACATTTTACAATTATTTATATTAAATTATTATACAAATTGTTCTAATTACCTATAAATCTACACACAGCTCTCTGGTCCTGGTATTTCTTCTGCTATGAGATGCTCTCGTCTACTTAACGTTGAAGTACTAATGGTTACAGGTTTACTAGCGGCCGTACTCGACGTTACGGACTGAAAAAAAAACAGCTTTTTTATACAACGATAATTTCAAATGCTTTAGTGTATGTATTCAGCCCTTTTTGATGTCCCACTGCTGGGCACGGGCCTCCCTTCAATACGAGGAGAATCAGGCCATAGTCCACCACGCTGGCCAAGTGCGGATTGGCGGACTTCACATATCTTTCGAAAACTTGATAGGTTTTCTCAAACATGCAGGTTTCCTCACGATGTTTTCCTTTACCGTAAGGCAAGTGGTAATCATGTCAGAAATGATTCGCACATGAAAATATCGGAGGTGCGAGACCCGGGATTTGAGCCGCTTCACTCGGTTTCCCAAGCGAGCGCGTTACCATTGGGCTACCACTGCCCTTTGTATGCTTTTATATATAATTAGAATATTACATTATGATTAAAAAATAATTTTGTCTAACATTTCGATATTCAAGACAATATATTATTACAGAATTAATTAAGCTATGCAAGTGTCAAATAAACACTTTCACAATTTTTAACTGCCAATTCAATACACAAATTCACCATGACCAGGTATCGAACCTGCCACGTCCCTAGCAGTACATATTAAATAAATTAAAAATCCTGTATTCATGAGTCAACCAGCATAAATGTGTAACGAAAATTTTTTGTACTACTTCAAACATAACTTAATTAGTAGTAATTAACTGTGGTATTAATACATTTGGTTTGAAAATTCAATATGAAATTTTTAGACATAAGAATTTTTAGGTAACATATTTTAAGTGTTATATTTATTTAGAAACCTAGTCTGTCTAGACATCTGTTGTTTCATCTTTGATCATTAAGATCACAATTATCCTAACTCCAGTCTCTAACGAAACGTTTATCCAAATATATAGATAATATATTTTTGAAATATTCGACAAATATATGAATATTAATCATCTATTAATAAACTTACTGAAGTGTAAATTTCAAATAATTCATTAGTTTCAAGAATTATTGTTCTTTCAGATGTGAATTTTGCTTATCTTATAACTCTAGTGTTTTATGATTTTCTACTACATACAATATTATTGTATTATCATTAACATAATTTATCTATGTTAAATAATTTAATTAATTTTAGTTTATGTATGCAACCAAGTTTCTCATAAACATAATTAACAGCATTCCAACAAATCAAACGCTCAGACTAAAGAATTATATATAGACTGCCAAAGCTAGAGCTGCCAAAAAAATGTCAAAGTAAAAAATAATAGTGTGAATATGCTGTTTATGCTTTTTTTCTCGATTTTATCAGTTTTGTTTAGTTCTATGACACTTTGTCTATATTATTCCTAAGTCTGAGACCAAACCTGCAAAAAATTTAAGTTTAAAACACATACATATATTTAATTAAATAAAGCCAAATGTAATATGATATATTAAATGTCTGTAGTGTAAAATATGTCTGTCTTTTTTTTTTTAATTTTAATAATGTTATACCTTCTTTATATTGACATATTACAAAAAAAATTCAAACAGTACAAATGTATGAAATTATAACATGTAGTGATTCAAATAAATATCTGCTAAGCTTTATCCATAGGCATAAAAGTCCTTCATAATTAAAGTATAAGCTTATTAAAAAAAAAAGCATTTGTCGCCTTTCGTAATAGTTTTAGTTAAAAAAACTAAAATTCCTTTTTTTTTTCATCAAAACATTAAAAATGTTTTTACGAAAAATAATCGGTTCTAATAAAAAAAAATGGAACAATGTTTTATCTATTTACTTTTCCAAGCCGCTATAATAATTTCTATTTCCATGTGACTGACACTGACAAGTAATCTGTGCTCGACTGACATGCTAAAAAGCCTCAAAGAATCAAATTTAACATTATTTACTGAATGATTTAAATATTTAATGAAAACTGCCTTATTTTTTGATAATTGGTACTAATTTAAAAAAAAAACCAAAATTACTTCTTTTAAATTTTTCCATGCCATTTTATTTAAAGTATCATATAATTTAAAAATATTTAATATTATTTAAACTATAATACTATTGAATTTATTAATAAATAGCATAAGTTTATATAGTTTATATTAAATTATATATTTTTTAATTAAAATAATATTAAAATATATGATCAAAATATGAAAAAGTAAATGAACTTAATAAAAATGACAAGTATCCGAATAAAGTAGATAATCCTTACCGTACTCTCTGCTATACTAGCGCGACGGTCGTGCTCGCTCCACTCATCATGGAGTGCTCCGTTTTTGACGACCCCAGCCCCCTTCAGTTGAGGACTCCCGTCTAAAATCGTATTGGTATGTTTTTATATTTTTTCACCCTTTAACTCCAAATGCACTTTGCTTGGAACATCTTTCTCATGATATTTTTTGTTATAGTAAAAGCTGCTCTATTTTCCTTTGATGTTTGGTATTGAAAGAAAAATTATATGTATATGTATGTTACGTTATGCATATTTTACGAATGTACAAAATAAATATTATATTTTTGCCAGTAATGCTAACATACTTTGAGATAAAACATTTTTTGTTTTATTAGACACCGTTTTATTACTTTTAACATACTCCTATTATTATCTATATAAATAAAAATTAATGTTGGTAAGCACAAAACTCAAGAATGGCTGGACCAATTAGGCTAATTTATTTTTTTGTATGTTGCTTAAGGTCCACTGAAGGTTTTAATGCTTAAAAAAAGAACTATATCCATGTTACTATAACCAAGCTAGGGACGAACCCGAGCGAAGCGAGGGTGAATCGCCAGTTTTTAATAAATATATAAAATTTTGTTCTAAATTATTATAGGTTATGTCGATAATATTTTCAATGGCTCTTGCTAACATGCACATTATAATAACACGTGTGAAAAGGCTTGTTTGAAATTGGTTAACTCTATAAGATACCTGTACACTGTACAGTGTTAAAAATATAACTTTCTGTATTAAATTTTAAATTTTTGTAATTTACACAATTTTATATATAACTCTAAATTATTTTTTAATAAATAGCCTTTGATAAATTACATTTTACAAATGGATGAAATAGCTTTAATATATTATATACATATTATATTTAATATACTCGTATTAATTCGTCTTTGAAAAAAAAACTTAATATCCCCTTGTGAATTTGAATTGAAATACGATTTTTATTATATTTTAATTTGTGATTGTACTTATTGTATGACAGTAAGATAAACGAAATAAAACCAAGTACGTTAATCTCCAACCTTCTACAAATTTACTAAACAAAATTTAATTTAGTTTGCTATTGACAAACATATTTTTTATCTCTAAATATTAAATATTTGTCTTTAATTATTTTCTAACATTTAAATTCCAGTATGTATATTTTATATTTTATTATTTATTTGAATATATTTCATAAACATGTAAATAAAATATTGAATAAATCCAAATATTCTATACGTTGGTATTATTTTATTTCGCTTATCTGCGAGTAATAACATAAGGGTTATACAAGAGGTCATTGTACAATAACTTGTTAAAGGAAAAATAAAAAAAAATCTATTTAAATGACAATGATTATGTCATAGAAACATATTTTATTCCCGTATTTTTTTATATTTATATTATTCAACGGTTGTAGAACGACATCTTATCTAAGCCCCATAAATCTTTACTTATCCATCACACTATTTATAAGTGCAAACGTTGTTGTGAGTGTGTATATGTGCGTTTGTTACTCCATTACGCTGAGACGGTTAGACGAATTTAGATGAAATTTAGTACATATGTAGATAGACTTATGACCTAAAGTAACACTGCAAAAGGTGGCGCTTAATTTATATAATACTAGAGGCGAACCCGAGCGAAGCGAGGGTGAGCATATACGAATTTATCCCACGGGAACCATACATTTTTCTGGGATAAAAAGTAGCTTATTTATTATTCTGATGTATGAACTATATTATTGTAAAGTTGCATTAAAATCCAATCAGTAGTTTTTGTATGCTAAGCTGTATCAGTTACTATAGTTTTTTAATTATTCCACGAGAACTATTTAATTTTCCGGGATGAAAAGTATTTAAAATATTGACCGGGAATATAAAGTACCACAATACAAAATTTCATTTAAATCGGTCATATAGTTTCAGAGATAACAGACAGAGAAACAAAAAAATTGAAAAAAATCTGGATTAAATATTAGGAAATAAATATTAGGCCTAATATAGAGTAAGTGTAGGTAAGATGTATTTAATGAAATGCCAAAAAAACGTTAATTAACAATGAAAGCTTACCAGGTGGCGGATTTAAAATATCTGGTTGCGCTTGTTTAGGGGGTTTCAGCGTGTAGGCCACAACGTATTGTCCATCGCCGGAATTTAATTGGAGTTCTGGCGAGTGTTGTTTACTTGCCGACCGCGTTCTATAAACAAAAAATCCAATATGCATGTGTTTTTATATTTATATGTACGTGTTTGGAAACATAATTTATTGTTGATCTCTAATTGTTTTCATTATATAGAGTTTTAATCTAAATTTAGTATTGTATACATTGAAATTGAACTAGCAACTGTTCTTTATGTAACGTTTTAGTGTTAAAAAGTTTTCATCATTGTTTCAATTTAAAGTGTGTACAATTTGCAAGTATTTAAATATGATGAAATCCATATATTATAACAGAATGTTACACATTTTTATAATAACACTAACAATATCATAAATGAAATTGTTTTGAAAAAAATTCATAGCACTATAAGCAATCTAGCACAAGATATCAAAGATCGTAAATATCTTGTAAATTATAACATAGTGGGTTCCAATGGACAATCCCTTCCTTACCTTTTTCTCCTCAGAAAGAGCCCAACCAATAAAGCGGCGCCAGTACAAAGTGTTATAGTCAGGATTATCGCCCAGAAAGCTCCATTGGACATTCCCGCCATTAGGTTATGACTGCCGTCTAGGAAAGAAAAATATCCTATGTTTTATTTATTGAAACAATATAATATGTTACAATGTATTTGATTATATTTACTCGCGGGTTCGCTCGTAAGCTTTATTTATGTATAAAAGCTCTTAAACACATTTCTATGAGTGTTGTGTGATGTAAGATAGCTTAATTTTCCTTAATAAATAGCCGAAAACTGGTAGTTGAAGATTTAAGTTAAAGGTTTTAAAGAAATCAATCTCGAGCAGCTCTTCGACATAGCACTGCTACACATTTGTGTCTTAATTTTTTTTAGGTACTACTAGCTATTAGAATAATAATCTCAATTTATATATATGTATATATATACTACTACTACTAACTAAAAAGATCCGTTACAATATTATAACACGTTGTCGTCAAGAATTATACGATTCTATAACAAAATGCTGTCCAACATAGCGCAATGGGAACTCAAAAATAAAGTGATACCATAGTAGATACATAGGTACATCATAAAAATATTGTTATATAGTAAACATGAAAGCTTAAAAACTTATTTATGTATATAGGGAAAAAATCTACAATTCATAACGCTTTTTTCTGTAAACGGTTAGAAAAATCCACAATAATTAAAATATTTCTTTAAGTTAATTGACTTAAGCACAATCGGTCATATTTATAAAAGATGTACATTTTCCTTATAGCGTATCGACTCCACAAGACTTATGATTATATAAAGATGATCTATCATAATACCAGCAAGGAAACAAGTTATTGATTTACGCCGCTCTTATCTCAAAATAACGGAGTAATACATTATTATTTTAGTTTCCCAACTATATCATATGTTACTTTCATTAGTTTGGCAGTTATTTTCATTGGCAACTTCGATTAAGATTAATGATCTTAAGTAGTTTATACTATGTTACTAATGTTGTCAGCCTTATTTTATATATTTTCATGTATGGCCCGTGTTATATAAAAATTAAACAGTAATACGTGGCATCAGGCAAAGGTAGGCCGGTGGTAACGCGCTCGCTTGTGAAACCGAATGAAATGGGTTCAAATCTAGCGTCTCGCACTTCTGATTAATGCGCGAATAATTTTCAACATGATTACCATTTATATTATGGTGAATTAAAACATTGCGTAAAAACCTGCATGTCTGAAAAAACCTAGCAAGTTTTCGAGAGACATGTGAAGTCCGCCAACGTGCACTTGGCCAGCGTGGTAGACTATAGCCTGGTCACACGCCCCTGCCCACAGTGGGGCGTTATCAAAAGGACTGAATACATATTATACATATTTTTTTGTCAAAGATACTAAGACCACTGCAACATACATCAAATGAGCATATTTAGTATGAATTTCACATTATGTTACCATGAAAGAGCTTTTGTATAAAGAAAACATACGAAATAATAATATTTCAGGGAATATGGTAATATGAGTTCAAAGAAAAGCTTTCGCCACATGTAATAACCGAATAAATACAGTTAATTTATTTACTTATTTGTTTTCCTTGCTTTAATGAAATACGGTGAATAATGAGCGTTAAATAATTCAACAATTTGGTTGTTTATACGAATTCCGATTGCGCTCTCGTCAACTACATGTCATGGAATTAAAATAAACAATAATAAATCTCCATTAAACAAATTTAACTGTTACATACAAAGTTATCAATGATGCAAGCTGAACGTTATTGTGTGCTTAACAAATAATTAGCTATGTCAACATAATAAGCTTGTTGATACCAGGTTCGATTACATCAGCTTAGCTCAATCCAATAGTTTTGTGCAAACAATGTTATTGGAATTTAAAAGGTCCAATTTGATACGATAATAGCTCGTCTCTAGCGCGAGTACTCACAAATTGAATTTTATTTTTTATGTTCTATAATTTGTTAGTCTAATAGTTTTGAAATTTAAAAAAATAAAGAGTTTAGTTTTTTATTTAGAAAACAAAGAACTTTTATAATACTCGTATTACTCTAATTGGTCTTTCCGTCTGTAACAAACAGTTTTATTTGAATAAAAAAAAAAACAATGATTTCTTTCAATAATAAGAACACTAACTTTTGACCTCGTCTCTATTCGCGTAGCTTATTTATGAATAATTGCTCATAGGGTGAGATTATAAATACAAAAATATTTTTTCTAATTTTACCAGTAGGTACTTAAAGAGATAGATGCGTTCAAAAAAAAACAAAACTCTTCAGCGTTGTAATACTATATAGATAAATTTAAACACACCTGTTCTCCTCTCAGGATCCTGATAAGAGAGTGCTTGAATAACTATTCGTTCTGAAGAGCCCTTATCATTCTTCGAATGCACTGTGAGACGTAAGACGTTACCAGTAGACCAGAGCGCTTCCACTGGTATCATTATTACCGCAACGCCATCTATATTAAACAGAGGATGGTAAAAAATAAATAAATAAATAATAAATATATTATTCTTCGAGTAAAATCGAAGAATAAGATTAATGAGTTCAGCGGAACTTTTTTGACGATTCATTAATGGTCATAAAAGCTGTCAAACTAACATTAAAAGTAAATATTAGTGTTTATAGTCCATAAAGAAGCTATAAATATACTGATAAGAAGAGCTTATTTACAAACATTTATTTAAAAAGCTACATATTGACCCATCATGACCATTTTACCATGCATTATAATGACGATTTTATGAGGAATTGAATTATATATATATATATATATATATATATATATATATATATATATATATAGGTATGATGAATTTTATATCCCTTACTTGAGAAATTATTGATTCTCCATACAAAATTCCGCCCCCCTTTTCAGCCCTTTAAGGGATGATTTCCGAGGTAAAAACTATCCTACGTCCTTCCCAGGGTCTCAAGCTATCTCCGTACTAAATTTCGTCTAAATCGGTTCAGCGGACAGACAGACAGAGTTACTTTCGCATTTATATATTAGTATTGATGAATATTTTCTGATTCATAACAACTTGTCAAGAACGTCACATCCATATTCGGAAGAATAGCATTTGATTAATTGTTATTAAATTGATTGCTTCACGTGGCAAACGTCTCGTGGAATCCCTACCCACGCGCTCTTCGTCACTTGTTATTTAGTCGCTTGAAGATTGCATATTGTGTATTGATGACGTTGGAAGTATACGTTTATTTTACTTTCTTTGTCGTAAATTTCCAAACTTAAGACTTTATTTTCTGATTATAATCTGATACACAAAAATTTGTTTAATTATTAAAAAACATAGTGAAGATAAAAACATAACTCCCAAATGATAACCAGAACGAAAAATAGCAAATGGGGCATATTATTACAGTATACTTGTGAAGGTTGCCAATTGTGACTGATTATTGTCGCTACTTCGATTCCAGTACACGATAGATCTTTATCAGGACGTATACATATAGTCTCTTTTAACTCTTTGTTAGTCTCAGCCCATATTATAGAACCAATCGCAACACGGAATATCACCGATAACAAAAACGTGTGTGTGTACTTATGTACGCACGTAACAAGTTATACTTCTTTGGCGTAAAAGAACAAAAATAGCTAAAGATTTCATCCTGTATGACACAACTCTCTATTTGTAAAAGGAATGCAGCTAACTTCATCATGTCGCTTTTTGGCTATCGGTGTGCGCGCGAATCGCAAAAATTTTACTCTCATATTTTTTTCCAAACGTGTCAAAAGAAATATTTCAAAAATGTTTATAAGTAAAATAGAAATTGCAAATTTGATGGAAGAAAGACGTTTAGTAAGAGTAGTTTTATCTTTACTTGTCAAAGAGTATAATCTATTGAATTTGTGTGACATGAAATAATGTCATAGAAATTTCCTTGAAGAAAGAAAATGAGACAAATGGATTCTATACGCATCTTTGTCAAACGGCTCGAATCGAAGGAAGTTAGAAATTTTTCATATATATGCTTGATTTATGTTTGCGATTCATCTTATTTCCGTTGGTGAAGGAAAACGTTCTGAGCAAACTTCTATTCTATAGTAGAAGTTTCGAGAACTGAATATAAGTCTAAAGTAAAGCTAACAGTAAAAAAGAAATAAACTGAATTATATAATATTTCCATTCATATAAAGAAGAAACGGCGTTTGAGTTACTCGATATTTACTTCTTATTGTTTCATATTTTAAATATTTTTTATAAATAACAAATTTGTTTATGCCATAAATAAAATTAAAATAAAGATAATAGGAGTATGAATGTTAATATTAGCGTGTATTACACGCTACGGAACGCTCTGTATGCGAATCAGACTAGCACTTGCCCGATTTTTTTCTAATTATTTTTTATAGATATTCCAATCTTATATTAGCTCGTGAATTATATTTTTTATACAATGCGATAGTGCCATAGTCATAAAAAACGCTTAAAAAGAAAATTGCACAACATTTGCCTTAGCGTACAAAGTAATGTAAAGCTGGCATACAAAAAAATAAATAAAATCAAAACTAAAAAGGAATAAACTCAAACATAAAACATGACAACCTTATTATTATTATTTTTTTTTATAATTCTAATATAACTTTTTTAAACAGCGATAGACAAAAACATTCGTCTCGTCGCAAAATGGCTATGCTTTCTTCTTTTAATTATTACATATTATATTCGCCCAGAGATCGAAATTCGACCATATTCATTTTTGAACATTAAAACTCGTCAACAGCTACGAAACAAAAAAAAAGAAAATCGTTTGACAAATAGAGGAAAAAAAATACTGTACCTGTTTTATCTTTGCCTATTTATATATAGAAAGAGATAATGACATAGAGCAATAATATATCACTCTCGCTTGGAAAACCGAGTGAAGCGGGTTTAAATCCCGGGTCTCGCGCCTCTGATATTTTCATGTCCGTATCATTTTCGACATGATTACCACTCGTCTTACAGCATTGGAAACTATCATATGCAAACCTACATGTCTGAGAGAGCCTAGCAAGTTTTCGAAAGACGTGAAGTCCGCCAACTCGCACTTGGCCAGCGTGGTGGACTATGGCCTGATCACCCTCGTATTAAAGGCAGGCCTGTACCCAGCAGTGGAACATTAAAAAGGGCTGAATACGAATAATATCAAGTTAAAGTTACGTCGAATAATTAACCAAGGAAACCCTGTGACCCCACACAGTAACTAGCACAAAGGTCGCAAATTGAAGCAACACGGTCCAGTTCCGGTTACTTATTGAGGTAATTACTAGTAACAGTATAATTAATGTTCTTCAAGAAACAGAACGTTAGGCCGTTTTAGATTTCAATTTAGTACATGATTAATTGTAGATAAAGAGTTGTTAGTAATTATTTTTGAGCTTACTAGTGATTTAAGTATTTTCAATAAACTTATAACTCTGTGACTGCTAATGCAGAAACTGTATGATTAATATATATACCTAATTATATTATTTTGTTTGCTGTATTTTTTTTTCTATTTAACTAAATTTAATTTTTACTTAACTGTGGTACTAAAATTATCATTGTAATATAATTTTGTTCTTTAGAAAATTATTTGTTATTTTCTTGAAATTTTAATGGGACCACTCTTTATATAACCTTAAAAATACGTTCACAACTAGCGAACATACATTAAAAAAGTATAATAGATTATTATTTTTTTGTAGATCTTATAAGGGTTACAGGGTCTGTATGATCAAACCCTTTTAAAATAAATAATAATAATAATTCGAAGATACATGCATATAAAATAAAATATATAATCTTCCATTTTGAAGTAAATCCAAAATGAAAAAAAAGTATATGTGAAAAGTTAACTATTATATGTTTATTTCATAAGCCATATTACGGTACAAAGAAAACCCTTATTTTAATGAACAAGTCATTTTCTTTATATAATTAGATAGAAGTAAGTCGTAACTCTTCTAATTACATAGAAGAATAAGTAAACTGTACATTTTAATTAAAAAAAGACATTCTAGACTACGTAAGTGGTACCTTTTAGTGTTTATTAGATTTTTTTTTATATCTAAAATCTAAATGAACATTAGAATCTCTCCTTTACAAAACGGATTTAACGTAATGATCCGTTTCCCATTTTCCGCCTATTTCAAAACAATACTTGAAGGTAATTTTTAGCACTGTTTTAGTTTATCTGGACAAGAATATTTATAATATGTATATTGCAGAATTTGTGACCTCTAAATAGTACATAGTGATTTCTAGATATAAATTAGATATTATGAACCACATTGCAATGCGACTGTCATTGAAATTTTATAAAGCTTAGTTTTTTTACGCTAGGATGTCCTCCTGATTAATTTCGCCCACGGCGGCCAATCTTACCCAGTCTAGCCTATTGCGCAGGAGATACAAATAGTAAACACGAATGTCCGCGCAAACAAAAGTGCTCTCTCTATTTCTTTTACTCTTAAAGCCCGATCAGACAATAGTCGGACACGACCGTCGAGAGTTAAAGCTCAGGATTACGTGCTTTCCGAGACACGGAGGTGTAACAACGCCAACTTCCAAACTCCGGACAACTACTGAGAATATCTTAACAGAAAAATTCACTAATTAAACTTGACCCGTCCTGGGACTCAAACCCAGAACCTCCGAACCTGCAGCCACTAGAATATCCAGGACTTTAAATAAACGAACTACTGATTCGATCTTGAAATTTTTCACTAGAATAAAATAAGCATTTTGACGCTTATAAATAGGGTCTACTTATATTTTATTTGTCAAATTTCGCACAGTACACGTAACATAATACAGGTCTACTTTTTAACTGAATGTATTGGGGATTCAATTTCGACGTTGAGCAAATATTTGATTCCATAAGTAAGTGTTTGTTATGGTGTTAGAGTTTTGTGTTGTTATTGACATGAAATGGGGGCTTTTGAGAGGTTCAGATGGAAATTCGAGCTTATACTATTTGTTCAAACGTATATGTGACTTCCTTTTGGTGCCTTTATGCTACTGCTTAGACACAAAATTTCAATGCTTTCAAAATGAACTTTGGGTACGGAAGAAGGCAATTGGGATCTTCTCCAGTGTTTGTTGTATTTATTTACTTTTATCCATTTCCTTATATGTTGTAAAATGTATTAGCATTTAAAAATGTTCAGAGAATTTTAGTAAAAAAATATATTTTATCTATGATAATGTTTCTGAAACTGACAGTTTTATTTTGGAAGGCATTTTATTTTGGAAATTACTTGTTTTGTTTTGAGGTCCGACTTCATTTGCATATTTTAGTATACAGTTCTCCATAAAAATAATTTAAAAATAATTATTTTTAAATTAAAAAGTATAGTGATTTCAAAATTACTTTAAAAGTAATTATTGTAGCCCTTGGGGTAATTTTTTTTCTACAATTTATATATGACCATATCCATCCAATCATTGTACGAGTATTTTTGCTGTTTTCATTGATATAATTTGTTAGCTTAGAAGTAAAATACAAAAAAAAAACTTGTAAATTGACTTACAATAATAATTGGCGAACATATCACGTAACAAAGGCAAAAAAATATATATATATACCCGAATAGGGTACGTTTTCCATTATGAAATCAAGTAGAAAAAATCTCTTAATACTTTTTTATATTTATGCGAATATTTGACATTTTAAATAAAACTACCTTTTACAATTTTTTCACGGATTTATATTGTTTTTGGAATCCTAATATAGGATTCTGAGTTTTCCAAGGTTTTTACTTTTACACAAATCATGGTCACGTGGGATACCGAAAAATTTGAAAAGATAACGTTATTTAAAATCGGTTAAATGAAAACAAATACTCACTAGTCTCATTAGCTGTGACATTGAACTTTATGGTTCCGGTAACAGAGTCCAAAGCTTCCAAAACAACTAGCTGCGGCAAACCACCATCGTAGCCCGCGACACATTTTACTATTAGGAAATCTGTGATATCTTCTTTAATAGAATCTTCGATCCAATTGGAGTCATTGCCAGTGGAAACTGTACAATTTCGTGGCGGCGATGGACGTGCTATTGAAAGAAATTACTTTTTTTGATTATCTCAATTTTTATTATTAACAAAAGTATTAATTATCTTTAACTAATGTACTTAATTTTATATAGTCTAATTAAACTAAGAAGTGGTGAAAATATATTACTTGTAAAGCTGTTAATTACATTTATTAAAATGATATTTTTTAAAACTATACCAAGTGCAAAAAATATAGTTATAACCAAAAAAATAGGCTTCGATTTCTCATCATTTGTGTAGTCTTTACACACATTCCTCGTCTACTTATATTTCAAATTATTTAAAAACTAGGAAATAACCTTTACTTCGCTTGATTGCGATATGTTTCTCCAGTTCATAATCTATCTTTTTACTGAATTTCATCTAAATCCGACCAGCGTGAAGGAGAAACATTTTTCGCATTTATAATAACTAGTGATCGCCACGTGGTTGAAAATCAACCATAATTCATTAAGTTATACATATATTTATTGTCTTGCGTATACTACAATATTGATCTATTCTCAATTTGACCACAGACTTTAACAATAAACAAAATAGTATATGTATATGCGTGTGTGAGTCAAATACATGGTAGTGTATGTATGTTTTTTTTTATTGATTTAACGTATTTTTTACGTATAACTTTTAAAAAATATTACCATTCTGCACTTCTTCTCTATATAAACTATAAGTGTGGGAAATTTAATACTCCTCCGTCCGCGCAATTTTCCTAAAAAGGGGTACAAAGTTTTTGCTACACGTATTAATATACAATAATTAAAGTCCGATTAAACAATCTCTTCTGCTGCTCATATTCTAAATGATTAAAATATAGTCAGCTTTCATACATACCCGCCGGTACAATTTGAAAGACGCAAGGGTGCGCTTGTTGCCCCACGCCGTTCGTTCCGCGGCAAGTGAGAGCTCCGTAGTCTCGCTCCGTAGCCGGCGTGTAGCGGAGTTCACTCGTACTACCGTTTAATGTACCTATTGATGATATTTAAAAAAAATATTTATTTATTCACTTTTACTATTTAAGTTTTCAGTTTCACGTTATCTTATAATATTAAATGAGCAATTCTTATTTACAAATGAATAAATTTCGTGTATCTTGGAAACGGCGCTAATTAGATCAAATTTTGTATTTAGATAAGATTTTTCTTTTTAAGCTTATCTACATTCAACATGTATAGGTGTCTTTACTAAAAAAAACGCACATTTTCCGAAAAAAACAAATACAGCTTAAATTAAAGCTTACTTTATCATAAAATTTGTTCAAAAGAAGTAATCATTTCAGAGGATTTGGAATTTTTAACTTAAGTGGGAGAAGAGGACGAGAGGAAAGATAGGAGTAGGTTTTGGGTTTAATATGAACATTGTATACTTTTTGTTTCCTTCATAATTTGCAAATGTTATGATCACGAACGAAATCACGTGTAAAACTAGTAGTATTATAATTTAATACTAACTACAACCAATTCTTACCAAATCTCGCCGGTGACACATTAAAACTTTCACCGCTGTTATTAAACTGCCATAGAAACGTGACCTCGGCGGGATCCGCGTGCACTGAACACCGGACGTGCAACGACTCATGCAGCGCCGCACCCACCACCTGCGGTGACGTCATACCGCATACTGGTGCATCTAGGAATTTATTGCATCGCTTAATTAATATACAAGAACTTTATATAAAAGGACATGGGCGCCTGAAATTGTCTACTGATGAAAATTTTTAATAATCGATTCAATTCAATTTTACGTCAGAGCGTAACAGTTGAGCATGGGTTACTTCGCCATTGTCATGTAAAATGGAGAAGACACAAAATAATTGATCGCATCGTCTTATCATTCTTCAGTCGATGTTTTTAATTGAGCTGTCAGAATATATGAAAAAAACATGGAAATGACAGTTTTACTTTAAAGAAACTAGTAAAAATGAATATGTTATTTCTCTCTTTAATTTTTATCTAAAGTCCATACTCTGCACACTCTTCGTACATATTTTAGGTCTGAGTGCATATCAAAATCAAAAATTCTGTTTTCAATGTTGGTATTTTCCAAATACTTTTATCGCTTTTTTATTGCTAAAGCCTCTAGAATACCGCCGCTTAATAATAATTTCAATAGCTCTCTTCGAAAACGAGAAAAAAACGCTCCGATTCTGAGAAGTGCTATCAAAATTACCGTTCCTGTTAACATATCCGAGCCATTTCAATAAAAAATACTGAGATTACCAATTAAAGATTTTACGCAATGCCACATTTTGTCTTAATTAGCTGAGAATAAATAATTATACAGTCAAAAAACTTTCGTTCTTAGGATTCGAAACTGTCATCTCTTTAGTTATGGATTAAATTTTAATTAAGTTGTGTATATTATAAAATATTATATTTTCTAAGATATTGAAAAATTAAGTATTTCAAAGCTTTTATAACAACAAACTTGCAATATAGTTCTATATCGGGTATACACCGGACTACATCCGTATGTAATCATGATTACATACGGAAGCCATTTATTTATACGAACATATTAATCAAGCGCCGCATAATTACGACTTTACCTATGATTTACTTCAGACAGAATAAACTTACTTCCCCAGCAAAAACAGCAATTCTATTACGGAAACTTACAATTATCTAGACATAACATACACTTAAAGTACGATACGAAATCTATCCGTGAGATTTGAAAGGAAATTTATTCCGGGTCGAGGAGTTCCACAAAGCAATGAATGAGAGTGGAACCACAAAACAACAGATTGCGAAGGCTCATACTGAATTGTAGTAATATTAGGCAATAATTTCGATGATTTACTACTGGCACCGCCTTCCTCAGAGGCAATTACTATGCGGCCGGTCCGCAACGGAAACGGGTACGTCGATCCCAACCGCAATCATTTGAATACCTACTCGTAGACACATCAGTATTTATTACGCTGTAATTCATACAGTACAGTGACATTTTATTGTTACACGTCGTATCCGACGTTTGTTGGGAAAATGCAAATTAGATGTGGGTGATTATATGGGATATGTTTTACGAGATAACGATTACAGGAATATGTAAATCAGTAGAAACGTGCCAAAGGCTGTATTACCATAAATAAGCTGTGAAAAAATAAATTTGCATTAGATCGGATAGGCGTTAACCGACTTGTAGGTTGATATTAAAGCCATAAATACGAATACACGCGTTTGTACGTTCTCAGTGTTAGGCTGATTACGTAGATTGAAATATATGTAAAGAACTTTATTATGGTTGTGCTAGTTTCTTTGAATCAGTACAAATTATATCAATTCTGTGATATTATACATTATTTTTTATATTTGAATAGATATGAAGTTATTATAACTATTACTAAACTATATAATTAATATTAATTTTGTATTACACTACAAGGTTTTTTAAACTTTCGTCTTTTTATAGGGAGTGTTATAGCGTAAAATTTTATTAAAACCCTTTTTAATTTATTGGTACTGATATAGCGCAAAGAATACGCCCTACAAATAAAATTTCGAGGTTCGAAGTCATTAAATCAGTTAGTTCCTCTTTTATATACTTAGGAAGTAGCATTTAGGAAATCCCTTAGTGAATAGCGTACCTTTACGAAATTATTCAAAAGCAGGTTGTACCTTCGCAGCTTAATTAAAATAGTTAGCCAAAGGGTTTCGGTAGAATAATGCTTTTCGAATTGATAGAATTCAATGAAACAAATATATATAATTAATATACTTGTACCGCTGGTTCGATCGCTTTGTTTTAACCACAGGAATGATTGAGTTGCGAGTGTATTCACTCATAATCCTCGGAACAATTTATTACTAAACTAGTGATTTGCCCTTACTTCCCTCGGGTGGCATCCCCAGGTGTATTTATAATAGGAACATTATTATATAAATGAAAATTTATATGTGTGTATGTTTGTTATACAATTACACATGTTTTTGATGTACTACACCGATATAAAGGCAGTGGTAAATGATGGATGACACGCTCGCTTCAGAAACCGAGTAAAGCGGGTTCAAATTCCGGGTTTCGCACCTCTGATATTTTTTGTGCGAATCATTTCCAACAAGATTACCACTTGTCTTACGGTGAAGAAAAACATCGTGAGGCTGATGATGAGAACAAGAAAGACATGTGAAGTCCGCAATTAGCCAGCGTGATAGACTGTAGCTGATCCCCCTCGTATTGAAGGGAGGCACGTTAAAAACGGGCTGTATACACACACAGATATTCTATAACTTGCATAGATCGTTAGGTACGAATCGTACCTAGGGACGCATTTGCACGCACGAAGCGAGATTGAGTCGTTAGTATTACAAACAGACAGCGCAACCTTTTGACAAATTTCATAGTGTGCTTAATGCTATTAAATCCGCCCAACCGCTTATCAAACAAATTAACTTTTGCATAACAGAACTGTAGATACATCTATATATACATAAAATGCTTTGTCCTGACTGACTGATCGATCAACGCACAGCCTAAGCCGCTGGTCATAGAAACGTAAAATTTGGCGGACATATTCCTTATACAATGTAGGCATCCGCTAAGAAAGGATTATTTGAAATTCATCCCCTAAGGGGGTAAAATAAGGGATAAAAGATTGTATGGAACTCAATCATTCTTAGCGCGAAATGCACGGAAAGTGGTATTTAGCTTTTAAATAAAAAATAAGAAATATATGTATTCGATTTTTTCGAAATTCAACCCTTAAAAGGATAAAAGGGGGTGATAAAGTTTATATGGGCAAACAATTATTTATGATCAATATTACTTGAAACTTAGTATTAATGCTCTTCAATACAATTAACTAAATACGTATTTTAGGATTTTTTGAAATTCATCCCATAAGGCTGTCAAATAGGGAATGAAAGTTTGTATGAAACTCTGTAATTGATGCACGGAAAATGGTATTTACCTTAAAATGAAAACTAAAACAAAACGAATATCATTTTTTCCGAAATTCATCCCTTAAAAGGATAAAAGGGGGTTGTGCTGTTCATATAAGGAAAAAATTGTTTATGATCAGAATTACTTGAAACTTGGTATTAATGCTCTTCAATACAATTAAATAAACATGTATTGTACTTTTTTTTAATTCAAAATAAAAATTAAATATATATAAATAGAGTAACATGGCTCAAGTTCTCTGTTAGTACACACTTACTGTGTGGGATATAGAGTACCTAAATTTATTTACAGATTATACGTTTAACATCTTATACATATTTTTGCAAGTAATAAAGTACCTATGTATTGCGGAAAAGTTCATTTTCTTCGTAGTTTGATCGCGGGCGAAGCCGCAGGTTCTGCTAGTATGTATATAATTTTTTAATGAAAGAACAAAAAAAAATTAAAGCAATGTCTAAGAAATATGTTTAATTCATTTCCCCAAGAAAATATTTTATATTTGATAAAAATCATTTTGTAGAAGTATTTTCCGCTATAATTGTCTTTAGTTTTCCCAGCACTTTTTCCAAGAGCTTATGTTAGTCCTTCGAAGAGTCGAACGGATATAAATAAAAAGGGGTTAAAGACAGTAAATTTAGTTACAGTGCACGAGTAATCTTAGTTTATTGGTTTAGTCCACTCTTTTTAGTTTAAAATGTTTTTAACCAATATAACATTTATCTAATTTTCGAACTGTCTAGCTCATTGAAGTGATCAAACTGTATATAATATTTTGATATTTTAACGCATTTCGATAAATAAAAGAGTAGATGATATATTACCAGCATACAATTTACCATATTTACCAGTATTTGGAGGACTACGTTTTAGGTTAGACTTTCCTGAAGTTCTTGGAACAATTTATGCACCAAGTAAATTTTTTACTACCGAGAAGAACGGGCTAGGGATGGTTATTTTTTTCATATTATGAATGAATTAAACGTAACAATTTCTATTTAGCATTGAATTAACTTGGAAGTCATCGTCATTTTGGATCATGGAGTTATATTCTATAAAATTTTAATCACTAACCTTGATATAAACGATCTTTTGCATTTTTTAAAGAAGAAATTTAAGTTTTTAAAGGTTTTCTGGGATAAATATAGAGTATGAGTGATCTATAAAATTATAATAATACTGTTTTTATAAAACGGTTCGCAAAAGAAAATAATACGACTTTGCACTCTAAGCCTGATATTTTTACAAAGCCCCCACTCAAGTAATATCTCGTTTCCTGCCTTGTTACTCTTTGTTACCAGCGATTTTGCTACGACTTGCTTCCTATGTTAAAGAAAGCTTTTGTAATATATAGAAGGGTTGGAAAGTATAATAAATCAAACCCCATTGCACTAAAATATGACGCTTCAATATAAGGGTGGTAAATTTTGATCTCCTTGTTTTGACACTGTTTGTAGGATCGAGTGCAGTTTATTTACGGCAGTTTTCATATTACATACTTTGTGTCTTATATATTCCTCATTAGAGATATTGACATAAGCTCCGTACAAATTAGCTGGAAAGAAAACCACAGATAGATAAGTTATCTACCGTTTATCTGTAACGTAATTGCATTAACAGATACATATATGTGACGGCGGCTGCGACAGATTAGCGGCACGCCCGTCATCGGTAGGAGCTTCAGAGTTCATGGCGTAGGTCTCAGGCAATAAAACCACAAAGATATGGTTTGATTATCTTTGTATTTTATGTAATCAGCAAGCACAAATATAAAGTAGGTATACCAGAGTAGAGTGAACCAACGGTCCCGTTTGGAAGGTCCGCACTGTATCGTTCTCTCTAGTCAACTAAACCCCGACACACTGCTCTTCGGTATTTATAGTGACAGTTGCCCCTCCAAACGATTCCGATCGCGTGACTTGTTACGCCACGGCGTTCACTCCCCACCGTTACAATAATATCAATTGAGTTACTTAATTATTGCAAAATTATCATAATCGACGACACGGCCATACTGATGAGTCACACGTCCTCGTGTGTTTGCGTATCTGGTGGTAAAACAAAATACAACTATAGACGTCTCACAGCTCGGCCTACCTGACCACATAGAGAAGTCACTCATAATTAAGTCACATCAGAAAGGATACCACAAGTTCAATTAAAAGTCAAATTAACATTACAAAATCATAGTAATCATTAGTGCACCAAGTAATGACAGCAACAGACATTACTGGTACTTCTTTCCAGTAAGCCCGAAAATACAAGGGACAGTACCAGGCCTTCTCTCTGGTACGTGTACCCAAGTCCAATATAAGTAGGCAGTATCAGTCCTTCTCACTGATAAGCTATAGCCATACTTTGTGCAATAATTCACTAGTCTGTTATACTGGTGGATGGGCCTTCACCCGCATCCTCTACGTCTAACTCTTCACTTAGTACGTCTAATTCACTGGGAACATGGTCTTGTGGCATCTTTCTTAAGCGATCATGGGCATACTTGTATGTCCTATTACCGTTTAAAGACTTCAAAACATACCGGTCACTTTCAAGTAGCTCAATTACTTTAAAGGGACCTTTATACTTCGGATCAAGCTTCACTTGATTCCGTTCTTCATTTTTTATTAGGACTAAATCACCAACAACAAATTTTACTAATTTTGCCTTATTTTTATCGAAACGGGACTTATCATATTTGGCACTCTTTTCTATATTCCGTACCGCTTGTTCTCTCACATTTGCTATATCAACTACATTATCACTATCATCTACACACAAAAGATTAAGGGGTCTTGCTACTTTACCTATTAAAAGTTCTAAAGGGCTTGATTTTGTGACACGGCTAACAGTACAGTTTAACGCTAACTGAATTTCCTCTAAACCATCCTGCCATGACCTATCTGAAGTTTCAACAGATGTCAACATACCCTTTAACGTTCCCATTACCCTCTCAACTTGTCCGTTAGCACGACTAGAACCCGTAGCAATTAAATGCAAAGCAACACAATGAGATTCACAGAAGTCCTTAAAATCTTTACTTGCAAAGCAACGTCCTTGATCGGCTATTAAACGACTAGGAGAACCAAAAAGGGAAATACTAGATTTTAGTGCTTTGATCACGCTCGGTGTATCAATCCGCAATGTATGGTACAACAAAACAAATTTTGTAAAGGCATCTATGAAAACAATAACGTATTCTCTCGTGTCATTTTTCCCACTAAGTTTTCCTGTTATGTCTACATGTAAGGTATGCCATGGCACGCATACCTTAGGTATGGGGTGAAGTTCGGCCTGTATTCTGCCAGAGCTAGATTTTGATACCTTACATGTAATACAGTTGTCTACAAATTTGCGCACATATTTCGACATGTGATCAAACCAGTAATGATCGTAAAGTTTCTCAAGCGTTTTTTCCCAACCAAGATGCATGACTGCCTCGTGAATATGATTTACTACGGACCAACGAAACGCACGCGGTACGATAGGTAAGCAGCGAGTGCGGTTATTTCTCTGAATCTTACGAAATAATACACCGGAACGTATCTCATAAGTTTTAGCATCCTCGGATGGCAGGTCGTTATTTTTAAGCTTAGAAATAATAGACTGGATTTCTGAGTCACGAATCTGTTCTGCTAAAAGCCAATTTTCAGACAAAGTCGCAATATCAACACGTTTTTGCTCAACCTTATGGGTTGTGACCTTTGAAGTGGTGGGGAGGGGATTCCGAGATAAAAAATCTACATGACTCATTAGTTTTCCGGGTCTATAAACTACTTCAAAATCAAATGCTTGAAGATAAGCCCACCATCGGTGTACTCTAGGTGTCAAGTCGAGTTTATTATGAGAGCTTTTCAGGGAGTTGCAATCAGTTACGATGGTAAAATGACGACCATGTAAGTAATGTCGAAAATGTTTTACAGCATTCACCACGGCCAAGGTTTCCAACTCGTAAGAGTGGTACTTTGACTCGGCATTCGTGGTGCGCCTGCTAAAGTATTCGACCACATGTAATTTATCGTCTTTTTGAAACAGAATACCACCATACCCTTCCGCACTGGCATCTGTATGCAATTCCGTGGGTAAATCAGGATTAAAAATCATAAGAACTGGTTTATTAGTTAAAAGGGAAGTTATTTGCTTTCGAATTTTCTCATGTTCTGGCTTCCAAACGAACACTTTAGATGAAATGAGAAGAAACAGAGGGGTCATGATTTGAGAAAAGCCAGAAATAAATTTTCTAAAATAAGAGGCAAGGCCAATGAATTGCCTGAGTTGGTGAATATTTTCAGGAGGTGGTAATTTGGTAAGAGCCTCAACTTTTCTTGGATTAGGCCTGACTTCGCCAGCAGTAATTTCATATCCAAGAAACTCTACGCGATGTTTTAAAAAGGAACATTTCGAAATATTAAGTGAAAAACCAGCCTTGGTCAGTGCTACCAAAATCTCACGCAATCGTTCTAAGCCCTCGTTTTCGTCGAGTGAAGGAATTAAAATATCATCCATGTAAAGGACCGCGTATGAATATACTAAGTTACCTAAGGCAGTTGATGCTGCTCGTTGGAAAACACTTGGCGCGTTACGTAAACCGAAAGGCATTGTCAAATACTCGTATTGCCCATCTGGGGTAACGAACGCAGTACGTTCGATACTTTCGGCATTTACGGGTATAAGATTAAAGCCACTTGCACAATCTAGACAGGAGAAGAAATTAGCCCCAGACAGTCTAGCAATCAGGTCAGAAATTAAAGGCAAAGGGAAGCGATCAGGTACAGTATTCCTATTTAACTCGCGATAATCCACGCACATACGATCACTACCATCACGCTTTTTCACTAATAAAATAGGACTCGAAAAGGGAGAACAACTAGGACGAATAATATTCGCTTGTAACAACTCGTTAATTTTAGTACGCACAATTTGCCTTTCATCTGGACTTAATCGGTAAGGACGACGTTGAACAACAACATTTGGATTTATCAAACGAATTTTTAATTCACCAGTTGTAACACGCGTTTTTGGCAAACCGTCTACAAACGAATCGGAAAAGTCATTTAACAACGTCACTAATTTTTGTTTATTTTCCGTGGAAATATCTGAATTTACATGATGAAAATTAAAATTCGAAGGTACTTCACAAAAATCTACTTCTTTAAATTTTGTAATTATCAAACAAGTGTCTGTCATCGTAATTGTATATCCCAGTTTTAGAATATCACGACCTATCATAACGTCTTGCCTTAAAGCGTTATCAGGCAGAATGTGGAATAAAATTGACAAACAATTTCCATTAATAACAACGTCACTTTGAATTTGTTCGGTACAACACAGAGTGGAGTTACCAATACCGGTAATGAGGATAGAGGCATGATAACGTGTGCCTAAAAATTTGCTAGCTACACTAAGTTTCATGAGAGAACATTCGGCACCGGAATCAAAGAAAAATGAGTACGACTCACCGGAATGTTCTAGCTGACCCGTCACGCCTTGTGTCTCACAATAATCTACACGACGCTGTGGTAGTGCTCCGCCATTACCGGCCTTTCCGTTTGTGCTGCTATTGCCACGAGTGCCGAAGTTTGGACAGTTTGTTGCGATGTGTCCTTTTTCGCCACAAGTGAAGCAAATGACGTTTTTCTTCATGTTAGGAGTGGCTACCGACGAAGAGTTTGTAGATGCACTCTGAGTTTGGTGTGCATTAATCTTTCGTTTGCGACAGTCGATTATTTTATGACCCACCTTGCCACAATAATTGCATGTCAGAGGTTCAGTTGTTGAAGGTTTGAAACGCTTGTTATCCAGCACTTTGTTGTCACGATCATGTAGTTTACGTTTCAAATAAGAAAATGACTTCATTTCTTGCAGCAACTTGCTTCTATTGGAAATTTCGGTGGTGCATGCCAAACGATGGAGTCTAGTATCAAATTGAGAGGTATGCGCAAGTACATACGATATAGCAATTTCCTCAGTAGTCAGGTTTTTCCATTTCGTTGTTAGTGACGTCATCAATCGACTTGCGTATGCAGCCATACATTCGCCTTCCTTTGGTCGACCGTTGTTGATGTTAATAAGAGATGCTGCGACGGTTTCAGCACTTTCATAACGCGCAAGAAATAGCTCCTTGAAATAAGTCCACGTCATACCAGGATGTGATACTTGTGACAACCACGAAGAAGCACTGCCTTTCAAAGACTTGCTGAGTGCAATGATCAAGGCACCTCCTTCCAGCGCTTGTTCTGCCATACAAATATCAATGGTTGAACACCAGGCATGTGCATCAGCATCATTGGAGTCAGGATTGAACTCTGGGAGTGTTGGTACAGCTCGACGTGATTTCATAGCTTCAATAAGCAGCGTCATATTCCGTTGTTGGAGTTCAAACATCATCTGCCATTGACTTTCGTGGGTAGTTGGTGGTTGTGATGCCTGAGTGTATCCCACTTCTGATGACGGCGGCTGCGACAGATTAGCGGCACGCCCGTCATCGGTAGGAGCTTCAGAGTTCATGGCGTAGGTCTCAGGCAATAAAACCACAAAGATATGGTTTGATTATCTTTGTATTTTATGTAATCAGCAAGCACAAATATAAAGTAGGTATACCAGAGTAGAGTGAACCAACGGTCCCGTTTGGAAGGTCCGCACTGTATCGTTCTCTCTAGTCAACTAAACCCCGACACACTGCTCTTCGGTATTTATAGTGACAGTTGCCCCTCCAAACGATTCCGATCGCGTGACTTGTTACGCCACGGCGTTCACTCCCCACCGTTACAATAATATCAATTGAGTTACTTAATTATTGCAAAATTATCATAATCGACGACATATGTATATTATGTTATTATTAAAAATGATTTCACTTTAGAACTAGTTAATATCGTATTATTTTAGAAAAAATAAATAAAAATAAACAGCTATAAAGACTCATAAAGTTATAATATTTTTTACATTGTAATATTAGTATGTAAGACGTTGGTGTAATACGGTGTTCAGATTAACTTACGACTCTGCCTACAACATAAGCAATCGTGGTTTGTTTTCCAGCTTGGGGCAAATAAATTATAAGTTAAGACGTTACTTCACACGCTTACACTGTATAGGCGTAGAGGAGGAATCGAGGATTAATATCAATGTTACATACATATTACATATGTACATATTATATTTATATGAAAAAGTTCTAAAAAAAAGACGATATATTTAGTCCAAATTTAGATATTACTTTATAATAATATTATAATTTGTCTCTAGATATCATTTCCTATATTTCCATTTAAAAAATTAAGCTACATGCTTTTTAACTACCATTACTTACTGGACACGTCAAAACACAGCCATTTAAAAGTTCAACTATCAACCTCCATTTCCAAACTCCATCATCAGATCAGATTGATAGCATCTAATCATTGTGCTGTCATTCGAAATTAATGTAGTATCAAATGGAGATGACAATATCACATATAAATTTTTATCGGTCACGGGTATACCTTAACATGCGACCAGGTGACCATGGCGCTTATAACAGTACCAAAATATTGGGAACTAAGTTTAATACAGTAAACTGCGGTAAATTTACGGTATTACGGTAACTATGGTACGGTAACTTTACGACGGTAAAAGTAAGTGAAAAATATAATAAATTTCCTGCTTAACATCATAAATATATATGTATGTAGTAAATAATAAAGCTATTTAAAGGGAAAGAAATTAGAAGCATATTCAAAACTATACTCACATTGCACTCTCAGCCTAACACTTTCACTGGACGTCTCTCCCCTGGCGTTGGCTGCTCTGCATGAGTAGTGCCCCGCTTCTTTCCTCGTCACCTTCTGAAGCACTAACGACCGCGTGCTCAGTATTATACCTGATGTCATGTTTTGTGTCACTTGTCTGTCCTACGATAGAATTTACATTTATAATAATGTATTAAAAACCATTTTCAATAAATATATGTATGTAATCATACTTATTTTTCATAAATGATTAATTCAAGGAAAATATATCATTTTCAGTTCCTAAAGAAAAAGTATACAAACTCGTACTTAGCTTTTATCAAAAACACAGATACATAGTGATAACAATAATTACTAAAATTTATTGAGGATATTTATGGTAAGGAGTGAATGGTATTGCATGCAGTTTACAAGTGCGATTCGATGACATATTTTCAAGTGACAAAACATAGCGTAATTGACGTGAGATATTATTTTTTTTACGCCAAGGCGTATGTCCATAATAATAATAGTATTATTATATAATCTGTGTCATAATAATTATAATAATGTAATCACGATTCCCTGATACAAAGCAACCTTTTTTTTAATGTTGGGAAATGCATTTACGCATACCACCTGTATACAGGTGGTTATGTGGGACTCACCGGCTAGAAAAGCCAGTACTACCCACTAAAACTCAACAAAACCTCCCCCGTTTTAATGGGGCGTCGCAGGATCGCTTACGCACTTAATTCCGAAGCTCCAACGGCAGGTCTGCCGAAGCAGACCACAACAACCATGGGGTTGCCCTACAGTCCACTCTATGATACAAAGCAACCTACTCGTAGTGAGAGCAGCCGTACTTAGTTCCGTTATTTAAAACGTAGTTGGGTACTACATTAGGTAGACCTAATGCGCAATATTTCAGTAATTAATAGGCGTTTGTATAGAAAACTAAATGATATACATTATTTCTCATTATTTTATAATATTATGAACAAAAAATACAAGAACAAAGGATGAGTTTTCATACTTGTTAACACGCTTTTTATTAGTTTCATCTGTATCTATCTATCTATGTAACGGAATCTTTGAACGCGAGTTTTGTCCACTACAAAACTTTAGACTGAACTGAAACTTTGCACATTTAACAATGTATTCAGCCTTTTTTAACGTCCCATTGCTGGACACGATCAATTCAATTCAATACGAGGGTGATCAGGCCACAGTCCACCACGCTGGCCAAGTGCGAGTTGGCGGACTTCACATGTCTTTCGAAAACTTGCTAGGTTCTCTCAGACACGCAGGTTTCCTTACGATGTTTTCCTTCACCATAAGGCAACATTTAACAAGGCAAAGACCAACGAGGATAATAACTAAAAAAAACATGCTTTTATAGCAAATTATACTAAAAAAATTAAAATAAATTATAGTTTAATAACAAAAAAATATGCTTTAATGATGAACCGAACTAAAAAGTAAAATATATGATTTTTCACAATAACATTAATTTTCTCGTTAATTACTTTATTCTTATACAAAAAAACATTTTCTACTTTTTGTACGGTTCGTCATAAAAGCATATTTTTTTTATTATTTACTACCTTTTAAGCACAAAAAATCTTCGAATCTTTTAAGCACAAAAAATCTTCGAATTTATTTTGAATATAAATATGACAGCTCTAGCTTTTAACATACTGCAAAGTGTAATCCACTCAAAGATTTACTTTAAAATCCCTTGTCATTTTATTTATACAGTTTAAAATGAAATCGACATGGATTATTTTAAAATATTATATTTTAATCGGTATTTTCGTATAAAAATATTGTTGAACTATAACTTGAATTCTACTTACGTTTACGGTTTGCTTACGGTTTATCAAAGACATGTCTTAATGCATACAATATATACATACATATTATAATAAAAAGTTACAATATTTCAGCAACAAAAATTTAACTAACCGATTTACATATTACCTATGCTCTACATTTTTAATTTATTAATCAAAATAATAATAATAATAATGTCCTCCTAACCGATTCCGGCCACGGCGGCCAATCTCATTGAGACTAGCCAACTGCGCAGGAGATATTATAGTGCACAAGTGTACGCGCAGACACAAGTGCACTCTCTATTCCTGTCACTCTCATACTCCGGTGGAACGACTACTCGATACGACCAGTGAGAGTTAAGGCGCAGGACCGACAGCTTTATGTGCTCTCCGAGTCACGGGGGTGAAACACCGTCAACTTCTCAACTCCGCTTGTTACTGAGGCTTACTATACAGAAAGACTCAATAACTAAACTTGGCTCGACCCGGGCCTCGAACCAAGGACCTCCGGGTGTATAGCCGTACATGCTAGCCACTACACCACCGAGGCAGTTTTATATAAGTCAAATATGTTATCATAATATATTCTATTATAAAAAATGGCTAAAGCTAAGAACTCTAAGAAACGTATTATATTTGAAAAGTGTTTGAAAATGTAGTAGCAGTACAATTCTTACTCGAAATGGATAAATTATTAATATTCTATTTTTTATACAGTTAAAGGCAAGCTTAATGCTTAAACTTTATAACATAAAACAGAAAGAAAACACTTTTCTTGTTTATTCCTCTTAATTATTGTATATCTTTTTGACCTTTTTTAATTAGTCCTTAGGATGTCGACGATTATAACAAATTTTATATAAAAAAAAATTCAACAACCTACAAGTACCTAATACGATCTGTAATTTTATATTTTGTAATGTAACATAAATAAATGGTATTTTAATCAAAGTCCTGACTTGATGTATGATGATGTATGATAAATGTACTACACATATTATTGTTCAATATTCCAAAAATATGAAATAAAACACGTTTAAAAGCATTTTCATTAATTTTGTTTAAATACCTTTATGTAATGAAACTACTTAAAACACCTATCCTATTACTATTCAACGTATTTACGTTATAAATCAAGTAGATCAATATCCATTCAAACAAGCATATTAACGAAATAGTTTTCTATGCTAATAATAGTGTACGGACTTCAATTAAAAGTTCAAAAACGAATAGAACGATTAAGTTAATTAAAATAATATATAAAAAATACTACGTAATTAAAATTTTGAATTGAAAAATTTGTCATTTTTAGCTTTAGATAACAGAAACCCGACAATTAAGTAAAGTACTCGTATGTATATGTGAAAGATAATTTCTAACTACCATAAAATACATTCACTAACTGACTCACTCAATCACTCACAAATCTTCGCATTTATATATTAATTTGAGTTTTTTTTTTATACATAAATTTTGACTATTTGCTCTAAATGATCAAACAGTCAAAATTTATGTACCTGCATAGATACAGTAAATTTTCTTGAAAACCTAAGAAAATATTGAATGTAATAAAAAATACTAATACATTTGGATAAAAAAAACTCATAGATAATGGTGTTTTCATTAATCAACATCTATGTGATGTACTTACATTATGGTACCACGATATCCTGTGTTCCCGAGGGTTGGCGCGCACGTTACATTCGAAGTAAACATCGTCGCCCTCCTTGATGTCGTGTGGATTGAGAGTGCTGCCAAGGCTCAAAGTCACTAACGGACTGTCTGGAGGACAACAACTTCGATTATTTACACAATCACTAAAATATGTCTACATTTTAATTAAAATACGTTTTAATTTAAATTCATCTTCTATAATTAAGCTTTTAAACCTGTTTTTGTATTTTTATATATTTTTTTTTATTCTATCTCAAACGACGGAGCAATTATTTTAAATACGATTTCTAGTTGGTGTATGTACTTAGTTAAAAATTATAAGGTAACAATAATAATTATTATTAATAACAAGCGCTCGCTTCGCCTCGGGTTCATTCCTAGATAAAAAAATCTATCCCACGGGAACGGTACATTTTTCCGGGATAATATATAGCCTATAGCCTTTCTCAGTCAACGGAATAGCCAATGCAAAAAGAATTTTTCAAACCGGATTAGTAGTTCATGAGATTAGCGCGTTCAACCAAACAAACAAACAAACTCTTCAGCTTTATAATATTAATAAGTATAGATTACTTTAAAAAATACCTATGATTTTAGATTTATAATATGAGAAAAAATATAGAGATATTATTGTTTGACTGGTTTTACATAGTAAACAAAATTAAAATATAATAATTTGTTAGTTGAATTTAAAATAACAACGCTTAAAACATATTCGAGTGTTATAAAAAATATTTTCTGGTAGCTTTTAATATAAACCTAGTCCTTAATAAAGTTAAATTCCATTTATATTATAGGTATGTTGTCTACACTCAATTTATTTTATATAGATCACTTTTTATATCCATCATACATTATTGAAGATTTTTTCATTTTTTGTCAATCAATATCTATACTATAATAAAGCAGTAACTTAGCGAAATCTGTACATGAAATATTTTTTAAAAACAATGAATGTAACGTATTATGTATACAATATAGACCCCAAAACAATAGTTATTAAAATTTTTGTCTGTTTGTCTGTTTGTCTGTTTGTCTGTTTGTCTGTTTGTCTGTTTGTCTGTATGTCTGTTTGTGTGTGCGCGTTTCACGCAAAAAGTAATGACCCGATTACAACGAAATTTGGTGAAGTGATAACTTATTACCCGGGTCAACATTTAAGATACCTTTTATTTCAGAAAAATCTTTCTTTCCCACGGGAAATCGCAATAACTGGTTTTATCGAGTCCTCCTTATAGACCCTTCCGCTGGCTAAACCTTAAGACATACATCGAAACAACGTACTAAAAAATTGTAAGTCTTGAAAAGGTCAACAGAAAAATCTACAACAGTATATGTCTATCTCTTAAGGTACACTCGCAATACCTATTCTTATCTGTACCTATAATAAAGCTGACTAAGTCAAATCGATGTGCGCGTTTCACGCTAAAAGTACTGAACCGAATTTAACAAAACTTTGTATAGTGATAGCTTATCACTCGGTTCAACATTTGGGATACCTTTCACTACAGGTACATTTTTCGTTCCCGCGGGAAAACGCAATGACTGGTTCTATCGAGTCGTCCTTAGAAATTTATATGGCTAACGCTGGCTGAACCTTAAGAGATACATCAAAACAATGTACTAGAATATTGTAGGTCTTAAAAAGTTATACAGGGAAGTTCGCAATATTATACGTCTATCACCTAAGGTACATTCGCAATTACTATTTTTATTCACTACTCGCGACTCACTGACTGACTTATCAATGTTCAGCTCAGTTCAGCAGTAAAACGTACCTAGAGACGAACCCGAGCGAAGCGAGGGTGAGTCGCTAGTTATAAATATTAAATTATTTTTCCTAATTTCGTCCCTTTAACATACGTATAAGTTATTGTAAGTTTAGACATTTTTACAGTTTAATAAAAATAAATATTTGTGTCAAGTTATATTTGGACCAAAGGAAATTGCTCAAAAATGAATAAATTATACAGTATACGTTAAGAAAAATATATTACAAAAATAAATCATAAAAGTCAATTGGATTTTATTAGAATTTTACGCGACATCAAGATTAAAATTAATAAACATGCTCTAGTATAATTTTCTAACATAATTCAAGGAATTGCCTCTAGTTATTATTATTGTTATTATTCTTTAATGTTGAATTCATTAAAACCATTGGCTTCCATCTAAACATAGTTCTTTGAAAGTGACGTTAAATAAATAATGTTAACAACGTTAACAAAATATGTTTTCAAACAAGAACTTTGTGCACTTGTTTCTTTTTCTTTTGAAGTTTTATTTAAAAGCTTTGAAGCTTAAAAAACCATGTGCATTTATTTTGTGCGAGTTATACAGTGCGACGACACGGTAGGCTCAGTTTGTAGTGACCATACTTGCTGTGCCATCAGTCGCGGGTTCGAGTCCCGCTGGGGGAATTCATTTGTGTGATGAGCACGAATGTTAGTACTTCAGTCATGGGTGTTTATATTATTAATATGTATGTATTTAAAGTTATATATATGTAGTGTATCAACTATCTAGTATCCATAAAACAAGCCTCGTAAACTACGAGACTTGTGTTATGGATGTCAAATGCCTTGGAACTAGATGGTGTTGAGTGTTAATGTCCCAACATATTTATTATTATTATTATGTCGACATAAAAATTCTTAAGAGTAAATGTTAAGGTATATTTTGTATTAATATACTATAAAATTTCCAAGTTATTATAGAAATAAGTACCTACTCCAAGCATACTAATATAATCGCCTAAGTTAAAGAGAAAGAAAACGTTTTTGAAGTTATACTTCTTTTGGGACGTTTGGAAAAAAATATGAGAGTAAAATTTTACGATGCTTACAACTGTTTGTTGCCATGGTAACCGTTGTTATTGTCTGACAAATGATATATGAGATTATGTTCTTTCCTTAAATGATATTCTATAAATATTTGATTGTAATGTGCCTTATATGCCTTATTTAATTATTTCATGAATTTATCATTTCTTTTACAAACAGGGTGTTGTGACATACAGGATAAAATCTTTAGCTATTTTTGTTCTGTTACGCCAAAGAAGTATAACTTCTTACGTGCGCACATAAGTACACACACACGTTTTTTTTTAGTACATAATCGACGTCGCAAAAGCTCACAGCATGATATATGTAATAATAATAATAATAATAATATCCTTTATTGTACACCAAAAAAGAAACAATATATACATAAAAGAACACAAAGAAAAGATGCACAGCAGGCGGCCTTATCGCTGGAAGCGATCTCTTCCAGGCAACCTTCAGGTAGAGGAGTAAGTTTCATAAAAACGGTAGGCGGTGTACTTGCTTTTACACGTTTATATATATAAATACTTATAGATAAATAGATACATTATACATACATCCATATATAAATACATACATACATATATACATACATATATACATATATATATATATATACATACATACATACATTCATACATATACATACATAAAAAGGAAAAATCAACCAAATAATATATAGAATTAGATACTAGAACATAATAGAAGAAATGATAATAATAATTATAAGAATGATATTAGAGGAAAGGACTAAAAAGAGAAAGGGGAAAGGACTAAGGAGAAAGGGTTAAAAAGACAGATAATAATCTTTTAATAAGCTTTTAAATTTATCTAAGCTTTTAGCACGTCTAATGTGTAAAGGAATAGAATTCCACAGTCGAGCAGCTTTTATTGTAAAAGAATTTGTAAAGAAACAGGAAGAGTGAGTAGGAATTTTAAGAAGGAAGTTCTGAGCAGAGCGAAGTGAACGAGCATGGGAATCACCTAGAAACTCAAAACGCTCTTTCAGATAGGTAGGAGTTGAAGGATTAAACAGCACGCAGTAGAGAAGATGAAGAATATGAGTATTCCTGCGGAATCGGATTGGGAGCCACTTGAGTTTTCTACGAAATTGAGAAACATGGTCATATTTTCTAAGGCCAAAAATAAACCGTATACAAAGATTTTGGAGTCGCTCAAGTTTATTTAAGTGCTCCTCTTTGATGTCGAGATAACAAACGTCAGCATAATCAAGAATCGGTAGTAGGAGTGAATTTGCTAGCGCAATTTTGGTAGGTATCGGAAGAAAATTTCTCAATCTGCGAAGAGAAGCAATCGCTCCAAACATTTTCCGGCTCAGTTCACTCACTTGCGGATCCCATGACAAATGTTGATCAATTAGTACGCCAAGATTTTTAACTTTTTCTTGAAACGGAATCGTAACACCTTCTAACGATATTGCTGGTATTTGCATAGTTTTAGTTTTTGACAACATCATATTCAAATTCAAAATATTTTATTCAGCGTTAAATTATTATATTTTTTTATTAAACGTCATACTACGAGTTCAGAAAGAACAAGACCTGAGAAGAACTGGCGAAAGAAAAAGATATATTGTCTTAGTACAGTGAGCGGTACCTTATGGATACAAAGCTAATTTAAATTTTGTTATCACACTACGATTTAAAAAGTTTGTATCTATGTATGTGTACTGTATACGTTTGTGCATGTGTGCGTTCGTGTGTGTATGTGTTACTCCACGCTGAAACGGCTGGACGGATTTAGATGAAATTTTGTACACATATAAGCTGTGTGACCTATTTAAATTAACACATGGGATACTATTAGTAATAAGCATGGAGTACTATTAGTAATAAAACTGGTGCTACTGTATATCTTATCTTACTACTATTTAAATGCGAAAGTTTGGATGGATGGATGTTTGTTAATCACACCAGAACGGCTGACCGTATCTGGATGTTTGGCACAGTGATTGATTATAGTCTGGAATAGCACATAGGCTACCTTTTATCCCGGTAAAATGTATGGTTCCCGTGGGATAGATTTGTTTTTCTTTTTCACTAGAGACCAACTCGAACGAAGTGAGGGGAGCCGCTAGTAATATTAAAATTATAAAAGGCAGCCGAAGCGAAGCGATATGAATGCTAGTATATATGTATGTACGCTAATGCTTATATAAATGTTTAACTGAGTCATTTATAACAAAAGTGCAACGTTGAGAACTGCCACATTAAAATCCATATCTCCACAAAAAAAACTTAAGTATGAGAGTCAGGGAAAAACAATTGAAATATAAAATAGTATTTTCAGATAAAAATTGAATTTGCACGACTAGCATTGTAGACTTTGTTCGAAGAAAAGAGTTATTGAAAACTAATTGACATTTTAAAGGAGTAAAATCGTTGAATTGTCGCACTGATTTCTATCAACTATTTGTAACGTATAAGGACGTAATGCCGGTGCGCTCCGTGTATGACAATTACACGCCAGGCCACTACGTTTGACGTCCTTCTCTTTGATAGAGTCGATTGCTCGTGATCCGTATAAATTGAATCTAACATCGCATACTGCAATTTTCTACTCGAGTAACATTGAATTTAAATATATCTACTTAAGGTTCAATATTGATTTCATTCTTTCAATTGTTTTCTTTAGAAAGTTGAGTATTTTAGATTTAAAAAGCAACATCTTCTTTAAATTTAAAATAGTTGAAAAAAATATTTTATTATTTTTATTTGTATTAAAACGAGTGTCAGTTTCTATCGACACTATATTTTTACCAAGCCAGAAACATTTACCCTTAACGAAAATTAACCATAAGGTCATTCATTCATCAGTGTTATAGCTAAATCTCACCATACCATATCATGAAATAACAACCAAAGTGGTTTTAAGGATCAGTAACTTTATATCAAAAGGCAAATACCGAGTTTTTTTTCATCGAACTATTTTTATAATTGCTAATATTTGTGCGTGTATGCGTGCGTGTACTCCTTCACGCTGAGTCTTAGTCGTCTGAGTAACGTGCACACTATTATATATCACTATTATCTTAGTAGTGTGAAGTATCTATACACTATATAATTATAAACTTTATATACGTCGTGAACTGGTGCGTGAAAGGCAATAATTTGCTTATGAAAATAACAAGCGCTGTGCAAACACGTTTGATGTGCTCCTCTTTGATCGGACGATGGCTCGCGAGCGGTGTAATTAAATCTTCCATCGTATTTTAGAAAATATTTATTGAATATCCAATAACATATTCATTAAGAATATCACTTTTTTAATTCTCACATGGAGTGATTTTATTAAGGCAAATTGTATTATACATATTAACAATAATTAAATTAGTAAAATTTATTAGACTGAAATCCTGTGTCATCTGTGTCGCTCAGAGAGTCAGCTGGTTAAAAATGGCAATGGCAGTAGGTTAGTGATATCTATAGGATATCTACGGATCTACGGATAAGCATTTTAACTAGCAGGTACTCGAGTGGGGACCAAGGCTAAAAAAACTCAGTGTAGGACAATCTCCTACTAGTTGGTGCAACGACCTGCGTCCTACAGCTGGTATAAATTAGATGCGCAAAGCATAAGATGGCACTCAATGGCTCATCCTGGGAGAGGCCTATGTCCAACAGTGGACTGAAAAGTACTTATGAAGAAGATGATTATATGTATCTGTTATTAAAAAGCTCTTTTAGAAATGGTGAAATAATAAGAACTACTATTATATATTTTTTTTCTTTTTGTAAAATAATTATACTGTTTACTGAGAATACGAAAAAACTCAGTAGATAAAGGTTGAAGTGGTAGCCCAGTGGTAACGCGCTCGCTTGGGAAACCGAGTGAAGCGGGCTTATATCCCGGGTCTCCCACCTCTGATATTTTCATGTGCCAATCATTTCCAAGATGATTACCACTTGTCTTATGATGAAGGAAAACATCATGAGGAAATCTCCATGTCTGAGCGAACCTAGCAAGTTTTCGAAAGACATGTGAAGTCCGCCAACCATTTGGCTAACGTAGTGAACAATGGCATGATCCCTCATGAAGTAAAAGTGAGGCCCGTGTCCAACAGTGGGGCGTTGAAAAGGGCTGAATAATAATACGATACGAATAACACTTGGGAAAATTTTATAACAAATAGATAGTTTTTGTACAATACTAAGTTATTTAAGCTTGTTACCTCAAAATAGCTCGGTTATCATGTTTACAGTACAATTTATATAAAACAGGGTTACTTAAAATTAGAAGCCACAATTGAGTATTGATGTCAGATTACCGCAAGTGGGCGTGTAATGTAATCGAGGCTGTAATTATGTGAATCGCTACAATTCTACGTCGATTTAAACGTTTGTGTCGGCCGAGTGGAGTGGAAACATAATGTTTTGCGGAACATACACCTACAGTTAATTTATTCAGACACAATTTTAAGTATATTATTATTATATATTATTATACAATTTGTAATATTAAAATTTGTATTAATATTGTATCGTTACAAAAATATTTTAACGTAGGCATTATTAAATTATTTATTCGGTACCCACTAAATAACTTAAATTTAAAAAAATAAATAAATATGGCTTGTAATAAATCATACAAGACATATGAAGTCCGCCAACCTGCGCTTGGCCAGCGTGGTGGACTATGGCCTGATCCCTCTCATATTGAAAGGAGGGCCGTATCCAGCAGTGGGACATTAAAAAGGGCTGAATATAGACAAAGATTAGAGCTACTTCGTTTCCACCCGAATCACACTTATTGGTCCTCTTTTTTTAATTGGTCAAAAATAACAATAATACACCTTTTGTGTAAAATAAATATTACAATTATCTATTACGTCGTAACCATCTAATTTGGCATACTATATTAGTTTCATTACTAGGGTTCCGTAACCGAAGGGTGCTAACGGATCCCTATTACTATGCCTCCGCTGTCCGTCCGTCTGTCAGAGGGCTGTATCTCATGAACCGTAATAGGTAGAGAGTTGAAATTTTCACAGCGTAGGTATTTCTATTGCCGCTATAACAAAAAATAATAAAAATAAATAAAAAGATAAAAATACAAGAATCATTTTTTTAACGTCCGTAATCAATCATCGAAGTTAATATATTACATACATACAATAGTCATACTATACAACAAGTCATACTAATAAAAAGTACATGTACGATGGTATGGAACCCTTCGTGTGCGAATTCGACTCGCACTTGACCCATTTTTTAAATTCAATTACGATTTCAATAAATAACATCAAGATAGATTTTTCTCAGAATGTTTCGACTAAACACAGCACTACAGGAACAAATATGTATATCAATCAACCTTTAATCTTTTAACTTTATATTTATTGTAGCTCCTTCAGCCGTTTCGAGATAAAAATAACTTCAAACACTTTTTATGAAAACAAAAGTTTCGATGCAACGTCTTGATAAAATACGAATCCAATTTCTTGGAAATTTACTTAAGATGAGAAAATAGTTTAGGAATATTTCTCTATTTTTGTGCCAGTAGAGTAAGAAATAATGTTCAGATGACTACGATCGTTTAGCATACTAATAGCATGCCTGACAACTGTGAAAGTAGTGCATACAAATCTCGCTTAAAGTACTGAAACAGTAATGTACATTGTACATTTGTATAAGCCCATATTATCGTCCCACTGCTGAATATGGAATTCGCTTCAAAGCGAGGGGAATCAGGGTATAGTCCACCACGAGGACCAAATGCGGATTAGCGGACTTCACAAGCCTTTCAACTAGTTAGGTTCTCTCAGGCAAGTTTCCTAACGATATTTTTCTTCGCCGTTAGGCAAGTGGTAATTATTAAAAAAAAAAAGAAATATTATACGTAATCTATACTAATATTATAAAGCTGAAGGGTTTGTTTGTTTGTTTGTTTGGTTGAACGCGCTAATCTCAGGAACTACTAATCCGATTTGAAAAAATATTTTTGCATTAGATAGCCCGTTAACTGAGGAAGGCTATAGGCTATATATCATCCCGGAATAATGTACGGTTCCCGTGGGATAGGTTTATTTTCGTCTAAGGACGAACCCGAAGCGAAGCGAGGGTGAATCGCTAGGGAAAGATAACATTAAAATAATACTTACATACTACATTTAATTTCACTTGATCATCAATAGCTCTTCCAGGTAACGCTGAATTTGAAGCAACACATTTTATAGTCGTACCGTGGTCTTCAGGCGCTGGTGTGAATATGAGTGTGCTTACAGTCCAAGTTTCATTTTGATGCTCGCTTACCTAAAAAAGATTTAACTATTTTTCGTCTTTACCAAACTTATTATTACTAATTCATTATTAATTTTCAATAACAAAATTATTTACAGTCAAATAAATATTTGTTTGTTAAATTATCCGTTAATTGGCAATTAAATGGCAAATTAGAAATAACCGCAACGTTTATTATAATAAGATGTTAAATTAAATGTACATTTCAATTATTCTGATAGCTCACTTTAATGGAATAGATAGAAGATAAAAATAATTACTACGAGTATATTTATTTATTATTTTATATATTTAAACGAGCAATTCTTGTATGTTTATTTATTTATTTATACCGGCGATCTCGGAAAGGGCTCCAACGATTTCCCTGGGATTTGGTATGTGGGGGTTTTCGGGGGCGAAAAATCAATCTAGATTAGTCTTATGTCTGGGAAATCGCGTGTTTTCGAGTTTTCAGGAGATTTTCTTTCACATTATTCCACGCAAAATATTGTACGCTAATTTTATATGCCTGGGCATGAGCATCGTGGTCAAGTGGCCAAGGCACAAGATTGACAATCACAGGTGTCTGGGTTCGAATCCCGGTCGGTTACAAAGTTTTTACCTTTTGTTTTTTTTTTTGTATTTATTCAAGCTTTTAATTGTTTTTGTTTTTAAGCCAAATTAAAAAAGAAAATTGTACTTTCGGCCAAAAACACTGAGCGAAGCTCGGTCGCCCAGGTACTTAACTTATAATACATTTACAGTTACCATGTAGGTACTATAATATATTATAAGGTTAGGACTTTTGAATGCTAGTCACAATGTGATAAATACAGACATTCGCTAATAAAGGAATTGATCCTGCAGCATTTAGCGTGGTAAACTAATTTCACTACGGTTGCACCTTTGTTTTGCTTGAAGAGGGTATATAAGCATATAAAAAAATATTTTGAGTAAATTAAGAAGACAGGGAGTATGGGTGGCTTTTTCTATCACATACTTCTACTATGGATTTCTCATTCCTTTTTACCCTCCAGTCTTTCATACACTATCCAATAACTTTTAGAGCTTGTTACAAATAAAACCTGCTCCACATTCATAACTAATCTTTTGTTAAAACCCCACATACTTACTTTATCCTTTTCAAAACTTCGATTGTCCTTATACCAAGTGATCTGAGCCGATGGTCGACTGCCCTCAGCCACACAGCGCAATGTCGCCGCAGACCGCGCGAGCAATTGTTGAGGCCGATTCAGTAATGAAACTGAGAATGGAGCAACTAAAACAAAATTATTAAGTGAGATAAGTACATATGTATATGAAACTTTGGAGTAATAATGTATGTTACAATAATAATTATATTATATGTTAATTCGCAATGGCCAATATAATATAGGTAATATTTTACAGGTCTTCTCGGATAATATTGTTTTTATTAAATAGAAACCAGTCACTCTTGTACAACCGCTTACGAATAGAATTTTTTTTTTCTCTCTAGTGGCCTAGAGTTGCGTTAACAGACGCAATACGTTCTGCTAGTGTCACGTATTGTGAGAAAGATACGAATGAGTTTGAGTGGTAATTTTGAAATTTAGCAGTTTTAACGTGGAATTCAAACTATAAATGAATGATCGGTTTGTAGGAGCAACCTACAACAATTAAAAAAAAACATAATTAAAAAAAATATACTGAAATGTATTTTACACTCGTGTCAAAGAATAATGATATGCCATTTTCGTTCATCTTTAAAGTTCCACAGCCGTAGTTAAAGGCAAAAAACGGGACACTTCTATCTTATATATACGAAATCGTTATGTCGGTCTGTCCGCATGTCACAGTCATATATCAGAGAATATTGGGCTTATAAGGCTTTAAATTGTAAATATTTCACGTGAACCGCTAGATATTTCTTATTTCGAATTACGAAAAAATAAACATACCTATATGGCATTTCATACATATTACAATTTTGAGTCCACTGAAACGTATGGGGTATAATTAATAGGTTAAATAGGTCTTTAAAATTAAGATACTAGTATTTCTAAGTGAATATTTTGTTCAAGCAGATGACAAGTTATCGTCCTTCTAAACTAAATCGTTCAATTATATTTCAAAGCATCTTCCTATTCAATTTTTATGACTATTGTTTTTGAAGCAAACACGAATTTCAAATTTTAAAAAATAATAATTTTAAAAATTCTTATTCTATCTATCTATTAAAGAGATTCTATATTATTTTTGCGATATTTTATGAACAAAAAGACAAGAGATTGTGATAATGTCCTATATTTTTACAAGAATATTTTTTTTAATAAGTTAATTAAACAGATATCTAAATAGAGGTATTGTATAGCTATCTATACAATATGTAAATAAAAATCAAACACTGTTCTTTAATAGGTCATTTAAAAAAAACATATAGGCGGATTTGGTGATTTTTTTAAATGTTTGTAATAGTCCGAATAAGGCATTGAAAGAAAATATTGGAAAAAGTTACCCGGATATGTGAAAAATTAGGGACAAAATTTTAATATCGAGCCATCAATTGACGTAATTTTTTTTCAAACTTGTAATACCATAAAGTCGAAAGGCAATTTTCAAACAATGTGGGACAGGTATGCTTATTATTAACGACATTTTTAGAAATCTATATAAAGCATTAATATTTCAATCAGATGTATACAGATTCTACCATGATTTATTAAAAATAGCACTTTTTGTTAAGTATTGAACACCAAAGAGAATATAAAACAATTTTAATTGCTATAGTAATTTGATAGAATCACAGATCATATATAGTTAGAATACTAATCCAAATTGTCATTTTATACTATGTATATAGAAAACAACAGATAAAAACATAACAGAAAATAAGCGGTTTTTAGTTTTATAACTAAACAAAAACCATTTAGCTGATGAAGATATATGTATAATACTAAATCCATTGAGGTTAATTTTTATTTACCCACTAAAAATTCACTACACAAAAATTGTATCTATTCAATCCCAATAAAATTCAAATGAATTCTAAACGATATACCACTGAAAAAATAAACTGTCGAGTTATTTTTATGCCCAGCTTCATTGAACTAAATGCTATTGTTATGCACGTTTTATTTGAAACAATTTTTAATTGTTCTCGTTTGAATCAGCCTCACACAATGGACAAAATCCGCTTAGCATAGAAAAGTTCTATCCTAAAATTTCCATCTAAAAGCTAAAAACTTTTCACATTTTTGACTACCAAAAACTTTCCACTCTGTTGCCATATTAATTCTCCTATTGGCTTATATCAACTAGTAACAGGCTTCTAATTTTAGGTAAAAAGTACTGCGTAAGAAGATTTACTCTTAAATAGCCATGAATTTAGTGTCGACATTGATCTTCTCAAAATAGAATTGTTATATGACTTTTCCATATTACGTAACTATAGATATGTATAAAATTGGCTTTTATTATGACCTATGGCCAGTCTCTATAATGCAATCTATGTCCTTGTTAAATTTTGTCGATATCTATTCAGCAGCTTAAGTAGCAAAAAATAACAAACAGATAAAATAAAATTTTACACATAATATTAGTACGGAACCAGGCAGTGGTAGCCCAGGTAACGCGTTCGCTTGGAAAACCGAATAAAGTGGGTTCAAATCCCGGGTCTTGCACCTCTGATATTTCCATGTGCGAATCATTTTCAATATGATTATCACTTATATTACGGTGAAGAAAAATATCGTGAGGAAACCTGCACGTCTGTTTTTGAAAGACATTTGCAGTCCGCCAACCCGCATTTGACGAGCGTGGTGGACTATGGCCCAATACCATTGTACCAAGTATTGAAGGGAGGCCAATGCCCAGCAGTGGGACCTTAAAAAGGGCTGATTTACATTAGTATGAATATAATAAGTAATACATTAGTAAGTATTTATATATGGTATCTGCTTCTAATATATATAAAAAGCTCTACTTTAAATTCTTACCAAAGAACGATAAATTTTAAATGGCAAAATAAAAATATAATGTGAAAAATTATTTACAAAAATTTCATTAAATTATTAGATTACAGCTATCCCTGAAATAAATGTTACACCATAGTCTCTGTGTACTTAATTTCAAGCAAATTCGTTCAATCGTTTCATGGCGAAGTACTTAACAAACACACTTACACAATATTAGATAAAAATATAAATAATATAATAGATACAAAACTAAACAAAAGCATCTCCTAAAACCCGAAAAGAAAGTAACTTTGACAATCGATATTAATACTTACGATTCATTTCTAGCCTTACAGCTTTCTCTTGGGGCGGTACGAGATGAGTATTCGCAGCGCGACACTTAAATGTTTTATTGAGATCCTCTCTTCTTACATGTTGAAGCTCTAGCCGGTTCACAACCACGTGAGTGTCAGTCTTCTCTCCTATATATTGGGGAGCTGGCGTGCCATCTATTAACCATGAAACTACAGGTACTGGTCGACCTAAAAATAATATCTCTATATAAATCTTTCTGTAGTGTTTTAAATAAAACAATCTTTTAGAATTTTTAGTTTTAGGAAAAAAACCGCGAAAAAATCCGAAAAGATAGTTTTATTTAAAATGTCAAATATTCATGCACTCTATAGTGATACTTTCTTAGATTTACGCGAATGTTTGACATTTAAATAAAACTATCTTTTCGGATTTTTTCGCGGATTTATTTTGATTTTTGGTTCCCGACGTTTCGATTGCTTTACAGCAATCATGGTCACGGGAGAGACTAAGGTGTTAGATGTCTCAAAGGTATTATATAGTTGTTACAGACAGCCTACCCACAAATAACTAATTATTTGATGATATTAATGATAGTTTTATTTAAACACTCTATAGTGCTCTGAATAAGTACAATTTATGAACGGAGAAAATATATAATTTCGAATCTTATATACCAATTTACGATATATTATGATTGTAATAAAAATATATATTTCAAACAATTTTTACTCTGCGCGAGAATCAAACTCACTATCTCGGGTGTAGTAAAATATGGTGTTAATACTATAATATTTTTCAACTAACCATTTAACTAACTTTGTAAATCGACCTGGGTAAACGCTAATATAAGCCTAACCTATATATAATAATACCATATAATAAACCTACGTAACCTATAATTTACTTAACCCTTAATATTTCTGTAGCTTTAGCCTAAGAAGTTCCAAGACACTCGGAAATACGTAGTGTCGGAAGTAGAAAATTGTAGTACTAAGAAGCGACTTAACTTAGTTTGAGCCAAATATTATACACAAAAAGATACATTGTTGTTAAATTTATTTTCTAAGTGTACGAAAATAAAAAAAATAATTAATTCAGTAATAATTGTACAAACTTTCTAAGGATTTGATTAAGTATGAACTTTAAAAATACACAAAATTTGACCGATCCATTTTCTTATTTAATATATTTTTATTGCCTTCTTATAGAGCAATTTTTGACCGACTTCTGAAAGAAAGAAGTATTTAATTTGTTTCTTTATGTGTTACGCCATATCTTCGTCGACTGTCAAATGGGTTTTTTTAATTCATAGAATATTATACCATGAGTGCTATCTCCTAAAGTTATATATATACTACCAACCTAGATTAAAAATATTTATATACATAAAATATCAGTGAATGCACATAATAAGTAAGTTATAATTGTCCAAATCTTAGCAAATATCTTTTTTAAATAACTAAAAAAAATATACTTTGGTAAATACTTATTCTCATATACGAATCTCTAAAGTTAAAAAGTAAGAGACAATGTCTTAAATCATAACAATGGGAAAACTTTAGTCTCTATGTGAAATAGGAACAGTGAGCTCCAAAAGAATTGACATAAGATATCAATTATATTATTTTTGTTAGAAAATTGACAAAGGTGTATGAAATTTTATTATTGTACATATTTATATTCATCATATTTATGATGAAATTTTTAAAGTGATAATTATTTTGAATTTTAACTACTAACTTAACTATACTCTATACAGATAAATAAAATAGAAGTGTCTGTTTGTAATGTCAAAATAACAGCTTTATACTAAATGCATACGAAATTATATACAGTATTTATAAAAAAATACAATTTTTAAAATTTTTGTCTATCTGTCTGTTTGTTCCGGCTAATCTTCGAAACGGCTGGATTAATTTTAACGGAACTTTCACTGGCAGATAGTTGATATTATAAGGAGTAACTTAGCCTAGTTTTATTTTAGAGAAAGAATTAGGGTTTCGCTCAAAAAATTAAAACGTACCTAGGGACGAAAACGAGCGAAGCAAGGGTGAGTCTCTAGTGCTAATAATAAAATCTATTAAAAATGTACGTACAAATAGAGATATTCAAAAATTAAGAAATTGGTACTTAAAAAAAATATGGCAACATTAAGATCTCCCTTTACATATAAGTTTTATCTTTTCTTATCTAACTTTACAGATATATTTTGCTAAGTAACATTTGATAACATTTTTTCGACATATCGCGATGAGGTTCGCAGTTAAAGCACTTATTATGAGGAAGTCAGCATTAAAGTCTGGCAGAAGTCCAGGTAGGCAAAGACTTTAGTCATAAGGCGTGCTATTTAATGAAAATGTCTTAAAGTTTTCACAAGAATGTTCACGTTGAAACTATTATTATAAAACTTATTTTACTACGAGACAAAATATATAGAGTTGCAGTTACATACATTTTACATTTTACGGCATATTATTCATACTGTTACATTTGAAATAAAAAGAGTTAAACTTTCACAAGTTTGTATAAAAAAGGAAATAATTATTAAAGCACAGATGTTAATATAGCAAATTTTTAACACTTTTAATATGCTGTAGGAACACCTGGTAAAATCGAACACCACTAATTGGCAGATACCAAATAATCCACACATAAATACTGCCAATTGTTATAATATTGACCCGGAGTCTGCCTCGCTGCATCATCGCAATTGAGCACACAGGCAAAGATAATCCGTGCAGGTACAATAGACCTTAAGCACGATACACTAGTAGTCCTTGTATCTTCATCAATAAGGCTTAAAATTGAACGCAATTGTATTCTTTTGTAAGTTGTCCACTGTACTGGCGTACCGCCAGCCGCCCATACTGCGGACTTTTCAATGAACCCATTGGAACGGAATATCTCTCCCAATGTTTCCATAAAAGAGTCAAGCAATAGAAAAATCGAAGAGTGGTAATTTCAGTTAGCGAGCGGAGACGTGCCAAATGCATTATCGTAGTTTAAATTATTTTTTGTTCGGAAATATGAAATCTTTTTGATAAATATTTTACGGAAGAACGGAATTTACCATCATATTCTAGTATTAAATTGTACGCTTTAAAGAACAAATATAGTGCTGAGTCAGTAAATTTATGTTATATTAGCGACTTAACCTCGCTTCGCTTGGGTTCGTCCCTAGGTACGTTTTAATTTTTTTGAGCGAAACCCTAATTCTTTTTCTAAAATAAAAGTAACCTAAGTTATTCCTTATAATATAAGCTATATGCCAGTGAAAGTCCCGTTAAAATTATTTAGCTGGAACAAACAGACAGACAGACAAAAATTTTTAATATTGTGTTTTTCTCATATGCATTGAGCTGTTATTTTGACATTACAAACAGACACTTCAATTTTATTTATCTGTATAGATTTACTTAACATAATTAAATATCAAAAATGATAATCACAGTTTTACTTTGTTCAAAATCCAGTGCGAATTTTCATAGTTGTAAGTGTTCAATTGCTTATAGCATGCTTTATATATACCTACTTAGAAAAGTTAATATCTATATAGTCAATTCAATTTAGCGTTCCAAAGTAATCGAACTGGCGATCTAAATAGACAAAGTAAAACCTAGACTCGGTAATCCTATTCCATGTCGCTCATGATAGATGTACATTGCATTTTCTATCACAAGTTGTGAACACTATGATGGATGTATTGATGAACATTGTTTATGAAACGTCAAAATAACGAAAATTTGACGAATAATACTGTGTATTTCGATTACAATACAATGTGTGGTCTAGGCAATATCCAGTTGGATTTCCTCTGATGATTTGATGTAAATAACGTTGTGTAATAACCTTGCAAAATTATAAATACTGTGCTTTGTAACTATGATTATTCTGTGTGTCTTATATAACGTGCTAACTACATGAGTAGTTGTTTTTAACTGACTGCAAAAACATGGTACTCAATTTATATAATAATAATATCATACCGTATTTGATTTAGTGATATTTTCACTAATTGTAAGGCAATTTTGATGTTTTTTTTTAAAAACAGGTCGAGGTCAAGATTGGTCTGATTTAGAAGAAAAAATTTCACCTCTGAGGAACATACAACAACAACAACAACAGGAAGAAAAACACTTGAAAAATTATTAGAGAGTTCATTGAAATCATCAAATATTAGAGAGTTCATTGAAAGTTCATCTCACTTCTAATTATAATTTTTCAAGTGTTTTGAATAAGGTATATCATTTTAGTTAACAGTATTTAAAATAACATTCTATCTGCTCTATTACGAAAATATCTTTAATATTTATTCTCGCTTATTCTGAAGTATTAAATAAGTTTCAATGCACTATTATGACATTATCAGTGAATTTTGTATATAAAATAATATTTTTAAAATAAACTAAAAGCTTTTTTCAATTATCAGACAAAAGCTACTTATAAAGTACAACATAAACAAATCAAAAAAATATTTGAATTAAAATAGCTCAATTGCTACATACCTACCTATATTTTGTATTTGATAAAATTGTTCAATTACTACATAAAGCTTTAATATTTATATCAAATTAATAAAAAAGAATTATAATAAAGGTAAGCACTTACCTCCGCGTACTTCACAAACAAGTACCAAAGCGGAGCCCTCTTCCAAAGGGCCGACGAAGCCAGACACGTCAGCTCCCGACTTATCATACAGTAACATTTGATGTGGTGGCACTAAAATGAAAATATAAACTTTTATATAAAGTCATTACAAGTAATACTTAACAGTTTTCTTTTAACATTTCAAATTAAAACATGTCAAATACACGTTTGTACGACGTTTGATGAAATTTTAGGGCGGGATTCTATTTATCCTGTTACATAAAATGAGTCCCGTGGGATATTATCGACTGCAAAATTTACTTATTGATGTTTAAACGAGAGACGTATTTCTTTAATCAAAGGTAATATATAATAAGTATATATAGTAAGTAAGGCTAATATATTTTTTTAAAACAATAATTAATAATTATAATTTATGTACTGGAAGAGGTGAATATAAAAATATTAATCATATCATAATGGCTTCTTAAGTCACATTAAGAGTTCACAATATCTTAGTTTTCAACTAATGGCAAACATATAGCCAGTACAAAAACATACTCGTAGCGGGATTCGAACTTTCTATTTCCGTGTGTTCAGCCCTTTTTAACGTCCCACTGTTGGGCACGGGCCTCCTAATACGCGGGGGATCAGGCCATAGTCCACCACGCTGGCCAAGTGCGGGTTGGCGGACAATCTCCATGTAGCCAGAGCTATTGAAATACTCGTGCATACTATGACGATAATACACTGTACTACGACAATACATAGTATACTTAATGTATGAGTACTATGATTTTTTTCAGTTCGGCTACACTATTTCACATTAGGAGTGTGTTTGTTTCTTTATTTCCTCCACTTACGGAGCCTGATGGGAAAGCAATTTGACACGACCGGTGAGAATGAGTAAAACGACTTTACGTGCATTCCGAGTGCACGAGGGTTTAAGGGCGCCCATTTCTCAACTTCTGATTACATGACAGAAAACCGAATAACTCTATTCGACTCGACGTAGGACTCGAACCTAGAACCTTAATATGGCAGTCTAAACATTAGCGTTTTATTAAAAACCAGCGACTTACCCTAGCTTCGCTTCGTCTCTACGTTACGTTTTAACGTTTAGTATAGATTTTTCAGAGACGAGATATTTTGCCTCAGTAAAAAGTATCCTATATCGGATAACCAGCTATCATCATACGAAATTTCATTATAATCTGTCCAGTGGTTTTCTCGTGATGCGGTCACAGACAGACAGGCAGACAAACAAAAATTCTAAAAACTATAGATTCGGGCTCTGTATCGATAATAATGAATATTTCAATAAAATTTTCCAAAAAATATTTAATGTACAGATTCGGTTCAGTTAGAATTTTATTATTAGTACCTGGCGACCGAGCTTCGCTCGGAGTTCTTTTTTGTTATATAATGTTTTTTAGATAAAAAACTAAAAACTTGAATAAATACAAAAAAAAGTAAAACTTTATATCCGATCGAGATTCAAAGTCGGACACACCTATCATTGTTAATCTTGCACCTTGATCGCTTGACCACGATGCTTATGCCTGAGTGTAAGAAATTATCGAGCATATTATGCGTACAATAATACAAAAGAAAACCGCATGAAAACTCTAAAACACGCGTTTTCCCAGACAAGAGACTAATCTCGATCGATTTTTCGCCCCCGAAAGCCCCCACATACCAAATTTCAGCGAAATCGTTAGAGCCGTTTCCGAGATCGCTGGTATAAATAAATATATAAAGATATAAATATACAAGAATTGCTCGTTTAAATATATTAGATATATATGTACGTATAAATTGTATCTACATAACTTATTTATCACGGTTAGATAGAAACTTTTTCTCATACTTCCAATATAAACAGACTTAACCTAAAGAAAACAGAGAGGGAATGTTGCCGAGGCAGATAAAGAATTTTCTTATTATTTTACCGGCGTACTTAATGCCGTTGATCGGCTTACCGGATTATAAGATATTACATTGTCTTCTACATTATTATATCAAATTATCATTTTACGCCTCATATTGTCATGATGTTTGTTACTGATGACTTTTTTGTATTTGTTTATTACATATTTTACGTGTTATTTTGTTTTATCGTCTTGTTTTATATATGTCTTCAATTTGTAATGCACTGGGTATGTATCAGAGATTTTAGTCATGAATGAAGCAAGTGTTTCAGATACATTGTTCTTCTTCTTAGTCGTTACAGTATTGACAGACTGGTCATCACCAGTTACATTAAGTAAGGTAATTCAAGTAAATTAGGAGCCTCTTTATTTCGACTTTGATTTTTTAAAGTTCGAAGAAAAATGGTTAAAATTATAGATTCTGTCTGTCCGTATGTCACCACCGATTTTCTCAGGAACGGGTGGACCTGGTAAGTTGAAATTTATACCAGATAATTAAGTCTATAGTCCCTACTATGTGTATAAAAATCAAGGTCTTGAGTTAACGATAAAACGATAACGATAAAAGATATGGGCAAATTTAGACTTTCGCGAAAACTTGTAAGTTACAAAATTTACCTTAACTTTCAACTTTTAACCAAAATTGACAATTCTAGATCAACCGGAAGGAATCTGTAGGTTTTGGGTCGAAAACCTATATAGTAGTTTCCGTTGCCCTAGAATCACGAAATTTGGCAAAAAACAAGGTATTACAGCACAAATAAAGGAAAAATTCCAAAAAATAAAAAAAGTTCAAAATCAAAGATAAATTGATTTCCTACAAATTTGTATGGGACCCTCGGTGGACGAGTCCGACTCGCACTTTCTTTCCGGATTTTTTAATAAATGTTTTGCATGTTTGATAAAAAATTAGTAAAAATAGTAATATTTGAGGATAGCAACAGAAAATAATATCATACACTCGTATATACATCATTTTTCAGACAATATTAACGGTTACTATCTACTGTAAACTATTTCTTAAACAACCTATTTCGTTACGGTCCACTTTCCTAACCCGATCCCGTATGTTTTGGTGTGATTTTAAAGACATTTCACTTCAAAATGTCTGTGACTTACGGACGGACAGACAGATATAAGGGTCCCCTTTTACTTTTTGACTATATAAATCACATTAACAAAACAAAACTACTAATTAAGTCAAATTAGCTTATAGAAATAATGAAAAATATCAAAAAAATTTAAGACATTACACTTCATCAGACAATAAAAGCAATAAATTAAAAAAAGCAAGAACAAGGTAAAGTCACGATTACATAATCGATAAGCCCATTGAATAATAGGTGTTCGATTATATCCATTTATAAGCGAGATCTGCACGTTATAAAATGTAATTTGATTTATGATGATGTTAGCACACCTGATTACAGATGAATTCTCTGTGAGAGCGAACCCTTTGGTAACAAAAGATTCAAAGTAAATTGCCTCTTGGCACAAGTTGTCTAATGGATTTGAACGAGCAAATGTGGTATGTAGGCTTACTTTAAATGCTTTGTTCTGTGCAAAAGAAATTTACTTCCCTCGTCTCTTTGCGCGTCTGTCGTAGCTTTGAATAGGGTAATTTCTTTGAAAAGCCCACCTAGTTTGCTCTGCATTTAAAGCCTGTATGTGATTATTGTTTTGATACGTGTCCTGTGGAATTTATATTGACATACTCGTAGCAGTATAATGCATAGCTTTTTATTTTGTTGCAATCTGTTCAATACAATCATTTAATTTGAAATATTGTATTTATCACAAGTATAATTTTTTTATGGAAAAATCATATTTTACTTTAGTGGTGTGAATATTTTCAATATTTGAAACAATTTTATAAAATTTTACGTTATACCATATAAAAATTAAAGGGTTCAATCAGGGCGGATGTTCATTTTAAGCATACTCAGTACGAAAAAGTTATTTTTTATCAATTCAAATCTAATTTCCTCTTAAATCCGACCTGTCGCAGGCAGATTTTATCTGCGTCATCGCTCCCGTTTTTATTAACGTGGTCTGAACGTCGACAGTTCATAATTAAAATGTCCGCGGGACGTCATTACCCACCCGCGATGCTCCCGCGTCCGTTCGTAATGACTAAATTGATTCCCTATCGCTATCTTGTAAAATTTTCGTACTTAACATTTTTATAGTTTCATTTATTAATCTTCTATGGCAATGCTTTAATTTTCAGGAAAAATAAACATTTATAGTTTTTTAGGCAAAATTACTGTTTTTTTTTTTATCATTAAATATTATATTTACATTGAAATGAAATCATTATTCCTTAGTTTGGAGCACTAAAATAGTAAAAAAATAAATAATCGATTAAATACTTATTTTCAAAATGTATTCATTATGAATAAATAGTCGCTTATAAATTTGTAAAAATACTCACCAATCACTACGAGTCTTATCTGAAAATTTCTTGTAGGTGAATTTTTGAAGTCCACCCGACATCTGTAAATCCCTTCGTCATCCAGTTGTACGGAAGTCAGTGTGAGTGAAGCGGGTCGGGCAACTGTTGCAAATCGTGCTCTTGGACCAAAAGCGCCTGGCTCTGACCATTGTAAGGCTTTGTCAAATGACCTCCCTCGTACGTCGAAACTGTTAACAAATAATAGCAAATATTGGTATAGGAAATATTTTTTTAAAGTAGATATACCATTAAAATTCAAATTTACCTAAAAGTAATTATTCCGTTTTTAGTGGAAAAAGCTATAATCAGTTAGTGATTTATCCTTGCTGCGCTCGGGTGTCCTAGATGCTTAACAGTATCTTACTCTAGGAGTCTAGATCATAGTCTGTTTGTGTACCTACTCATATAAATCCATTTAGCTGTCTCAGCGCGAAGGAATAATAAACATACATAAAAATACAAAATTTTGGATTTATAATAATACTAACTCATAAAAAATAATTATCAGTATCAACTTGCCATTTAAAGCAAAGAGAAAGCCTAACAGATAATTGCTTGTTAAATTTCCAATCGGTCTAAATTTTGTTTAACAATATTTGTTTAGGCACAAATCATAATATAGGAATCAAATAGGATAAATGAATGTTAAGTTTTACTAACAGAAAATGTTTCTATATTTTACCGATATATAAGACCTCCTGATCTATTTCGGCCACGGCGGCCAATCTCATTGAGACTAGGCAACTGCGCAGGAGATATTATAGTGCGCAAGTCTACACGTAGACACAAGTGCACTCTATTCCTATCACTCTCGTACTCCGGTGGGAAGACTACTCGACACGACCAGTGGGAGTTGAGGCGTAGGATAGACGGCTTTACGTGCTCGTCGAGATACGGGGGTGAAACACCGCCAACGTTCCAACTCCGGGCTATTACTGAGACTTATTAAAGAGAAAGACTTAATAACTAAACTTGGCCCGACCCAGGACTCGAACCCAGGACCTCCAGGTGTGCAGTCGTACATCCTAGCCACTTCCACCACCGATGCATTTTACCGATAACACTACTTTGAATTACTTTTCAATATTCCACGAAAGCAATTTATTAAAGTCTATTATAAAGTGATAGTGGAAATATATTGTTCTAGAGGGACGTATAAAATTCTCACGCGCTATGAAAGAAATAACACGCAACAATGTAACAAGTATGTTACCGTAGACCAACATTATCAACGTTTTGTTCGATTTAAAAACACTTTGCGAGTAATATTATTTTGAATAACATCATTCAATATAAATCTTTTGTAGTCTCCAAAAATATTAATAGCCTCGAAAAAGGCAACAAAGTTATGGCAAAAATCTTCATGAAAAGATTACGAACAAAACAATCACGATGGCCATTCCAGTTTAATAAAGGTGAGTAAATTGCCACATGGTCCGCTCCTAAATTTATTTCCCGGCAAAATCCTGTCAAATTCTAGAATAAAATAAGGAAGCTTCGCTGAAGTTTTTCAATTTCCGGACAGGGTACGTTTCTCCATTTTCCGACTTTTATCCTAATTTATACAGCAAGAAGCTTTGAGAGATGATTTGATTGTACACCCTGCTGTTCGCAGGTAAATTTAACAATTTAAGTAGGCTTTTTATGATAACATTATCCCCACAAAATGTTCATTTCAGTCTCGGTTATTGTCGCGTAGATACTTATAATTGCGAATCTACGTAATCGGCCCCGTAAGAAAGTAAAATGGTGATTTGAATTTCATTTACTCGGTAAATAAATTTGTAATGGCACGAGTGTAATATTTAAAAGTAATGTAATATTTATCGACTACATTTTTATATCTTTTTAGATTTTATTTTCTATATGTTATGGTTTGAATCTGTTGTTATAAAAGCTATGTAAAAATTAAATATTTAATGCGGATTCGTATTACAATAATGATTCAAATAAATTTATTGAATTTAAGTGTTACACCATTCACTTTATTTATCGAATGTTAAAATTATTTTTATTTGAAAAAGACAGTTTAAATCTTAATAATATTTTGTTTGTTTAATTTTTTAGAAAACGATATTAATCCAGTTATGGTATAATTAATATAGAAATATTTGTCTAACTACTACATATTGTTTTTTTTTTCTGGATAAAAGATTATTTAATTGTAAGTTTTAATTTTTGATTATGTGACAAACTCGGCTTGGACAACGTAGCGATGCGTAGCATAGCCGCCTTAGCTTTCTCGTTAGGTCTATTTTTAATTTGAAACCCAGAACCCCAACATAATAATTGCTTTATATTATTTAAGATTAAAAATGTAAAAAAAAATTTTTTTTTACTTATCAATATCCGGATTAATAAAAATAATATTTATTAGTCATTCAGTTAATAATAATAGACAGTTACTATATCAATAGGGTCAGGCAGAGGGATTAGATCATAGTCTACTACGACGCCAGCTAAATGCCGATTGGTGCTTACGAGCTTAAAGCTTTACACGTCTTTCGAAAACTTGTTACTCTCAGACATGCAGATTTCCTCAGAATATTTTCCTTATTAGAAAATGATAATCATGATGAAAATGATAATACAATAATTAATCAAAATTAATATAAAGCCTCCACTCAAAAATACATAGGAAATTATTAGGTTGTTTCAATAGAAACTAAGAGGCCTTTCCTGGATCGTAAACATTTTTAGCTCTAACAAAAGATAAAGATTTTTTTACAGCACAGGCTAATGGAACTCGTAAGTGCTTTCAAGGGCTAATTTGATGTTTACGATTGAATGGCGCTGCCCTCTCGGAAACTTGAGGACAATAAAAGGTTGTGAACCCCGCAAATCAAGTGTGATCGTTAACGAACTCGCGTGAAACGTCTTAAGTGGGTTTCGGTGTAAGTGTATTTTCTGAACGCTAATTGGATCGACTGTACTCGGCTTCCGTTTATCCGTTTAAGGTGACGCCAACGGTTGATTAGCGCCGCCTTAACAAGCTTAATTGTTTACTTATACTACGTGAAAATTTCATTGTGTAAACAAATTCGGTTCTTCAAAATATTTACATTTTCGTCACTTAGATTCTTACAGAATGGCAACAATATTGATATATTTACTTAACTTCTTCATTAAATATAACTAGCGACTTACCTTCGCTTTACTGCGGTGTGACACTAAATAACTTTTGTATTTATAATTTTATATACCGGTATTGCCACCTTTTGGCAAATAGGTATTATAACGTACAGTACTACAGTACAGCCTATCTTGTACGTTGGGTCATTGTCTACCTGTGTACTTTATTTCATTTAAATCCGTCCAGCAGTTTCAATGTGAAAAAGCAACAAAAAGATACGCACATACAGACATGCACATAAATTTCTGCATTTATAATGTCAGTGTCATTACGATACATAAAAATATAATATACCTACTAGCGACTCACCCTCGCTTCGCTCGGATTCGTCCCTAGGTTGATTCCCCATAAAACATTTCATCCCCATTTACACTCCCTTAAGGGATGATTTCTTGGATAAAAACTAACCCATGTCCATCCCAGGGTCTCAAACTATCTTCTTACCAAATTTCATCTAAATCAGTCCAGTAGTTTCGGAGCCTATTCAGTACAAACAAACAAACAAAAATCAAATCTTTCCTCTTAATAATATTAGTATAGATTTTATTATATTTTTCATCATATATAGAGTAGATACTTAAATATAAAATATTGTATTAAAAACAATATAGTCTCACCTGAATATAGGCTTGCCTCCACTCTTTCGAAACCAAAGTACCATGTACACCCGATCTTCGTTTGTGTCTGGAGTGACGTCACAGGGCAGCGATGCAGTCCGTCCGAGGACAGCGTCCACATCTACTGTTGACACTAGAAAGATAATACATAATATATTATTTTCAGTACAAACATTTTTAAATCATCAAAAGAAAGTACTTAACCTTACACTCAGGGCCGGATTTAAGGGAGGGCAAGCGGGGCTGCAGCCCCGGGGCCTCCACAAGAGAGGGGCCCCCACAAAAGAGATTTAATAAAAAAAAAAAAAACTCTGACTGGTCGACAACTATTTCGTTTTTATTTTGAACAAATATGATTGATTATACATATTATATAATTATTCCTAAATATTAAAAACAATTTATCCATATTTGTTTACCGCAGTTATCGCAGTCGGGTAAAAAGAAGTTTCAGAGCGATTATAATTAATTAATTATAAAGCGGTTTTTTTTCGCGTAGGTTTATTTATTTTACAATTTTTAGGTTTGCAATATTATCATCAAATGCCAATATTTTATAGGTGAATTCACTTTGTAAATTTGAAAGAAATTTTCTTCGATCCTTTTTTATTTTTATTTTTTGTATTTTTTGAGTGCATGCACATAACTATATCTACTCCATAGGTTTAGGTAGTTAACTACAGGTAAACAAAGAGCCCATGGGGATTTAACCTTTTATTATAAAAATTTTAACACATATTGTCAACTAGCGACTTACCCTCGCTTCGCTCGGGTGCGTCCCTAGGTACGCGGATTTTGTTAACAATTTCATGGGTTTTAATTTTTTGCGCGGAACCCTGATTTTTTTTCTAAAATAAATGTAGCCTAAGTTATTTCTTATAACATCAGCTATCTTCCAGTGAAAGTTCCGTCAAAATCAGTCCAGCCGTTTCAGAGATTAGCCGGAACAAACAGACAAAAATTTTAAAAATTTAAACCGTATATGCATTTGATATGAATTTAGTAAAAAACTGTTATTTTGACATTACAAACAAACATATAAATTTTATTTATCTGTAGGTATAGATAAAATAACTGCATTTTTTATTGAATTCATCCACAATTAACCACAATCAAAACATAACTAAAATTGATTTAGACGTATACAAATTCATAGACAATATAATACTTAAATTGATGATGTATGTTACATCTACGCGACGGAAGAATCTAGCTTAAGTGTAAAATACAATAAGTATTTAGACTCACAGGAGCATATCTAAAAGATTAAACGCACAATAGCTTAACTAATAAGATTGTTAATAAGAAATAAAAAAAAACGAGGTTTTGTTCATTGTGTACCATTTATAGGATAGCCATAGAAGAGACAACTAGCAAGAAAAGCTAAGGAACAATCAACCAACGAGAGTTTCATTTTGAAACCCTTAAATGCAGTCCATCAAATTTAAATTTAAAAGTTTCCATATGGTATACCCTGTTAAAACAAGTGAATAAGGTTTATTAATATGCTGTTGCTGATGTTTGTTTTTTATCCAACTGCGGCAAAACAAGGATATGTGTTTAACCTGTATGTTTGTCTGATTCTATGTTCGTTCGTAATCACTAAATGGCTTAACCGATTTTGATGATTCGTACGTAATTCGATAAGTATTGATAATGCGAGTGTCATAGGCTATATAGGTATTATTAAAAGTCAAAATGGCGGATCCTAGGTGCTAATTTGTGTATATTGAAAAAAAAATTCGTCCGAATAAATCGAGTGGGGTATCGAAATACAACTTATTAAGAGGCGATTACAGAAATATTTACAACTTATATGTTCAAAAGGAATTTAGGATAAGAAATTGTTAAATAAAACTAAAAATGTCTAACTCTCTTAAAAAGAAGAGAACAAATTGACGAAGGAGCATATTATTATGCAGTCGGAGACATACATATACTATGTACCTACATGTTTTAGAATAGCTGCGTGTGTGTATGTCTCTGACTATAAAATAATAATAACATTATGTTTCTTCGTCAACTTGTTCTCTTCTTTTTAAGCCGCTTTTTATGCAGTCGGTTTTTTACTTTTTTATAAAAAAAATTTTTGGACTAGTTGTGTGTATTGTCTATCAAAAATCTCCGTAGTTTTAGTAAAACAGTACTTATCCACATCTCAAAATTATTTGTATCTATTCCAATATAAAAAAATAGCTCTCCGACTTCGTGTAATCAATTAATGAAAGTAAAATATAGTTTTAAATTATTTATTGATCAAATACCTATCTTAGTATATTTTATTTTATTAAAATAATGTATATTCTTTTACTTAAAAAGTAATTTTATTATAGATTATTTATGCTTACATTAAGTCTATAATGTATATGGTCATTATATTTATATGGGTAATTTAAGACTTTTATCCATAATATAAAAGCATTAACGTTCAGCGTAATCATCAACTATTTTTTGACAAAAAAGCTCGCAAGGTTCCATTCATTAACGCTGTAATTTAATTTCGAATAATTCTTGTATTTGACTATGTCTACATATGTTTATCGAATTAATTTAATTTGTTTCGCAATAAATACTTAAATCACTTGACTAAAAAAATTGTTCATTTTATTCGGAAAATAATTAGGGGCCTCCACTTCGTTGTCGCCCCGGGGCCTCCACACCCCTAAATCCGGCCCTGCTTACACTACTCATGTTCCCTATTATCACATAATAGCGACTCACCCTCGTTTCGCCTCGGGTTCGTCCCTAGACAAAAACAAAATCTATCCCACGGGAACCATACATTTTTCCGGGATGATATATAGCCTATAGCCTTCCTCAGTTAACGGGCTATCTAATGCAAAAAGAATTTACGAATCGGATTAGTAGTTCCTGAGATTATCGCGTTTAACCAAACAAACAAACAAACTTCTTAGCTTTATAATATTAAGTATAGATTAATAAATACTATTTATGTAAAGTCAAATGATTTTGGTTATCAATATACAGTTATATATAAAGCTGAAAAGTACATTTTGGTTGTTTAAAAACTCTAATGTCTGGAACTTCCAGTTCGATTGTACAAATCTTTTTTTTCTTTTTAGGCCTTTCTGTTTCTCTTACTATGACTATTAAAAGTGGTGACCCACGCAAGCAGAGCCGCGGTCACGCTAGTAAATTACAAAAATCCAAGAAAGTATAAAAATAAAGCTTAAAGATATCAATCTTAAATTTTATTATAGAGTTTTCAAGTAAATGACAGTCTCCGGGTCACGACATTTACATTTAAAATAAATTGAGAAAGAGTCGCTGGAATAAAATTTACCATCGTCTGGATAAAAATAATGCATAACACACTTTTCTCCGGGTTATAATAGCAAAAAAAAAAGTAGAGAAAGGAATCCCCCGTGTAATACATTTATTCATTATGAAAGTAATTTAATGAACACGGTGGGTAGTTAGTTGGTGCTGGATTGGGGTTCCGTAATTCAATATGATGTTTATTATGTTAAACAAATGCTTATATGTTACTAATATTCTACTGCTATTTGTTTAAAACGTCATGAAATCTATACAGATAAATACAATTGGATTGTCTGTTTGTAATATTAAAATAACCGCTTTTTACTAAATGCATGTGGATGTATACACGGTACATATACCAAAACAGCATTTTTTACAATTTTTGTCTGTCTGTTTGTTCCGGCTAATCTCTGGAAAAGCTGGACCGATTTTGACGGGACTTTCACTGGCAGATAGCTGATGTAATAAGAACTAACTTAGGCTACTTTTATTTTATAAAATAAAGTAGGGTCCCACGAAATCAATCCCAAAGTCAAAACCAAATTAATTAATTAATTTTGTTTTGGGAAGCAACCTAGGGACGAACCCGAGCGAAGCGAGGGTGTGTCGCTAGTTGTAAATATAAAAAAAACATTATATGATATCTAATTCCTCCACAATCATTACTTATCGCCATTAAAATTAAAAAAGATAACTAGAAAATAAACTTAATAATTTACACATCAAATAAGCTAAATTAAATAAACCATCAAAAAAAAGTAATATCTTGTTTCTATAATTAAATTCAAACATACAAAACTACTTATAGTTTAATTATAGAAACTAAAAAAAGCTTTACATAGATCATCCTAAACAAGCAGTAATAAATTTGTATTAAAAGCTCTTGTACAAATATTTTTCTAACCACACTTTCATAAATAAAAAAATTACTACATTCAACTTCTTAAAAATCTCTGTTTTATTATCAACATTTATCTCGGCTTAGTTAATTGGACTTTTCTGTTTACTCTCTATACATAATTTATGAATCTTGCGAAAAATCTAATTTTTTCATGTACAGGTGTGAACTTCCCCAAAATTTTTCTAGTTAGTTTTATATTTTAATCTTTTAAATATTAGAAGCTATCTAGTCTACTCGATACTTTTAATTTATGGCTAGATTTTGCGACTTCACACGTCCATACGCTTATATTGCAACCACTTATAACCATAGTCCTTCTCAACAATTCTCTGCACTTTGAATAGTTGGACTGTTTTTTTGGAAAAACTCGATTGCATGAAAGCCAACTAAAAAGATGAAAACAAGTTCACGAAGGAATATAGTATTATACAGTCAAGGAATATAGTATCGGCCCACGCGTTTAGTCTAAATAGTGCCACAAAGGTACAAACCCACACACATACATACATAGTCTGATAAACACATTACCCTCCTTTGTGTCGCGCAGTCGGGTAAAAAAGAAAAACATTATTCACAAGTTCAACATTTTTTTAAGGCCTATCATTAATACACGAATATTAAATAAAATGATTTAAATTAAAAATAAAATAATAATGTCATGTCATTGTTAACTTTTTAACTTTAAATATAGGGAATGCAATAAAATTAAAATTTAAAAATAATACGAAACTCTATAAAAATATTGTTTTATTTATGAAAGTATTCTAAATCATGAACAAATATTGGCTTTGGTTGGCTGCCGCTGTGAGGTTCACATTTACACTTTCAATAGAACGCCCTTTAATTTTGGCAAGCTTAATGAAAACGTCCATAAGCTATTCAAACACGTCTAAATTGAAATAAGCATGCTTGATTATATTGATTAAAGTGCTATAACTGCAACACTATTAATAAGCTTAGTCGGAACTTTCTCAATTAAGATATTATTTTATGCAATAATAGGCTCAAAAAATAATATTTTTAACCGACTTCCAAAAGGAGGAGGTTATCAATTCGATTGGTTTTTTTTTTTTTTATGTATGTACATCGATTACTCTGAGATTTATGATCGGATTTACGTGATTCTTCTTTTGTTTGATGCGAAATAGTTGCCATGTGGTCCCATAAAAATTTAACATAGTTTGGCCCAGTAGTTTTCATTTTATGAAAAAAAAATTATGAAAAATTTTGTTTATGTGGATGTAATTTTATGTATGTTCGCGGATTGCTTCGTCGTTCATGAACCGATTTTAATGATTCTTTTTTTGTTTGAAAGGAGATATCTTAAGGGTGGTACCATAATAAGGAAACCAGGATCTGATGATGGTATCTTAGAAAAATCGAGGGGAACCTTCGAAAATCGTAGTGGCGACTAGTGTGCTTGTTAATTTTTTTTTCATTAAGTATTTTAAAGCACTACTATTTAATGAAGGTCTGGAGTCGATCTGATGATGGAACCGAAAGACAGTCGAGGAAACTCCTCAACGATTTACAGCAATTACCTGGTGTTTGGGCTTGATTAATTTGTATGGATGAGAACTTTACACCTAGTTGGGTTGTGAGTGTCATTAGGGGTCTGAATAAATGGCTTAATCGAATATATTTTTAAAAATCTTTCTTCTTACATATTACCTACTTATTACGTCTACACCAAAAATGGAAAAATAAAAACTTTTTAAAAAAAAATAAAAACCGACTTCCAGGCACAGAAAAGTAAAAAATAACCAAACGGGGGTTTTCATTTAGAATAGATACCTAATCAGATATTTTCGAAGTCGGTGCCAACCAATACAAATCAAAGCACACCGACTTCGAAAATATCTGATTAGGTATCTATTCTAAATGAAAACCCCCGTTTGGTTATTTTTTACTTTTCTGTGCCTGGAAGTCGGTTTTTATTTTTTTTTTAAAAGTTTTCGTTAATTAATACATAGTTGTACAATATTTTATCAAGTAAATTGTTTTTTTTTCTTTTTTTTATTGGCTTTGATTAAATTTATTACACCCTTAATCTCATCTTCTTTTTCCTATAGAGGGAATATAAGGACTTGTCATCTACTTACTACTAGTTCCTAATTTTAGGGCTATATTTTCATACTACATGTCGCGGTAGTGCGTTACTTTGTTTTAGCTATGTACCTATATAATATTTCTTTATCAAGAGAAGGGTTTCAACTTATAGGGATTACTCCCGCCATTACAGGTGGAAATCATCAAACGAAACCAAGACACACATTAAAACTCATCTTACTAATATTATAAACGTGAAAGTTTAGATGTTTAGATGGATGTTTGTTACTCAATCTTGAGAGAACGGCTGAACGGATCTCGATGAAATTTGGCACAGAGATAGATTATAGTCTGGAATAGCACATAGACTACTTTTTATCTCGGAAAAATGTACGGTTCCTGTGGGATAGATTTGTTTTCGTTCTTCTAGAGGCGAACCCGAGCAAAGTAAGGGAGAGCCGCGAATTAGACAATAAGACTCATTAAAACCCATGGCGGAATCCGTTACCGCAGTGCTATGGGGAGTTGCAGGATCGCTTGCGCACACACTATAACAACCTTTATTGATTATATCCATACCTTAACATACATTTACATCATATATTAAGTTTTTGATTTATAGTGAAAACTTTCTCAACAACAACCGTGACCGAATTCGGGTTAGTCACTTAAGGTTGTAAATCTATTAAGTCAGATTTAAGCCAAAATCGAACTAGTCTACTACTCAAAATATTTCATTCGTTAGTAAAATTTTTAATAAACTACGGTTATTCGTTACGGAAAAAACACACTCACTGATTTTGTTTTATATTATGTATTGAAATTTTACCAAAATATTCCCCTACAGCTATTTGTACATATAAGTAAAATGCTACATTTTATTTAGTAAAGCGATTTCATGTAGGTCGTAAAGATTCGTGACCCTAATAATGTACCAAAGAACGATTTGCCTTTAAATACGAGCGAAGTCAAAAGTGAAACGAACCAATGAATTTATTTTCTTATACGTTTATAAATATAATATTAAGCTGTTTATAAGCTTGTGATATTTTCACGCTAATTTTTTAATTACTTCTTTGATATGTTCATGTTTCTAGAATATCAAAGTTATTTATAAGAAAAGAGAATACATTAAAATTATAAAAAAAACTTAATTATATATACAAAACAAATGTACTTAAATATTACTGTACAAGTCGATGCATTCTTGCTACAATTCTACGTGGAATGCATACCCCCGCTGAATGAAAATGCTGATTCTTGGGGCGAAAAACGAGCCAACTTTCTTCTCACCAGTATAAGCGACTTACTTGTTTTACTTTATACTATCATTTTCTATAAGTAATTTATTCTTACTTCTTCACTATTTATTCCACCTGCCTACACAAGATAATTTGTATGGTATCTTTTTGTAAAAGATTAAATCAGAGATTAAACATCACTAGGACAAAGAAATACAACTTAAATAAAAACTGAGCCAAACGTGTCATCGTTATACAAAAAAAAAATACAGCTGAAAATTGAGTACCACTTCCTCCTTGAAGTTCTTCTTGAATCAGTCAGAAAATATAATACAAATAAGTTATTAGTTTATTAAAAAAATAACTAGCACTTTTAAAATGATTTAACTCTCGTATGATTTCGATGTCTCTTTTATTTTAAGCTGGATGCGACTTTTCAAACACTTTGCACTAGTTTGTCGTCGTCGGCGGTCGGAAGCGCGAACAGAAAGCAGAACAGATGGGTAATATTGCAATTTAGTTTTCAACCCATTATAGTGAACCATATTATGCTGAAGCATATATTTTGAGATCTAGCCGAACTACTATTATAAATGCGGAAGTTTATATGTGCGTGTGTGCGTGCATGCGTGTGTATATATGTGTGTATAAGTGCGAGCGCACATGCGTACGTGTGCGTGTGTATGTGTGTTTGCATACATATTATAGAACTAACCACTCACCCTCGCTCCTTTCGGGTTCGTCCCTATTTACGTTTTAACGATTAGTATAGATTTCTCAGATATGAGATATTTTCCAGCAGTAAAATGTATCCTATATGTTAAACCGGATAACCAGCTATCATTGTACCAAATTTCATCAACATCCCTCCTGTAGTTTTTCCGTAATGCCGTCACAGACAGACAGACAAAAACGCTTAAAACTATAGATTCGGGCTTTGTATCGATAATAATGTTTATTTCAATAAGATTTTCCAAAAAAACATTTAAGGTACAGTTTTAGCTTAGTTATAATTTTATTATAAATAAAGATTATAACATAATTTGCTATTTTATAATGCACACAGCAGTCAACACTTTAAAAAAATAGCTTACCTTATCTCTTTACTTCAACTAGCCACATTTTAAACATTTCTTTATAAGATATAACAATGCCATTTAATATAAAAGAAAAAAAAAACAGTGAACAATTATTTTTAAATATAACTTAGCATGGATATTAGTTAGGAAGAAGAATGTTCAAGTTGCAGATTTACTTGAAAGGTTTCAAGGAAACTAACAAAGCCTTTGTTTGTATTAAAAGTTAAGACCACGTATAATTAGATTCATTTACGTAAGTAATTTTATTCTATGTTTCAAAATATTTGTATGAAATGTTTGCTTTACAAAGAAACTCAAGAAGAGTTCTTAAATCGTTCAAATGCGATTTAAAGTTTATGCGCCCTGGGTTCCGTACCATATTTCAAACACGTAATATGTAAACAAAAAAAAAGTTATCAATAACAATCAAACAATAAATCATACAAATATTAATGAAGAGATGAAAAATAAGAAGACAGTATGTTCTTTCTATCTACCTATGTATTTTCTTAGATTTACAGGAATATTTGATATTTCAAAATAAAACTCGATCCCTCCCGTGACCATGATTGCTGCAAAACACTCGTAACGTCGGGAACCAAAAATCAAAATAAATCCGGGAAAAAATCTGAAAAAGTAGTTTTATTTAAAATATATATATAACTGCATAAGAATTCGCTTTACCAGCAATATAACCACAGAGATGTTAGTTTCATAGATGTATTATTACAAACTCCTGTAGTGTTGCGTCAAATTGACTGCCCTAAAAATGACTGGAAACACGCGATCGTTTCACACTAAGGCTATATTCAAATCCTTATGTTCTATTCACTTCGTGCACGTATAACTTGAAACATACAATATACACATACATATCTACAATCTACATACATATATATACCCACCCATCCAATGTACCTACATAATATGACGAAAACGTTATTATGTACTGGTTTTAAAATTTATAGATTATATTAAATGTTTAAACGAAAACTATTGATCGTATTTTAATTAAGTTCATTACCTTTTGTCTAAGAAATACAAAACTTTTTTAAGAATGTACATATATTGTATAGAATATAGAATACATTATAATATATTAATTTTAGATGTTATTCTTAAAATATCAAAATTATCGCATAAAAGCATTATTATTTTACAAATTGATGCAACTCTTGATTTGTTTACGCATTGATTGATAAAATTGAACTAAATAAGTTTTCGTTACAGCTGATGGAAAAATATAAGCTGAAATTACCCTAAATGGCCGCGATCATGCGATACGTGTATTTAAAAAAAATGTGAAGTAAATAGCAAATTGTATTTTTCTAGTCTAATACAGTAATTGATCATTTATGTTAAATGTATTCGATTAAGATGATGATATAGAAATAAATTGACTAGACGTTTTGTATTGATTTTGATTAAAAACTTGATAAAAGATTTTACATATATTTTTTTTTATCTTGATAATTATATTTCCTATAGAAATTGGAAGCAAATATTTTTTTTCTATAAAAAAGTTAAGGGTAACATATCACATAAAATATACAGTGTTTACGACTTTAAAAGCATTTAATTTTGCATGTATTGGCTTAATAAAAAATACGTTTAAAAAATTAATCCCACGAGCCTATGTGCAGTAAACATTTTATTTACCCCGCAGCTAAATATACATTTATGCGGAATTGTGTAATGCTTTACATGAGGTATATACTTAGCTAGCTTAGCTATATAGTACCAACAGTCTACTGGTTAAATAATTATAACATACGGACAGACAGACATGAGGAAATTATAGTTTCCGTTTCCGCCTGGGCTTCAGAACCCTAAAAATAAGAATGATAATTCACACAATAATAATATTTCCATCCATCTGTCGTATTATTATTTCGTATCATAATATAATTCAATATTTTTTTGTATCTGTTAGTGGCGGTTACTCTACAGTGTGAGTTATATTTTCATTTCAATATTACTTCTGGGAGCCACATCATACCGCGAGACATACTTTGCGGGGGTTGTATGAACGAGTACTCATGGTTGACAAAGCAGAAGCTATTTCAAACTATTTACTCAATTCTAGTTCGTAGATTAAATAAACATAGAACCTCTTATATTGTAAGATAAGAAAATACGAGTAGATTATTATTTTTAACCAGAATAGATCTATTAAAAAGTTTAATGTCCCAATGTTTCTTTAAATAAGGCAGTTGACAATATTCGGTATTTTATATAATACTAACGACTCACCCTTGCTCCGCTCGGGTTCGTTTAAACGGTTAGTATAGATTTCTTAGAGATGAGATATTTTTCCGTAGTAAAAAGTATTCTATATGTTGGCCTAGACAACCAGCCACCCTCATAAACATCAAAATCCGTCCAGTAGTTTTCTTGTGATGCGTTCCCAGATAAACAGACAGATAGACAGACAAAAATTCTAAAACCTATAGATTCGGCCACTGTATCGATAATAATAACTGTTTCAATACGATTTTTCAAAAACTAATTAATGTATAGATTCGACTCAGCTAGAATTTTATTATTATTATTTTCAGTCATGCTGTAGATGCAAAGTTTGCTCCTCAAAGTACTTAAAAAACTTCTCTGTGAAGCAGAAATTTTACCACATTTTTATTAGATCATTTCATTTACCATAACAAGTAAAAATAATAATCATAACATATGGTATGCATGACATTCCATAGTACAACAAAGGTTTCAGAATCTTCTCTTTCTAATACTTACTGAAATATGAACAGTATAACTACAAAGCTTATAACGGCTTAAAGATTATTTAGACATAGCATACATAGACATAGCACGTTAAATACTATTTTTCTGCAGGTATTATTGTGAAATAAGTGTAAAGCGTCAAACTAGCATGCTTAAGATTTAAGTTTTAAGTGATGAAGGATTCTAAACCAGAAAACTAACCAATATTAGGAACAAAACCTAATTATATGTAAATCCTGCTTAATACATAAATTATAGTACAAACTCAAAATGTTTCTAAGAAATAGTGAGGTGTGAAAATAAAATGTTGCAAACAAGGGATGTACTCATCTATCAAGCTATCGTTATCAATAGAAATTGAACGATGATAACCATATTGTAGTGACATCTAAAATCGATTTAGATTCGACACGATTCGAATCCATCTCACGAAGAGGAATCGGTCAGTCCTCGGGGAGCGCCCTGCGGCAGCACGTGACTGGCATTTCGCTGACGATATTAAAACAATACTATATAATATCGATTTTAATTTCTACTAATCGCTTAATCTACAAATAAATCCACAAACAATCGGACTACTATTACCCTCCTGAAACGGGTAGACGGATTTAAAGGAAAAATGCACAGAAACTAGGCTGTTTTTTTATTATTTTCCAAACAATACAAATATTTGTCCGTGCCTTTTTTAAAGTTACATTTTAATTATTTGTGATTTTCTTTTTTTATATAATATTTAGATAATACTCTTGCGTAATTCGTCTTTCTATGCTCCTAGGTCTTCTTCGTGAGAGATGCTGGTACGATGTTGAGTTGAGATGCTTTCCGTAAACTTGGCTGTTAAGCAGTTACAGTGCTATAAGGATCATTTGGCACGTGGCTGAAATCGGAACTAACACCGCCATCTTGTAAAGCGTCACTTTTGAAAGAAGTTGGAGTTGATTTTTGTTGTGGATATTTTGTGCTTTTACTTCAATAAAAATATTTCAAAATATGAAGTGTTGTTAGAGAAATTAGAAGGTTTTTTTTATAAAAGAAAAACCCTAATTTCACATCCACGCCCTCATGTCAAAGTCACCTAAGTGCCAAATGGTTCTTGTAGCACTGTAGAACGAGCGAAGTAAGAGTAAGTCGCAAGTATAAAGGTGTTGGTCGGTTTGTTTGTTTGTCTATTTGTTTGAAATGGACTCGTGGAATTACATGATTCATAGATCTTTTCAAATGTTTTTTGTTGGATATATTTAAAAAGTAGTCGCTAGTTATTTATAAATGACACATTTTTATTTTATTTAAGAAGCGTGAAACAAAATTAGTCCCAAGAAACTGATTTATCGCTGCAAATTAAAACCATTACAGACATACATATAATATATCTGGTTTATAAACAAGAACACTTAAATTACCGTCATAATATAATAATAATCATATACTACCAACACGCAAAGTCCGTAAGAAATGGCGGTAGTAAAAGTAATAGAAGTAGAAATAATATATACCATTATAGTAATTGTATAAGTACTTATTTAAATTTTCTTCACACTTACAAATCTTTGATTTTTATACAAAAAACACCTAAAACCTGTAGGTAATGTAAACATAATTACGCTGTATAATATTTGTGTATTGTATAAATAAGCAAAACGAAAATAAAAAGTGCTGCCTCCAAAGAATACGTAAGTCTCAACTCAATAGAACATTTGCTGCGAACTTAACGGTCTATTTTTTATGAATAAGCCCTCGTCACGCCATGCTTTTGTATATTATGACTTGTTTAGACGTACCGAGTGGCGCAGTAAAGGCATAAAATATCTTGAAAAACCTCCTATCGCCGCGAAATCTTACAAAGCTTAAATAAATTACGAATGCGAAGCTTTCTCTTAACATTTCCCGCCATAGTTTGCTAATTAAATTGACCTAAAAGCACTAGTTACAGAGAGTGATTGCTGTTTGAACAGCATTATCGTGAAAAGCCAATACTGCAGAGCAAGAATACATCTCAAGATGACTTTAAATTATTATGATAGGTAATATAAGATCAGAATAAATATTTTATATTGTAGAGAATTGATTTTAAAGTAGCGACTTACCTTTATTTTGCCAGGGTCCATATTAAATTTTATTACTATACTAGCGACTCACACAATCAAAAGTTGTGTGTGTAACACAACTTTTAATTTGTGTCTACAAAAATAAGAACTCACTTTTATACTGATTTTAAATATTAATTTATATAAGTACCGAAATCAATTTTGAAAATTATTGATTGATTTGTTTCAACAATGATGATAATAGAACCGATATTGAAGACTTTATGACTTAATAGTTTTATAACTTATTAGTATATTAAAAAGAAGATTTATTTATATTATTCGCCCGGTGTCTTTAATAGACATGGAAGAGATAATGCTCATATCCATTGTACTTGCGATTATTCAACTGATACATATACATATCTGATAAATATATATATCTATACATATAATAAAATTGTAACTAAGCCGAATCTGTACATTAAATATTTTTTGTAAAATCTTATTGAAATAGATTTTATTACCGATACAGAAGCCAAATCTATAGTTTTTAGAAATTTTGTCTGTCTGTCTGTCTGTCTGTTACCGCATCACGGGAAAACCACTGGACGGATTTTGATGAAAGTTGGTTTGATGATAGCTGGTTACCCGGGTCAACATATAGGATACTTTTTACTGCGGGAAAATATCTCATCTCTGAACTAAACGTTAAAACATAACTAGGGACGAACCCGAGCGGAGCGAGGGTGAGTTGCTAGTATATATATATATATTTGAAAACACGTTTGGCTCAGATTGTAGTGACCCTACTTGCTGTGCCAGCGGTCGCGGGTTTGAGTCCCGCTGGGGCATTAATTTGTGTGATGATTACGAATGTTTTTACTCCAGTCATGGGTGTTTATATATATTATAATATGTATGTATCTAAAGTTATATATATGTAGTGTATCAACTATCTGGTATCCATGACACAGGCCTCGTAGGTTACCATGAAACTAGATCATGTTGTGTGTTATTGTCCCAACATATTTATATAAAACTCAATTGCTGTTAGTTAGTCTCGCTAAAACTCAAAAACGTCTAGACCGATTTGAATAATTCTTTCTTTTATTTTGTTGGGGTTGTGTCAGGCGCGGTTTAAGCATAAAAAAATAGGGAAAACAAAAAAAAAACAGATGGGAAATCGAAAAGTTCAGAACTGTTTATTTTATATGGGAATCACTAACCGTTAAAACGTTCCCAGGGACGAACCCGAGCGAACCGAGGGTGAGTTGCTAGTTATTTTAATATTTATTCAAATCTTTTGTTATGATGTTTTGATAAACATTTTTCTACTATAATAATCTATACATATAATAAAACCCTAGAGGTCAAATGTCTGTACATAGAAAAAAAAATGCTAAAAACCGAGTCAGGGGGATGTAAGAAGAGAAATAGAACAAATCCAGATTTTTTCAATTTTTTTGTTTCTCTGTCTCTTTGTCTGTTTGTCTGTTTGTACAGGCTAATCACCGAAACTGTTGGACCGATTTAAATAAAATTTTGCATGGTGGTACCTTATATCTCCGGTCAACATCTTAGATACTTTTCATCTCAGAAAATTAAAGAGTTCCCGTGGGATAATTAAAAAGCTATAGTAACTTATATAGCTTAGTACACAAAAATTACTGATTGGATTTTAATGAAACTTTACAATAATATAGTTCATATATCAGAATAACATATAGGCTACTCTTATCCCGGGAAAATGTACGGTTTGTCTAGAGGCAAACCCGAGCAAAGCGAGGGTGAGCCGCTAGTGATACATAAGTCTATCCTCACATTACAATCTATTAACTAACCAATAGCCAAAAAATGATTGTTTATAACATTATCTTCATTAATGTACAGCTGCATTATGCATTTATGGGTATATATTAATATACGTATCAGGTTATATATATATAACTAAAAAAAGAATAAAACTTTATACAAAAATCCACATTTTATTGGATAACATTGTTGCTTCACACCGGTCACTAAGGAAAAACCTTGCAAGATGAACTTCAAATAATATTAGAAGACGCATTAAAAGTAATGAAGAAAGCACTCGGACCCTATTATTTGGTGGAACGTTTAATGTTACGATCTTTTATTGCTCTTTTGATTTGTTAAGTGGCAAGATTGCTAATTAATTAATTGTGATGTCTAACGATATTATCTTAGCCATATTGAAAATAAACATTACTCTCGATTACATGAACTTGTAATAAATAAGATATATAATATTAGGATTGTATTCAGCCCTTTTTTGAAGTCCCACTGCTGAGCACGGGCCTCCCTTCAATACGAGGGGAATCAGGCCATAGTCTACCACTCTAGCCAAGTGCGGGTTGGTGGACTTCACATGTCTTTCGAAAACTTGCTAGGTTTTCTCAGACATGTAGGTTTCCTCACGATGTTTTCCTTCACCCTAAGGCAAGTGGTAATCATGTTAGAAATGATTCGCACGTGAAAATATCAGAGGTGCGAGACCCGGGATTTGAACTCGCTTCACTCGGTTTCTCAAGCGAGCGCGTTACCACTGGGCTACCACTGCCTTATATTGGGATATTCACACAAAATATAAATAGGTACTGACTTTATATGTATATTAATACTACTTCAGTAATTGCCGCTATTACATTGTATTCAAATAGAAGATTTAGCGAGAAGACTGTTAAATTATTATTATTTTTTATATATTGGGACATTAACACTCAGCACCATCCAGTTCCATGGTAAGCTGCAAGGCTTGTGTTATGGATACCAGATAGTTGATACACTACACATATATAGCTTTCAATACATACATATTATAAAAAAGCCTATGACTGAAGTACAAACATTCGTGCTCATCACACAAATGAATGCCTCCAGCGGAACTAGAACCCGCGACCGCCGGCACAGCAAGTAGGGTCACTACAAACTGAGTTGTCGTCAATCATTACATAGTACTTGTCTATTCTGCGAGAAATTTAGTGGTACCTATTTTATTCTTATATTTGATATTGATATATAATTTTTTACTATAAATATTTCCGAATATAGATTTCAACTTGTTAGGTTATAATTGATTGACAGAATAAGCTAATTAATTAGAAGCTTTCGCTGTTAGTAATTACAAAATCCTAAATCATAGTATTTCTACTGAATAAAACACTAATTGACTTGACTTGAATTTCAAATAATATAAAATATATTAGTAATAATGATGAATGATTTTTGGAAATAAACGCCCCAAAATGTTTAATAGAGAATGAATTCGCAATTTTTTGAACTCAGAAATATTAAAATGAATAGTATTTAAGCTTCTATTTATCTATACAGATAAATAAAATTGGAGTGTCTGTTTGTAATATTAAAATAACCGCTTTTTACTAAATGCATATGGATATATACAGGGAACATATGCCAAATCAGCTCGCTGTATTCCTCCTAAAGTACGAACTATTATCTATAATACATTAGTGAAACCAGTTTTTGAATACCTTGTAGAAATATGGGGTTCTGCTGCGAAAAGAAATATCAAAAATCTACAAATTTCTCAAAATAAATTACTAAAGACTTTACACCATATGGATTACCGTACACCAACAAAAAATATTTACGAAAAAACTAAATTGCTAACCATCAAACAAATGTACAAATATAAGACATGCATATTAATAAGAAAGATAATAATCACTAAAACCATTCACTCCCAAATAACTTTTCAAACAAAAACGAACTCACACAAAACCAGGAACATGCACAAAATTGAACTGCCTAAGACTCGAACCAAATATGGAATAAAAATTAACATAATTGAAGGAGCATAGCTTTAGAACTCTTTGCCAAATAATGTTAAGGAGTCAAAATCTTTAAATATTTTCAAGAAAAACTTAAAACATTACATTATGTCATGTAAGAATCCAGATTTTGTTTAGAATCACCACTGTTTAAATTGTAAACTATAAACTTGTACTACTTAAATTTCCTAATGCAAGTGAACATTGTCTTTAACCCGAAAACAACATTTTTTACAATTTTTGTCTGTCTGTCTATCTGTTTGTTCCGGCTAACCTCTGAAACGGCTGGACCGATTTTAGTGGGACTTTCACTGGCAGATAGCCGATACTATAAGGATTAACTTAGGCTACTTTTACTTTAGAAAAAAAAATAGGCCCCCACGGTCCCACAAAAAAAAATTAAAACCAAAAAAAAAGTTTGTTTTGGAAAACAACCCAGGGAATAACCCGAGCGAAACGAGGGTGAGTCGCTAATATCATCAATAAAATCGAATAGTGATGATATAATACCATTTACAAGCACTCATTAAAATGATAACTATAATGCACCTAAATATGCTTTTTCTCCGAAATGTTTTACACTAGAAAGGAACACATGAAAATTTCAAATATTTGTATAATTACAAAAATCTGCAAATCACTTGACATTCTGAAGTCCTTTGCATTAAAAAAAATAAAATAAAATTTTCTTTCACTGTAAACTTTTCCCTTAATAAAAAATCTCTTTGAAATGGCACTCCCTAATGGTTGTTTGGCCTCTCCGAAGGTAGACATTTGCATGATTTTAATTAAATTCAATTCCCAGAACTGCAATAAACTTAAAAAGTTTTATAGCCAGCTATGAACTAATTGTAGTAACGTGCTAAGTATTAAAAATAATAACAGAGAAAATGTGAAGGCTGTTTTTATTATATTTTTGTACAAAAACTCTTAGCCTTCTTTCTAGACTTTCTCTTAAATTTTAAACACTGTCTTGTATGTTTAAATAGCACTATAATACGCCATAAATAGTAGAAATGAACTATCGTATGTGTAATAAAATAAAAATACAAATAATTAAAAAAATTCTAATATATAAAATTCTCGTGTCACAGTTTTTGTTGCCATACTCCTCCGAAACGGCTTGACCGATTTTGATGAAATTTTTTGTGCTTATCCGGTATCTATGACAATCGGCCAACATCTATTTTTCATCCCCCTAAATGTTAGGGGTAGTCCACCCCTAAATTTTTTTTTATTTTTTAGACAAAATTTTTAATTTCTATTTTTTTATGATACAACATACAAAAATACATACAATCCTCAATTTTCACCCTTCTACGATCAACCCTTATTTTTTAATAGCCATTTTAGTAATTTAATCATTTTTCCTCTCCGGTCGAAAACTGATCAATCGTGATTTAATGCAAGCTAGGGACGAACCCGAGCGAAGCGAGGGTGAGTCGCTAGTATATTATAAAAATAAAAAACCCGACTGCTTAAAAGCTAACTAAAGTTCTTATCACATTACACGTACAAATGTAATAAAAAAAAAAACAATTCATAATGAAAAGGTAAATAACGTTATTACGTTTAGAATTTCTATGTAGGTATTTTATATGTGTGAAGCGTTTTAAAATTAATATGTTAAAAATTTCAGGTAAAACCGCAACTGAAATGTTAATGATTTGCGTTATCTATTTTTTGCGGTAATGATTATGAAGCATTCTCCTCAATTTTTCAGATCCAGTACGTTAAATAAATCGAAAATATGCATAACCTACTCTTAAAAAATGTATACTTATGTACACAATTATTTTATTTTATTTTAGATGAGAATGTGGTAGCTAGTTTTTTTTTAGTTTTAGTGTTTAATAACTATTATAAATAGAGTATTTGTTACAAATTCGTGACGAAAACATTATTTAGCCCTTATCTGACTTTGGAACACACCTCCTAGTCTAACAAATTAAAACTGAATCTCATTGTGCGTGTAGAAAATACAATATATTATAATTAATTACCTAATTATGTCATGTGCGCTCATTTAGGAGAGTGCTTGGGATTTTTTGCTAATTCGCTAGTTTGATTTCTGTCTTCTATCTGTCTCTGCGCATTTCATTCATGTATTTACATTAAAAAAACTGATTAAATGAAATGTAAATGTAACTATCTATACCATATACAGTATCCATAGGCAGTATGAGATTAAATAGTTTAGCCTAAAATCCGACGTAATGTCGTCGTTCACAAAAGTATTTTGGATTCTATACTAATATTATAAAGAGGTAAAGTTTGTCAATTTGTGAGTTTGTGACGCTGTAGGGGGTAATCTCTGGATCTTCTGAATCGATTTAGATGTAAGAAGATAATTTTGAGACCCCCGGAAGGACATAGGATACTTTTTATCCCGGAAATCACCTTATAAGGGGGTGAAAATGGGGATGAAAGTTTGTATGGGGAATCAAGCTAGGGACGAATCCGAGCGAAGCAAGGGTGAGTCGCTAGTAAACAATATACGAGTACATTTCGAATTTTGAATTATTTGATAATAATTGATTGTGTTCTTTATTATACTGTATGTATTCAGATTTTTAACGTCCCACTGCTGGGCATGAGCCTTCCTTCTATATGAGGGTGATCAGGCCATAGTCCATCACGCTAGCCAATTGCGTGTTGACAACTTCACACGTTTTTCGAAAACTTGCTAGGTTCTCCCAGACATTCGGATTTACTCACAATACTTTTCTTTTACTTTGAAATAAAACATCAAATCTTAAATCATTATTAACCCCATCGTCTTATTATCGATTATTATTTTTTTTAAATAACTCTTCTATAACCTTTCTCCATTAAAGAACTTATTCAGTTAGCATTCATTGAAGAATAAGATTGATTGTTATTATCGACCGTCTTTAAATAAGAGGATATATATAATTCGTTTGTATATTATGGTCATATGTTACGTTATTTTCGTCAATTGTGAATTGATTTCCAATTCTTTTTTAATTAATATTAAGTAAGATTAGGCTACCCGTAATCATGGTGACATTGTAGTTTTATAGAAATATTAGTTTTTGCCCGCGACTTCACTGCGTGGTAACTGGGGCGGATATGAAGTGTCCGTCCCCAGGAAGCAATTTATATGGTTGCTAAATTTTATCAAAATACATAAAAGGTAAAAGATAAAGTTTCTTTCACATTATAATATTAGGATGGATTCCACTTACTTACTTTTAAGTAATTTTGAAGTCAGTGCACCATTTTTGCTAAAACGTCATTTATGATAGTAACTTATTTCTAGAATAATTCAATAGAGAATAATGTACGCTATATTATATTAAACAATTATCAAGTATTCACACAAGCCGTACGTTTATCGTATTCATAATGAATTTTCAGCTTTTTACTTATTAGATATTTCCTGTGAACAAAGAACAAATTAAAACAACCTTAACTTTTTAATGAGGATTCATGTAATTAAATAATATGTGTAAAGCATTTGAGGAGATTAGGTCCTAATTTGTTAGAACAAGGAGTGTCCCAAAGTGACGGACGCGGCTCCGAGCACGCTTTATAAATTAATTAATTTACTGTGCTTTGTCATTTTAGGGTTATTATTTGATGGGGGTTTGTTACTTTAGCAATAAAACGATTTAAAAGGTACCATTGAAATAATCAATCCTTGTAACTCATGTTTCATGTGGTGTAACGTAGTTATCGTAGATTCTCTATGTACTCTCCTCGAATGCGTGTTCACCTTGACGTGGGAGCCAGGCGTCAGGGTGTCGTGGTTGACTGGGTAAAGGCCGATCCACACTATAGTACCAATCACAGTCCGTTCTCGGTCGGATATAAGTCTGGCAAAGTATTAGTGTGGCACTATAGTGTGGGTAGGCCCTAAATAATCCTACAACATCGAGAAGGGAAGGGTACATTAAGTTTTAGTGAGCGGTGAGTGGGTTCTAATCGGTGAGCCTCCACATAACCTCCTGTATATGCAGGTGGTAAAGGCATTACCAACCTAAAAAAAAAAGGTTCTGAGTTAGTTCAACAGTATCTATAGTTAAAAGTATCCATTACTATTTTTTTCAAAACACAAATTGGCGCCTCCGCTATTTTAATTTTTAATAATATCTACGAGTATATATTATGTAGCCTGTGACACTCGCGTTATCAAGACGAATCGAATGACGTATGAATCATCAAAATCGGTAAAGCCGTTTACGAGGGAACATATAATCGGACATAGGTACATACATATGCACATACATACAGATCAAATATATAACCCTCCTTTGGGCTTCGCCGCAGTCGGGTAAAAAAATTAAATATTATAAGCTAACTACAAAACTGTTAAATAAATGTTGTGATTTCGTATTCATAGAGAAATATTATAATTAACATACTGTACATTATGACGTCGTAGAAATAGAAATAAGTAGACTTGTAATGGAGGCTTAATCGAGCCTTTAGTGTTTATAATTTCAGTAATACGTAACTATTATAGACTTTTGATTTTACATTTGAAACCACAAGGGATATATATACAGGGTGGAACAAATCGATGGGACATGGAAGAAAAGTACCTTAAATATTGAAGTTATCAATTTTTACTCAAAGGAAACATTTCTTTATTTTTAAAAATAATAATAACTGCATTTAATTTTTTTTAAAAAAAGCTTACCTGAACCGGGAATCGAACAAAATAAAAATTCAAAAAAGGACACCGTCACTATTTTATCGAATTAATCGATAGGGTCTATGGTAAGGATAAAATCTCTCGAACAAACATTGCGTGTTAGAATTAAAGAAAACGATGAAATCTTACAAATTATACATATCGACTCTAACATCGTGGAATAAAAACATAAGACATGGAAGAAAAGTGTTTTAAACACTGAAAATATCAAGTTTCACTCCAAAGAAACATTATTTTATTTTTAAAAATATGATAAACTGGATTTAATTTTTTTTTATAAGAGGACCTGAACCGGTAATCGAACCAGCGAAAAATGCAAAATGGTACACCGTTATTATTTTATCGATGAAAATTGTAGAAAATTGAAGAAAAGTGTTTTCCACTTTCTATGCGTTTGTTCCACAATGTTAATTAGATTCGACGTGTATGTATAAATTGTAAGATTTCGTCGTTTTCATCAATTATTGTAACATACAATTTTCGTTCGAAACATTTCATCCTCTCTATCTACTAATTCGTTAAAACAGTGACGGTGTAGCTTTTTGCATATTTCGGTGGTTCGATCACCGGTTCGGGTCACCTCTTTTAAAAAAAAAATTAAATGCAGTTTATCATATTTCTTAAAAATAAAATAATGTTTCTTTGGAGTGAAACTTGATATTTTCAGTGTTTAAAACACTTTTCTTGAAATTCGTGGGGTTCCCTAGAAGTATAATCTATTCATTATAACAATCATAAGAACCTATACCGGATATATAACGTAACGTACACACAACAAAGACATACATTCAAATTGAGTATCTTATACATTATTTTCGTTGGTTAGAAAACCTAAAAAATATATAAATTAATATTGCTCTGTGAACATAATATAAATAAATAAAATAAATATGCTGGGACATTAACACAGCACCATCTTATTCCATGGTAAGCTACAACGCCTGTGAGACATATACATATAACTTTAAATACATACATATTATAAATATAAACACCCTTGACTGGAGCACAAACATTTGTGCTCATCACACAAATGAATGCCCCAGTGGGACTCGAACCCGCTACCACTGGACACCATGTAGGGTCACTACAAACTAAGTCAAACGTGTAGTCAAATCATATGATTCATATTAACTTAAAATTTAAACATCTGTATAAATCCGTATAGATTGAAATATCAAAAATCCAGATTGTATGAACAACAAATACAGTCGAACCTAAATCACCTTGTTTCTTCGCATACGAAGACTGAATTTGAAATTATGATTTACGTCGCAAACTACAATTTCAAATCTTAATACATTCAAATTAATTCAGACGTGTCCTCATAATGCTGCATTCAGGTTACAACGAAACAAAAATATCAACATTTCCAGACGTCAGTTCAAAGATTCATTCTATTGTAGATGTTGACGTTCATTATTTTAAAACAAATGTTTTAGATTCCCCTTTTAATTTTCCCTCCCCTTACAATAGAAACAGTAATTTAATAGGGCATGACGAATACCAATCATTTCATTTGGATTTTTTATAAAACGTTTGTAAGCAATTGTTTTATTAACACTTAGGCACACGGAAACTTATATAAAAATATAAAAATAAATTTCTGTAATTATGAAGCCAATTTTAAATTATAAATAGTAAGTTCTTAAGTTATTTATAAAAAAATTTTTTGCAATTAAAACTATCTTCTCGGATTTTTTCGTGGATTTATTTTGAATTTTAAAAATATTATTGGCTATTAAGGTCAAATAAAAAGTTGCACCACGGAAACAATGGAGAGACTTTTTTTCCCATTAACATATGTTCCACAGGCATAGGTAAGACAGGATATCTTCCCCAAATTGTGCGTTCACCTTGTCGTGGTGGGGGATCTGTTTCGACAGACCTACCGTCGTGATGTCATGGTTGAGTGCGGAAGTGAACCTGCGACGCTCCATCAAAACGAGGGAGGTTCCGTTGGGTTTCAGAGGATAGTACTGGCTTTGCCGGTGAGTCCTTCATAACCGCCTGTATATATGTAGGTGGTATGCCTAAATGCATTTACAACGTTAAAAAAATGACAGGGTAACTTTAAAGTCCATTAACCAGATTCAAAGTATCTTTTTTTTTTAAATGCATTTAGACATAACACCTGCATGCATATTACATACAAGTAGTTATGTAAGACACACTGACGAGAAAAGTCCTACTACCCACTAAAACTTAACGAAAACTCCTCAGTCCTAATGAGGCATCGCGTAAGCGATCTTACGCACCACGACCCAAACATACAAACACACAGAACAAAAGGGCAAACACATCGTGGGAAAGATATGAAGTACCTATCCTGCGTTGACTGAAGACATAATCTTTATGTATCAAATCAAATCCGTCAAAAGACTTACGCATCTATACTAATATTATCTATAAAGCTGAAGAGTTTGTTTGTTTGGTTGAACGCGCTACTTTCAGGAACTACTAATCTGGTTCGAAAAATTTTTTGCATTAGATAGCCCGTTAACTGAGGAAGGCTATAGACTATATATCATCCCGAAAAAATGTGCGGTTCCCGTGGGATAAATTTGTTTTTGTCAAGGGACGAACCCGAAGTGAAGCTAGGATGAGTCGCTAGTATTAAATAATAATAAATCAAATAATCCACTCATCATCACTAACTCTGTTATAAAACAATGATTTTTCAAGTATTAAGTTTGAAATATAAACAATTTCAATTAACTGTTCATTTCGCTTTGAACTTCAATGCCCGTCAATTCATGGATGCGCAGGTAATATTTCGATATTGTATTGTTTCGCGTCTATTCATCTCCGCTCAATTAATTTTTAAATTCTATCATATGATAGAAATATCATTTTTTTGCCATTTTAAATATATTATACTGCTCTTTATTATTTTAATTAAAACTATGTTTTCGGATTTTTTCGAGGATTTATTTTGATTTTTGGTTCTCGCTGTTCATATAATAATATATTTCTCTGTACAACTATAAAGCTACGTACTTTGAAGGTAGACTACTAGGCGAGGAATAATATTTAAAGAGAAAATAATTTCAGATATAAAATATCATATTGGTAAGTAACTTGAAATGATCACAGTTGAAGTTTATTTCCATAAAACAAAAACAAAACTTTTTGTATTGGAATTTTTTTATACATTTTAAACAACATTACTAACATTATCCACATTAACACAAAATATTCCAACACTTTCCAATTCCATTTATAGTTGTTATGATTCTTTTTTTATTAAAGCCAATTCGTATCGTAATTAAACGTATATTCCTAAATCCGAAAATCACTGACAGAGGTAGATATCGTAAGAAGAAATCAGTCCTTCGTTCAAACCTAGACGTTATAATAAATACAATACTCATAGGGAAAAGAAAAGCAGTAAATAATGTAAAGAAACTCAAACGTGGCATGCGCAACGCGAATATGAAAACAATTGTCAAAATAAAAAGACCGCAGTAATGACTGCTATACTATAGTATAATGGATGCTGCTGGAAACAGCAAACTAAAAATGATCCATTTACTCAACGTTGAAAGCGTTTTATTATAGTTTTATTCCTCAAAATAAATATGGTGTCGGTAAATAAGAAGGAATAGCAAAAATCGACATTATAACGTAATCTATAGTTAAGTCTTTTAAATATATTAAGAAACTAGGAAGTGTCCGTTTTGTAATAATTTATGTCCATTTAGATTTTTTAAATCTTAAAATAAGCCGGTATTAATAGTGGCCGTAGGCCGTTGAAATGAAACATTCCATTTCTGTAGTAAATAGTCTATGTATAATTTAACTGCGATACATTACGACCTAGAGTAATATATAAGCTCTGCTTGTAATAAAATATATGTAAAATTATAAAAGAACAAGGTATCTTTTCTTTCAATTCTTTCTTCTAAATTATTTGATCTGAATAAAATGGTTAAATAAAACTATACAGTAAATAGCAAAGAAACACGTTGAATGTGCCCGATACACTTGACCTAAGAAGAGGCTGAAAGCATGGATACGGTTAAGTATATTTTGTAAGGACCACTACGTAGATGGTACAAATTCATCTTATCTTTAATTTTATTTTTAAACTAGCGACTCACCCTCGCTTCGCTCGGGTTCGTCACCAGGTTGATTCCCCATATAAATTTTCATCATCATTTTCACCCCCTTAAGGGATTATTTTCGGGATAAAAAGTATCCTATGTCCTTCCCAGGGTCTCAAACTATCTATATCTATTTACCAAATTTCATCTAAATCGGTTCAGTAGATCCAGAGATTACCGCCCACAACCACACAAACTCACAAACTTTACCTCTTTATAATATTAGTATAGACTAGCGACTCACTCTCACTTCGCTCGAGTGCATCCCTAGTAAGTACACGGATGTTGTTCACAATTTCATGGGTTTACGCGGAATCCTCATACTTTTTCTAAAATAAAAGTTGCCTTATAATAAAAATCTGTCTGTTTATGTGCTTAATTCTTGCAACTACGCAATGGTCATTATTAAAGTTCATCTTTTAGAGCACTTTTTCCAATTCGTTTACTTATATCATACACGCATATAATATTAATAGAAAGTGTAGAAAAATAATATTATTTAAGCAAATTATGAAGACTGCGCCTTTGCCTGAACAGTTATATCAAGTCACTAGAATCTTATAAAGTTAATTTGTACATACGTAAAAAATGTACGTGTAACAAGATTATAACTTCCCGCATCTATAAACTATAGTTGCCAATAAACTCTCTAAATAAATCATGTGGGATAAAAAGTAGCCTATATCACTCTCTGTGCCATAAACTAGCTCTATGTACATATATATTCCTTCATTTTATAATATGAAATTCATATATTTTCCCATATTTTAAGGTTTACACACAACACAAATATGAATAAATCACAATGTATTTAATTTACGATTTGAACATGTTTATTTTAATTATGACCAAAACAGAGAAGATTTTGTCTCTATCCTAACTGTGCTTGCTTTCAATTCTATGAATTCACAAATAAAATACAATGAAGTAAAATTTATAGTAATACAATATCTTGCTATGATTACTGTTAGAAGTGAAAATTGCAAAGTAAACAATAATTTAGGATTTTTTCGAATACTATTCGAAAAATACTCTAAATGTATTTATATAATACTAGCGACTTACCCTCACTCCACTCGGGTTTGTCCCTACTTACGTTTTAACGTTTAGATGAGATATTTTCCCGCAGTAAAAGTATTCTATATGTTGACCCGGATGACCAGCTATCATCATACCAAATTTCTTCAAAATCTCTCCAGTGGTTTTTCCGTGATGCAGTAACAGACAGACAGACAGACAAAAATTCTAAAAACTATAGATTCGGCCTCTGTATCGATAATAATGTCTATTTCAATAAGATTTTCCAAAAAAATATTTAACGTACAGATTCGGCTTGATTACAATTTTATTATATGTATAGATTATATTTTGTACCAGGAAATCCAGTAAGCAGCATATGGTTTCTCGTGCCCTAATTAACCCTTGAGAGATGTTTCGGGCGGCATTCTGCGAAATTGAGTTTTACCTAATTTCACCTTCACCGACGGAAATAAATTGAAGTTAACGTAAGTAATAACTACTACTACAAAAACTATTTCTATTTTGGTATAATAAGATTTTTCTCCGTAAATGAAATGGTTACAGATTTTTATTTTTGTATATCGCAACAGCCTTTGCGATTTGGCGAATATTTTGAAATGATGAAGAGGTAGAGAGAGACCAAAAAAAAGATGGATAGATTGTGTGAGACAGGGCATGAAAGAGATGAGATGGCGAGGAATACGAGAGAGTGAAAGAGAAAGACTTACTGCGCCGACTCTAAGTAATTTGGGAAATGGGCAAGGAGATGATGACTAGTCGTTGAAATACAGAAATTTTTAAAATTGTATAGAAATCACAAATTCCATCGTTGTCATAGAATCATAATATGCTATCATTCCCAATTACTTTTGTAGATTTCTATTACTAATAGAATGTAAGATGATAACTTCAAGACAGACTGTACGATGACAACTTCTCTAAGCCTCTAGGAAATACTCTATTTGTATCTACCGTTAACGATTTAAAAGCTCATAAAAGTGATATTATGCTTAATCCGTTGCTCTGCAGCAGAGATTAGCAAGATACTATGCTAATAACAACAAAAATTCAACATGGAGTAAATTTTTTGGTTTGAAATTTACTTTAAAGGAAAAAAAACTAATTTTCTGTTCCTGTTATTGGGTTATTTTTGTTTGTGTATTCACTCCTTTTTTTAACCACTGCTGGCCACGGGCCTCCCTTCAAATACGAGAGGGATCAGGCCATAGTCCACCACGCTGCCCAAGTGCGGGTTGGCGGACTTCACATGTCTTTCGAAAACTTGCTAGGTTCTCTCAGACATGTAGGTTTCCTCACGATGTTTTTCCTTCACCGTAAGGCAAGTGGCAATTATATTAGAAATGATTTTTTTAGCTTTTAATAATTGGAAAAATAGGTCCATGCATATAAAACCCTTAACAGTGAACTCTAGAAGCATCACATGCACGTTGGTTAATACACAACGATTTAATTTTACAATGCAATTTGATATTACGGTACGACCTACTTGACCGGGAGATGCAGTAAAATTCAGAATTGGTAATATAGCTACTTTACTGCGCTCTCTATTGCAGAATCTATACTCGTATCAATTTAATTAATACATTATTTATTGGGATGATAAAATATTTACCTTATGGTACTGGTATTTTGACGATACGTTTGGCTCAGTTTGTGGTAACTCTACTTGCTGTGCCAGCAGTCGCGGTTCATTTGTGTGATGAGCATGACTTGATGTTTGTACACCTGTCATAGCTGATGTTTATTTATAATATGTATGTATTTAAAGTTATATATGTGTAGTATATCAACTAGATGGTGCTGTGTGTTAATGTCCCAACATATTTTTTTATTTATTTATTTATGGTACTCAGTATTTTTGTCCGACCTCAAAAAAGGAGGAGATACTTTTAAAATTATTTTAAAAACGGTGTAAATTTCTAGTTAAAATGATTCTGTTTAATTTACAAAAACAGAAATAGATTAGTGAGTCAGTAAGTCAAAAGTCAATTATCCACGTCTTATAGATAGTACAGATACTGCTAATACTCGTATATACATACATGTAGATACGCTTATGTTAGATCACAGCAAACTATTGTAGGGGAAATATTAATATTTAGCCTGTGAACTCCATTTTTTGTTTATTTGTTTATTATATTTTGTTTCGCCGTATATACATATCATTCATTAAAATTGCGTAAGTTAAACATAGAAACAAAGCACTTGGTTAGGCGCGACCTCCGTTGCTTCGTAACCGGGAGTCGAAAGTACTTCGACAACATCTAACCAGACCCAATATAATGTATTCTATGAATGCCTTTATATTACACTAGCGGCTCACCCTCGCTTCGCTCGGGTTCATCTCTAGGAAAACAAAAACAACCCTATCCCACGGGAACCGTACATTTTTCCGGGATAAAAAGTAGCCTATGTGTTATTCCAGACTATAATCTATCTCTTTGCCAAATTTCATCCAGATCAAAAAAGTAATCAAAAGTGTAACAAGCATCCACACTTACTAACTTTCACATTTATAATATAGTATAGATAAGGTCTAAAGCCTGTGACTACTCTCACTCATGTCTCACTTTCATGTCATGTCATACTGTCACTCATCTAGAATCAAGAGCCACGTTGAGTCACTTCTTTACTGAAGATATCTTTAATATTTACCTGCGCGAAATTAGAATTGCACTTAGACTACTTAAATACAACAAATCTCCTAGTGTGGATGGTATGACAACAGAATATTTATGAGCGGGCGGGATACCAATCGTGAAAAAGATCTCCAAGTCGTTTAACACTGACCTCCAAAACGGCAAAACTCGGAGGCGTGGAACAAAAGTGTGGTAATATTGTTTTATAAGGAAAGTAACAAATTATTTTTTAAAACTATTGGCCAATTTCACTTTTTAGGCACGTATCACAACTTTTTACGAGAGTTATTATAAACCGTCTCGTTCAAAAATATAATGACTTCCAGCCACCACCATTCCACACACCGTCATGACGATCATCCAAATAGAAGACGAGAAAAAAGGACCTATCGAGCTAAGGCAGGGGATGTTATCTCCCCTAAGTTGTTCACCACCGCACTAGCAGATATGTTTAAGACCCTAGATGCCAATGGACGTGGCATAAACATCAATGGCCAGCGCATCTCATACTTTCGCTATCGTTATTGTTACACTGTCATCATGGCATAGTCGTAGCAGGATTTGGCAAATATGCTAAACACTTAAACATTCTTAATAATGCCTCTCGACAAATAGTGCTTAGGATGGTTAAACATGACAAAAGTAATGTTTAACGGCCGTACCATCCTGAAGCCATTGTCAGATATTCGGCCCTTGAAGTTATTGAAAAATTACTGCCACTAGAATGTTCAAAAATCATCTCATGCAATAACTCACAAAAGAAATATCGCAAATGAACTGCCATGTACATACATACATATGATTAAACCAATAAAAAATGCTGCGAATAAGTATTATATCGGTCGGACATGGGATGTGAATTTTCCCCAGAGGACATAAAAACAATGTGACAGTATAAAAACTTGGACAAAAATAATTCTTTTCATATTGCACACGACGTAGATTGATGTGCAAACGAGGGAGACGAATATTACGCGTGTCCTTCACACCGCTTCACGCTGAATAAAACAGAAATATTAATTAACAGTTAACAATGTACACATCGACGTTTAAATTTTATGAAAAACTTAAATTTCATTTATAAGTAACATATTATAAGTCAAATTTTCATTTGGCAAGAGTGGTGGACCTCTCTGACTCTTTCCCCTCACTTTAAGGTGAGGAGCATGCCCAGCGTGGGACGTTAAGGAGCTGAATTAATATTATTCATATAACTGAACCGCCCCTGCTCTATTTAGGTTTAACCAAATACATAAATGTGTATTTGCAAAAAAAAAAGATATGTCAAGGATAAAAGTCTTTACGCTATAACGATTTAAAGGGTTTGAGTGAAATAACTTATATCCTGTACTAACTCATAGGCTATTGTCGTACACAAGAAGACCCAAGAGTAAAATAATTATGTTGGTAAACCGTATTTTATGATATATACCTGTTATCATCTCTACCCAATTTACCTGATGGGGGAGACAGCAAGGATATTGTTACTGCTCACTTCGTTTCCGCAAATTATGAAACTTTACACATTGAAAGTCCAACGATACGCATTGTCTTTAGAACACCGGGAAAACCATAGATATAAATGTATGTATGTCTATGTTTATGTAGATGGATAGGTCACCACTCACCCCGACTTTACTCCGGTGATTTTTTTATAATTTTTATAATAAATATATATTTATTTTTACATATAAAGAAATTACGAAAAAAAAATCAATTTTTTCAAACTTAGTCTTAAAAAATTAGGTTGTCTTGCCAAAATTTCATTAAATTCGGCTTAGCCCATATAGTTCAGATAAACAGAAAGACGACTTTAGTATGGATAAGGACTTTCAACTTCCAAGGCCAATAAATATTTTAAAACTATTACGCTTTTGTACAAAAATATTCGTAAAAGACATCAGACAAATAGACTAACTAAATAAATGTCAAGGTGTTTTTATATCGCTTGTACGAAGTTTTTTGAAACTTGGTTCTAAACACCGTTGTTTACGAGAGCATTCCGGCGGATATCATACTTAGACACCGCCACCTGATCCACGAGTTATGTTCCTCATACTATCTATAATGGTGTTAATAAACCATCGTAGATAGTTGGATTTTATCATATTGGAGTAATATCCAAAATGACAAAATCCAACTAAATTTATTCAATGTTAGTAGCTATTCCCAAAGAGTATGAGCAAAACTATAGATGGATAAAAAATGAACAAACATATTATGATATTTGTTTGAAATACATAAGTGATATCTTTAAATTAAATAAAGTGGTAATTTTAATATCAAAATTTTTCTATAAAGGAAATCACTAAAAGAAATGAAAATATTTTATTATAAAATGTTCAATCCATAAAACTGAATTCGATTTTTTCATCAACTAGCGACTTAGTTCGTCCCTAGATTGATTCCCCATTCAAATTTTCATCGCCATTTTTACCCCCTTAAGGGTTGATTTTCGGGATAAAAAATATCCTATGTCCTTCCCAGGGTCTAAAACTATCTTCTTACCAAATTTCATCTTAATCGATTCAGTAGATCCAGAGATTACCCCCACAACCTCACTAAGTCACAAACTCACAAACTTACTCTCTTTATAATATTAGTATGGATTATACAATATCTATGTGTGTACATAATATATACATCTTGTTTAATACTTATTAAACCTTTAACGTACGATCTTTTGAATAAAAAATACATACATATATTTAATATCGATTTACCTGTAGGCTGTATGAAACAGTTTAAAAACAAATTCAAATTGTTTTATTCATTTTTTTATTTAATGTAACATCACAATAAACACAAGTATTACCTAGATCTAGGTAGTCAATTTAAAATAATAATATAAACAAAAAATCTTAACTACTATGAGAATAAATTAATATGTACTATGAATCATATTTGAAACTACTACGCCGCTTACTAACATGCGTGTACATGACGTTCCAGTTTAATTACTTCAGCCGATTCGTACTACAAAGGATAATTGAGACAATCAGGTCACTTGGACCCATGTAGGGGAATTGCATCAACCTGCATGGGGTCAATTCAGTCCCATTAAGTGTTAGACTGAACTGAGAAATGTGGTACACCACGCACGTGTTAATGGATGTCACTGTTTCAAATTGCACATCGCTTTTAGTATTGGATGTTGGTAAATAAATTCCCTCAAACTAAACCTAAAGCTAAGCCTTTAAAAGGATATTCTAATTACGATTTTCAATGTCCCGTTGCAATTTCAAATCATTCTCATTTCCATTTAATCATGAAAATAAGCTAAAATAGACACAAAATGCAGGGTAAAGCGCTATAACATTCTAATAAATATTAGAAAAGCTTCTGTTGAAAATATGTGAAAAGTGTACGTGCTTTTTTAATAGTTTTCTTCTTGTACATACTGATACAGATTCATTTATTCCATACAAATATCCGAATGTTTGTTCTACTTTACGTTTATATTTTGTTATTATCTAAATAATTGAGGGAATATATATACCTGTAATAAAACTGTAGAGGTCGAATGTCTGTACATAGAAGAAAACGCTAATAACCGAGTCAGAGGGGTGTAAGAAGAGAAATAGAACAAATCCAGTTTTTTTTTTCAATTTTTTTGCCTTTCTGTTTGTTTGTACGAGCTAATCTCCAAAACTGTTAGACCGACTTAAATGAAATTTTGTATAGTGGGTCCTTATATCCCCGGTTTAATTTAATTTTAATTTAACCTTAACTTTAATTTTATTTCTTATATATTTGTATACTCATACATAGGTTATTTATTGCCAGCCAGAAATCACATTGAAATGTGCCCAGCCATTCTCGAATGAATAAAATGCAACTTTCACTATGCTATTCCAAAAAAGGTTGTTTCAGTTGTCAGTTTATACCTACTTCGTATTGATGAACAATGTTCGCTGCTCTGACTACAACAAAGTAGCAACATGTCAAACAAGACAAATATTTGTCCAGTCTGTGTGCGTTACTCCGGACCTATGGAGTGCAGTTTCGTTATAAGCTTTCAAACATTTTTTAAGCTTTTCCACTAAAAAATGTTGTTAAAGTTATTGACTCGTATACAAAATTTTAGTTTCGCTCCGGTGCGTCCTTTGTATTTATAATATAATAAACAGATTGCGTCACCTTTCAATATATATATTATTAAAAAAAAGCCTATGTTTTACTCCAGGGCTATCTTAAATGTACATCTAAATTAGTCCTGCTCAGCATGAACAGTAACAAACATAAAAAAATTTGCATTTATAATATTAATCTAAGTACTTCTACTAGATATTTTCAAAATAGTATCTTATGGAAAAGTGTATCTTATGGAAATCTGATGAGTACCGAAACCCTTATTGTAATGGATTTAAATTGATAGTACACAATCAGTTAAAACTTAAGATAAGGGGAAACTATGTAGATACCGAAACAATGTTACATTAAATTCCCGGATTGAACTATGACGACAACAAAACGAAAACTTTCATGGAAAGCGATTTCTGTGATTTTGAATAACATTCTATACTATCAGATAACTTCTTAGACGATTTTGATTTGAATAATTATAATTATTCATCGTGAATAGAAATATTTTTGTAACAAATGTTAGTATTAAGTTAAGTTTTAAGCTACTCTGTGGTTATGTTAGACCAGAAAGCTCAACAGCTTATATACTTTTAACTTTCCTACGAATTTTAAGTAGTTACGTAAGTTCTATCCATACTAATATTATAAAGCTAAAGAGTTTATTTGTTTTTTTGTTTGTTTGTTTGTTTGGTTGAACGCGCTAATCTCAGGAACTACTAATCCGATTTGAAAAATTCTTTTTTTATTAGATATCCCATTAACTGAGGAAGGCTATATATCATCGCGGAAAAATGTACGGTTCCCGTGGGATAAATTTGTTTTTGTCTAGGGACGAACCCGAAGCGAAGCGAGGGTGAGTCGCTAGTTATATATGAAAGACTAAATCTATATAAAAGCTGTCATTTTCAAACTCGTGGGATTGACACATAAGGCACAGTGACTCCTCATTTTCTGGTACGTACGCTGTAGTTTGTCTCTATCATATAAATATGTATAATATCCTTACTATGTAATATGAATAACAATAATACATAGTAAGAACACGCTTTTAATATATTTTTGTAAAATAAGATATCAATTTTATATAGCGAAATTTCGATCCAGATTGCCCATATTGTGAAAGCAAGTAAGTAAAAAAGCTCCGCTTTAAATACAGAAAACAAATGTTTTATACCGAACTAGTAGTTCTACAAAATCATGTTCAGAGAAACAAAATCTTTATTTTACTATATTGGTATAGATTATAATGAGTATTATAACTATTTAATTTACAAGAGAATTGAACTATTTACTTTATTTTTCATGTGCGAATCATTTCCAACATGATTACCGTTTGTCTTAACGGTAAAGGAAAACATCATAAGGAAACTTGCATGTCTGAGAGAACTTAGCAAGTTTTCAAAAGACATGTGAAGTCCGCCAACCCGTACTTGGCTAGCGTGGTGGACTATGGCCTGATACCCCTCGTACTGAAGGGAGGCTCGTGCCCAGCAGTGGGACGTTAGAAAGGACTGAATACATACATACATACAATTTGACACAACAATAAATACAATACAAGAGAATTATACAAGAAGAGAAGAATACAAGAGAATTGAACCATTTACTTGTTCATATCACTTCACTCTATTATAATATATCTTATTTCCTTTACATTATAACAATACCTAACATTCAATTTAACATAATATTTCTTATTACGGAAAAAATTTAAAACAATATGCTGAAAGTAGTATATTCGCTACGCTATATTTTCAGTATAAAGGGAACTCGAACAAAGCATCTTCATATCGTTTGACTCCAAACAGCTCGATCGCGATTTGCACCATTGCAATGAAATTGCAAAACCACGTTTACCTCAAGAATTAATCGTTAGTGGTAAACTAAATGTAATGAAATTGTAATATGGTCAAAGTTATATAGACATTTTTTTAATTTGATGTTTAAAATTTATAATACAAGCGTTTTTCCAATCGTAGCAGCATAGCATAGTTCAATTCTACGTTAGTCTTTATAAATTATATGATACTGTGATATGAACTAATTTTCAGAAAAATTGACGACGTCTTCAAAATTTATTTCATAATATATTAGAAAATTACATTAAAACCTTAAGTAATACTGAAAAAATTAAAAAAAAAACAATATGGAATATGCATATTACAAGACCACAAGTCCATGATAAACAATAGCATTCCCGAGGAGGATTGATGTCAGGCAGACGGCCGGTCGTAAAACTTTTGCTAAATCATCAGCAGTACGAAAGACGTACTGCGCCGGCCCCAAGTGATGAGAGGGAGATGATGACTCTGATATAAACTACATTACTGTAAAGTTTTTGTCTAAAAGAGTAACAAATATACATCAATACTTTCATACACTCTCACACACTTTCGCGTTATATTAATAGGATAATAGCAATTTTTCTCATTGTCTTTCCGTTCGAATAGATGATACGCATCATTCGAGAACAGGTAGGTTTAAAAAGGTAAGCCGACTGCAAAATCACTTTTAGGGTTGGAATTCGAAATTTATATGAGACTAGCAGCTTACATTTCAATTTATGATAGCAGTCAGATCATCCGTATAACTTGTAAAATAAAAAAAATGCAATCATAAGGACTGCCGACAGAAGTGAAAACTTAAATCTATAAACAAACAGTTGCTATTTTTGGATATTCAAATTAATTGTTTGATCTTAAATTATAATTTACATTTATCTGGTTTTGACATCTATCTGCACTCTGAGTGTTAGCGTTAACACGTCACGTGACCATGTCGATGACGACTTACATGAATTTACTTCCCATCCAAACCTGCCATAGGAGTTTTCTCTTCAAAAACACGAAAATTAGTTTGCTATTGGGGAAGATATCTTGTGACAAACAAAGAAAATGTAACCGATTTGAATACTTTCTTTGAGTCTAAGTAAATTCAGTCCAAAAATAGAAGGTCGTATTTAGTACTGTGTATTCAAAAAACGCACGCTCATGAAACTGAAGGCAGAATCTAGCTTTAAATAGTCATAACACGAAACCGAACTTTCTATTAGATTACAAAAGCAAATGCTTATTTGCATTATCAGTAGCGTGGATATCCAAGTGGCTTCGAAAACCGCGATTGAGTTAAATTAACCAATTAGTACCGAATGGACCAAAAGGTCGGTTAAAGTTTCCTTTGTGTAGTTAAAACGTTGTATTCAAATGTAGTTCTTAGGAATTAAATTTGTATGTTTTTGGTAAGAATACACTTAAGTATATATAATACTAGCGACTCACCCTCACTTCGCTCGGGTTTGTCCCTAGCTTGCTTCCCAATACAAAATTTCATCCCCATTTTCACCCCCTTAAGGGATGATTTCCGGGATAAATATAGCTTTTACATTACCGCATTACAATTGCCAATTTTTTAAAGTATTAAAATGGATATAGTATGTTATCGTTAAGAGATAGACATATGCCATCGCGGACTTTTCTATAGAGCTATATAAGATACACAATTCCACCATACATTATTGTGTTGTATCTCAAAGGTCTTAGGCAGCGTTTTCGTTGAAAGCTCTCAGATGGCTTACTTTTTTCCGACACCTCCAATAAATATCGTTATATTTTACCCAATGTATACAAAAACTAAACAAATTATATGTTAAAATCTTCCTCTTGAATCACTTTATCTATTTAAAAAACCGTATCAAAATAGTATTTTAAAGATCTAAGCATACATAGGGACAGACAGACAGCGGTAAGCGATTTTGTTTTATACTATGTAGTGACTAGTAACTTATATACCCTATGTACTTATATGATACAACTAGCATTTCCCGCGGCTCCGCCCGCGTTCAGATGATCAAAAACCAAATTCTTAGGTTTTACACATTAGTATACTCTTACATTATACATTACTTTCATTGCGCACCGCATGATTGGTAAATAATGGCAGAGATTGACAATGCCACAAAGGTTCCTCCGTTAAATTGAACTTTTTGTTTTAGCAATAACATTTATGTATGTCTGTACTTCTGTTTTGTTTGTTTTTTTAGTTTTTCACGATAAACTCTCAAACTACGGAATTAATTTTAATCATTTTTTACTAATAGACAGCTATAGATTAATTTAATATATAGCTGATTATTCAAATTACATAATGATAACTTTTCTTAATTAGCGCTAGTTAGTAATATTTTCCAAAACGATATTCAAAAGAAAGTGTAATAAGTAAATAATTCTAAGCGAATACATTTTTTTATTTCACATGGCTCTGCTAATATGATTAAAGTCATAAGCATTTTATTGTGTCCTTTAAGCCTTTACCTTCCAAGAAAAGGTGTCAAGAAAAAGTGAAAAGTTAAGGTATAACAGTTCCTAAAATACTTTTTCATAGTTTTTGAGATATGAAATATTTTTAGTTACCCGCTTTGGCAGTTTAACAGCCATAAACTTGTTTTCTATAAAATGTTATAAAATAATATAAATTCAACTTATTTTTACGGTACAAAAAATGAGTAAGTATTGTGGAAACGTAAATATTATTCGTATTTATTTTAGTGTTAACCATACAAAACACGTAAGTAAGAAAAACAATATAGCATTTTGCTATACGAAACCTAAAATGCGCGAGTTGGATTTACATTTGCCCAATTTTTACATTAAAAGATTAAAAAACATTAACACTATTTACTCAACAATAAAAAATTTACAAATATTCTCATTTGAAAATTGTTTTGGCCAACAAAATATTACTAATGTCACTAATTTATAAAGCCAAAAAGTTTGTTTTATTAAAAATTTAAGCACGGGCGGGGCCGCGGGTAATTTAATAGTAATTATAGTAAAGTCATAGAAAGGTTATATCTGTACATTTTTTTTTGGATAAAATTACGTATTTTAAAAACACATGGCGACATCTATTGTCAAATAGCTAAATAACACATAAATAAATTTTCATTAAAATAACTATTTTAATGAATAAAATAGCGCTGTTAATATTTCTTTTAAGATAAGTTTTTTTTAATAGTTTTAACATAATATATAAGTAAGTTACCTTGCTAAAATATTAATAGCATCATCGTGCTTTTACTTTACCCAGTTTTTGTATTTTTTCTCAGAAATGAGATATTTTCCTGCGGTAAAAAGAATCCTATGTGTTGACCCGGATAACCTGCTATTACCATACCAAATTTAATAAAAATCCCTCTAGTGGTTTTACTGTGATGCGGTCACATACAGACAGACAGAAAAAATTCTAAAAACTATAGATTCGGGCTCTGTATCGCTAATAATGAATATTTCAATAACATTTTCCGAAAAAATATTGAGTTTACGGGTTCGGCTTAGTTAGAATTTTATTGTATGTATAGTTACTAATTTATGAAGCGAAAATGTTTGCTTTACTGATAATTTAAACACGGGCGGAGCCGCGGGTGATTTAGTAGTAATTCTAATAAAATCGAAAAAAGGTCATATCTGTACATTAATTTTTTTGGAATTTAAACTATGTATTTTAAAAACACATGGCGACATCTATTGTCGAATATCTAAATAACACATAAATAAATATTAATTAAAATAACTATTTTAATGGATAAAATAGCGCTTTTGATAATTTTATTTTCAAGATAAGCTATTTTTATAGTTTTTACCATATTTTGTAAGTTACCTTGCTAAACTGTTTACAAATAGTATCGTCGTGGTTTTGTTCCTACCAGTTTTTGTATTTTTTTTCAGAAATGAGATATTTTCTCGCGGTAAAAAGTATCCTATATGTTGACCCGGATAACCAGCTATCATCATACCAAATTTCATCCAAATCCCTCCAGTGGTTTTTCTGTGATGCGGTAACAGACAGACAGACAGACAGACAGACAGACAGACAGACAGACAGACAGACAAAAATTCTAAAAACTATAGATTCGGCCTCTGCATCGATAATAATGTCTATTTCAATAAGATTTTCCAAAAAATATTTAATGTACAGATTCGGCTTAGTTAGAATTTTATAATATGTATAGAATAGAAAACATCGTTTTTAAATCTGAATGATATGCGTGTATTCATCTTTTGGAAAACTCTATTACTATAAGTGATCTATATTGGTCTAGATCATGTCTGCGGCGCAAAAATTTGTCAAAGGAGTAACAAACACAGACATATAAAATTTTAAATTTATAAATAGGTTTGATACCCACCATGAAAACAAACTGTTGAAACTTGAAATTCATCAATTAATAAATAATAATAACTTTATAAGTAAAAAAATTTATGAATATTTATTTGCCGATACGTTTGGCTCAGTTTGTAGTGGTACTTTCTCTGGCAACGGTCGCGGGTTCAAGTCCCGCTAGGAGCATTCATTTATGTGATGAGCATGAATGTTTGTACTCCAGTCATGAGTGTTTATATTTATGATATGTATTTATTTAAAAAGTTATATATGTGTAGTGTATCAACTATCTGGTATCCATAACACAGGCCTCGTAGCTTACCATGGAATTAGATGGTGCTGTGTGTTAATATACCAACATATTTATTATTATTTATTTAAAATATTTTTGGTCACTCTCGTTAAAAATCAAATTGTTCTTAAAATGTTAGCGATGTTAAAGAGATGCATCTAATTTCTTTTAATATTACAACTTTAACTTAGTCTTAGTCTTTCGTTAACTGGTTGATGTTATATCGTATAACGCCGTAACTTCATTCGTGAAGAGACACAAAGTTGCGCAATTTATATTTAAGGGCGTACAAAGTTACACTCTCTTACAAACTCCGCAGTTTTAGATACAGTAGAAAACAGAAGAAGGCAAGACACTTTAGAATTTTAGAAATTTTCTCGCAAAACTTGGTAATTTCGCTACTCGGACTAAGGGCGACATAAATCATCGAAACTTTTCCTTGTTTATAATGTTCGCTTTATCGTCACGTTAAAATATTTCGGATTAAATATTATACCAATTTCAAGCGGTAAGTCATTAGAGATTTGTAATGAAAAATTACGTAAATTACACTTACATCTTTTCAGTATATTTTATTATAAAATGTCTATTTGCTAATTTAAATATAAAAAAAATAAAAATATACCTACATGTATAACTAAGAGTTGAAATGAAAAAATATATTATAACTTTATAATACTACGTTTTAACGTTTAGTATAGATTTCTCAGAGATGAGATATTTTCCTACAGCAAAAAGTATCCTATATGTTCACCCGGATAACCAATTATCATCATACCAAATTTCATCAAAATCTGTCCAATGGTTTTCTCGTGATGCGTTCCCAGACAGACAGACAGACAACAATTCTAAAAACTATAGATTCGGCCTCTGTATCGATAATAATGACTATTTTAATAAGATTTTCCAAAAAAATAGATATTTAATGTGCAGATTCAACTCAGTTGGCATTTAATTATATGTACCTATAGAAAATAAGTAATTACATAGAATACATAGAATGTACTGTACCATTTTTTATAAAATAATAATAAAATCTAAATAGAAATACAACAACTGTGTTTACTTTTTGTTGATTGTTGATCTTAATCAAAATAACCATGCGACCATTATACCATTGTAATACCTATATTTTATTATACAATATCTCTACTGAATAAATACTTATTTAAATGTTAAAACAAACCTATATTTACGGTTCCTATTGATAATGGTACTATAAAATAATTGTTAAAACTATGTGGTGTATTTTTTTATTACAAAGTAATTAAAATTATTACAATTTAATGAAAAATATCTATAGCGATAATGAAAACATGAATTTTAATTTAATTTGAGCTAGATGGAAAGTAGGCCATAGAATAGGCCTGTTATTAAATAGATTCCTTAATATATCTAATTATATTTAACTTTCATTACATTCTTACCCCTATAATTTTATCCTACAGCTCTATAGAACAACTATTAATTAGATAATATTAACAAAGTTCATACGAAGCGAAATCCTCTTACAATTTATAAGCCTTTGAGGGTCATCTGACTTTAATATCCTTCCCTACGGGGATACCTAAGTTCCTAATCACCATGAAACAGCAGCAAAGCTCGGAGGTCGTTTGTCACAGCCCTAAGAGATTTTTCTTAGGCCAACATTTACATGATAGCCTAATGGATTATTCAATGTTTGACTGAATTTTTTGCTTATCCATTATATTGTGCAAACAAAATGGTAGTTCGGTTTTTAGCCGCTTTTAAGTTACTAACGACTAGGAAAGGCATGGCCTTTTTTAAATATTTTAAACAAATTCATTCCAACTCAATTCAAATTCAATTCCTCTAAAACCAAGCAGATTCAGTGGAAGACAGAGTTATTAATACTTAGAGATACCCATCTTATAGTTTTCATTAATGTTATATATTCCTAGCAACTCACCCTCGCTCCGCTCGGGTTCGTTCCTACTTACGTTTTAACGTTTAGTATAAATTTCTCAGAGATAGAATATTTTCCCGCAGTAAAAAGTATCCTATATGTTGATTCGGATAACCAATTTTTATCATAAAAAATTTCGTCAATATCCCTCCAGTGATTTTTCCGTGATGCAGTAACAGACAGACAGACAAAAATTCTAAAACTATAGATTCGGTCTCTGTATCGATAATAATGTCTGTTCTAATAAGATTTTTCAAAAAATATTTTTAATATACACATTCGGCGTTGTTACAATTTTATTATACATATGTATTATGTAATTTTATTATACATATGATTATGTAAAAAAACATAACTTAAAAAATGTTTAATGCTACGGAACCTCGGAGCGTAAAACAGACTCGCGCTTGCTTTTTTAAAGTACACCTTGTAACTGGAACAATTATATTTTAATATAAAGGGTACAAGAATTTTATAACACTTTAAAACAATTACTCCACCTTTAGAGGTGAACTTTTTTGGAGTTACACGACCCTTGAGATTGTAATCTATTCAGTAAAAAAAATTTGCAAATTCACTAATTACGTTACAATATTACGTAACAAAGATAATTGTTAAAAAATATATTAATAAATAAAATAAAATTAATAAATTAATATTTACCCAAATTGAATTTACATAAAAGTTGGTCAAAAAACAAAGAAGCATTTCTAAATTAAATATACTTATATTATTATAATACTAGCGACTTACTCTCGCTTCGCATCGGGTTCCTCCCTAGACAAAAACAAATCTATCCCACAGGAACCGTAAATTTTTCCGGAATGATATGATGATGCCTATAGCCTTCCTCAGTTAACGGGCTATCTAATGTAAAAAGTATTTTTCAAATCGGATTAGAAGTTCCTGAGATTAGCGCGTTCAACCAAACAAACAAACAAACTCTTCAACTTCATATTAGTATAGACTTAAAATATTTAATACTAAATAAAAAATATATTATATTTACTTACTAAATAATAAATAAATAATACAATGCACTTGCAATATTTTAATTTCGCATCAATATTTACATTATTATTAGCTGACTGAAATAAATAGGTTAATTAACCGTCGACATTGCTACTTTACAACAATCATTGAAAACCAAATGAAAAAGACCTTCGTTAATTAAATATTTCAACTCAATCTTCAACTACAGTATAAAAATGTTACTTACGTATGTAGATATTATGTACGTAATTTAAATACAAGCGTTTCAGAATAATTTTTGTTCATTGGAAACTTATTCTACATACTTCTTTTGTGCTATCTTGAAAATAAAAAAAAGAGATCTATAATAATCCATTATTTTTAGTTATGAATGTTTATCCAAATTATAATTTATCAGAACGATAAATATATACCAAAACACGTTTGGCTCAGTTTGTAGTGACCCTACTTGACGTGCTAAAGGTCGCGGGTTCGAGTCCTACTTGAGGCATACATTTATGTGATGAGCACGAATGTTTTTACTCTGGTTATTGGTGTTTATATTTATAATATGTATGTATTTAAAGTTATATACAGGGTTACTGGTTAAGTCGACCTATTCCCGTTAAGGGCGTGTAGTTTACATCATTTCTGACAGATTTCACTATGAGACACCCTATCCTAAATCTAACCGTTTTCGAGATATTTGAATTTAATTGTTTTATTTAAAAAAATCCCGATTTCCGGCTGTTAGCTTAGATATTTTAAAATGTGTAAGTCTTATTATTACTATTATTTAATTTTTACATGTAAAATAAGATGCTTTATCACCTTAATAACCAATATTATACGTAAAATGAATAAGTAAGTTGTTGTAGACGATTAAAACTAAAAAAAATTAATAAAAATGTAATAAGTTTATTTTTCTTTAATGGATATCTTAAAAAAATATTATGGCGCCTGTTCCGCAGATGTGCTTAAAAATATCTACGTTTCATCAGCTAGCTGACGACGTATAACAATCTAGGGTTTTATCAAAAATTGGTAAAAAAAACTTAGTTTAAACTTAGAGCCCAACCCAATTTCGTCAATTGAAATGTTAAGAGACAGGATAATTAATGCGGTGAAGGAAATAAGAACTTTAACTACTGGTGTAGTAAAAACTGAACTTCGTAAAAGAATGCGAAGATGTGTGCAAAACAGAGGCGGACATGTTGAACATGAAATTTAGATTTTAAAATGTTTTGTTAAAACTTGAAAGTTTAATAAATTTATTATCTTGTACTTACCTATTGTTTTATTTACCTTTTTTGCCTCCCCTGTAGCCTATGAAATTAAGTTTTTTTTTACAAATTTTTGATAAAACCCTAGATTGTTATACGTCGTCGGGTAGCTGATGAAACGTAGATATTTTTAAGCACATCTGCGGAACAGGCGCCATAATATTTTTTTAAGATATCCATTAAAGAAAAATAAACTTATTAAATTTTTATTATTTTTTTTTAGTTTTAATCGTCTACAACGACTTACTTATTCATTTTACGTATAATATTGGTTATTAAGGTGATAAAGCATCTTATTTTACATGTAAAAATTAAATAATAGTAATAATAAGACTTACACGTTTTAAAATATCTAAGTTAACAGCCGAAAATCGGGATTTTTTTTAAAAAACAATTAAATTCAAATATCTCGAAAACAGTTAGATTTAGGATAGGGTGTCTCATAGTGAAATCTGTCAGAAATGATGTAAACTACACGCTCTTAACGGGAATAGGTCGACTTAACCAGTAACCCTGTATATGTAGAGTATCAACTATCTGGTATCCATAACACACGCCTCGTAGCTTACCATGGAACTAGATGATGTGTGTTAATGTCAACATGTTTATATTTATTTGTATTCATAAAATAAGAACTTATAAAGTTTTTCCTGTCTGTGTGTCAACGTGAAAACAGTTACAGATTTGCATGGCGGTGACGTTGTAACTCGATATTCAAATCCACTTTTAGGGCACTTTTTACTCTGAGAAAACGTAAGAATTTCGTGAAATTAGCAATAACAGTTTGATTTAAAATATTGTTTTGCTCAATACTAGTTATAATATATGAGCAAACGTTACTGCAATACGCAAAATTTCCACGCTGTAATTTTATAAAAAAAATATTCTAACACAAAAATGTATAACAATTATTTTATTATATTGAATTGTTGTTTTAAAGTCACCACTAGATAATTTATATAAAAAATTTACTTATTTGTGTAAAATTCAATAGCTTAAATTTTCTTATAAAACGCTTCTCATAACGAAAAACGATATGTTTTTTTTAGTAAAACCTACGCATCTCCGAAAGAAAGTAAAGCATATAATATTCTCACAGTTAAAATCCGTTAACGAAAAAAACTCTAAAATAGCAGTCTTAATGCAACTTTATCAAATAAAAACATTAGCAATTCATTTGCAAAAATACTGGTAAGACTATATAACTAAATTGACGATTACAATATGATGGATCAGAAATCAAATAGCTTGATAATATATTGATATCCCAGACCAACATTGGAGTCATCATTTCATTATGACATTCACATTAGTGTTAACATTTTTATCACTTTTTGACCACTCATATTTTGGTAATCAAAATTCATGTGCAAGGCAATTATCTTTTAGATATTTGTGTTGATGCAATTCTTAGCTCCTAATTATTTTTCATAAAATTTAATTATTTTTGCATAAATTAAAAAATATTATTTAAGTCTTATTATGGAAAGGCGGATATCCTAACACACGATCACAAACATTACAAATAAAACCAAATAGCTTTCTTTTTTAACTGAAGCGGGACTAAACCCGTTAATCTTGTCTTTGCTGATCGTTTCATGCCACTGTACCGAGAAAACACGTCATATTTATCACTTTATTTTAAAAAAAAATGTTTTAAACACTCCACCAAAACATCACTCCATTAAGTCTTAAATAATTTATCTACAACATAAATAATTTACCTGTAAAATTTTGCGGGTTTCGAGAAAGTTCGTAGATGCGCTTAATGGATCTAGCAATTTAAAATGTCACCAAGTCCGACTAAGTATTTGAGCATTGAAAGGTTATATTTTAATGTTCACGTGGTGGTTTTAAATATTTATACTAAAAAAAAATATTTTTATATGTAAAAAGAGCTTACATTACTTACTGAAAATATTTGAAGTACTGAAGTTTGAAATATACCTAAATGTTGTTTTTACTAATTGTAAAATATTATTAAAAAAATTTAAAATCAAAATTCTAGAAGGGTCTGCCTGCACTTGAAAAATGTTCAATCCACTGCGTCTAATGTAGACGCTTAACTTTTAGCACTACACCATCACATTATATTAATGTGACGTATTTCATTAACGCAAACTTAAAAAGTGTATAACAGACATTTTAAAATCTATATAAGATGTGTTATTTTAAAGAACTACCTAAAAATACTGTAATACTATATTTTTTATTTCTTGTATTTTTATTAACCGACTTCAAAAAAGGAGGAGGTTCTCAATTCGTCGGAATCTTTTTTTTATGTATGTTCACCGATTACTCAAAGACGCCTGAACCGATTTGGAAAATTATTTTTTTGTTTCAAAGGGTATTCTTTCCAGGTGGTCCAATATAAATTTTATCGAAATCGGTCAAGCGGTTTTTAAATAAATGGCTTAATCGAATATGTTTTTAAAAATCTTTCTTCTTACAAATTATCTGCTTATTACGTCTACACTAAAAATGGAAAAATAAAAACTTATTAAAAAAAACCGACTTCCAGGCACTGAAAAGTAAAAAATAACTAAACAGGGGTTTTCATTTAAAATAAATACCTAACAGATATTTTCGAAGTCGGTGCCAGCCAATACAAATCAAAGCACACTGACTTCGATTCGACTTCGAAATATCTGACTAGGTATCTATTCTAAATGAAAACCCCTGTTTAGTTATTTTTTACTTTTCAGTGCCTGGAAGTCGGTTTTTTTTTAAGTTTTTATTACTACTGTAATAGTAGCAGTAGAAAACAATTTATCTATACATATTATAAAATTCTAACTAAGCCGAATCTGTACATTAAATATTTTTTGGAAAATCTTATTGAAATAGACATTATTATCGATGCAGAGGCCGAATCTATAGTTTTTAGAATTTTTGTCTGTCTGTCTGTCTGTCTGTCTGTCTGTCTGTCTGTCTGTCTGTCTGTTACCGCATCACAGAAAAACCACTGGAGGGATTTTGATGAAATTTGGTATGATGATAGCTGGTTATCCGGGTCAACATATAGGATACTTTTTACCGCGAGAAAATATCTCATTTCTGAAAAAAAATACAAAAACTGGTAGGAACAAAACCACGACGATACTATTTGTAAACAGTTTAACAAGGTAACTTACAAAATATGGTAAAAACTATAAAAATAGCTTATCTTGAAAATGAAATTATCAAAAGCGCTATTTTATCCATTAAAATAGTTATTTTAATTAATATTTATTTATGTGTTATTTAGATATTTGACAATAGATGTCGCCATGTCTTTTTAAAATACATCGTTTTAATCCCAAAAAAAATTATGTACAGATATGAACTTTTTTCGATTTTATTAGAATTACTACTAAATCACCCGCGGCTCCGCCCGTGTTTAAATTATCAGTAAAGCAAACTTTTTCGCTTCATAAATTAGTAACTATACATACAATAAAATTGTAACTAAGCCGAACCCCTAAATTCAATATTTTTTTCGGAAAATCCTATTGAAATATTCATTATTAGCGATATAGAGCCCGAATCTATAGTTTTTAGAATTTTTTCTATCTGTCTGTATGTGACCGCATCATAGAAAAACCACTAGAGGGATTTTTATGAAATTTGGTATGGTAATAGCAGGTTATCCGGGTCAACACATAGGATTCTTTTTACCGCAGGAAAATATCTCATTTCTAAGAAAAAATACAAAAACTGGTTAAAGTAAAAGCACGATGATGCTATTAATATTTTAGCAAGGTAACTTACTTATATATTATGTTAAAACTATTAAAAAAAACTTATCTTAAAAGAAATATTAACAGCGCTATTTTATTCATTAAAATAGTTATTTTAATGAAAATTTATTTATGTGTTATTTAGCTATTTGACAATAGATGTCGCCATGTGTTTTTAAAATACGTAATTTTATCCAAAAAAAAATGTACAGATATAACCTTTCTATGACTTTATTATAATTACTACTAAATTACCCGCGGCCCTGCCCGTGCTTAAATTTTTAATAAAACAAACTTTTTGACTTTGTAAATTAATAACATATTAGTAATATTTTGCTGGTCGAAACAATTTTCAAATGAGAATATTTGTAAATTTTTATTGTTTAGTAAATAATGTTAATGTTTTTTAATCTTTTAATGTAAAAATTGGGCAAATGTAAATCCAACTCGCGCATTTTAGGTTTCGTATAGCAAAATGCTATATTGTTTTTCTTACTTACGTGTTTTGTATGGTTAACACTAAAATAAATACGAATAATATTTACGTTTCCACAATACTTACTCATTTTTTGTACCGTAAAAATAAGTTGAATTTATATTATTTTATAACATTTTATAGAAAACAAGTTTATGGCTGTTAAACTGCCAAAGCGGGTAACTAAAAATATTTCATATCTCAAAAACTATGAAAAAGTATTTTAGGAACTGTTATACCTTAACTTTTCACTTTTTCTTGACACCTTTTCTTGGAAGGTAAAAGCTTAAAGGACACAATAAAATGCTTACGACTTTAATCATATTAGCAGAGCCATGTGAAATAAAAAAATGTATTCGCTTAGAATTATTTGCTTATTACACTTTCTTTTGAATATCGTTTTGGAAAATATTACTAACTAGCGCTAATTAAGAAAAGTTATCATTATGTAATTTGAATAATCAGCTATATATTAAATTAATCTATAGCTGTCTATTAGTAAAAAATGATTAAAATTAATTCCGTAGTTTGAGAGTTTATCGTGAAAAACTAAAAAAACAAACAAAACAGAAGTACAGACATACATAAATGTTATTGCTAAAACAAAAAGTTCAATTTAACGGAGGAACCTTTGTGGCATTGTCAATCACTGCCATTATTTACCAATCATGCGGTGCGCAATGAAAGTAATGTATAATGTAAGAGTATACTAATGTGTAAAACCTAAGAATTTGGTTTTTGATCATCTGAACGCGGGCGGAGCCGCGGGAAATGCTAGTAAATAAATAAATATGTTGGGATATTAATACACAGCACCATCTAGTTTCAGCTAAGCTACGAGGCCTGTGTTATGGATACCAGATAGTTGATACACTACAAATATATAACTTTAAATACATACATATTCGTGCTTATCACACAAATAAATTCCCCCAGCGGGGCTCGAACCCGTGACCGCTGGCGCAACATATAGGGTCACTATAAACTGAGCCAAACGTGTCGTCTAAAAAAAACACCTACCGTGTTTTCAGCGGAAAATGCCAGAGTTCACTCCAGTACCAGAGGTCACCGACTCTGACTTACATATAGATAATCATATGAGAAAAGACTAACTTCTTTGCCGTTGCCCGTTTGCCTTATTTAAAGATAATATTCATATGAATGAATTTATCGTTTTAAATCTAAATTAAGTTGTAAAAACAACAAACAACAGATACTTCAAAACCTAATCTCTAGCAAACCGTCGTTAATAAAACTTCCTTAAACTCTCCTTAGGGTAAGATAATGTTTTTACCAAAAAAACAAACATTCTCAGAGAAAGTTGAAACGCTTTGCACGCACCCGAGATCATAATACCTTGATAACTCTTGACAACCCTTGGTAATGTACTATGAGGCATAAAAGTGTAGGCCCATTTGGCCTCGTAACAAAATTTACGGCGAGTTTAACGTCACATGTTTTGAGCATACTTCTCACTTAAAAATTTTATAAGCTCCACTCTATTTGTAAGACAAATTTGCCAAAGTTTAATTGTCTATGGAGCCATGTGTCCAAAGTTTTAAGTGTTACAATTATATTGTTGTACATTTTACATTTTTTCTTGTCATAATTATAATAATGTTTTGTTCCATTGCTGGGTGGATATAGATTTCGTCCATATATGGGGATTATACCATAGTGGTGGACGTTGGCCAAATGTAACTTAGCGAATATTATTTACTTCTCCTATTATTTAATCTACACTAATATTGTAAGTTTTTGTTTGTAATAGCTAAAGTAAAAAACCGTTGAACCAATTTAGATGAAGCATGAAGATAGTTTGAGACCCTGGGAAGGACATAATTTATCCCGAAAATCATCCCTTAAGGGGCTGAAAATGGAGATAGAAGTTTGTATGGGGGATCAATCATTTCTCAAGTAAAGGATATAAAGCTCATCATACCTATGTATATACATATATGTACTAATATATTATAGTCTATCTATTCCATACTAACCGTTAAAACGTACCTAGGGAGGTACCCAAGCGAAGCGAGGGTCAGTCGCTTGTTTATAATATTATAAATAAAAAAGTATTTTTGTTAGTTTTATTTATTACATACATTCAACAATGGAATAACTGATCGACGTGTTTTATTTCCTATCGGTACTTTTCCAATTTACATTAAAATCTAATCTAATGTATGATAACTGATTGATATAAAACTTACCTATTTGTTACCTCACTTACCTCACTAACTGTCACAACTGAGCATGAACATAAGCTCGAAGCCATTAAAGAGTTACTCTATCCACGTCTTGGCTCTATCCTTAGGTCAGCTCGATGATATAAAATTATTGTATTGTCAGCCTGAATTTATACATATTTTCAATCTCCAAATGATATGACAATCTATACAGATAAATAAAATTGGAGTGTCTGTTTGTAACATTAAAATAACCGCTTTTTATTAAATGTATATGTATGTATACACGGTACATATACCAAAACAACATTTTTTACAATTTTTGTCTGTCTGTCTGTCTGTCTGTTTGTTCCGGCTAATCTCCGAAACGGCTGAACCAATTTTGATGGGACTTTCACTGGCAGATAGCTGATGTTATAAGGAGTAACTTAGGCTACTTTTATTTTAGAAAAAGAATCAGGGTTCCGCGAAAAAAAATTAAAACCCATAAAATTATGAACAAAATCCGCGTACGGCGTACGCACCCGAGCAAAGCGAGGGTATATCGCTATATAATTTAAATGAATATCTTAGGAGTAGCAAGCTACTATTTATGTATAAACATGGCTAACCGCAAAAACGTACCTAGAGACGAACGCGAGCGAAGCGAGCGTGAGTCGCTAGTTAGAAATATGTGAAATTACACTTCCAGCATTGGATTACTAGTTAGGTACAAGTGAAACTAACGAAACGTATACAAAATAGCTGACGTCATTCTAACTCCAATCTTATTTTACCTATAATAATAATTGTAAGTCTGTTTGGACGTTCCAGGGATTAGGGCTTAAAAGCATTTAAATGAATATTTTCAAGCCTTCGGTGTAGCAAAATTAACCATATAAGCTCAATATTTCAAACTAATTTTTAAGCAGACGTTGTGTAATAACATATCAAGCGACCCAGTGGGTTTACAACAGATATAGAGATCAGATGTAATTATTCTCAACGATATTACACGTCTCGACGTCAATTAAGATGAAAGGCTTTCACTATTTGATGCACGAGTGGCGGGCTTATAGGACTGGGATATGCAATTAGAAGTTCAAATACTTCCAGAGTTCTTGCTATCGTTACCTGCGCTTGGGGTCGCGAGGACCCTCATGAAATATGAACTTTGACGGTCCCTTGACTATGAATGTTTATTATAGGATAAAGATAAAACTTTGTATAGCATATTAAATAGATTGACAACGTGGTATAAGTTGATTTTGTTACGTTGTAAGTATATTTGAGTTAACTATGTTTAAGTTTGAAATTTGAGTTTATCGTAATTTAAAAAAAAAACAAACTTCGTAGATATGTTTTTAATAAAATATACAAGAAGCAAAAGAATAGAAATCTCATGTTTCTCATTTTATTTCTTAAAAGAAAAAAACAAAAATTAGCTTGTTATTATTGAATAAAATATCACCTTGCGGTAGACAGTATCCGCGCGTAGGACCGAGAAATCCTACCATTTTATTTGTAGGACGATGAGACCATTCAATTATGCATATCTTTAATAATAAATACTATAACAATCAACTGCTTATTAATAATTTTTTTTTTGCGTTGTTATTTGAACATATTCGAAGAGGGGGATGACTTGATTCACACCATCTGTTTTGTAGGACAATTTTTTTCTTGTTTTATGTTGGATTATTCTAAGATTAACTTGTGAAACAACCTGTTAGTAATAAATTTTAGACAATTACCGTTTCGACATGTCCCCTAATAATCCACAATTGTATCGCTATCAAATTTTCGTACAAAGAAAAGTTGGGCGTCTCGTCAAAACGAAGCTACTCGTGAAGTTTCAGCTTGTTATTAATCATTTAGTAGTTTACATTACACCACGCCTTGGTGTACTCTAGACTAATACAATTACTGTCTGTATTTTCTTAGGTTATCGAGGCTTAGACAAGATGTCGTTTAGCAAACGTAAAGAAAAGAAATATTAAAAATTGTATTAAAATGAATTTCTTCGTAGTCATATAATTAATAAAAAATAAAAATTGTAACTAGTGTCTTTAAAAGAGCTTAAAGCTGGGAGTGGTGATAATATCTAATGTATTGATTAATTATTATTTATTTTTATGAATATTACTGTAAGTACGCTTAAGATGGACTAGAATGGGCTTTATGGGGAGGTCTAAAATGAGTCACCCCGTTTTTCTAGACTGAGATAATTCGTGCCATACCATGAGACATTTGTTTACTTTAACACAAAATAATAAACTATATATTGTAATTATCATCCTTGACAAAAATTAAATCTAAGGTTTCTACTGTAGTTGGCTGCGTAATTAAGACAACCACTGTGCCATTGGAGAAGCTAAATTTAATGTACCTACATCTTATTGAAGATGTAAAAGATAGACATTGAAAATAATGTTTTGTGGATATATTATAAGACATTCAAGATCAGCTTTCGCATATATTACAAATTCAACAGCTCTTGAAACTGTTGAAGCATCTGATATCTACTCAGATATGTACAAAGCAAAGAACAAATAAGAAATATTTTTCGAATATATAATTTAATCAAACTAGAAAACAAGACTTATTTTCAAACAAATTGTCTTTATTATTAACTAGCGACTCACCCTCGCTTCGCTCTTGTTCGTCCTTAGGTTGCTTTCCTATAGAAATTTTCACCGCCATTTCTACCTCCTTGAGGAATAATTTCCGGGATGAAAACAATCCTATGTCCTTTCCAGAGTCTCAAACTATCTTCTTACTAAATTTCATCTAAATCGGTTCAGTAGTTTCGTAGCTTATTCGATACAAACAAAATAGTAAATTTTACCTCTTTATGATATTAGAATAGATAAGTTAAGCCTAGATATTTTATTAATCTTAATACATTCGGTTGTAAAGCCTTGTAATATGTAGTTCATTGATTTCTTTGTACAAACAAACCTAGTAGAGACGTCACTATTTCTACTAGGTTTAAATTATGATGATAATTATCATGATGTGCCATTTTTAGAAACTATTAGGTTTTTTTCTGTACATTTTCAATAAATACCATAATATTAACTTTTATTTATTTTATTGGATAAATGTGATGTTACACTACTTATCCTTGAAAAGGTTGGATCCGTCTTTATAGGATAAATATTTTTCAGTGAAGCCTCTAAGGAGTTACGGGAAATAGTTTTTTTTCATTGATGCCTTGAAACGTTGGAAGAAAATTTACTTTTCATTACGATAGAAGTTTGTTCACAAACATTTCCAGCTTCGATTCACACAAAACTTACGCGTCTAACCGCGTTGACAAAATGGCGTGTAAACATAATATAGTGGAATGTATAGTAAACAGTTCTAAAAGACGTTATTGTGGTTTCTTCATGTGCTTACTTAAGTTCAGTGTTTATTTTTAAAATTAAAATGTTGTCGATCACGTGGTGTAGTATTGTCTGACTGTTTTCGTTCTTTATCTGTTATCATCCCTTCGATTTATATATGGGATAGACATCATCACTTCTATAAAGATTTAATCATCCCGTCTATATTAGGATAGACTGCATACTAAACATAACATCTGAATAACGGTGAAAAGTAGTGCGAAAGTGCATTTTCTTTATTCCAGCAAGAAATAAGGTGTAAGTAATCCATGAAGAAAAAATTACATTTTATAGTGTAAGTACTATAAATTAATATTTATTTAGGCTGTTACAACTACTGAATAGGTATATCTGAGTTACAGCTAGTTAGACTGAGTTATATCTAGCATAGTATTATATGATCTGTGGTTATATCCATTACTAGTGACTCACCCTCGCTTCGCTCGGGTTCGTCCCTACTTACGTTTTAAAGTTTAGTATAGATTTCTCGGAAATAAGATATTTTCTCGCAGTAAAAAGTATCCTATATGTTGACCCGGATAGCCAGCTATCATCATACCAAATTTCATCAAAATCCCTCCAATGGTTTTTCTGTGATGCGGTAACAGACAGACAGACAGACAGACAAAAATTCTCAAAACTATAGATTCTGCCTCTGCATCGATAATAATATCTGTTTCAATTAGATTTTCCAAAAATATTTAATGTACAGATTCGACTTAGTTACAATTTTATTATATGTATAGATATCGTAATCGTGTATATGTTAACAAAGTTGAAGTGTTTAACAAAACTGTTTTTGTTGACATTAGGACCATTTTAAACAGTTGTAGTATAGTGAAATAACTGTATTATTATGATAAATAATTTTAATAATAGCAGTTTACATGATTTTAATTAAACCTATATAAGCATAAAGTGAAGTAACTTAATTCGACTTTTGATTTTCTACATTTCAGAGAGAGTCTACACTAAAATTCGCGTAATATCACACTGAAGTACTAATTACGGCTAAATGAGAAAAGGCGAAAGCGAAAAACCTTTCATTGGCTCAAAAGTAATAAAGGCTCATCACTGCGTCCAATCTTCCGTTAGTAATATCGTATGATGTACGCCTTTTCAAGGTACAATGGGAAATATGAAGCCTTAATGAAGCTACGTTTTACAGTGCTTCATCGTAAACTACGACAAAATGACACTTAATTACAAAAAAATCTTTCTTCTTTTTGGGAAGATTTTATTGCATTTTATAATTATTTATTAAAAGATATTTTTTTTTTCTCTTCTTTCTGTTAAAAGAAGATATACTCTTACTGTCTCACACACGGGCCTTAACTAAATATGATATAATTAAATATTAGTGTGAGTGGAAGTACTAAAGAACTTTGACGATCTTAGAAGTTTTCATGTAATCTCGCAGGTGATTAGCATAGCGGCTTTCAGTTAAATATCAATCATACAGGTGGAACAAATCAATAGAACATGGAAGACAAGTATTGAATATTCCCTAACTACAGCACAAGACAAATTTCTACTTTTCAACTTTAAAATTGGCCCCATTGTCAAGTTTCATTATTTCTTTATTATTTGTGTGTGGACGTAATAAAGTACTTAATAATTAACGTGTTATTTAAAAATGTAGCCAAACCCTTTCCGTTTAAATGTTTCAAAATGTTTGAACTAGATCGATGTCTATAATAGATTTAAAGCAGTAGAGTGTGGATAATAAAAGGAAATCACCATAAATCGTAACTGAAGTGGATACCGTGGTTTATAATAAAATCCCTTCAGACAATTTTCCATTATCTGGACGTCTATTGTTGGGCACGGTGGTCAGTTTTATGGCAGAGAACGGTGTCCTCGTAACTTCTTATTAAACCGACGGGACGCACTGTCTTCCCTCTAATTGATTTAGAGACCTGCCATGCCATTTTTTGTTTTGTTCATTCTTTTTTAACCTATTATGAGAACGAGGTGTTATACGTATGACACGTAAGTTTGTCTGTGATATCGTAGCACCTAAATGGATAAATTGATTTCAGTATAGTTTAGCATTTTATAGTAAATGTTTATAGCACTTTTACATGTGTATTTTTATTAAGTATGAACCATGTAAGTTATGAAATTTAGGAAATTAACTTTTTTATAAGAAAATACTAAAGACGAATAGTTTATAATATATTTCTGAACAATATAAGCGATCAATAGGTCACTTATCTGTTTAAAATGTACTTTTTGACGTCATGTTAAACGTCATGTTTATAGTTTAAAACTAGTAGAGCACGTATTTACCGACTGTACGATAAGTGTCTAGTCAAAATAAATTAAATAAACCTTTACTGATGATCATTAAAGATTTCCACTAGCCATATCTTGGCTCTTTCTTCAGATTAAGTCGACGATATCGAATTATTATATTGTAATCTAAAAATAACGCTCTATAGTCTAGTCAACAAGTGCCTTTTAGGCCAACTTTTTTCAGCAGTCTCGGAAAATATGAACGAGATGTTATTCGATTCGGAATGGTATTTAAATGATTTTTGAAAAAAAACAAGTTCCGCTTTTAAAAATTGCAAAAGTTGGGGTTTAGTTTTTTGCAAATATCTCAAAAACGAATTAAGATTTTTCAAATGTAAAAAAAAATATTCAAAAAGAGAAGGAAATTTACTAGAAAAAATCCTAAATATTTTAAATCGCCTTTTAGGCACTTTTTGACTAACCTACCAACAACAGATTTATATACGTTTCTAATTAATTCGGTAATTAGAAATGAAATCAAATAGTCAAGAATCTAATAAGCAGTAAAAAAAAAATTAATAAATATTTAAATTTACTTAGCAGTTATAGTTTTGTATATTAAAATTTATTTAGTTGACGTTGAAACTTCAATTTAAATATAGTTAAAACTAAAGTTAATCTAAACAAGAACAAAAAGCTCCTATCATCGAGCCTGATGGTCTAAGTTTACTCAACTATTTCAGACAAGTCTTGACCACTTTGGTCTTATCGTACATACCACAATAAACACTAAACTTTACACGTCGTATTGATTGTATTTTAGAAGTAGTTACTTTATGGAATTTACTTGGGACCACAAAACCGATTCTATAAATTTGACTTTAGTTAGAACTTATTGCTGCTTATAAGTTGCAAGTCCGAATCTCCTTCTTAAGCATGAGGTTCTGCTTCGATTTTTTTATCTAGATTATATATAGATATTTCTTAATCTATATTATATTATTTAATTCAAAAAGTATGTACCTACGGCAAAAATATTAGTATTGGTAACAATTTAATATAGATTTTTTTTAATATGTTTGATATATTATGTAATAGAAGCGTTATTGCCATATTTACTTTTAACCGATGTCGGTCACGGCGACTAATCTCACTCAGACAAGCTAACAGCGCAGAAGATAATATAAAGCACAAGTGTATACGCAAACATAAGTACGCTCTCCATTCCGGTCACTCTTAGACTCCTGTGGAACGACAATTCTACACGATCAATGAGAAAGAGCTTTACATGTTCGCCCAGGCATGGAGGTGAAACACCGCCAACTCTGCTCCTGGCTCTTACTGAGACTTTCTTAACAAATAGACTCAACAAATAAACATGGTCCGACCCAGGACTCGAAACTAGAACCTCCGGATCTGCAGCGGTACATGCTAGCCACTAGACTACAAAGGAAGATAAACAACATAATAAACATATGTACATATAAATAAATAAATAAATATATTGAGACACTAGCGACTCACGCTCGCTTCGCTCGCGTTCGTCCTTAGGTATGTTTTCACGGTTAGCTATGTTTATACATAAATAGTAACTTGCTACTCCTAAGATATTCATTTAAAATATATAGCGATTTACCCTCGCTTTGCTCGGGTGCGTACGCCGTACGCGGATTTTGTTCACAATTTCATAGGTTTTAATTTTTTTTTCGCGGAACCCTGATTCTTTTTCTAAAATAAAAGTAGCCTAAGTTACTTCTTATAACATCAGCTATCTGCCAGTGAAAGTCCCGTCAAAATCGGTCCAGCTGTTTCGGAGATTAGCCGGGACAAACAGACAGACAGACAGACAGACAGACAAAAATTGTAAAAAAAATTGTTTTGGTGTATGTACCGTGTATACATCCATATGCATTTAGTAAAAAGCGGTTATTTTAATATTACAAACAGACACTCCAGTTTTATCTGTATACTGTATAGATTAACACAGCACCATATAGTTCCATGGGAAGCTACGAGGCTTGTGTTATGGATACCAGATGGTTGATACACTACACATATATAACTTTAAATACATACATAATATAAATATAAACACCCATGACTAGTGCAGACATTCATGCTCATCACACAAATGAATGCCCCCAACGGGACTCGAACCCGCGACCGCTGGCACAGCAAGTAGGGTCACTACAAAGTACAAACTGAGCCAAACGTGTCGTCGTATAGAAATAATAAAATAACTAGTAAGCATCCGGTAGCTGCACTAAGCAAGACACAATGCCGTCAAAAACTGTGTGAAAACCTCTTAACTATTACCAATTAGACACCATCAATATAAATTATTATGTCATGTTCAAACAGGGTAACGGGTAAGCCGCAAATTGATTTTACACCCAACCTGAAGGATTTACACAACTCAAACCTTACAACGCAAACAAAACTTTAATTCTATTTTAATATATTTTAATGCGTATTATATAACAAGCGATTTATTCTCGCTTCGCTCGGGTGCGGCCTTGGGTGCGTTCTATATAGATAAAAATAGTTATTGTCAGTGTACATTAAGAGATAAACAAATACTATCGTAGACTTTTCTGTAGGTCTTTTTAAAACCTACAGCTTTCTAGTATATTGTTTTGATTTATCTCTAAAGGCTTAGCCAGCGTTAGCCATGTAATCATGCGAAAATTGTTGGTTTTGACAAAACACCGTTTAGCTTCAGTCGTTTTTTTTTTATTTATTTACAAATTATAGTCATAGGTTCTGTTACGGGGCTTAGAAGCAGTAAGCGGAGAAACAGACAGACGCAGACAGTGACTTTGTTTTATATTATGTATATATAAAGATGATGCGTTTTCCTTTCTTAATGTTTTATTACTACTACTAATGTGTTCTTTCTTGTACTTTAACGTATTTTGCCTAATAGATTAAAACGTAAGAGTACAGTGGCTTTTCATTTAATTATTAGCAATTCGTCCGATTTGAAAACATAAAAAGCTGACAAGAATTTTCAATGATAGATTTTATAGAAAATACAAACAAGCGATTTATGAATCTGTATGTTTTATTTTCTAATTTTTAATAATTTATTATCATTTTTCAACCATTCTATGTAAACAGGTTTATTTATGCGAGTCAATTTAATAAAAGCGCGCGGCATAGCGAAAGATCGCTTAAAACCAAGTAAAGCAGAAAACGACGGAAGAAAAATGAATGATTACAGCAAAAAGGGCTATCAAAACGAATGATAAACGAGCTTAATCCGAGTCCCATCCTTGTTTTATTACCGTCGGACGATTGTAAAAACGTATTAGTGGACGCCCCACTATTGTGATCGAGGTGACTATGCGGCCTTTTTATACCCAATGGGGTATTTTGGTTAATTTATGAACCTATTAAGTATATTATAATCTAAATTGACACAATTACGTTTTGCTTTAATATAGAGTAATAACGCAGACTAAGCAATAATATAGATAGTGTCATAGAACTAAACATGAAGCTAAACAATATTATTTTAAAATATATTTTAGAATATTCATTACTGCGATAAATAAATAAATGTTAGTAAATGAAAATAACTAAGGGGTTTTATTATAATAACGAAAAAAAATGAATAAGCTACTATTATGTTATCTCTCTTATAAGGGGAAGAGAAATTAGCTTAAAAAATACAACAGAATATTCATATTTTCTTCTCAAAAACTGCAAATTAACGGCTAATGCTTATGTATATAAACATCCCTTATTCTTTGGAGAAATTAAACAATCTGTATGATAAAATCAAGAATAATAAAATCAAGAATAATAAAAAAGTCAAAAATAATAGTGTGAGTAGCACTAACTGCTGTTTATATAGTATAAACTATTTTCAACTTTGACGACACGTTTGACTCAGTTTGTAGTGACCCTACTTGTTGTGACTCTACTTGTTGTGCCAACGGTCGCGGGTTCAAGTCCCGCTGGGGGCATTCATTTGTATGATGAGCACGAATGCTTATACTTCATTCATGGGTGTTTATATTTATAATATGTACGTATTTGAAGTGTAACAACTATGTGGTATCCATAACACAACGCTCGTGGCTTACCATGGAACTAGATAGTGCTGCGAGTTAATGTCCCTACATTATTAGCTTACACATATTTTTTTTAGATAATTCCTTTTTTGGTAGACTCAGTCCATATAATTCTTTAGTTTGAGAGTAATAAACATCAAATTGAAGATATTACACTCAAGCTTTGTAATTAAATATGTGAAGCTAAACTTTGTTTTCCTTGCGGAGTAGACATGGTATATTATGACAAATTACATAGTCTAACCCAATATTTAAACAATGTGTATTAGAGTGTGCTTTCTGATGACATAATTCGTATTTTCAAGAGTTATTTTCGGTATAGCATTTAACTAAACATTTAAACTTAGCTATAGATAAAATTAAATTGTAAATGTTGTATTTGAATGTATTCTTAAATTAGACAATGCAGAACGCTTATTCTCCATCGAAAATATTATGTTAGTGGTCCCTGAAATTGTTACTGAGAATATTAAAGGTCCTTTATTTTACTAGAAGACCTGCTATAGTATATGTGGTACATACAATAAAATAGAATAACAAGATAATAGATTTGAGTCATCTGTGTACTTCATTCATTGATCAAAAAGTTACTTGTTTTGAAGGAAAAAAACACGGCGTGTGTTTATTCGCCGACTTCAAAAAAAGGAGGTTATCAATTCGACAAGTATGCACGTAATATGTAACTGCAAAATATTCATATATGATAATCTATTAGGTCTTCCAAACAAATATACCAAGTTTTATAGGTGGCTGTATGTGTATCTAGCACCGACTTCGAAAATATCTGATTAGGTATATATAGTAAATGAAAACCCCTGTTCAGTTATTTTTTACTTTTTAGTTGTTTTTTTTTTTAAGTCACTTTAATTTATTTTAAATTACTTTTTTATTTTTCTTTACAACATTAGGAAGAACATATTTGAGTTACGTTACTGATCATTCATGAAGAATAAAATATCAGCTCACTCGTAAAACTGGGAACACTATAAACGACGTCCCATGAATTGTTTTTCTCTTAAGTTAGTGCTATTGCAGCATTTTTTCCGTAATAAAATGTATTGCTCGAGATCTTTCAGTGACAGTTTTATTTACCCTTGTACATTATGAAATCGAGGCAGTGGTAGCCCAGTGGTAACGCGCACACTTGAGAAACCGAGTGAAGCGGGTTCAAATCCCGGGTCTCGCACCTCTGATATTTTCATGTGCGAAACATTTCTAACATGATTACCACTTGCCTTACGGTGAAGGAAAGCATCGTGAGGAAACCTGCATGTCTGAGAGAACCTAGCAAGTTTTCGAAAGACATGTGAAGTCCGCCAACCCGCACTTGGCCAGCGTGGTGGACTATGGCCTGATCCCCCTCGTATTAAAGGGAGGCCCGTGCTCAGCAGTGGGACGTTAAAAAGGGCTGTATAGATACATACATACATTATAAAATCGAGCAAATTGACCTAATTCATAAACCACCGTCTTATAAAAGTATTTATAGTGTACAATAGATAAGCTTTGTTCTTTTCTTTTCAGCAAGTTTTAATAATTCAGATATTATTCAAAATATTGATTACTTACAAATATAAGTACGTTTTATTTAGTCTGAAACGAAGTAGATTTCCATAGATGGAATACAACATATGTATGTATAATTTCTCAAGAAAATAAATCAAATAAAAATCTTTTGTCGAAGCCTAAAATAACCTAAGGCTACCCTTAGGTACATATGTTCGGCGTTGTCAAGCTGTAATGGAGTATTAATAATTCTGTCCTAAAAACTATATATGTAATAAAATATAATATTTGTTTTTGACGGGTAATGGTTAAGACAATTTTCTAAAAATACCCGAATATCTCAGCCATAATTTTATTGAGAACCCTCCTTACATATTTACGTTATTTATACCAAAATCGCGAATAGTTCTATTGAAAGCAAAAAAAAAACACAATTAAAGACAAATAAATACTAATATAATATTATTAATGTGAAATTAGCTCTGTCTGTCTGTCTAACTTTTTCACACGTGAACCGCTCTATAGATTTCGATATGTGGCAAGGATTACAATCTAGGATCGATCATAGGTTACCCTTGAGCCCCACCCTGCTTATGATATGTGCAAAGCCTCGGGTTAAAACTAGTTATGTTATGATTTTTAACCTGCAAAAGAAAAAGACCTTCATTCTAAGTATCATTATTATTTATCTTTTCAATTTTTATGTAAAGATGCTTGATAATAATTATTTCCCTAAGAAATGTGATACTCATTACAATAACTAAGAACAAACGTAAAGTCAATACTTGTTAACAGTAATTATTTGTTTATAAAACGATACCTTGTTAATCGACTGGCTAGTGTATTAAGATATAGATCATGGTTTTAAGCACCAGATCAAGCTGAACTTATTAAAATTTTTGGTAAGCAATTCTCACTATCAGTCCAAAATTGTGAAGTTGATTATGTTACGTTATCATCATCATCTTTAGATCATGAGCTTATCTCTTTGCGGTCAATACGTACTTCTCAATCACCAGACTATATGATAATGTATATATATAAAAATCAATTGCTGTTCGTTAGTCTAGCTAAAACTCAAAAACGGCTGGATCGATTTGAATAATTCTTTTTTTGTTTTGTTGGGGGTGTGTCAGGGGTGGTTAAAATATAAAAAAATTCAGCAAAAACAAAAAAAAAACAGCTGAAAAATCAAAAAGTTCAGAACTGTTTATTTTGTATGGGAATCAATAACCGTTAAAACGCACTAATCTGCTCCATAGATGAGTCTCATTGAGATTAAACGCTGAGTATGACCAGTCAATCAAAAGGGCATATTTTATATTTTATTTACGAAATATAGAAAATTTAAACCATCGTCACGTGAACGACATCTAATAAAAACTCCTCAAAACTCAAGTATAGTCCACAAATATAAACTCTATTTCCTAAGTGTCCCGATCATTTTAATAAATTATAAATGTCAAGACCTGTCAAGATGTCAGAAAGGTAGTTGTCAGCGCGAGGGATCTAGTCATTAAAAGGACTAGGGGTCTTATAGTGCCCTTATTAAAGGGAGACAAGAGGTTCGATTGCCTTCATCTATACTGAGAGAAGGCTCCCTTTTGGTGTACATCACAAGTGAAGTGTTATGAATTATGAATATTTTTATGCGTATTAAAAATGCCTACAAGTTTGTTCTGCTGTATTTTTTAATTTTTAACGCACTAATTTGCTCATTTTACAGAATTTACCTAAGTTAAAATGAATCATTTTGCCCATATGAATCGTTTCAAATGAGTGATCTGGATTAGATTCGTTTAATACCTGTAATAATGTTTTATTTTCATCTTTTTTTGAATCTTACTCGTCTTTGGAGGTACTAGTTAGCTAAAAAAAAATACATTTTATACTGTTTATTGTAGAAGGTTATTGTTATAGGCTAACATCACACTACGACTACGATGACGATAAATAAACTACAAAGTTTTTCACTTTTATAGCCATTATTGAAGTTTTGAAATCTTTTTTTGTTATTATACATTTAAAAACTCTTCTGATTATTCTAGCAAGTTTTCGAAATACGTGAGTCCACCAACCCGCACTTGGCCACCCTGATCCCCGTCGTATTGAAGTGAGGCTCGTGCCCAGCAGTGGGACGTTAAAAAGGACTGAATACATATGTACATGCATTTAAGATTACACAATATTTTCTATACCATTAATTATTCACATAGGATAACATTTCAATATTTACGTTAACAAGATACACAAAAAAGGAAAAAAGGGAAGGAAAAAAAATAACCGAAGCCGCAGGAAGAAGTCAGATTTTTTTATAATTTATTACTTGTTTGACGTATTTGCAAAAACAGCATTTTCCCATACCTTTACATTATAGCGGTATCATTCGTTTTGTAATCGATGACGAACGATCTCCCGCGAGATTCTGTATCGATTTTATTGCAGAAATGCTGCGTAACATTTTTTTGTCAAGCATCAGTATTATCTACTATCAGATTAAAGATTGCTTTCGAGGAGAAATTTTACAAAGTATTTCCTGTTTATTGAATATTTTTATTGTATTAAATATTATTATACATATTTTATTATATACCATCCAACTTGGCTTAAATTAATTGAAAAATAAACATTCCTCACATAGTTAAAAAATGTGTTTTTTTTTATAAATTAAAGTAAATTTAAACTAAAAAGGTATGAGGAAAAAATCCATTTAAGCTTAAACACATAAACGTTATTAAATATGTAAAAATTAAAAGGTAAAAATAATATTAAACTCGTGCTTCCATTAAAAGCAACATTGACATTTACATACACGAAACGTTCAATTTTGCAAACGAAATAACCCAGCTGATTCATTTAAACAACTTAATTTACCTGCTTATCGTACAACATTAATGAAATGTATCCCATGAAACGATTTTAAAGCAATGAACAATTGCGCTTTAATTTGCAAAATCTTATCTTCATTAAATAAAATTTTCTTTATAGCTTCCGAGTCCAATAATTTAACTCGGATAATTTTCTCTTCCCGCCTACATTTGCGAAAACCTCATAATGCCCCTCATTGTTAAAGCGACGGACTTCTTTGTAGAAATTATAAAAAGTCATATTATTCTATTACAATCATATTATTATTCATTTTTGTAAATAGCTTTAATAATTCGACTTACACAGTTTGTTTTGAGTTATTCAGTCTAAATTCTATTTCTTGTTTTTCATCCCGTGCTTAATCTCTGAGTATGTATAAGATCCATTTTCAAACTTCAGCTTTTTTATTAAATAAATATTGCACGAAAATACCGAAATGTGTTTCAAAATTTTTTCATCGTTTTATTATTTTCCTATAATAAGTACCAACTAAGTAGTACATAACATTAATCCATACAAATAAATAAAATTAAAATGTATGTTTATAATTTTAAGTAGTCTCCGAAACGGTTGAATTGATTTTAACGACAAATAATGACTATTTCAATAAGATTTTTCAAAAAATATTTTAATGTACAGATTCGGCCTAGTTACAATTTTATTGTATGTATAGATTTCAATGTTCTGAACGTAAATTGAAAAAACAAATTATTAATTTGGTATAATAGTAAAAATAAAATCTTTAATCCATCATATTTTTTATAGTTTTGTAATTTTTTTTTTGCATGACATTAAATTTATAACGTCACATAGTCATAAAATTTCATAAATATTTATAGAGGTAAATAACTCCCGCCCTACATTGAAGGTGGAACTGTAATTTCGTGGGTGTATAGGTCTCTTAGTCCTGTATTTTATACTTGGCTATTTATATAAAACTTAATTGGCAGTTTATTAAATTACATGTCTAGTTTAAAAAAAAAGCAATCATGAGGACTGCCGACAGAAGTGATAGCTTAAAACTACAAACAAACAGTTATTTTTGGATATTCAAATTAATTGTTTGATCTTAAATTAAAATGTGTAAATTAAAACTGTTTACATTTATCTGGTTTTGACATCTATCGCCACTCTGAGTGTTAGCGTTAACACGTCACCTGACCATGTCGTTGACGACTTACAATTTACTCCACATCCAAACCTGCCTATAGAAGTTTTCACTTCAAAAATATAAATTATAATAATATTTAAGCATATTTTATGTAATATTTTCGTAAATGAAAATAGCTATTGCTTCTTTGGTTTTTAAAAATACACATTTGTCACGGAAAATTAAAGAGTTCCCGTGGGATAGCTTAAAAACTATAGTAACTTATACAGCTTAGTACATAAAAGTTGCTGTTTGGATTTTAATGAAACTTTACAATAATATAGTTCATTCATCAGAGTCGCAAATAGGCTACTTTTTATCCTGGATTAGTTCCCGTGGGATAGTTTTGTTTTTGTTTGTCTAGAGGCGAACCCGAACGAAGCGAGGGTAAGCCACTAGTTATTAAATATAATTTAAAATATATAATACCTTTTTATAGACTAAGATTTGTTTTACTGACAAATTTTTAAAATGTAACTACTACTTTAATACTTTTAATTCGTTACTATCTGCGTCTGCAAGTAAGTGTTTTTTGTATCTTTCAACTTTCTCAAAAAGTGCCATTCATTGATAGATTTAAGATTAGACATTTAGATTATAACATTGTAATTGAAATTTTATCCCACTACAACACAGTATCGGTAATTATTAGTACGGTTAGTTTAGGATATGGTGTGAGTGTTATGCCAAGTGTAAACCAAACTATTATTATTGTCACAAGACTCTACATTAATAATATTTAAAAAGCAGACGAAGTCTGGCTCTATCATTGGTAATAAAAACCTATCAGCACATGGAGTTGACGTGTTTCATGATCCTTATCAACGTGAATGCATGTTTGTGGCATCTGGACATTCTACCGCCAATGATTTAACACTTTCATTTGGGAAACCCACAGTTTATCGTATTGTCATTATAAAAATATACTATACTAAAATATTACTCGCAATAAAATTCAACGAAAATTTAATACAATGAAAATAAACAAGTTAATTTAACTTTAAATCTCAAACGTCCTGCTTACCTATAGTACATATAATACAATTCTATCTGAGCCTAATCTATACTTTAAATGTTTTTTTCTTTTTTTTTTTGAAATAGTTATTATTATCGATATAGAGGTCGAATCTATAGTTTTTAGAATTTTTGTCTCTCTGTCTGTCTGGGAACGCATCACTGAAAACCACAAAATTTTATCAAATTTGGTATAGTGATAGCTGGTTATCTGTGTCAACATATAGGATACTTTTTACTGAGGGAAAATATCTCATCTCTTAGAAATCTACACTAAACGTTAAAACGTATTTAGGGACGAACCCGAGCGGAGCGAGGGTGAGTCGCTAGTCATATATGTGTATATAACATTTTTAACCTTAAATGTCATTTTAAGCAAGCGAAACATGAGATTTACTGAAATAAAACATTTTTTTTACTTTGACCTTTAAATCGTTGCGATTCGTACTCAATACTACGTAAGACACAAATATAATATACAATTTTAGGCTTGTTATTTTCTTTCCCGGATTAACCCCTTATTTATTTGACTGTATTATAATATAACAAAATTAATTTCATAATGACATGTAATGTTACACAAAATTTAACTATTACAACAAAATTAGAGATCAACTATTCTTACTTAGTCGTTTTTTTTTTAAATAAATTTCTCTTTATGTCTCATAAAAAACCTGTAGCCACGCACAAGGTGAAATGACACGTTTTATGATCAGTGAGTACGTGAGCCCTTGCAGCATCTGGGCAGGATGACTACCAATGATTTAATACTTTCATTACTTTAACAAAAGCCACATTTAATTTTATTAGAACCATTTTACTATCTACGAAATTATACTACCATTTTTTTCGCTCGTTTTTTCCACTGTACAAACGTAAAGTATTTTTTGTTTACTTTGGTATAGAAAAATAATGCATTAATTTACACATATATTTTATAACGCCCAGACTTCGTCTCCAAAAAGTAAATAAATCTTTCTTGGACCTAAACATACGGATAATTGTAATAAAATTTCACATACAATCTTAGATTTACTACTTCAACAATTTAAACATAAAACTAGAAATATATTAATGAGGAAATCATATCACTCTGTATAAGAGATTCTTGATGATGGGAGAGTATTGAATTAAGATAAATTGACTCGTCCACGGGATAGCTATAACACTGTATTAAACACTATTACTCGCTTTAAAAGAGAAACTGTTGAGTTTCTCGCCAAACTTTCAGCGGAACTGCCTTCTGGGCCGGTGCTAGCTATTTTACGGACCGACTACACTGATCTTTAAATTAATTGACGATTCAAAAGTGCTTGTATAAGTCTAATTAAAGAAAATTGATTTTCATTTCATTCTTCATATTTAGGGTTCCGTACCCAAAGGGTAAAACGAAGCCCTATTACTAAGACTTCGCTGTTCGTCCGACTGTCACTAGGCTGTATCTCATGAACCGTGATAGTTAGACGGTTGAAATTATCATAGATGATGTATTTTTATTGCCGCTGTAACAACAAATACTAAAAAACAAAATAAAAAAATATTTAAGGGGGCTCCTATACAACAAACGTGATTTTTTGCTCGTTTTTGCTCGATATTGATAGCGGCAACAGGTAGACGCTTGAAATATTTACATAATATTTAGTTATATAAATATATTCACTTAAAAATAAATAATTAAATTAAAATAACATAAATATTTAAGGGGGGCTCCCTTACCATGGACATGATTTTTTTTCCGTTTAATAGGTAATGGTAAGGAACCCTTCGTGCACGAGTCCGACTCGCACATGGCCGGTTTTTGTTGTATTAGATTTAATTCTCAATTATTATTTATGAGCTCGTCCGCGTCCTACATACAATAATTTCATATACCTATATTATATTATGCACTTATTATTGTAAATACTTCATTCTTAAAGGTCCTATCGTGTTTTTAAATTTAAGTCTTCATAAGAAACAAAAACACATTAGAAATGATAATTAATTAAAATAAGAAATTATTGATTTTGTGTTGCAATTATTGCAAAGATCTTGAGAATCTGTCTGCAGACAACAACTAGTCTTTATTTATTTTTGTTTTATTTCTTTTTAATATTTTTTATTAGTCGTATTATATTATATTTATGTTATCATAAACCTACCATCAAATAGACAGAAAACGGTGGCTTTTTATACGAGACCAATAAAGACTTTATAGTTATTATTAATAATATGAGTTCTTATACAATAGCAACATATTTTGCAAACGCATTTAAGAAAACTCATCAAATGACTACTTTTCTTAAAATACGAGACGATTTAAAATAACGCAACAAAATCGTATAGTTTTAAAATCAGTTAAAGTAAAATAAAATAAATTTAACAATAAATATTCGGTTGCAGCACAGGCTGAGTGAATGCTTTATGATCCTCAACACGCGACGCTTGTACCATCTGGACAGAAGTGCCACCGATGATTTAGTGTTTTCATTTTACTAAACTATATTTTATACCATATTTACTTTTAGTTCACTGACCGTTTAAGTGTGAAGGGGTAGATATTTTATGACATGTTTAAAAGAGCTTTTTAAGCTTTTTTTGCAAATTACATATTGCTCTAAACAAAACTTTTATTAGATAAAAAAGTGTTATACTTATAAGAATTAAATGATACTTACCTCACGCGTGTGTTGCTGCATGACACATGTTTCCTAGTCTAGTAGCTAGAATGTACGGTTGCAGATCCAGAGGTCTTGGTTTCGATTCTCAAGTCGAGTCTAGTGGATCTATAGGGTTTATCTTTTTTTTTTATTAAAAATGGGCATACTCTTGACCTTCATCTTAGCTCGAAGGCGTAAATAAGATCTACGATGTAGCGAGTGTGCCCAAAAGAAGCCTATTAACACACACCTTAAAGAGTTTCAGGTCGTACGCACTCGGAAAAACAGACGCAGGCAGGGCATTTCACTTCTTGGCTGTGCGCATTATAAAAGATGATGAAAAGCGCTTAGTGCGAATGGTTAGAATGTCAACCAAGAAAGGATGGTATCCTGCAGAGTACATCTGGTGTTCCGATGGAAGAATGGCGATGGCGGTATGAGACCATGGAGCTCGTGGGCACACTCCCCAAAGTACAGTCTGTAGAAAACCGACAGACAAGCAACTTGGCGACGGTGTGCTAAGCTGTGAAGCTTGAATGATTAATTAACCTATCCTAACCAATCATCAAAACAAATAACAATGAATGTTTCTCTGGATGTTTGTTCTTTATATTCCTACACTATTAAACCGACTGTTATGAAACTTTGGTGAAGTGTTCTGCGTACGCTCGCAATGTTTTGTGGCCCAAAAAAAAACATTTTTTTCTTTGCATATTTGTCCCATATGCCATCATAGGGAAACACCCAAGCGAACGAAGTAAGCTCATGCTAAGAAACACAGAATATTGGTGTTATTTCAATAAAATAAAACCCGTAATATCAAACACAGCTAAAAAACCTGCATTCGAATACAATTGATTTAAGATTAATGAAAAAATGCTTGAAGCACGTTTTGGCGAAAAGAAAGCAATCACAGTGTGAAACAATTAAACATTTCCTTGCAGCTTGAATCTAGTATTAAAATATGTAGTAGTTTTAAATGGGAAAGCTATCTCTCTATAAAACAAGTACATATATAAAACTATAGGATTTGTACATTCGTATAAGTTCGAATAAAATCCGTATATATATTATACCTATATATTTCCTTCTTCCTCTAAAGAATGAGTGATAATCTAACCTAACTAAATAGATACACATACGCAGCTATTCTAAAACATTTACATGTGTAATGTGTTTGTCTCCGACTGCATATTACTATGTTCCTTCGTCAACTTGTTCTTTTCCTTTTAGTTCGCTTTTTACGCAATCGGGTTTTATTTTATTTTTGTAAATATATTTTTTTACAGCTTTTTAGTTTTGGTCGGATAGACATTTTTAGTTTTTTGTAACAATTTTGTATCCTAAATTAAAAACCTTTTTTTTTTTGATACGATTGATTCGGACGAAAACGTTTATTTAAGACACACAAATTGGCGCCTAGGATCCGCCGTTTTCATTTTTAATAATTTATTTATAGCATATGTGATATGACACTCGTGTTATTAAAACGAATCAAATGACATATGAATCATCAAAATCGGTTAAGCCGCTTAGTAATAACGAGGATACATAGAATCGAATATACATACATACATGAAGTTCAAACACGTAACCCTCCTTTAGACTTCGCCATAGTCGAGTAAAAAAGCTATTTCATTTCGTAACTTAGGTACTTATTTTCACCCATTGTGTACATAAAACATTTAGACAAAATATAAATGGAGAAACAATGGCACATTCATTTTTATATATAAAGATTTTCAACATTTAAACATCCTGTATCTATATTTTGTCGCTAGAACTACCATACGAAGTTAGGAGCAAGAGAAGATAGATTGAGTTCAAGTAACAATGTAGCCAAGTTATAGCCTATAAATGTCCCACAGCTAAACAATGTTATCTATGAATAATTGATAGAAAGCATTACTAGAAACGAGAACCTAAGAGAAAATGTGTTACTTTGTGTTGCAAATTGTGATTGACATTATAAATTATATAATTTGTGTAAATATAAAAATCATACTACTATTTTAAATGCGAAAACTTTTATGTGTGTGTTTACTTCTTCATGATGAAGCCTGAAATAACACAAAAGCTATTGTTAACAATAATATTTGCTAAGAGGTGGTGCTGCCTGTATCATATCATTTGACGACACGTTTGTAGTGACCCTAATTGCTGTGCCTGCGGTCGCGGGTTCAAGTCCCGCTGGAGGCATTCATTTGTATTATGAGTACAAATGTTTGTACTCTAGTCATCGGTGTTTATAAATGTATAATACGTATGTATTTAAAATTATATAATGTGTAGTGTATCAACTATCTGGCATCCATAACACAAGCCTCGTAGCTTACCATGGAACTAGTTGGTGTTGTGTGTTAATGTCCCAACATATTTATTTCTTTATTTATATTATAAAGACAAAAGGCACCTCCTAAGAATGCTTCCAAGCGAAGCAAGGGTAAGCCTCTAGTTTATTTACCATAAACTATAACATTTCATCCACATAAAATCTTTTAAAAGGCAAAGCAAATCATGGGTGGAGGCCTATATCTATCTGCATGACTCGATAGTATTTTCGCCATCTCACGATGGATCATTTCTTAAACGACTTGAACAAAAGATAGCGCCAGCTCGTTTATCAAGCCAATTCTTATGCTTCACTCCATAATATTGTGCGCTTCGAAAACATACTTTAAAAAATACTCATTAGTGTTTCCCACGATAATAATACTAATTTTTAAAATGTAATTTATCGCTATTACAATAAAAAAAGCAAATTAAAGTGGTACATATAAAAATAAATAAACATTTGTGTGTACTTATGTATGTCTGCACATAAGAAGTTATACTTCTTTGGCGTGACAGAACAAAAATAGCTAAAGGTTTCACCCCGTATGTCACAACTCTCTTTTTGTAAAAGGAATGCAGCTAAATTCTTCATATTGCTTTCAGCTAACTTCATCATATCGCTGTTTGGCTGTCGGTGTGAGCGGGCATCGTAAAAATTTTACTCTCATATTTTTTTCCAAACGTGCCAAAAAAGTATAACTTCAAAAAAATTTTTTTTATATAAATTAAGGTTTTTTTTTGTAATAGGACTATGTTGAATGCCACTGTGATTTTAATGATTTCTTTAAATTAATAGTACGTACAGGTTGATTCCATATAAACAAGAAAACATCTAACCCTAAGAATAATTAATTCTACACTCACAAAACTATCTGTCTGTATGTACGAAACTACTAAACTAATTTGGATGCAATTTCTATTATAATGGGACTCATCATTTCGATTCGAAGATTTTAGTATAATTAAAATTGTCTTAACACTTTTAAAAGCGAGAAATATTGCGAATTGAAAACGTTTATCAGAAACTTAGAAAATTTGAAAACAAAATTTTGGTTTTGTATAGGATTTTTGAAAACAAATATCAAAAATATTGTGGACACGACAATGTTTATCGGGTCAGCTAGTTACACCTATACTAATATTATAAAGCTGAAGAGTTTGTTTGTTTGTTTGTTTGTTTGGTTGAACGCGCTAATCTCAGGAAGTACTAATACGATTTGAAAAATTCATTTTGCATTAGATAGCCCGTTAACTGAGAAAGGCTATAGGCTATATATCATCCCGGGAAAATATACGGTTCCCGTGGGATAGATTTGTTTTTGTCTAGGGGCGAACCCGAAGCGAAGCGAGGGTGAGTCGCTAGTATAAAATAATTTTGATGTCAATACACCTCTTTAGATAAAAAGTAATTAGGTATAACCAACAAAATTTTAAACATTGGTCGACACTAACGACCGAAATGTTTTCAACCCATTATAAGTACTAATGCTACTTTGACGGTAAGATCCGTACCCTGCTATTCTGTTAACGTGTAATTAAGTTTAGTATTCTCAGTTCCACATGGTCGGTTCGTGCGGCGAAAACTGCTTCCTTGCACGTAAAGGCCGCATTTGCTCGTATATGTAGTACTTGACCTGACTTCTTTTATTGGCATACTATTATTTCTGAACTTAAATTTCATAGATACCATTTTATATTATGTATTCTTCTAATACTTCTTGCGCTACAAGATGTACTTTTTTTATTACTTGTTGTATTCGTTGTATTCAGCCTTTTTTTTAACGTCCCACTGCTGGGCACGGGCCTCCCTTCAATACGAGGGGAATCAGGCCATAGTCCACCACGCTGGCCAAGTGCGGATTGGCAGACTTCACATGTCTTTCGAAAACTTGCTAGGTTCTCTCAGACATGCAGGTTTCCTCACGATGTTTTCCTTCACCGTAAGACAAATGGTAAACATGTTAGAAATGATTCGCACATAAAAATACCAGAGGTGCGAGATCTGGGATTTGAACCCGCTTCACTCGGTTTCCCAAGCGAGCGCGTTACCACTGCCTTCTTTTTTGTATAACTAAACAATATTTAATATATTTAAAAGTTACTCTCACTTCACTCGTGCCTTTATATTTATAGTAATATTATATATAGTCTAACTAGCGAATTACCCTTGCTTCTCTCGGGTGCGTTCCTAGGTAGGTTTTAATTTTTTTGAGCGAAATCCTAATTCTTTTTCTAAAATAAAAGTAGCCTAAGTTAGTCCTTATAATATCAGCTATCTGCCAGTCAAAGTCCAGTTAAAATTGGTCCAGCTGTTTCGGAGATTAGCCGGAACAAACAGACAGACAGATAAAAAAATTAAAAATTGTATTTCTCTTATAAGTACCGCATTTAATTCCATATGCATTCAGTATAAAGCTGTTATTTTGACATTACAAACAGACACTTCAATTTTATTTATCTGTATAGACTAGGGACGAACCCGAGCGGAGCGAGGCTGAGTCGCTAGTTATTTATACCTTTCTTAATTTACAATAAATTTTCCTATCCAATACTGCGGTTTCGCCCTCAATTTAAAACTTCGTTACTTTTAAACAAAATGTTTATTGAAATAATTGCGTAATTAAAAATGTAATACTAATTTTGTATTATTTATTTTAATATAAACTTTTAATACAACAAATTGTCAACAACAGTAATATCAAAGTTGACATATAATAAAACTCCGCTACGAGTTTCCATCTTGAATTAATTCAATTAAAACTTAACTCTTTACAAATTCAAGCAATTTCTGAACAACTTCTGACACAATTTATAAATAAAAATCTACAAATATATAACAATTATTTTACACTCTTAAATATATGGACTTCTGAAAGATAGTAGCTCATTGTACATGTAAATGTAATGAAAAGCGTAATTTCCGGAGTCAGGATATTTTGTATTTTTATTCGTTAGACGTTCTCGTTTTTAAACAATTAAAAAGATCTCTTTAAATAATATTTTAGTATAAGTAAGAGATTTTGTTAAATTATTATTTGACCTTGGTTAAGTACTAAACACATGTTTATAGGAAGAATACAGCTTTGAATTCTTAATAAAAAAAATATTTTTCAGATGTGTATAATGTATATGTATATGAAAATTACTCATAACCTCTATCTAGCGGGAAAATAAAAAAAACATTACCAGATGATTAGCTTTTTCTTCAATATAAGTTTAGTTAGTTTTATTATGTAGGTACATTTTACTGTAGTTTATTATAAATATTTTCATAGAAAATAATTTAACTCGAAACTTTCTGTACAGTTTCGTCACACAAAAGCTTTGCTGTTTCAGAAATCTAAGAAAGGCTAAGTTTCATGTCCATAAAACAAAATCTCACCTAAGACCGACATTAACTTTCTTCAGGCGTAAACGAATGTCGTCATAAGAAAATTGTTAACAAGTTATTTACAGCTGTAAATCGCGAACATTATCAGCCCTCCTTAAATCATCGCGTTGCTATCTGCCCCATAAATATACCAGGCCGCGTATTATCTTCCAACATAATCGCTGATGTTCCACGTTATTTCCTCGGTTAAATACGTTACCCTTAAAAAATATTTGTTTTACTCTGTACAAATAAGACTTGGGTTGTTCAATGTTATTTTATGTTAACTAACACAGGAGGGATACTTATTTTAATATGGAATAAAGTAAAACGAAAGGACTTATATTAATATAGAGCCACTTTTGACATTTAAATCACTAGGTATATTACACTTTGAAGTAATATAATCGGTACACATACTGTATGTAGAATAGTAATAGAATGTTTACGATACCATATAGTTTAAACTTTTGATTTTACGTAATTAACAATAATTTATAGTATATAATTAAGTGATTCAAATTCATAGGTAGCTCAGTGGTAACGGGCTACCTATGAAATTGAATGTTTCATTTGGGAAACCCAGTGAAACGGGTTCAAATCCCGGATTTCGCATCTCCAATATTTTCATATGCTAATCATTTCCAACATAATTACCACTTTTCTTACGGTGAAGCAAAATATCGTGAGGAAACCTGCATGTCGAAGAGAAATGTCCTAGAAAGTATTCAAAAGACATGTGTAGTCCGCCAACCTGTACTTGGCCAGCGTGGTGGACTATGGCCTGATCCCCCACGTATTGAAGGGAGGCCCGTGCCCAGCAGTGGGAGTCGTTTAACAGGACTAAAATTATAGTAATCAAACAACAAGATTTTCCCATTTTACCGCATTTTGCTCGCAATTGTTGATCATTTATTTACTCATATTAAAAATGTAAGTCTCGAACTAATGTTTCGACCCGAATGTATCAAATATTCGTTGCTCGTCGCGACTGCGAGCACCAGCTGCCTACAATTGTGTAATTTTTATAAATAAAATTAATAAGTCACTTAATATTGATGGAAACAAAACGAAAATTAATTGTATGTTTTTTGAACATCATCGAGATAACCGTAGTTTGAGTTAAATTTATATACTGATATAACACCGACGAGTTGTTTTTTGTTTTTCTTTATTATTAGTTAAAAGTTTTACATTATTTTTTAAATAAAAACGTTAAACACCACTAAGGTTTATGTAATGCTACATTATTTGATACTAAATATATAACTAGAGTATTACATATGTATTTCTATCTTTTAAGTACAAAAAGAAAATAATTTTGTAATTATAACTTGATGTTATCATTAGTTTTTTTTTTATTCAATCAGAGGATAAACTATTAATAGTCGTGCGTTGAATACACTAGTCAGAATTAAAAAAAAAGTATTTTGTAGCCTATTTATAGAGGGATCTATGTATATGGCATCACTCTACAGCTCTTATGAGTAAAGGAATTATATATAAATAAAGTACACAGGTGAAGACGTGAACAAAACATAGTATTAGTAATAAAGTTAAACCGTAGTAAATTACTAAAGTAATAAAAAAAATCCTATTATAATAAGACCAAATTCAAAGGCAATAAGAAATCAAACAAAATTTTTACGGTGAAAAGTGTGATCGCAAGCTTCACTGGCAGCCGGCAGCCCTGTTCTCAGGGAGATAACCGGGATAATGCGGCATTCTGTTCTCATTTGTAACCCGGCTTTAATAGAACTTTTTTCATAGCCCTTCACTTTTTCCCTGTCAGTCCTTCCTCCATCTTATTTTAATTGTCCTCTCGCAGCAAGTAAATTACGACCGTAACTAATTTTTATTACGTCTATAAAGGGGTTAATAATGATGTTGTTGTAATTGAATTGTTTACAGATCGTATATTTTTTGCCATTCCTATATTTATATCAAAAATGTTATTTAACGTTTATTTTAAATGATAAAATATCGATTTTTAAACTGTTAGTTTTTATCGCTTATAATATAAGAGGTCATTTATATCTTTTAGTCGATGAATGCACTCAAAGCACGTACATCGCCAATAAAATGAAATCGCTAAATCGTAAAAGGGTTGAATATATTATATAGACTCGCATTGAACATGACTGTTCACGCCTCGACGACTTTGTTCATGCAGATAGCGTAAACAATTTTCATAATATCGCATTATCGCCCTTTGTCAAGATTTTTCTTTCTCTTCCTCAAATATCTTAGAATCAACGTAAATATCATCCCCAATATCAATTGCGGCAAAATAAAAAGAAATAGTTTTTCTTATTTCGTACAGTAGATACATAAGCTCTCACTCACTTTGTGTAAAGAACAAAATTGTATAGAGCTTTTTTGTAAGTAGATTATGTAATAGGTAATAGTTCTTTGAATAGCTGCTTTTGTTATGATACTTCTATATCAGTTTCAGTACATGATATATTTAATTTGTTTGATAAAAACGTATTTTTCCACAATAACAACTTTAGAAGCATATATTTATTGATATATATTTCACAATTCATAATAAATCATAATATTTGTAGTAGAATAATATCAATATAGATATAGCAATAAATAGTACTAATAGCGATTTAGTTATTTATATCTATATATTAATAGGTGAAGCGAAAACTTTGTACCCCTTTTTGCGAAAATTGCACGGTCGGAGGAATATGAAATTTTCCACACTTATACTTTATATAGAAGGAGTACAGAATGCTATTTTTTTTAATCACGCATAAAAGATGCATTAAATCAATAAAAAGAGCATTACACACACTACCATGGATTTGATACATACACGCATGTCGCATATATCCTCTTTTGTTTATTGTTAGTCTATGGTCAAATTGAGAATAGATTAATATTGTAATATACGCAAGACAATAAATATATAACTTAATGAATTGTGGTTGATTTTCAACCACGCGGCGATCACTAGTAATAATTAAAAAGTTAAAGAATATCTTTTCCAACTACAATTCCAAATACATTGTATTCGTCAAAACAAATCAAATCAAATCCAAACTCGAAGCTTTAACTAGTAGCTTTGGAAGAATCTCACTACTTACCTTCTTGCTCCGTCAACAAAGAAGAGTGATGGTTTCAAATATTTATATTGTAGTCCAGATTTCGTACACTTACAAAATTCTAAGTTGATACGACAAATACTATACTGCAGGCTATAATCATCTTCTAAGATTTGATTACATTGTGATCGATTTGATTACATTTGATGACGACACGTTTGACTCCGTTAGTAGTGACCCTACTTGCTGTGCCAACGGTCGCGGGTTCGAGTTCCGCTAGGGGCATTCATTTGTGTGATGAGCACGAATGTTTGTACTCCAGTCATGGCTGTTTATATTTATAATATGTACGTATTTAATGTTATATACATATGTATAGTGCATCAACTATCTTATATCCATAACACAGGTCTCGTAGCTTACCATGGAACTAGATGGTGCTGTGTGTTAATGTCCCAACATATTTATTTATTTTATTATTATTGTTATACAAGAAACTGATAAGGAATAGTAAAGTGACACCATAGACCCATAGAAAATTCTCTTTATATAAGTGGGTGAAAATGCTCCTCCCACTTACCACGTAACACATTTAGAAATTTCATTATTTACTACAAACGATACAAACGAAAATATTATTTTGAAACTTTTTATAATCGTTTGCTAATTCATTTTCCATGCAATTCGTGATTATATCATTTTTAAAGAAATTAAAATTTAACTATTACGAAATACCTCTAAAAATAAAGAGCTTGGAAAAGCATTTCGAAAAACACTGCCTTTACAATTAAGCTATTTTGGATACTCTCAATTATTATTTGTTCTTTCATTACAGCAAACAGAAGGTGGTTTGATTATTTTTGTAATATATAGTCTATGTAGATTCACATTTTACTGATGATTAAAACTAAACTGTTGATTAAAATTAAAACTAAACAAAAAAAATTAAAGAATACAATAACTTTTATTTATCACTTAGAATTCAAATAAATACCACTCGGATAAAAGCTTCATAATATTAACAGCTTTACAATTTATTCAAACATCAACTTCACAGAAATGTTATTATAAACTTCTGTGAATTAATTAAACATAGTTTTTATTAAAGATAAAATTTAAAATTCAATTAGAAGGAAGTAGTAATTATATTTTCAATGATTTTCTTTGAACTAGATAAATATATTATAATACTGCCATATTCAAATAAAGTAATGATTGCGAATAATGGAATAAAATGTAGAAAAATGTTAATCTAATAGTACTTTTAAAAGTCGATGGCGCAGTGGACGCGTGTTTTATTATTTCATGTTATAATAGACCAGACTAGCGACTCACCCTCGCTTCGCTGGGGTTCTTCCCTATGTATGTATATATATATATATATATATATATATATATATATATATATATATATATATATAACGTTTAGCATAGATTTCTCAGAGATAAGATATTTTTTCGCAGTTAAAAGTATCCTGTATGTTGACCCAGATAACCAGCTATCATCATATCAAATTTAATCAAAATCCATCCAGTGGATTTTCCGTGATGCGGTAACAGACAGACAGATAGACAAAAATTCAAAAAACTATAGAATTGGCCTCTGTATCGATAATAGGGTCTGTTTCAATAAGATTTTCCAAAAAATATTTAATGTACAGATTCGGCTTTGTTACAATTTTATTATATGTATAGAAATAGCTTTAAAATAACGTATGGAAGTCTACCCGATTTATTAACATTTATGGTTACTACTCCGCCTTTGGGTAGTATTATGAAAAAATACCTACCTATAGCCTATATAGCCTTTCTTAATAAACAGGCTATCTAATGCAAAAAAATATTCAAATCGGATTAGTAATTCCTGAAATAAGCGGGTTCAAAGAAACAAACAAACAAACTCTGCCTCTTTATAATATTAATATAGATTTCTTATCGTAATGGATACCAGATAGTTGATACACTACACATATATAACTTTAAATACATACATACATATTATAAATATAAATATAAACACCCATGGCTGTGTACAAATATTCGTGTATAAATACTCGAACCCGTGACCGCTGGCACAGCAAGTAGGGTCATTACAAATTGAGCCAAACGTGTCGTTAAACGTCGTCAGTAGTTCTCAGCATTAGAAAAGGTCGCGTTAGCGAAACAAGGGTGGTAGTAACCCACCTCACTAAAGCTCTGTGCGAGTAAGTTCAGTTTATACTATATGTAATGAAATATTATATGTAATGAATATATATCCTTATATATTCATTACATAGATCAACAATAACATGCAAACTCTATTTTATGATCGTACGTTGATACGTAAACCGTACGTCATTAAAACGGTATAATGAAACACCTGCGGTTTTCGTCTTCACGCTGCGGCATAAATGGAAACAGTTATAGTCCCCTTTTCCGTTTCAACTGAATTAAAACGGTTCGGCGAAAAAGAGTTTGGTGTTTATTTATAGACCAAATTAAAACTTTCCATAATGCTTTTAAAACCACGATTGTGAATAAGATGTGTTTATCTCGCTATAATTGTTTTTCATGTTGTAAAGACGTTGACAGTTGATATTGCTTTATTTTGTACTAACAGCCTACCCTGGCTTTATCCGGCTTCATTGAGTTTTCAAACTTAGAATTTGATAATTTCCGAAGCAAATTACCTACGTTTATTTAGAGATTAAACTTAAAAAGGGCTGAAATGTGCATAAAAACAATTCTATAAACGATTATAATTATCAAGTTTTAAGTCAAAAATATTATTTTGTATACAAACTTTGAGACCCCTTTCATGTCTGTAGCGATTGAATTTTAAAAAAAAAAAACATTTTTAGCGGTCACCTACAATATAAAATTTTAGCTTTTCTAGTCAAATCAGGACAGAAGATAGGAGATTCATTTTAAATGAAAAAATAAAAAAAAAAACTAACTTGAATATAAATAATGTTACTTAAAATTTGAATTTTTCTTACAATATACTCTAATAACATTTTGTGGAGATCACTTTTACAGTTTTCTCCCAAAATCTATCTATAATAAGAATCTAGAAAATATTTTATGTAGAGCAAACGCAAACTATAACTATCTTAACTCTACATCTGTAAACAACGAAAAATACTCGTAACTCTAAATTTTAAAGTTAACAAAGTTTAAGCAGCTCCAGTTATTTCCAATTTACTTTCAATAGAAACCAAACCCATGTTATTTAACAAGAACCACAGAGTAAGGGGTGTCAGAATATAATTATCACCTATACAGGCTCTACGCTACATTTTTCCTCACAGAAGAGCTTTATCGTCTCTCTTTGTCCTCGGGTGTCCGTCCGCACAAAGCGGGCGTTGCACAAATAATTATGTGCATACAATTATATTCTAAGCATTTGTTCAGCACACCACCTAACCCCTTCTCACCCCCCATCGTATTTAATTAAAAATTCATCCCTCTTCCAATACACACCTGTAAGAGTGTAAACAGGAAATGTACATTTAATTTACATTATTAATTAAGGACATATTATACAGTCTGATTTATCATAATGTTAAAGCTGGTAAACATTTAAATGTTTTACTTTGTTGTTTTAATCTTTCTTCTCTTCTTGTTTAATAAAGGAAACTGAAAGTTTATTTAAATGGTATTTATTTCAGCGTAATTTCGGATTTTCTTACAGATTAAACTGTAAACCACATCCAGCTGGTAATTTTGTTCTATAAATATTTTTGTTTCAATAGAGTTACAATGTTTGCAAGTTTTACGTTTATTATATACTAGCGACTCACCCTTGCTTTGCTCGGGTTGGTCCCTAATTATAAATATTATGTTCATACACAGGCAACAATTTATCCAGACTTGATTTGCAAATATTAAGATTTAAAACTGAAAACGTTTTTTATAACAAAATAAAAGATATAGCTTTCTATAAGTGAAAAAACTTTTGGAACCGATACAGTAGTAAGTACCTCTTTATTATATTAATATAGACTGGTTATAGCGACTTCGTGCGTGTGTATACAATACTAGCTTTTACCCGCGACTTCGTCCGCGTGGAATAGTGACTTTGCTCGCAGAGCTTTCGGGCGGCGGCCAGCGCCCTCGCTTTGCATCGGGCTGAGAGCGCGCTCACCCATAGTCCGCGTAAAGTTAAATATGTATATTTTAAAACTATGATATCTCCTAAGATATTCATTGAAATCAAATGATGTCAAGGGCAATTTTGTTCAAAATTAAATACTTGTGATGAATAACGTATTTATTTGGATAAGGATTAAGACCATGTTTATAAAAACACCTTCGGAAGTAATGCATTATTTTAGAACAAATTTGATTACCATAAAAAGGGTTATATTGAGTCAACCTTAAAAGATAGACATATGCTTTATTTACTTTTAAAGGGGAACAATTCCGTCATACACTATTTTTGCGTAACTTTAACCGTTTACGCAGCGCACGCGACGGAAGCTCTCAAAAGGAATCATTTTTTCCCGTTTTTGCAACATTTTTCATTTATGCTCCGCTCCTATTGGTCGTAGCTTGATGTTATATAGCCTAAAGCCTTCCTCGATAAGTGGACTATCATACACAAAAAGAATTTTTCAATTCCAACCAGTAGTTCTTGAGATTACTAATAAATAAATAAATAAATAAATAAATAAATTACCGCGTTCAACCAAACAAACAATCAAACAAACTCTTCAGCTTTATAATATTAGTATAGATACATTTCTAATAGAACACAAGATCTTAACACAACGCCTTAAATTTTAAGTAAGCGTTGTGTTTTGATATCCCCCAAATTTAAATTAAAGATTCTAATGCAGAATTTAGACAGTAAATAAAATAAATAAATTTTAGACAATAAGAAGAGCCTCGATAAATGTAATGAATACAGTAGCCCAAATTGTTTTTGTTTCAGGCGCACAGAGGCAGATCAAAATTACGACAAAGATTCAGAATTTATTTGTGAAAGACAAAATATTATATTTACCTAATCTTACTAATATTATAAATGTGAAAATTTTGATATTTCGATGTTTGGATGAATGTTTGTTACTAAATCACGCCAGGACGGCTGAACGGATCTGGATGAAATTCAGCACAAAGATGTATTATAGTCTGGAATAGCACCCATCCTAGAAAAATGTACGGTTCCCGTGGGATAGATTTGTTTTCATTTTTTTAGAGGCGAACCCGAGCGAAGCAAGGGTGAGCCACTAAATAAAAAATATTTTTTCAATATTCAACATATAACTCCGACAAAGCTTAATATGTTTTTGTATAATATAACTAACTACGTACTAAGAAAATTGTGCATATATAATTTACAAGTAATTACTATGTGGCACGAAGTCTTTGGGATCGATTCTCACACGAGACAAATATTAGCATCAAGCAATAAAAAATACTCATCCCGGCAGGTAAGAGAAATTACGGTTTTGCTACAGATCATAATATTATAATACGGTTATTAAATATACGGTTTTGCTTTAATAATTATTTATTGGGATAATCTCGTAAAAGAAAAATTAACCTCAGGTTCACAAATATGTTATATATATAATGAATATATATATATATATATATAGTATATATATATAATATGATGAATATATGTATGTGTATATTATCGTTGATTATCAATAATACTATACACAATGATTATAGACACACCACCAGCCCAGATCAAGCTACGTACAACAACTATATCTAGAAAATCATTATCATCTTCAACTAAATGAAATACGATCACTCATTCCTATCAAAAAAGACATCACATGACTTTGACAAGTGATAGGATAAAAGCTATAATAATTACTAAGATTAAAGCTTTTAATGGTGGAACAGTTAGTTTTGACACAAGTCGGTCAGCCGTCCAGTTACCAAATTGGGTCAACGTTGGTTAACTCACGAATCTTTCGCGATTGCAGACAGAAGTAGGTCGTGATTCCATCAACTTATCAAAATTATCGCTATTCAGCAGAATATAAAAATATCTAGGCGTTGTTTGTGATTTTACAGAGCTTTGTAAAAACGCGATGTTATTTGATTTGGTATTTTCGGATTGGTAACATCTATTTACATGAGATGCGGGACAAGCTCATGAGTTATAAGGTTAAATTACTTCTGAAAAGGAAAAAAGTATCCAATCTATACATATAATAAAAGTGTAACTGACCGCTGTCTGTATATGGAAGATATTTGAGAAAAACTATTATTGGAGGTCTTTATTAAGGCAATAGAACCCAAAACAATATTTTTTAGAATTTTTGTCTGTTCGTCTGTGTGTGCGTTTGTGCTGATCTCAGAAACGGCTTAACTGATTTGGATGCGGTTTTCACGAATGTATTCTGGTAAGCTTTACTTAACGTTTAGTATTTGTTTTATTTCGATTGGTTTATAAATAAAAAAAGTCATTCAATCTAAAGAATCATCCATAAATGAACCCGAGCGAAGCGAGGGTGAGTTGCCAGTTATTAAATAAATTTTCCATAAAAGAAATTGATTATGGATCAATCCATATAGTATTAATATATCCCGTAGTAATTATACAATCTTACAAATATACTACTAAGAACGATTTTAAAATCAATATTCATTAACTTACATATTATTTCAATATAAAATATTCTAACCAGAAGCAGTAAAATTTACAGACCCATTAAGATAGAGGGACATGTAAATTGAATCAAACGTGAAGTATTCTAAATGGTATTGATTCGTCAGAACAATCAACTAGTAAATCAGCGAGCTGATTACGCGATGTCACGCTCAGAGCTCTCAAGTTCCAGTGCCGACCCGTTGTCATTGTACTCCTGTATTAACGACTAAAGCACAAAAGACGTCGGTCGTATATCAAACTAACGTCACGCCAATGTCTTCCTTCCTCAATATAACAGGCTTGCAAGAAATGACTCTTTTTTTTGGCATTCGCTATGGTAAAATTACTAAGGTTTATAGATGAATGTGTCAATTTTGTATGTATGTACAACATACATACAGCAACCTGTTGAAAGTAAATTCTCTTATATGTGAATGAAAGTTCAAGTTAATTAAGAATTGATTGAAACACACATATACCTATATATATATATATATATATATATATATATATATATATATATATATATATATATAATTTTAGATTTGAATTCTTGATTTTAAAAGATCTTCAGGCCTTTTTACGAAAATTGCGCAGATGGAGGGGTACAAAATTTCCCACACTTATAGTTTATATAGAGAAGGAGTGCAGAATGCTAATAATTTTTTTTTAATTATGCATAAAATATACATTAAATCAATAAAAAGAACATTACACACACTACCATGTATTTGACACACACACGCATATTATATACTCCTTGTTTGTTGTTTAAGTCTGTGGTCAAGTTAAGAATAGATTAATATTGTAATATACGCAAGACAATAAATATATAACTTAATGGATTATGGTTGATTTTCAACCACGCGGCGATCACTAGTATAAGATACACCGTAAGCCGTAGGCAGAGTATAAATGTAACAAATATAATATTATTTATATAAAATATAATTTATATAGTTACAAAACTAAAATACATCGGTAACGTCCAATACATTTTATAAAAACATTTTCTAAGTCAATCTTACATCAAACAACACCAGAACAAATATATTAGCCAAGGAAAACTAAACAAAGGAATGTTATTGTTTCTGCCTCCAAGAAATATTTGTTTCCCCTCTGGGTCAGAAAGTTCACTGAAACTTCCCTAATGACTTCTTTTTGAAATAGAAATTTTCCAAGTCGCAATTCGAGTGCCTCTGCTATTCGTTAACAGTGTTTAAGTCTTTTATTGTTCCAAAAGTTTTCATACTAATCGCCTTCGTGCGTTAAATACTTAAAAACGCCGATAAAATGAAAATTTGATGAGAACTTGGGTCCATTTAATCCCTTAATTTCATGGTAAGCATTAACTGAGACTATTAAACTCCCAGATTTTGAAATAGGAATTGAGAAACATGAAAGCTTAACTTCATAAGAAAATTTGCATTATTAAGCTCGTTTTATAACGAATTGTTATAATAATAATCTTAAATTCATACATAACTAGGGACTCACCCTCGCTTCGCTCGGGTTCGTCGCTAGGTACGTTTTAAATGCCAGCGTTAGCCATACGAATTTTAATTTTCTTTTTCGTTATTTTTTTCATTTTTTCTCTTTATTAAAACCTTCCGTGGACCTTAAGGAACATAAGAAAAAAAATTAACTTCAAATTGACTTTTAAGTATTATTACGAATATTTTGTATGGGAATATAGAAAAGTGTTGTTTTTAGACTTTTTCAGGCATATTTTTAAATTTTTCTCTCCGTGAGAACCATCCTCGTACGTCAAGGAATATTATAAAAAAAGAATTAACAAAATCGGTTCAGCTGCTCTCGAGATTTGTGCTTAGCAACACATTCAGCGATTCATTTTTTTATTATAGAATATGTACGAGTATCACTAATAAAAATAATTTCGTTTTAAATGTGTTAAAATAATAATAGTTCTTATGTATTTTATGTTTAATTATTACTTATATATGTACAATCTTTCACCGTGGTGGTTTTAATGGGTAGTCTGTCGCGCTTCTCGCGGCAGGAGTCCCATATACCCCCCCCCCCCCCCCCCCCCCCCCTCCCACGCTCGGGTACCCGTAAAGGAGTTTTCCCAGGAATCAAAAAAAAAGTATGTTCAATCATACAATGTACATATATCTACACTCTAAGTATGTTCAATCATACAATGTACATCTATCTAACTGCCTCGGTGGTGTAGTGGCTAGCATGTACGGCTGCACATCCTGAGGTCCTGGGTTCGAGTCCCGGGTCGGGCCAAGTTTAGTTATTGAGTCTTTCTGTATAGTAAGCCTCAGTAACAGCCCGGAGTTGGGAAGTTGGCGGTGTTTCACCCCCGTGCCTCGGAGAGCACGTAAAGCCGTCGGTCCTGCGCCTTAACTCTCACCGGTCGTGTCGAGTAGTCGTCCCACCGGAGTATGAGAGTGACGGGAATAGGGAGTGCACTTGTGTCTGCGCGTACACTTGTGCACTATAATATCTCCTGCGCAGTTGGCTAGTCTCAATGAGATTGGCCGCCGTGGCCGGAAACGGTCAGGAGGACATTATTTATTATTATGTACATATATCTATCTATACTTAATATTATAAAGAGGATGAGTTTGTTTGTTTGAACGCGCTAATCTCAGGAACTACTATTCCGATTTTAAAAATTATTTTTGCATTACATAGCCTGTTTATTGCGGGAGTCTATAGGCTATATATCATATAATATATATTCTATCTATTCCATACTGACCGCTAAAACGTACCTAGGGACGAACTCGAGCGAAGCGAGATTTAGTCGCTAGTAGATAATAATTACGCACACACTTTTTTGCCAACACGTCCATATATGTATACCCTAAAGTTGATACATCAAAACTGCGAATTTGTTTCATTATTTTCGATTCCCATTGATGTTTTTTTGTTATTAAAGAATATATCATGTAAATATCATATCATATAAATATCATATCATATCAATATCATTAGTCACAATAATGGTAGGAGTTCATCGTGGACTGAAGAATAAATCAAATGGAAACCAATTATTGAAAAACATGCACATTACAATACAATTCAATTCTCTTGGAAATGGCTACAAAGCCATTCAAATTAGAAACCTGCGATTTATAAATTCAAAAACCTAGCATGAAAAGCTTATTATTGATGTAACTACTGTTATTATTAAATACTTTCATTTGTGATAACGCAATTGACACGGTTTTTTACCAAAGGAATAAGGACTGTTACTCAGCATGGCAAGCTTTTTCAATTGAACGCGTATAACTGCTTAGGTAATTTATAAATGCGTATTTAAAATAAGATAGATTTTTCTAAATATATCTTTTTATTTAAGCTAGTACTTATCGAATTACGCTGCTTGAGTGGTAAACATTATGTGTTTTGTGTGTGCAATGAAAATTCTTATAGTTTTTGAGAAATGGTAAATTTTCTGTTGCGAGCTTTGTTAATTTAGGAACCGGTAAAATTCTTTCATACTATGAAAAATGTATTTAAAAATACAAGACTTATTCTAATTGCTGATAAAATAAATGTTGTGCTCACGAATTTCATTTTTGTTTTAACCTAATAAAATGCCTTAACAATATTTTAAGGAAGGTAAGCACGTTAAAATTGAAGTGAAAACTTCTATAGGCAGGTTTGGATGGTGAGTAAATTCATGTAAGTCGTCATCGACATGGTCACGTGACGTGTTAACGCAAACACACAGAGTGATGATAGATGTCAAAAACCAGATAAATGTAAACAGTTTTAATTTACAAATTTTAATTTGAGATCAAACAATTTGAATATCCAAATATAACAACTGCTTGTTTATAGTTTTAAGTTTTCACTTCTGTCGGCAGTCCTCATGACTGCTTTTTTTTTAAGTTTTTATTTGTCCCTTTTTAGTGTAGACAAAGTAGTAGTAAAGTAAGAAAAAAATATTTTTATAAAATATTCACTTAAGCCGCTTAAGCTAATTTGATGCCAATTTTTATATGAAGACTGACAAACTTAAATTCGCTTATATTAGTAACACTACAAATGTTGGCTCCAAAATCCAATTCTAACGTACCTATTAGACTTGTCAAATCAAACAAAATAAGCACAAACTCAATGAATCTCTAATCTGTTGAAGAGTTCCACCTATCCACCTTGTGGTCTTACCATCTAATCAGGTCGACGATACCAAACCACTGCACGATCAACAGAAATAGAACCTCTTGCAAAGTTTCAAGTCAATATGACAATTATAAGAAATAGGCAAAATTTTCATTAACCACTTGAACCCCGCTGGTGCCTATGGGCACCACTACCGGCGTTACCGTTAAACCCCGCTGGTACCCATAAGCACCACCTCGCCCGCTGCAATTTTATCACTTATTACACGACGAAATTAGTTTATTTTATGCCAAATGAGTGATACACGCAAACTTTGAAGTTTTATCAATTATATAATAAAATAAAATTTTAATTAAATGCCGACAACGTTAAAAACAAACGCGTTAAAAATTGTTTAAATTTCAAGTGAAGAGCGCGCGGTTCGCTATTGTTTTTGTGTAATTTAAAATATTTAAACTAGTGAATTTGTGCCGTAAACGTATAAATATTTATTGTTAGTATTCTTTGCCACCATTGAGATACTAATAAGTTTATAATCACGTTATAAAATTAGTTTTTTGGTCCAACGAATTTTGATGTATAAAATTCGTAAAAAAAGTCGCCATTTTACAACATGAATTTTGACTATTAATCATTGATTTGGTGCCTGATAAAGGTAAATCACTAAAGAAAAACTAATATAATTTCATATTTTCAGTTGTTTGTAGCATATTTCAATATTTTTATTGTATAAAATATGTTTATTTACAAATAATACCTATGAGCTGTCAAATTTGACATATTTGAACTCTCATCAAAGACCAGTTAGACATTGACACATGTCGATAAAAGATAGATGGAAGGCTGAAGAATGAAATTCGCTACTTTTTACCGCGGGAGACTATCTTGTTCCCACTGGAAAACAAGTTATATCTATTTCATACTAACCGTTAAAACGTATTTAGTGACGAACCTGAGCGAAGCGAGGGTGAGTCGCTAGTCTGAAATAACATAAGCGTTCCCTGACTGCCTCGTCGGTCTAATTGTACTGTAAAAAGCTTTAGTAGTAGGGTATATTATTGAGTTGATCTACTGGGAAATACGCAGTAATAATAGTTTAGAAAAGCACTAAGTAATTTGCAAAACGCCCGCTTCATGTTACGTGGGACTTCAAAAACATAGTTGGCAAAAAAATATATACGTATTAAACTTGTGTCTATCATTTAAGTAACGTAACTATTCATGGTTACTTCGAATATTGGCGAGGTATTATACGGGCATTTATTTTTACGAGTAATTAAAGTCTTCTTTGACTATCTAAATGATTCCCTAGATTAGAGGAAAAGATAATAAAAGGGTTGGAAATCCTGGAGAACAGCCAATTTCTTTAAAAAAATCTTTGAATCAATAAATATTATGTTCATCTAAATATTGTACTTATTGTGTTTTTCACATTGTTTAACACAATGAATAAACTGAAACTAAAAGAGCCATATTATTGAAATTCTCATTCTCAAATTATTATTTTAAAAATAGCAAGATAGGAGTGCCAGTACATGGAACTAGTGAAAAATAATATTTAAGGTACCATATAAGTGGTATAAATTTTTAAATTGAGATAGATATTTCTCTTTTTATTAATTAATATTTAATTAATATATTATGTTACTTTTTCGTAATATATTATTAAGAGCTTGCGTGCCAGAACTTTTACTCTCGCATTTATTAAATTTTTTATAATAATTTTATTTGCTATATTTTTATGAAAATTATATTTTATGTAATAATTTTGAATCTAATTTGTCCAAAAAAAAATACATTATTTTATTGCACTTATTTTGATTTTTTAAATACTTATTTTTTATTGTTATAAATAAATATAAAAATTGTAATTGTGTTTGTGTTTGTGTTTAATGGTTCACGAAAATAATCGATAATTTTTAGTGTTGTGGGGTATAGCATCACTATGCACCAAAATATTATCAGTACATACCTACTACATACATTATTACAGTCAACTTCACATGTTTAAATGTTTAATTTTTTGAATAAAAAGTGTTAAGTTTTCATGTATATGATAATATTTAGCTTGTTCTTTTATAATTTGAGCTAAATTTATATACAGAAACGTTAATTACAATACAACACGAGCGTCTATAAAAATAACCTCAATTTTTGTATGTTTTAAGAAAACCATCCGAAATTTGATTACAGTGGCTTATTTTCAAGATTTATTTGCGAATATTTGTAAAGCAAGGACTGTTATATATTTTAGTATCAGTTTTATAATGAATCCACCTACTATAACTCGGATGATTGATTTGAAAATTGCGCGATGAGCTGCGCAAATACAACGAAAGAGCTATAAAGTTTTGAATTTGATTGTAACTAACAATTAATATAAATAAATCAAGAAATGGTTTTGAGCGATTACATGTTTATTCATAAAACAGTGTTTCAAATTTAATGTAAGTTTAAACCGTGGTATTGTCAGAAATCAATATATTACAACAACTACTACATTTTCAACTAACACTGATATATTGTCAGCTTATTTATAATTCATCAATAGTTTAAAGTGTATTTTGTATATTGTCATAAATGCTCATATTATTTAAAAACCCAAAACAGCTTATATATTTTAAATCGGTGCTATATTATTTGAATTAAGAGTGTTTTTTAAATCATGGTTGTATCGGGGGAAAATGACGCGCGGGCTCGGTGTTTAACGGGTGTTGCATGTCAAAAAGCGCGGGGTTCAAGTGGTTAACTAATGTTCCACCCTTAGGATTTTTTTTTTTCAAATTTCAATGGAACCAAAATTGAAGTATTCACGTTCAAACAAAACAAAAGTTGTCCAAATCGGTTAAAAATGACGAAGTTTTGAGTTAACAAACATAAAAAAAAACATACAGCCGAAATGAGAACCTCCTCCTTTTTCAAAAAACCAATTGAAAAACACGAGAAAAATATAGTATTCCTATTGTAACCCAGCATATTTAAAAAAATATTATATATATTCAAATGTAAACCTTATGCCACTCCTACAAAAAAAACGTGTGTATGTACTTATGTACGCACGTAAGGGCGGTCCCTCACAGGGAGCATTCGCCTGTATTGTAACAGTCCAGATTCAAGCATACGTAAATGAACGAGAAAAACTGAGCATTACATTGCGCAACCTGTAAAAATACAATTTGTAACATTACATCAGTGAGAGAGAAGAGCCGAACATTACAATGCACAACATGTAATGATATAATTTGTAACATCGTGATACAATGTGTAACGCATCTATATTTGTTTGATTATTTGTTCGTTTCTTTTGCTTTTTTACCTAAATAACATGAGCGACATCATCAATATTACCGCGCTCAATGTGATCGCTTCGCCCGACATTGTAAAAACAACTGACTTGACTGCAGGTAAATACTCAAAATCGAATCTTAAATTGTTACGTTACAGGCGAATGCTCCTCATTCAGTGGGGCAGTACTGTAACGTAATGCTCAACATCGAATCTAAATTGTTACATTACAGGCGAATGCTACTGGTAAGGGACCGCCCTTAAGAAGTTATAATTCTATGGCGTAACAGAGCAAAAATAGCTAAAGATTTCATCCCGTATGTCACAACACTCTGCTTATAAAAGGAATGCAGCTAACTTCATCATGTCGCTTTCAGCTAACTTCATCATATCGCTTTTTGGCTGTCGGTGTGTGCGCACATCGTCAAAATTTTACTCTCATATTTTTTTCCAAATGTGCTGAAAGAAATATAACTTCAATTAATGCGAATCTTATGACACTTCATACTAATATGCACATACGTATGTTTGTGTATATATATATATATACCCGAAAATCATTACTGTGACAGTCGTATAAAATCTATAGTATGATATAAGTAAAGGGCTTTCACGTTGTCTGTAAGACGTCCACATCGGTACTTCCATATCAGATTGAGTTTTATTGTAATCTATCCTATTATGGCAGTACCATAGATAACATAGCACTATCCTAGGAGTACTACTTTATTAAAATTATTTTGTATATTCCAATTTATGGTCACTTGGATTTTTTGTTATTAATAATAATTATTCGTCCACTTTCACTTCATTTGAATAAAAATAATTGTAAAACCCTGTATCCTTTTGAATTTCAATTTTATTTTCACATATGTCAAAAGAATTGCCTTTGAAAATCAGTCCGATGGTTAGCTACAAAAAGATTTCGCATTTTAGACCCACATTGGGCGCCATTCTGAGCCGGGATTATCGAGAAGTCACAAAGGACACAAAAGGCAGTTTATCAAAGCACGTTTGACTGGATATCTTCCTTTCACAAGTTCGCTTGCGAGGTTAAACCAAACTTGGCCTACTGAGGCCCATACACGTCTTTGTAGATTGTAACAATGGCTCACAGACACCAGGATACGAGTCACGTACGACGAGGATATGGAAAAATTTCTTAATCTGAATTTTTGACTTTATCAGATATTGGCATGTCTCATCGTAGAACTCTCGCATACATAAATAAATATCAGCTTTGTTTAAAGTTTTAAATTATGCAAACATATGTCTAACACTAACTAGATGCATATTTAACCCACACTGTCCCTTTTAAAAATTACTAGCACAACAGTTTTTAGACTATATTAAGTTTTTTTTATAAAAGATGAAATATTTATTATCACCAAGTATTTATATATTTTTTCAAATAACTATAAATGTGAACTTAAGAAAATTTATAATAATAGTTTTATAGTATTAATATCAAATTTAATGTCAATATCTGGGGATGACATTTAATTTGATATAATAGAAAGGTTTGCGTGGATTTTTTTCATTAAGCTTTCAGATATTTTAATTGGTTTTTCAAGTCTGATCCAATGAGATTGTATTGCATAATTGAGATGCAGATGGGTGTCGGGATGAAATCGCTTCGTGAATTCTTCAAAGAGTGCTTAATTAGCGTTTCAAGAAGAAATTAATGAGCTGAGTCGACTAGTCACCGGACGCGTTCTTGTTGCAAATCATGATTCGTTTGAAATTTTCTTACTCTATCATTTCAATTAAGATGTTTGAAAAGTTTTATTTAACTTAATAATGGTAGCATATTTATGAAAATTTTAATGTTTCATTCATGATAAGATAATTACATGAATGACAATAAATGTATTTAAACAATAATAAATATAGTTATGTACCGTCATAATAAATTCTTAAATCTATACGTGTAATAAAATTCTAACTGATTGAAATTTGTATATTAAATATTTTTAGAAAATCTTATTGAAATAGTCATTATTATCGATAAAGATTTCTCAGAGATAAGATATTTTCCCGCAGTAAAAACTATCTTGTATGTTGACCCGGATAACCAGCTATCATCATACCAAATTTCATGAAAATCCCTCCAGTGGGTTTTCCGTGATACGGTCGTAGACAGACAGACAAAAATTCTAAAAGCTATAGATTCGGCCTCTGTATGAACAATAATGTCTATTTCAATAAGATTTTCCAAAAAATATTTAATGTACAGATTCGGCTTGGTTACAATTTTATTATATGTATAGATAAATGTACCCCACAATTCTTACGAATAACTGATCCAGTCTATGGATTATTTATCAGTTAAACCTACGAGTATATATAATGCATGAATGTAACACATGCTCAATTCACATCACTTCAGTGAATTAAATTATTACGTAATGTATTAATGAGAACAATCGTCACGCATATATTGTCTAAAAAGGACTGCCTACTACGTCATACTTTAATGAGCTGATTTTTGTATTATTCATAAAGATTTAAGCCTGTAATGGCTCAACCCAATTTAAGGCTGTGTTTGCTTAAATAATTTGATACTAATTATTGCTACCGGTTTTGTTCGCGTGATAAGTTAAGGTGGTTATCAAATGTAGCCTGTATCCGTCCCTAGGATGCAATTTATGTCCTTGCCAAATTTTATTGATATTTGTCCATCAGTTTAAGCTTAAAAAAGTAAAAGACTGATAATACTTTTTTTTACTTTACGCGAATATTTGACATTTTAAACAAAACTATATTTTTGGATTTTTTCGCGGATTTATTTTACTTTTTGGTTCCCAACGTTTCGAATGCTCTACAGCAACCTCGGTACAGTCTCTGCCGTGACCAGGTGAATGAATTACTTTCACATTTATAAGATCAGTATGGACAGTATGGATGTTAATAATATTGATTATTTTTACCATATTTACCATATATATATATATATATATATATATATATATATATATATATATATATATATATATATATATATATATATATTATGCTATACTAAGTCTTAAAACGTACCTAGGGACTAACCCAAGCGAAGCGAGGGTGAGTCGCTAGTAGATATACGTTCCCGCTCGCTTTGCGTTCTTTAAATAACTTCTTGCTACAATCTACTGTCCCACGGGATCAACTCATCTGGATATAAAGTCATTTTTTACTCTGTAATCTATAGACTCTTTCCATTAAAAAAATAAATATAAAATAATAATTTTTATTCAAATCGACTTTTACAAACAGACACTTGAATATTTCTAGTTTCTTACTTGAAATAACAATCAGTATTGCAAGTCCTTGAGGAAGCACCAGCTCCGAAAGCTGTAATGCAAAAACCAACGAGAAACTTAACAAGAGCTCTTTTAAAAATATATCGATCGACCCATTCGGTATCAAAGGACGACAAACAAACAAATCCACAAATAATTAAAACAAATCTATGACATTCACGCGTAAAATGAGAAAGGCATTGATTGTATGGTGGTTACTATCCTCCCGAGCTCCGCAACTTCCATATTTTATTTCTCAAGAGTAATTAAGCTGTTTATTTTATGGAATTATGAATTGTAAATTGAAATTACCATAATACACAGTATTGTTCTGTATTCATAGAGGAATATTTGTACATTAGTTGGTATTATATCTGAATAAACTGTTTATCTCGCCACTGTAGCGCATTTTCGGTTTAAATTATTGCGTTAAAATAATGAATAATGGATACATTATGACTTCACGAGAATTACATTGCAAATATATAAACAAAAATAAGAATATTATGCCACTTATTAAAAATTCAGTGTTTTTCTTGGACTTATCCATATTATTAATATTAAGAGTATATATATATTATGTGAAAATAACTCTGTTATCTTTCCACGCTTAGACCGTTTAACAGAACGTCAGGAACGTCAATAATCAAAATAAATCCACGAAAACATACAAAAAGATTAATTTAAAAGGATCAAGCATTTATAATATTATCGAACTCAATGAAACTCAAAAAATCATAATGGAAGAAGCGTGTAAAGTGAAAAATCGTACTTGTAGCTCTTGGCTTTCTATATGTGAACGTAAAAGCACGAAAATATATACCTAATAAGAAAATAGTACGTTGTCTATGTATAGGTATATAGGTAAAAACAAAACAGTTTAATAAATTTTTCTTTGTTTGTCCACCGATTAACTTTTTCTATTTTTTTTATAGAGCTTTAGTTTTACATTGAAGTTATACTTCATTTGGCACGTTTTGAAAAAGTTATGAGTTTAAAATTTTTACGATGCGCGCACACACAAGCAGTCAAAAAGCGATATGATAAAGTTAGGTGAAAGCGACATGATGAAGTTAGCTGCATTCCTTTTACAAACAGAGTTGTGACATACGGTATGAAATCTTTAGCTATTTTTATTGTGTTACGCCAACGAAGTATAACTTCTTACGTGCTTACATAAGTACACACACCCGTTTTATTATATACCTACAGATATTTAAATTCTATTCATATATGTAGGTATTCCTCAAATTTTCAGTAATGATAATAAGTAATAGTTAAAAGCCAAAACAAAATATGTTAAAACTCACAATTAAGACGGTATTTTTATTTATCTGATGCAAGTCACATTTATAAATGTTCATAAATTTTATTATATGAAGCAAATAAAAGTGAATGCTGACTAAATAAAAATTTACACTCATATAAAACCGCTTCCAGCTAGTTGTAAAAATCTATACTAATATTATAAAGAGGCAGAGTTTTTGTTTGTTTGAACGCGCTAATCTCAGGAACTATTAATCCGATTTGAAAAATTATTTTTGCTTTAAATAGCCCGTCTCTTGAGGAAGGCTATATATCATCATGCTACTACCCAAGGGAGCGGAGAATATAATATCTATTCCATACTAACCTTTAAAATGTACGTAGGCACAAACTCAAGCGAAGCAAGGGTGAGCCGATATACTAGATATTAAAGAAAAATCTTTTGTTGATTACGTTCACACGTCATAAATATGTATGTAAATATGTACGTATGTAAATCTGTAGTAAACTATTATCGTTCAAAGGACATTTTTGCTTCGTATTAAATTGTTTCATTTTCTTTTCACTACATTTAATGCATTCTTTATTAGTCGTAAATGCAAATTTTTAATTTTACGACAAAGTCTAGACTGCGTTTTACGTTTAAAGAAATTTTTATTCTATCTGCGTGTATAGTTTTATGAGATCGTTTTAAGAAAATGCAAAGCTTACCAAAATTATGGGAACCTAAATTTTTATTCCAAGCTTTAAATTTCAGCTGAAAATGTAATATATTATATGCTTATTTTTACTATTCGTATGTTATAAAACTACGATTGTAATAAAACGATATACATAAGTGTAAAAAGAGCGAAAATAAGAGTCCCAGATGTAAATTTAAGAAAAAGTAGGAAAAATAGATAAATTAAAAGTAAGTACAATGATATTTTAGCGATCATAATAAAGATTAGCGAAGTAATAGTTTACGACATCGTTTTATATCAGGTTATGGATTCCCTCTCGCTTCGCTTAACTACATCGTGTTTTCATTTATAATATTATTATGTCTTAAGGTTTATATAGACATATTATTAGTACTTGTTACTTATTACATTTTGCTACACTAAAGTAAACCAATTGATTTCTTTTCATGTTGAAAATTCATTTCGATAGGTTCCATTATAATGGAATCGTCAAATTCAAACTGTAATAAATTAAATTTGGGGCTTTTTAATCGAACTTTAAGATTTTTTTTAAATCTTATAGTTCGAAATCGAAAAAGGAAGATCACATTAAAAATTAGTGAAGGATTTAGGGAGGAGTGGGGGGGGGGAGTGGGTAGCCACACAAGAGTTCCATAGAACCTTCTGGCTTCATCGTTAGTTTGGTTCGATGCAAAAAAATAATTTATTGCCATTCCGATTTCACATACTTATATTTTCAGTCAATTGATACTTAAATAATATTAGAAGTCGAATAAAATCGACGATATTATAGTTAAAAGAAGAAGATAAGAAGATAAAGAAGTTGATACTCGTAAAAACCTTTGCTGGGAAATGACGTCAATTTGTTCATACCTTTGCTTTTGCTGTGTGAATAAAGAAAAAATCGACACATATCTTCCACATAGGTACTTGCATATCTCTAAAAAAAGATAAATAAATTAAACAATAGTAAAAGTTATTAAATCTGCATTCAGAATGTTACTCGCGTAAAAGAAGTGATTTACATTTTACGAAAGTATTTTGTTTTATACTGTACAAGGTACATCAATATTGGCTTATGCAATTTTCATTTTGTAGCTACTACAGGATTTATTTGTAAATCCAAAATCCCGTTGCTTAATTACATATTCATATAAAATTTTAGGACGCATGTTCGAAAAACCACTCGCAAACCGCAACGTAACTCCATAGTGAATAATTTTGTGTACAGTCTACACCATACATTATATATGTATAACGTATAGACAATTATAGTAAACGGCCCCGTTCTCTCGTGCTACGAAACGTGCGATGCATACCATGTATGCAATTACACATATAATTTTATTTCATAAATACTTTTTGATAAAATTGGTTTAAGAGCGGGTCATTTATGGCCTCCAGTTTAAGTCTACGTTGTATTGCGTAACTTCATTTGAAGAACCTAAACGAACTACTGTAAATACACGCGCCTGTACGTGTGTACGTCTGGACGGATTTGGATGTTTATTACACAAAAAGACTATGGAGTACCACATAGACTATTATTAAGCACTCGAGCAGAGCAAGGGTAAGTCGCTAGTATTAAAATAATAAATTTAGTTAAAAACGGTAAAAATGCGTTTACTTTTCTCCTGAATCTATCATTGTGTGTTATATTGAACTAATCCTTCATAGTATAGAAACGTTTTATTTTATTCGAAAACTCGTGCTGTTGGAATTCGTTTGATGAATAAGAACGCCTCAGTTCCAACAACAATCACTCTCCTTCCTCTAAAGAGGTTCATCTTCAGAGGAGAGGCGCCATGAATATTGTGAGGTATATGGCCATAATTATATAAACTATAGTGCTACGTATCTTTAGACAGGCCATATGATAATTTCCCACCTTTATTGTTAGAAAAAAAAATCAGCCCACATTCAAAAAGTTTATAAATATTATTTGAAGAGTAAACATCCACCTGCTGATTTCGTTAACAGATCACTTCGATGATTGCAAATTAATTTATTGTCTTCTAAATAACATACGCTAACAATTTCAACTAAACAATCGAGTAGAAGGGTTAAATGAAATTCTTAGATTTGTTAACATACTTAGTTACTTTGTTGTATACAGGTAAAGCCAATAAAAGCATTTAATAAGATAATGTTTCTATACCACTTTAAAAATATCTTTAACGTCCCTCAAGAAACCATCATCAGAGTAAATTCGCAAGTTTCAGAGGTCATATAAACAGATATACACTATTCCGAAATATTTACTTATAGAATAGTATAGCTTTGAATCTACATATGTTATTTCATTGAAACTTGAACTAGTTTCAACTTAACAGAAGCAGAATTTTAAATCTTGAATTTTTTTATACCATAGTCTTTTTTGAAAAAATAAATAAAATAAATATATTGAGACATTAACACACAGCACCATCTAGTTCCATGATAAGCTACGAGGCTTGTGTTATAGATACCAGATAGTTGATACACTACACTTATATAACTTTAAATACATACATATTATTATAAATATAAACACCCATGACTGGAGTACAAACATTCATGCTTATTACACAAATGAATGCCCCTAGCGGGACTCGAACCCGCAACCGCTGGCACAGCAAGCAAGGTTCACTACAAACTGAGCTAAAGTGTCGTCAAAAATGTATTTATTGTATTACAGTAAACGTAATTATTATATGAGTTTATAGGTAACAATTAAATTTTTACAGCTTTCAGGCATGCAAGTGAAGTACAAATAAAACCCAGAAACTAGTGGCAGGTAGTTGGCAAAACAATTCCAATTGACAGACATCTACGTCGCCTCGTCTCTTCGAATAGCTGATAAATGTTGCAGTAACAAATTAAATATTTAAAAATTAACTCGAAAATTGGAATGTAATCTTTTAAGTTAGTTTGAATCTAATATATTTAAACGAGCAAATCTTGTATATTTATTTATATTTTTATTTATTTATTTATACCGGCGATCTCGGAAACGGCTCTAACGATTTCGCAGAAATTTGGTATGTGGGGGTTTTCGGGGGCGAAAAATCTAGATTAGTCTTATGTCTGGGAAAACGCGTATTTTTGAGTTTTGATGTGGTTTTCTTTCGCATTATTCCACGCAGAATATGGTCAAAAATTTCTTACACTTAGGCATAAGCATCGTGGTCAAGTGACCAAGGTACAAAATTAACAATCACAGGTGTCCGAGTTCGAATCCCGACCGGATACAAAGTTTTATTTTATTTTTTTGTATTTGTTCAATTTTTTAGTTTTTTTTTTTTAATTAAAAAACATGATATAACAAAAAAGAACTCTGAGCGAAGCTCGGTCGCATAGGTACTATATTTTTATGAACACTGTTAAATAAAAGTTAGTCCGAAATATAATTATAATACTAAAAATTTAAATGTAAAGTCGAAAAACCCACAAACCACAATGCACTCGTCACTTTAGAGAGTATAGTTTTGTGTACACACAACGTTAAATGTACTCGCGAATGGACAATTACGGTAAACGGTCCATTTCTCTCTTGCCACATAACTTGCTATGCATCACATGCACGTATTCAGTTTTTGTGTAAAAAACGGGAAATTGCATTCGTGAAAAAGATTTCATCGCCATAAAATTTTAGCCATTACTATGAATTAAAACATATAGAGTAGAATATTTTAGACAACATAAAAATATTATTACTTTTATTCTTAAAATGATAATAATACAGTTTTTAATATTTAAAACACATGTTGTTATGATTGGAAGATGGAGATTGGAAAAGTGAACTATCTCATATTTTACGAAGAGAAATTTAATATAAAGACAAAAACAAAACATAAAAATAATAATCCAGCATTGTTCAGATTTTTAAAGTCCCTCTACAAGGCCTTCCTTACATGGTCCTTCCCTAAATGGAGGATCAGATTATAGTCTCACCTCGTTGACCAAGTGCGGGTTGGCGGTATATGTTTTAGACATATAGTTAGATTCTCAGACATTCAAGTTTATTTTATTTATTAGCAAGAGGTAATAATAATATTTAAAATGATTCATGCATAAAATTATCAGAGTTGCGAGTTTGAACCCGCTTAATTTTTTAATCGAGCATGTTGGTACTGGGCTTCCACCGCCTAACAATCCATCATTAATGTCAATATTTAAACCCACTGAAAAATAAACAATAATTTATTAATAACCACATCCTTCTGGCTTACATTAAATAACTTTAAAAGCCTTTTGGCTTTGTAATGGTAACTTCAATCAGATTACAGAAGTAAAATGCACTAATAAATGAAAAAGAAATATACAAAGTCAAATGTACAAAGTATTTATACTAATATTATAAAGAGGCAGAGTTTGTTTGTTTGTTTGGTTTGTTTGTTTGTTTGAACGCGTTATTCTCAGGAACTATTAATCTAATTTGAAAAAATCTTTTTGCATTAGATAGCTCATTCATTGAAGAAGGTTTATAGACTATATATCATCATGCTACTACCCAAGAGAGTGGAGTAGAATTGATTGACGCAGGCAAAACCGGGGACACAGCTAGTAATAATATAATAATATATTAAATGAAATATTTTTACTTAACGTTATTTATTTAGAATTGCGAATTTTTCTCAATCCAGTGGCTTACTGGAACGAATTCAATAAAAGGCATAAAGAGTTTACATAAAACTGATTTATTTTAAATTGATATGATAATTAATAAAAACATAACTTAAAATTTAGTATATTTAAAGCTATCAGCAATGAAAAGTTTTTCAGGAATGAAGTTTTATATATCAATTCACTCAGTGTATGGATTAGAGACAATATACTGTATTAATTTCTCCTTTGTAATCTTATCTTATTACATCGCGGACAAAGTCAAGAATTTTACTACAGTATTAATATTTCAGAGCATATTAAGCAAACTCGAACAAAACAGAAACCTTCAACTAAGGGACGTACCGTTTTTATAATTCACAAATTTAACTGTCGAGAGACTAAAACAGCTTAAACAATGAAGATAAATTCAGGAAATACCGCGATGCTAGAGGTAATGTATTCTAATATGAAAGTTTCCCGTGAAGAAGATTGTAATAAAATACTCAAATGGTACGAAGTATAATATTTTCGAAACATATTCCATTGTAATGATTTAATTTTTTGATAAATTTAGTAGTTTGTTTCCTACAACCAAACTTAGAGAAAAATACTTATGTACTTTTGTGTATTTTTATATATTACATAAGTCGTGTATTTAATTTTCACTGGCTGTATAAAAATGTATCGCTCTTTAAAACTTACGCATGCTTTGGAATTCAAAGATTCAATACGCAATGTGAATCAGTCAGTCTTTAAGAATTTTTATAAAAAATGCCGAACTAACAAGTATTTTTGGCTAATCAAATTATTTTTACAAAAATCTAATATTGAAATTTTAGATTTTATCAAAATAAGACTTCTTAATCTTTTATCTTTTCTATCGCGGTATACTCGATAGCTACTTGACTGGGTTAAAAAAAGGTTTTATTCTGCTCGAGTAAGAACCAAAGATCGGTCTTAAGATAACTCCCGTACAAAGCGTGGGCGACATTCAGTACGTAATAAACGTTTTAATAATTAATGTATTTCAAAAACTAGATCTTTTATATGAAATAATATTTTGATGATAATCATAATGACGACAATTCTGACGACACGTTTAGCTCAGTTTGTAGTGACCCTCCTTTCTGTGCCAGCGGTCGCGGGTTCGAGTCCCGCTGGGGCATTCATTTGTGTGACGAGCGCGAATGCTTGTACTCCAGTCACGGGTGTTTATATTTATAATATGTATGTGTTTAAGATGGTGCTGTGTGTTAATTTTCCAACATATTTATTTATTATTATAATATATACTAATATTATAAAGAGACGGAGTTTGTTTGTTTGAAAGCGCTAATCTCAGAAACTACTAATCCAATTTGAAAAGTTTTTTTGCATTAGTTAGCCCGCTTATTGAGAAAAGCTATAGGCTATATATCGTAAAGTATATAGCCTATCTATTCCATACTTACAGTTAAAATGTACCTACGGAAGAACCGAGGGGGAATCGCTAGTAGAATATAATCATATAATTTTATTTAAAGACATACGTATGTACATATATAATTAAGATTTATATAATTATATGAGCATTTGTAATACGTAATATACGAGCTTGATTAAATTAAGAGCTCTTACTATAATAAGTTAACATCCTATTAATATTTGAAGGCTAAAGCTTTTTTCTTCTTGAAATGTGCTTATGGTATTTCGTCACGACTTGTAATCGATAGTAACTGCACCATTCGGTTGTAGCAGAGAATACGTTTGCTAAAGATTTTCAGTGAAGGATTCAATACAAAGAGCATATACATATATATACATATAATAAAAGTGTAATTGATCGCTGTCTGTACATGGAAGATATTTGGGAAAAACTATTATTAGGGGTTTTTATTAACGCAATAGAACCCAAAACAATGATTTTTAAAAATGTTGTTTGTTTGTCTTTTTATCTGTGCGTTTGTGCGCATAATCTCATAAACGGCTTAACCGATTTGGATGCGGCTTTCACTAATATATTGTGGTAAGCTTCACTTAACATTTAGTAGGTATTTGTTTTATTTCAATCGGATCATAAATAAAAAAGTTATGTCTATTTAAAGAATCACCTAGCGACGAACCCAAGCGAAGCGAGGACGAGTCGCTAATACATATGTAATATACACAATTTCTGTAAATATATAAAACGTCATTGTATATGTGGTTTTTAAAGAAATCAATAATTTATAATATGCAAATCCTCTTAGAATAATTTGATGTAGACTTTTCGCTTTAATCACGGCTGCGCGAGCGGATGATAAGTTAATGGAAATATATTATGAATATCTCTTCCATTAATTAATTAAAGGAAATGAAGTTTTACTTTATTGAAACTTAAAATAAAAGTTTGCTTTAATATATGTTTTTTTTTTTGTAAAATATTCTTACTATATCTAATACTAGCGACTCACCCTCACTTCGCTCGGGTTCATCGCTAGCTTGCGTCCCAATACAAACTTTTATCCCCATTTTCACCCCCTTAAGGGATGTTCTCCGGGATAAAAAGTATCTTATGACCTTTGCAATATCTCACCCACAAACTCACAAAATATCTCTTTATAATATTAGTATAGACAAATGTTTAAAAATTTTGAAACATATTCGATAAAAACAATTGTGTTTTTGACGCTAAATTCGAAATCTATCTCGTAGCTGCGTCTTTAGTTCAACTGAATAGTACTATATCATACATTTGCAACGTTTACAATCGATTTGACAAAAGTAGTTAAAAATCGAATTTTCAGATTCTGATACTTTATTAGTTACGTAAGTGATTTTTAACATTACTTGTTACATAAGGAATATTGAAAATAATAAGAAGAACTAAAATATTAATGAAATATTTAGGTCCTTTTATTGGAGAGTTTGTAACCGTTATTCCGTTTTTATGTTGATCAAGAATAATTATGCAACCTAAGAATGTTATTTTTCATACATATGTATATGGCGTACATTATTTTATTCAATTCTTTTGTAGATGTCAGAAAACATAAAAGTTGATTACAGATTACTTCGTCATGTTACGTAGTATGGAGACTCCTTTTCATTCTTTTAGATGTTATATTATAAAAACTTAAAAAAAAACCGACTTCCAGGCACTGAAAAGTAAAAAATAACTAAACAGGGGTTTTCATTTAGAATAGATATCTAATCAGATATTTTCGAAGTCGGTGCCAACCAATACAAATCAAAGCACACCGACTGTGTGTGTGTATGTATGTTATATGTACGCACGTAAGAAGTTATACCTACTTCTTTGGCGTAACAGAATAAAAATAGCTAAAGATTTCATCTCGAATGTCACAACTCTCTGTTTTTTAAAAGGAATGCAGCTACCTTCATCATGTCGCTTTTTGGCTGTCGGTACGCACGCATCACAAAAATTTTACTCTCATAATTTTTCCAAACATGCCAAAAAAAGGTATAACTTCGAAAATATTTTTTTATAGTTTAAGCAAACGCTAACGAATTTATATTAGAAGAAAAATCATCTATAACAAAACTACTGACCTATGACCCTCATGACGTTACAATTTGACTCACATTAGAATCGGGTTTAAAGTGACGGGTAACAAAGCGCGGTGACCTCTGGTACTACCGCGCCGTTTTTCACACGTCACCTTTAGCCACGTCATTTGTACTAGTCCTTCATGAAACTAACAAAATTTGGGATGTGTTTAGCTAACTTTTGAACGTTGCTAACTAGAATAGAATGAAACTTTATTTCCAATATACTGTACTTTAAAAAAATACTAAAAATAGGGCAAATTCGAGTCTTACTCGCACATCGAGGGTTCTGTTGTATGAAATATTAAATTTATCATATGTTCAAAGTATAGTTTATTTCCCATTGTTAAGGAAAAAATATTTTTCTACCAACCAAAATACTCATTTTACATTTCCGAGCATGGTGCCGAAAATATCCCATAACCAAAAACTACTCAATGTATTTTATTCAAAATATTTTTCGTTGAATGGGTTTTGAAAACACAACAGAATTTTTGACAATATAATTTAAAAAAACGAAATAGATTGTTACACAATGTTAATGACATTAGAAGCATTTAATTTGGCAACTATTAGCTTGAACCAAAAAGTGACTTCAACGATGAAATCTTAAAAACCTATCTGAATAGGTATCGTTGAAATACCTCAAAAACTTAAATAAATTAAAATATTTTACTTTTCAATTGCATATATAAGTTCCACGCCTGTTTTCGTAATTTCACCGCAGAGTTGTGTAGCGGTTAACATGAGGTATCTATTTATCTAATTTCAGTCATGTACCTGCAATAGTCTCCGAATAATATGACTGCGACATACGGACATGACGAAAAATAAAAATTGCTATACAAATTTTAATCTTTATTTGCGATTAAAAAGCGCGGTGTTAGAAACCAGCAATCAATACGTTTTACAATAATGGTGGAAAGCAGCGAACAGGAAAAGGTCGAAGTGTCTCTCTCTATATATTTTATTATCATTTGAATTGGTATATAGAGTAAGATTATTACTATTGAAATAAGTAAGGTTGTATATTAAGTACTTTTTGCCTTTAGGCTTATTTACTCAAATATTAAATTAACGGTGCGTATTTATTTACGACAGCCGCAGAAGGTCTAAGAGCAATTCTGAAGTTATTACCTTAACGTATTTTATTAAATAAGTCGATCGTGACCCAATCAATATATTAGTATAAAATCTGCAACTTTATCCTAAATATAATTTTCAAATAGCATTTCGATCTCATCCAAAATTACACTAAAATTTAACAATATTCTAACGCAGAATGTCAGTAAAGTTATACAGTATTATTGATATTCGCCATTTCCTCCTCAAATGTGCGTAAAGCGTCTGCAGGGAATAGCTCCGGCAATAGCCGCTGGCAAGGATCGAACTAGTGACCTAGCACAGCAACATCATATACATATGTATAAGTACATACAACATACATCGTATTCTCATAATCGTCTTTTCTACGGAATATTATTTATGACATCACATATTAATGTAAAAATTCATATTAGGTACGTAATAAATAAATTATCTATCATTCAATTAATAATCTATCTATACATATAAAAGTTTGACTGAGTCGAATCTGTACATCAAATATTTTTTGGAAAATCTTATTGAAATAGTCATTACTAGCGACTCACCCTCGCTTCCCTAGGTTGATTCCCCATACAAACTTTCATCCCTATTTTCACCCTGTTAAGGGATGATTTCTGGAATAAAATATTCTATATCCTTCCTAGGGTCTCAAATTATCTTCTTACCAAATTTCACCTAATAGGGTCCAGTACTTTCTGAGTTTATTCGTTATAAATATACAAAAATACAAATCTTTCCTCTTTGTAATAGTAGTGTAGATTATCGATGCAGAGGATTTTTGTCTGTCTGTCTGGAAACGCATCACGAGAAAACGGCTGGGCAGATTTTGATAAAATTTGGTATGATGATAGCTGGTTTGGTTAGGATACTTTTTACTGCGTCAGAATATCTCATCTCTGAGAAATCTATACTAAACATCAAAACGTAGGGACTATTCAGAGCGGAGCGAAGGTGAGTCGCTAGTTTATAAATATATCAAAGAGCTGTTGATTTTCATCTTTAAACTCATCAACTTTATTATCATGCTATGAACAAAGATTAAAAGAACACATAAAATAAAGAGTACCGTCTTATATATCTTATATTACGTCATTATTACAATAACAATAAACATAAAAAGCTGTAAATAAAATAAAATATTATATTTGCTTCGCGTAACAATGAATCTTCAAGTACTCGAAAATGGTCGAAGAATGAAAAATCATATGTACATATAGTTATAAAGACCTACAAAACTTTCAGTTTACAAAGATTAGGTTAAACTAAAACAATTTCTAGAATTGTTATCCGTGCTAGACTGCAGAGCATCACGCAATCCCTACATTATAGATTTTGCTAGTGCTTCTGCCGTAACTGTAAAATTTATTTGTGTTAAGGATAATAATTTATTATTACAACGGCCCTTGTACTAGTTTATATTTCAGAGTATGTGTTTTTTTATACAAGTAATTAGTTTATACAAGTAATTATTAAGTCATGTTTTCCCCTTGGTTTTATATGGGTTCCATATTCATATGATAAGATACTCTCCATAAGAAATATAAACGCCATATCCTTCCAGTAATATTGTAAATGTGTGTGTTTGTTGGTGTATTTCGTAGACACATATGTAAAATGTATGTGTTTTGTGCAAAATTATTTCGCCCACTGAACGTATTACTGTAGAAGTTATTACTCACACTCGACGAAATGTGAACAGTCATTGAATGTTATAACTATAGGTCATCAGTCGGTTCGTAATAGTAAAAAATATAATTCGTCCCTTTTCTAGGATCACTACTGAACATGAGTCTCTCTCAATAGGATGTCGATGTATCTATGACTTGTTTTTTTCATATTAAACTAGGCGTTTCCCAGCGACTTCGCTCGCGTAGTTTATTCATGTATAATTTTGTTCCACTTTCCAGTTTCACAACATCCGTTACATCCGAATAAGAAAAACAGAGGCTGTTTTGTCTAAGATTTGTAATTAGAATAGTTATCATTATTAATTAAAAGATTCTTTCCAATTTAGGCCATTGTCTCTTTAAAAATGTTATATTTTCATACCAATTTCTTTTTACCCCATTAGAAGTTTTATTTTCAAAAATCTTTGCGTGTATCTACTCCTTATGAAGAATTTACATACTATATTGCAAATTTGTAGTATTTATACTTTCTAAGATTTCATGATTAATCTGTGAGTAAATAAGTGGTATTCTATTTTATCTATATAAATAAAATGAATGTCTGTAAGCACATAACTCAAGAATGGCTGGATTAAGGTCCACGGAAGGTTTTAATACTTAAAAAAAACTATATTCATGTTACTATATCCAAGCTAGGGACGAACCCGAGAGAAGCGAGGGTGAGTCGCTAGTATATGTATGTAGATATGGATTAAGGAAAAAGCAATTATTTTTACAATATATTTTTCATTGTCCTCATAAGATAGGCGTACGATTTTCATTTCTAGGCCTTCGTAGACGCATAATTACTAGCTACAGCCACTTTGTTACCTGTAACGAGTTTGTTAACGTATGCGAAATAAAAGCGAGAGTGGGTCACCTATTTTCTTTAAAGTTGAATTTCATTTATAGTATTATGTATATAAAAGATAAGGTTAAAGATCTAACTAAGATTGAAAACACGGATGTTAAAAGTCGAATTTTCAAAACAGAAAATATGTTTGTAAAACAATAACGGAAGGGGGCTACCCCGCGAGAGGGCGCTAGTATAGAGTGAGGTCTCTAGAAATGTCAAATGATACAGAACGTTTACCAATTGCAAGCTTTTTATCATAGATTTAACTAATATTAATATATAATTATTGTAAGGATTGTGCCATTTCTGATTAATTATGGCAGACACGGTACGGCACAATATATCTTATTGGTTTAAAAGAAGAGCTAAGAAAAGTCAACATTTTGTTTAATTCGTTATGATTAATTATTTAAAATCCTGATAGATTTGTTGGCCCTACCTCACTAACAAACACTTTTCAACGACAGCGATAAGACCTCACTCGCCAGTGGCGCCAACTGGTTCCACCAGAAACGATACATTGTTTTTTTTATCCTATACATTTAAATTGAAGTATCTATTTGCCTGTCATTATGTTGGCTTTGACAATATGTCATTAAGTTACACTAAACAGATAAAGAATACAAAAAGAGTATTGTAATGACAAATTGAGTCGTTATGCCATAGAATTATGGTGATATGTCATCCTCAGAGGTTTTATTTTAAATGTCTACAATTGTTAAACGATTGTAAAATAATATCTTGACTAATCTCCATGGATAGCTTTAACTTATCATGATAAAGCCCAAACGACTATTCAAAAATCTCAGTCTGAGATTAAAGTTAAAAACAAAGTTTATATGGATATGGGTATTTTTCTGGCGAGTAGAAAGTTTTGGCGTGAATGATTGACTATTCTGTAGCCTAGAAAATAAAACGGCTTACCATATCCAAGCTTAAAAGCTAAAAAAGACTTTCTAAATATGATAAATGAAACACTTGTTAGTGAATTTAGCGCTTGTTTCATGGTTAAGACTTCGGGTAATTGTGACATAATTATCATAGTGATACGCAAGCAGAGCCGCGGGTGCCACTACCAAATACCTATATGGTATGACCTACATATATGATTTTATTTAAACGTGGATGGATACGGATTTCTGAGAGATGAGATATTTTCCCACAGTAAAAAGTATAGGCTATCATCATATCTCATCAAAACCACTAGGTTTTCTAGTGATGCGTTTCCAGACAGACAGACAGACAAAAATTCTAAAAACTATAGATTCGATCTTTGTATCGATAATAATGACTATTTCGATAAGATTTTCCAAAAAATACGAATTTACATACAGATTCTACTCAGTTAGAATTTTATTATAAGTATCTAATATATTTAAACGAGCAATTCTTGTATATGTTTTTATTTATACCGGCGATCTCGGAAACGGCTCTAAATTTTTTTTTTATTTATTTTAAACACCAAGAACAAGAACACAAATACATTTTAAATTCATTCTTAATCATAAGTTCTAGTATGTTAGTCACTTACAGGTGTCCATAGACTTACAAATTACATACATACTGCTAATATAAAAAGAAAATAAAATGACTATAAAATAAAGGTAAAAAACTGTACAGAAAAAAAAATAGTAAAAAAAAATAATTTTTAAACGATATGAAATAAAGCCAAATGCAGGCTAACAAGTAAAATAGTTTGTTGCGTTTACAAATATAATAATAATATTAATAATAATAAATATAGTTAAAATATTAAAATTCATAAATAGTGTTTAAGTTATCTTAACTAATTTTATGTATAAAACAAAATTAAAACTAAGATATATGTAAATAAATATTTAGAATAACTAACTCCTAAAAACTAAACGTAAAATGTCTTAAGAACTTTGCTAAAATAATAGTGGTAGAGACAGATAATTAATTAACTAATAAAACGATTGGTATGTGGGTGTGTTCGGGGGCGAAAAATCGATCTAGATTGGTCTTATGTTTGGGAAAACGCGTGTTTTCGAGTTTTCATGCGGTTTTCCTTCGCAGTATTTCACGCAAAATATGGTCGCTAATTTTGCACGCTCTGGCATAAGCATCGTGATCAAGTGACCAAAGCGCAAGATTGACAATCACAGGGTTCGAATCCTGGTCGGATACAAAGTTTTACTTTTATTTTTTTGCTTTTTTGTTGTGTTTATTCAAGTTTTTTGTTTTTTTTTTCGTAATTAAGCCAAATTAAAAAAGAAATTGTACCTTTAGCCTATAACTCCGAGCGAAGCTCGGTCGCCCAAATACTATAGATTATATAAAAAAAAAAACTGTTAAATAGATGAATAACGTACTTAGTTTACAAACCTAACTTCGAAATGTACATGTACTAGGTTGCTCTAAAACCTATTTCGAGTTCTGCGATGGCAAATACTGGAAATAGTGCTTGCAAAGCAGTAAGTAGTTGGCTTAACGTAACTAACGTATTTTACTTTAATATAATATAGTAATTGTTGTCAAAATATAGTTTTGGTGCCGTTTCAGATGTCAGTGAGTGCATACAAAAAGACAGATTGCGTAAGCGTAAGTTTATGAGTTAATGTATGTATATATGTTCTGGTTATTTCTTCACGCTGTAACAGCTCGAAGGATTTAAGTGAAAATTCGGAAAATGACGAAAAATATATAGGTATTGTAACTTCTGTTCAGAATTATCATGTGTAAAAGCTGAGTTGAGAACTACAAAAACTAATCATAAATAAATAACAATAAGATTTACTTTACCAAAATGCAACACGACATTTTGTCTTACGTAAATTAAAAATATATTGCTACAGTTTTTATCACAGCTAAAATTAAAATGAGTTAATTTTGTATTCAACGTTCTAAATATTTTTAAAGGTAGAAGGTATATTTATCTCAATCACAATACGTTGTCAGGGATCTAGATCTGAGTCTCGAGAGACGTGCAGCAAACGGTGTCATTGAATGAGCAAGGACCGCTAGCCAACACCAAAATGTACATTGAATTCCAAATATAATCTAAACCTATTATAATGGAAACTCGATATGTTTTTAAAATACATGCTTTTAAAATATCAATATAGTAAATAGTTAATAGCATTATTCCAGAAGCCGAATAAATTTCGTAATTATTCAACGCTTAAACTACCAGCCGTTATGTAAAAAACTAGGGCATATTGAGTTGCATCAGTACGTACTGTAATTATAGTGGGTCGAATGTGTAATTAATTTACGCCGGTTAAGCCCGCGTATTCGGCAAACAAATATGTGGCGGCGGCCCGAGCCACACTGAATCTATGCTGCCAACTTTACTACCAAAATTTTATTAAAAATATTAAAAACTCATATAAAATAAATGAAATCGCATTTAATTAAACTAGCGATTTACCCTTGCTTCGCTCGGGGGTTGTAGTTTTTTTTTTTTTTGCGAAGAACCCAATTTTTTTTCTAAAATGAAAGTAGCCTAAGTTACTCTTTTTAACATCAGCATCTGCCAAGGAAAGTCACGTCAAAATCAGCCAAGCTATTTCGGAGATTAGGCTGAATAAACAGATAGACAGAGAAAAAATTAAAACTTATGTTTTTCTTATAAGTACCGTATATAATTTCATATACATTTAGTATATGCTTTTATATCAACTTTACAAACAGACATTTCAATTTTATTTATCAGTTTAATTTTAATAATAGGAACTTACTCTTTCCGTTCTTAAACAACTTGTCTTTTAGTAACATTTTGTAATACTTATATCTACTATCTACTAAATCCACTATAAATAAGCGAAAAAAATTGCCTATCACTCAGGGATTACGGGGCTTCCTACAAGTTAAAGAAACTAAATCGATTTACGACCTACAATTATGATGTCGATTAGATGATCACTATAATCGAATAGATCGCTAATGTTACATAGTGTTCATTTGTATAGTTTAAATTCTAAATCACACAAACGTGAGATGTCAAATGTATTTTGCGGGACATGTAAACGGGATTAGACCTTATCCCGTGAAGCCGGAGGATTGGTTAACCTTAATTCTACTGGCACACAGGATTGATGTTTTACTGCAAGACTAAGATCTCTATTAATTATTATAGTACAATTTGAGCAATAAATAACAAATGAGAACAAAATAAAAACGCCACATCTGATAAAAAGCGATTACCCTACCAAAAATAATAGAGAATCAAACTGAATAAACATACCAATACTTTACAGGTAACATATTAGTAAAGTTCTATTAAAATCTGCTCAGCTGATATACAGCGATTCGAGATTACATACTTAGTGAGACCAAAACTCTTAAAACTTTTAATTCATCTTTAACTTCCCAAACATTTATCAAACACAATTTCCTTAATAACAATTGTTCATATTATAATATTTAATATATTTAAACGAGCAATTCTTGTATATTTATTTATTTATACCGGCGATCTTGGAAACGGCTCTTACGACTTCGCTGAAATTTTTTGTATGGGGGTTTTCGGGGGCGAGAAATCGATTTAAATTAGTCTTATGTCTGAGAAAACGCGTGTTTTAGTCGATAATTTCTTACACTCGAGCGTAAGCGGCCAAGATGCAAGATTGACTACCACGAGTGTCCGGGTTCGAATCCCGGTCGGATACAAAGTTTTTACTTTTGATTTTAACATTGAAAATGTTTTTTTTGTCGCTTCTGTATAGGCCCGATTTTCAGCGAAAGTGCGACATCGCCCTGGTGTCGTGGCTTTTGGGAACTACGTGACTGATTGGGATGTCAAAAGACGCGTCATGACAAGGGCTACAAAATGCAAAAAAAAAAAATTTTAATAAACTCAATCACTTTTTTTTTAAATCGAAATAGTGTGAAAAATGCGGTCGTTTTTCGCCCGATTTCGCTCAGAAAATAATTCATATCTCGAAAACGAAATGAGATATCGAAAAAATGAAAAAACCCCTAGAGATACGATCTTGGGCTACATTTAAAAAATCATTGGAGGTGCGTATCATGGCTGGGTTATTCAGAAGTTGTACCTTTGTGACGCAGAGTTTACGCCCGAAGAGCGCGTGAGCGCAATATTGATAGTGAATAAATATTTTTGGAACATGATTATATGTTTCATCGAAGTGATTCTTTATGTATAAATAAATATGTATTTAAACTAATAACTAACTAATATCTATACACATAATAAAACAGTAACTTAGCGAAATCTATACATGAAATATTTTTTAAAACAATGACCGTAACCTATTGTGTACAGAATATATACCCCAAAACAATAGTTATTAAAAATTTTGTCTATATGTCTGTTTGTCTGTTTGGGTGTGCGTATTATACGCAAAAATTACGGAACTGATTTTAACTAAATTTTGTGTAGTAGTTACTTATTACTCGGGTCATATATAATATAATTTAATCCCATTTATAAAATATTATAATTAATTGAAATATTATAAATGCGAAAGTTTGGTTTGGATGGATGTTTGTTACTTAATCATAGCAGAACGGCTGAACGGATCTGGATGAAAAGCACAGGGATAGATTATAGTCCCGAAAAAACGTACGATTCCCGTGGGATAAATTTGTTTTTGTTTTACACAAAGCAAGCCATGGACTATCTATTCAATACTAACCGTTAATATGTACCTAGGGACGGACTCGCACGAGGAGAGGGTGAGTCGCTAGTCTGTATCTACAGGTACATATACTAAAATGCAGAGTCAAATCTATACATTAAATATTTTTTGGAAAATCTTTTTGAAATAGTCATCATTATCGATACCGAGGCCGAATCTATACTTTTTAGAAGTTTTGTCTGTCTGCCTGTCTGGCAACGTATTACGAGAAAACCGCTGGACAGATTTTGATGAAATTTGTTATGATATTAGCTGGTTATCCAAGTCAACATATAGGATAATTTTTATTGCGGGAAAATATGTCATCTTTGAGAAATCTATGCTAACCGTTAAAATGTATCTATACATCTATACAGATAAATAAAATTGGAGTGTCTGTTTGTAATATTAAAATAACCGCTTTTTACTAAATGCATATGGATGTATACACACTGCATATACCAAAACAACATTTTTTACAAATTTTTGTCTGTCTGTCTGTCTTTCTGTCTGTCTGTCTATCCGTTTGTTCCGGCTAATCTCTGAAACGGCTGGACCGATTTTGACGGGACTTTTACTGGTAGATATCTGTTGTAATAAGGAGTAACTTAGGTTACTTTTATTTTAGAAAAAGAATCAGCGTTCCGCGAAAAAAAATTAAAACCCATAAAATTGCGAACAAAATCCGCGAACGGCGTATGCACCCGAGCAAAGTGAGGGTAAATCGCTATATAATAATCTAAATAAATACCTTAGGAGTAGCAAGCTACTATTTATGTATAAACATAGCTAACCGTGAAAACGTACCTAGGGACGATCGCGAGCGAAGCGAGCGTGAGTCGCTTGTCTATATATCTATATAAAATGCTTTGTCCTGACTGACTGACTGTTCGATCAACGCACAGCCTTAACCGCTGGTCGTAGCAACGTGAAATCTGGAGGACATATTCCTTATACAATGTAGGCATCCGCTAAAAAAGGATTTTTCGAAATTCATCCCCTACGGGGGCAAAATAGGTGATATAACATTGTATGAAACTCTGTCATTCTTAACGCGAAATGCACAGAAAGTGGTATTTAGCTTTAAGATAAAAAATTAGAAATATATGTATTACATTTTTTTTTAATTTATCCCTTAAGAGGGTAAAAGGGGATGATAACTTTATATGGGCAAATAATTATTTATGATCAGAATTACCTGAAACTTGGTATTAATGCTCTTGAATACGATTAAATGAATACGTATTTCAGCATTTTTTGAAATTTATCCTATAAGACTGTCAAATATGGGATGAACCTTTGTATGAAACTCTCTAATTACTGCACGGAAAATGGTATTTACCTATAAAATGACAACTAAAACAATACAAATATCATTTTTTTTTGAAAAATATACAGGTAGTAGAGTTAGCTAAATACCTAAAGTGTAAATTTATTTACAGTATATATGCGTAACATCTTTTAAGATACTGGATATTTAGAGTTACGATCGCTAAAATGAAATTTGTTTTCCTTAATTTGCAAGTAATAAAGTTTGATCGCGGGCGAAGCCGCGGGTTCTGCTAGTATAATAATAAAATTCTAACTGCGTCGAATCTGTACATTAAATATTTTTGAAAAATCTTACTGAATTAATAGTCATTATTGTCGACACAGAGGCGTTACGAGAAAAGCACTGGACAGATTTAGATGGGTATGATGATAGCTGGTTATCCGAGTCAACTTAAGGATACTTTTTACTGCGGGAAAATACTTCATCTCTGAGAAATCAATGATAGACGTTAAAACATAACTAGGGACGAACCCGAGCGAAGCGAGGGTGAGTCGCTAGTATATATATATATAAAAGGCTTTGTCCTGATTGAGTGATGGATCAACGCACAGCCTAAACCACTGGTTGTAGAGACGTGTATTTTTGAAGAACTTATTCCTTATATGACGTAGGCATCGGATAAGAAAGGATTTTCCAAAATTCATCCCTTAAAGGGGTAAAAGGGGATACCAAAGTTTATCTGTGAAAAAAAAATATTTAAAATCAGAATTACTTGAAACTTAGTGTTAATGATCTTCAATTCAATTAAAGAAACACGTGTTTCATCTTTTTTTATAATTCATCTCGTAGGGGGGTAAAAAAGGGGATGAAAATTTGTAATTTATTTGTACTAAAGTCTGTAATTTTTAATGTAAAATGCACGGAAAGTGGTATTTAGCTTTAAAATAAATAATTAAAATACGTATGTAATATGTATATTAGATTGTTTTTGAAATTTACCCCTTAAAGGAGTAAAAGGGGATGGTAAGGTTTATATGCAAAATGTTTATTGATCAGTGCTATCTGAAACTTGGTATTAATGAACTTGGCTTTGGGAACGTGCTACACTGATCCCCAAAAACATCAATGCTACTAATTTTAATAACAAAAGTGATTTTGATTTCAATAACTTAAGTCCTTTGAAGGGTCAGAAATAGAATATAGGTCTGTCGTTTCAGTGATGCAAATGGATGAAGCAGTTCACTATCCTGTAGAATTCCTTAACAGAATTCTATACTTCTGAAGGTTGGCACACCTGTTGTGAATAAGCCACCAAAGCTGCATTCGGATAAGACTGCAAGTAATCTATAAAAAAATATTGTGGCCACTGTGTTTTCTGGATGTACTTGAGGGGAATCAGTATTCATTCCTCGAATGATACCACTAATAACCTCTGACTATGGCTTTGAATTTTTTCTATCATAATTCCTCCTTAAAATTTGTATTGCAATGAGTATTAATAAATGTTGGGCCAGTTGTTAAAAGTAGCAGGTATGGACCTGGGTACCAGGTATTTAGAGATCTGATTCTCACATGGACATTTTAACAGAACCCAGAACCAGACGGAACATCCACCAATGTGGTATACAAAGAAGCTCTTAGTCAAATTTTAATTCTTCGGGTTCTCCTAGTAGGTAATTAATATGTTAAAAATGATTTAATTCAATTCATTTGGCAGATTCATTTTCAATGTACCCGAAGGTCGTGGCAGACACGAGATCTGTGGATTTTTTTTTGTATTTATTCAAGTTTTTAGTTTTCTTTTAATCTAAAAAATACGATATAACAAAAAAGAACTCCGAGCGAAGCTCGGTTGCCCAAATACTATAATAAAATGTACTAACTATAACTTTAATTTCTTTAGAATTGTATATAGTTTAATAAAAACGCGAATATATTTGAAGTTAAAAACATTAAAGTAGACGTTAATAAGATAAAAAGCTCTTGTCTATGACACCGGTTGCCATAGCTAAGAAAGTAAATCAAACTTCAATACATTTATTCAATTTTTTAATTTTAATGTAGAATCATGAATCACTAAAAATAATTATAGTATTAAAAAAATAATAGAACATACGTTTAACCAAATGTAGTTTATGGGATTCATCAAAGCGAGCAAGCTAGCTATCGAGGAGTTTCACTATCTACTTCCCTCCGGATCTATCATCAAATCAACTCGATTGTATTAAATTATTATACTATCATTCATATTTCACTTCCTTACTATGATTCGACTTCTAATATTTAATTACACAGAAATGAAGTTACAAATCTATCCATACATATAATAAAATTCTAACTAAGCTGTATCTGTACATTAAATATTTTTTGGAAAATCTTCTTGAAATAGACATTATTATAGATACAGAGGCCGAATCTATAATTTAAAAAAAAAAATCTGTCTGCCTGGGAACGCATCACGAAAAAACCACTGGAAAGATTTTGATGAAATTTGGTATGATGATAGTTATCCTGGTCAACATATAGGATACTTTTTACTGCGGGAAAATATCTCATCTCTGAGTTAAACGTTAAAACATTACTAGAGTCGAGAGTGATGCTTATAAAAACGTTTGTAAGAATAGCACTCAGTATACGATGCTATTCGGTTAAAGATATCCAATCGATATTCTTTGTTGGTATATTTAATGTTTTTAATAATATATGGTTTTACGGTTTGGGGACTCATTATCTTTAATTGCAAACAGATTCGTTAAGCCGACTCACGCTCGCTTCGCCCACATTCATCCCTAGGTACGTTTTTACGGTTAGCTGTGTTTATACATAAATAGTAGCTTGCTACTCCTAAGATATTCATTTAAATTATATAGCGATTTACGCTCAGGTGCGTACGCCTTACGCGGATTTTGTTCACAATTTCATGGGTTTTAGTTTTTTCTCGCGGAACCCTGATCCTTTTTCTAAAATAAAAGTAACCTAAGTTACTCCTTATAACATCAGCAATCTGTCAGTGAAAGTCCCGTCAAAATCGGTTCAGCCATTTCGGACACAGACAGACAGACAAAAATTTTAAAAAATGTTTTTTTTCTTATAAGTACCATATAAACTTTCACATGCATTTAGTAAAAAGCTGTTATTTTGACATTACAAACAGACACTCCAATTTTATTTATCTGTATAGATATACCTACTTAAGCATTTTATTGTTATATTTTTCTTATAAAAATATAACAAAATGTACACCTCGAAGCAATCTTTCATCTCATTCTTAAATGTTCACCGGGCTTAAACAAGATAACGTTATACAATAGCTATCGCTAATATAAAGCAAAATGTGTGAAAAATACGTATCGTAGAAATATGTTATGTAGTCAGAATATGGCATTTTTAGGGTTCTGTACCCAAGGGTGCCAGCGGAACCCTATTACTATGCCTCCATTGTCCGTCCATCCCTCCGTCAGTCAGACAGCTGTATCTCATTAACTGAAAGAGGTAGAGAGTTGAAATTTTCAGAGTATGTATTTCTATTATCCATATATAGAACCTCTATAACAACAAATAATAAAAAAAACATTAAAAAAAATACAAGAAACATTTTTCAAAGTTCTCAATCGATCATCGAAGTTAATATACTACATACATAGAGTAAAAGTCATATTATTATTAAAAAGTACATGTACAATGGTACAGGATCCTTTGTGTGCAAGTTCAACTCGCAATCAACGGATTTTTGTATTATCATATATTTAATAGACTTTTTATACCAATATCATTTGTAGAAAATTAACTTATGTTAGGCATGGTACAAATTATACCTATATAATTATACATCATAGTTTTAACTCTAAAATTTTAATTTAGAAATACTCTGCATACATACGTTACACATTATAATTATTATACGCTCCATCTTTTATCATTTCAAATTGTACTTAGATTGTACATTGTGTAGTTACCAAAATTATATTTGCTGAACTTCAGCGCGTTTGAAGGATACACTTTTAATTAAGACTTAAGTTCTAATTAAAATTTGAACAGCTTGTAAATGTTACGCATCTTGTTTGACAAATTAATTACTACAGAAAGATATTATTTTAGCATAAAAATGTCGGTTTAAATATTTTTTAGTTGATTATGGCTTTAGTTTCTTCTTTCTTGGTCGTCTAACAAGTGAGTGAACCCACGATCGGCAATTCCCAATGATATTCTTGCATTAGGCGACCGCGACCACTATCACAAGTGATAAACTAATATTCTGTTATACTAGCGACTTGCCCCCGCTTCGCTCAGATGCGTCCCCACGTACCTTTGGTATTCATATTACTAACAGTAACCTACGTGTAACTCTAGATCATAGTTTACCTGTGTACTAAATTCCATCCAAATCTGTCCAGCCGTTTTAACGTACAGGAGGAACAATCAAACAAACATACACACACTTGCACTTGTCACAGTAGGATGATTCAACACCGTGGAAGACAGGACCAACATGCATCCGCGGTCATTATTGTGATTTCGTTCCAGATCACCTGTGAGTGAAGATTCTAAGCGACCATTAACTGCATTCTAACCAACGTAACCAATACACTAGACCTTTCAATGAGAATGTACAAATTTTCTCTTCAAACCTATTCAGCTCTACTCGGACGTCTACCGCATCCACTTGTCGCCTCTATAGGTATTACTTGTAACGCGGTTACATGGTTACATGGCTTTTATAGATGGCGGTTACATGGTTGATTTAACGGTATAGGATCGATGAATTGTGGCCAAGTGGCCAGATGATGTAGTCTGCAATTTAAAAAATGTTATTATACTTATGAATATTAATATCATTATATAAATTTTATTTCATAAAAACGTATATAATACATAAAATTACATATAATAAGGGATGAGAATGCTTAAAAGGGTGTCGCTCCTTTTGATATAATGAAAAATATATGCTTTTATATGTACTTTTGAAGAAAAGCTCGTCCACGCTCGATTAACATAGTATGGACAAATAATGAGGAGGCCGAAAAGTGCTCAATAATAACTTTGACTCGCAGAAGACATATTCAAACCTCAAACCTGGATACCATAAAGACATGGCGAATTAACGACCTTGACTACCCAGGTAAAAATTTACTTGAAGAGTCGATCCCAATTGAAAATCGCCATAAAAGAAATAGAAACGCATAAATAAAGAGGAAAAATACTTGTGCAAATCTATACTAATATTATGAAGAGGCAGAGTTCGTTGGTTTGTTTGATCTCAGGAAATCTCAGGGAATCTCAGGAACTACAAATCCAATTTAAAAATTCTTTTTGCATTAGATAGCCCGTTTATTGAGGAAAGCTATAGGCTATATATCATATAATATAGTCTATCTATTCAATACTAACCGTTAAAATGTACCTAAAGACGAACCCGAGCGAAGCGTGGGTAAGTCGCTAGTTATGTTATATTTTTAATGTTTATATAAACTTTGTTTATTACCTAGAAACTACAATTATTCCACACTAATGATACACGATATGAAACTTCACAAAGAACAATATCAAGACAACATTGAAGGATGCAAACTTTGAAACGTGACCTCAAAGTTTAACTTAACTCAAACGATACGTTATTAAAAAACTTTTGAACATTAGGTGACAGTAAAACCAATATAAGTGAATTGTCGTTTGTGGAGAAGTACAATTTGAAAACTAAAAATTGAATAGTCTTGTATATATAGGAAAGTACCTCAAAAAGCTCACTTTTCTGTCTGTTTCATTTTTTTTAAGTAGTAAATTTTTGTACGTAAATTTTATAATCGTTTCGATCATTTATAGATAAATATTAAGAAGCAACAGGGTCTAAATTGTATAAGGTTCTTAAACCAATGATACAATTTCATAAAAGTGAATAAATTATGAAATTAAAAATTCTAAACAGTATCGCCGACACATAGAATTTAGAAGTTGTTACTTAATCTTTATTCTATACATTGCGATATACTTAAGCTCTACAATTTCCATATTGCAGAAATACTTGAAATTGTAAGTAAATGAGTTTTATTACATAATAGAAACAATTTATAACAAGCCAAAAGCTCTAAGGAAATAGAGTTAAAGCGGGTGACAGTAACAATTCTTGCATGTATTTAAAATTGCAAGTAAAAGACAAACGTAGGTCCATGCTGCCTCATGCAGATTTCCATAACCATTGCGATCTGGGTGTGTTAGTCGTTGGCGCTTCTCCAAACAATTACTTTGTCTCGTCAAGAACATTTCTTCGGCTGATGGGACTTGAATGTCTTACATTTACCTCGGATATTCTTTTCCCGCTCGGGATACGCGTTCGCTTAAAATTTCGTTGCATTTAGACGATCGCGCAGTTTGTTCATATATTTGCATAATTTAGTTCTTTTATTTATATCTTACACTAGCGACTCACCCACGCTTCGCTCGGGTTCGCCCCTAGGTACGTTTTAACGGTTAGTATGAAATCTAACTGTTAAAATATATCTTGAGAAAATAAGTTAAGTTAAATTAAATTATAAAGTCTACGACTACCCGAATAAATTACATACTGGCATACAAATATTATGACAGAAAAAGTCATTTAAATTTATTCAGGTTATTAAACTTAGAAGTTTTGTTGTAGGTTCAAAATTTATTAAAGAATTACTCTTAATATAGTTTAATAATCATATTTAACTGAAGAATCTCCTTCAGGTCTTCTCCATTCTTAGTGACATTAGCGATGTAATCTGGTGCTCAACTGACACGCTTTAGAGGCATTAACGGAATGGAAATGTCAACTATATATTATTATTACCTATACGGCTGAGATAATCAAAATTAATTTCAATAATCAAAATTATTGAAAGTAAACTTTGGAATGTAAAGTTCGCTTTGTGAAAACGACTTTATCTTAAAGTTACGGATATGAATAATACATACTTTATACACCCTTAGATAACATGACGTTCTACAATTATTGCTAACCTATGAAAATTGTTTTGAAATGACAAATTTAAGACGTTTAAGTGAGTACATTTAACATTAGTCGTTAATGACTATAGAATGTCATCTTTTCTAAACCCGAAGATTTCATATTTTTTGTCGATCTGTTTAGAAATTATATTGAAATATAATAATCAATACTAATACTATAAAGAGGCAGAGTTTGCTTGTTTGAACGCGCTAATCAGGAACTACAAATCCGATTTAAATATTTGCATTAGGTAGCCCGTTTATTGAGAAAGGCTATAGGCTATATTATAACATATAATATATAGTCTAACTATTCCATACTAACCGTTAAGACGTACCTATATATTATATATTTATTATACTTTTGAGAACATCTAGTTCGATGATAAATTTTGTATTCAGCCCTTTTAACGTCCCACTGCTGAGCACGGGTCTCTCTTCAATACGAGGGGGATCAGGCCATAGTCCACCACACTGGCCAAGTGCGGGTAAGCGGGCTTCACATGTCTTTCGAAAACTTGCTAGGTTCTCTCAGACATGCAGGTTTCCTCACGATGTTTTCCTTCACCGTAAGACAAATGAAAATATTAGAGGTGCGAGACCCGAAATTCGAACCCGCTTCACTCGGTTTCCCAAGCGAGCTCGTTACCACTGGGCTACCACTGCCTTTTTTTAAATTTTACTGTAATATAAATCATATAACGTAAATAATATTATGTGACTTAACTAGATCTTAAGAAGATCGTATAATGTCGATGCGCGGCGCGAGTAGGTTTTTTAAGAAATGCTATCTGTTTCATACCACTCACTTTGCCAACCCGTATTGGTGCGATAGAGAGAGTTGCAAATCTTAGGCGCAATTACTTACATTTCCTGTTTGAAATATTGTTTCGGGCGATAACGTTTTCACTTCCCTAAACGTTTACAAAATGAGACAATTTTGGTCTCATTAGACTCAGTACACTTTAATCTAGATCTGTACGTTTTTCATTTTTAGTAATTAAGCTTAGTTTAATTAAAAAACAAAAACACTTGAGGAAGTTTTTAAGTCAAAAATACAGATATTTAGATGCTAATAACTTCTATCATACGCAATATTTCTTTAAAATAAAAACGTACGGACCTAGTTTTTCATTATATCTACAAAATAGTCGTGTCGAATAGTCGTCCCACCGGAGTATGAGAGTGACAGGAATAGAGAGTGCTCTTGTGTCTGCGCGTACACTTGTGCACTATAATATCTCCTGCGCAGTTGGCTAGTCTCAATGAGATTGGCCGCCGTGGCCGGAATCGGTCAGGAGAACATTATTATTATTATTATTATTATATCTACAAAATTTCCAAAAATTATAAAAATTAGACTATGTTAATGGCGGGGAAAACGTTTTCGCTTTTTATATGAAAATTTACAGCTTCACAATCCTCTTAAAAAAAAAAAGAAATATTTATTATGTTAATTCATAATATCAAATAATGATTTGAAGGTGTTAGTCAAGACTAATCTTACATAAATTCATAGACAGATATTTTGATCTGACGCAAACATAGTTATTATCGATCTAAATAAACATTATTACTGAAACAGCAAACTTCTGTGCTTTGTTTATATTTAAACTTTTCAAGTAGGTATATTGAATAAGTTTCTACATAAGCCGAAATATTTTATAGCTTGATAGAAACTTACAACTGCGTTTAACTTAAAGTTTTGAATCAGAGTTGTTATTTGGTAAGCAATAATTTTTTGATCAAGTTAATTATCAATACATAGTATCAATACATAGTATAAAACAAATTTGCTTCCCACGATCCTTCTGTCCCTATATATGCTTAGATCTTTAAAAGTACGCAACGGATTTTGATGTGGTTTTTTTAATAGATAGAGTGATTCAAGAGGAATTTATAATAGATGCATAATATAGTAGAGAAACACTGATAATTTTAGAGGTTTCTAATGTGATGTCGTAAATAAACACATTTTTTTGCGCTTACATTGCAAACGCTGGCTGAACCCTACGAGATAGATCAAAATAATGTATTACAGTATTGTACACCTTAAAAAGTTCTACAAAAAAATCCGCGATGGTATATATTTATCTCTTAAGGATAACATATTATATCCATTTTACTATATCCAAGTTGGGACGCACTCGAGCGAAGTGAGGGTGAGTCGCTAGTTGATAATAATTCGTTTTCTTTATATAAATCTACATAACGCGAGTAAAGGCACTAAAAAACTTAAAGTAGAGAAATAAAAGTATTTCTTGGAAGAAACCAAGAATAACATAAATCTATTATATTACACGAAAACATTCATTCGAATTCTATTAGCTCATCTATACATATTATAAAATTCTAACTAAGCCGAATCTGTACATTAAATATTTTTTGGAAAATCTTATTGAAATAGACATTATTATCGATGCAGAAGCCGAATCTATAGTTTTTAAAATTTTTGTCTGTCTGTCTGTCTGTCTGTCTGTCTGTCTGTCTGTCTGTCTGTCTGTCTGTCTGTTACCGCATCACAGAAAAACCACTGGAGGGATTTTGATGAAATTTGGTATGATGATAGCTGGTTATCCGGGTCAACAAATAGGATACTTTTTACCGCGGGAAAATATCTCATTTCTGAGAAAAAATACAAAAACTGGTTGGAATAAAACCACGATGATACTATTGGTAAATAGTTTAGCAAGGTAACTTACTAAATATGGTAAAAACTATTAAAAATAGCTTATCTTGAAAATCAAATTAACAATAGCGCTATTTTATCCATCAAAATAGTTATTTTAATTAATATATACTTATGTGTTATTTAGATATTCGACAATAGATGTCGCCATGTGTTTTTAAAATGCGTAGTTTTAATCCCAAAAAAATGAATGTACAGGTATGACCTTTCTACGATTTTATTAGAATTGCTACTAATTGTCCGCGGCCTCGCCCGTGTTCAAATTTTCAGTAAAGAAAAATTTTTGGCTTTATAAATTAGTAACTACATATATAATAGAATAATTGTAACTAAGCCGAACCCGTAAATTCAATATTTTTCGAAAAATCTTATTGAAATATTCATTTTAGCGAAATAGAGGCCGAATCTATAGTTTTTAGAATTTTTGTCTGTCTGTCTGTATGTGACCACATCACATCGCATCGCATCACAGAAACACCATTGGAGGGTTTTTGATGAAATTTGGTATGGTGATAGCAAGTTATCCGACTCAACATATAGGATACTTTTTACCGCAGGAAAATATCTCATTTCTGAGAAAAAATACAAAAACTGGTTAAAATAAAAGCACGATGATACTATTAACATTTTAGGAAGGTAATTTACATATATATGTTAAAATTATTAGAAAAAGCTTATCTTAAAAGAAATATCAATAGCGCTATTTTATTCATTAAAATAGTTGTTTTAATGAAAATTTATTTATGTGTTATTTAGATATTTGACAATAGATGTCGCCATGTGTTTTTAAAAAAAGTAGTTTTATTCCAAAAAAAAATGTACAGATGTGACTTTTCTATGACTTTATAAGAATTACTACTAAATTACCCGCGGCCCCGCCCGTGTTCAAATTTTCAATAAAAGAAAGACAAGCAAGCTTTATAAATTAGTAACATATTAGTATTATTTTGTTGGTCGAAACAATTTTCAAATGAATATATTTGTAAATTTTTATTTTTTAGTAAATAATGTTAATATTTTTTAATCTTTTAATGTAAAAATTAGGCAACTCCAACTCCATTATAGGTTTCGTATAGCAAAATACTGTGTTATTTTTCTTACTTACGTGTTTTGTTAGGTTAACTTTAAAATAAATACGAATAATATTTAGATACGTTTCCACAATATCGACTCATTTTATCAACCGTAAAATAAGCTCGATTTATATTATTTTATAACATTTTATGGAAAACAAATTTATGGCTGTTAAACTGACAAAGCGGGTAACTAAAAATATTCCATATTTCAAAACCTAGAAAAAGTATTTCAGGAGCTGTTATACCTCAACTTTTTCAGTTTTTTTACACCATTGGAAGGTAAAGGCTTAAAGGACACAATAAAATGCTTACGACTTTAATCATATTAGCCGAGCCATATGAAATAATAAAAAGTATTTGCTTAGAATTATTTATTTATTACACTTTCTTTTGAAAATCGTTTTGGAAAATATTACTAACTAGCGCTAACCAATCCCTGTTTCGCGACAAATTAACATTAAGAAAAGTTATCATTATGTAATTTAAATAGTCAGCTAAATATTAAATTAATCAATAGCTGTCTATTAGTAAAAAATGATTAAAACTAATTCCGTAGTGTGAGAGTTTATCGCCCAAAACTAAACAAACAAACAAACAAAACTGAAGTATAGACAGACATACATAAATGTTATTGCTAAAACAAAAAGTGCAATATTACTAAATCAAATATGAGATTAACGGAGGAACCTTTGTGGCAATGTCAATCACTGCCACTATTTACCAATCATGTGGTGCGCAATGAAAGTGGTATATGTAAGAGTATACTAATATGTAAAACCTAAGAATTTAGTCTTTGATGATCTGAACGCGGGCGGAGCCGCGGGAAATGCTAGTTTATACATATATTACTTAACTAGCCAAGTAGTTACAGAGTCAAATAATTAATTTATTTTAAGACTTACAAGTATATCTCAACCAAAAGCTGTCACTTCTAGAGATAGACCTCTAAAGATTTCCATAACAAGCGATATTATGCCATTCCCATCTAGTGAATTCCTTCGACTTCCGTCTTTTATTACGTCGTTCGTGAACTCTTGTGCTCATGTATTCTAATATTTTGACGTTTTACGCCTAAACCAAACTTACTTGAAAAAAAAAATAGATACCTATTTATATATAGATAATGAAAAGATGCCTATTTTTTTAATTAGTTGTATGGATTTTTTGGTTAAAGTAGAGCCAAATGTTTTTGATTTTCTAGATCTATCTTACTCTTAGTCTGTCTGCTCTCATGTATCATAAGAATAGCTTGATAGATTCCGATTATAATTATTTTATTACATGTTATTAATATACTAATAAGCAAATGAAGGTGTTTGTATGTTACGAGTACAATATGAACCATAGTACGAAAGCCTTTACATCAACATCACTTAAAATACCTTCACAGAGGGACAAAGAAATTGGCGTAACGCCAAGCGCATCCTGAACGAAAACTCTAGTCCCCAACGCTTGGAAATAGGAAGCAGGCCGATCAAAGATTGCTCTGTTTTAAAACAAGAATGCAAAGTTTTGTTGTTCGAAACCGATAGTAGCTTCCTAAATAAAAATGCAAATTGTTGTGCTTCGCTGTTGCCGTTCCGTAGAACACGGAACTTCTGCTCCTGGTATTTCTGAATGCTCAAACAATTTTAATGATGTTCAATTTTCTACGGTAAACTTTGAAATCAGAATATTGCTTTTTACGTCCGTTATGTTACAATTTAATTTCGGAAATGTCGTTGTCTTGAACATAGAGGAAGGGAATTTAAATTTATTAAAAGCTTGAAATTGTTTGAACTTTTAACGAGTTTCATAAAGTACCCAAATAGCTATGTATTCTACATATATTTCTTTGGAGTAAAATCTAATATTAGTATAGAAAAATATTGCAAGTGCATAGTAACAATTTATGTTATAGTATCACAACTGCGCCCTGGACTCGCTCCATGTTTACTTCCTGTAAAAGCTTCTATACTTCCGGCAAACATGTAATAGAAACCGTATCTTGACCATTTGCCTAATAGTGTCACGCGATCTCATAACGTCTTCAACTGACGTATGTAACTTTAACTGCCATGCAATGCTCGTTGAAAATCCTAATGACTTACACGTAAATGCTTTCATGATATCTAGAAAACCTAATGGTAACGTACATACTTTAATAATTCTAAAATTTGTGCAATAAATCACACAGCGAGAATACTGGCTATTTACATTTTATTTATTTTTATATAGGTACGGTATAAATAAAATATATCTGGCAACACAACAATTTTTACAATTTAAAACTTTATATTTATCCTCCTGGGACCCAGGATAATTTATCGTACGGAATTACAATGAAAACTATCTGTATCTACTAAGTAGGTGGCCAGATAACCGAAAAAAATATTTAAAAAAATCTAGTTTGGAAAATGTAGATTTTCTCAATGTCATATATATGCGACATGAGGTCCCAATACAAACTGTTGTTTGTGTTAGATAGATATATATGACATGGAATATAAGTTATTTTTTTTATTTAAGACGCTAGATAATAGGTAATTAATGTTAAAAAAACTTCCATGTGTATCTTTAATAATCTTTTTTTATTCATAAACCTTAATCCATACAGGGTTTGGTTTTCCGGAACAATATTGTCGTATCCCGCAATGGCCACTAAATAGAATTAACATTTCATTAATGCTAATTTCCGCTCTTAGTTGACTATAACACCCTTGTAAGATTTTATCAAAATGTTTGCAACTTTCTAAATCATATTTGTTTTTTTCTTGTTGTGAAACTTCTGCGTCAACGACAAACTTTCAAACATGCTGATGTTGCCGAATGCTGAAAAAACGTATTCGAGTCAATGGTTCTTTTACGATTTGAATGCCGTATTTTTTTAAATAATGCATTCAATTTTGGTAAATTAATAAAACCCATTTGTATACCAATATGCATATAAAAGATTTCAATTTTTTCAAAGTCAGCTTCAATTCCCTTCCTTATTTTAGAAGATAGGTTGTTTGTCGCGTCAACCATTTGTTCCAAAATGTTGTTAGAAATATATTGTTTGAAATAGTCCTCTTCGATCCAAGTATCAGTGTCAATAAATTTGCCAAATGTGCCAAAATATGGCAAAAATTTGGCCTATCTAAGGGCGAGAAATTGTCATTCCATCTGTTATTTACCGGCGACAATCTATCATTTTGTGCACCTCTCGTACTCACATCATGAGTTCTTGACCTACCTCCGCATATCCTAGGTCTACCTCTCGTTCTAGTACGATACCTAGTAGTAGCTGTAGTTGATGAGGCTAGAGATATTTCAGAACCCGGACGAGTTTCGTTTTCTGAGTTTGAAGAACCGGAACTAGAACTAATTTCCTCTTCATTTTGAAGTATTGGCATAGATTCTGGGTCTTCTTCGTCAGTTAGATCGAGCTCTGACTCTTCTAAACGATGCACTATTTTACTATCGCGCATATCTAGTAAAACAAATAAAAATAATATGTTGATATACAGCTTTATTGGGAAAAACATCTCTACGTCATACAGGTATTACATTAGGCACCTATGATTAACGGTAGTTTTTGGGACCTTCTGTAATACCTGTATGACATTCAAATTTAACCACTTATTTCATAATATTCTAGCGCAAGACAACACTTATGGATATATTTATAATAAACAGGCACTAAAACCAAAAAGAAAATCATAAAGCGTTAACTAAATTGTTAATATTTTAAGAGAAAATACAAAAATCCTTACCACGTGTTTCTGGCCGAGACGGTATTGTTCACTCTAACCAAGAAACTAAAGTAATACATGTCATTTTGTCACCTAATCACAGCCTAAAACGGCGGGCAGATATCTTATCTATTGAATTAAAGCAAAAGTTATAACAAATCTTTAAAAATGGCGGTGTTATAATATTTTCCGTTCTATGTAATATATATATGACGCCAGGTCCCAGGAGGTTAAGAAAATAACAAAACATTTTTACGCAATTATGTATTTTATTTGATTTGTATTTAATGTATAATATTTAAAATAAAATTAAACTGGTCAAAAGATGAAAATAAATTTGACTTTTGTTATATGATTAAAAAGGAAGAAACGTCTGAAGATAATTAAAAAAAGAATAACAGGTTAGAGCAAATACAAATTAGATTCTGGCAGTCGTTTCTGACAGGGCCGGATACTGTCTGTAACAACTACATACTCATAATGCTTTTGAGGCGTCTAAAACCTTAGTCTCTCTCGTGACCATGATTGCTATAAGGTGTAAAGTATTAGAAACCTCGGAAACCAAAAATCAAAATAAATCCGCGAAAAAATCCTAAAAGATATTTTATATGAAATAGATGTCAAATATTCGCGTAAATTTAAGAAAGTATTAAATGGAAATAAGTTACAAAAACAATAGCACTACAATATTAAAGGAATACCTACATATTTTTTTTAAACTTTAGCACTGTCCTTACATTTATCATTATGCCGATAAAATATTAATATTTGCATAATTAAAAATCAATCCAAGCATGCATAAGAATGTAGGCACAAAAAGGAACTAAAATTCATTGCTCATCTTTCAACTCGACTTTTATTATGATTTACTCATCTTATTTAAGATACTTAAACAAAAGTAAATACTAGGGAAAACTTGCAGAGCTTCCGTACAAAATTAAATAAACTGTAGATTTTTCATTTTTGAAATTATGTAACAACTTACCTAGGTCTTCAGCGTCTTCACTCCACTCGCCCGTCCCTCTCGCTAGGTCTGCGAATATCACAGCTAGCACAAAGCTCCAGAGCACTAACATCGCCATCCTACCACTCCACTTCCACATTGTTATTTCGCATCCACTTTACCTTTCATTAGGTAGTCCCATCGAACGAGTAAAAATTCCAACACTATTATATTCACTTATAACTTATTGTTAATCAAAGTCTCATTTACATAGAACACATCAATTTTACATTAAGTTGAACTAATACAAGCTGATCGATTATGCTTCAATTATATCGCTTTATTCTATTCAACGTATAGCCTTCGTTATCTATTGTCGATTTTCCACCATCGATTCGGTCTATAGAATTCATTCATATCGCTGATATTGCACTGAAAGTATATTTAATTGAGTTTTCTTCAAAAACCCTTACAAAAAGGTCAAGGTCCTTATTAAATGCCTTCCTTATTTTAGGTCATCGTACAAAATCCTTTTGAAACGACTTTAGAGTCTTAATTGAGTTGAAATATGAATATTTAGCAATAGGTTATACAGGTAGTTTTCTATCATAAGATGTCTCATTAGCATATTTTGCAATCAGATGTTTCATAATAAGAAAACCTTTATTCTAGCACGTCAATGTGTGTTAAAATACCGTTGTAATGTAATACGCACGGGCGCTCGGGACCCGGTTAAATATGCCGATGAATAATTCAGGACTCTTTTAGCTCGGGACGGACACCTGGAACAAAGTACAGTCCCTTATTTAAAGTACATTTAGGATGTGCAAATTGTGATATTTTAGTAGCAAAATTTTAGTAAGTACAAACTATTTTCTTAAATTCATATTTTTTTATAGCATAAAAAGAAACTTAGCTTTGTAATTAACATTTTAGTTTATGTTATTATCATAAATTACCGAAATAAATTATTACATATTATCGTATTGTTATTAGAGCATGCTTAGTGGTCGTAGGTTTGATTCTCGCAAGAATCAAATATTATTATAGATAATACATTATTATTTCTTTATAACCATGCCAAAGCGTTCCGTTACCAACTATTATGAAGCCGGAAAACTTATGTTAAGACAAAATGTCACTATTTTCTCCTTTTTCCTTCATCTTTGTGTAAAATGCGGAAAGTGAAATTCCATACGTGACATAATATGTAAGTTTAAAGTATACTTATATTGTTGATACACGCAACGGTTTTTCCTCGTGTTAAGCCTTAGGAGGCGATTTCTATTTATTTTAAAAGAAATTCTCTAAGAAAAATTTAACAAAAGCTTTCAAGAAGCAAATCTTTCATCAAAGCAGCTCAACGACCCGTAGCGAGTGCCGAAGCGCTAATATAGTTTAGGAGACAACGCCTCTATCACTATAGAACATGGATATATGTAGAAGTTATATAAGCTTAAGTGGATTTCATATATAAAAATAATAAATTACATGGTGACCTTTTCTATCTCCGTTTATAAAAATGAAGATTAACATATCAAGGCTCCGTTCAAACTGATTATAGTTAATACTATCGTCCCTAGACAAAAACAAATCTATCATCTAATCACACGTGAGCCGTATATTTTTCCAGGGTAAAAAGTAACCTATGTGCTATTTCAAACGAGATCCCAATGAGATTTATCACTGTGCCAAATTTCATCGAAATCCGTTCAGCCGCTCTGGTGAGATTGAGTAAATAACATCCATCCAAACTTTCTATTTATAATATGTATTAGTATGAATTTTAAATATTTTGTGGAAGCGATAATAAAACAAGTAAGTACGCGAAAAATATATAGAAAATAACTCTCACAAATGTAAACAAAACTGAAATTTAGTATGCCGGTACAAGTTTATCAAAACATTATCTAATCCATAAATATTAGTTTTCAAAATTATTAAACTTTTTGAATTTTTATGTGTGTAGGGTAAAATATAAACAGAGAGAACGTTGAAAACTTACGTCTTACGTAAAATAAAAGAGTACGAAAGATAAACTTATTATCAAAATAAAACGATGTTTTTAAACTTTCATTTCTGAGCTCATTCTAAGCTTTTCAATAATTACTAAGTATACATATATATTATACTAGCAGAACCAGGGGCTTCGTTAAAACAAAAAAAAACTAAAAGGGTAGTTTTATACAAACTTTCATCCTCAATTTCACCCTCTTATAAGATGAATTTAAAAAAATGCTAAAACACGTATTTATTTAATTTTATTAAAAAGCATCAATACCAAGTTTGAAATAATTCTGATCATAAATATTTTGTTTGGATAGTATTATAACGTGTTTTACCGTGAGAATTAAATAATCTCCCGCGGTAAAAAATATCCTATGTCACTCTCCAGCCCTCCAACTGTCTCCACACAAAAAATCACGCCAATTCGGTACTCCGTTTCTAAGTGAAAGAAGGACAAACAAACAAATACACTTTCATATTTATAATATTAGTATGGATATGGATATAGAACATTTAATAGTAAACTCCAATATTTTTTAATAATAATTTAGGATATAGTTATCCCACTTCTGTAATACTCGCTACGCTATCCAGCTTCCAAGAAATATCTTACGTGATGGCGCTCTGAAGTACTGAATTGCCGTAGAGAAAGAACGCTTACGAGATTTTTTACCGTCGCTCTCAAGTCACAAGTAACAAAAAGAGTATGCAAAAGGAAAATAAGTGAAACATCATTGATAAATTACTATTCATGTAGCGTAGCAGCCTGAGTAGCGCTGTCTATTAAGTAGATGTGGGTTCAATTCCGAATATGACAAATAAGATAACGCAAGTAAACTCTTTATCTTTATATTGAAGTAAATTATTAGATTTTTTGGTCAAGTGACCATATCTAACGGTAATACTAAATGGAGTAAGTGAACAAAACATAACATATGAAGCAATACTTCGATCTGTTACATAATATAATATTTTTCCTTGTTCAGTTTTGCAATTGTTTATCATGTCTTTTCTTATTATATAGTATGCTTCATAATATCATCACAAATTAAAGCATTTCTATTATCCGATGCAGACTTAATTGGATACTTGATATAAAGAATAACTCTTTGTGCATATAAATTACTAGCGACTCAACCTCTCTTCGCTCCGGTTCGTCCCTAGCTTGCTTCCCAATACAAACTTTCATCACCATTTTTACCCCCTTAAGGGATGATTTCTAGGATAAAAAGTATCCTATGTCCTTCCCAAGGTCTCAAACTATCTTCTTACCAAATTTCATCTAAATCGGTTCAGTAGATCCAGAGATTACCCCCTGGCCCCTACAACCTCACAAACTCACAAACTTTACCTCTTTATATAATAATATTAGTATAGACGAATGATAATAATAAAAAAATTAAAAGAAATAATAATAAGAAATTATTTAACAAAGTCAATAAAGAATTTGTACTTACATATGTACATTAAAATGTTTATTTTGTCTCTTCATGCAATTTTTACTTTTTGTCTGATGAACTTAGTTTATAAATAGTACCTGGGCGACTGAGCTTCGCTTAGAGTTCTTTCTTATTATATCGCATTTTTTAGATTAAAAAAAAAACTAAAAACTTGAATAAATACAAAAAAAAACAAAAGTAATAACTTGGTATCCGATCGAGATTCCAACTCGGACACCTGTGATTGTTAATCTTGCACCTTAATCGCTTGACCATATTCTGCGTGGAATAATGCGAAAGAAAACCGCATGAAAACTTGAAAACACGCGTTTTCCCAGACATAAGATTAATCTAGATCGATTTTTCGCCCCCGTAAACCCACACATACCAAACTTCAGTGAAATCGTTAGAGCCGTTTCCGAGATCGCACGTATAAATAATTAAATATATAAATAAATATACAAGAATTGCTCGTTTAAATATATTAGATTTAAAAGACTGAAGTTATTATAATACAATATATAATAAATCATCAATATATTTACTAAAAAAAAGTAATTTGTTACGTAAATAAAAACTCCTTCATGTTACCAACGTTTTCGTCCACAAATAGACAACAACCTTGTTTGCGCTAGAAAAACGAAAAATATGGTAAAGTCATCTAATCTAATTAGTAAGAAAATCATAAACTAAACACGTAACTAAGTAATATACAAAATCTTATAAAAACCCACGAGTAACCTTGCTGAGTTTGTATTACACTTTTATTAGCTTGTTACTGCGGTCCGTAAGCAAAATGCTATATATGTTTGTTCGCAATTTGTAGTTAAATCTGCTTATGATATTATTAAGTATAGCGCAAATTACCTTTGCTTGCATATTATATTTTCCTTTAGTCCAAATTTCATTATATAGCCCTGTATCTATACTAATATTAAATATGCGAAAGTATCTCTGTCTGTCTATTACCTTTTCACGCTTAATCCTCTGAACCGACTTGACAAAGACCTTGGGAAGAACATAGGATAGTTTTTATCCCGGATTTCATCCCTTAAGGGGATAAAAGGGGGGTGGAAATTTGTATGGGGAATCAATCATTTCTCAAGTAAGAGATATAAAACTCATCATACTTATATACTCGTATATATAGTCTATTTCATACTAGGCCTCAAAACGTACCTAGAGACGAAACCGAACGAAGCGAGGGTGAATCGCTAGTCTATACATATTATAAAATTGTAACTAAGCCGAATCTGTACATTAAATATTTTTCGGAAAATCTTATTGAAATAGATATTATTATCGATGCAGAGGCCGAATCTATAGTTTTTAGAATTTTTGTCTGTCTGTCTGTCTGTCTGTCTGTCTGTCTGTCTGTCTGTCTGTCTGTCTGTCTGTCTGTCTGTCTGTCTGTCTGTCTGTTACCGCATCACAGAAAAACCACTGGAGGGATTTTGATGAAATTTGGTATGATGATAGCTGGTTATCCGGGTCAACATATAGGATACTTTTTACCGCGAGAAAATATCTCATTTCTTAAAAAAAAATGCAAAAAATGGTAGGAACAAAATCACGACGATACTATTTGTAAACAGTTTAGCAAGGTAACTTACAAAATATGGTAAAAACTATAAAAATAGCTTATCTTGAAAATCAAATTATCAAAAGCGCTATTTTATCCATAAAAATAGTTATTTTAATTAATATTTATTTATGTGTTATTTAGATATTCGACAATAGATGTCGCCATGTGTTTTTAAAATACATAGTTTTAATCCCAAAAAAATTAATGTACAGATATGACCTTTTTTCGATTTTATTAGAATTACTACTAAATCATCCGCGGCTCCGCCCGTGTTTAAATTATCAGTAAAGCAAACTTTTTCGCTTCATAAATTAGTAACTATACATACAATAAAATTGTAACTAAGCCGAACCCCTAAATTTAATATTTTTTCGGAAAATCTTATTGAAATATTCACTATTAGCGATATAGAGCCCGAATCTATAGTTTTTAGAATTTTTTCTGTCTGTCTGAATGTGACCGCATCACAGAAAAACCACTAGAGGGATTTTTATGAAATTTGGTATGGTAATAGCAGGTTATCCGGGTCAACACATAGGATTCTTTTTACCGCAGGAAAATATCTCATTTCTGAGAAAAAATACAAAAACTGGTTAAAGTAAAAGCACGATGATGCTATTAATACTTTAGCAAGGTAACTTACTTATATATTATGTTAAAACTATTAAAAAAACTTATCTTAAAAGAAACATTAACAGCGCTATTTTATTCATTAAAATAGTTATTTTAATGAAAATTTATTTATGTGTTATTTAGCTATTTGACAATAGATGTCGCCATGTGTTTTTAAAATACGTAGTTTTATCAAAAAAAAAATGTACAGATATAACCTTTCTATGACTTTACTATGATTACTACTAAATTAACCGCGGCCCTGCCCGTGGTTAAATTTTTAATAAAACAAAATTTTTGGCTTTATAAATTAGTAACATATTAGTAATATTTTGTTGGCCGAAACAATTTTCAAATGAGAATATTTGTAAATTTTTATTGTTTAGTAAATGATGTTAATGTTTTTTAATCTTTTAATGTAAAAATTGGGCTAATGTAAATCCAACTCGCGCATTTTAGGTTTCGTATAGCAAAATGCTATGTTGTTTTTCTTACTTACGTGTTTTGTATGGTTAACACTAAAATAAATACGAATAATATTTACGTTTCCACAATACCTACTCATTTTTTGCACCGTAAAAATAAGTTCAATTTATATTATTTTATAACATTTTATGGAAAACAAGTCTATGGCTGTTAAACTGCCAAAGCGGATAACTAAAAATATTTCATATCTCAAAAACTATGAAAAAGTATTTTAGGAACTGTTATACCTCAACTTTTTCACTTTTTCTTGACACCTTTTCATGGAAGGTAAAGGCTTAAAGGACACAATAAAATGCTTACGACTTTAATCATATTAGCCGAGCCATATGAAATAAAGAAATGTATTCGCTTAGAATTATTTACTTATTACACTTTCTTTTGAAAATCGTTTTGGAAAATATTACTAACTAGCGCTAATTAAGAAAAGTTATCATCATGTAATTTAAATAATCAGCTATATATTAAATTAATATATAGCTGTCTATTAGTAAAAAATGATTAAAATTAATTCCGTAGTTTGAGAGTTTATCGTGAAAAACTAAAAAAACAAACAAAACAGAAGTATAGACATACATAAATGTTATTTCTAAAACAAAAAATTCAATTTAACGGAGGAACCTTTGTGGCATTAACAATCACTTCTATTATTTACCAATCATGCGGTGCGCAATGAAAGTAATGTATAATGTAAGAGTATACTAATGTGTAAAACCTAAGAATTTGGTTTTTGATCATCTGAACGCGGGCGGAGCCGCGGGAAATGCTAGTTTATATATAAATAGGCAAAGACAAAACAGCTCAGTATATTTTTTTTTCTCCTCTGTTTGTCAACCGGTTTTTTTTTTGTATAGTAGCTATATGTTGCTTGCTTAATGAATGTATATAGAAGCTTATATGAAGCAAATATGTATATATGTAGCTTTAATGTTATCAATAAAAAAATTTGTTACATAATATATATTTTTTTTAATAAAGATAGGTAAATTCTATTCATATATTGTTTTACTCTTTTCAATAATGATTATCTTAATATCTTTAAATATACTTATTCTGAAAGGTTCATTTAAAAAGAAGAATTTTCGCATTATTGGGTTGAAAAATCCATACTAATTATAAATGCGAAAGTAACTCTGTCTGTCCGTCCATCCGTCCTTGTCTGTCTATCTGCCTGTTACCTTTTCACGCTTAATCCGCTGAACTGATTCAGATGTGGTATGTAGATAGTTTGAGACCCTTGCAAGGACATAGGATAGTTTTTATCCCGGAAATCATTCCTTAAGGGAGTGAAAAGGGTGATGAATTTTGTATGGAGAATCAATAATTTCTCTAGTAAGGGATATAAAACTTCTTATAATACATAATTAGTATATGTAATATGCTAATACATTATCTATCTGCTCCATACTCTCCATTAAAACATACCTACATATGAATGAACCCGAGCGAAGCGAGGGTGAATCGCTAGTGTAAAATAAAATGGATTTAACTTTAAGTAACGTACATTTGTAGAAACATTTGTTACTTTTGAGATAGATTTGTGTTTCTTTATTGTAATTACTGTATAGCAAGCGTGTTTTTTGATTATAAAAACTTTTATTTTACCAAAGGCTATAATTAGTTTCGATTTACGTTTAGTTTACTTAGGGATTTATACGGCAGTAAAAGACTATTGGTAGCACACTCGCTTTGTAAATACAGTAAAGTTGGTTCAAACCAAGATTTTGCGATTTAGAAATTTTTATATGCGAATCTTTTCTAACGTGGAGCTTAGACGAACTTAATGGTATAACTTCATATTTAATATCACTTCCTGATTGTTTACCTATAATTTTAACTTACAATGATTTTCATAATGCATATCGAACTATTGTTTAAGTAAATTGAAATGGTTTTTTTATCCTTTATATTTTTTTCAAGATAACTAATAGTTTTTTTTTTATAAAAACGTTGCTGGCGAGCTAATATAAAGCACTGTTTACTAGCGTGCCTTAAACCCGCTATTCGCTTCACTCCCCTGTGTCGCGTCGCTTAATAAGTTTTTCAATTTCTTGAGCCAAATCATTTTTTGTGTAAAACCCTTTACATACCTACCTAATTATATGCCTACTTATAAATTTTCACATTGAAATGACATATAAGTTAATTCGTTTTTAAAATTATAATTTAGTTATGATTAGAACAGAAAGAACAATTAAAATTAACTTACATATATACATGCTAATATAGACTTATCCTATGTCTTAATATTATTCCAGGTCATCTATGAGTATACTAAATTCAATCCAAATCTATCCAGCCTTTTCAGCCTAAAGAGTAACAAAGATGGACATGTACAAACATTCGCATTTATGTATATTATTAGTACTCACATAAATAAATATGTTGGGACATTAACACACAACATCATCTAGGTCTATGGTAGGTTACGAGGCTTGTGTTCTGGATACCGAATAGTTGATACACTACATATTATAAATATAAACACCCATGACTGAGTACAAACATTCGTGTTCATCACACCAATAATGTCCTCAGCGAAACTCGAACCCGCGACCGCTGGCACTGCTATTAGAGTCACTACAAACTGAGCCAAACGTGTCGTCATAAGTATGATATTAATTTATTTCACAATAGGAACGATTTAGGATAATGATGTTTTTTACCATAATTATAAAAAAACTTAGCCATTTCTAAACGGAAACGAAATTTAGTACTATTATAAGGTTAACAGTATAATTTAGTTAGCTAACGTCTGTTGTATAAATAGCTAGACTTCGCCCACGCCTCCGCTTGCGCAGTAAGTCGATAAATAAAGCCAAGAGACTATTCAATGTAATGAAAGGATTGAGTGAAGTTTTCTTTTACATAACGGTTTTTTAGAATCGGTTCATTAATTTTAGTGATTATACATAAAAACAAACAAGTAAACAAATCACTACAATACTAAATACTATTAATATATTATAAAGAGGACAGGTTGTATTTTTGTGTGTATGTAACGAATAAACTCAAAAAATACCGGACCAATTTAGATATTTGGTAAGAAGGTAGTTTGAGACCCTGGAAACGACATAGGATATTTTTTTCCGGAAATCATCCCTTAAGGGGGTGAAAATAGGGATGATAGTTTGTATGGGGAATCAACCTAGGGAATTTGATAATTGTAACAGTACTACATATGCGAAAGACAGAACTATTACATATTCAAAATGTTATATGTGTGTGTGTGTGTGGGTTTCATACTCCTTCACGCTTAATTCGGATGAAATTGAACGAAACTTCATTGCACAGACATATTTATGACCTGGCACATAAACTTTTATTAGACCTAGAGACGCACTCCAGCGAAGCGAGGGTAAGTCACTATTATAATATTTTTTTAACCTCCCATTGATAAGCACTAATCGTCATTTAATGCTAGGGGAGTGTGGCTTACTTAAGTCTAAGCTAGCCAAAAACACATTAGCTTTCGAAAACTACTTAGGTTCTCTATAATGTGCAGTTTTCCTCATGTGGCAATAACGATTAGAACAAGATTCGTACACAAAAACCGCTTTACTTCATTTGAAAGCGAGTTTGCTTATAATGGATTACCACTATTTACAAAATATATAGGATATGAGTTGCCATATCCTAGTTTCAGATACGACTGATCAACATAACCTTGATTAAGGCCAAAATATTTTTATAAATGCGAAAGTTTGTATGGATGTGTATGTTAAATTTAGAACATGGGTAGACAATGACCTGGAATAAGATGTTAGGTACCTACTGTTAGATACCTAGGGACGAACCCGAGCGAAGCAAAGGTAAGTCTCTATTATTTTATGAATTTTAAGTAATAATAGTTAGTTTTCCCTATTAATTCTTTTATCATTGGGATCACAGAATAGATAAAAGATTTAGAATGGTAATCACACGTAATTTGTATGGGAACCACTGTCGCCACTTATCCCTTCTTGATGTTTTTACTACACGCGCAAGTCAAATAAACACAAGCATTTGCACACATATGCAACCTTTATCGCAGCCCTATAATTGGTCAACACATAGATAATCATTGTTGCGTCTGTGCTGTGCAAAAGCAAATAAAATTACACGTACGCTAGTGGTTGAAAATGAAAAAATGCTATCGATATTTTTATCGATAATTTATGTCAGTGTATTAAAATTTTATATAATATTTCTTTTTTACAGTTATTAAAAACAAATTTTTTAAATGAATTAGATTAGTTCAATTTAAAAATAAAATAAAACAACGTTTAACTTCTAATAAATGTATTTTTAATGTTACATACATGGTAAGTGAATTCTTAAGTAAATGTAATAAATTTTTTTAATAATAAAATTATTTTCACTAAAAGGCTTAGAGCATATAGTACTGGACTTTGTCGGAAACCAGTTTTACCTGCCCGTCACGTCAATCCATTGTTCTTTTATGGAAGGTTCTTTAGGAAACCTAAAAGTATTTTTTTGAGATTACCAAATCATGCACGAGATATTTTTAGGTAATATATAAAATTGATTTTTCCTTATCTCTAAAATGAACTTGTATATAAACTTTAAATTAGCCATAGAAAGTGTTCAATCACATTATTATACAAAAATCATTGTCTTATCGATTATTTTGTCTTACAACAAAAGCACATCGCTATTATAATATACAAAAGCGAATCACCGCAATGCAAGCAATGAAAGAAGTGTGGGTTTCGCAGAGAACGCTATCCATTGCGGACAACGATCGCGCGTTGCTTTGATTATGCGCATGCATAGCAAGCAATGTATAGTTTTTGTTTTAGCTTATTGTAATAGTATCGTTTGTTTTGAATTTTGTAATCGTTGCTACATTTTTGAAACTAAAGAGATATTCATTATTATTTTTGACTTACCGATGAAAAGATATACCTCCTCGATCGATACTCGAAGTCTGACTTTTTGTCTTGCATGTAATAATAGCGCAACACGGCATTATAACACTATTTATCGTAGCTCCGTTCCCGACGCACGCTAAACAAGAACTACAAGCGGTGAACGCATGAATCAGTTGAAGTATGATTGTTTAATCATAGTTACGGCGCGGCTGTTACGCCCACATTACCTTTCCAGCCTTTTTTACCTATTCCGTGATTGGGATACTTACGCTTTAAAATAAAAACTAAAAAAAACCGACTTCCAGGCACTAAAATGTAAAAAATAACAAAACGGGGGTTCTCATTTAGATTAGATATCGAATCAGATATTTTCGAAGTCGGTGCCAGCCAGCCAGCAGATAATTTGTAAGAAGAAAGTTTTTTGTAACATATTCGATTAAGCAATTTATTTAAATATATATATATATATATATATATATATATTGTTGATTTTTTAAAAACTGCTCAACTGATTTCGATACAATTTAAATGGGACCACCTGGGAAGTATACCCTTCGAAACAAACCAAAAAAATCCAAATCGGTTCAGGCGTCTTCGGGTAATCGGTGAACATACATAAAAAAAAGGTTCCGACGAATTGAGCGAAACCTCCTCCTTTTTGGAAGTCGGTTAATAAAGAAGTGGCATATGGATGTCCATTTTTATTACCATATCTATATTATAAGCATGTCTACGATTCGATCTATTCGATACGATTCGACACTATTCGAGCTACCAGAATATCTATGCTAATATTATAAATATAAAGTTTGTGAGTATGGATGTATAGATGTTTATTATTCTTTCACACCAGAACGGCTGAACGGATCTGGATGAAATTTGGCACAGAGATAGATTATAGTCTGGAATATATACATATATTCTTTATTGCACAAATAAGTAATAAGAAAATAAAATGCATAGAAAGTGACGTGGACAAAGGTGGACTTATCTCTATAAGAGATCTCTTCCAGTCAATCCATGCATGTGTGAAATAGTGTTAAATAGCGGGACAGAAAGAGAAAGTGCAGAGAAAAAAAAATACAATAATAAAAGTAAAGTATATAAGTATAACACATAATTAATACTTAAATATATGTGTGTATATATATATATATATATATATATATATATATATACATATATAAATAAATAACACATAGGCTACTTTTTATCCCGGAAAAATGTACGGTTCCCGTGGGATAAGTTTGTTTTTGTTTTCTTAGAGGTGAACCCAAGCGAAGCTAAAGTGAGCTGCTAGTTTGATAAATAAAATATTAATAATAGCTATCTATATTCATTATCATATATCCTTTGGTAGATCGAACAGTATCAGAGGATTTGTTGCGAAAACTCTTAAAGCGCTTAGTGTGAGTAGGTCACTAGTATTTTATAAGGTCAACAAATAATTTACCTTCCCAAAACGTTCTATATTTACTAAACCGGAAAATTACCTATTATTAATTAATAATATTCAGAGGTATATAATTACAGATATTCAAAGCTTATTTACCAAGATATAATTACAGGTCTTGGATAACATTAATAATGCTTATTATATTAAATTGCAGGATTCTTTCTAAAAGTCAATATATAAATAAAGGAAAATACTAATATTGAATTGTAGATATTTCAACATTGTAAGGCTCTACTCGTATGATATAAATAAATATGTATTTTTGTCATAAATTTACCCTAAAATAATTTCATGTGAGGAGAGACGTATTTTACTATTGCATAATAAATATTAGTGGTTTATTACGAGTAATTTGCTAACGAAAATAAAAGATCATGTACAATGTACATATATACATATGTATGTAGAAATAATTTAGTGATTGGGTGCACAGTTCGTAACGACAGTACATACATACCATGTTTAATAAATAAAATTTACAAAATAATAATAATTTTCGTATTATATACATAGGTATATATTCTTTGTTGTAAAAAATACCCAGAAAATAGTTAAAATTACCCAAGTCTCACTGAATGCACCTACACAAAATATCCAAATATTTTCTTTAGAATTGTTATCTATAAAGAATCATAAAAGGTTTTCACCACATTAATACACAAAGGTTTACTTGAGTTGTCGAGTTGACTTTCATTGGCTTGAAGAAAGCGATCTTAGAAATTACTTTGTACTTTATACGAAATGTTAAAGTATTACGTGCTCAGTATTCTTACAGAGCAGTCAATTCGTTTATTTTCTTTAACATTTATTTATAAAATAAAGATTTTTGTTTAGTTCATGATTATATATAAACTAGCGACTCACCCTCGCTTCGCTCGGGTTCATCCCTAGATTGATTCCCAATACAAACTTTCATCCCCATTTCCACTCGCTTAAAGGATGATTTCCGGGATAAAAACTATCCTATATCCTTCCCAGGGTCTCACACTATCTTCTTACCAAATTTCATCTTAATCGGTTCAGTAGTTTCGGAGCCTATTCGATGCAAACAAACAAACAAACAATCAAATCCTTCCTCTTTATAATATTAGTATAGATTAGTGTTCGCCTGGTGGTTGAAATTTGACGGTAATCATTAATGAAATTTTGAGAAAAACATATATATATAGATATGAATAAAGTTCAATTATCTATAGATTTATAGGTATAAAACGGTAAAAAGTTCCCAAAAATTTTTTGTTGGTGTTATCAACAAGCTTGAATTGAATGAACTAAGCGAAATTGTAAAGCTCGTAAATAGATCCTAAACAAAAGGAAACGATTAACAAACAGAGGAAAAAAGGTACTGGACTGTTTTGTTTTTGCTTATTTGTATATAAATTGCACATCACATACATTGTTTTAAAAAAACAAATCAATTTCATGGTTCCAATTATTTTTTAGGATCTTTTAAATGAATAATAATAATTTATTTTTACTCTACCATTTCCATAAACTCAACCTTCCAAAGTAAACAAGAAGAAAATTGTGCTTCATCACTGTTACACATTTCGTACATAATATTTTTTTTATTAGATTTATGATTATGAACTTAATGACATTAGCATGAAATATCCTTATATTCTTTTAATCTAATAAAGAATAATACTAGAGTATGTCAAAACAAAACTTACATTAAAATTAAAATATTAATTAAAATTTACAAGAGTTTTGATATTTAAAAAAAAAAAGCTTGGCTTATTCAAAGAAATCTAAAAAGACAATACTCACAATTAAAAAAGTAACAGTTAAGCAAATCCTCAAACGCTACCGCACTAATACATTAGTGTCAACAACGTTTTTTGGTATGCAGTCAAAGATCAAAAGTCAAAGCTTAAAGCACTACACAGATCACGTGTAAAATGTTCAATGGGCTCGCGAAGTTAGTTCGAAGCATGCATCAGTAACACAGGCGTGTACTCCGACGCGCGGTGCGCGGTTGACTGGCTTATGGGACGTCAATGCGTTGCTACCTTACAGAACCACCACACAGGGCCACCCCCGCCCTACCAGGTAAACTCAGGTACATATTAATTACTGAGATCCAAATTAGCGCATTGACCGTGCGAAACTTCTCGTTAACTTGTCAAAGCGTTCTCGCGAATAAATCGCTACGTGTTTTGTAACAGATATATAGACTTAACTAACCGTTTGTTATTGTAATAATAATAATAAATATGTTGGGACATTAACACAGCACCATCTAGTTCCATGGTAAGCTACGAGGCCTGTGTTATGGATACCAGATAATTGATACACTACACATATATCACATTAAATACATACATATTATAAATATAAACACCCATGACTGAAGTACAAACATTCATGTTATTAGTTGTATTGCGAAAATTCTGAAATGTTTTATTTATTAAGCACTAGCGTCTTCCCCTTACTTTGCTTAAAATAAGTCATTCTTAAAATCTATTTAGGTTTATTAGGTTAATCTGGTCTTTTGTACAAAACTGTTACCAAATTCGGTTATTTTTTGCTAAAAAACTAAACCTTACAAGCAGCTTTATAGAAATATTTTATGTTACTATATAAAAAATCATTTAATATATTTTATTTTCCGCGAATCCCGCATTGTATACGTTCGCAGAACTTGGAGCTTAGACATTATCCTTAAACCACCTCTGCCGATTGAAATAATACTACTTGCTATGTTTTATTTTTATACCTAAATCTTTCGTTTGAACGCACTTGTCTTCGAAAGTTCCAGTTTGATTTAAAATGTTTTTATTATATAGCTTATTAATTGACGACGATTATAAACTATCTAAATCACGCTACAAACTTTTCGGGAGAAATAATAAAGTGAGAGGACCGATAGGCAAAAAAATAGTTAAAGCAAAAAATTCCTATTCTTTATGAATGCGTAATTTAACATAAAAAAAATATAATTAATTTAAAACAGACTTGTAATTAGAATAGGTAAATGCCATATAGGTATTGATTTAGCTATTATTTTATGGATGGATGGATGTTTGTTACTCTTTCACGCCAAAACGGCTGAACGGTTCTAGATAAAATTTCACACAAAGATAGATTATAGTCTGGGATAGCACATAGGCTATTTTTTATTCCGAAAAAAAGTACTGCTCCCGTGGGACAGATTTGTTTCTGTTTTTCACTAGGGACAAACCCGAAGCGAAGCGAGGATGAATCGCTTGTATATAATACGTATGCTCTTATGACCTTAATACATAAATTTACGCAAGCACTTACAATTTTTACCTTTAATATTAGGGTTCTTTATGTTTATCTGATTATTATCTGATTATATTATGAATACCTGGCCTCACTTTGTCCAGAAAAAAACGCAACTCTGCATTTTACCGCACTCGCTGCGTAATGGTTATTTAACTGCCTAGGTCTTGATTCTCTTATCACGTTTAAGATAAAATGTTCTCATTATCAAAATCGGTCCACGGTTTTCAACATTAGGCCAAAAACACAAGTAGATAATTTTTTCTTACAAATAAATGTAATGCAATATAATGATACAAATCTCATATTATTTGTATCTCGACTGCCTTCTGTCAGTCGCCTTTCGTATCTTTATATATAAAACAAAATCGGTTTTGTTACAACATTTAAAACTCGAGAACTGCTGGACCGATTTTTATGATGTTTGTTTTGTCGGATTTGTCTTCACCCTGAATAGCAGATTAACTATTAAAACGTCGAAAAAATTCGCTGTGAGTCGCTAGTTTATAATATTTCAAACAGCGCCACGTTTTGGAAAATTCATCACTAACAGTAGCTTGCATGTTACTCTAAGTAATATTATATCTAGGTACTAATTTCATCCAATTCATCCGACACCGTCCAGCCCTTTTAGGATGAAGGAGTAAAAAACAAGCCGGGTAAAACTAATATAACAGAAAAGCAATATTTTATTTACTTTAAAATTCTTAGTTACAAAAATAAATAAACATAGATTAGTATATAAATATAATCTTATAGCTAAAACAATCATGTAACAATATAACTTATTTCTGAAGATTATAATACGCGGTTTTAGAAATACGTACGCAAGTAAGCTTTCCTGTCGTCTTCTCAGCATAACTTTGAACAAACTAATTTACTAAGAACATCACGAACCGTGTCAATAACACAAGGGTAATCAACAAACTAGTGACGCCCATGTACTCTTATCGATGGCCTAAAACGTTTATGAGAAATTCGTGCTGACGTTAATCTTCCTACTTCCGATGTCGATAAACAGCCCCATGTATATGGAAGCTACGAACTAAATTATGATTTGCGGTCAAAATTGGCTACACTTGGAAATATTACGCGGTGATATAAATATTATACATGCACATAGAATTTGTGGTTTTAAATTGCTTTACATCATTTTCTATTTAAATAAACACAAAAAATCTCAAAACAGTAGCACAATAGGCAGCCTTATCGCTAAGTGAACGATCTCCTTCAGACAACCTAGGGGTAGAGGTTACTTGAGAGAAATAGAAGAAGTATGTATATTATAAATTAAATAATATTATATACAACATCTATTTTATACAAATGATAAAAGTATAACTGATCGCTGCTTGTACATAAAAGATATTTGAGAAAAACTATTATTGGGGACTTTATGAACGCAATAGAACCTAAAACAATTATTTTTAGAATGTTTGTCTGTTTGTCTGTGCGTTTTTGCGCGCTAATCTAGAAATGGCTTAATCGATTTGTGTGCGGTTTTCACTAATCTATTGTAGTAAGCTTTACTTAACATTTAATACTTGTTTTATTTCAGTCGATTCATAAAAAAGTTACATCCATTTAAAAAATCACCTAGGAATGAACCCGAGCGAAGCGAGGATGAGTTGCTAGTCATTATAAATATATTTAACTTAAATACATACATATGTAAATATAGATAACATCTATTGTTTAAAAGTAAAGAATTTTATAAGTAATCACAGATTTGACTTAAAAAGAGAGTATATAAAAGGAAAAACGGAAAATGAAAATTTAAAGGATACCAGTTTAGAATTAACTATATATATATATATATATATATATATATATATATATACTAGCGGATCACACTCGCTTCGCTCGGGTTCGCCTCTAGACAAACAAAAACAAATCTATCCCTATCCTAGCTTTTTCAGGGATGAAAAGCATTTAAAATGTTGACTTGGTTACCATGCAAAATTTTATTTTAATTAGTTCAACAGTTTTTGAGATTAGCCCGTATAAACAGACAAACAGACAGAAAACAAAAAAATTGAATAAAGTCTGGATTTGCTCTTCTTCTTACATCACCCTGACTCGATTTTAGCAATTTTTTTTCTATGAACAGACATTCGACCTCTACAATTTTATTATATGTATAGTAAGTAATAATTACAAGTACTAACAAGTAGAAATATTTGCCGTACTCGAAAGCACAATCTTAACATCTTAAAAGTAAAAGCTTTACGCTACACGAGTGTCAAGCGTAGCTTTCTCGTAGGCCTTCTACAGTATGAACATTTACTTATTTTATTACCAATATTCACAAAAATGATGAATCCAAAACTTTTTTATTTAGACTACATAATTATCTAGCAATAAGTATGATATACCTACCTACTAATTTTCTGCAATATAGGTCCAATAGTCTCCGAATAAAGAGCTATGACAGGACAGTCGGACACAACAAAATTATAATGATTCTATTTTTGCCTTTTAGTAGGTTACTCTGAAATATTAAATATTAGTTATGTTCCTTTTTTATTAAATTAAATAATGAGCTATACATTAAATAACCAAAGTTTAAAGGCCATCCCTGATGGGTTAGAAAAGTGAAATTACCTAAATAGATATAATATAGGTATATAATATATGTTCGCTTCCGTTTCGCTCAGGCTCTCTAAAGAATAGGTCAGGTGAGAACAAATAGTTTCATGTGCTCTCTATAATCACAGGAGAATATTTTGACAGAAAAACCTATTTCCTCCTTCCATCCAGAAAATCCCTCTTTAAACCGACACGAAACCCGAACCCACGACTGTTGATATACAGTTGTATTAGCAAGCTACTAATTCGTAGTGTATTTTATTTTATTTACGAGGCTATAATATTTTTTCCAGGAATTCCAAACAATTCAAACAATGATAAGCTGACGAAAAAAATCCGTAAAAACTCCAACAACTTCTATCATTCTAATTGTTTCCTATCAAATAAAAGAGATATAATGTCAATACTTATTTTCTTTATACCTTTGAATTTTTGAATTATCGTTGCCTTTCATAATACTACTCGTATAATCCTATTAACAGTAAATTGCTGTTGGCGATAACAACGGAAACAGGCCAAATCGAATGATTTCTTTTTATATAGAATGTTATGTTTATTATACCTCTATATTATTATACCTATATATTAATTGCCTTGGTGGTGTAGTGGCTAGCAAGTACGGCTGCACATCGAGAGGTCCTGGATTCCATACCCGGATCGGCCCAAGTATAGTTATTGAGTCTTTCTGTTTAGTAAATCTCAGTAACAGCCTGGAGATGGGAAGTTGGCGGTGTTTTACCCCCGTGCCTCGGAGAGCACGTAAAGCCGTCGGTCCTGCGCCTTAACTCTCACTGGTCGTATCGAGTAATCGTCCCACCGGAGTATGAGAGTAGCAGAAAGAGAGAGTGTACTACTTGTGTCTGCGCATACACTTGTGCACTATAATATCTCCTGCGCAGATGACTAGTGTCAATGAGAATGGTCGCCGTGGCCGAAGTCGGTCAGGAGGGCATTATGTTTATTATTTTTTCTTTGTAAAATGATGATGGAATGATGATGAAAAACATGAAAAAAACCTTTAGCAACCTAATTTTAAACATAAAAGATTTTTTTATGATTTGTTAAACAAATATTAATATGTATAATGATGTAGAAATTATACGACAATATATTTACATACATATATAACAACTTTGTTATATAATGTTTTTGGTTAAAATTAACAAAATGTTTATGTCAGAAATAAGTATTTGAATTAAAGCGAACACTAGGACACTAGAATCTTCTATCCCGTTGAAACACTTTCCTACAACTACAAAAAAACTCTTGGGCTTTATGCTATTAGTATTAGTTTGATGGCTGTAATGATTTTTACATGTGTATGATTGTTAATGAGTATGATTGTAACTTGCGTATCCAGGGTTCCTTACGGCTGAATATTGTGTTATTTTTACAAACATGTTTACTCACAAATATTTTTTTTACATATTTTATTACTTGCAAAAATAAGTTTGTGTTCCATATCATTTCCATCCAAAATATGCATCTGTATATGAATAGATATTTTCATAATACGTATATTCTGTAAAATGTTCATTTAAAATATTTAGTAAACCATTACCTCTATTTTGTACACCTTTTCTACTTCATCTTTTCAAAGTTAGAGGAAGAGAGTAAAATAATACAACTCGCATACAATGTTTATGACTTAAGAATCATGTAACTCGACTAATATGGGTTTTTAACAAACATACTAACAGGCTAACATCTATGTTATTTTAAAAACCCAATGTTATGTACACCTGAAACTTACAGTCTCCCTTCTTTCCCTCCTTTTTTAAGTTACTTTAAATTGCCATTCTTATTTTGTTAAACTTTCTGCCCGCACTTACGCTCGCGTGGACTAAAGGATTTGCTTAATTTTAATTTCCATTGAATTTACATGTTGTCATATCGAATTTGTTATCATTTTTGTATGCTATCACTCTAGATTCACTTAGCTTAGTCTACACTAAAATGTCGCAAACAGGAAGTTAGAATTTAATCGAGAACTTCTTTGTATACCACATTGGTGGATTTTCTGTCTGGTTGTTCTAAAGGGTGTTCTTAAGTCTCTGCTTGCTACTTTGAACGACGGGCCCTGAGATTTATTAATGGTTATTGCGAAGCAAATTTTAAACAAAAATTACATTAGATTAAATTCAGCGTTGTCAGAGGCTATCAGTGGTATTCGAGGTATGTATATTGATCCTTTCGAGTACATCCTGCAAACACAGTGACCAGTATAATGTTTTATAGATTACTCGCTGTCTAGTCGCATTAAATAGCTTAGGTGGCTTATTCATTACAGGTTTGCCAATGTTCAGGAAGAGTTTATGAGAAAATAGGCCTGGTGAGTTAACATTGTTAAGAAATGCCACAGGATAGTGATATGATTCATCCATTTGCATCACTGTATCGACAAACTAATATTCTATTTCTGACTCTTCAAAATACTTAAGCAGGACGTTGTTATGATCAGTAGCACAACTATTTTTAAGAGTCAGTGTAGCACGTTTAAAAAGTCAAGCCAAGACTTCGTTTGTACTCGCTTCGCTTCGGATTCGTCCCTAGAAAAAACAAATCTATCCCACGGGAACCGTACATTTTTCCTGGATGATATATAGCCAATAATCTTCCTCAATAAACGGGCTATCTAATGCAAAAAGAATTTTTCAAATTGAATTAGTACTTTCTGAGATTAGCGCGTTCAATTAAACAAAGAAACGGACGGACGGGCGGATGGATGAACGAACAAATAATTACTTTATATTAGTACCTATAGATTTAGGCACAAAGTCAGAGAACACAAAACGCTTCAATCTTCCCTTCTTCCAATGTAATCATTCTCTTTACACACGCTCGTCCAGGGTAGCTGAGACTTGGTAAATGTATAAAAACAAAATATTGTGAGGATTTTATCATATCGATATGTTAAAACCGATATTTCATTCATAACTTAGGTTATGTTTATAAATAAAATAAATAAATATGTTAGGACATTACCACACAGCACCATCCAGTTCCATGGTAAGCTACGAGGCTCGTGATATGGATACCAGATAGTTGATACACTACACATATATAACTTTAAATACATACATATTATAAATATAAACACCCATGACTGGAGTACAAACATTCGTGCTCATCACACAAATGAATGCCCCCAGCGGGACTTGAACCCGCGACCACTGGCACAGCAAGATAGGATCACTACAAACTGAGCCAAACGTGTCGTCAAATTTCGGTTGTTTATTTCGTTATTTCACGTTATTTAACGTTTATTTCAGTCGGTCGAGTACAACCACAGATACAGTTGTGGAGCGCATTTTAGGATTATGTTTACATACACTAGCATAGCACTGGTAAAGTTTAGTAATTACTGGACTATAATAGAAAGACACACGCTGTTAACGCCGTTTCGTCTGCCAAGCTGTAACTCGAACATACAATGCTTCTCATGTATATCTACGCGCACATAGGCATTACGGGCCCCCACCGCCGGACGTAGTCTAATTGCCATTCACCTTTTTCTCCACGCGCGAGCTACATGTCGAGTCCAAATTGTAATTATTGTATACATATACGTCTTCTAAAGTTCTTATTAAACAAGTATTTAATTTAATGTGGAATCTTTTACCCCGTCCACCTATATATTCTTCCGAACACACGCAAATATTTTCTCGTAGTATAATATACAATAGTATGAATGCCGTGGTACCGTGAAGTACTTGCTTAGCGCTACCTACTCCTCAATAGGTCACAGGTTCAATTTCAAGATGGGAAGATTTTCATATAAATCGCATAAATAAAATTGCGACAGTCAACCATGTGACACATTTAGTCCAGTCAAATAAGGTCTGAAATCAAAATGTTGACACTCAACTTTGCATTTTTGATATAATGTATTTTAAATGATACAAAAACAATGTGTAAAGGTTTTCGTGTCCGCAACCCCCAGCAAGGGTCCAAAATAAATTGTCAAAAGTTTTTTTTTCGTAATTACTCGAAAACGGTAAAAATTAGGCAAAAAAGTTTTAGGAAAAATGTGTAAAGCTTGAAATTTTGCATAAAAAAGGTTTCATGACTTTTTTTCCTCCGGTCAAAATTAACCGAGTTAGGAAGGTTTTTAGACCGATCGGAATACGTTTATTTTTAAAAGAAAAAATTTAATTAAAACCTAAAGTTTTATGGTTTTAAAACATTAGCAGGTATGTAAGGAATAAAAATTCGTAAAATGCCCCCGATGCCGAGCTACCCCCGCGAAAAATGGGGGGACGCAAAGCGTTGAAAAATCGTTTTTTTAAATTTACGGCTTACTGTGACGTTCTATCGAAAAATGTTTACTACAAAAGTTAAAGGTCTATTAAAAATCTACAACTTTTATAAATGACACTTTTACAATAATCACAAAGTTTTCGAGATATTTGACTTCAGATATTTAAGATTTCAGACCTTATTTGACTGGACTAATTATGCTAACCGTAAACGAGTTATTCTAACCTGTGTTTATTTAGAGCTAATTTTCTGTATCTTACAGTAAAAATGTTTTAGAAACAGGAAAATAAAACATAACAAATAGTTGTCATATCTTTGCTAAGACGTTGAAACCTTACATAGAAGCTCGCACTTAAGAGGTTAATCAGATTAAGAGTGCATGTCCATAACGCAGTGGAATGAACTTACATTCTAGCGTATTATAACATTATTTGCATCATTTTCTTATTTAATTATACGCAACAAGCCCCCGGAAAGAGAAGAAGAGAAACGACATTTATTTTGCCCCAAAAGTTGGTGAGATGGGAAGTACTAGTCCCTAATTTGTTTATAAAGTAAGACAAATAACGTTTCTAAATATATAATAAAGCGGGTTTTTCTTTTATTTAATAGCGAAATTCTTCTAATATAAATATTTATTTAACACTTTTGTCTGATATTTGGAGTAGAAGTATTCGTTACAGGTAATAATCGAACTGAGACACTTGCGTTACTCGTAGAAAAATGCCAGGAGCCTTACCATCATGATCGATATAATTTCGTTACAAAATATCATAATATTAACGAGAGAATTGAATTGAATTGAAAATATCATAATAAAATAGTTTTTCAAATCTTTTTTTGCACAAATTTATGACACAAAAAAAAACATTTAATTTACGATTTACAACTTGCTTGATGAAATGAAATAAATTACAAAATACACATTGAGACAAAATTGTACTTCATTGGCCATAGCTTATAACACTATTTAAACGTCCACAACCAAAAGTTACAGAGCTACTTCTAGCATCTTACTTAGGGCTTAAGCGAATCTAGGGCATATCGCTTGTATAGATGAAAATTGTTTATCCGTTCGACATCGTCAGATTTCCTTGCCACCGTTCCCATGGGGTACCTATCGCTAATGGATACGTGGAGCAACCCACACATGACCTTTTCAGCTTCAAGGAACAAGATTTATTGTATTATGTCTTATACGAATGAATATTAATCTACTATCTTTAGCTTAACCTAAATTCCATGAAAATTTTAATGTATTATAAAAATAAAAAACCCGACTGTATAAAAACTAAAAAGATGAAAATAAGTTGAAGAAGGAATATACTCGTAATATTTAGAGGCCTGTGCCCAGCAGAGGGAAATTAAATATGGCTAAATACACATACACACACGTAACAATCTATTATCTAATATACAATAATGAATATTTAATAATGATTATTGTTGAGTCAACTTACACACGTTTTTTTTAAAACTAGTGTTGGTTTGACCCCAGTTATGTTTTAACGTTTACTATAGATTTTTTTTAGAGATGAGATATTTTCCCGCAGTGAAAAGTATCCTTATTATATGTATAGACTAGTGGCTCACTCTCACTTCCCTCGGGTTCCCCTCAAGACAAACAAAAACTAATTATTCCACGGGAACCGTACATTTTTCCGGGATAAAAAGCAGCCCATTGTTATTCTGATGTAGGAACTATATTATTCTAAAGTTTCATTAAAATCCAATCAGTAGTTTTTGTGTACTAAGCTGTATAAATTACTATAGTATTTTTAACTATCCCACGGAAACTATTTAATTTTCCGGGATGAAAAGTATCTAAGATATTGACCGAGAATATAAGGTACCACCATACAAAATTTCATTTAAATCGGTCTAACAGTTTCGAAGATTAGCCCGTACAAACAGACAAACAGACAGAGAAACAAAAAAATTGAAAAAAATCTGGATTTGTTCTATTTCTCTTCTTACATCCCTCTGACTAGACTTTTAGCATTTTTTTTTTCTATGTACAGACATTCGACCTCTACAGTTTTATAAAAACATAAACCCAAATAATTTCTCCAATTAAAAATAGGTAAAAAGCCACAGAATCGTGAAGAAACATTATTTTTAGAATAATAATTGCTACATGTTTGACACAATCAACTCTTATCGATTTTTTTAAATAACTTTATCTATTACTTCAAATACATATTTATTAATTCACAAAGAATTACTTCGTCCAAAAACACAATCATGCTCCGAAACATTTATTCCCTGTCACTACCGCGCTCACGCGCTCTCCGCGCGTTAAATCCGCGTCACAAAGGTAAAACTTCTAAATAACCCATCAGTGATATGCACCTCCAATAGTTTTTTAAATGTAGCACAAAGTCATATCTCTAAGGGTATTTTTTTTTTAATTTTTTCAATATCTCATTTCATTTTCGAGATATGAATTTTGTTCTAACTAAAACCGGACGAAAAACGACCATTTTTCACATTTTTTCGATTTAAAAAAAGTTTTTTAGATTTTTCAAAATCTTTTTTGCATTTGATAACCCTCGTCGAGACGCGTCTTTTGACATCCCAATCAGTTACGTAGTCCCAAAACCCACGACTGAAAATCGGACCTATACCGAAGCGACAAAAAAAATATTTTCAATGTTAAAACTTTTGAATCTGTATATAACGAGTAGTTTCTAACCATATTAAGTAGTAAACCACTTTGCACCTTGGCGAAGTGAGTTCCTACAACTTGGCTAGAAAATTAATAGACTTTGAAGCGGTGGCGATGTACTGCGTGGCTTATTGTGCCGGATAGCTCGGATTTTCGATCCCACCAAAAGTCTATTTCTATTAATTTATATTAATATTATAAATGCAAAAATAACTTTGTCCGTCTATCTGTTACGTTTTCACACCTCATATCGCTGAACTAAAATTGATTAATTTTATTTTGGTATTAGGATAGATTGGAGGAAAGGTAGCTGAGAGGACATAGGCTACTTTTTGTCGCAAAAATAAATGCTAGAGATATAAAGATGAGCTATATATTCCGGTATATTGTTTATAGAAAATAAATAGTGATATTTTATAATGAAGATCAAAGGAAGCGAATGTGGGAACATTATAAATGCAAAATACACCCTGGGGCGCATCCGAGTGAAGCGAGGGTAAGCCACTAGTATAATATAATAGAGTAAATTTTCTACAAACTTTATAACTGGTTTTATGATGCATTCAGTATTAAAATATATTAAATATGTGTAAAAGTTAAGTCTGAACAAGTACAAATAATAATAAACTGACAGGTAATTTAAAAAGGAAGAGATTTTTCGTTTTTATTACACAAGATTACAACATTGCTTAATTTATTCACAAAATTTGTCTCATCTTGAAAAATTTGCCGTCGCAATCGCTAACAAAAGAATGACTAATGGTTGTAGAAACAAAGTTGCTTCGCGAACAAACTTTGAATGCTTTCAAGGGCGTGAATTATTATCTCAGAGTTTCGTCGCGATTAGGAGTTAGGAAACTCACTTTTTAAATAATTCGTTTATGAATTTTTCGCTTGTTAATTTAAAGGTATTTTGTCTTGGATTAATAAAACTTGAAGGTTGAATCGTTCTTTTAAAATGTTTGGCCTAATTAATTTTTGTACATGACGTGTATAAATAAAAAAAAAGTATAACATCACTTAATGTTAATTTATTATATTTAGGCCATAATATCTATAAGTATTTGGAATATAAAAGTACTTGTTTAATTACAAGTTAGATTATGAGAAAATTGTGTAGTCAAAATATATAATGTATGTGGAAATAGACCTAGATCGTACTGTAATATGAATTTACATTCTACTTTGAACTGATATCGAGACCGAGATGTCTGGCGTAGAGCACAAGCAGTAGAGTAGTCTTAATAAATAAAAAAACGTTATGTGTGTACTTATGTACACACATAAGCAGGGTCGGACTGGGCCGGAAGGGCCCGGGTGGCTCCACAAGCCTGGGGCCCGAGACTAGATAATAGATTTAATCATAATTAATTTTTAACTTCTCGCTATGAAAATTGAAAACTTTGACTATCGCATTTTTTTAAAAGATATGTACCAAATCGATAGAGTTTTTAAGAACGTCTAAAAATTAAATTTCATTTTACCTCTGAAACAATGTCAAATGTTAAAATAGACCAATCGGAATCCATTTATTTTTAAGAGAACAAAAAATTAAAACCTGAAGTTTTATATTTTGAAAGCGTTAGCAGGTATGTAAGATACAAAAATCTGTAAAATACTCCCGATGTCCAGCTACCTTCGAGAAATGGAGGGATGAAAAGCGGTGAAAAATAGTTTTTTTCAATTTTCGGCTTACTGTGACGTCCTATCGAAAAATATTCTTTACAAAAGTTGTAAGTCTAGTAAAAATCTACAACTTTTAAAAATGACACTTTTTACAATACCCTAAAAGTTTTTGAGATATTTACGAAAAACCCGGTTTTTATTTATTTTTATTTTCAATTACTGCAATAATCTTTTGATTTTCATGACACTAGTTACTAGGGGAATGTAATCTTCGAAATGCGTATACCAAAATTTTTGAATATTTAGCCGTTTCCGAGAAATTAATGTTTTATGGTCTCGAGAGGCTGAAAATCGCCCCCAACTTCAAGAGGATGCTTACATTTAAAAAAAATCGTTCGATTTTAAGATAGCGTTATTTTTCTGTCTTGAACTTTACTTTTCAAAGAAATAAAACATTGTATGGTCATCCTGTAAAAACACCTTTAGAAATTGAAAAAAAAAAATTGAGAAATCGATAATTTTTACTTTGCAAACTATATTATTTTTAATAATCATTAAAAAAATGTACTATAATGACCAAATTTGTATTAGCTGATTACACCAATGCATTTTGCGGGAAAATAAAAAAAAGTGGGAGTCACGTAAAGTACACTACCTACTTCTTTTGTATTTTTTCCCTTAGAATCTATTTATGTTATTAACTTATTATTTTTTCGAAATTATCGATAGCTTATTAATTTTTGATCGATTTTGGAGTTAAATTAATTGTTTTTTTTTTCTGAAAATTTAGATTTTAAGTTAATAACAGAAAGAAATGGAATTCATTCATAGTCTCATCTTGCTTATTTATTATTCAAAAATATAACATAAAAAAAAACAAGTTGATATTTACAAAATGTAGTCACATTTTTGTTAAAAATCATTAAAAAGAAAGGGATCCTTTTTCATTGAAAGTCGACTATATTGGAAAAAAAATCAACGTAAAGAGATGAAGGATAGATCAAATTAAAGCTGAATAATCATGTTATTCAATTCATGTAACTTAAAAAAAATTAATTCCGGGTAATCAAAAAACCCCCCCCCCCCCCCAAAGTTTCCAAAAAATTTTTTACGACTTTTTATATGATTACGCAATAACCGTACATTGAAAAAAAAATATCTAAATACCTTAAAACTAAAAACTTGAAGCAATAAAATACTTTTTTTTCATCTCGATACAGTTATTTTCCGCTGAGATACAGTCATTCAAAAGATCTTTAAAAAAATTAGGATTTTTTTGATTCTTTAATTTTTTATAGTAGTGTATCAAGAAAATGCAGATTTATGCGGAAAAACTTAAAAGGTATAAAAGCTAATCGATAACGCTAAAGCCTCATCTTAATCAATTATTTAGGATATTTATCAGTATATATTGTCAATTATGCCATACTTTTTTTATTATTAAAGGTTTAAAATTTAAATTTAACTCCAAAATCAATAAAAAATTAATAAAAATATCGATAAACTCGAAAAAATTACAAAAATAGATTTTAATGGAAAAATACAAAAGAAACGGTATATGTATACGCTTTTAAATTTTTTTATTTTTTCACGACTCATCAAATGCAAAGTTGGAATATTTATGGCAACATTGTATAAATAATAGCGTCAAATTAAAAACTTAAGCACGGCGTTTTTTTCGTTTTTTCCCGCAAAATTCATTGGTGTAATCAGTTTATTGAAATTTAGTCAATTTACGTCACATTAAGCCGAAAATTAAAATAACTTTTTTTTTCATCCCTCCATTTCTCGGAGGTAGCTGGGACATCGGGGGAATTTTACGGATTTTTGTTCCTTATATACCTACTAACGTTTTAAAAACATAAAATACAAAAAAAACATACTTCAGGTTTTCGTTTTTTGTTCCCAAACCGGATTCCGATCGGACTATAATGATACACGTCTAAATAAGTTGATTCGATCAAAATTTATCGCTGTTCAGAAATTTTCAAAACTAGTTTCAGGGAACAGGAATGGCCTGTTCAGGTTCAACCGTTTTCGAATTTTCCTATTTCATTTCTCTTCTTCATTCTTCTCTAATTGTATGAACGAACTATCTGATCTAGTTTACATGTAGGTCGTAAGAGCTGGGCCCCTCCTTCACCTACCACATGGCTTGCGGGGTTTATCGCTTGCCCGTGGGGGGCCCGCGCAGGCTGGGGCCCGGCTGGCAAATGCCAAATCGACTGTATGGCCAGTCCGACCCTGCACATAAGAAGTTATACTTCTTTCGCGTAATAGAACAAAAATAGCTAATGATTTCATCCCGTATGTCACAACTCTCTGTTTGTAAAAGGAACGATAATTTAATAAAATAATTAAATAAGGCATATTAGGCATATTACAATCATATATTTATAGAATATCATTTAAGGAAAGATAAGAATAAGAAATATTTTAGATACTTTTCATCCCGGAAAATTAAATAGTTCCCGTGGGATAGTTAAAAAACTATAGTAACATATACAGTTTAGTACACAACAACTTAAGCCCCTAATTTAGTAAAATTTGGCATGCTGATATATACTAATATTATAAAGAGGTAAAGTTTGTGAGTTTGTGAGGTTGTAGGGGGTAATATCTTGATCTACTGAACCGATTTATATGAAATTTTGTAAGAAGATAGTTTAAGACCCTGGAAAGGACATAGAATATTTTTTATCCCGGAAATCATCCTTTAAGGGAGTGAAAATGGGGATGAAAATTGGTATTGGAAAGCAAGCTAGGGACGAACCCGAGCGAAGCGAGGGTGAGTCGCTAGTACTATATAAACTACTTAATAGGAATAAAAAGTAAAATATGCTAATAATTAATGAAATAATTTTTAGAATTGGAACAGTAGTTGTGAAATTTACTGTCTGTCAACTAAAACTAACTCTACCTGTTTATAATGTTAGTATGAATACTAGATATTGCTAATCATATGGAAATTAAATGAGAGAATTACTCAACAGAGGTTCCCTGTGACTTTTCTGAAAAAAACATTCTAGTCTTACCGAGTTATAAAGATTGTTAATCGCCAAAGTTCTTATGTACAAAAAAAATTTAATCCTCTTATCTATCAAAAAAGAAACCAGATATTAAGTTAATAATAATTCACTCTTACCTTTTTTTATATATATATTATTGTATAAGAATTTATGGTTGATATATGCTTGCTGCACTTGCTTGGAAAGCTAAGTAAAGCAAATTCGAAATCTTGGTTTTGCACCTCTAATATTTCTATATGCATATCAATTTTTTCAACATGATCACTACTCACTTTATAGTGAAGGAAAACATTATGAGGAGAGTTACATGTCTATGAGAACCTTACTAACCTGCATTTGGCCAGCATTCATTGAAGGCCCGTGCCCAACAATAGGATATTGAAAAACGTAGAATTATATTATTAAACAAATATACACTTTGATACATTTAATATACTTATATATAAATGCAATATCTATATATATAAAACAAAGTCGTGTTAGTTACACCATTTATAACTCAAGAACGGCTGGGCCAATTTCTATGATATTTGATTTTTTGGATTTCTCTTAGTCCAGAATAGGATAATAAGTATTAAAACATCAGAAAAAATAAAAAAAATGTATATGGCTAACGCTGGCATATAACTATTTTAAATATCTATGTAAAACGTACCTAGCGACGAACCCGAGCGAAGCGAGGGTGAGCTGCTAGTTAGTTATACAAATTAAGTGTAAAGGATAATTTGATTTAACCTCTACACATCAATACACGATCACTGATCAGGAATTGTCCAACTAAAGTTATCAAAGTACGAAGAGGAAGAGTAACGGCAAATTTAGTTTCAGAACTTCAGGCTACAGGTATTTAACTATGAAACTTTCGTTATTATTGTCGATATGCCAACCATTGAGATTTCATTACGTGGACCCTAGGCGGAATGGCCCTTCCATTTGACTCTAGCAACCTAAACTTTACGAGTTAGGCGTGGAACGGTTGTAATGTCCAAGAACTGGATAGAACTAAAATTTAAACAGTAGACGAATATTTTTGTGATAAATCTGTTAAAAAAATGTAATACACATTAATTTTGTTAGTGTAAATTAATATACAGTAGTCACATAACTGATTATTTAAGTAAATGCTGTAAGTAATTTTTCAAAATATTTTTATTTTTCCATGTAAACTAACACTGTCAAATAAAACATAGTACATCAAGATATTTTATTTAGATTGAAATTATTTATAAATATCTACGAATTACATATTATAGATTTTTCTAGAATATTCGCTCCAGTAACAATGTTGGAAAATAAAAATTATATTTAGAGGGGTGATTTTATATACCAAAAAATACAGTTTATTCATTTATAAGTTAACTTTTACATATAAAAAATACAGACAAGTGAACAAGTTGTAATTGGTGGAACATAGTTAAAAAAAAACATACATATTTAAAGAGTATTTTGACAAAAACAATAATACAAAGTATAGAACTAACTGTAAAATATAAAAATTATTTAAAATTGGAGCTTAATCACTATTTTTCTAACCCAGAAGTTACCCAGATTTCAAAAAAAAATATGGTCAATATTTCAGTTGGTTTTAAGATTTTAGTTTTGTAAAAGGCATGTGACAAATAGTAAATAATTGGTGTTATATGGTAACTATTAGTAACAACAGCCCACGGTTCTACTTCCGTTGGCACTATCCCACGCCTAGACTAATAATTCCATAATTAGGTAGCTTATTATAATATTATAATATATATAATAAGCTACCTAATAGCGATAGCTAATAAGCGATCTATACTAATAGATAGGTATGTGGAACGGTTCATACTTAATATATTAGAAGTCTGAAATTAAGTGGGAAGATGTTTTAGATGAAGAACAACAATTAATACAAGATAAGAACTCTTCATTAGACACTGATGCAGTTTTCATATAAACAGTTTTTATTGAAGTTTTCAAAAACCGAACCGAAAGATAGTTTGAAACCCTGGAAAGGATATAGGCTACTTTTTATCCCGGAAATCATCCCTTAAGGGGGTGAAAATGGAGATGAAAATTTGTATGGGGAATCAAGCTAGGGACGAACCCGAGCGAAGCGTATATATAAAGATTTTATATAATAATACTAGCAACTCACCCACGCCTCACCTTTCTGATGGTAACAGATATCTAAATCCTGTATTATCGGTAAGATATCGCTTTTAGTAATAAGGCCGTCTTAACACATCTTATTTATAGTTTAAATAAATATAAAGAATAAAAGTAACTGTTAAGAATAAAATTAAAAAAAATATTAAAATTTACTATCTTACACACACAGTTATAACAAACAATTAACATATCTTTACATACTTTACACTTCCAACTTCCAACTTTCTATAGTTATTCTTTATTTAAGTCCAGAAATGTCTCATATATTTTCTCTTACAAAAATAATCATGTAATTGAATTACATAAAAAAAAAAGAAAAAAAAATATTTTTGAAAACAAGACTAGTTAAATTGAATTATTGTGTTAAATAAGTTAAGGGCCGAAGATAATTTAATTTTGCTATGAAAGTACCTCTCAGACTTTACTCAGCTAATTCGTTGCTACAATAAAGTGAGAATGGCGGTTCTCTGTTTAGAGAAATGAGAACAAATTATAGATCTAACTTTGTAGATAAGCCTGTGTCAATTACGTATTGAGAAGGGTCTTGCTTGGTTGCGACAAATTGAATGGCCTAAGAAATGTTACAGACACCAGATTTCATTTTCGACTTAGTTCGTTCACTTTATCTATTATTAAATCTATACATTATCTTAATCAAAATGAAAATAGATTTAGATTTTTTTTATAAATAATTTCCTTAAATGTATTTGTAATAATTTAATGAAACAATAAATTACATTTTTATTTAAAGTAGTGATAATAATATCTTTTGTTGACTTTTGTTTATAACTTGCTACTATTATACATACATATAATAAATATAAAATAAATATATATATTTAAATTGAGAGGATTATATTATGCGAATGTTCAAATGATTCCTATTATAGCTTCCTTAACGGTAACATAAATATTATATGACTAGCGACTCGCGTGAATGGGTGATTCTTTAAATTAACATAACTTTTTTATTTACGAATGGATTGAAATAAAACAAATACCACAATATGTTAGTGAAAACCGCACCCAAATCGGTTTGTGCGCGTTTGTGCGCGCTAATCTTAGAAACGGCTTAACCGATTTGGGTGCGGTTTTCACTAATGTATTATGATAAGCTTCACTTAACATTTAGTATTTGTTTTATTTCAATCGGTTCCTAAATAAAAAAGTTATGTCAGCTTAAGAAATCATCTAGGGGCAAACCCGAGCGAAGCGAGGGTGAGCCACTAGTACATATAATAAAACTGTAACTAATTTGAGTCTGTACATTAAATATTTTTTGGAAAATCTTATTGATATGGATATTATTGTCTATACAGAGGCCGAATCTATAGTTTTTAGAATTTTTGGCTGTTTGTCTGTCTGTCTGTCTCTCTGTTACCACATCACGAAATAACCACTGGAGGGATTTTGATGAAATTTAGTATGATAATAGCTGGTTATTCGGGTCAACATATAGGATACATTTTACTATGGGAAAATATCTCATCTCTGAAAAATCTATACTAAACGTTAAAACGTAAGTAGGTACTAACCTAAGCGGAGCGAAGGTGAGTCGCTAGTTATTACCTAAATTGATATTATATAATGAAATGACAATTAATCGTTGTGAATCAATTTTAGGCATGAGATTATTTAAACTTGATTTACGTTTAATCTCAATTAAACTTTTTGTTTTTTTACTAACCAATTTCTGATCATAAAAATACTATTTTCTTACATACCATAAAAAATGGATGAGAAATCCATTTTTTAAAAAAAAAAAGGTGTTTAAAAGGCGATACGCGAAGGCGAACCCCGACATCCGGGCTGTTATCGAAAATATTTTGACAGAATTACCCAATTACTATACTTGGCTCAACCCGAGACTCGATCCCAGAACCTACGGATCTTCAGCCCTATATGCTAACCACTATACCAACGACGCACTTTAAAAATAACACTATCAAACGTAACATGACCTAAATGTTGCAAACCATTGATAAATCAAACATAAGCCGAATGATTTTCAAAACATTCACTCGCATTCTAAAAGGACCCAAATGAAATGTTATTGTTAAAAGTCACTTACGTTTACATGAGCATTGTTTTAACCAGGACGTGTAAAAATCAGGCGTTGAATAATGCAACCAAATTGAAATTGTGATATTCTAATGTAACCTGGCTATTGTCCAATTTGCTGGTTGAGATATACGTATCTACACACATTTGTTTAGCCATTGTCATTAGTGATTTTAGTGTTTTATATTTAATTTTCATAGCACTACTATTATCAATGTGGAAGTTTAAATAATAAATAAATATGTTGGGACATTAACACACAGCATCATCTAGTTCCATGGTAAGCTACGAGGCTTGTGTTATGGATACCAGATAGTTGATACATTACACATATATAACTTTAAATACATACATATTATAAATATAAACATTAAACACCCATGACTGGAGTACAAATATTCGTGCAAACGAGTGTCCCCAGCGGGACTCGAACCCGCGACCGCTGGCACAGCAAGTAGGGTCACTACAAACTGAGCCAAACGTGTCGTTTGTATTTGGATTAAATTATTTTTATCATTAAGGTAAAGAAGAAACTGACCATGACACTACAAAATAAAGATGAAAATTTACTTAAATGGACGCATATAAATTAATAAGAATCTTCAACGATTCAAAAGAAAAAATGATATCCCTATGATAAATTTTCAAGTTAGGAAAAACCCAAAGGTTATTTGGAAATCCACAAAAAATACGATAATGCTTCAGAAGGGTCTATGTTAATCCGCCATCATTAGTCAAGTCTTTACTTATCCAGAGATCATTGTTTTATTGAAAGATATTCTCTTTCATTATTAAATCTTTTTAGTCATTATTCATAAAGAAAATAAAAAATAATATGTACATGCAGTAAGCATTTTTCACATTTTGTGTGTGTGTGTGTGTTTGTTATTATCAGGACAAGCTTTGTATAGAAGAAAATTAAAAGAAAAAAAACTGTTTTACTAAAATAAGACTTTTTTTAAATCTTATGATATGAAAAGAGAGTGAGTGAAAACATTTTTATCCCGAAAATCATCCCTTAAGGGGGAATGGGGATAAAAGTTTGTATGAAGAAGCAAGCTAGGGACGAACCCAAGCGCAGCGAGGGTGAGTCGCTAATATATTATATAGATATTTATTTCACTCAGAATATAAATTCTACTTCGACCTCGAAGGCCGTATAAAAGAAGCATACGAACACAGTTTCGATTTAAGTTGTTTCAGTAGATTTTTAACCGAAATTTGCTTTGAAGTTTGCTTAGAAACTTGCTGAAACCTAAAATGAAGTCCGGAATTATTATTTGTTTTCAGTTTTTTTGAGTTCAAAACGAAAAAAGATTAAAAATTCAAAGTTAGTTTTTCGTGTATCACGATTTTATATTGATTATACAGATTGTTCACTTTTGCTACGTAGTAAAGAACTAGAACTAGGATGTTACCAGATGAATAATTTTTCGTTGAAGGAAGAGATCCGTGGAAGATTTTTTTACAAAAAAGTGAATGGACAATTAAGGGCTATAATAACGTTTAAAGATTAACTAATCCTCTTACTTTAAATTGACATTTGCAGTACATACTCGTACATATCCATGCAAGAATGTGAAACTGTTAAATGTATGTCATGATACCGACATAAATCAACATTTACCACGGAACTATTAAATTTTCTGGACCTACGCACCTTACTTACCGAATTTTGTTTTATTAAACTTCTTCCTCAAAGGCTTTGGGATTTCCCGTATCACTTAAAGTTAATTATACATAACGTTTAATGGATATCGATAACAATTTTCAGTCTTTTAGGAATATTGTGCTCGTGGGTACAATGCAATAGCATAGGCTTTTTTAATACGAAATATCTGGTGGTCCATTTTTCCTTTTATGCATACGATTAACTGCTTAAGTTACATTATAATTGTATGATTTATTAAAAATATCTAAAAGTAAACCGATTTAAAAATAATTAATGAGACTCATTTAAACGTAATTAAAAAAATATAACATATTATGTATTCAGTATTGAGTATAGTTATATATATATATATATATATATATATATATATATATATATATATATATATATATATATATATATATATATATATATATATATTAATATAACAGACTTAGTATCTATACGTATAATAAAATTGTTACTGATCGCTGTCAGTACATGAAAAATATTTGAGAAAAATTATTATTGGGGGTCTTTAGTAACGCAATAGAACTAAAACAATGATTTTTAGAATTTCTGTGTTTGTCTGTGCGTTTGTGTGCGTTAATCTCAGAAACGGCATAACCAATTTGGGTGCGGCTTTCACTATTGTTTTTTTGGTAAGCTTCACTTAACATTTAGTATTTATTTTATTTCAATCGCTTCATAAATAAAAAAGTTATGTCAATTTAAAGAGTCATCTAGGGATGAACCCGAGTGAAGCGAGGGTGAGTCGCTAGTATATAATAAAATTCTGAGTCGAATCTGTACATTAAATATTTTTTTCTAAAATCTAATTGAAGTAGAAATTATTATCGATACAGAAATCGAATGTATAGGTAGTTTATAGAATTTTTACCTGTCTGTCTGTCTGGGAACGCATCACGAGAAAAGCACTGGACAGATTTTGATGAAATTTGGTATGTTGATAGTATCTATATGGTTATCCGGGTCACATAAAAGATACTTTTTACTGCAGGAAAATATCTCATCTCTGAGAAATCTATACTAAACGTTAAAACGTAACTAGAGACGAACCCGAGCGGAGCGAGGGTGAGTCGCTAATATTATTTATATTTACTGAAGCAAAATAACAGATCTACAAATACATAAATACACTTGGTGATCTATATTTTTAGTATAATATATCTATCTATATATTTATTGTGTTTTATTTAACACATAACGAGTATACATATAAGGTTACTTCAATTTCCTTTCGTTCGTGCTTACCTTTATAACTTATACATAATACCACAGATCATATAATACTAAACTAATAATAATATGTACATATGTATATTATATCCATCGAGATATCTCAAAATTTTAATAATAGTTATAATATTCAACACTAATAATAATTAATTAAATACCATGTGTCTTATAAAATTATGAATTTTATGAATAAAACGACACAGTAGTGAATTGCGGAAGTTTCACGAAAATTCTAACTTTGTTTTAAAGTCATTATTCATCCTTTTGTTGCCGGCGCGGTGTTACTACAAAATTTAACGACAAAAAGAAATTGTTACGGCAAATTAAAATGTTTTGTAATATGAGGTCCCTGTTTCCTAGAGACACATACTAGGAATTTAGCTTAAGCACTTTGATTCTGTTTATTGTTTAAATAAAAATTAGACTCCACTTAACTTAATATACTCGTAAGTCGTAACTAATACTAAATCTCGAACTACGAAAGGTCTAAGCCGATGAAATATGTATTTTGTTTTTAAGTTAAAAAAAACTTTGAATAGCAATAATTTATATAGTAGGTACACTGAGAAAAAAAAATTGAAAATTCTTCTCTAAAGAGATTTTAAAAAATATTTATCGATTTTCATCATTTTTGATGTAAGGAAATATTTAAAATTCTGCTTATATTACCTACTAGCGACTCACCTTCGCTTCGCTTGGGTTCGCTTCTAGTAAAACAAAAACAAATCTAACCCACGGAAACCGTACATTTTTGCGGGATAAAAAGTAACCTATGTGTTATTCTGATGTATGAGCTATATTATTGTAAATCCATTTAGTAGTTTTTGCGTGAAAGAGTAACAAACATCCATACATCTATACATCCAGACATCCATACATCCTCACAAACTTTCGTCTTCATTATATTAGTAGGATGGAAATCCTATAGTCATATACGAAAAATTTTCGTGCACCACCTTTTGATACAGAATGAAAATAACATACCTTTTAAATATTTTTATAGTATAAACGAGTTCATTTTTCAAATGTTCATCAGAAATAGTTTGCAGTGTGGGAATGCCTATGGTGCAATAAATGTAACACCGTATGCGATCGTCAATGGTTTCGAAATAACAAATCAAACGTCCTATATCTCACTAAAACAATCAAATATTTCATTTTGTTTACTTTTGTTTTTATTTTACATGAAAATACCCGCGAAAAAAGCTTTTGCCAAAAGCGAATTGATTGATATTTTAAATATTTGACATAATAAAATCTTATTAGGATAATCAAAATTATATATAATTATTATAGTATTTATGTACCTTGGTTATATTATTATATAATAGTATCTACCTACAGTTATATAGTAGGTTTAAAATAAGATATATTTTAAACAGTATTTAAGATGTTGACCGCGGATATATAAGGTACCACCATACAAAATTTCATTTAAATCGGTCCAACAGTTTCGGAGACTACCCCGTACAAACAGACAAACAGGTATTTCATTTTTAGGCATCTAAGCACACACCCACACAAGCAAAGGTAGGATAAGTCGTTAGTATATAATATTCTTTTGAATATATATCATCAACAACATTTCTATTTATAATAACTTTACGTTTTCGTAAACATCTAAAGAAACTACTGCATAAAAATTTATGATATTAGAGTATAAAACGTCTAGTTTAAACCACCCGCTTTTGAGAGCGCCTCGAAAATCCCGTGAAAGGTGGGAGTGGACAATATATTCGCATTCAAAGCAACTGCCGGCTCATTTCCGAAGTGTCACGATGAATAAAGCTGCGTGTAGATTTTTTTTATTTAAGTATAATATGCAAAATACATGCATACGTACATATATACTAATGTACGTAAACCTTAAGAACACATCGTATGACAAAAAATCGCTAGACTCTTTTGCATCTAAAGTTACAACTTACAATAATTATAAATACTGCTGAAATATGTATATAGCTTTAGCAATAGGTCAGTTTTATTCCAACTTTCCTTCCTTTTATGTTGGTCTTATACATATAAAACAGGCATCCTGTATTACTAAATTATTTTTGTAATACATTATTGTATTGTCATCCGCCCTTGTTAAATGTGCAGTTTCAGTTCGATCTGAAGTTTTGAAGTGGGTGAAAATCGCGTTCAAAGATTACGTTACATAGATGGATAGATACATGTAAAGCTAATAAAACCATGTTAAAAATATATGCGAAAACAGAACCTTCAGGATAAAAATCAATTTAATCAAAATTATTATATTTTTAATTAAATACAAAATCATGTAATACTAGCGACTTACCATCGTTTGGATGTGTCCCTGAGTACCGAACATCTTGTATTCAGCCCTTTTTAACGCCCCACTGCTAGGCACGGGCCTCCCATAAATACGAGGGGAATCAGGCCATAGTCCACCACGCTGGCCAAGTGCGGATTAACGGACTACACGTGTCTTTCGAAAACTTGCTAGGTTTTCTCAGACATGCAGGTTTCCTCACGATGTTTTTCCTCACCGTAAGGCAAGTGGTAATCATATTAGAAATGATTCGCACATAAAAATATCAGAGGTGCGAGACTCGGGATTTGAACCCGCTTCACTCGGTTTCCCAAGCGAGCGCGTTACCACTGAGCTACCACTGCCTGACATCTTATGTGTACTAAAATACGCACAAATACAATTTATAAGATTACTTATGCATTTATAATAGTAGTTCGAAGCAAGAGTAGAAAGAATAGTAGTTAGACTGTATAACATAAGAAGTTATGAGATTTATATAGACAGAAAAGAATACTTTTTAAAAAATATTGCTCATAAAAATTCCTTGTACGCTTACCTTCCTTGAATGCTACCAGGGTCGGACTGGGCCGGAAGGGCCCGGGTGGCTCCACAAGCCTGGGGCCCGAGACTAGATAATAGATTTAATCATAATTAATTTTTAACTTCTCGCTATGAAAATTGAAAACTTTGACTATCGCATTTTTTTAAAAGATATGTACCAAATCGATAGAGTTTTTAAGAACGTCTAAAAATTAAATTTCATTTTACCTCTGAAACAATGTCAAATGTTAAAATAGACCAATCGGAATCCATTTATTTTTAAGAGAACAAAAAATTAAAACCTGAAGTTTTATATTTTGAAAGCGTTAGCAGGTATGTAAGATACAAAAATCTGTAAAATACTCCCGATGTCCAGCTACCTTCGAGAAATGGAGGGATGAAAAGCGGTGAAAAATAGTTTTTTTCAATTTTCGGCTTACTGTGACGTCCTATCGAAAAATATTCTTTACAAAAGTTGTAAGTCTAGTAAAAATCTACAACTTTTAAAAATGACACTTTTTACAATACCCTAAAAGTTTTTGAGATATTTACGAAAAACCCGGTTTTTATTTATTTTTATTTTCAATTACTGCAATAATCTTTTGATTTTCATGACACTAGTTACTAGGGGAATGTAATCTTCGAAATGCGTATACCAAAATTTTTGAATATTTAGCCGTTTCCGAGAAATTAATGTTTTATGGTCTCGAGAGGCTGAAAATCGCCCCCAACTTCAAGAGGATGCTTACATTTAAAAAAAATCGTTCGATTTTAAGATAGCGTTATTTTTCTGTCTTGAACTTTACTTTTCAAAGAAATAAAACATTGTATGGTCATCCTGTAAAAACACCTTTAGAAATTGAAAAAAAAAAATTGAGAAATCGATAATTTTTACTTTGCAAACTATATTATTTTTAATAATCATTAAAAAAATGTACTATAATGACCAAATTTGTATTAGCTGATTACACCAATGCATTTTGCGGGAAAATAAAAAAAAGTGGGAGTCACGTAAAGTACACTACCTACTTCTTTTGTATTTTTTCCCTTAGAATCTATTTATGTTATTAACTTATTATTTTTTCGAAATTATCGATAGCTTATTAATTTTTGATCGATTTTGGAGTTAAATTAATTGTTTTTTTTTTCTGAAAATTTAGATTTTAAGTTAATAACAGAAAGAAATGGAATTCATTCATAGTCTCATCTTGCTTATTTATTATTCAAAAATATAACATAAAAAAAAACAAGTTGATATTTACAAAATGTAGTCACATTTTTGTTAAAAATCATTAAAAAGAAAGGGATCCTTTTTCATTGAAAGTCGACTATATTGGAAAAAAAATCAACGTAAAGAGATGAAGGATAGATCAAATTAAAGCTGAATAATCATGTTATTCAATTCATGTAACTTAAAAAAAATTAATTCCGGGTAATCAAAAAAACCCCCCCCCCCCCCAAAGTTTCCAAAAAATTTTTTACGACTTTTTATATGATTACGCAATAACCGTACATTGAAAAAAAAATATCTAAATACCTTAAAACTAAAAACTTGAAGCAATAAAATACTTTTTTTTCATCTCGATACAGTTATTTTCCGCTGAGATACAGTCATTCAAAAGATCTTTAAAAAAATTAGGATTTTTTTGATTCTTTAATTTTTTATAGTAGTGTATCAAGAAAATGCAGATTTATGCGGAAAAACTTAAAAGGTATAAAAGCTAATCGATAACGCTAAAGCCTCATCTTAATCAATTATTTAGGATATTTATCAGTATATATTGTCAATTATGCCATACTTTTTTTATTATTAAAGGTTTAAAATTTAAATTTAACTCCAAAATCAATAAAAAATTAATAAAAATATCGATAAACTCGAAAAAATTACAAAAATAGATTTTAATGGAAAAATACAAAAGAAACGGTATATGTATACGCTTTTAAATTTTTTTATTTTTTCACGACTCATCAAATGCAAAGTTGGAATATTTATGGCAACATTGTATAAATAATAGCGTCAAATTAAAAACTTAAGCACGGCGTTTTTTTCGTTTTTTCCCGCAAAATTCATTGGTGTAATCAGTTTATTGAAATTTAGTCAATTTACGTCACATTAAGCCGAAAATTAAAATAACTTTTTTTTTCATCCCTCCATTTCTCGGAGGTAGCTGGGACATCGGGGGAATTTTACGGATTTTTGTTCCTTATATACCTACTAACGTTTTAAAAACATAAAATACAAAAAAAACATACTTCAGGTTTTCGTTTTTTGTTCCCAAACCGGATTCCGATCGGACTATAATGATACACGTCTAAATAAGTTGATTCGATCAAAATTTATCGCTGTTCAGAAATTTTCAAAACTAGTTTCAGGGAACAGGAATGGCCTGTTCAGGTTCAACCGTTTTCGAATTTTCCTATTTCATTTCTCTTCTTCATTCTTCTCTAATTGTATGAACGAACTATCTGATCTAGTTTACATGTAGGTCGTAAGAGCTGGGCCCCTCCTTCACCTACCACATGGCTTGCGGGGTTTATCGCTTGCCCGTGGGGGGCCCGCGCAGGCTGGGGCCCGGCTGGCAAATGCCAAATCGACTGTATGGCCAGTCCGACCCTGAATGCTACTACAATCAATAAGCTATGTAATCTATATATGATTAATAGGGAAAGACAAATACCTAGTACCTTTTTACCCGACTACACCAGAAGGAGGGTTATGTTTTTCGAGTGAATATATGCATGTATGTATGTATATTTATTTCGTACGCTCTGTAACCTAAAAGGCTTAATAAATTTTAGCTCAAGAGATGTCATTAGATTCATCTTAATATAAAACATTTACATATCTATGTCTCCCGACTGCATAATACTATGTTCCTTCGTCAACTTGTTTTTATCTTTTTAGTTAACTTTTTACGCAGTCGGGTTTTTTTTTGTAAATATTTTTTTATACTCCTCCGTTTATCAATCTTTTTTTTTATTTCATTAATGTTAGCAACAAAAAACTTTGAAAAAGTTGGTTTCATTATATTATAATGATTATGGTGAATTTCAACCACTAGATGAACCATAGTATACATAAATTAACATATATTAGTCTGAAGTCTTATGAACACAGCTTAACTTGACGCTCGTTTCGAAATTAAAAGTGAACTTTAGGGGAACAACAGTGTAGTTTCGAGTTTAAACAATGTAGTCGCTAGCCTCGTTGCGTTTGACTTCAGCTACTAGTTTAGGAACTAGACACTAGACGAGAAGTGTTTGTTCTGTTCGTAACACTAATTTTGGATAAGTATCATAAGTTTCGTCTTACTATAGACAGGTATTATATAAAATTACTTCTCTAACCGTCTTCAACAAAAGTTTCCATTCGGGTGTGTATGTTTTCATTTACGTGTTAAAACGTAAAAAACGGGCAGACATCATTTTATATTAAAAATATTAATTGGATATATAGTAATTTGATCGTATATTATATCTAGTACCTCCTGGGCGACCGAGCTGCACTCGATGTTCCTTTTTGTTATATGGTATTTATAGATAAAAAAAAACTAAAAACTTGAATAAATACAAAAAAAAGCAAAAGTGAAAACTTTGTATCCGACCGGGATTCGAAGCCGGACACCTGTGTTTTTCAATCTTGCACCTTGACCGCTTGACCACAATTTAATATAAGTAAGAAATTATCGAACATATTTTGCGTTGAATAATGCGAAAGAAAACCGCATGAAAACTCGAAAACACGCCTTTTTGCCATACATAAGACCAAAATTTCCCCATACCACAGCGAAATATTTAGAGCCGTTTCTGAGATCGTCGATATAAATAAATAAATATACAAGAATTTCTCGTTTAAATATATTAAATACTAACAAAAACATGTACAAATTGACAAAAATACATCACAATCAAGGGAAAGAACATGCACTTGCACTTACGATCTCTTACATTAGAAGTCACGGGGGTGGAAGAGGCCGTCACTTTAAGAGGTCGAGTCAAAGGCGCGGAAATATTACCTAGCAGTGTTCCTGCATACGTCAGCGAGCTGGAAACATGAGCACAATAGAAGGTAGAAACGTCTTGACGGCCAGATTAAGATAACACCTTACACTCGCGCAACGCAAATGTCTCTATAGACTGCATTTCTAAAGCTACTGTTAACTTTTGAAATGTAGCGGGGCACGAAATTCTTTTTGACATCCGACATCTATGAAATGCTCGTACATCGTGCCCTCGCTTGGTACGAATTAAGTCAAAGGCGACTTGTTAAATTGAGAAGCATTCATCATCTAAACAAGCTTTATAAGTAACTCAGTAAAGAACGCAATATTTTCACCTTAAAGAGGTGCTTTAAATAATGATCCCTTTGTCATGGAGTGCAACCGTTTGTTTTATTTACTATTGTCTAAAGAAGAGAGGAATAATGGAGCTATCATTATATTTCAAATTTAATTTAATCTCAGGTATCAGCTCGCTATATTCTACTTATTAAGGCAAATTTGAAATAAGATACCAAAGATCACAATCTTGAATATCTGGATTTGCCTCGAACTTGTTGAAATTAAAATGTATAATATGTTAGTGAAAATTTCTAACACAAAAAAAGAATCATTATACTAACTAGGTATGTACATATATATACATATATATATATATATATATATATATATATATATATATATATATATATATATATTTGTTTCATTTGCTTAAACATATTTACTGGCAATTTTTAATATAAGTAAAATAACACTCACTACCTAAAGACGAATACTCAAAAACTAAAGCTAAAACATATACATTTTGGATATATTACACTACAAATTACCAAAAAAGATGCTGGAAAATCAATCCCTAAAAGTTAATTAAGGATAGCAACTTTTTTCAGACATTAAAACAAATAAAATAGAGGTCACTACTTTATCATTCATAAGTACATAATATATAAAAATTGAATTCCTAAAAAATAAACTTTTCTATTAAAATACTAAAATGTTCTGATTCTTTTATAATTTGAAAACGAATAACATATTTACATAATATATGTAACTCTACATAAGCAAGAATATTACAGAATACGAAGAGAAATTATTAATCATACACGTACAATGTAAATAAACAAAACTAAAAGGAATAGAAATATAAATATAGTGCACGCTATTGAAGAGCACTCAAGGGTGCAGTCAAAGCTTTGAACTGAGTAATTGTGACTAGTTCGCTAGTACATGATATTTAAGAGGACTTATACGTTTAATAGTTAGTAAATTGTTTTTTTTTTTATATTTATTTATTTAGTCAAAACTAATTGAAAGTAATAACAGCTTAATGTTATGGAAACGATAATTAGCTTGGAATATAAACATTTACCATCTTTTATTTGAAGCAGTCAAATATAATAGGACAGCTAGTACTACACTGTACAATGAATATTAAAAAAAAACATATTTTTTTTTTGGAAAGAAGTAGTAAGAGATTGTGTTGAACATTTATAATATGTCAATAAATGAAAAATCCTGTCCTCAGTGTGATCTTTTTCCGCCCTGTTAATAATAATAGTCCAGTTAATAATAGTCGCAATCTACCTGAAAAAATCAAGGGGCTTAAACACGTCATTCTAAAATCGTTGAAATCTAAAAAAATATACGAGGATAACTTATAATAATTCTATATCATGACATGACAATCAATATGACTTTTAAAAATACGAATTATTTTGCAACGATTGTAGATTTACATCTTTTCCATGTCCTCTGACTTGATAAAGAAAAAACACAAAAAATTAAAATCGAACATCTGTGTCCAATGTTCATTATCCATAGGTGATCGTTTTTCATTTTCAATAATACAATACTTTCTTTGTTTGATGACTCAATTCTTCTCAGAACTATTATATTCTATACTATACCTAAAGCTTTTAGTGCCGATTAGTGAATGTACCTAATTTGTAATATTTTGACTTCATAACATATTGTCGCCTAGTGGAAAGTGTGTAAATCCATTACACCAAAAATAATAATTAAAATTGGCACATCTGAAGCATGCTATGCATCCTAAGACAACTGTTGCAGTCAACACCCCCGAACTGACAGAATGTAATAATATACTCGTATACAGAAGTGGAAAAATTAAGCTTTAAATTATAATTTAGCTAAACGTACCATTTAATAGTTTGTTATCTCAATTCTATAACAGTAGACAGCTAGACATTGATTGTATAACCTAAAGTACAGAAAACTTTGATTTATAGCAAATATTATTTTAAGTCTATTCAATGATCCATAAATTTTCACTAGTAAGTAAGACCAATAAAGAAACTTTTGAAATGGCTCAACAGAATCAGTTACCCACAAGTACACACCAAACTGCGCTAAAATCAGATCAAAACTGTTTGATCGAACTCCAATCGGTCAAAACATCGAAAAGCTTACTAACTTGTTATCGAATATTTCAGTTGATTTAAAATCTGAACTTTTTTAAACTTTACATTTACATAGCTTTTTACATATATTGTTATATTTTTACGATATCATTATAGTACTAAAATTTAAAAAATACATATACTGTAATATATTAAAAAATTGTTACAGTAAATAATTTTAAATTAAACATGTAAAATCATTGGATATTACACAATAATTTCTTAAAAAGAAAAAAAACAATCCAATTAAACTTGTTTTCGACTGGTTTCCATGCGTTCTGGTACTACGATGTTAAGTATAAGGATACACAGACGGCCCCTAAATATCTAACTAACCCTCTAACACGTACATAGCTTCCACTTTTGCGTAGAGGGTATAATATTAAGAAATCCTAAAAATAGTATTCTATGTATATGAGGAAAATACTAACATATTTTTCATTCGTTTGAATTAAGAAAATGAATTTCTATTTTATACTTATTTGAATTTTATATCTGAATTAACTCAAAGAATCTAAGTTCGAAATAATTTAGAATTCAATGGGCTGTCTAGATTCGTTAGTATATTTAGTTTTTTAGTAAAAATTGAAAGATATATTTGAAGAGTGCCAGCCGATACAAATCAAAGCACACCGACTTCGAAAATATCTGATTAGGTATCTATAGTAAATGAAAAATACCAAGCAGTTATTTTTTACTTTTTAGTGCTTTTTTTTTAAAGTCGGTTTTTATTTTTTTCTTAAAAGATTTTATTTTTCCCTTTTTAGTGTAGACATGATATGTAATAGTAGTAGCAATGTATGAAGACTGACAAACTAAAATTCGCTTTTATTAGTAACACTAAAAATCTATACATCTATACATATTATAAAATTCTAACTAAGCCGAATCTGTACATTAAATATTTTTTGGAAAATCTTATTGAAATAGACATTATTATCGATGCAGAGGCCGAATCTATAGTTTTTAGAATTTTTGTCTGTCTGTCTGTCTGTCTGTCTGTCTGTCTGTTACCGCATCACAGAAAAACCACTGGAGGGATTTTGATGAAATTTGGTATTATGATAGCTGGTTATCCGGGTCAACATATAGGATACTTTTTACCGCGAGAAAATATCTCATTTCTGAAAAAAAATACAAAAACTGGTAGGAAGAAAACCACGACGATACTATTTGTAAACAGTTTAGCAAGGTAACTTACAAAATATGGTAAAAACTATAAAAATAGCTTATCTTGAAAATCAAATTATCAAAAGCGCTATTTTATCCATTAAAATAGTTATTTTAATTAATATTTATTTATGTGTTATTTAGATATTCGACAATAGATGTCGCCATGTGTTTTTAAAATACATAGTTTTAATTCCAAAAAAATTAATGTACAGATATGACCTTTTTTCGATTTTATTAGAATTACTACTAAATCACCCGCGGCTCTGCCCGTGTTTAAATTATCAGTAAAGCAAACTTTTTCGCTTCATAAATTAGTAACTATACATACAATAAAATTGTAACTAAGCCGAACCCGTAAACTCAATATTTTTTCGTAAAATCTTATTGAAATATTCATTATTAGCGATATAGAGCCCGAATCTATACTTTTTAGAATTTTTTCTGTCTGTCTGTATGTGACAAACCACTAGAGGGATTTTTATTAAATTTGGTATGGTAATAGCAGGTTAACCGGGTCAACACACAGGATTCTTTTTACATCAGGAAAATATCTCATTTCTGAGAAAAAATACAAAACTGGTTAAAGTAAAAGCACGATGATGCTATTAATATTTTAGCAAGGTAACTTACTTATATATTATGTTAAAACTATTAAAAAAAAACTTATCTTAAAAGAAATATTAACAGCGCTATTTTATTCATTAAAATAGTTACTATAATGAAAATTTATTTATGTGTTATTTAGCTATTTGACAATAGATGTCGCCATGTGTTTTTAAAATACGTAGTTTTATCCAAAAAAAATGTACAGATATAACCTTTCTATGACTTTATTATAATTACTACTAAATTACCCGCGGCCCTGCCCGTGCTTAAATTTTTAATAAAACAAACTTTTTGGCTTTGTAAATTAATAACATATTAGTAATATTTTGCTGGTCGAAACAATTTTCAAATGAGAATATTTGTAAATTTTTATTGTTTAGTAAATAATGTTAATGTTTTTTAATCTTTTAATGTAAAAATTGGGCAAATGTAAATCCAACTCGCGCATTTTAGGTTTCGTATAGCAAAATGCTATGTTGTTTTTCTTACTTACGTATTTTGTATGGTTAACACTAAAATAAATACGAATAATATTTACGTTTCCACAATACCTACTCATTTTTTGCACCGTAAAAATAAGTTCAATTTATATTATTTTATAACATTTTATGGAAAACAAGTTTATGGCTGTTAAACCGCGAAAGCGGGTAACTAAAAATATCTCATATCTCAAAAATTATGAAAAAGTATTTTAGGAACTGTTATACCTCAACTTTTTCTTGACACCTTTTCTTGGAAGGTAAAGTCTTAAAGGACACAATAAAATGCTTACGACTTTAATCATATTAGCAGAGCCATATGAAATAAAAAAATGTATTCGCTTACAATTATTTACTTATTACACTTTCTTTTGAAAATCGTTTTGGAAAATATTGCTAACTAGCGCTAATTAAGAAAAGTTATCATTATGTAATTTAAATAATCAGCTATATATTAAATTAATCTATAGCTGTCTATTAGTAAAAAATGATTAAAATTAATTCCGTAGTTTGAGAGTTTATCGTGAAAAACTAAAAAAACAAACAAAACAGAAGTATAGACATACATAAATGTTAGTGCTAAAACAAAAAGTTCAATTTAACGGAGGAACCTTTGTGGCATTGTCAATCTCTGCCATTATTTACCAATCATGCGGTGCGCAATGAAAGTAATGTATAATGTAAGAGTATACTAATGTGTAAAACCTAAGAATTTGGTTTTTGATCATCTGAACGCGGGCGGAGCCGCGGAAAATGCTAGTTCTGGCTCTAAAATTCGATTCTAACGTATAGGACTTGTCAAATCAAACAAAATGTAAACTACTTGGCCAAACTATGTAAAATTTTTATGGGACCAAATGGCAACTATTTCGCATCAAACTAAAGAAGAATCACGTAAATGACATCATAATTTCAGCGTAATCGGTGTACATACATAAAAAAAATACCAATCGAATTGAGAACTTCCTCCTTTTTGAAGTCGGTTAAAAATTACAATTTACAACGAAATATTAGAATCAATTTTAAATAATTCAGACTGAAGTATATGAAACCAACATTATGTTAATTTAAAACGGACTCAAAATTATTCTGAATAATATTTGAACACTTCAGTACTCAAACTTAGTATTTCGGTACGAATTATTTTAACTTGGTGAATAAAAGTAGGGCAATTGTTGATTAGATTATAATGAAACTTAAAGCTTAAATCATGATAATGAATAAAATTTCTAACAAAATTATGATAAAATTGAAGACATTTTGCTGACTGGCATTGTTTAGGTATACTTAGCTTATGTATGCTAAGTCCGTTGCGGCCAAAGTGCGGCTTTAAAATCCATATCCATACCTCATATTATAAACATATACCCATACTAATATTATAAATGTAAAAGTGCATTTGTTTGTTTGTCCTTCTTTCACGTCGAAACAAAATGACGGATTGGCGTGATTTTTTGTATGAAGATAATTAGAAGGCTAAAGAATGACATAGGCTATTTTTTACCGCGATAGATTATCTCTTTCTCACGGAAAAATACTTTATAATTACATTAAATGCTAACCGTTAAAACTTACCTAGGGACGGACCCGAGCAAAGCGAAGGTTAGTCGCTAGTCTACCATATCTACAGTCTACCATAAACCTCAGTTTCTTGATAATACCGCAAAAAAACTAAGGAATAAACATGATTTTTACAGGTTTGATTATCTGAAATTTCGTGTTGCTATGATAATAATATATGTACGTTAATTACATATTAAATCATTATGTATTCGCTATTAAACATTATTTTTAGCTATTTTTGGATTTCTAAAACATCCTTCTAAATTTTCCGTTTCTTACATGTTACAATATCTAATACATTGTGAAAGCTAAACAAAATTCTTAGAATATCTTTTTTCAAAGAAAACTCATTACTTATTCTGTACAAATAATAAACTCTCTTATTATTATTCATTTTGCTAACAGATAAGTTGAAACGTAATACATATATCAGCAGCTACTACCAAAAAACAAGACTAACATTAGGTAATCATGTATAAAGAACATAGTACACTTCTGAATAAGTATATAATTTTCTAAACTGAATTTCATGAGCAGCTCCAGTCATCAATAGTTGCTTAATTTCTCGACCGCAATTTGTGCTTACGTTAGCTGTTTATAAGCAACGATACGATATATTGATCGTATTATTTATACTAATTTCAGCTAGAGGTTAAATTTTGACTAAAAACATTAAGGAAAATTGGAGAAAAACATACATATATGTATACAATTTACCTATCTATATTAAAAAATATTTGCCAATTTTTTTTATTGATAACACTACTTAAAAAAATCGTTTGATAAACAAAGGGGAAATTGATACTGAACTTTTTGTCTTTGCCGATTTACATACTCGTATATGTAGAGGGTGATATTATTTACAATTTATATTAATTTTAAATTGAAAATTGCTTAGTTAATTAAATTCTCTAATTCATTAACGACCTATTTAAACTATAGATAAAAATACATGCTTTTAACAGCAGCTGATTTGTATAAGATTACTTCTATTACTTCACTATATCGTCATTGAAATTCATCTTCATCTACTGTCTTCATTGAGATTTTAATTAAAATTTAGAAAATTTAAGAATCTAAGGCATAGCGGCCATCTTAATATAATTTAATAGTGTTTACACTTGGCTCCACTTATAGTTTACGTATAAAAAGCTTTAGAATCGTAACGTATTCGACAACCTTTTTCAATCAATAAGCTATAAATTATAAAAATAAGTTTTTAAATGACATAAGTATCTTTAAAGATTAGAGCATTCAAAGAAAAAATAAATAACCACTTCAGCTTTATATATTACAATATTACATTACATAGGTTGATTAGGTTTGCACGTTTTCCATAAAAATCTCTAAATATGTTGCACACAAATGCGAGATTTATTAATTTATATAAAAAACAATATAATATAGTTTTGTTTAATATTCTTATTAATATAAAACTAGAAAAAACGTTATTTTGGAAGTAGAACTAAAGAATTAAATAAAAAAAGCTTTCGTAAAGCATTTAATTTAATACAAGTCACGGAGGTGTCGTCAACTGTTAGCAATAACGGAAGTACTTTAGAAACTAAAATGTAACGTGAAGTACTTTTGGAAAACATTTGTGTTAATATATATATTTTTTTAATTTTAAACTTAGTTAAGTTAAATACTTCATTTTAGATAATAAGCAGTTCATGATTGGCAATGGTATCGCAAGAATACCTCTTCCTTTTTTAAATCGGTACTAAATAAACTGTGAAATAAAAAAATATGACGAATAAAATTTAAGTGAGAAAGTTAATTAAAAAAAAATAAAAATAAATAATCCGACATAATTGCGAAATAAAAAGAAGGGAGTAAATTAATGAAGGAAAGTAGTATTATGCAGTCAGAGATACGTGGTTTAAATATTAAAAAAAATTAGCAAAAATAAAAAAAAACAGCTGGAAAATCAAAAAGTTCTGAACTGTCTATTTTGTATGGGAATAACTAACCGTTAAAACGTACCTAGGAACGAACCCAAGCAAAGCGAGGGTGAGTCGCTAGTAAGTAATAAATATAGTTTATTAAAAGATAAAATAATAAAGTTGTAATAAACAAATTCCATTTTTTAATAAAAAGTATTTTAAAAAAGTTAGTTTCTATTTAAAAAAATCATCCATAAATAAAAATAATGTAAGTAAAAGAGAATATGAAAAAAATATTAGAAAATTAAGTTAACACTTAAAACGATTTGTCGCTTTACGTATGAAAGCCTCAACACAGAGTATCGAATGTCAAAGGCGAGCTGATCAACGTGATTGATGAATGAAACATTAAACTAGAGAATGAGAAACACGACCAAGGTAACTTATATTATAATATCACAAATTTAGTTAATGATTTAGGTATAAAAGCCTTCACATACATATGTTTATCATAATTTTAACAATGTCATATTTCAAGGACATATGTACACAAAACCTCAGAATGATATGAATTCCTTTAATATGAGAGAAAAATTTTAAAAATTTCTGCCCTTTTTAATTTACGCAACGTTTACTCAAAAGCGAAGAATAGAGAGATGTATTGTCTAGAGATGATTCAGATGTGAAAACGAAGTAGAAAGTTACAGTATATTGTATTTTTGCTTTACTAACATTTAATACATGCCAGTAATTAAAAATACAGCTATAAATTATTTTAAAGCGCTATCTTTTCCCTTTATTTTTTTAGTTATTTTCTCACACAAAAGAACGTCCAAGGGCGAGTCACCGTTATTATGCACCGAGTGACACACACAGTTTATTTGTGTAATGCACAATTATGTGCTACGAGTAATAAAATGGAACTTTCAAGTAATTAAACCAGTATACACAACAGCCATACTGCTTCACAATTAACACTTTAGTTATTTAGTCGTTTAACTAAAATGAATTAAAAATAAATCTATACATATTATAAAATTCTAACTAAGCCGAATCTGTACATTAAATATTTTTTGGAAAATCTTATTGAAATAGACATTATTATCGATGCAGAGGCCGAATCTATAGTTTTTAGAATTTTTGTCTGTCTGTCTGTCTGTCTGTCTGTCTGTCTGTCTGTTACCGCATCACAGAAAAACCACTGGAGGGATTTTGATGAAATTTGGTATGATGATAACTGGTTATCCGGGTCAACATATAGGATACTTTTTACCGCGAGAAAATATCTCATTTCTGAAAAAAAATACAAAAACTGGTAGGAACAAAACCACGACGATACTATTTGTAAACAGTTTAGCAAGGTAACTTACAAAATATGGTAAAAACTATAAAAATAGCTTATCTTGAAAATCAAATTATCAAAAGCGCTATTTTATCCATTAAAATAGTTTTTAAATTAATATTTATTTATGTGTTATTTAGATATTTGACAATAGATGTCGCCATGTGTTTTTAAAATACATAGTTTTAATCCCAAAAAACTTAATATACAGATATGACCTTTTTTCGATTTTATTAGAATTACTACTAAATCACCCGCGGCTCCGCCCGTGTTTAAATTATCAGTAAAGCAAACTTTTTCGCTTCATAAATTAGTAACTATACATACAATAAAATTGTAACTAAGCCGAACTCCTAAATTCAATATTTTTTCGGAAAATCTTATTGAAATATTCATTATTAGCGATATAGAGCCCGAATCTATAGTTTTTAGAATTTTTTCTGTCTGTCTGTATGTGACCGCATCACAGAAAAACCACTAGAGGGATTTTTATGAAATTTTGTATGGTAATAGCAGGTTATCCGGGTCAACACATATTATGATTCTTTTTACCGCAGGAAAATATCTCATTTCTGAGAAAAAATACAAAAACTGGTTAAAGTAAAAGTACGATGATGCTATTAATATTTTAGCAAGGTAACTTACTTATATATTATGTTAAAACTATTAAAAAAAACTTATCTTAAAAGAAATATTAACAGCGCTATTTCTATTCTATACATATTATAAAATTCTAACTAAGCCGAATCTGTACATTAAATATTTTTTGGAAAATCTTATTGAAATAGATATTATTATCGATACAGAGGCCGAATCTATAGTTTTTAGATTTTTTGTCTGTCTGTCTGTCTGTCTGTCTGTCTGTCTGTCTGTTACCGCATCACAGAAAAACCACTGGAGGGATTTTGATAAAATTTGGTATGGTGATAGCTGGTTATCCGGGTCAACATATAGGATACTTTTTACCGCGGGAAAATATCTCATTTCTGAGAAAAAACACAAAAACTGGTTGGAATAAAACCACGATGATACTATTTATAAAAAGTTTAGCAAGGTAATTTACTAAATATGGTAAAAACTATTAAAAATAGCTTATCTTGAAAATCAAATTATCAATAGCGCTATTTTATTCATTAAAATAGTTATTTTAATTAATATTTATTTATGTGTATTTAGATACTCCACAATAGATGTCGCGATGTGTTTTTAAAATACGTAGTTTTAATTCAAAAAAATGAATGTATGAATGTATGTAGAATTACCTACTACTAAATTACCCGCGGCCCCCCCGTGTTGAAATTATCAATAAAGCAATTTTTTGATTTTATAAATGAGTAACTATACACATAATAAAATTGTAACTAAGCCGAATCCGTACATTCAATATTTTTCGAAAAATCTTATTGGAATATTCATTATTAGCGATATAGAGGCCGAATCTATAGTTTTTAGAATTTTTGTCTGTCTGTCTGTATGTAACTGCATTACAGCAAAACCAATGGAGGGATTTAGATGAAATTTGGTATGGTGATAGCAGGTTATCCGGGTTAATGCATAGGATACTTATTACAGCAGGAAAATATCTCATTTCTGAGAAAAAATACAAAAACTGGTTAAAGTAAAAGCAAGATGATACTATTAACATTTTAGCAAGGTAACTTAATATGTTAAAACTATTAAAAAAATCTTATCTTAAAAGAAATATAAATAGCGCTATTTTATTCATTAAAATAGTTATTTTGACGAAAATTTATTTATGTGTTATTTAGATATTTGACAATAGATGTCGCCATGTGTTTTTAAAATATGTAGTTTTAATCCAAAAAATAATAATGTACAGATATGACCTTTCTATGACTTTATTAGAATTACTACGTACTAAATTACTCGCGGCCCCGCCAGTATTCAAATTATCAATAAAACAAACTTTTTGGCTTTATAATTTAGTAACATATAAGTAATATTTTGTTGGTCGAAACAATTTTCAAATGAAAATATTTGTAAATTTTAATTGTTTAGTAAATAATGTTAATAATTTTTTTTTCTTTTAATGTAAAATTAGGCAAATGCAAATCCATCGCGCATTATAGGTTTCGTATAGCAAAATTCTGTGTTGTTTTCCGTACTTAGTGTTTTGTTGGGTTAACACTAAAATAAATACGAATAATATTTACGTTTCCGCAATATCGACTCATTTTATCAACTGTAAAAATAAGTGGAAAACAAGTTAATGGCTGTTAAACTGACAAAGCGGGTAACTAAAAATATTCCATATCTCAAAAACTTTGCAAAAGTATTTTAGGAATTGTTATACCTAAACTTTTTCAGTTTTTTTGACACCATTTCTTGGAAGGTAAAGGCTTAAAGGACACAATAAAATTCTTACGACTTTAATGATATTAGCCGAGCCATATGAAATAATAAAAAGCATTTGCTTAGAATTATTTACTTATTACACTTTCTTTTGAAAATCGATTTGGAAAATATTACTAACTAGCGCTAACCAATCCCTGTTTCGCGACCAATTAACATTAAGAAAAGTTACCATTATGTAATTTAAATAATCAGCTAAATATTAAATTAATCAATAGCTATCTATTAGTAAAAAAAAAAATTCAAATTATTTCCGTAGTTTGAAAGTTTATCGCCCAAAACTAAACAAACAAACAAAACAGAAGTATAGACATACATAAATATTATTGCTAAAACAAAAAGTGCAATATTACTAAATCAAATATGAGATTAACGGAGGAACCTTTGTGGCATTGTCAATCACTGCCATTATTTACCAATCATGCGGTGCGCAATGTAAGTGGTAACGGTATGTAAGAGTATACTAATGTGTAAAGCCTAAGAATTTAGTTTTTGATAATCTGAACGCGGGCGGAGCCGCGGGAAATGCTAGTATTTATATAAAACTCAATTGCTGTTAGTTAGTCTCGCTAAAACTCAAAAACGTCTAGACCGATTTGAATAATTCTTTCTTTTATTTTGTTGGGGTTGTGTCAGGCGCGGTTTAAGCATAAAAAAATAGGGAAAACAAAAAAAAACAGATGGGAAATCGAAAAGTTCAGAACTGTTTATTTTATATGGGAATCACTAACCGTTAAAACGTTCCCAGGGACGAACCCGAGCGAACCGAGGGTGAGTTGCTAGTTACTATTATATATCTTAAGCTCTTATATTATTCATATGTTTAAATAATTTGTTAGATTAAAAATGTTAATATTACATTATACATGTACGTATTCAGCCCCTTTTTAACATCCCACTGCTGGGCACGGGCCTCCCTTCAATACGAGGGGAATTAGGCCATAGTCCACCACGCAGGTCAAGTGCGGATTGGCGAACTTCACATGTCTTTCGAAAACTTGCTAGGTTTTCTCAGACATGCAGGTTTCTTCACGATGTTTTCCTTGCCGTAAGGCAAGTGGTAATCATGATAGAAATGATTCGCACATGAAAATATCAGAGGTTCGAGACCCGGGATTTGAACCCACTTCACTCGGTTTCCCAAGCGAGCGTGTTACCACTGGGCTACCACTGCCTTACATTATACATAACTCAGAATATTATTTTTTTAGACAGCGCGATTGAGCTTTCAATTCATAAGTTATTTTTGCGGTATATAACCATAAAATAATAACAGTAGCCCATTGGTAACGCGCTCATTTGAAAAATCATTTGAAGGGGGTTCAAGTCCCGGTCTCGCTCATCTGACATTTGTATGACATAGAGCGCCTCAAGGCTGTTTTCCCCGTTTCCCCTACTCTAAGTAGGTCTCCTTATTTGCGATACTATTGACTGTCGCAAGTTTCCCTTTAAAATTTACTTTATTTTCTGCAGTTTCAAATTTTTCCACTAATCCAGTTTCACTCAAAATACTCATTTTTATAATGAAATCTTAATATGAGGCTGCACAATCTTCTAGATTACTTATAGTACATTAACATTCAGAACACTATAGTAATCTTCGAACAGATTTTAACGAAGCGTTTGGAATAATGTAGTTATACGTTTCTCTAAAATATTAGCAACACTAATTTTCGTCAGTCCCGTGTAAAGCGACACGACACAATTTTACTATTACATTTATTATACTTTCTTCTAATAGATAACGTTCAGGGCGTGATCTAGCATTTCTTGCTTACCAGAACACTGTTAAATATCAAGAGGGTCACAGGACAAATTCTATTAATAGTTTTATACTATAAAGATGACTGGCATCTCTGACATCTTAAGTTTTAGGCTTAAGATGTCAGAAGTTTTAGGATGATATAAACATTTAGTTTTAAATATAAATGTCTAATTCAATATTTTTTAACTTCGCATATCCTTTCTTGATCTAGACCATGCGTGTACTCTGGCACATTTAGCGAAATTAAAAATTTGAAATAGCTGGCGTAGATGAGGGTTCGACTGATTCTATTTAACTGTTCCAAATTGAAATACATATTCCCTACGTGACATAATCCCTCCTCAAATTCACCACCCAGTTAACACCAAATGTTTATTATTAGCCCTTGAGTTTAGCCCATTTATTAAAAAAAATGTTATAGTATTTATTATGTATATATAGATTTTAAGGCATTTTAGTGGAAAAATATCTCAAGAAAATATTTAAATAATATCGTTTCTCGTCTCGCATTTTTAAATTTGGGACGATAATTATTGTTTTAATATTCATAAATAACCAGTGTTTAATCGTTTTTATAAATCAGAAGAAAAAATGAGATTTAAATTGATACTTTTTTAAATAAATTTTTGATGTCGCATTTTTGACTTATTTTGAAAAAAGCTAAAACACATGATAACTCAAAAGTGGTTCACTTTTGCATAATGCATATGGGGGTTGAAATTATCGCAAATAGTCACCTCTATCACCTCCTAATGGGAATACGTCGAATTACCAATAACCCTGTATAGATGCCTGCTACTTGATTACAAATGTCTTTGCGATTAAAGAAACCAAATACTCGTAGGTATAAAAATTAATATATTTTAGTAAGGTCTCAATTGATGTATGAAAATATTAAAATTCTGATCATTTTGCCTGTGTGTTTTAGTACACGTGTTGTTTCAAGATCAAGGTAAAATTATTTTACTAATTGCTCATGTAAAAACTATCTGATTTTGTGAAATTTTAGTACAAATGTACAAATAAAACTTCAATATATCTTCGATATGTCTTTTAGTATTCATATTTTATATTAAAGTATGCTCTGGAAACAATTAAATAACGAAATACTTAGAATTGATGTATTGTTAAGTTAAAGAAGGCACGAGTGTCTTTTATACGGCCACTAACATCTGCCCCCCCCCCCCTCCTGCCCCCCCTCTTCCTCCCCCTCCCCCTCCCCTCCCCTGAAGCCGCGTCTATACAATGACTATTGGTAATATCATCTCATCAAAGATAGCATTCGTATATATTTTAAGTAAACGTTTAAATTTATAATATATGAAAGCATTACCAAAAACATAAAGTACATATCTTTAGATTTGTGTAGCATCTAATCTAAGTAGGATTGCACTATAAACCTTTTGGAATGGCTTTCTGCGGATTAGCGTGCAAATTTGCAGAGAGCCCTCACTCAGATTTGGATGAAGGCAACCGCAGAACGGACCATTTGCATCCTTCCATATTAAACCGACTATTAACCGAGCACTTTAGAATTATATATTATTATAATAATTTAATTATAAATTTAATTAATTTAAAACAGACTCCAAAATCTGATTAAATGCTTCCAGCAAATGTAAAATCCGTTTTATTATTTTTTCTTTTAAAGTATACTTATTATTATTTTTTAAATATATTTTATTGAAGTAAAAAGTTCTTTAGGCAGGTTTGGATGGGGAGTAAATTCATTTAACAGATAGCTGATGTAATAAGGAGTAACAGGCTACTTTTATTTTAGAACAAAAATAGGGTCCCACGAAAAAAAAATTAAAACCAAATTAATTAATTAATTTTGTTCTGGGAAGCAACCTAGGGACGAACCCGAGAGAAGCGAGGGTGAGTCGGTAGTACATAATATATTTATTGGCACAAAAATATTTATTAACTAGTAGGTAGGTAGGTAGTACGTTTTCACGGTTAGCTATGTTTATACATAAATAGTAGGAGTAGCAAACTCCTAAGATATTCATTTAATTTATATAGGGATTTACCCTCACTTTGCTCGGGTGCGTACGCCGTACGCGGATTTTGTTCACAATTTCATGGGTTTTAATTTTTTTTCGCGGAACCCTGATTCTTTTTCTAAAATAAAAGTAGCCTAAGTTACTCCTTATAACATCAGCTATTTGCCAGTGAAAGTCCCGTCAAAATCGGTCCAGCCTTTTCGGAGATTAGCCGAAACAAACAGACAGACAGACAGGCAGACAGACAGACAGACAAAAATTGTAAAAAATATTGTTTTGGTATATGTACCGCGTATACATCCATATGCACTTAGTAAAAAGCGGTTATTTTAATATTACAAACAGACACTCCAATTTTATTTATCTGTATAGTTTTTATTAACGGTGTAACTTGTGTTGTCCGACTTTAAGATGAGAAACTCTTAGATCCTCTGCTTGTTTTTAAAATACACATAGTGTGTTAAAAAGCCATTAGAATCTTGCGAAATGATCGAATGATTTACTCGATCATCTGCATCCATTTTTTTGCTGTCAAAATAGTGTAATAACTATCCATCATACTTCCATCTAAATAACGTATACTTTTCTCTATTTTTCAATAATAATTGTTTATACTACGTATAACGAAAAAAAATTAGTAGGTACTTAACTTTTTATTACGTTTATAGTTTTAACCGTGTAATAAATAAAATTAATATACTAAATTGAATATTATGTAAGAAACCCGTTCGTACTTTACCATATTTATTTCACATCACTTATTTAAAACAATCACAATTTATATTATAAGAATCTACATTATAACACTTTTAACTTTCAGCATTACTTCAACTGACTCCAGAAAACACACTGCCTTTATACAAAATACCTCTTTTATACCTTGCAATTTTTCCACTTCCATATACTTAAATTAAAGAGTAGGTATATGTTTTGACTTTATTTTAAGAATCATAATTCATACTAAATACAGTTTTTGGTGCTGACTACAAACTAGGCAGGAAATAAGTGTTTCATTTGACTCTAAATAATAGTGATAACTACTTTTATTCTATTCTCATACTAGTAACAATTCATAATATTACTAATAATTATGTTTAGAAAAAATAACAGTCACGCGGACTGCCGATAGAATTGAAAACTCAAAACTATAAACAAACAGTTGTTATTTTTGGATATTCATATTAATTGTTTGATCTTAAATTAAAATGTGTAAATTAAAACTGTTTACATTTATCTGGTTTTGACATCTATCGGCACTCTGAGTGTTAGCGTTAACACGTCACCTGACCATGTCGATGACGACTTCCATGAATTTACTCCCCATCCAAACCTGCCCATAGAAGTTTTCACTTCAAAAATTCAGCGATGTTTAAAATTTAATAATATCCATACTTAATATGATTTTATAGATATTGTCTTGTTTGTGCTTTTGTTGCTTATTTCTCTAATCACTTTACAGCGATTGGAATGTTTTCTATGGTTTCTTAAGATATTGCTGGAACATACTATTGCATAAGATCTCTTAAAAGGCAAGGTTTATAGTTAGAAGTGGACTTAATAAAAATATACACTATCAGTTAGCAGAAGTAGCTAGTCCAAATCAAATATTATAATAAGTATATTTTTAGTTAGTTATTTTGTTTTTCAGTGTCAGTATTATATCAGAAGCCCAACGGAAGCGGAAAAAAATTTAAGATCCTCACTCTTCACTCGTCTCGTAAATTTTGATATCTACTTTCGAATTTCGTGAACTTTCTAAGTATGCATATGATTTCTATGTTTTGCTAAGTTGTTCATTTGATTTTCTTAGACTCTCGCGAGCAAGTTCAACTCCACTTCAATATTATTTCGGTTATAGAGTCGGCGGAATACAATACATATAGTCGAAGTAGTCTTACCTCTCGAGTGAAGTAAGGGCGGGTAACTAGTTCGATAAATCTACATTCCGGAACGTTATACTTTTAAAATGATAACTCAAGATGCACATTGCAGGTCGTTAAGAGCGCGGTAAGTAAATAGAGGCGCGCAATGAATCACCCTAACGGTTTTCCGATAAGAGCGGGCTCTCGGCCGATACAGAGAGCCCTGTTTTATTGTGCTCTCAATCTCCAACGTGAACCAACGCAAATATCATTATAGTTACTAGTTTCTGCTAGCGACTTTACATATGAGATACATTTGTACAGTATGTTACCTTTTGCCCCTAATTCCGCTCGCATATAACAAAATTATTCAACGTTTCTTGACATCACGAGATATATAAATAAATAAAGAAATAAATATATTGGGACATTAACACAGCACCATCTAGTTCCGTAGTAAGCTGCGAGGCCTGTGTTATGGATACCGGATAGTTGATACACTACACATATATAACTTTAAATACATACATATTATAAATATAAACACCAATAACTGAAGTACCAATATTCGTGTTCATCACACAAATGAATGCGCCCTGCGGGACTCGAACCCGCGACCGCTGGCACAGCAGGTAGGGTCACTACAAACTGAGCCAAACGTGTTGTCAAGTATGTGGCATATGTCTCATGATGCACTGAATATTGTTTTTTATTTACTTTCTTATGTTCATAATATAAACCCTTTCAATATTTAAAACATAAAATAAACACATTACGGCCTTCGTAAGGTAACTCTACAATCTATATACATACGAAAAGAGCGATAAACAGACACACGAGGCATCTTATTAAGATTTTGGCAATTAGTCAAAATTCTAAAACTTTTGTTTACGCTATTCCAAAGAATACCTTTAACGCCATAGGTGTACATCTGTAGATTTTTTTTCATATTATGCTAACTAACTATTCACAGTTTATAACTTAGTTATCGCATTATCTATATTGAATTTTGAAATTGCATAATTTTCTAGAGAATCGCAAAAAGTATATTCATTAATATCATTCATAATAATAAATAATAATAAATCATAACGCTACCTACACACTCGGCCGCCCTCACTATCCTCTTGAGTCGAGATCTTTTATACAATTTGGTTGGTCTGAAGTAAACAAAAGATCCCGACAGAAGTGAGGCTTGAACCCGCGACCGCTAACATGAATACAGATTTACATCGACTGTACTCGATCGTCAAGTTTATTACTCTTGTGAAATAGTTTTCAAAGCACGCTATAACGAAATTTCTCTACATTAAATACCGTCGAAATTTTGGCACAGATAGTATTAAAACACTTGCAGGAAAACTGCAGATATAGATAGTACATAAAATCCATAATTACATATGTGCATCATAAAAGTATGAACAGTAATTTATAATTCTAATATATAAAATTCTCGTGTCACAGTTTTCGTTGCCATACTCCTCCGAAACGGCTTGACCGATTTTGATGAAATTTTTTGTGCTTATCCGGTATCTATGAGAATCGGCCAACATCTATTTTTCATCCCCCTAAATGTTAGGGGTAGTCCACCCCAAAATTTTTTTTTTATTTTTTAGACAAAATTTTTAATTTCTATTTTTTTATGATACAACATACAAAAATACATACAATCCTCAATTTTCACCCTTCTACGATCAACCCTTATTTTTTAATAGCCATTTTAGTAATAGGAAATTATTTATATGGCAAAACAACGTTTGCCGGGTCAGCTAGTAATAATATAATTTATTATCCATATAATGTTTACAAGTTTTAACAAAATAATTTAAGCCAAGAAACAATATCGCTATTATGTGAATGAATCATCTGTAGCTGAACTAGGAAACCTGTATTTCAGCTCGCAGCGCCAAATTTACATGATATTTTATTTACAGACTAGCGACTTTCTTTTACTTCGCTTGGCGGCGTCTCTGGCGTAATTATTTGCCTGTGGGAAAAGTTAGAGACCTCTAGTATTTTGTAAAGGGCTGTAACTTAACTTCGTCTTCGTTAACAACAAAAAACCAACAAAAGTGAATCGTCAGAACAAAAAAAATGTAAAACACAGATTTTTAAAGTGCAAACTGTATTTCGCGTTTCATTTTGAACTACCTTCTTTTATCTGTTCGCGCAAATAACGAAGCAACATCATACTACTGTGAGAGTACAGTTTAAAAAAAAGAGAATAAACTTTCTTAATAAAAGTGCTCATCAACTGAAATTGACTTCCTAGCGTCGGAACTTGACAAATTGTGTAAGGAACAGTTCAAATCGTGTCTTGAATATAGATAATAGATGCTACGAAAAGTAAATGTCTAGTATACTTACATTTTGATAGTCCGAACTTTACTGCAAATTGACTTACAATTTAACAGAGATTTTAAGAGAGTGTAAAAAAAACAAATGGATACATTTGTAGAGTTGCTGACTTTTATGTGATTCTTTATTATATAAAAGAGCAATAGTGATTTCTTTATCGTTATTATTATATTTTACACTAGCAACTCATCCTCACTTCGCTCGGGTTCATCCTTGAATACATTTTAACGGTTAGTATAAATTAGATAGACTATATATATATATATATATATATATATATATATATATATATATATATATATATATATATATATATATGAGGGGGCTAGCCCTAAAATTTGTAAGGGCTGGGACACCTCACATAGACGATGAGCTGAAGCGGGGGTTGGAGTTGTAAGGGAGAGAGATGTAAGGGTGTGCACTTACTTGGAATGTAGATGGGCGGATGATAGATGGATGGCGCTGAGTGAGTGGCACGCTCCTGGGCTGAATATACCTTTGCACGTATAGGTACACGTGCAACAAAGTTTTATATTATACGCTATATTCACTATCACTGGTTAGTTCAATTGTCTGTATAGTTCACTTTAATAGAAGCCGGCCGGCAATATACTTATAATAATTTACACACGAGCAGATGAGCTGAAGGGTTTTACCTTTACATATATTTTCAATTTAACGACCCTTCTCGAACCGTGGACGACGCGTGACTTTCTTCGAGTTGCGCGCATGCGACGCTCGCGCCGAATCCATGAGTAAGAGTGAGAAAGCAAATCAGGGAACCAATCATCGCGCCCGAGTGGCGCGAACATCCTGGGGGGCCCGAGAGAGCACCTCTTCTTGAGCTGAATCTAACGGCAGCCTTGCTATCTTGAGCACAGGTCTGCGCAGATGTCCGTGGGCTGTGTCCAGATCCACAACTCGGATCACTCCATCCTTGCCAGGTATTGTGCGGGTAATTCTTCCCAGTTTCCATTGGAGCGGGGGCAGGTTATCTTCTTTGACGAGTACAAGTTCGCCAACTTGAGGAGGTGAGGAAGGGGAAAGCCATTTTGAGCGGGTCTGAAGGGTATGGAGGTAGGATCTGGTCCACAGTGTCCAAAAGCGTTGAGAAAGAGCTTGTATGAGTTGAAAACGTTTAAGAGCAGATAATGGCCTGTCATCAAAGGACGGCTCGGGCAGAGCTGTGAGCGGACGGCCTATAATAAAATGGCCAGCAGTTAAGGGTTGAAAGTCCGACGGGTCGGATGAAAGTGGGCAGAGAGGTCTGGAGTTAAGTACAGCCTCAATTCGTGTCAGAAGTGTAGAAAATTCCTCAAATGTAAGGTGTTGTTCACCAATTACGCGATAAAGTAATTGTTTCGTAGATTTAATGTTAATTTCATGTAACGCGCCGAACCAGGGACCCTTTGGGGGGTTTAACAACCAGGTTACGTGCTGGTTAGCTAGTTTGTGGGTGATTGCATCATTATTAGCAGTGAGAAAATTTTGGACTTCTATGAGGTGATTTCTGGAGCCTACATAATTGGTGCCGCAATCTGATCTAATTAGTACCGGCGTACCGCGCCGTGAGATAAATCTTTGTAACGCCGCGAGAAAGGCTTCTGTGGTAAGAGCAGAGACGGCCTCTAAATGAACCGCCTTAGTTGAGAGACACACGAATATGCAAAAGTAAGCTTTTAAGAGCTTAGCGTTCCGTAATGTGCTAGATTTAATGAGAAACGGGCCGGCAAAGTCAGTCGTGACTTGGCTAAATACAGGTTGAGGGTTAACCCTGTCCGCGGGAAGGTCTCCCATGAACGGGGCTTCGGGTTGAGCGCGACATCGGAAGCATCTTATACATTTAAACACCCGGCGTCTGATCACGCGGCGAGCGGATAGTATCCAGAATTGCTGGCGGAGAATGGCGTGTAGAGTGTCAGAGCCAGGATGGCAGTGTATTTTGTGGTAATAGTCAATGATGAGGTCTACGAGTGGGCTAGAGCTGGGCAGAATGAGTGGATGTTGAGCATCATACCTAATTGGAGCATGAGAAAGACGACCACCGACTCTCAGGAGACCGTCTTTGATAAATGGCGAGAGACGCTGCAGTCGAGCAGTAAAAAGTTTATCTTTTTGAAGACGGTGAAAGTCCTCTGCGAACTCATTTTGTTGAACAGAGCGGACCCAGAATAACAGAGCGTCCCTACGTTCGCCAACAGTCAGCGGACCAGCGCGTCGTGCCTTTGGGCTGTGCTTACAATTGAAAATGAAACGCATGATACAAGCCGTCACCCCGACGAGCTTGTCAAGTGAGCTGAAGCGAGTGAGCAGATCATGGTCAATATCCGGAACCGCTATATGTGCTGGTAATTTTCTCGGTTTAAGGCCTGGTAGAGCATGGTGGCCTAAAGCGACTGGCATCTTGGGCCAGGTACTAGGGGGCTCTTTGAGCCAACTGGGAGACCACCAGAGATCATGAGCTGAAAGCCATTGTGCTGACATGCCCCTGCTTGCACAGTCTGCAGGGTTGAGCTTAGTGGGAACATGTCTCCATATACTGCTAGTCGTACTAGACGTTATTTTTGCCACTCGGTTGGCCTCGAATGTCTGGAGCCGATGAGGGGGCGTGTTTAGCCACGCTATAACTATTGTGCTATCCGACCAACAGATATGCTGGTCTATAGCAATATGAGCTGATAATTTAGTGGACACACGATTCATGAGTTGCGATAATAGAGCTGCGGCTGATAGTTCCAATTTAGGAATTGTGAGGCGATTCTTAATTGGCGCGACCTTAGACTTGGCAACGACTAGGTGTACATTGACCTGTCCATTGGCATTGAGCTCATGAAGGTAAATGACAGACGCAAATCCAGCTTCTGATGCGTCTGCGAAACCGTGGAGCGAGTAAGTAGATGTCGACTTATATTTGCAAATGTGACGAGGTAAGCGGAGATTCGAGAGTTGAGGAAGATCTTGTGAAATGTGCTGCCACTCTGTGCAAGCGTCAATGCTAGGGGGTTCGTCCCATCCCAGTTTCAGGAGCCATAACTTCTGTAAAAGACACTTTGCGCGGAAAATGACCGGTGTGACCCAACCGTTGGAGTCATAGAGTGATGCTACTGTGCTGAGAATGGAGCGCTTTGTGATTTGGGTTATTGGAGGGAGACAGATGCGATAAGTGAACTCATCCGATTGAGGAATCCATTGTATCCCTAGCACTTTAATGGTGTTTGATTCTGGGCTGATGTCAAAGTCCTTAGGCATGTCACATTGGTCATCAGGAAACCGTTCCAGGAGCTGGGGACAGTTTGAAGTCCATTTACTGAGCTGAAAGCCACCCAGGCCAAGCAAATCAATCAACTCGGTTTGTAGTACCTGTGCAGACTCCACAGAGTCATGGCCACAAAGTATATCGTCAACGAAGATCGAATTGCGTAGGATCTGTGCAGCTTGTGGGTAACGATGACCTTCGTCATCAGCCAATAGGAGCAGTGTGCGGATGGCATGGTACGGGCTGGACCGTAAACCATACGTGACTGTATTTAGCGCATATGTGAGCAGAGGCTGGTCAGGTGACGACCGCCAGAGAATAAGTTGATACTGTCTATGATCTGGATGGATGAGTATATTTCTGAACATCTTTCTGATGTCAGTACTGAAGACTACAGGGTGTGTTCTAAATGACAAAATAATATCAACAATATCCTGTTGGAGAGCTGGACCTGTGTGCAGGCATTCATTTAGACTTACGCCATTTGAGCTTTTACTGCTACCATCAAATACAGTGCGTAGCTTATCTGATCCCGTCTTGAAGATAGCATGATGCGGAATATAGAAGTGCGGCCTACCTGCAAAGGTACTTGGGTGACAGGGTGACATGTGTCCCAAGTTGAGATACTCATTCATAAAATCAACATATTGAGAGCGGAGGGGCGGATTTGCTTGAAGCTTCTTTTCGAGACTGAGAAATCTACGTAGCGCAATAGCATGAGTGTTGCCTAAGGTCGGCGCATTTGGTAAAAAAGGCAATGTTACCATATATTTGCCTGATGGTTCTCGAGTTGTTGTGGTGCGGTAAATTTCTTCGCATTGCTCCTGCAAAGGACTGGTCGCTATATGAGGTTGTGGTTCTTCCGAGTCCCAGAACCTCTCAATGCGCTTGCAAATTTCGCGTGTAGATACGTCGGATTCTGAGTGTGAGCTGATAACGTGAGCTGAGATGGACTGGTTTGCAGACGTTGCATGTAAATCCGCAATAGGTCCTATCAATGCATAATCGAAAATCGTGCCGAAGGCTATAGGCTTCCCCCGGCCTAACGACACCTTAGTCCCGTCCAGAACTTGGCCGAGAACGTCAGAACCCAATAAGAGATCGATCGGAGCTGGTGTATGGTAATCTTGATCTGCCAAGGGAATCGGAGGCTCTGCATCTGCTATGCGCGGAACTTTTTGTATTGGTAAGTAACCTGTAAGATTTTTTAAAATATGCGCTGTAGCCGTAATCGTAGGTGTGTCATGGTGTGTAGGTCTACATACTATTGTGATTGATTCCTTTGAGTACTGTGTGTGGTGGTTGCCCACTCCTGCGATTTTTAGTGATGTTTGATTTAGCGGTAAATTCAAAATTCGAGCCATGCGCTGAGTTATAAGTGTTATCATGCTACCACAATCCAACAAGGCTCGAGCTGTGTGAAAGTGGCCATGTACGTCTGCTATTTTTAGCGAGACGGTTGGCAATAAAATTGGTAAATTGGTAACGTGCTCTTCACGTTGAGCGGAATTGCAAAAATAATTATTCATGGTTGGAGCTGATATCGCAGAGTGAGCTTGTGAGGTCTGTGTGTGAGCTGAGTTTGAGTGAGTGTGCTGATTAGTTTCTTGTTTGTAGTGTTCGTTTATTGTAGATAGTCATTGTTGACCACCTACCCGAGACCTACTAGGCGAGCGCGAATGATTGAGTTGATTGTTGTGCGGCCTGGGGTTCACATGTGCGGCGTGTGCCGAATAATGTTGGTGCTCATCTGCTGAGCGCTGTCTGGGTTGCTCTCTCATATGCGTAGGTAGAAGATGAGCGTTCGAGTGAGTCGGAGAAGAAGCACCGGGCCGATGCAGTGATGTGTGGTGTCTTGTATTTCCACACTCTTTGCAAGCCCTCGTGGACTTGCACTCATTCTCATAATGAGGGCCTAAGCAGCGTCGACAGCGGTTGCGAGCGTTGATAAAGTCCCATCGACCCTGGATCGGTTGGTCATTGTACCGCGGGCAGGCGATGAGCTTGTGCCCTCTATGTCTGCAGTATGGGCAGGGCATATTATCTGCAATGGGAGCGACAGGAGCTGATGGTTGAGCCGAGTAAACCGGCCTAAGCGGAGCCGGCTGTGGGGTGCTATATTCGTGTCGACTTCTTGCCTGGTTAATTGGCCGAAATTGATGATGAGCGGGCTGACGAGGAGAAACTCGTGGAGAAGCAGGGGGGGTCCGCCTGCGGTATTGGTTATTCTGTGGGGAGTGCCGACTAACTTGTGAAGAGAGTGGGCTTGATCGCTCGGTCTCCACACAACGCGCGTGCTCTTCCAAGAAGGTGATTAAATTATTGAGAGTTGGCAGAGTCTGACGTGATCCATATTTACGCTCAAAGAGGGTCCGAAGCTCACCCTTAAGCTTTCGTACTACTATAGATACGAAAACGTAGTCACTATCCTTCATGGGCAAATCGAGGTTATTTAGGGCGCATTGCGCAGAAATGAGCGGAGTCAAGAAGAGTGTGCGGATATCAGAACGCGTATGGATGTGTGGTAGCCCTAGTATGATGTCCACAAACCGGTCGATCAGGACGCGACGGTTTTCATATCGCCTGGTTAGAATATCCATGGCCACGGCGAAGTTCTCGTTGGTGAGCTGAAGATGAGATACCATACTGCGTGCCTCGCCTGAGAGGCACGAGAGCAGATAATGAAGCTTCACAGAATCCGAAATGGTTGTCATGTCATCAGTAAGACTCCTAAAGATGGCTATGAAGGAAGGCCAGTCTTCAATTTTAGAGCTGAACTTCGGCAGAGCAATTTTGGGCAGAACGTTAGCAGGTGTGGCTGACGTGGACGGATGAGCAGTCTCCGGAAGAGCTGAGGCCACACTTAATTTCTCAAACGCAACTAGGATATCATTGTATTCTGAAATCGCCTTTTCATAATTCTTAGTATATGTGGCCTCGACGTCATCGGTGAGGTCCTCGTCATCCAGGATCTCGTAGAAGACGTTTTCCAATTTGCGCTTGTGTTCCTCTAGCTTGGCGTACCTAGCAGTAAAATCCGTTATACTGTACTTTTTCGTTTCCTTAGCTGTCACCGCCAAGGCAATTTCCTTGAGCTGGTTAATTGCCTTTATCGCCTCACGAAAAATAGCTGCTTGAGATTTGGACGGCATTGTATGTAAATTTACTATATAATTAAATAAGTGAGGAAAAAAAAAGAGACGAGCAAAAAAAAAAATACAATCGAATTGTGAACCTCCTCCTTTTTTGAAAGTCGGTTAAAAAATAAATGAATGTGAGATTATGGTATAAATGTTATAATATAATGTTATTGAGCCGAGCAACGGATAAGTGCGGAGCGAAGACTAAAGTGAGCAGAATATCTATATATACTATCTATGTAAAAGTAATTTAAAAGTTAACACTAAAAAATTTATAAGCTAAAACAATAATAATGCCTATTGAGAAGAAATAATACGGTACAATTAATATAATATATCTATCAACGCTGCACCAATTATAATACAATTTATAACACAACCAATACAAAACTATAACTTCGCTAATTATTACCTTTTAAATTAAAAAATAAAATATGTTAACACTTGCTTCTTTCTTACTAATGATCGAGACGCACGCCGTGTCCTTGACCTAGCTACGACTCAGCTGATCTAACTATAAAGCGCAGTATTGAGCCGATTGTTAATACTTTTCTATGAACTTTTATTTATTTATTTATATTATTATGTTATTAGTTATATGTTTAAAAATGATGCAATCAAACACTTGTTGAAATACGAGACGTTTGTTATGTTCGAAAGCGTTAGCTTATTACCTACGTAGCAATAGAAACAATGTATTGAGATGTGAAATGTTTATATTTAAATGTTAATAATAAATGTTATGTATTAGTGAAATTTCAATAGTTGGGCTGAGATTATATGATTATACACAAGAAGTTTTTATCTATTTATGAGATTTAAATATTTAGTTGAAAAAGAAATAAATAAATGTGGGTAACTTTATTATTAAAACTGGGTGTGGTTGGGCTTATTTCCCGGGTTCAGGACACTGTTTATCCACAGGGGGTGGTTCAGAGGCCGAAGGACCAAAAAATATATGAGGGGGCTAGCCCTAAAATTTGTAAGGGCTGGGACACCTCACATAGACGATGAGCTGAAGCGGGGGTTGGAGTTGTAAGGGAGAGAGATGTAAGGGTGTGCACTTACTTGGAATGTAGATGGGCGGATGATAGATGGATGGCGCTGAGTGAGTGGCACGCTCCTGGGCTGAATATACCTTTGCACGTATAGGTACACGTGCAACAAAGTTTTATATTATACGCTATATTCACTATCACTGGTTAGTTCAATTGTCTGTATAGTTCACTTTAATAGAAGCCGGCCGGCAATATACTTATAATAATTTACACACGAGCAGATGAGCTGAAGGGTTTTACCTTTACATATATTTTCAATTTAACGACCCTTCTCGAACCGTGGACGACGCGTGACTTTCTTCGAGTTGCGCGCATGCGACGCTCGCGCCGAATCCATGAGTAAGAGTGAGAAAGCAAATCAGGGAACCAATCGTCGCGCCCGAGTGGCGCGAACAATATATATAATTCATAATTCCTATGATTCAGTTTCATAACCCTTACTTAAGAAATGATTGATTCTTGATACAAACTTTCATCTTCTTTTCCCGCTTAAGGGATGATTTCCGAGATAAAAAGTATTGTGCTTCCCAGGGTCTCAAACTATCTTTAGAGCAAATTTCATCTAAATCGGTACAGTAGTTCCAGAGATTACTTCCTACAAACAAACTCACAAACTTATAAATTTTACCTCTTTATACATAAATACTAGTACGATGAAGATAAACAAAAAAAAACAATAAAGACGACTTCAGTATTATAAATAAACGAATATTAAAGGATTCGTTTAAAATTAAGACTTCGTAAATTATCAAGAGCCATAACAATTTTAGAAATAAAAGGACAATGTGACAATCTACAGGAGATCTTAAACGTTTTTTAAAATAACAACAATTTATATTTTGTTTTACTTCATTTTACTGATAATAATCTGGTAAAACAATAAAAGCAAATTTAAATAATTATATTATTCGTAGTCACTGAAGAATCATAAATCCAGGTTAGCAAATTGGAGTATACAAACAAATATGGAGCCCCAAATATCCAGGTCGAAGTAACTTGTTTAAATAAAAAGGTAAGATACGAAAGGCAAAAATTACTAATGTTTTCATTAATACATTTGCTAGTGTATATAATTTAACACTATTAGCAATTAGTATTTTCAAAGTGACACTTCTATATTACGAGTATATAATCATCAATTCTATGTTATATAATCTCAGAGATGAGATATTTTCCCGCAGAAAAAAGCCATCCTATATTTTGATCCGGATAACCAGCTATCATCATACCAAATTTCATCAAAATCTGTCTAGTGGTTTTCTCATGATGCTTTACGTTAAGCGTTACCCAGATAAACAGACAAAAATTCTAAAAAACCATAGATTCGGCCTCTGTATCGATAATAATGACTATTTCAATAGATCTTCCAAAAAATATTTAATGTACAGATTCGACTCAGTTAGAATTTCATTATACGTATAGATTTTCGTTTAGGTTTTTATGTACCTATAAAATTTAAAAAAATATGAGTTTCGAATCTTGCATAAATTTCATTCAGGTAAGGTAGCTAAACGCCTGAACCTTTCCAAAATACTTTATAGCGACCTACTATCGTTTCACAAACATGAAGAGTTTGCGTACGTGGCACTTTATTTTACGGCAATTTATTTTGCTTTCCGACCGAAGCTTACAAGAAAGCATTAGGCAAATACCACAACCTAATTCCCTTACATTCTTAGGTATTTGGATTTCAAATGTAGTGCACCTCTAAGACACCACTTGACATGCTTATCCGTTCGCTTTATTGTTGCAGGATTTAAATTATGCTGTTAGTTTGCTCTGGCTTGAGTTTATTTAATGGATTTTCAGAAAATTTCACTGAACACTTTAAACAAAAGATTTCGAAACTTCTAAGATATGAGCATTCATTAATAATAAACACAAACATTATTTTTTATTTTACTACCTAAAAAAGTAAAGGTTAGTAAAATTTCATAAAAATATCAATAGTTTTAGTGTGAAATTGTACTTTTTAGAAACTATGAGTACCTACCTGTAAGCGTATATACAAATACTCCTGGGTATTTATCAATACTTGAAAGCCTCGTCAAAGTCATTAAGGCCATTTTTATTCATTCTTCTAACTTGTTTTTCTTTAACAGAATAAATTGCCTAAACTGTTCTATCCGCTTATAAAGATCGTTAAATTGGAATAAAATTAAACTGAAAAGTTGCGAATAAAAAATATAGGCAAAGATTACTTATAATTTTTGTTTAAAACTAGCTTTTATGGCCATTCAACTTTAAGAACTCAATATAGCTATTTTATATTCAAAAACAAACGTAACAATTTTTATATGTATATAGTGTAGATATCGGAAAAAAGCACCTACTGACCAAATGTGCATTGAAAAGTTCAATATAGTATATTGCACGGTACGGAAAAAAGAACTCTATAAAATAAAAAAAAATCCACTACAACCGGCGGATGTTTCACACAGTAATGAAATATTTTATCCTGCTCTTCACAAAGACTTCGCGGAATCACAACTAAGACTACACAACAATGTACACAGATTTTTAGTAATTTGTGTTGTGTACGCGAAATTTTCATTTATCTTACTGTACACTCAAATATAATTTCTAAGCTAAAATCTTTTTCACTTTTTTGAATTGTTAGTATAATGAAGTATTACTGGAACAGTATGCACATATATGTACATATGTGTATATTGTTGGCTTCGTATTTCATATTTGGTTGCAATTAAATGTAGAGAATGCGGATAAATGTAGCTTTTAAAGGTTTTATTTTCAAGCTTTAAGAGTATATTTATTTACAATAGTTGTTAAAAATTACGGATTTAGATCCGTAATTTTGTCCGACTCTATAGTTTATATATTGCTCTATAATATAAAAATGAATTAAGCAGTTTTATAAACAAAGTGTATCTTTTCTAAGCCCCATTTTCTGAAATTTGACTAAATAAGCTTAATTCTTAAATTTATCTCTTGCACTGTTTAGTTCCATTTTAATATATTAATACTTTTCACTTTAGCCTGAGTGAAACAAAATGCCATCTTCTTTTATCCTATAGTTTTTGAAAATATGGCAAACGCCACTGCCATCATATATCATGAATATTACATTAAAATCACAAATTATATGTAAATTAAAACAAAGCAAAGGATAACTCTGGCTAAAAATTTACACGTACGTTTACGATTTTAACGTTACGAGATTTATGCTTCAAAAAATCGATTAGAAATCTGAATAGCGTCACTTGGGATGGAAATTGAATATTTTGTAGCGGGTTCGTTTACTCCCGTCCGAGCAAACGAGATGAGTCCGCTTCATTGAGCATCGACCCAATAACTGACAATTGTTAAGACGCTCCTGGGAGCCTCGAGACTCTTGCAAGCGTCTTCAAATCCTATTAACTAACTAATATCCAATTAAAAAGCCTAGCTTTTATAATGAAATTGTAAGTTTGCTAAGTTTACTGAAAATTTATATTATAAATCGAGTAAGTACGAGACTGAATGGTTTAGAGTGTTCCGTACTAACCGCAAATATTTGGTATATTGAATGTCTTGTTTTCGTTCACGTAATTTGTCACATTAAAACTAAAATAACATATTTAATTATACACAATATTAACTTTAACTACAGTCTACCGGGTCCCGTGGGACTTAATAGGATAATATTAACATATTAAAAAAATAGCAATAGTCTTCTAGTAAAATGGCTGTGACATACAAACCGACGCTCATGACGAAATTGTAAGGATTCCATATTTGGCTTATGGCTACAAAACCCTAAAAATTAGCCAAGTGCGAATCGTTTTTTCCCCGAGGAAATTATATTTTACTTTGTGCTTCTTTATTAGAATCATATTTTTAACCAACTACCTATGACGAAGGCAGTGGTAGCCCAATGGGAACGCGCTCGCTTGGAAAACCGAGTGAAGCGGATTCAAATCCCGAGTCTCGCACCTCTGATATTTTCATGTGCGAATCATTCCTAACATGAATACCACTTGCCTTACGGTGAAGGAAAACATCGTGAGGAAACCTGCATGTCTGAGAGAACCTAGCAAATTTTTTGAAAGGCATGTGAAGTCCGCCAACCTACACTTGGACAGCGTGGTGGACTATAGCTTAATCACACTCATATTAAAGGGAGGCCCGTGCCTAGCAGTGGGACGTTAAAAAGGGCTGAATACAATACCTATGACGATTTAAAATATGTCATAGCTCTTTCAAATTCAATCTGACGTCCGAACAGACGACAGTAATATGTTCTCATCCATAATTACGTAGCCTCTAAAATATGTAGTACCTACTTCTGATTATATAACATGTATTATATATAACGTCTATTGTGTTAGTATCTATTTGTAGCATATTTAAATTACAATACAGACAAAAAATATTGTTTGAATAACCTTAATAGGTCTTTCATAATAAATAATTCACAAAAAATAATCATGTTGTGTAAGGTTTTGTAGATACATTAATATTGTTCACATATCACACATCTTAATGACTTGTAATCGTCAATACTTATATCTGAACATTATAGATGTACCCGTAATGTAATATTTCATTTCAATAACGAAATCGATTTCCAAAGCATTGATTAAATTCTAAACGATACCAATAAATCCATGAAATAGAAATACATAATAATATATATGTAGATATATGATGTAAGTACTTATTAAAAAAAAACTCTTTCAAATATACTCGTAATATTTCCTTAAAATTTTTGTTAGATAACGAAGACAAAGTGACAATGTTTTAAGTTTACACAAGTAAAAATAAACCTTTAACAATTGTAAAATGAATCCAAGGCACTAAAAAGTGAAGAATAACCGATTGGAGTTTTACATTTTTATAATATACGTTCATCTATGTGAGTAGACGCAATTAGGATTAGTCTGGTCTCCTAGAAATCAGAAAATATATACATTTAAATGTAACAGTACTTCCTAATTTTGCTGTGTATAAGTTGGTTAAGGAGTGTCCTTCATCCAGTAACAATGCTACTATATCATAAATCCATCTAGCCTGTCTGTTAATCTACAAGAATTCCTATATAGAAGCAGTGCACAGAGTATAATGTCCTCTAAAAATATCCTCTAATTTAACTAATTTGTAAAAGAAAGCATAAAACAGTTTTTATTAAGCTATGTTAAAAAGGTAAACCTATAAAAAGTACGACTTTCAAGTGATCGAGCTATCCGTGGTACAATCTCTTCAGGTGCAGCGTTGCAGTCGCAACTAGCGGGCGGCTAAGAGCGCGGTAAGTAAATAGAGGCGCGCAATGAATCACCCTAACAGTTTCCCGATAAGAGCGGGCTCTCGACCGATACAGAGACCCTGTTTTATTGTGCCACTATTTTCACTCTATCGCCGGAGAACGCAGTGGCTCGGAAACTCAGATAAAGTCGCGACCCACCAATATATAACCGGTATAAAGGCTTTTGGCTACAGAAGTCAGACGAAGTTGCTCAATTACGTTGGAGTTCGCGTCACGTTCTCTTTACAATGAGGGCACGCAATTGTTTTACACTAGCGCAGTATATTATTTATAAAATTATTATTTTAATATTAAAAATATGATATTAACATTTCCCTATAAATGTATAACATCCGTTCCGTATCTCAAAAGGTAAAAAAGGAACCCTTATAAGATCACTCTCTTGTTCGTCTCTCCGTCTGTCTGTCAGTCCATTTGTCTGTCCGTACACCGATTTTCTCAGGAACGGGTGGACCTAGCAAAATAAAGTTTATACCAGATACTGAGGTGTATAAAAATCAAGGTCCTGAGTCAACACGATAAAAAGATATGGGCAAATTTAGATTTTCGCGAAAACTTGTAAGTACCAAAATTCACCTTCATTTTCAACTTCTTTTATTTTTCGGAATTTTCCCCTTTACTTGTGCTGGACCTTGCTTTTAACCAAAATTGACAATTCTAGGTTAACCGGATGTACCCTGTAGGTTTTGGGTCGAAAACCGATATGGTAGTTCCCGTTGACCTAAAATCACGAAATTTGGCAAAAAGCAAGGTACATCACAAATAAAGGAAAATTCCAAAAAAGTTGAAAATTAAAGTTAAACAGATTTCCTACTTTGTACCGAACCCTCGATGGGCGAGTCTGACTTCCATTTGTCCGGAATTTGGTTAAAAACATGAATTCTGGGTTCGAATTCTGAGTCGAGTTAATAGTCATGTTGTTGAGAAATTTTCAGTGGCAAAAATGATGTTATTCACTCAAAAGCATGTATGTCATACATATGTATATAATCCTACGCCTGATCGCTCTACGCTTGTATCAAATTGCTATCAAACCGGATGCTGATAGTGAGAGAATAAAAATAAGTTGACTTATTATTGCGTACATTCTTATGCAACATCTCCCGTATTTCTTGGTGCATTAAAATTGTAAAGGGACAAATTTTTATAGTATTTTAATGCACCGTTTAAAAAACATTTCAGACACTTGTTTGTAAAATTTATCTAAAAAAACATCACTCCAGAAAGGTTGAGCGGATTTTAATGGGACTTTCTTCGCTGTACACATAAAACACTAAAAAAATAAACATAGTAATAATTGCAATACAAAGCAAAAACAACATATTTCAGGTTCTACGGACTAAATAGACATGAAGAGTATACCTAAATATAAAAAATATCACAATATCCTAAACCAGTAAGAAATTGAGCTCATCCTTAAATTTAATTCATTTAAAATCTCACTACGTTTGCAGGTCTGTAGCTAATCTAACCAGCAATGTAGTGTAAACATTTTAAAACGTCTTTCTTTCTCCCTCTGCAAATTTGCACAGAAAACCCTCAGTGAAACTTGAATGAAGGCAACCGTAAAGTGGAGCATTTCCCTCACTCCATATTAAGTCAACATTTGACCGAGCATTTCAAAGTTATTAGTGACCGGAATAATTTATCATTTCAAATTTAATTCTATATAATTATATTGTTATTGTGTATTTAAATCTAGTGTGAACCTTTTTTAAACTGTACATATCTGTTTAGGTTCCATTATTTTAAATATTTACTACTTTTTTCGCTCTGATAGTCTTAGCAATCCGCAAAGCACTGTGACGGTGGAAGATCAGGAGCAGGACTGACAATTTTATAAGGTACAGTTTTAACACCACCATCATCCCTTTTCTGGGCTACTACTGAGAATTTGTCTGTAACAAGTATGTAACGCCTTTGAGACGTCTAAAACCTTAATCTCTCCCGTGACCATGATTGCTGTAAAGCATTCGAAACGTCGGGAACCAAAAATCTAAATAAATCCGCGCAATAATCCGAAAAGATAGTTTTATTTAAAATGTCAAATATTCGCGTAAATCTAAGAAAGTATAACTGAGAATTTCTTAAAAAAAACTCAATATCGACTTTAAATCGACCAGGGACTTGAACCCAAGACCACAGGATCAGTAGTCGTACATGCTAGCCACTAGACCAACGGATCGGTTAAAAATATTAGATACATATTAAAGAACAATATATCATTCATATCAAATGACTAAAATACTCTTAAATTATATTACTTCAATAACGTAATTTATACTTGTTTTTGTATTAGTTATGAGACACTACGTATATACATAAGTACATACATATGTGGTTCATTGCAAAAAACCATGAAGAAGCCGACATTATTGAACAAATAAAACATAACCTAATACAATTTAAATGTATTATGATTTTATTTTGTCATCGAACAAACTTTGTTGCGTGTAATCTATATTAATATTATAAAGCTGAAGAGTTTATTTGTTTGTTTGTTTGGTTGAACGCGCTAATCTCAGAAACTACTAATCCGACATTAGATAGCCCGTTAACTGAGGAAGGCTATAGGCTATATATCATCCCAGAAAACTGTATGGTTCCCGTGGGATAGATTTGTTTTTGTCTAGACACGAACCCGAAGCGAAGCGAGGGTGAGTCGCTAGTTTGTTATAATATTGATTTAAACTAAAGGCATTAAGTAGGCACTTAGCATCAAACAATAACGGAATCAAACGGTTCTCATTCGTATTAACTTTTTTACTAAGTTGGATCAAAACATTTTCATATTTTACATATTTCAATGAGTAAAAATAAACGTTGGAACCTTTATGGAAGCCATATCATTCAGGTAGACATATTTATTGACGGACTTTAAAAAAGAGGTGTATTCCGTATTTTTACATTTTTGTGTGTATGTTATGCGATATCTTCGCTAATTGTGAAGCGAATTTATAATTCTTTTTTAATAAATAGGTTATAATAAAAAAAACAACACTACAGTGTGGAATAATTATAAAAATAGCTTTTTAGTTAATAATAATTTAGTTTTTATCCTACCTTAAGCATTTAGGATAATCTTTATTTTCGATTAGGTATCTATAATCTTCACTTCGCCTCAAGCCGTATACTACAAGATTGCGCAACATTCAACATAAGAAGAGTAAATCTTTCAAACTTCGGCAGGTTTGCAGTAACGCGATACACGAAACGGATTTTCCTCCGAACTCAACGCGAGCCACTTACGAGGCGTTCCGTTGCGGCACAAAATGCGACAAGAAATCTACCAAAGAATACACAACTCCTAAGCCGTGTTTGTGCATCCATTTCGTAGATCTTTTGAATACCGCAATATCGGATTTGGTAAATTGGAATTATATACAAAAGCTTCAAGTGTTACTGTTTTTTTTTTAATAGAAGGATATAACTTTTAAGAAATCATTCAAAATAGCTTGATCTTTAAATAAATGAACATTCCACAACAAAACAACATTAAACCTTCTTACTATATGAGCATATACAGACAGTCAAACATATTTTATTATATAATAGTAAATAAAATTTTAAGTTAAATTGAAAACGGTTGCGAAAAACGTAACTAGTGAGGGGACTCCCTATTTTTTTTTGTTACTTTTTTTTTGTTTTAATCCCCCGTCTTAATGGGGCTTCGCAGGATCGCTTACGCACTCAACTACGACACCCCGACGGCAGGTCTGCCGAAGCAGACCACAACAACCATAGCGTTGCTCCACAGTCCACTCTGCTATCAGAGAAATACCAGGAGCATCCCGCATGGTACACTGCCCACCGAAGTAGGCCACCTCCCACCGCGTGGGACGTACTGGATAAAGAGCACTGAGATAAAAACGTTCATATGTACATATGTCACACTTTAAGCCATAAATTATTCTTTTATTCAAAGCAAGACTAAAACAAACAAGTTTTGACCAAATGTAATGTATGGCACTCAAAAACGAGTTCAAACTCGATCAAACCACTATTACTAACTTTATATTTTAATAAATTTCATTTATATGTATTCAGCCCATTTTAAAGTTTCACTGCTGGGCACAGGCCTCCCTTCAATACCATAGTCCACCACGCTGGCCAAGTGCTGGAACAAACTAACATACACTTTAGCATATATAATATTAAGCAAGTATAGTTAGCGACTATTTAACTGTATCCATATTTATTTGCATATTATAACTCGGCTGACCTGCATTCACGACTCTACGGGGACTACGTATAAACATATTAAGACTTTGTTATCATCGTATAGCTGTAGATACCAAAGTTGAATAATAGAGTTAGATTAATGTAGCATAAATGTTATGCAACATTTTGTAGGTTAAATCTTCTAAATATAAACATTTGTATCGGCTTCCTAAATTATGCCGTTTCAAAGCATTGTTTGCTTAAACTTAAACTAAACAATGCGGAAGTGACAATAGGAGTATATTCGAAACGTTACAAAAGACGTACGAAACTAATGTAAATTACTAACAACTAGTCAATATTATTCAAATCTATCTAATATATTTAAACGAGCAATTCTTGTATATTTATTTATTTATTTATTTATACCGGCGATCTCGGAAACGGCTCTAACGATTTCGCAGAAATTTGGTGTGTGAGGGTTTTCGGGAGCGAACAATCGATCTAAATTAGTCTTATGTCTGGGAAAACGCGTGTATTCGAGTTTTCATGCGGTTTTCTTTCGCATTAATCCAAGCAAAATATGGTCGCTTTCTTACGCTCGGACATAAGCATCGTAATCAAGCGACCAAGGCGCAAGTTTAACAATCACAGGTGTCTGGGTTTCGCCCGGTCAGATACAAAGTTTTTACTTTTGTATTTATTCAAGTTTTTATTATTTTTTTTTATCTAAAAACACGATGTAACAAAAAAGTACTAAACAAATATTAGACTAACGATAGTTTTACAATAGAGAAATAAAACAAAATTTTATTACTCATTCATGAATAAATGTTACATATGTGCGATTTAGGGTTCTGTAGCCAAAAGGGAAAAATAGAACCATTATAAATCCGCTACATTCGTCTGTCCATATGTCACAGCCATTTTACTCGATGATTGTAAACGAATTACTAAAAAAAATCGGTTAAATAACACAATCATTTGGTTTCTGAGAGGTATATATAAATGAGGGCTTAAAAATAAATGAACATAAACTTAATCTTTAAATCGATGTTCAATAATGAGATAGATAATTTCTAAGCAATTCTTAAAGTCAATAATTCCGGGCTTACGCGTTAGGGGATCGCTTCTAAAGTCATAAATATTGGGTCACTTTATTTATCATTTCATTATATTATATCTTATTATTATAGAATTATACACTTCTAAAATAAAACAATCTCTTTTTTTATTTTGAACTAGCGACATACCCTAGCTTCATGACATGTTTCAATTTTTTTGAGCGGAATCCTAATTCTTTTTCTAAAAAAAAAAGTAGCTTAAGTTACTTCTTATAACATCAGCTTCTTATAGCATCTATCAGTGAAAGTCCCGTTAAGCTCAGTCCAGCCGTTTTGGAGATTAGCCGGAACAAACAGACAGACAAAAATTTTAAAAATTGTGTTTTTCTTACAAGTACCGTATATAATTTCATATGCATTTAGTAAAGCTGTTATTTTAACATTACAAACAGACGCTTCAATTTTATTTATCTGTATAGATAAAGTACGGGTAACAATACTTCACGCGGTCTCCAGTTAATTTCGCTTAATGAGCGCCTTTATTAGGAAACTTTATTAGTATTTTTAAAAGTGCACTCTTACAGCGGTATGACGCTGGTTTATTGTTTACGGGGATAAATAAAACAGACAAGTTTCAAATGAAACTTGAAATAAAAGCTTGCACTCTTAAGAACTGTATCTTCCTTATTTTGTGTTGTAATGGTGGTTTTACGGTCGTTGTGCACCATGTACTATAGTTTTTATTATTCTAGTTCAGTCACATTTTTAGTGCTCAAAACACATTAGTAGTAAAATCTTTTGTGTTTCTTCGTACAAATATATAGGATGACTTACAGGATTGACTTAAAATGTAACGTAGGTCTGTAAAAAATTATGAATTAACTAAAAATGATGATTCTATTCTTCTATTTAATGGAACAAAGTCGCCTTTGCCTAATATTAAAATATTAAGAGGCTTATGTACGGCAGCCAAGGATTTGACTTAATTATAGTACACAATAAAATGTAATATTACCATTTTAATAAAATTTGATTGAATAAACAATAAATTATTAATTTAAAAACATCTTGAGCCATAATCGGTCGATCGAACTATAAATTTCATATCCATACATAATACAAACCGACCCTTTTCTTTTCGAAATGATCGAGTAGACAACGTTCCTTATAAAACTAATGTAATAAGATCAAGAGGCATACGCGAGCATATTTAAAATCTTTTGTAGGCACGTTTCATAATAATCCGGCTAGTGCCGTAGATATAAGTACATATACATATGTTCGTACATTAACCCTTGTTAGACTCTTTGACATCACAGACCCTCTTCACTTTTGTAACAATCATATGAAATAACCCAATGCGAATAAAATTGGCAATGCTTCGCGATTTTTATGGTAAGCTTAAGATGCGGATCAAATGGTATTAAATGTATATATAGAGTCACGGTTCCCGTCTCTTATTTAAATAGAAAACAGTAATCAATTTATATTTATATTGTTTTCCTGTGCCTGTTATCTTCCACCATAAGAAGTAAGCCTAATTTCTTTTCGTTTTTTGATATGTAACATCTTTCCTCATGTGGGAGTGATTTCGTAAAAAGGGACGGAAGTTTGTAACAGGAAGCCAGGGAAACGCGAGCTATATTTTTTTTCATGCGTTTTAAAACGATGAATTCAGTAGTTTACAGTCTAGTAACAGCGCTGTACAATGTTCTACATATTCTAGTTTGGTATTTTTGATCAACCTTTCAGCTATCGCGCAGAATGAACTAAAAATAGACTAAAAATTCTTTTTTTTATAACCAGCAATGACAAAAAATGTGAATAAAATAGAAATAATCGCTTAGTTATCTATCTGTACCTATTTGGCAAGGAGCACAGTATTAGATGAACTTAAACAAATTTCACTTTTATTTATAATTCACTCTCTACTTTGTCTCATAAATCATAATGAAGAAGTTTCTAATTTTTTTTTAATTAAGTAAAATATAACAAAAATATGAAAGAAATGTTAAAATATCTCAACGAGTAAAAGAGTTATGAAACTTTAAAGTTGCGCTTCTAAGAATAATTTCGTGACATCACATCATCATCATCATAAATTAATTTCTCAGTTATTAATTGATATTTGATAGACTTCAAAAATAATCACTGATTTATTAGTTTAGATCTTTATTATAATTCCACTACGTTAAATATGTTATCAACAACACCATGAAACTTCTCCATTGTGAGACAAAAAGTAGAATACAATAAAGAATTTCAGAGAGAGTTAGTTGAACTTCCTTATCCATAAACACTAATTAGTACTAATCCTCTTCATAATAATTATTATATAATTCTCCTTTACTAGAGCTATACTAGTACATTTTAATTGGTAATTTTGCATATTATACTGTACAGCACATTTTATTGCTGCACTTAGCAGTTACAAGATCAAATTACTATTATAAATGCGAAAGTTTATATAAATATTTAAAAAATATACATATTTCTGTACGTTTGTCTTGTTTGTTGATGAGTGTTCCACAAATACCTATTTTGGGTCCATTTTTATTTCTAGTTTATATAAATGATCTCCCTTTTAATGCTAATAGGTTTAATATTATGCTATTTAAGGATGATACCTCTTTAAATTTTAAAATTGATAAAAACATAATTAATTATGACGAAGAAAATAGCCCATTATCACATAGACTTCAGTGATTTAACATTAATAACCTAGCATTAAAAGCCATGAAAACTAAATAGTATAAAATTTACTCTACCCAATGTAAGAAGGTAGAATATTAATTGTTTTAAAATGTAAAATTGACGATTCAAAAGTGCTTGTAAAAGTCTATTTAAGTAAAATACATTTTGATTTGATTTTACTCCTTCACGCTAATCACGCCGGATGAATTTGGATGGAATTTCATAGATGGCCTGGAGCAACACATAGGCTACTTTTTGGCACTTAGGGACACATTTAAGCGAAGCGAAGGTTTAAGAGTAAAACCTTAAATTTAATATGAACTAAATAGTCACAAATTATAATTAATTTCAAGTTTTATACAGCATACATACTTATACAACATACAGAACCTAATAGCAATTTTAGTCATGACTATGCATTTAGCCTATAATCATTAATAGTAAGATAATGAATAATTTTCAAGAGAGTAATATTTTCCCACGAGTACAGGAGCAAAGTATACATTGCACTGTGCCAGAGCAAAACAATTGCGTGCACACATTGTAAAGAGAACGTGACGCAAACTCCAACGTAATTGAGCAACTTCGTCTGACTTCTGTAGCCAAAAGCCTTTACACCGGTTATATATTGGTGGGTCGCGACTTTATCTGAGTTTCCGAGCCACTGCGTTCTCCGGCGATAGAGTGAAAATAGTGGCACAATAAAACAGGGTCTCTGTATCGGTCGAGAGCCCGCTCTTATCGGGAAACTGTTAGGGTGATTCATTGCGCGCCTCTATTTACCTAATTTTCTGAAAATTCTTATTTGCACCTGCTCAACCTGCATGTCTGAGAGAATTTAGTAAGTTTACGAAAGTCATATGAAGTCCGCCAACCCGCACTTGGCCAGCGTGGTGGACTATAGCCTGATCCTCCTCATATTGAAGGGAGGCCCGTGCCCAGCAGTGAGACGTTAAAAAGGGCTGATAACTAAATGTAAGAATGATATATTCTATGACATAACGATTAAATTTATTATTTCAGTACAGTTTTGATGTATATCAAAACTGGCATTTTTAAGATATTTGTGTCTAGTCATACCTATGTATGACTCATTTTTAAATGTTAATAATTGAATATTAGCATCAGGAACATGTTTAGACGAAACTGGTGGTTACTGAATATATGTACGAAAGTTAAATAAAGATATTTTGTATAAGATAAACTTATAACATTGTTTTATTTTTTATACTTAACCTTCAAAATAGGCAGCCATTAATATTTAATTACAATTAGTTAGTAAACTACCTTCTAGAATATATTTAATTGCCCTTTGCCCTTTGTAGAATGACATCTTGTTCATGCCTCTAGCTTATAATAAAAATTCAACGTTTTGAGAAAAATATCGATTTCAGAGCTTATATGATTGAACTATTAGCGTCAGTTTTATTGACGATAATTTTTAAGTAGTCAAGAATTAAGAATTCGTTTGTCTCTCAAATCAAATCAAACGTTCACCCAATAAGGAAATTGAACTTACAACGTCTAACTTAGGAAGCATTATTGAATATACCCCAGGATACTCCAATTTCATAAAAGAAGACAACAAATCCATGATTTTTCTTAAATCTCTTAGTTATCCTTCTCAAAACTGAAAAAATTTTTGTAATGTAAGTATACTTTGGGCTAACCAAACCTGAGATAATTTTAATTTAAATGCGTTAATAAACAATGAAGTCCTGAAATCAAAAATCTAAAACTACAAAGGTACATACAAAAAAAACAAAACCCATAAGCGGCAACAAGTGACTATTCGGTTTTATAAAGCTAACCACAAAATGGCTAAATAAATCACCCACATGTATTTTATCCACAAAATATAAATAAAACAAAGAGTTATTGTGCATCCGTATATATTTCCTGTACCACTAATTCACTACACCTTTTTCCTATTTCCCAGTCACAACCCGCAGTAATTCAATTGACGGATAACAAAGGTAAGAAGCTGCCCGATACAAAAGATCTGCTCACTCCATAGTACCCTATCCCTAACAATATAATAAATCGTATTTCTGTTTGTGGGTAAAGTTACATGTATACATTATTAGTAAAATTTATATCCTCTTTGTACTCGTTTTACCACGATTGTCTTAGCTTTAGGTAAATTAAGTAGTCAAGTCTTTACTTCTAATTATAATATCGATTTGAAATATTGAAGTACGTGAAAACCAGATGATAATACAATAAATTAACATCAAGCTCCAAGCTACCAAGATCCTATAAAATAATGAAATGAAATAAACTTTATTTAATTAGACTTATTACAAGTGCTTTTGAATCATCATTTTAATGTAAGCGTCAGTGTAGTCAGTCCGTGAGGAAGCTACCACCGGCTCGGAAAGCAGTTCTGCTGAGAGGAGCTGGCGAGAAACTCAACAAACAGTTGCTCTTTTAAAAATCAAAGTTACATTTATTTTATTAACATAACATTATAGATAGCCCGCATTTGAGTTAATATTACTCAATTCCACACATTTTCATCAACAAGAAACTCTTAAACAGTGTAATACGCTTTGCTCAATAAAATATCTTTAATTTTATCTTTAAATTTTGAAAGAGGTTTACCTCTAGGACATTTTGTGGAATCTTATTATATATGCGATGGAGGATGAATGACCAGGACCCATGGACCGTTAAATGTTGATTGTTGAACTTTTTAATGACTTCTAGGAAATCCTTCGAGTACAGGCTCATTTGATTCGTTTTGATAAATGGCGTATATTATAGTTGAACAAAAGCCAATTTTTTTACTATTATTATTCTATTTATAGTCTAGGTCACATATAGTCTATTGATTAAAATAAGCTTAAATACATGCAATCTTTGTCAAAATCTAAAAAAAATAAATTTATATTAATTATAGAAGGTTTTATAAACTTATATACTACACAGATCAATAAAAAAAATACTCGTACTAATATAGTAATACAAATTATTACAATTATCAGACAGCTGTTTTGATATATTCTATTGCTCTTTAAAACAAAGCGTTTAACCGCAAACCGCATTCTGTTTGAAATTACTATCTCCTGAAATTGAATTAAACTATTGCTTACTGATGTGAATATATATATATATATATTAATATTACTGGTACTAGCAATACGCTTTTATTTGGTCACAAAAGGAAATTAATATTTTCGACTCATTTAACACATTAAGTTTGTCTGTAAAGTAATAGATATGTCGAACTAATGTGATGTTGTAAATGCTTTATTTAACTAATTTTCAATACTCTAAAAATACAATTTTTAGGGTTCCGTACCTCAAAAGGTAAAAAAAGGAACCCTTATCAGATCACTCTCTTGTCCGTCTATCCGTCTGTCCGTCTGTCTGTCCGTGTGTTACCCAACCGGAAGTACCCTATAGGTTTTGGTTTTAAAACCTATATGGTAGTTCCCGTTGACCTAGAATCACGAAATTTGGTAAAAAGGTCTTATAGTACAAATAAAGGAAAAATTTAAAAAAAAAAGTTGAAAATTAAGTTAAACGGATTTCCTACAAATGTACTGAACCATCGGTAGGCGAGTCCGATTCGCACTTGTCCGATTTTTTTGAAAATATATATATATATATATATATATATATATATATATATAACTATATATAAATATATATATATATATATATATATATATATATAACTACTTATAATTTATCTACATATATTGTATCTAATAAAATTGTAACGAGAGCAAAGTTATACATCGTATATTTTCAAAAAAATCGGACAAGTGCGAATCGGACTCGCCTACCGATGGTTCAGTACATTTGTAGGAAATCCGTTTAACTTAATTTTCAACTTTTTTTTTTAAATTTTTCCTTTATTTGTACTATAAGACCTTTTTACCAAATTTCGTGATTTTAGGTCAACGGGAACTACCATATAGGTTTTAGACCCAAAACCTATAGGGTACTTCCGGTTGGGTAACACACGGACAGACAGACGGACAGACGGATAGACGGACAAGAGAGTGATCTTATAAGGGTTCCTTTTTTTACCTTTTGAGGTACGGAACCCTAAAAATTGTATTTTTAGAGTATTGAAAATTAGTTAAATAAAGCATTTACAACATCACATTAGTTCGACATATCTATTACTTTACAGACAAACTTAATGTGTTAAATGAGTCGAAAATATTAATTTCCTTTTGTGACCAAATAAAAGCGTATTGCTAGTACCAGTAATATTAATTCTATTATTTAGAAGTACCTGAGTGATCGAGCTTCGCTCGGAGTTTTTGGCCAAAAGTACAATTTTCTTTTTAATTTGGCTTAAAAACAAAAAAAAACTGAAAACTTGAATAAATGCAAAAAAAGAAAACAAAAGTAAAAATTTGTATCCGACCGCGATTTGAAACCGGACTTGTGCCTCTTTGTGATCTTGCGCCTAGGCCACTTGACCACGATGTTCATGCCAGAGCGTGCGAAATTATCGACCATATTTTGCGTGAAATAATGCGAAAGAAAACCGCATGAAAACTCGAAAACACGCGTTTTCCTAGACATAAGACTAATCTAGATTGATTTTTCGCGCCCGAAAACCCCCGGATACAAAATTTCTGCGAAATCGTTAGAGCCGTTTCCAAGATTGCCGGTTTATATAAATGAATAAATATACAGGAATTGCTCGTTTAAAGGTATTAGATAGATTTTAATAAAATTTTCCAAAAAATATTTAATGTACAGATTCGACTTAGAATTTTACTATACGTATAGATTTAAACACTTTTGTGAAACTTATGGGATATTACATATTTTTTTGTTATTTAAATGTATTTTTAAAGCCACCTGTTGTATAATTTCAGTCTTAATGATAAGCTCAATAAAATATTTTTTAAGTACTGTGTGAAACATCCACAAGAAGCGAAATATGGGTTTTTTATTTTATCTCATTCCATTTTTAGTGACGCACTGCGTTGAATATTACATAACACTTTTGATCCATTGATATTCAACTAGGCGATATTTAAACATTTTTATTGATATTTTACAGAAAAATGTTTAACTTACTAGATTTTTGAACGAAACACGATCGTAATTAAGATATTTTTTTTTTCATATAATATACATTTTTTTATTTAAAATAGATTATTAAATATTAAATATTTTTTACGATGTTAAAAGAAACGCTGCTGCAGATGAAGATTATCTTTCTTAATATGAAGTTTTTGTTTTAGTATTCAGATGAGTAATATGTTCATACTTAAGATATAAAACCATCTAACCTATTTTAATAGGCATATGATACCAAAATATCACTACTCAAACACGTTGAATTTACTTTACTGCAATCTCAGACTATCGGTTCTATCTACGAGTGTCTGTAGTGTTAGTTACTAACGATAGGAATTTAACATATAATATTAATTTGTACGAAGCATATCAAATTCCTACGTTTATTAATTATAACACCATTTCAATTTTCATTACTGTCTACTACACAATCTTTGCTTGTACACTATTTTATTCGTTTAAAACTGCATAAAAATGATAAGCTTGTCTCATACCATACTAGCGACTCAGCCTCGCTTCGCTCGGGTTCATCACTAGGTACGTTTAAACGGTTAGTATGGAATAGATAGACTATAATATATTATATGATGTACAATCTATAGCCTTCATCAATAAACGGGATATCTAATGCAAAAAGAATTTTCCAAATCGGATTAATAGTTCCTGAGATTAGCGCATTCAAACAAACAAACTGCCTCTTTATAATATTACTAGTATAGACGACACTCATAATATAAAAGGGGTTATCTATATATAATCTGTAAATAAGTAAAGACAATACAGTTCAGTACCTTTTTCTTCTCTATTGTTCAATCGATATTTTTTAAGTATCTATTGATGACGTTATCAATAAAAAATTGATACATCTAGTTTTTATATAGATAATAAATACAAAATAGTTCATTATTATCTTTTTATAAACTAGCGGCTCACCCTCGCTTCGCTTGGGTTCGTCGCTAAATACGTTTTACATAAATATTTATTATACTTATTTGCCAGCGTTAGCCATATAAATTTTAATATATTTTTTTTTAATTTTTCTGATGTTTTAATACTTATTATCCTATTTCGGACTAAGAGAAATCCAAAAAATCAAATATCATAAAAATTGGTCCAGCCGTTCTTGGATTATAAATGGTGTAACTAACACGACTTTGTTTTTATACATATATATATATATATATATATATATATATATATATATATATATATATATATATATTTAATAATGATTTTAATCGAATTTCGACAACTGGGCGAATACTAGTATGAATAAAAATACAATGAAATTAACATACACGACAATCAGCCATTACATAAGTAAGTCATATATTATGTACTACAATATATCTACATAGTTGTTATCTTGGCCCTGGACTATTCACAACTACTGTTCAGTTCACTGAAAGTTGGCAGAGACCCTAAGACGCTAGGTACAAAATATACGATCTATCATTTGCGGCGGTCCCGGTGTGTTTTCAGTTTTTAGTTTGTCTATTTTTGTTATAGTTAGCGTCAATCAAATGACTTAAGCAAATATTTTATTAAAATAATTTCTTTTTACAAAATTGCTACAATTACCTACGTCTACACTAAAATTGGAAATTATGTACATACTACATACCTATTAGACATTCATATTTTAAAGTATTGTCGGCTAGCGACGACTTCGAAAATATCTGATTAGCTCTTTATAACAAATGTACTCGTAAAGTCCCGTTGCGTATTTTTTTTATTTTTAGGGTAGAGAAGTCAGTTTTATATTTTTCATGTGTTTATTAATTGTAATAGCCATACAAATATGAGATGTTTTAATCCATCTCTATGTGTAAATCTCTAGAAAATCTCAATGAAAGAAAGATACATATCACTAAGTATTCAACATGAAAATAGAAATCCGTATATAGCTCTCATGATATTGATGTGCGTTAATATTGCTTTTCGCCAACTTCAATTATAGGGTAATTCTCAATTAGTCTGTATTATTTGTGTATATATTACTCGATGTTTTTGCCAATTATAAATCAATTTTCATTATTTTTTGCTATGAATTTGTCTCTTCATAAACAATAAACAAAACCCCTCAAATAACCCCGTAAAAAGGCCCTTTATAAATTACTAGCGACAAAAATAACTCTATCCCACGAGAACCGTACATTTTTCCGTAATGATATATGGCCTAAAGCCTTCCTCGATAAATGGACTATCCAACACAAAAAGAATTTTTCAATTCCATCCAGTAGTTCCTGAGATTAGCGCGTTCAACCAAACAAACAAACAAACTAACAAACTCTTCAGCTTTATAATATTAGTATAGATTAGCAGCTCACCCTCGCTTCTCTAGAAAAACAAAAACAAATCTATCCCACGCAAACTGTATTTTTTCCGGAATAAAAAGCATTCTATGTGATACTCTGATGTATGAGTTACATTATTGTAAAGTTTCATTAAAATCTATTTAGTAGTTTTTGCGTGAAAGAGTAATAAACATCCATACATCTATACATCCAGACATCCATACATCCTCACAAACTTTAACATTTATAATATTAGTAGGATTAACAATAAAAAAATTCGTTTATTACTTTATAAGTGTTTTTTTTTTTCAGCTTAATTTTGACTCCATCACCAAAAATTTATGATATATCTAACCCAAAATATATGATTCCCCATCGTAAAATAAAAATAATATTTTAAATATAAAAAAAATATAAACATTGGAGTTTAAACGTCACATTTGACATTTCCGTAAAACAGTTAAGACCTTTTTTAACTCTCCTCATAATAGAAAATAAAAAGAATAACTTCTAAATATAAAAATAATAATGTGTGTAACAAATCAAGCTACGTATGTTTTCCTGAGAATCGTAGCTGTAGTAACTATGCATCCTATATAATAACCACGTCCCATCCACCTCTCCGCAGTTCGCGCAACAACTAGTTTGTTAAATGTTTTGGAGTTAGAAATTACCATTAAGCAGTATTCATTGAACCTCGTTAACTATTGCTAATGGTAAGAAGTTCTGTCGAACTACAGTTTCATTCATGCTGGATCGTATCTGTTTCGATGGCTCTGATATTTCAATATAGCAATGGTGTACGTGACACAAAGTTTTTCGTGTTTTTTTTTTTTCAACGTTGAAGCTTTTGAAGAGAACTGTATAATATACTAGCGACTCACTCTCGCTTCGCTTTGGGTTCTTCCCTAGAGAAAAACAAATCTATCCCACGGAAACCGTATATTTTTCCGGGATGATATATAGCCTATAGCCTTCCTCAGTTAACGGGCTATCTAATGCAAAAAGATTTTTTCAAATCGGATTAGTAGTTCCTGAGATTAGCGCGTTTAACCAAACAAACAAACAAACTCTTCAGCTTTATAATATTAGTATAGATTACTGTTCTATCTAGATAGAAAACTCTGATGTGCTTTTATGTGCTATTATCAACACATGTAACGAAAAAGTAACTAGGTCATGTTTGATAGAACATTAAATATTTATTATTCAAAATGAGATTGCCCGATATTTAATATATGGAATGGAGTTGAAATCGCACACGGTAACACTTTTTAATTATTTTGAGTACATTATGCAATTTATTAAAAATTTAATAAAAAAGCCACGGCTTATTTTAAAAATGAAAAATAATAATATTTTTGCATGGTTTTCGGTACTTACAAATATATTACAATTTTATCATAGTATCTCAGACTTGGACTAAAGAATTATATAGAATCGAGATCGCCAAAAAATGTCCAAGTCAAAAAAGTACCATAATTTTGCTGTTTAAACAATATGTCCTGCTCCCGACCGATTTCGGCCACGACGGCCAATTTCACTGAGACTAGCCAGATACGCAGGAGATATTATAATGCATAAGTGTACGCGAAGATCAAGTGCATTCTCTATTTCTTTTACTCTCAAAGCTCGATACCTACTTCGACACGATCGGTGAGAGTTAAGGCGCAGGACCGACGACTTTACGTGCTCTCCGAGGCACGGGGGTGTAACACCGCCAAATTACCAACTCCGGGCTGTTACTAAGTATGTATTAATAGAAAAATTCAGTAATTAAATTTGGCCGGACCCGGAACTCAAACCTAAGACCTCCGGATCTGCAGCCGTACATGCTAGTCACTAGACCACCGAGACAGTTAATTATTTAAACGTACTACTATTTCCAATGTTGCCATGGAAATTGGTAACTTTCTCAAGAGAATACGGGACAGTGTTTTTAATCATTAGTTATTTCTCTTCTCTTGAAAATGTAAACATAATATTTTTTTTCTTTTTTTTACCTGTACTTCTATAAAATCTCTTAGCTTTTTTTTATTTATTTACATTTATTTACTTATCAAATTAAAGTGTATTGTATAGATTTATGTATTTTATTATGATTCATGTGATTTATTTATGTTTTTTTTTTATATTGTTATAAAACTAATTGTAAGAAAATAAATTCAAAGATTCAAAGATTAAATAATTTAATTTGTGAAATCCAATAAAAATATTATTTTTCGGGAGATTATATCAATACTTTTTTTATTTGTAATAAAAATAAATATTATTATTATTTATTTATTATAGATAAAGAATAGGAAAAGGAGGATAGAAATTGCTTGAAAATTGTGTTATTGGGTGACAATCTATCAAGATTTAAATGTTTAGTCCGAATATGTGGTGACGTTTAGAACCCCATCCAATGTACCCTAATATAATCTTGCTTAATATTATAAATGTGAAAGTTTAGATGTTTGGATGCTTGTTACTCAATCACGCCAGAACGGCTAAACGGATCTGGACGAAATTTGGCACACAGATACTTTCTATCCTAAAAAAAAAATTTACGGTTCCCGTGCAATAGATTTGTCTTTGTTTTTCTAGTTTAATTATATAAAGGATCCTGTACACTATTCAAAATTTTTAATTGTATTTCCGTTAATTTCAGTAAAAGTAAAGTGTTTGAAGATTAGTTTGAACGCTGCGTGCTACACAAAAAGCTACGAAAAGCAAATACTATGTAAAACAAACATACGTACGTCTATGTACGTCTTTAGTATTTGTATTATCTTCAGAAATGTGCTCATATATAATAACACTTCAAAAATAAATTAAAAATGAATTTCTTTAAGCTTTATTATTTAAGCGAAGTCTTCGCACATCAATCAATTTTATATGACGTGAAGAAATTGAAAGACGGTTATTTAGATTCATATGGGGATATGTAAGAAGCACAATATTTATTTTTCATTAACTTCATCATAATATTAGGTTCTGATCATAATACTTTCTTAGATTTACGCGAATATTTGACATTTTAAATAAAACTATCTTTTCGGATTATTTCGCGGATTTATTTTGATTTTTGGTTCCCGACGTTTCGAATGCTTTACAGCAATCATGGTCACGGGAGAGACTAAGGTATTAGACATCTCAAAGCGTTATATACTTGTTACAGACAGTGCCTACCCACAAATTTACAAAAATGATTTTGAAAATTCAAAAATGGCACCAGAGTGCCTTACAATATTTGTTGATTTAAATTCTAAACATATTAAAAATATTAAAAAGTTTAATAAGTATTATAATTAAATATTATTTGTTTAATTTTAGCTGTTATTATTATAAATATTACAATATTTTAAAAACTTTAAGAATAAATAATGTAATATTATTTAGTGTTGCTATTACTATAATATGTCTAACCACAAAGAAAATCAAAATATTAATTATTTATTAAATACTAATTATTTATTAAATACTAATTATTTATTAAAGTATTATTATTGTTTTATATGTAATTTAGAAATTAACTTTTTTAATTTAGATTTCTAATGTAATTTTAAGATAGAATATTAAGCAACACTATCTTCACAGATAAAATATACATATATTAATCTGAATCATTGTTATAGCGATCCACACAGTATGAACTAACTACATCTACAGGTCTGTTTTCTTTGTTTTTGCCGTTAGATTTTATTATGTTTATTACAGGATCCCACGATGATGGTAGTACCCAGCCATCTTCCCTATTGAAGTTTGGATGTTTTTTAATTTCAATAGCTTCGCGAATCATCCTGGGGCGATAACGGCTTTCTTTCGCAAGTATTTGTGGATTATCAAAGCGAATGTAGTGGCTTGGGCGATCCTGGCTATGTTTACAGACTGCAGATGTTGTATTGCGACGGTGCTTCACATCAGCTATGTGTTCTTTGACCCGAGTTCTAATGGATCTCTTTGTTTGTCCGATGTAGGAGAGCCCACAATCATGCCCACATGGAATTAGAATCTGACAATACCTTAGCTTTCTTAGATGTCTTAGTTAAACGCAACCCAGATAACACCTTGAGTCACACTGTGTATAGAAAGAAGACCCATACTGATAGGTACCTGAACGGTGAATCTCACCACCATCCTTCACAGTTAGCTACCGTGGGAAAATCTTTGTTTCAGAGAGCACAAGGGATCTGTGACGAGCAACACCTGGCCGGAGAACTGCAACATGTCAAGCAAGTTCTGCGAGACAACAAGCTGCAAGTGCCGCGCCTGCGTCACAGTGACCGAGTGAAACCAGCCACAGTCGAGCGAGTCCCTGCAGTCCTGCCATACATGAGAGGAGTCACTGACAAGATTGGCTACATCTTAAAGCGTGCTTCAATCAAAACTTACTTCAAGCCGCCAAAGAAAATTAGTCAATTTTTACCACCAGTCAAGTGCCACATCCCTCTCCAAGATGCAGGGGTATACAAACTTGATTGTGATTGTGGGCTCTCCTACATCGGACAAACAAAGAGATCCATTAGAACTCGGGTCAAAGAACACATAGCTGATGTGAAGCACCGTCGCAATACAACATCTGCAGTCTGTAAACATAGCCAGGATCGCCCAAGCCACTACATTCGCTTTGATAATCCACAAATACTTGCGAAAGAAAGCCGTTATCGCCCCAGGATGATTCGCGAAGCTATTGAAATTAAAAAACATCCAAACTTCAATAGGGAAGATGGCTGGGTACTACCATCATCGTGGGATCCTGTAATAAACATAATAAAATCTAACGGCAAAAACAAAGAAAACAGACCTGTAGATGTAGTTAGTTCATACTGTGTGGATCGCTATAACAATGATTCAGATTAATATATGTATATTTTATCTGTGAAGATAGTGTTGCTTAATATTCTATCTTAAAATTACATTAGAAATCTAAATTAAAAAAGTTAATTTCTAAATTACATATAAAACAATAATAATACTTTAATAAATAATTAGTATTTAATAAATAATTAGTATTTAATAAATAATTAATATTTTGATTTTCTTTGTGGTTAGACATATTATAGTAATAGCAACACTAAATAATATTACATTATTTATTCTTAAAGTTTTTAAAATATTGTAATATTTATAATAATAACAGCTAAAATTAAACAAATAATATTTAATTATAATACTTATTAAACTTTTTAATATTTTTAATATGTTTAGAATTTAAATCAACAAATATTGTAAGGTACTCTGGTGCCATTTTTGAATTTTCAAAATCATTTTTGTAAATTTGTGGGTAGGCACTGTCTGTAACAAGTATATAACGCTTTGAGATGTCTAATACCTTAGTCTCTCCCGTGACCATGATTGCTGTAAAGCATTCGAAACGTCGGGAACCAAAAATCAAAATAAATCCGCGAAATAATCCGAAAAGATAGTTTTATTTAAAAGGTTCTGATCAGTAAATTTTTGAGTAGAAAAAAAATTAAAACAAGGAACTAAACATTATGTGATCAATGAATACAAATATGAATAAATACTAATAAATCAGAAAGATATTATTCTGATTTATTGTTATCATTAGCTATTAAATATTAATCCAACTAATAAATACATATAAACTAAAATGTAAATATATTCTCCAATAACGATAACAAAAGAAAATACTGTTGGTTTAAAATTATATAGAAATGAATAACATTGACAAAGAGTATAATTTGAAAAATGAAAGTAAACACAAACTCAGTGTAGCCTTTGGAAATTCTTCGTACGGTTCATATACAGAGGAAACCGTATTCTTTGCATATAAATAAAATACCACTTCAGTATTCATCATTGTGTACTAAACACTTTATTAATCTTATTCTTTCTTTATGAGACAGCATGATTATTAATAAGTTATCTAATCAATAATACGGTGAAGGAAAACATCGTGAGGAAACCTGCATGTCTGAGAAAACCTAGCAAGCTTTCGAAGGGCGATTCCCCTCGTATTGAAGGGAGGCCCGTCCCCAGCAGTGGGACGTTAAAAGAAAAAAAAAGGGCTAAATACAATCAATATTTACAATTCCTAATAAAATTATTTTGCAACTTTGATAAATTTAAGAAAAATTTAATTTACCTTAAAAAACTACTCAATGTATTATTATTGAAGTTTATGCGGTAATACAGCCCTATTGGCCGTTATTGGCTTGGGCTTAGGGACTGTGAGACTCTTACTTAGTAAATCTTCCAGCGGACCCCTATCGTAGCAATGTTAGTACGCTGTAAAATGGCTTGTGCATGTTTATTTTTCTATATATCACACATCTGATAAAAAGTAGCACAACTCAAAATATCACTTTTTTCAAGAATAGGAAAAAACGTTTTACTCTTTTTTTATTTGATATATTAAAAAAATAATCTTATGTGCTCTTGTATATAATTTTACGAAGATATTTTTTGATCAATGGCTGATCATCAAATAGCAGTATCACTTGTAACCAACTCAATATCAAACACTTGAAGATATTTATTTGGAACATAAACTATATATTAAACACCAACAATTCCAAAAGTAGTTTTATTTTTTCGTGTTAAATTAGTAATCATGACAAAATCATCAGGAGTTTATGTAGTTTATGGAATTGTGCTCCTGACTACTCTTTATCTAGGTGTGCGATATATAAAAATCAATTGAAGCGAAGGTGAGTCGCTAGTAACTTATAAAAAACAATAAGCAAAAACTATCTTATAACTAATTATAATGTAACTAAGTATAAATTATAATATTAATCAACACAACATACAACTTAAAAACACTGGCAACGAGATAAAATATTGCCACTCACAAAAAAGGATAAATAAAGGGAATCATTTATTTCCCCGTTAAATAAATGAGTACCTTCATCTACATCTGCATAATTAAATAAGGTTCGCGCTTAAACTTGAGCCGACAGTTTGGGATTTTATAAATAAAATATGCACATCTCAAGATTTAGGCAACGATTTGCGCCAGACAAAGATGTCATCCTGGAACTTGATTAAGTCCGTCACTCTGACATGACTACAATAGTTAAATTAAGTATATTAAGTTTAAATGTGCTGGTCTTGGGAACTACCTGTTAGATTTGACAAATTCTTTTTATATTTTATTTACAGCTTGTTTTAAGAACCAGGAGTTAGACGTCAATAAAAAGTACACAAATTCTATTTAAATGAAACTTAAAATTAATTTAAAAAAAATCTCTTAAATGAATTTACAACGATGTAATATAGATAGCTAGTAAATCTATCCGACAGCATAACCAAATTTTTTTAACGTTGGGAATTTCATTTAGGTATACCAACTACATACATACTGGTGGTTGCGGGACTCACCGGCAAAGCCAGTAATACCCACTAAAACCCAACGTAACCTCCCCCGTCTAATTGGGGCGTCGTAGGATTGCTTACGCACTCAACTACGACGCCCCGATGGTAGATCTGCCGAAGCAGATCACAACAACCAACTTGCTCCAACAGTCTACTCTACTATCACAGAAAACCAGGAGCAACCCGCATGGCACACCGCTCACCGAGGTGGGCCTCCCAGTGTTTTTCTTGGCTTTGCGCCCCGCTGGATTGCCGGACGCTAATGAGTGACAAAGTGGACGCACATTGGGGAGAAAATAACCATACATAAGTTAATATACAGCTGTCTCTCGTTAGGCTGCTAGGCTATTTATAGGAGACGCAATGACACATCTAAGTGCAGTTTTTTTCCTAACACTTGTTTATTGGGGTGGGAGGTTAAAAGCTATCTAACATCGAGTATTATGATTCTTAGATATGGAGGAATTGTAGATAGATAAGCAATGCGAGAGCAGCGGGCAAAAGCTAGTATTTAATACATTAATACAATTACATAGTTATTATTTAACTATTTTTTACAATAAGAAGATCTATTACTCAAATGAACTATTTGAAGTATCTTTACCAAATTATTTTGTTTAGGGGTTTATTTATAAAAATATAATCAACTAGTGACTCACCCCCGCTTCGCTTGGGTTGGTCCCTAGGTACGTTTTAACGGTTAGTGTTTCCCATACAAAATAAACAGTTCAGAACTTTTTTATTTTCCAGCTGTTTTTTTTTTTTTTATTTACGCAATTTTTTTTTTTATATTTAGACCACCCCTGACACACCCCCAACAAAACAAAAAAAGAATTATTCAAATCGGTACAGCCGTTTTTGGGTTTTAGCGAGACTATAACGAACAGCAATTGATTTTTATATATATAGATTAGAGATTATAATTTGAAGACTGGCCGACATTACGCGTGCAGTCAATAGCTTTATACTCGTAGGTGTTCTTTTAAAAAAATATAATAATCTGTCGTGATTTTATTAACTTATGAAATCATATTTAAAGTCGAGATTGCAAAATAATATCTAAATTATACAAATCTATTGTACTAACTTCATAATATTTAAAAAGGAATCAGTAAGAAATCAAACATTTTAAGTTTATAAAATATTTATTTTAAGATTTTTATTATAGGAATTTGTATTTTATTTAAAAACACCAAAAAGAGCCTTGAGTTGATCCACAACAACTTCAACATCAATACCATTCTCCTTAAGTACCTCAACTTCCTTCAGGAAGACCTCGTTTTTCCAGAGAGCGCTATAAATCTCATCCCATTCCTCGCTTTGTAAGCTCTCCATTGCATTCTTGAAAGCTTCATCTTCAGCAATCTTCTCCTCATACAGAGCAGTTAACTTGTCTTTAGGAAATTCAGCAACTATATCTTTCATGTAAGAGTTAAAGTCGCGACCACTAACTGTATGACGAAGGCTTTTTCTTGGGATGGTTTCTGAGGATAAAAATATTTATTTTTATTATTCATCAACAGGTTACTTGAAGAAGATATTTGAATTGCGTATGTATAAAAGCGAAATACTACGCACTATTTATTGATCGCGAACCTCAAATACACAAAGACGAAGTTAATATATAATAATTATATTATGGTTGTGTAATTTTAGGAGTACGCAAAAAAAGATTTGGAAATGGTGGAAAACAAAAAAGTTAAACTCCCTCAGTTTAACTTTTTAGAAAAATTGTTTATAGAACAGAACAGAAAAAGCTGTGAAATTAAGTACAAATATTGCTTATTAAAAATAATAATGAATGACAACGAGATCAACATCCTTAATTGTTCCAAATAACAATGACAAAAATAGTTGTTACAAAAATTATTAATCTTATGTACCTATACGTATATAGCCATACGTATTGCACATAGGCCTAAGTATAAGTAGAAGCGCATAAGTCACGGGTAACAGCTAGTGTTACTACGAGTAAATATTATATAGACTTCTTCAAAATATTTGACAATATGTTGTAATTTGACAAATTGTAAACTTACCAAAGGCAGAGTTAATGGCATCAATAAAGTATAAGATGTCGATGTTGTGGCCCTCCAGAAATTCGACAACCTGAAATAGTAAAACAGTAGGTATCATTAACCTGTCAACGACCGCCGAGCCACCGGTGGTCCAGCTAACAATTAATTTCTTAGAAATTAACCAGGAAGTGGTTGTAAATACAATCAATACATTACACAATCACAAATTATTTACTTATATACATTTTACTTACAGCTTTGAATTCTGGCAAATCTTCCATTTCGAAGACTAAGTCTCTGAAATTGGCGGTGCCGAGGTACTCCAAGGTGGCCAGGAACTCTTCAAATTCCAAGTAGTGTTCAAGTATGTGATTAATATCATGACCAGCCTCCTCCATAACTAAATCGGCGAAATCTTCATAATGTTCATGGAACAGCTTCCTTGGTTGAGGGGCGGCATACCCAAGGGCGACCAAAGCGAGGAAAGTGATAGCTACCTTCATCTTTAGTGTTGACGGTTTCTCTCACAATGTAGATACTTACAATGAGTGACTTTATATAGTTAATACATATCTGATAAAGAGAGATATCTATCTACTGTTGGATGATAATAGATTCTGATTCATTTTTGTCGTTTCACATAAACTTACTCAAATTCTCTCGACTTTATAAATATGATAGCACCACGTATCAAAAAAAATCATAAAATTTTCGAATATTTTCCAAAATAAACATAATAAGTGTATAGTGTTGTGTACAATATTGTTTATTAATTTGTTTTCTTAACACTAGCTTAGTGATTTGCTTAACAACAGCTTTATAAGATAGACACTTTATAAGTATAACTGTCGAAGCTAGAACGTTACTTCATAAGTATATTGAAATATATTGAGTTAAAATTACTATTACGTACATTACCATAAAAGTAGCTAAATGTGCTAAAAATGTGCGAAAATATTAAACATGCCATTTCATTGATATTAAAGCAAGCTATACAGCATAAGTATGCCGTCTCTTCAATACTTCGTTCTCTTCAATACGATGGCACTGTAAAGACGAGTCAACAGATAGTTGCTGACTTCTAAAGGGTCAATAAAAGTTTTAATATTTTTGATATATTTATACTGTTTAGTACTCATTGCTTTTTTGCAAACTATAGGTTACTCCATCCAGGTCTCTCCGTTGACAGCGTGAAGAACTAACAAATATATGCAATCAAACATACAAAGTTTCGCAATTATGTATAATAGTTTAATGACTAATATACATAAGAGAGCAAAAAAATCCAGCAATTATATTTTTTGTAATAACAATTTTTGATCTCGTTGGTAAGTAATTTTCGGAAAACTAATTTTCAGTACCACTTTCCGACAGTAACAGAAAAGTTCGCTATAGCCTTATAGGGCGAACTCTGTATATTAACGAGGGTACTAAACCCTACTAATCTACCAAATTAGAGCTCTTCCTAAGCTTTTGTAAGGAAAGCCCCTTTTATATTTTCGTTGACTAGACTAATAAAATTAACGCGGTTATAATTTAAATGCGACTATTATATAATATTCGATATAGGTTGGTCCTATTTTTACGCAACAACACATGACTTTCTGTAGTATTTTATGATAGCTTTTTGCACCGGATATGATGGATATGTTTTATCCAATATTATATAAAATTCTATTTAAAAAATGGCTTAAAACCGCCAAAGGGCTTACTTTAAGGGTTTACTTTTAGAGATTCTAATATGGGAAAAATAAAATAAACAATCTTGTTAAAATTAAATAAACTCTATATTTGTTAACATTTTCTTCGTACAAATTAATAATTCATCTGGAAGTTTATTTTATGTAAATATAAAAACTCTTTTCCAAAAAAAACTTTATCTTTATAGTACAATATTTTCGAACAATGTGCTTGGAAGAGCAAAGTCATCTTCTCCAACAAATACAGATAAAATGTAACAGATATAAAAATTACTGAAAGTTTTGATATGAAATATTTTTTATTTTTCTGATTTGACAATTACTGTTTGCATTAATTTTGAATGTAAATTTATTGTTACACTCCATATTAATACATCATATAAAATTAACAATTTAAATTTTAAATTTAAATTTAAACACATTTAAATTACTTTACATAATATGAATTGACTAAATAATCATCGTAATTTATTAAGGAATACTATAAAATTAAATATTATAGATTATAATACAAATAAAAAGATATTACGAAAAACATATTGAGATAACTTTTATTGATATGATAAATTAATAGTATTATTAGTATCAGAACTTTATAAAAACATTTTTAGTGAAAGATCCAAAACAAAAGCTATACATCTCAGTAGCTTATGTTAGTCTCGTCGATCTTCAAACTTGATATTAAAGAATGGATATTGGATACTTCAAAGGCACATCTCGGGCTTCTATTTCTGTGTAGTTCTATTGGCTATCTGGACATCTGTTGGCATTCTGCAGTGTTTACATTTCATTTCTCCAAGCAACAGACGCAGTGAGAAGGATGCGCGCGCAGAGATCGCAATTCTGATAGCTTTGAGCTAGTAATCGAGATCAACGAGCACACGCCATGAAAAGTCGCTGCACAGCGCCTTATGCCCTTATATAACCTACAATTAAGGGGTGCTAAATTTGCTACGTTTTGTTAAACACAAGATAAACAGTATACTCGTTAAGTTCTAAAAATATTTTTTTAAATTATTGTCTTCATTCCATGTTTATTTTTAGCAGCAGCTATTTAGGAAATTTCTCAAAAAGGTTATAATTTAGAATTTAACGATATATGTAAAGAGTATGATAACAACAAACCACTGTGTAGAGTATTTTCTCTTTATTTTACTACACCCATAATATATTTTTACAAAACTTCACTTTTTTCTTTTATCTATACATGTAATAAAATTGTATACATTGATTTTTTTTTTTAATTTAAATAGTCATAGTAGATACAAAAGCCGAATCCGTAATTTTTAGAATTTTTTGCCTATCTGTCTCATATATAGGATATTTGTCTGTCTGTGACCACATAAAGTAAACACATCATATCAATCGTGTTTCATACTTTTTTTATATGACATATATTTTGGAAAACAAAATTAATTTTGCGGTTGCTAAACTGACAAAGGACTGCAATTATTCCATAGCTCAAAATCTACTTTACCTTTATTCTGCAAAATCATTTTCCTTGAAAGTCTTTTGGCATTTATCCTTAAAATTTTAACATTTTTTGACACCATTATTTAACCCCTCCCAGACAAATTCTTAAAGGAGGAAGATGTGATACAATGTTTATGACTCTAATAAAAAAATGCTTAGAAGCCTTTTTTACGTTTATCTTATTTATTATAAAGACATAATTTATAAAGGCATAATATTATGTGCACCGAAAACTCGCACTTACCTATTAGTAGAATAATTAAAATTGGTTCAGTACTCTCAAAGTTTATCGTAATATACAAATACCATATTGATGAACTTACTGTAGATGTTGTTAAAACGAATAAAACATGAAATTAAAGGAGGAAACTTTGTGGCATTTCCAAACTAGGCTATTTTTTCATTTTTTGGTACACGGTGAATTTGGTATGTGTATGTAAAAGAGTTTGGGTTTTGGTCATTTGAATGTGGACGAAGCCATGCTAGTCCATACTAATATTATAAAGAGGTAAAGTTTGTCAGTTTGTAACGTTGTAAGGAGTAATCTCTGGATTTACTGAACCGATTTAGATGAAATTTGGTAAGAAGATAGTTTGAAACCCTGGGAAGGACATAGGATACTTTTTATCCCAGAAATCATCCCTTAAGGGGGTGAAAACGGGAATAAAATTTTGTATGGGGAATCAAGCTAGGGACGAACCTGAGCGAAGCGAGGGTCAGTCGCTAGTAAATAATAAAAACGTCATGGAAAAACTTTAAATATTAATGTATGAATATTCATACATATATAAAGCTCTACATATGTAGATAATAATTATTATATAAGTTATGAATTAATTTAATTATTTTGCAATTGCCTAATTTTTTAAACATCCTTGTCATAACCGCACTTGCATTTCATTTTTACAGATACACGGTCATTAAATACTTGTTTTTTCGCTTCGACGATGCAGTCACGACAATAGTGAAAACCATATTGAAGAATATAATTTTTCCTTTTAGGCGATTGATCTTCTAAATTCTTGTTTATCAAGTAGTCTAACACTTCATTACCATCGCTTTCACTTTTACTTGGAGTTTTAACTTCAAGTAAGAATGTTTTATCAATGGTTCTATTTTTAGGATTATCAGTTATTCGTTTAATTTCTTTATTACCATAAGACTTTCTATAGAACATATTATCTTTTGAATTAGTAGGAATAAGATAGTCAATAAAAGAGTTTGACTTAACGTTACCTTTAGTATCACCTCTATATTTTTCCAAATCATTTAAAAATATAGGTATTCCAAAAAAATTTAGGAACTTGTCTTGATCTTTTGTTTTAATATCATTATTGTATTTTACTATGTTTCTTGATTTTTCTTTACAACGATAACTGGAATCCTCGAATACTCTTTGCATATTAAAAATGTTTTTGTCTATATGTCCATATAATCGACGATGAAAATCGTCAAATATATTTTTAACGTTTAATGAAGAAAATCTTCCTACATTTTTGTCATCTAAATGCTCTTTTAAATTCTTAGTTTTTTTATTTTTTATGTAAATAAATGATCTTTCAGTCAAATTAACGTCTTTTTGTATGGTATACTCATATAAATGTTTATCCAATATTTGATTGGCGCTTCTTTCAGTAGTAGTTTTTGTAGTAACTGTTGTAGGTTTCAATTGAACATCTCCTTGTAATATTTTTTCAGATAGAATACCGTTTAATGATATGAAATTTTCATTATTCTGACTGGTTTCAAAAATCTAAAAATACAATACGATTTTTTGGTCAAAGACGACTTTGCTTAATTAATACTTAAAATATCTGTGTTCTGGGTGTGTTAATGATCACTCAATTTTTCAAGTACGAAACTGTTTTTCACCAGCTTTACTTTGAAAAATGATAAAAACTATACAGGATGTGCAAGTAGATATAAAAATAAAGAAATTTACGGAACACACGGTCTCTTCATTATAACTATATTGTTTACTTAAATATTCAAATAGCCAGATAACGTAATTTCATAATCATAATATTTCGAACAACTTAATTAATTAATATTACATTGAAGAGATTATTGTGAATAAAAAAATACTTTTAAGAATTAACATGAAGATTTTCGAAATATTCATAAAAAATACTTGCCACTATTGTTCATCTCAACAAATTGTACAAGTAATACATGATCCAAGTTTTACCATATCGCTGCTACGAGCACATGTTAGAATATACAATAACCAATATCTATTGTAAACAGCACTTTGAATATTATTCATAGCGTCCAAATATTGTACGGTTCAAAATACTCACCTCCTGTATGCTAGAGGGAACAATAAATCCGGAAGTAAGTCCAATACACACGGGAACTAGAACAACGAGAGCATTTCTCATTTTCCACAATTGCGAAACGAATAGAAGCTACAAATATGTCTGTTGCCTCAATATAAATCGTTTTAAGAGTTTATTTCTTTGCAACGACCTTTTGCTAATAACTGAGTATTGGTTTTAAGATGACAATGGTATTGTTGTGTAAATACTCTAAACAATAGAAAGATTTTTAAACTAACAATATCTCATCGCGTCATGAACATGAGTGAAGAATGGGTTTTGTTAGATACTATTACTGTAAAATGTTTTATATTATTCTTAGAACTTGTTTCGAGGACCAGGAAAAGGCTCAAGAGATCGTAATTGCCAGTTGAAATAATATATTCCTTGTCTCCCTCCAGTCCTCCTGTCTGTCCATCCGCCTGTCTATCTAGGGTAGATAGACAGGCGGAAGACCTTTAAAATCTCTATTTTGAGCCGTAATAAGTAAATTACTTAAAAATAATACATTAAAGGAACTATTAAAATATATAGAGGAACTCTCATCCAAGGAACTTGTTTTATAAGAACATTATTGTGTTTTTTTCTATAATATAAAAAAAATATACAGTATCTTCAAACTTAGTTTTATTATAGTAAAATAAATATAATGAAATCTGTTCTTTAACTCCGACCCACACTAGAAGCTTTAACCGCTGTTCAATATAAGATCCGAGTTATTAGTAAATATGTAACACATCATGTATACATACTATATGTATCCGTGGTGGGATAAAACCTCGAAGAAAGCTAAACTTTGCTTCCATTGTGTAAAAATACAAAGTTAATGAAAAAAAAATCTTTTAAAACCTTTGTTAATCATTATTTTTTAAATAATTGAAATAAAAAGTGGAATTGAAGTTTTTATTTATTTATAGCATATTATACAAAGCAGAATTATAAACTAAGAGTATTATATATTTTATGTAGTTATCTAAGCAGACTACTAATTTAATGCAATTTGCACTTAGCAAAGAAAACTGAATAGGTTTATGTTCATAGTAACTGTCTACTACTTTGCTAAAATTAAAAAAAAAACAAACCAAACCACTTCTACCTATATCTATAATAATATATATGACCTCCCAACATATTGGTTTACGTTATTAAAAAAAACAAGATGAAGATATTATGGCCTTTCAGAAATTTAAACATACGAAATAAAATATTAAAAACTCTGAGCAATATAACTTTTAACTGATAAAAGAACTAAAAATGTATATAAATATGTATATTTTAGTTTATTTTACAGATTCTTCTGACCTTGGGTAAGTATTCTTTTTGCAGACTAAGTTTCTGAAGTGGAAATTGGTGAGGTAGTTTAAGATTACTTGAAACTCTTCAAATTCCACGTACTGTTCTGCAAGATGATCCAGTTCCTCGCCAACTTCATCAAGGACCAGTCTTATAAATTCTTCTTTTAATATAATAGTTTCTTAGATTTACGCGAATATTTGACATTTTAAATAATACTATCTTTTCGTATTTTCGTATCGTATCGCGAATTTATTTTGAATGTTTCACAACTATATAATGCCTTTGAGGCATCTTAAATCTTAGTCTCTCCCGTAACCATAATTGCTGTAAAGCATTCGAAACGTCGGGATCCAAAAATAAAAAAATAAATCCGCGAAAAAATCCGAAAAGATAGTTTTATTCTTCTTTTAATGTTTATATTTAATATAATTTTTGGTATTGTTGAAGCTCTCGCATGAGAATTTTTTGGAAGCAGAACGTCTGTCACCTAAAATACAGGTTCTGGCTTAGTACAACTTTATTTTTTGAGTCTCTTATACAACTTGCCTATATTGCCTATATTACATATTATTATAATTAATGTTTAAGAAGTATGTATTTTTCTTGGTTAAGGTGAGGCGTATTAAGCGAGCTAAGTAATGGTGACCTTCATGTCCAATGCCTGTCTCACATAATATTGACAAATATACTACTTGCGAGAAATCATCTCATACGCAGCAAGCATATCTGATAAGTGATAACATCTTATGAGTGGAATACGATTTTGTCTAAATCTTGTGATTTTTACAAGACGTATCGAATTGTATTTCTACCTTAATTCCTTTTGAATTAAAAGAGTTTTTTATAAATTACATAAGTTTATATTAAACTAGCGACTCGCCCTCGCTTCGCTCGTGTTCGTCCCTAGCTTGCTTCCCAATACAAACTTTCATTCCCATTTTCACCCCTTTAAGGGATGATTTCCGGGATAAAAAGTATCTTATATCCTTCCCAGGGTTTCAAACTATCTCCTTACCAAATTTCATCTAAATCAGTTCAGTAGATCCAGAGATTACCCCCTACAACCTCACAAACTCTTTGTAAGTTTTACCTCTTTACCATCTTTATAATATTAGTATAGATAAAATAATAAATTCTCATAGCTTATATCAGAACTATATGCATATTATTATTTCACTGATATGCCGAATAAGCGCCGATTTCAGTGTCTATCTATGTGAAGAAATATACATAAACATAATTTGCTATAATAAGACTTTAAAGCCAGATATCGGACTTTATTCTGGGAAAATAGGATATTCCCTTGGTAGTAAATTGAAAATTCTATCGATATACGATAGTAAACTTATAGTACTATAGCGTATTTTCCCGTGGAAACGAGATAATCTCCCGCGGCAAAAAGTAGCCTATGTCTCCAGCCCTCCAACTATCTCCACACAAAAAAAATCATGCCAATCAGTCACTCCGTTTCAACGTGAAAGAAGGACAAACAAACAAACAAACAAACAACACACCTTCACATTTTTAATATTAGTATGGATTTAAATATATATATATATATATATATATATATATATATAGATATATATATATATAGACGTATGTACAACATAATTACGGAATATACCTAGCATTTAAAATTAATATTTGTATTCCTGACTCGTAAAAGCGATCATAAAATATTGTTTAACATTTTGTCATTCGAATCACTTTCTTTCTATGGTTATTCGATATAAAATATTGTTTATTTAATTTTTACGAAATAGTTTATAACTGTAAATTTCAAAATAATATTATATTACTCAAGAGTCAAGGTCTAACATATCTATCTGTAGTTCTCCATCTTATATCAAATGATAGATCTCGCTAAAAAGGAAAACTACAGAGATATCTATCTGTAGATTATTATTTTTTTTTGAGTCCGCATCCACAGTCAGTCAACATGATCAATTATAATATGATCAATTGATATAGCGGTACTATTTCATGAGAAATTATTTCAAAACAAATGAATGTCGATTTTGATTTAATTTACTTTTAGGAAAATTTATTTGAATTGTATTGTTGACTGTTGTGTTGCGTGTTATATGTATATGAATCACACTAAACATTATATTATCTAATATCATCTACTGAGTTAGTTATCAAACTGTCCGTCCATCACAAATAAATAAAAACGTATGATAAGATACGTAAAGGCGGCTTTAAATTCTAATCTTAATTTTATCTTTATGAATTTTCCCTTACAGAGTACACAGCAATTTAAATATTAAAGAGTTACATACTGTTAAATCTTATTAAAATGTTTGAATAATTTCAAACTATTAACAATATTTTTATTAAATTTACGATGATCATTGTGTTCCCAGGTTAAAAAATATATCACTCTTAAATCTTAAATGGACTATCCTGTTAGATAAAGAATATACTTTTATCGACTAGTGAATTTCCATTAAAATCGATGCCGCTATTTCAAAGATCTCGATCTCGATCTCGAACAATCGTTTCGGATTAAAAAAAAACGAAAATGCTTTCTATAATAGTTATTTCGGCTTTGATATTATATTAATAACAATTAATACATTCATTAATGATATTCATTTAAAAATTATTAACGTTAATTTTATTACTATCTAAATGTAGATAATAATTTACAATATTCAATGTTACACAGATAAGTTAGTATTTAATGTCGTATTGATTTTTAATATTATATATTATGTAATTTTTGCCAAATTTATTAAATGAATTCATTTAGTTTGTTATTTATTTTACTATTTTCATTTGATTTTTACCCTGTCATGTCCTAAGTCTTTTTTTCTATAATATTAATAAATGTGGGTAGATTGACTACTTGCCATTCTTATTTTTCTCATAAAAAACTTCGTGAGATTAGTATATATTATTTTGTGTTGTTTACTTATAACATTTAAAAATGGAGGATAAAAAAAATGATCAGGCTGATGATTCAACGTTATCAGAAGAGAATCAGTCAACAAGTAACGTGTGTGACGAAGATTTCTTTATCGATGATTATTCACATCTGCGACTATCGTATTATCAGTGTCGAGATTTTTCTTGCATCAGTGACTCATCTGATGTTCCAGATTCTAAAAGTAATAAAGAAAGTGAAGATTCTGTTGAAGATAAAAGGCGTAAGCTTTGCGAGTACTTTGTTTCCCAAATCCCCGACTTGCCACATCCATCGCACATTGCCGCTTCGATTATAGCATCTGCATCAAATAAAATGGACTCTGCTGGTGGTTTTATATATGAAAACAGCATTGAACAAGGCACAAAGAAAAATGATGAAGTCATATTCGCCCCCAGTCGTAGGTCGACGCTAAACCCTAATTTTAAGTAAATTATAATGTCAAGTATTTTTAAAAGTAATAATATTCCAATTCATACTAATAATCACTATTGAATTAATTTAATAAATTGAAATACCTAATAATATCAATAAATTATTCCTATATTATATTTTGTAGTTTTATTTTAATTATTACTCTTATAATTAAACCATATCAAAAAACATAAATTACCCGAATAATAATTAACTTTATTATAGTTTTAAAACATTTTTTGAAATCTCAACGAAGCGCTCTAAATTAAATATATGCGATAATTAAAAAATTAGTATTTCGTACCGCCGTAATTAACTATATTTTAAATCTAATTAAGACTGAGTATGAAATAACTGCTAAATTTTTAACCTAAATTAAAAATTGAAGGTCTACCATAATAATTAAATGTAAAAAAAAATGTGTCAAATTGCGTCGAGCAAAATAAAAATCCGTTAGCAGAAAATTTTATTGTGCAGTCGTCACGTCGCATCAGAAAAACTGGCGTGGGGACAACATATAATTACTGTAGCTAGTAATTTCCCCCGGGACCTAGCGCGAAACATAGCTTACTTGGTTTTTTTAAAAAAAATGTTATTAATTTCTGAACTTAAACCGAGTCGCGAGCTAAAATATATTCCGTGCTTTAGCTAAGCCATATAAATGGCCTGCAGACCAAAATAGCGGATATTCTGTTACTTTGTTTTGTTAAAAGTACGCTCAAGAAATAACTTAGACACTCAAAAATATTTAAAAGATTTCTAGCCAACGTTATTAGTTTTTTTGATTAAAATAACTAGTGTATTATCTACACAGATAAATAAAATTGGAGTGTCTGTTTGTTTTAAATTAAAATAACCGCTTTTTAATAAGTGCATATGGATGTATGTATACACGGTAAGTATACCAAAACAACATTTTTTAGTTTTAGGAGATTGAGATTTAGGAGTTATTATGAGCCAAACATTTCTATTAACTACGTATTACGCGAGAATGACTAAACGATTTTTGATTGGACTGTTTCGTTGTTAAGGTTGTCAATAATCTGAATAAAAAAAACTACGTTTCACTTGATTTTAAACGATCGAATGGTGACAGTAGGTATAAGCTACCCGGATCGCGCGTTCATGCAAATGATAAAAGCCCTATTTGGTGTTTGTGAACTACATAAATATATAATAAATAGTAAATATGTAAAATATACTAATATATTATATAAATATATAATATATAGTAAATACACACTTAGAACAGTATAACCAGTAACCAGTTTAATATGTATAATATATAACTTTGCAATATTTACATATATGAAACAAAGTCGAGTTAGTTACACCATTTATAATTCGAGAATGGCTGGACTGATTTCTATCATCTTTGAATTGTTGGATTTATCTCCGCCCCGATTATATCGAAACATCAGAAAAAATCACGAAAAAAAAATAATCAACATTTATATGCCTAACACTGGCTAATATCTATTTATATCTAATGAAAACGTACTCGAGAAGAACCTGAGCGAAGCGAGGGTGAGCCACTAGTATATACAACATAACATAATAACATAACATTCAAAAGTAATTGTAATAAGTCTAATTGAATAAAGTTTATTTCATTTCATTTCATAGATAGTATATCATATCTCATAAAGAAAGCTCCAAACGTTTATAGGATCTTCGAAAAGGATTTTTTTCTCCAAAATCTCTGAAAATTATTAAGTTCAGAATTCCGAAAAATTACAGAATATACAGTATATAGTAAAACAAGAAAAATCCTAATTATTCTGTTAAAACTACTAAAACGTATGAAACCCAATTTCACGCAATCGCGATTCGCACTTTACCGTTTTTATTAAAGACAACCCACACTTGTACTAAAACAATTGGTGCACTGACGCACAGACTGACTAAGCCCCAGCAGCAATTATTAGAAATATTGTGTTTTTGGACTTATATAATATACTTCTGTTAACTATAGATACAAAGCTATGACGTTAACTTCCACTACCTTAAACTTTCTTAGATTTAGCAATTATTATTAAACAATTTAGAGAAGTACCATTTAAATAAGCAAATTTTTTAATTTTATAATATTGACATTGCATTATCATTTATCACACTCATAAATTATTTGATTTTGTTCTTTAATTTCAATTATCTATTAACTTATAATTTTTTTTTATTAATTTTGTACTTTGTAATTAAATTATTTTAAAATTCATTAATATTACTGACATACGAGTATGTCTAGTACTTTTTATTCAAATCCGTCCAGCCGTCCCAAACTAGCCGTAACAAACATACAGCATACTCATACAAACTTTAACAGTTGATGCGTTGAGACGTGAAAGTACCCACACTTGTTTAATATTTGAAACAAAAAACTATACCATAATATTATAAATGTCTACACCTATACTACGTACTATACCATAATGTTATAAACTGTCTGTCTGTTACCTTTTCACGCTTAATCCGCTGAACCGATTTAGATGATATTTGGTATGGAGATAGTTTGAGACCCTAGGAAGGACATAGAATAGTTTATAATAGTTATTCCGGAAATCATCCCTTAAGGGGGTGAAAAGGGCGATGAAAGTTTCTATAGGGAACCATTTCTCAAGTAAGAAATATATATATTTTTTTAGTTTTTAAAGCAGGTACTTCCTTTTCTATACCTATGTATGTACATATATATAGTTTATTCTATACTAACCGTGAAAACGTACCTAGGGACGAACACGAGCGAAGCGAACGTGAGTCGCTAGTTATTTACATATCTAACGCATTTATAGCGTAGACCACATATTTACATATTTGATTAATTCATATTTGTCTTATACTTCTATTTCCAAACCGCTCAATCATTACGGTTAAATTTTACTAAACTGAAGCTTTATGTAATAGTCTCGCATCCGACGTATCTCTAATTAGCCTAATTTGCCTTAATCCAGTAAAACAGATTTGAAGCTACTTACCGCATCCAACACGCCATCCACAATAATGATTTTCGTCAAAAACTGGAAATCTAACACTGTGTACGTTAAATGCTTGTTCATTGTAAATCTCAATATTTTTTTCTATTAGGAAAAAGGTAAATTATTAGTAAAAATGCAAAATAGAAGAAAATGATGTCTTTATTGGGTTTCGTTCTATATCAATGGTTGACCTTGATTTTTGCGTTTCTAATTTTAGGCAGTGCCTGGACGACAGAGCTTATCTCGGCGTTTCTCGGAAAGGATATAAAAATTGCGTTTTTTTTTTCGGAAAAAACGCCTATACGTACATATATACAAGAATTTCTCATTTAATATAATAAGATTAAACAAAATAAGCAAGAACAAGGCTAAGGCTAAAACAAATAGCTAAGACTATGCGCGAAGTCCATTAGTATTTTAAATACACTCTCACCTACCGCCTCTAGCACTATAATACCTATTATTCTAAAATCTTTGAGAATTCGGAAAGATATTTTTTTTAATTTCTTTAGCAATTTTAGAAATGTGTCATTCTTAAGTAAAGGAAAATCCATGTGCTTGCAATATCGTATACAGAAAGTAGTACCTATATATTATACACCACGTAAGTTAAGCAGAATAAGCATTTGTACTTGTTAGAATTATTAATTTCCACCTAAACTTTATAACTATACGTGCAGTACAGCCTGCGGCGAAATCGTAAGCTTATAGAATGCTTTAACTGAAGTAGCATCGAACAGAAATCGAACTTGTATACGTATCACTATTTCGCGGCATATTTAGAATATTGTATGGTATATCTCGCGGCATATTTAGTAGATTTGATATTATAGTAATAGTTACTTATACAAATAAGTAAAATTATTTTCAATCTTACTTTTATAACAACTATAGTCTTCACTTGTTGTTTCAGTTGACTCCCGCTAGACCTTTAACAATCATGAAAAACGCTTGGTAATTCTGAATTTCCTTCCGCCGGGTATACTATTTATAAGGTCTTAAGTTAAAGTGAACTGTCAAACAAGTAGCCTGGGGAGGAAAAGTTGGAAATGGCGGTAAAGTTCTTTAACGTGTCTTTATTTCTGATTGTAACTTTGTAGGTAATGATTTCTTACAACTTTCTTATTTCCTTAGAATAAAGATTTAAGTATTATGATATAGTATGTTTAAGTTAAGCACTTACTCGAGAAAAAAATGCCTATGACTACCTCACTCGTACAGCTACTAAGGACTCATTAAAATTTGTTAATCTTTTCTTCTATATTCCATCTCACGGAAAAGTATTTCATTTCTAGGATAAAGTGTAAAAGCCCCATTAGAAGTGGAACCTATTTTAATATGGCTTGTTTACTTTGTCCCAGAAATGAAAAGGTTCCTTAAATTAGCGGGTAGCAACTGACCGATATAAATATTATGTAATGGTGCTGTGATATTTCATAAATATATGAAGTAAATGCGAAGTAAACTTGTTGTTTAATCATACAGACATTTTATTTATAAGTATAGTGGACTTATTATCTATAGGTACATAAAATAAAATTTTAACTGAGTCGAATCTGCACATTAAATATCTTTTGGAAAATCTTATTGAAATAGTCACGTTTATGATACAGAGGCCGAATCTATAGTTTTTAGAATTTTTGTCTGTCTGTCTGTATGTCTGGTAACGCATAACGAGAATACCACTGGAGAGATTTTGATAAAATTTGTCCTTTGGTTTTCAAATTTGGTATGATGATAGCTGGTTATCGGGTCAACAAATAGGATACTTTTTACTGCGCGAAAATATCTCATCTCTGAGAAATCTATACTAAACGTTAAAACATAACTAGGGACGAACCCGAGCGGAGCGAGGGTGAGTCGCTAGTACATATATAATATATATAGCATCAGACATTGTTAAAGTGATTTAAAAAAAAGGTGTATCAGCGTATTATTTCTATGTATTTGCTTTCTTTCATTCTTATGATTACACTTTTTAGAAGGTTCTGTTAATAAGAACCTAAACGTTATTAAGGTGTGATTGATAAAGCTTATTCTTTTTAAGAAAATTTCATTATACAATAACTTTAATCTCAATCCTCTTTTAATAGCAAAAATATAATGTATAGTTATTTATACACAAGAAGCAGCCATTTTGTATCACAATTTACAGCCATAATGTTATTCAAAGTTATCCTAACAAAACTTTATGTCGCTTTTAAAAACATTCCAGTCTAGTGGGAGTCCGTTTGGGATTAGGTTTCTACTTTACATAATAAAGCTTTAAAAAAGATCCTTGTATTTGCATATAGATTGTGTGCGTGAACGGCGCAATCAATCAGCGCCGCATTACCGAGGCTAACATGCAACATACATATATTGCCTATAGAAAAAAATGTGGAAAATTATAAAGAACAGTTTGTTTAAGCACTAAAATATTTATTAAAAAAAAATTATAATCTGTACACTATACAGTACATATTAAGCTAGATATTTTAACTGTATATTTTGTTATACGAGTATATGATATATTATTATAATGTCCACCTGACCGGTTTCGGCAACGGCAGCCACTCAATATGTCTAGCTAACTGCGCAGGAGCTATTACAGTGTACAAATATGCGCCCAATTACAAATGCACTCTCTATTCCCGTAAATCTCATACTCAGGTGAAACGACAATTCGACAATGGCGATGAAAATGACAATGGTAAGAGATTAGGCGCAGGACGGGCGACTTTACATGCTCTCCTAGGCACGAAAGCGACTATCCAACTCCTGGCTGTTACCGCTATGGCCGTTGCAGCAATATTCGATTACTTTAATCTATTTTATTAAAAATAGAAATAAAAATCATGCTTAAAATTGTACGCCTTTTTAATGTCATTAATTTTTTTTTCTTTATTCGAATCTGTCACAAATCGTAATTTATAAAAAGGTAAATAAAAAAGGTCTTCATTAAAAATGTAAAAGTATAAAAAGAATGTGTATGTTTATATTTGTGTGTGCCTACACTGCGATTATCTAATACCCATATTTGGCCCGAGCCAGGGCTCGCACTCAGGACCTCAGATGCTATACATGTTAGTCACTAGACCACGAAAACATCTTATAAACATATGTATGTATATGATTTAATTACATTAGTACTTTTTTAAATAAGTTTTTTTTATATTACAAATAATACAAATCATTTAAGGCTTTACAAATTTAACGTAACATGAAATTCTAATACAAATATTATGAAATTTAACAAATGTTTTCATTTTTATCGTTCGTGACGACATACTCTTTTTAATAATAAGACTTTCTTGGTGTATCTTTCGAATTCACGTTTAAAGAACTTGTAAAATGTAATGTTTATTAAAATGGTTTAATTTAACTTTTCCTCAGGTTTCCTCTACTATACTTTTTAGAGAGAATTTCTTAAGGGAGACCTGTATCGAAGCAGATTAATTAGCATTTATATTAAAGAATGCAGCTAACGGCTGTTACCAGACTTAGATTACTGTCATAGGGGAAAAGCGAACACGAAGAATATGAACAAAATACCTTTGCTCATCAATGAGATGAGGCCTCATTTAATAAGCTACCCAAGATCAGGATCGGGGACCACTCCCTGTGAAAATAAGATACTGCTTCTTATACCAATTCTCTTTAACTACCTTAAACTCCTTGATCCAAAATCTCAAAATCTAAATTATCTAGTAAAAAAACGCCATTGTATTATTCTCCTACCGTCAACAAACCACAAATCATAAGTATAGCAGGTTACGATATTATTTGATTTCGCAGTTTTTTGCCAGAAAAAAACATGATATACCAACTTTTAAATATAAAATACTTATAAAAAAACGTGCATGTGTACTTATGTACGCACGTAAGAAGTTATACTTCTGTGGCGTAACAGAATAAAAATAGCTAAAGATTTCATCCCGTATGTCACAACTCTCTGTTTGTAAAAGGAATGCAGCTAACTTCATCATGTCGCTTCTTGGCTGTTGGTGTGCGCGTGCATCGTAATCTCATAATTTTTTCCAACCGTGCCAAAAAAAGTATAACTTCAATAGTCGTTGCACTCTTACAGGTTGTTTTTTTATTTGTATGGATCAATCGACATGTAATATTGCCATATTTGTACTAGTATAATAGGTACATTTATTGTTTGGTATACTATCTGATTATTAAACATTTTCCATATACAAGACATAAAACGTTTCCAAAGGCTACTTCAATTTGTTTTTGAAAGCTATCCTGGAAAACGTTATTTAAAGCAGATACTACGTTTTGATGTGTAACACCAATATAATCAACTGACACATCTAAAAATTATTAACGAATTGAAAACATTTTATATGATAAAGTTTTAACATAATAAAGTTAATTGTAAAATACTGCTAATGTTTAACGAGATAATCTGCAACTGTATATAACTTCGTTGTTTGTTTCAACTCTGAGTATTTAATCAGCCGGGCTTATTATGGAATCCGGGCACACAGAAATATAATTATAGTATCCGGTAATAATTTATTTTATATTTAATTTTAATAATACTAAAATACAATTTATATACAGAAGCAGACTGAATAAGCAAAACGCGGATTCGTCCATTTTTAAATTAAAAAAAAACACATTGAGTTTTTCTCAATACCTAAAACATTCTTTTCTCTTTTTTAAATTACATTTTAGTTTCATTTTCTGTACATGTAATAACTTTTAATTTCAATCACTACTCAAAGAAATATTCTTTTGAACAGGTTTAAAATAAGTAATTTAAAGAAACGTAATTAAAATTGTGAGTTACAATATTAGTTAAGATAACCTTCATCAATAAAATCAATGTTAAATTAAAACAATCATAATTCCGATTTACGCTAAATGCTTTAAAAATAGACCGAATCCAGCAATTTTATCAAAATACATCAATATCTAACAAGTAAGCCAAAGTTAAAACTTAATTTTAAATTTTTAAAGTCCACAATACAGTTCAGGAAGATCTAGCTAGATATAGTGTACGTGTACTATTTTCATCCCTAATAGCTACTAGCACAGCGGTGAGCTCAAAATTTAATATAGGATCTCGAGGATACTCGCATGCAAGGAAACCCAATAAGCTCGGCCAACTACTAATTTTGTTGACCGTAAATAAATTAAACTGCAGTCCTTTTGAATAAATGTACCTATTTTGATATTTTATTTGCATTTATTTATTAAAAAAAAAATTTACTTTCAAATTCGTGATTTTTTTCTAAGATTTATGTTTGTTTTGTTTTTATAAATTAAATTCTCATTAAATGCCAATTATTGATTTTTTACCAAAAAATTTAGTTTTAATAAAAATGAATAAGCATATAAATATTATAATCTAAATTAAACGCAATACTTACATTCCACTACAAATGAGCTAAGCTGCTCAAGAAGAGAAAGAATTCTTTTTTACGCGAGCAAGGCTGCGGGCAGAGACTAGTTAGATTTTATTCGATAAAATAATATTGAAGTGCCTAATACCAAGAGGTATTATATGATAGATAATGTTCTATCAAATAGATAGATGTGTACTTGATGACGTCGGTAACATAACGGCTGTCGTTACTAACGGCGCGGCGTTAAATATGCCTTTGGTGATAAACGGCTTATCTGGTGTTTTAGCTTAAGCTTACATGGACGAGATGATCAGGCACATAAGATATGTAACTATCGATGCCTATCAATATAATCTGATAAATTTAAAAGTGTTTTATTTTTTTATATTTCACTTCATGCTTATGCATATTAAAATTTATGATTAAAATAATATAATAAGCCTACTTAATTTTAACTTTTAATAATCAGTAAATAAAATAATTCAGAAGTTAATTTCGGGAGAAATAAACTTAATACCTTTTAAATTGTCACCTACAATTGTTTTTCATAAATATGGTGTGTAATAGAACTTTTTTTACAGACTAGTACATTTTATATAATCTAGACTCTAATTTGCCTGGATTATGCTTCACTTGTCATTCTGACTTCAAGCACACCTCCTCGTACCTGAATTTCTAGAAAGAAAATCGACCTAATTACCAACAAAACGTTTTTCCTTCAAAGCATACGATAACTTTGATAAGATCAGTACTATAAATGTTTACTAAGTCATTAAGGCTAAAATAAAAGCTCCTTTCAAATCTGCTGCGTGTTGAATGATGATGGATGACGATAATATTATGTCTATATTTTTATTTGGAATACTAGATTTTTCGGGCACTTTTATCGTTCAATCAAAAATTGGTAATATTTCATTTTAGTTCGTAATTAATATTCTACTCGTAATCTAACGACTTTGTAAAATAAGTTAATCTATACATATAATAAAATTGTAACTGATCGTTGTCTGTACATGGAAGATATTTGAGAAAAACTATTACTGGGGGTCTTTATTAACGCAATAGAACCCAAAAAAATGATTTTTAGTTTTTAGTCTGTTTGTCTGTTTGTCTGTGGGTTTGTGCGCGCTAATCTTAGAAACGGCTCAACCGATTTAGGTGCGGTTTTCACTAGTCTATCGTGATAAGCTTCACTTAACATGTAGTATTTGTTTTATTTCAATCGGTTCGTAAATAAAAAAAATATGTTGGGACATTAACACACACCACCATCTAGTTCCATGGTAAGCTACGAGGCTTGTGTCATGGATACCAGGTAGTTGATCCACTACACATATATAACTTTAAATACATACATATTATAAATATAAACACCCATGACTGGAGACAACAAATGCCCAATCACAAATGAATGCCCCCAGCGGGACTCGAACCCGCGACCGCTGGCACAGCAAGTAGGTTCACTACAAACTGAGCCAAACGTTTCGTCAAAATATCGTGTTATATAATTTGGTTGGTTAATTTGGTAAATACGGAGTCAATTGAAAAAAAGTCCAATTCGCACTTGACTAGTTTTCTTTATTAAAACACTTCAGGCAAGATTCACTTACGTATGTATGTAAATACTTTGTATTCTTTACGTACATTGTTTGCTTAAGTGAAATAAAATATTTACGGATGCAAAATATTCATTTTATCAGCAGCAAGAATGAGTTTGTGTTTTATTGTATTTATTTACGACATTGTAGAAAATTAATGAAATTATATGAAACTTTATTCAAATAGACTTATTATAAGCACTTTTGTATAGTCAATTTAATTTAAAGAGCGTCAGTGTAGTCTGTCCGTGAGGAAGCTACCACTGCACCGGCTCGGAAAGCAGTTCTGCTCAAGAAATTCAACAGTTAAATAAACAGTAATATATAACTATATTTTAGTAAATATATAATTAAATTTACAACTCGAAAAAGCTACAGTGACAATCTCCCATATTTGTAATCAACATAGTATTATGTTTAACAAAATTTTTTTTAATATTTTTTAAGTTTATTAGCTAACATTTCTCAAAAATTCCAATTGCTCATTTGAAGAGGTTCACAGTTATAATGATCTTAAATATTCATAACTCAATAATATTGTCATCCACTTTCTTTAGACACATCTATTTTATTTGATGATCTATTGATTTTTGAAGACATATTATAATAGATAGATACCTAAGCTTATGCGTGAATATATAAAACAAAAACTTTGTGTGTGATTCTTTGTTTTAACGTGCTAATCTTTGGAACGATTATTATTTATTTGAAAAATTGTTTTTGCATTTCGTAGCATTTAGGAAGATTTACGTAGCACAACGCTACGAACCTTAGAAGCGAAGCACTTACACATATTATACATATAACATAAATAAAATATGCGAGCGGAGCCGCGAGCAAAGCTAGTTTAAAAATATATTCTCTATCCTCCGTATGTCCAGTGATTTGCAAACGAATAAGCCAAAAATTTACAAATATATTCAAGTATCTGTAAGCTAAACCTCTTTAAATATAAAGTACAGTAGTATCATGAACTCGTCTCGACCCTCCCCACTCGATCCAACTTTGATCTTGTAAAGGTGAAGTGTAGAAGGTGAACTTATGCGAGGTTATGTCAGACAGTAAAACTTGAATTAAAATATTAAACGTTAAGCCAATCATATTTAGAATAACCAATTTCTTATTTTTCATCTTTATAGACTTTAAAGCTGATAATAATTCAAAAGATACTAAATTCTTATTCAATAGTTTTCAGTAAGTAAATAGAGATAGAAAGATATGTTTATGTTTTAGGTGCCTTTGATTTCATATTACAGATATAAGTAATTATACTTCATTATAAAGCACTTTCCTTTCGAGAACATAATATATAGTAGAAAGTCCACAACATCCTTTTAACGCCAATATCTATCGAACCTATACTAACGCCATGCTTCATACTAAGCAGAATTAGGTCAATATAAATATTTGGCTTTTAATCTATAATCTACACATACAATAAAATCATACTAGTAGTTGTATTAGTATATACACCGAACTGATACTTCTTTCCGAACTGGTAGTAGACTCATGACGTTCAGTAAAAAATTGTAATAATTTAATGCTGAATAAAATATTTTGAATTTGAATTTGAATTTGAATATATTAAAATTGTTCCTGCAGAATAAGGATATGACGACCGAAGCTGCTTTTTTATCTCATGTTAATCTCTTTAAGCTTTTAACTTCTTTAAACAAGTAACGAAAAATCATAAATTTTCAATCATAAAGACGGAAATATTTTTTTTCGAATTTTCCTTTTTTTTTGTTGGGACATTAAGACACAGCACCATCTAGTTCCATGGTAAGCTACGAGGCTTGTGTTATGGATACCAGATAGTTGATACATTACACACATATAACTTTAAATACATCAAATTATAAAAATAGACACCCATGACTGAAGTACAAACATTCGTGTTCATCACACGAATGCCCCCAGCGGAACTCGAACCCGCGGCCGCTAGCACAGCAAGTAAGTTCACTACAAATTAAGCCAAACGTGTCGTCGAAGCCTTTATTCTTACACGTGTTCATTCGCGTTCACGCGAATAAAGTCGTGGGTATACTTGTTATAAAATATGAAGTATGTGCCTATGATTTTAAAGTAACTATACCATATTGAGCTCATAATATGGCTATTTACATTATAAACAAAAAAAAATACTTATAAAGAGTTTGTCAGTTTACAATTTACTATGTCTGCTTATGCTGATACAATGACCGGAACGGAATCGATTTTTGAATCTTTCACTGGAGGATCTATTCATATTACTTTTTATTCTGAAAATGAAAAATGAACGGTACGAGATTATAGAAAAATATCTACTACTTTACCTACTGATTTTTCTTTAGCGTGTAAAGAATTTTTATATGTCGCTTCTACTAAAAAGTTAGGTTTCAGAAAGTTAGGTTTCCGAAAGTTAGGTTTCCGAAAATTTGAGTTTTCGAAAGTTAAGTTTCCGTTAAGTTTCCGAAAGTTAGGTTCGGTTTCTGTAAGGTTTAGGTTTCAGGGTTTAAAGGTTTAAGGGTTTAGGTTTCAGAAAGTTAGGTTTCTGTAAGTTAGGTTTCAGGAAGTTAGGTTTCCGAAAGTTCGGTTTCTGTAAGTTAGGATTCAGAAAGTTAGGTTTCCAAAAGTTAGGTTTCAGAAAGATAAGTTTCCGAAAGTAAGGTAGCGAATAGTTAGGTTTCCGAAAGTTAGGTTTCCGAAATCAAGGTTTCCGTAAGTTAGTTTCCGAAAGTTAGGTTGCCGAAAGTTAGTTCGCCGAAAGTTACGTTTTAAAAGTTAGGTTTCCGAAAGTTAGATTCGGTTTCTGTAAGTTAGGTTTCAGAGAGTTAGGTTTCCGAAAGTTAGGTTTCCGAAAGTTAGGTTTCCAAAAGTTAGGTTTCCGAAAGTTATATTTCCGAAAGTTAGGTTGCCGAAAGTTAGGTTTTCGAAAGTTAGGTTGCGAAAAACTAAGTTTCTGAAAGTTAGGTTTCCGAAAGTTAGGATGAAACCGCGGGTTTTGCCAGTAATTAATATGTTAAAAATTTTATTTAGTTCATTTGGCAGATTCATTTTCAATGTACTCGAAGGTCGTGGCAGACACGAGATCTGTGGATTTTTGAAGTCGAACGTAGTAAACCAAATTATGACGAACTAGTCAATACATTGTCTTACATATTTCGCTATGCCTGTCTTTAACATTTTTGAATTGTGTTGAATTAAGAAAAATTAAGTCATTTGCGGTACAGCTATAATGTAGTAAATGATGTAATTTTAATTGTAAAAGAGCACTTCTTGAGTTTATCCCGGCGATGCTCTACTCAGCAGAACTGCCTTACGAGCCAAGGTAGCTTCCTCAAGGATCGACTCACTGAATTGTGAAATTAAATTGACAATTCAAAAGTGCCTGTATAAATCTAATTTAATAAAGTTAATTTTTATTTCATCATTCACATTTTTTTTATCTTTCTAAAGGGCCCCAAAATTTATGTGTGGCTTAAGACGGCTCTGCTCACCATGCCGGTCGTCTCATTTTGGATACACTCAGAGAAGTGATAAAATTATAAAAATGTTTCAGAATACATATGATATTTCTTGAAAAATATAAACCGATATAAAATATTTAAACAATTTGTTATTCATCTATACTGCAACATTCTATTGAAATAAATATTTGACTTTTATGTTGCAGTTTAAAAATAATCAGCTTCGAATTGAATATTGAATACCTAACTACGATTTTACGGTCTGGATCATTGATGCCGATAGCATATGAGTTTGATGCAATTTTTGATAGAATACAGTTAACTATGGAGATATTTGCCTTTCAAAGTGATCCATAATCTCCAAAAAAATTTTGTGGACAGAGAAGCAAATATCTTTTTAATTCATTACTTATATCACATCAATATATATATATATACAAACATGTTATTCAATCTCAATTTGATAGATAAGCACTTTATGAAAACGAACAAGCCCACACGTAGAAGATAAGTTAATCTCAATATGTTAAATACAGAAAAAAATTATAGTTTCCTGATATATCATACAATGTTCGAAAATTATTTTTCAAATAGATAGACTACTGATTATTCATGAAATTTTAAAATGCTTTAAGTGCAGTTATTTTAAATTCAGTATAAGCAAGCCATGAAACGTTAACGATTTACGCAATCAACGTACATCTCGCTGCTAGATCCGCCCGAATCTAATTAGGTAATTGAAATCATTCGACGGTGTATTGCGGGAGGCAACTGCACGTCGTCAATTAGTTCGCATTCGCTCCAAAGTGACGGCGCTTTGCGCTAATCATCATTACAGGAAATGTAAGATTGAAGTTGAAATTTGAATATTTCGTAATTTAAAAATGCTCATATTACAGTTTAATTCCTTTAAATTTTATGGGGAATTCTTAGTCTTAGCGGAGAAAATCTTATGCAGCTTTTAGAATTTCTTAATATGTTTCCATTAGAAAGATATTGAGTATAGTGTTTCGTTTCTCGATGCCACTCTTTGTTTTAGACGGGAGATATTTGTACAACCAATACAAAAAATCACCCCGCACCGTAACTGCGACCCTGACTGAACCAACCTAACAATGCCAGTCGGATAGACTACTTACTACTACCTAGCTATTTTTTTTATTTATTATTTTTTTTAGTTTACCCTCTTTTAGCTTAGCGACCGCCAAATTGTCTTAATTTTCATTTCTAAGGTTTATGGATGTATGTTTGTATGTATTTATTGTATTCAGCCCTTTTTTTAACGTCCCACTGCTAGGCACTGGCCTCCCTTCAATACGAGGAGGATCAGGCAATAGTCCACCACGCTGGCCCAGTGCGGATTGGCGGACTTCACATGTCTTTCGAAAACTTGCTGGGTTCTCGCTGACATGCAGGTTTCCTCACGATGTTATCCTTCACTGTAGGGCAAGTGGTAATCACGTTAGAAATGATTCGCACATGAAAATATCCGAGATGCGAGACACGGGATTTGAACCCGCTTCATTCGGTTTCCCAAGCGAGCGCATTACCACTGGGCTACGACTACCTATTATGGATGTATGTTTGCTACTTTTTCACGCAAAAACTATTAAACGAATTATAATAAAATTTTACAGTAATATAACTAATAATAAAGATATAGTAACACATAATTGAAATACGCGGATGGGGCCGCGAAGAAAACCCTAATAAAAGCAATGCTTGGATGTACGGAACCCTCGGTGCACTAAATTTTTTATGATTCAGTCCAAGGGCTACGAGTATATTAATTAACTGGGTAGACGATATTACTAGCAACAAGGACATACTAAAACTTAATATCTTTACATTTCTAACATTATCTATTTTCATAAAACTATTGTAGCAGAAATAATATCATCAAATAACAACCAAAACTTGCCTCAAACTATTTACTTTAACTTGAACAATTTAATGATGTAACTCCTTCCTAACTTCTTCGATAATGAATATTCGAATTTGACATTTTAATTAACGTATCGCAACGCGTAATTACCCGCAGTGAACAAACGATGTATCAATTTGCGCTGCAACGCACAGCCTACGCTTGTTAGGGAAAACCAATGAAGCGAGGTTTGCAAGTCTGAAGTCACACCCGTTTTTGGAATTGTTCTGGATCGAAATACAAGGGGAGAACAAATTGAAAGCGTACTCGACGACTGTTTTACTAGGCAACAATTTGCTAACGTAACTATATACTAGTAAGACTATATAGTAGTGAGATTAAACAGGTATATCGCTTTGTATTGGGAGAACCAGGCGTGAGGGAAAGGTTTAGTTAGGGTGGCCATAGTCCATAAAGAAGAATAATTCTTACAAAAACATATTTTTTCTCCTCATTCATCATAATTAATATCATGGAATGGTGTAATAATCATATTTCTTAGTAAAACGTGACTTTTAAAGAATAATTATTAATATATTTATTTAATAAAATAATATATACCTTTTTGAAGTTAAACTTCTTTGCGCACGCTTGACTTGGGGGGTAAGCTGGTGAATGCGTTACGAAAAGATTTACCTACGTTCGTTTGTTGCCATGGTAACCGTTGTTATTGTCTGACAAATGATATATATTATTTTCTTTCCATAAATGATATTCTATAAATATATGATTGTAATATGCTTAATATGCGTTAATTTTAGTATCTCACCTATCCCAATTATTTAAAACATACATTGAATTTCATAAAGAGTACCGATAACCTACAGAAGTTTTACTTCTTGCGCGTGTACACTGTACACATTCATACACACACTCTTTAATTATTTTTTTAATTTGATTTTTCTCTAGTATGACGACCAATAAACAGTACTCATTTGATTTAGGTTAGTATAATTATTTTCATAGCTAAAATTATTATCTTTTCATTAAATTATAATCTTTTTTAAACCGAAAGTTCAGATATACTTACCAACATTATATTTATTTTTTACGCTCCTAACATATTACAGCGAAAAAATTGATTTTTTTGCAGCCAATTCCTATGATAACATAGTCGTAGTTTTATTTTTTCCCTAAAGTGAAATGGTAAAGAAGTATTTTAAATAAAACTATCTCTTCAGATTTCAAATAGCTGTTTATTATATACATGACCTTTAAGACCTCTAAAACCTATCTCTATCGTGACCAATGACCATGATTGCTTTAAAGTAGGTATTAGAAATAGTTTTGTTGGGTTTTTGTGGGTAGTGCTGACTTTTCTCACCTGTATGTCTACAGGTGGTATGTATAAATGCATTTCCCAACATTAAAAAAAGGTATTACAAATATCGGGAACGAAAAATCCAATAAATCCGCGGAAAAATCCGAAAAGATTATTTGCGTAACTTTAGAATGTAGTATGGTAAAAAGCAACCGTGTATAGCCGATGGAAACGATGGAAGCTGGAGATACTTACATCATTCAATTACCTATATTATTATTCACTTCTAATACGTTTTAGTTTAGTAGAAAAATTAAAGAAAACTACTTAACGTTAATAAGTATTTATTTAATTTACATCATTTTAGTATAAAATAACAAAATAAGTGTCATTTTAAATAAAATCACAAGAAATAGTAATCAGTCTAGTTTAAGAGACTAGTCTATTAATTGGCCAATACGACAAAATATACCAGCATCACTAGGTTTTTCTGTCAAAAAAATCTCAGTTGCAAGAGAGTCGGTACGATGGCATTACATTACACCCCAATATCGAGTCAGAGCACGTACACCTGTCTCTCTTTATCTCGCTCTGGACTAATGACAGCAATGGAATAGAAAATGCATTTTGTTTTTGCGCACTCTCTTTTGCACCATTAAAGTATCACGTGTCTTTATATTGTACCCTAAGTAAGATTAACCATCGTGGCCAAAATTCAGTCAGAAGATTATTGCTAAAAAGTAAGCTACAGTATTTTACTCCGAAAGCTTCAAATTGTAGTATTGTTTTATCGAAATTTAATCTAAGCTATCCAAGCAATAATGATGGCTGAGTTGGTGCAGCGTGTTGGACACCTAAATAAACCTAAAATTATTCAACAATTCTAAAATCCTGTCCATATGGCTAAGAGCAGGGTCCACTCACTATGTGAGTGCGGCATGGATGAATGTTCAGCTTCCCATATCCTCATCAATGGAGAAGTTTCCAATTTTATTTTATGAATAAACTAGCAGAACTCGCGGCTCCGCTCGCGATCAAACTACGAAAATTACGAAATTTCATGCAAATATGTCCAAGGTATAAAAAGTTTCATACAAACTTTTATCCCCTATTGGAGGTTGAATTTTGAAAAATCCTTCCTTAGTGGATGCCTTCGTCATATGAGGAATACGTGTGCGAAATTTCAACTTGCTAGCCTTAAGGGTTTGGCCTGTGCGTTGATACATCAGTTAATCACTTTTGCCTTTTATATAATCTATACATATTATAAAATTGTAACTAAGACGAATCTGTACATTAAATATTTTTTGAAATATCTTATTGAAATATAGTTTATTATCGATACAGAAGTCAAATCTATAGTTTTTAGAATTTTTGTCTGTCTGTCTGTCTGTCTGTTACTGCATCACGGGAAAACCACTGGACAGATTTTGATGAAATTTGGTACGATGATAGCTGGTTATCCAAGTCAACATATAGGATACTTTTTACTGCGGGAAAATATTATTTCAACTCTGACCTAAACGTTAAAACGTAACTAGGGACGAACCCGAGCGGAGCGAGGGTGAGTTGCTAGTAAGTTTATAAAAATTTAAATAGAATATACCTAACAAAATATGAAAAAAAAATATTAGAATATCCCAACAAATGAAAAAGATATGACACTTTAAAGTTGCGCTTGCAAGAATAATTTCATGATGTGACACTACCTGAACAACCGAAATTTAAATGAAAAATAACATCAATAAGTAAAAAACAAACAAAGTTATACGTAAAATAACTAGAAACAGCACGAGAGTTTACGTGCGACTTAGAAACAATTGAGCAATTGAGTGATATTTTGTGGTGTGACGACTGACGATCTCCGTTAGGTAAAATGACGTCACACTCAAGTGAGATACCGCAATCGTTGGACGTCAAAATACTTAAATAATTAATTTCTCTCATTTATTGATAGATTTCAAAAATATTTTCATTGATTATTAGTTTTTTTCTAATATATAAATGTGAAAGTTTAAATGGATGTTTGGATGTTTGTTACTCAATCATGTCAGAACCGAGAACGCCTGAACGGATAAGAATAATATTTAGCACAGAGATAAGTAATAGTCTTCAATAGCACATAAGCTACTTTTTATCTCGAAAAAATTTACGGTTTCCGTGGGATAGATTTGTTTTTGTTTTTCTGAAGGCGAACCCGAGCGCAGCGAGAGTGAGCCGCTAGTTGATCTATATTTAAATTGCATTGCGTTAAATATGATATTAACAACATCATGAAACTTTTCCATTGTCCCTTTATGATGATACTCTTCCTTACAAAGTCCCTATCCCCAATGTTTCATGTTTGTTGACGTTTGTGTTTAGTTCTCTATGTACATACATTTTTGTGTAAATTTGTAAAATATAGTAAAATTAAGCTTTTAACTAACATTTCAACTAAATAATTTATGTACATGTTTTTTTTATATAGTGTTTTTGTGTATTTTTTGTGTAGTGTTTTTTTTTATATATTTGTAGTCATTTAATTAATATTGTGTTCACTTTTTTAGGTGGATATAACAATAAATCCTTCTATTTAACAGTATACTGGGTTTCCATGTATACTGTTAATCCTGTCCATTAATGGTATAATTCGAATATTGCCAGCCTTTTTACAATTTGACACAACATTCAATGCAACATTGCTAAAATAATTTTGGTCAACACCATTAAATTAATAATTTAATTGAATTAAAATATTGATATTACTATACTATTATTTACTAAGAGACTTTTTTGTTACAATACCTTATTCTTTCTATCTTTTAAATATGAACCTATCTCACCAGTATCGATAAAGGCTTCTCAAATGCGAGATACATAAACATACTAGTTTTACCTATAAGCTTATATTTGTTTGCTATTAACAAAACAAATTTTCGTAACATTCAAATATTGCCAGATAGATATACATAGTACATTTATTAATTACCCATTCAGTAAAACAAGAAATACTAACTTACAATGGTTTACAATTAGTGAAGATATTACATAAAACACACTTTAAAAAGGTTCTTGCAGCTTTGATTTTTTAAAAATAAAATTATTACAATTTACAACCACGACATGCAGTTAAACTAATCTAACTACAATCATGGTAATGGAACCCCGTCTCTCTCGTGACCATGATTGCTGTAAAGCATTCGAAACGCCGGGAACCAAAAATCAAAAATAGATTTGCGAAAGATCCGAAAAGATAGTTTTATTTTATCTAACTAATTTTCATATATTGTATAGTATCAGAATTAAACCAAAGTAATATTAATAAAGTTTGTATGCATATATGATTGTAACTTCAGCATGTGTAAGCCATGTAAGGTTTTGATTTGTATGATACATCATATTATTATAGATAACGCAATATATTTAGACTGCAAGTAAGCAATACCACAGAGAGTAAGTAACTTATTTCACATATTTATTACTTTCTTTTCACATTCTTTGTTCTAAGTATAAAAAATATACACCTAGTTAATACTAATTAGTTAAATAATAATATTATCCCAAAAAACCATAAAAATTAGATACAATTACAACTGTTTTTTGTCTCCAGCACCTATTTCTGTGTCTTCTTTAGTAGATACTGTCAATAAAGTTTGCAATTCAGAATATATAGTCTCCAGCATCAATAGCCGAGGCTTGGTATACTGAAATAAAAAGTTTTTACATTTTAACAATTTCTTAACATCTAACCACATTCTTTTGTATCATTTTTTTTTTTTTATATTTTTTAACAAAACAAAATTTTCACTTACCTTAAACAATGGTATTAACTTAAAAGACTCTGTATCTTGACCTGTAGAGTTTCCAGTTTTAACTATCAAAGTGAGAAAATATAGAACTCGATTCTGGAAATATATGTAAAAAATGAATTCAAAATTTTGCAATGTCAAAATTTAATGCAAAATATTGTTTATGCCATTGTGAAAATAATAAGGACTATTCAAAAATAAACTCTTACCAATTTTATAACTTCATTTATAATAACATCATCTATACTCGACCATGGTACAAAATAATCTTCTCTTCCACAAACATATTTTACTGAACTTTGTATACCCACAGTTGGAATGACTAGCAGACTTTCTGTAAATTAAAAAAGTAGAAAATGTACCTATTTTCATTTATCTAGGTATATTTATATTTTTTGCGTATATTATTACCACTAACCTGACTGAACTGTGTGAGTGATCCAAAAGAATACCAGAAAAGATATTACTATAATTATGACTAATATTGCCTGCACACTTATACGTACATAAAAAAATGCTAATACATTAAATATTACAGCTAAAAATAATGATTTTATTGGCCATGCTGACGATTTTTCCTTATTTTTATAAGATACAGTAAATCTTTGTGAATTTGGAGAATTACTACGATTATCTACTTTTAACGTTAAATTTACACCATTTACATTTTCCTGATTTATAATTTTATGATTATTAGTCATTACGAATAAAATTTATGTCATAAATGAATAAAATTCTTTAAGGACAACAATAATGTTTTGATTTTATTGAAAGTCTAAAAAATCATCAATCGCTGTCAAGTGTCAAAGTCAAAAAAAAACAAATGTTGCTAGTTACAATTTACAAATCAAAAATATCGTATTAATAACATTGTGAAAAAAGTTATGTATTGATGATATTGGTCAGAAAATAAGAAATATTTTAAGATCTTCTATTTACAAATTATATTGATTATGAAATATTTTGTACGTAAATAGTACATTATATTTAAGAGAACCCATTACATCCGTTTATTGTTTCAAAAGATTCTTTTGTCTACAATTACATTTTTATTTGAAAATGAATATTGTAGAAATTTATTGTTTATTAGTTAACAAAGCCGCATCAAGATCCGTTGGGTAGTTTTAAAGATCTAATCATACATACGGAAAGAGAGCGAGAAGCGACTTTGTTTTATACTATGTAGTGATTTCTCAGAGATGTGATATTTTCCCACAGTAAAAGTATCCTATATGTTGACCCGGATAACCAGCTAATCATACCAAATTTCATCAAAATCTGTCCAGTTGTTTTCTCGTGATGCGTTATGCATATGCGTTAGGGTGCGTTTACATCAAACGAACAAAGAACTAGAGCTAGAGCAAGAGCATTCTTTCTTGTTCTTTTAGTGTAAACGAAATCTCGATTTCAGCGTTTACACCAAAAGATCAACGAGCAAAATGAGAACATAGAACTAGAATTCTTGCAATGACGTTTAGATCAGCCGAACGAATGCTCATTGCCCATTGTCAATTTTGTGGTTATTATTTCGTCTCAAACAGTCAAAAAGAAAAGAAGAAAGAGACGTTGGTGGATGACAAATTTTATTAATAGACATTAATAGACATTTATCTTGAGACCAATCCATGATTTGATAAGTAGTTATGTACTCGTAAATATTCAAATTGCTAGAACACAAGAACGCTTTGAAGAGACCGCTACGGGGAGCGAGCGCGTTCGAACATCTAAGAACGCTCTAAGCAATTGTTCGCACGTTCTAGTGCCGTTTACATCAAGCGAGTGAGCATTCTTAGAATATTCTATAGAATGTTTGCGAACGCAGAGAGAACAACGAAAGAATGCTCTGTCTCTGTTTAAATTAAAAGAATTTGATAGGGTGGGGATAGAATGAGCATTCGCTCGTTTGATGTAAACGCACCCTTATGCGATGCGCAAAAAATTCTATAAACTATAGATTCGGCCTTTAGATTGATAATAATGACTATTTCAATAAAAATTTTCAAAAAATATTAATGTGCAAGTTTTACTGTGTTAGAATTTTATTATATGTATAGATTTATAAGATGTAATATGCATAATATACGAAAAATAAATTATCATTGATAGATGTTCGCGAAAAATATTCGATTAATTTATTCTCACTCATTTTAGTTATATTTAAAGCTACCAGAAAACTGTAGTAAAAGCAAAAACTGAAGGTAACCATAACAACAAGAATACAAATAAAAGCTTAGTGTCAAGGTAATTGTGTTAACTGCCTTGTATAATTTAGTTGACCGCAAGGTGTTTGTAGTATTAGATTGTGCACTCTACCATGGATAATTTAGAAAATAATGCGTGGGTATTCGATTCTCTTGTGGGCTTTTTACATGGTCCAGTATGGAATATACCTTTGCAAACATTTATCGAAGAAAAATCACTTCGTGAGTGTTTAATTCTTCTGAAACATTTCTTTTTGCTTGAAAACATCTTATGGTGCCTTACTATTGATTTATTTTATATCATTAGCGTATTTTCATACAATACATGCTTCAGTCTTGACGTCATTTTCGGATTACTTACAAACTAGTACTACCACTTTATAAGTTAAATAAACTACTTACAGCTTTCGAACCAACTGATGATGGAGAAGTACTTGAACGACCAGAATACAAAAAGATACATGAAGAGTACCGTAACTTGGTACGTGGCTCTTTAATCATAATTTAAATATTAAATAAATACGTCGTGTACATAAATTTAAATTTTGATCATTTTATGATCAAAAATTTTTGGTCACAGACATGTGATGTATTTTCTAAAATTCGACATTGAATCGTATTTTACGTATCATCGCATGTACGCGAATACTCATATACAATAATTATTGTTACTAATACGTAAATTATTTACGACGAGAATGTGAACTAAAATTTTAAAAAATGTTTATAAAGTACGTTATAGATATTACCGAAGTCCACTGTCGGACGTGGACTGGTATTACCTAGGACGTTTCAGGTTCGTCCTTGAATGCGAATGTTTACTTTGAAAAAGTCAATAAATGAAAAATGCTAACATTATCCTATAAGAACATTCAATATCTGCCGAAAGCGGTAAACGCAGTAAGATTATTGACTAAAATTAATGTACCATTGGACTAGAATTTGCACTATTTACTTATTTTAAAATATTAGTAAATAATATAATTTAATTACATTAATAAAACATAATAATATCAAAATATATTAATATGTAATTAGGTGGACGTAATGCTGGGTTCCTTTATGGAAGATATCGGCATAACGGCCGACCAATTTGAAGCAGCGTGCCGTCTTTCAGCACAAGATCTAGCTGGATTACCCGCGTATTTCCATAAACGTCTCTTTGAACAAATATGGGCTGCTAACGACTACGAAATGTTCGTTAAAATGATGACACATAAAAATGTTGAATTACAATTACAGGTAGGTAAGAAGTAAACTGGGCATATGTATCAATTTAGTCCTCATGAATAATTGTTTTTGACTGACTTTAAAGTAGAAGTACACAATTCAGCTGAATTTTTTGATGTGTATATTATTCGTTGTCTTCTCCATTTATAAATCAATTCATAATTGGACATAGTAATACAAAATGGATCCAGCCCACGAAAACCGTTTTTTGAGTTACTGTTATAAATGGCACCTACGTAACAAGTTATATGCAGAAAGTAGATAAAATACCCAATATTTAATAAGAATTTAAAAAAAAACTACGGTTTTGTTATTTTGATATACCTACCAATTTTACAAAATTCCTATTTTCTCAAAAATAAGTTTTTGTGGTTGAATCTATTTTGCATAACTACGTCCAATTGTATCATGAGTGTATATAGCCCATAATATGAAATTCAACGAAAATTCACCTTTAAGGCTGTATAAAAAATTAAAATTATTTTAAGGTTGATGTACCTTTTTCAGTAAAAAATAATTTACCCGTTTTTTTTTATATAAAACGTACATAAACAAACATACAAAGAGTTTTACTTTGATCCACTAATAAATCGAGAATTTTTTTCAACCAAATTATTTAAATTCATTTATGTTATAATTCATCTAATTAATAGGCATTGGAGCTCATTGAGAAGCGATTTGGGACAATGCCTAATATCTTTTCTTCGGAAACTGATGATCTAAACTCGACGCCTAGTGATGGAGATTCAGATTGGCCAGATTGCGATGATGTCATGACTGAAATAAAAAAGTAATATTTTTTTGGTCCGTTCTATATATGAGATTATTTTTCCCAAAGTAGTGGTTTAAAGAAACTAAAATTCCGATATTTTATTTATACTTTCAATAGGTTACAATTAGAAGACATCGATGAGAAGAACGAAATAGTTAAAGTACCCCCAGAAGAAGTAGTAGCGGAGAAACATACTTTGATATCAAAGCTACAACAAATTGATAAAAAAGAAGAAACTGTAGATATTAAAAAGGAAATGGTAGTAAAACAAGAAGTACCAGTAGTGGTGAAAAAAGTTGAGGTTAATACTGTTTTCAAAAAAAATCTGCTCGACGGACGAAATTGCTTGCACTATAAATACTAATTAAGCGAAAATAACATTACTTTTTCAGGTAAGCGATGAAGAAATTCGTGCTCGACAAGAATATTTAAAACAACAACGCGATAAATTGCTAAGTCTAAAGAAGCAGGTACGCGAGAAACGTTTAGGTGCTGCGCAAAATGATGATGAATCTACAGGTACATAAATACTTTTGCCTTTTATATGACAATCGTGGAACGGCTTCAGGGCCGAGATTTCCGTTAATATAAATCAAAGGAGTTCACCTACTCTATGAATATTTATACTGTGGTACTACATAACACTAACTTTTTTTAAATCTGTTTATTATTGTAAATAAATTAGTCTTGTCCTAATAAAAATTTAAAATGGAAAAATTGACCTAAATATCTAATCAATATTATTTTAATTTTCTAGACTATCATTATAAAATAAAATTGATTTGAATTTATGTTCCGCTAGAAACAAATTGAATATTTAGAGTTAATTTTTGAAGTAAAAACTTCTATAGGCAGGTTTGGATGGGGAGTAAATTCATGTAAGTCGTCATCGACAGGGTCACGTGACGTGTTAACGCTAACACTCAAGAGTGCCGATAGATGTCAAAACCAGATAAATGTAAACAGTTTTAATTTACAAATTTTATTTTAAGATCAAACAATTAATTTGAAATTCCAAAAATAACAACTATTTGCTTAGTTTTGGGTTTTCACTACTGTCGGCAGTCATGACTGCATTTTTAAATTTATTTAAACTGTTAATGTTATCACAGTGTGCCTTTTAAACATTTGCTTTTTTTTAATATTACAAAAGGTTCTCAAACGTCAAGGCCGAGATCAGCGCGTATAGCTCAAGCTGCACTCGCGGGCACAACACCCCCGCCGCCCCCCGACGCCATTCAACTACGAAGGGCCCTCGCTTCTAAGTTAAAAACCGAAGTAGTTGATATTAAACATTAATTTGTAAATTATATTATTTATTATAATAAATGTAGGCTATTTTCCACTCTATATTTGTTTTTATGGCAATACTGAGTTACTTTAATATTTGGACTGTCATTAAATACTGTCAGCTGATTTGTGTTTTATTTATAATATGATCCTTTGTTATTTGTATATTATGACTAGCGACTTAAGTACGTTTTAATTTTGTTGAGTGAAACCCTAATTTTTTTTCTAACAAAAGTAGCCTAAGTTACTCCTTATAATATCAGCTATCTGCCAGTGAAAGTCCCGTTAAAATTGGTCCAGCCGTTTCGGAACCCGTTTTCTTCGGAAGCCGGAACAAACACAACAGACCGATAATTTTTTTTTAAATTATGTTTTTCTTTTAAGTACCGTATATAATTATTTATATAATTCTGCCTCGGTGGTGTAGTGGCTAGCATGTACGGCTGCACATCCTGAGGTCCTGGGTTCGAGTCCCGGGTCGGGCCAAGTTTAGTTATTGAGTCTTTCTGTATAGTAAGCCTCAGTAACAGCCCGGAGTTGGGAAGTTGGCGGTGTTTCACCCCCGTGCCTCGGAGAGCACGTAAAGCCGTCGGTCCTGCGCCTTAACTCTCACCGGTCGTGTCGAGTAGTCGTCCCACCGGAGTATGAGAGTGACGGGAATAGAAAGTGCACTTGTGTCTGCGCGTACACTTGTGCACTATAATATCTCCTGCTCAGTTGGCTAGTCTCAATGAGATTGGCCGCCGTGGCCGGAATCGGTCAGGAGGACATTATAATTCCATATGCATTTAGTATAAAGCTGTTATTTTGACATTACAAACAGACACTTCAATTTTATTTATCTGTATAGATTTTTGTCAAATAAAATATAATAAATATTAATAAATTTTGTGATTTCAATTTTGTTTAAAGCAAATTCTCTTACTATTAATTATATCAAACATGCTGCTTAGTAGTAAGACTTTTATTCTATTAATTTTAGGTGAATTTATTCATATATTGTTTTTTATATAAAATCATAATTTTTATAATGTAGGTAAATGGGAATGTAATATAAAATAAAATAGACACTAAATATCGCATTGTATTTTCTTATATTTATATTGCTTACGTAACTAGTGACATCATAATAATAGCATTATAAGCTTATTTATTTTACACAACTTGCCAATAGGTAAATCTATTTATTTTAATCTGTGTATAAATTAGTTTGATGGTCATCCACCTAGACAGATAAAAAATAGTTGTTACAGTCTACTTTCATCTAGAAATCCTTTCGTTTCGTACGGGAAGTTATTTCAAGGAATATATGAATCATATAAATCTAATTGACAGCTAGATGCTATTAAACACGTGGATGTTTGACAGAATTCAAAATAAAGTATTACATAAAACGTCTATTTACAATTTTCTGACACACCCATTCCACGTATGTAATAAATTTTTAGTCTCGCAATAACTGTGCATGTGACACGAACGCCTATTTTTACATATCGAAAAAAAAATCTATCAACATTATAAAAAAAAAATAGCAAAATATTTGCACAGGAACCACTATTCTTGTCACGTATAAATATTTATCGTATTATTTTCAAGTGTAACAACTAACAATCTTATTTTACAGCGTATAAAAATGTCCAAATTGCAACACGGTACGAATTACATATTTACTTTTCTCGTATAAAAATTGTCTAGTGTTACCTGTTCAAATATTCAGTGACCATCGTCCTAGTGATTGGTATGAAGTTATCAAACAATTATTATCTTTATCAATACACGAGCAATAATAACCTACCTTTCGATTGTAGGAACTACTATAGGTAGAAATCTGACAGAAACTCTGTAGTAGACAGACCAAATATCCACTTTGGTAGTTCAAACAATCGAAAGATAGCTTAGCAACATTGGGTATTAGAGATCAATATTATTTTGTCAGATATATAAAATTGATATGTATATGCATGCATCTTAAAAAAAAAACAAATTTACATACAGTTGTACCGGTTAGATCTTTCCACGTATAATATAGCCGATAAATAATCACACAAAAAAATATCACGTATATTACAAAAAATTACACACCAAATAAATTATGATTTCTAAACATGCATTCAATAATTTGTAGGTTTTTACAATCATGCTAGACGTGTTACGAGCAAATTGCATAAAATAATATTATTGTGCTCTGGCGACGATTCGTCGCGATTCATATAACACTTATGTCATCAGACTTTGTGCCCTTAGTATTAGAAGTAATAATAAATAATGTTCAGTATTTCAACGCGATTAATTAACAAATATTAGGACTGTTACTTCTAATACCGAGAGAACTTAAAAGAATCACGGTAAATGCGTTTCGCATACATCAGTACTAAGAAGAAACAAATAAGGTCCGCAACTAAAATCACCTGCTCCAGTCAAATCCACTTTAAATTATCCCAATACGTACAGTTTAAAAAATAAGGAAGATTGTGAGGAAGAATAGTTGACATCGCACCGCACGATATACTAAGCAATTTTAGTTACTTATTAGTAATTTCTCTGTAGAACTTTAATGTGCGTAACGTGTTTTAGACCAAAGTGGCCTTCTGGGATCGGATTAATATATTACATACATAAACGGCGATCTATTTTCAATTCGATTGTTGCTATAATGTCAGTGCCACACAATTTTAATGACAAATAAATATTATTTTTTTACTTATTCAATAAAAATTATTCAAAAACTGAATCTAATCACATTTTAAATACTGGAAAGTTATCGCTTTGAAACAAAAAAAAAAACGTTTGTAACATTAAAAACTTCAATTTTGTGAAAATCCAAAAGACAAAACCTCTTCAAATTATTGACTGAACCACTAGTTCAGATATACAATATTATAAAGCTCTTAGAGCTTTTCTTATATAATTTAAACACACCCTTATTATAAATATCTGAGGCTATACTTAGGTATTAATTTGTATGTAGCTGTCAAATCAAAAACGTTTAACTTATAATAACGCACTCTCGCATTTCGTTATATCATTATATCTTTGAATAATATATCTATTTGTAAACGCCCTAACTTTTAAGTTTAGGACTTTATTCTAACACAATAGCAAAACGACAAAATCGATCGCCGACACGAATACTATATAAAACCTAATGTTATTTACATAGTAATTATTAAACTATAATTTAAGTGTAATAAAAATAAAACGGTTCTTAATCAGATATCTTTTATCACATACACATTAATAATAAAAAAGCGCGTAGAACAAAGCAAAGACTGAGAATATTGGTAGCGTTGGAAGATATAGGAACGACGTGGTACCGACATTAGTGTTAAGAATGTTTAGGAAAAAAAAACATATTTTACATTTTTAAATAAAATAAATATGACATATTTATTACAGCAATTGTAAAATAAAATATTATTGTTCACGTCCATCTGTCGGTAACACGATGTTATGGAACAAAAATTCGTGACATTGTTGGGTATAACAAAAATCAATCGATTTTTAATTATATCGATATTCAATGAACAACACGAATATTTGGATCTCAAGAGTTATGTACAACTTTATCCTACAAAACCTAACGATTATTTTTAACATTCATATAGACAGTAAACTTGCAAATAATACAATAATACTAATATTCGAAAATTCATTCGAGTATGAAATACTCAATTTTTTTTATTCCAAACAAGAATCTTTACTTCAGTCATAATAAATTAAAATCTATACATATAAGTGTAACTGACCGCTGGACTGTACATGGAAGATATTTGAGAAAAACTATTATTGGGGGGTCTTTATTTCTCTAATATATTGTAAGGTAAGCTTCACTTAACATTTAGTGTTTCTTTTATTTCAATCGGTTCATAAATAAAAAAAGTTATGTCTATTTAAAGAATCACCTAGGGATGAACCCGAGCGAAGCGAGGATGAGTCGCTAGTATTTAAATATATAAATTTAAGATGATTAGGTATTTTATAATAAATATATAGATATATAGATTATAATGATTTATGAAACATCTTGAATTTCAGTGAAGATATTAAATTAAACAAAGAAAGATAACTTTAATATCTGAATTTATAACGTTTTGCTGCAGAATATAAGAATATATTTGAAATAAAAATGTTTTTGTTTAAATTAAAGTCATTTTTTGAGAACTCATGATATTTTAGAGATATTATCTGCAGTGATGATAATTTTGAAAGTCATGGTAAAACCGATCAAGCTATTGCTTCAATCCTGTATATCGCGGGAATACCTTTACTATCTCAGGACATATAATAATTGTTACATGTAATAAATGCATGTAATAAGAAAGAAGTGGAAACTTTATAACTACATGTTGATTATTTTGAAATCACAAAGAAACATTTTTTTTTTTAAAGTTTAGATATGATTAATTATTTATTAAGATGTCTTAGAGATCCAAATAAACATGCCATATGATCACCAAAGGAGAAAAAAATAGATGATTTCTATACCAGCTGAGCTTCCTGGAGATTTATTTAAATAAAATAAAATTAAATAAAAAAAATAACATTGAATATAATAAATAAAATCGTAAATACATTAATCTGCTAACTCTATTTCGTCACCTAGAAATCAAATAAAATAAACTATTTTTTAATTAATGACAAATGTGATTTAGACATTTTATTATTCATTTAAAACTAGTAGTTAAAAATTCAAATAAATAATAAACATTCTTTATAACAATATAATCTTTCTTTGCTTCATTCAATGAAACACATATTTTAATCTTTTCTAAAATAAAGTTACCAGTTTAATGATACGACGACGAAATGAAACGAAAATCATTTTAAGAAAAAAACAGCTTTCACTATCTAAAAAAAAACTCGATGCAACCATAAATTAAAAAATAATCAAAATATAACTGACAAATTAATAATTTGTTAATGAGATATGAGAAAACCAATTAAACAAGTTCATATTTCATATTGTTTTATATCTTTCTCAGCTTTTGTAAAATGATTCTCAGTTCACGTACTAATCTTAAGATATAAATCTTCAGGAGCTCAACTCGAAACAAAGGAATGCAATTAAATTATTGTGCAAAATTACAATAGCGAAGTTCATATACAAGACTGTTAGCGCAAAAGTGGCATAACCTCATTAAAATTATTAAAGAAAAATGATATGTGAAAAAAATATATAATTAATTGTAACTGTATACATTTCAAAAGACTTTATATAGAAAAAAATAACAATGGATATGTAAAAACTAAGTAATTTTGTGACGATTATAAAAAGATGGATAAGGCCATATTGCGCTGACAGCCTGATATGATCTGAATCAAACAAAAAAAACACGTTCAGTAGCAATTCCACAAGTATTAACTTTACATTGGTCTGGTCGTTGTGACTTAAATACATATACATAATGTTTCTTTTTTCATAAAAAATTTAAACCCCACTCATATAACCTTTGTACTATGTTAATTCAGAAACATAAGCTAACCGTTAAAATTTCACATTTTACATATATAACCGATTTGTTCTACTTCGTACTTCGATACCGTCCGAAAATACAATTACACTACGTAACCCATACATACTCTAGTTTAAGTGATCGCGTCACTCTTATTTACAATGTGGACCAAATTGTATACAAACCGTTCCAACTGCTCATTTAGTCGGTCTTGTTATCGCACTACTTGAGTCCAAAAAATGCCTTAGATTGTGGCGATATTATTTTATTCCATCATGTTATGACATTGGTTTTAGGAGCATTCGTGAATTACGTAAGCGCATTCAAATGTAAAGTACTAAAACATCCATTGTTAGCACAACAGCAAAACATTATTAGCATAGATTTAAATAACGAACGAAATAAAAATCACAAATTTCTTCAAAAACATCGGAAACCATATTGAATTTTCAACAACCAATCAAAATGCGCTCACGTAACAACCGAGGAATATATTTACAAATTACAAAAGAAAAGAAAATTTGATCGAATCTTATTTCCGGTAATACTCTCAGCCACTAATACCAATAAATAGCCAATCTGGCGAAAATTAAACAAACAGACGGTTCACAGTCGCCGGTGATACCTGCGGGTGTACCTCAGGGCGCGGTCGTGGGGCCACAGCGGGGCCACAGCGAGGGCACGGCGGGGCACAGTAGAGCGAGACTGTTATATTCCTTGAAACAGCGGTAAGAGCGGGCACTACGCGATGCGCGGCCGCTTGGCGTCGGGCTCTTCCGCGGTGGCGCTGCTACTGCCACCTTCCTCCTCCTCGTCCGAATCACCGTCGTAGTCGACGAGACCCTGTCATATATAACCAATATATTACTAATTCTTCTTAAATATTAATATATTTAAAAGTTTTAAATTAATTTTATTTAAAAAAAAATAATTATTATACATTATTATAGTTAAGAATTATAAAAAAAAATTAGAAATTTCGAAGTACTTAAACATTAAGATTTGTAAAAGCATGCATTTCTTAAACTGACAAGATTAGTACTAACAATCATTTATATTCATCAAAAACCACCACCATAAATCCAAAATAAGAACATTTACACCATACTTCTTTAACTCAGCTGATTTAAGCAAATCTTTTATTTAATATGAGGGTTATATCATATATTATTTCCATATGGCTTATCATATTACAAAAGACAATATAATACATATATTAAAGTCGATTCCCGTGTACCCATGGAAGCAATAGCGTGAGTGAACTAACAGTTACCTTATTGAGTAATCTGGTCGTGGATACCTGAACGTCGGTGTGCGGCGGCTTGGCGGCGCTCAGCAGCACCCGACTGGGACCGTTTACGGTCTCCGCGCTCGAACACACCTTCTTCTCTACTATTTTACCTGGAAAACGTATTTATTTAGTTAAAACAATTATTTCAAAACAATTATATTTAAATAAATATAATATTAATAACATGAAACCTATGGATTATACTTCCTTTAGCTTAATTTATTTGAATGGCTTTATCTTAAAAAAACAGTGGTATAATCTCTAAAGCTACAGATCGGTTTTTGTAAATTCTTTCACTAATAGAAAGCTAAGTTACTGCCAAATTCTAAAGGCTATATATTTTATTCTGATAGAAATGTTTACTTTCAAAAATCCATAATAACTTTAATGTTGGAAAATTGCCGTTAATAAATTTTATCGCTGGTTTAACGGTATGAAATAAAGAAGTGATTTCACTTCAAAACACACCAAGGGGCAAACCTCTGAGCGAAGCTAGGGTAAGTCGCTAGTATAATATAAACTTAAAAATTATAAAACTTTCACATTTCAATTACATTTTTACCCTGTTAGAAGATATCTATTAAAATCATCTCAATGTACATCTTATAGTTTACTATTGCCCTGACAGAATCATCAACATAAGTTGAAGTTTATACTTAGTGTAGTCAAATAGCAGAAACGTAGGACGGCTTTACGTAGGCACTCTCGGAGGCACGGGGGTGTGGTACCGCCAACATGCCAACTCCGGGTTACTACTGAGAATATCTTAACAGAAAATCTCAGTAATCAAACTTGGACTAAGTTGACACGGGACTCGAACCCAAGATCTCAGCATCTGCAGCCGTACATGCTGACCACTAGCCCACCGAGGCAGTTCCATACATAGCAACATGTCAACAACAATATAACGGTAACATTACCGATCGCATCGAGCGCGTGGTGCGGGTGCGGGAGAGGGTGCGCATGCGCGTGCGGCTGTGCGGCGTCCAGCGGCGCGTCGTCCTCGAGCTCGTCGTCATCATTGAACCACATCTCCTCCTCGTCGTCGGGCTGGCGCGCCTCGCGGCGGTAGCGCGTGCGCAGGAGGGACGGGACGACCGCCTCCGCCACTGTCACGCTGCCGCTCACTGGAATATCCATTTGTGATATTTATTTATTAGACCATCAACAAAGTACATACTAAACACATTAGGCAGCAGGCTAAGGGGGTGAGGGAGGTCGAATATTTTCTTACCTTTCCTGACATAGGGAACAGAGGGATATTAAAAGTCTTTGTAAGAAAAAAAATCTAAAATCCTTATAAATTTGCTTTAACTAAAGAGATACATCATTTTTTATGTATGAATTATAATAAATTAACTAGAATAAATACTTAACTATTTTTTATGGGAAGTAAACTTCTAAGCAAACTCCTATTAAGGTCATCTACTTATCGATAAAAAACATAATATCTTAATCTTATCATTGCGTGTTTACATAAACAAACCTCTTGCATAAGAAAATTACGTAACAAACAGGCATGTGTAAATATGAAAGGCACTTGAAAATGTCAAGGTCTCCACAAATACTCAAGTTTTAATGTTTATTGGGTTATTTCAATGTCCATTAAGGTGTGTTTGAAATATAAAATAGATTATTTTATCATTCTGCATTGGCATTAATTTCAATAATTAACTTATTTACGCATGTTATATTTAGTAATAATATGTTACACCTAGATAGTCTTGATTAACTTCACTATTCTTCTTATAAAACAGACAAACAAGACACTTCACTGTTTCATATAATAATTAATAGTATCCAATAATACATTCAACAAGCAAACATCTGTATGGTCAATACATACATTCCACCTGTGCAGTAATCGAACCTGCGACCTCTGCAGATAGTGCTGGATCATCACTGAGCCGCGACGATGATTATAATAAATGAATGATAAATATACATTTGTCTTAAATATCAATTAATTAATTCTAAACATTATCTTAACATTATGCTGCTTAATGTTTTAAAATAACAATTTTCATCGTTTTTAGGCTCTAACTACATGATAAACATATTCTTTCGTTATTATAATTAAAAGAAAACAAATACCATACAAGGTTTGATATTAAAAATCATATGAATAATGTCCTCCTTACCTCTTTCTCTTTCCTTCAATTTGTCCTGGTGTTGATCATAGCGTGTTTTTAAGGCCTTAAACGTCTGTACATATTCAACATCCTCTAAGATCTTTCCATAGTTTTCCACAATATGAGTACAAAGTGTTTTGATATCTTCCAATTTTATAAACTCAAATAACTCTAATATAGCAGAATCTAATAAGTTATACCTGGAATGTTATATAATTTATTTAAATCTAAAACAATTTATTGTAATGTCAAAAGTTAATTACAAGCATTTTTGTAGTAAAACTTCTTTAGGTGTGACTGAAGGGTAAGTCAATACATTGGAAAAATGAGTGTCTCGGAAGTGAGAGTCAAATTTATTAGTAATAATAATGAAAATATATATATATTTATAAAATAATTATTTATAAATATATATATATATATATATATATATATATATATATATATATATATTTATTACTAGCGACTAACCCTAGCTTCTTCGCTCGGGTTCGTCCCTAGGTTGACTCCCCATAAAAACTTTCATCCCCATCCTTAAGGGATACTTTCCGGGATAAAAAGTATCCTAGATTCAAAGATCCAAAAGATCCAAAGATTAACCCCTAGAACGTCACAACATCCCAAACTCACAAACTTTACCTCTTTAAAATATTAGTATAGATTAATAATTTTATAATAATTATTACTTATAAAAATGAATATTTATGACTAATAATTTTATTAAGTATATTATATATTTAAATTTTGATTTGTTTTATTTTAATTGCGGTATTTGCCACAGCACTAAAGAAGTTATAGTTCAACCGCGCGTAAAAGTTACACGCACTATTTTTTTTTTTTTATAAAGAACATTGCATATCTAGATTTTAAAATTAATTCTCATTCAACAGACATCTGTAAGAGAAGTATATCCATATAGTCTATACATAAAATATATTATGTATCTGTAATTTGATTGCTTTGATATTGACAGATAAAAGAATAAAAAAACATTTCATATCTGGTATACTTATCATTCAGACTGTTACATAAACTACATACCAGAACTATATCAATAGAACCAAAACAAACACATATGTATGTGACCAATACAGAATGCCTCAAATAGAAAATGAAAATAATATACCTGTGGAATCATTATTTAATACTTATTTTTTATATTATTTAGGTTCCCCAACAAAAGATTTACATAATATTATATACAATCACACTTTACATAATATTTATCTAGATACAGATAAATAAAATTGTAGTGTCTGTTTGTAAAGTTAAAATAACAACTGTTTACTAAATGCATATTAAAGTATATATGGTACATATAAGAAAAACACAACTTTCAAATTTAAAATTTTTGTCTGTCTGTCGGACTTTCACTGGCAGATAACTGATGTTATAAGAAGTAACTTAGGGTACCTTTATTTTAAAAAAAGAACTAGGATTCCGCCCAAAAAAATTAAAACATATCTAGGGACATACCCGAGCGAAACGAAAGTAAGTCTCTAGCATAAACATAAAAACATCATTATGCATTACAGTATGTGTGATCCTTCAATTGTAGGATACCACAGCATGTTCATATATATCATATTTTGTTAATCATATCAAAAGTACCATAAATTATAGGTATACTTGGCGATTATTCAAAAAAATCAATAAAGCCACTGACCTGCCATTATTTCTAAGGAAAGCATCTATAACTGGTGCAAAGAGATTTCCCTTGATCATATAACGGTTGTAGTATTCGTCTTTGAGCGCTATTATTTTCCTCATAAACCTGAGCGCACCAAGAACTAGGAACGTGTGCGTGGATCTCATAAGGACCAGTATGCGACGGAGGAGGTCCTGGAAAATGTACCAAATGTATTAAGTAAAACTTAATATTATCTACGGTCGAATTACGAATAATTTATTTGGTAATTTAATTTCAGTGACATTTTTAAAGTAAATACACTCAAATCTTTTAACTTAAATATAATTGTTTCACCGTTAGGGTTTTACTATTTTTAATGAATGGGATAACTGAGACCCATTCATTAAAAAAAAACGGTTACGAACTGACGAAAAATCACAGAAAAAAATACATTTCTCTCTTTACTCCTTTTTTTAAGTCGGTATAAAAGTACCAATTTTACTTTCTTACTTTTATTTACTTTATGAACATTAAATTAATTACAAGGTAAGACAATTTTCAGAGAATCAAACTTTTGACCTCCTATTTAGGCTAGCTTAGTGGGCAACATCAAGCTGACGCATACTAGCAAAAGGTAAACGGCCGTCATATCACATATACGTCATATATTAAATATTTTATGGAATGTTTGTGGAATTAAATAAAGTGAATGAACTAAATACCCCCGTTTTTAATTTTTTATCCGAGTATTTGATAAGAACGTCATGTAGAAATGTTATAAAGATTTAATCTAAATTATACTTCAAATGAATAAGTAGATTTCAGGATACGGGTATTATTATATGCTTAGAACTCGTGCATATACATATAGCGGGCAGTCTTGTTTGTTTTAGGTTAAGTAAATAAAAATACATATGAGAGTGAAAGCACAATGATAGCTTGTGATAAATATAATTATATAATATAACAGCAATTAAAAAAGTACAGACTTAAAAATTATTTTTAAAAGTGATTCTTCTACTACTAGGGGGTGGAATTATTATTGAAATTTACATGGAACCTTAAAATATTTAACCTGCTTATTATAAATGGTGTGTTACACGCAAATAATAACTAAGATATCAATTGAATTATTACAATCTACTTTTTTGTTGACCTAAAAAAAAATTATAAGAAAAAACATTATTTTCTTAATCAAAAACAAGAATATTTAACAACTTCGAACAAAACTATTACAAAAAACAAACTGACAGTGAAAAAATATAATTTTAATACACTACCTGGTCAACTTGACCTACTAAATATGTAAGCAATAAAATACAAGTATAACTTCATCTTCTATTTGCATTTTATTTAAATCCGTAACAAGTGATAGGCATCCTTGGTAAATGATAAGCAAGACAGTAAAATTATTAATAAATATTAAATAATTAATATAAATACTCATTTTATAAATTATCTGTCAATAACTTACATATAAATTATTATATTTTTATAGTATACATATATACATCATACAAAACTATATGTACACTTTTTTTTACATCATATGTATTTCATTTCCTTCATAGTTTCTTATGAGACAATGATTATATAAAATATTATATCAAGGACTTGAATAATTGAAAAAAAAACTCCCATTTATGTATTTAAATTATATATGACTTGTTGACAAATGTATTTTGTTTCTGTGGAAAACAGCTTCTCAGCAGAGAGACTAAATTGTAACTGACAATACATCTGAAAAACTTACCTTATTTAATATGCAAGTTTTGATATGGTATGTATGATGTTCAACACAAAAGGAAAGTAGTTCAAGCACTAGACCCAATAGCTGCACTGTGTGATAGTCTTCTTTTAATGGTTTCTCTCCTGTTGTGTTTGCAAGTAATGGAGCTGAAATTAATGGATAAAATATGATTGTTGTAGTGTTATATATTTAGGGCTGGATTTAGACTAAGGTGTGTAAAACTAGGGGCACTCGGAGCTAGTTTCAGGGGCGGCAAAATTCAGAGGGTAAAAAAATTATCTTAATGTTATCGAAAATTCTTTTTGTATTTTCCAAAATAATATTATTAAAAAAAATTAGTACATTTTTCGAAAAATTGAAAACATTTATATTTTTTTTTTCATTTTTCGAAATAAATATAATTAAAGGAAAAAAACTTAATCGAAACTTTATCCATTTTATGCAAAACTACGATAATGAGGCGACTTCTTTTACAGTGCCCAAGGGCGGCGCTAAGTTGAATCCGGCACTGTTTATGTTAAACATCTATTCTATTATAGTAAAGGAGATAGGTAGTAAAATTAAAATACAGTAATCCCCCCATAACGCGGTAGATTGGTTCCGCGTTATAGGAAAACGCGTTGTAGGAGTATTCTCGTATAACGTGCTTGTACGACCCGGGTCGTACGGGTACGGGGTACGGGTCGACCCGTATAACGTTATGTACAAATGATTCACGTTTTACTTTTCTCGTTAAAGGGGGTTTAAATCGAATATACAGAAAAAAACTATGTTATGAACGAAATATGTGCGTTTTATTAAAATCAAACTAAGAACATTTTAAATAAAAACCTTATGCATATGTAAATAAAAAACAGTTAATTGTACCTAAAAATAGTTTATAATATACGTGGGAAATCCCCGCGTTAAATGGGGGAATACCCGTGCTATACGAGGGACTGAAATCGCGTAATGTGAAAACGCGTTATAAAAGTACCGCGTTATAGGGGGGATTACTGTATTTTTTTTTAATATCAACAAAACCACTTGCAACCACAACTTTATATTCTTACTTCTTACTAATATTATAAATGTGAAAGTTTAAATGTTTGTTACTTAATGACGCCAGAACGGCTGAATGGATCTGGATGAAATTTGGGACAGACGTATATTATAGTCTGGAATAACACATAGGCTACTATCCCGGAATAATGTACGGTTCCCGTGGAAAAAGAAATCTCTAAACAATAACAAACACAAATATATTTTAGAAAAATAATGTTAATTATTCATTCAGTATTCAATAATAATATATAAATGAAAAATTTGCTTCTTCATTTATTTATTTCCTCATATATTATTAGTTTAGGAATATTGTTTCTCATATCATAAATTAAACCTTTTAAATACATATAACTATCTTTTCGGATTTTTTCGCAAATTTATTTTGATTTTTGTTTCCCGACGTTTCGAATGCTTTACAGCAGCGGTCGGCAACCCGCGGCCCGCGGGCCTCATGCGGCCCGCGAGGTGCCTCCATGCGGCCCGCGGCCTGTGACTGTTTTATAAAGAAAAGTTTTTATGTTTTTAAGTATTTTGAATTTGTAATTACCGAAAAAATTAAAATGTTCCTTGTCTCATAGATAAGCATTTAAGAGTCATTTTAGAAATTGTGACATAGAATGTTGTAGTGGACATATTTTGTGGTATATGCTTTTTTTTTTTGCTCTCACAAGTGCGGCCCGTCTTTACTAGGTATAGCCACCTTGTGGCCCCTGCCTGCTAAAAGGTTGCCGACCGCTGCTTTACAGCAATTATGGTCACGGGAGAGACTAAAGTGTTAGATGTCTCAAAGGTATTATATGGTTGACCATGATTGCAGTAAAACATTCGAAACGTCGGGAACCAAAAATCAAAATAAATCCGCGAAAAAATCCGAAAAGTCAAATATTTGCGTAAATCTAAGAAAGTATTGTAAATTAAACCTACTAAAAACTAAAAATTTTCATACAACAAGTATTATTCTACATAATTTAATTCAAGATTTCAAGTGTCAAATGAATAATATAATAGCGAATATACATTAGCGATTCTGGATTCATGAATTAACCAAATAAACATGTGACTAAAATTACTTTTTTGAAAGTGATTATAATCAATATGCATACCAATGAGGAAACATAACGCAAACTATTTGACCTAGAAACTTTTCATAATTGGGTAGATTGTAAGCATTGCATAGCCTAAGGATTGTGAAGTTTAAGAATATAAATATGAGTGGACATAATATATATAATAGCTACAGACTGCATATTATGCAATTTTATATGTAGATATTTTGCCTACTTTTACTGCATATTGCATATACGCCTAACCCTTACGTTTATTTGATAGGTCTAGTGGGCTTTCACATAAAAAGTTAAATAGCGCGATTTTAATTTTGTGCGTCTCAGTAACTTCATTTAGGGAGTCGCTGCACGCGGAATATATGAGGTCGTGTGTCTACGTGTATACATGCGATTCATTAGTTGACGAAATCTTCCAATGGAACTTCCAATAGATTTCGTCATAGCATAATATTACAAAAAATAATTTAATTAATTTTTAAAAATATATATTTTTAAAGTTTTACTTATCAGACTACAAAATTAGTTATAGTGGTGATTCAGTCAATCTTATAAGTAGGGGCGCGACACGAGTACGTGCAATAGTGGCGACTTTTGCGGCCTACAATTTGGAGATCAGTTACACATATATCGAGGGTTGAAAGGCTATTTGTTTTAAGCAACATTTTATAAACTTTACAGGAGAGCCATTTAAAGATTCAAAATTTCGAAAAAATATCGTTTTAAAAAAACTACTGCTCATACTTTAAATGTAACCTTGGCATAACATAACATGACTTGAATGTAACCCAGCTGAATTGATGGAGAAAAATTCGCTGATTCCGAAAACATTTATAACTTAATATCGGCCGAAATGTCGCTTCAAACAAATAGCCTTTCACCCCTCGATATGTTTTCCAATTCTAAAGACACTAACTGCTTGGCACTGAGTTAGTGCGAGAGAAGTGGTAGAGCGTTAAAAGACAAAAAGTAAAGTTTTCCTTCAAAATCATACGAAAATCTCAGAAATGGAAACCCCAGGTTTGAACATATTTCACACTGTTCCCAAAATGAGTGAACTGTCAATGGATTAAATAAATGGGAGGGTGCACGGTATAAAAGATAAATTTCTACATCTCAAAATAAGCGTGGCCGACTGGCCCCAGTAATACAGATACGAGTCAAAATAGGAGAATTCATACTCTCGTTACGGTCTCGCAGTCAATAATTTCTACGTCAAGAAATACATACAGGTTAAATTTTAATATGAATACATTGCCATTATTTTTTGTTATAATTGTAATCATATTTTTGATAATTAAATATATAAAAAGTACTAGTGTTTGGGTATTAATTTATAAAAATAAAGAATGCTATTAATGTAATTAGACTTAGAAAACTTTTATACTTTCATTTACTATTTGTTTTAAATATATATTTATACAAAAGGTGTCCCATGTACGACATGAGGTAAATTGAAAAAGTTCACCAGGTAAACAAAGGGTTAAAATCTTAGGCCTCGTGCTTTCTACAACTTTTTCCCGTGGCGACTTTTCGTGGCCAAATCGAATGCTATGATGATGTTTTTATATTAGGTATGTGAATTGCTTACTACTCGCACGGTGCGACGCACCATATAGATTCCTCTGCCTATGTATCAGTTTGACATTGAACTCACTAGGCGACTTTTTGTAATTCAAGAAATAATATTTAAAAAAAGCAAATAGAAATAAAAAACCTTTCAACGAAAATTGAATTGGGAAGGATATTATGCTGAAATTTTGAAATGAGCTGCTGTGTAACACGCTTTTTTTAATTTAGAGGCCGCAAATACATTTATTTCACACTAGCTTTATGTAATATAAACCAAATTTTACTGCCAAATATTGATATTAAATAATATTTACTTCTAACATAATAATAATGTACTCCTGACCGATTCCGGCTACGGCGGCCAATCTCATTGAGACTAGCCAACTGAGCAGGAGATATTATAGTGCAGCGCGTGTGCGCGCAGACACAAATGCACTCTCTATTCTTGTCACTCTCATACTCCGGTACGAGGACTACTCGATACAACCGGTGAGAGTTAAGACGCACGAACCGACGGCTTTAAGTGCTCTCCGAGGCACGGGGGTGAAACACCGCCAACTTCCCATCTCTTGGCTGTTACTAAGACTTACTAAACAGAAAGACTCAATAACTAAACTTGGCCCGACCTGGGACTCGAACCCAGGAACTCCGGGTGTGCAGCCGTACATGCTAGCCACTACACCACCGAGACAGTTGACTTCTAACATAATCTATGTAAGTAAATATATAGTACAAATTGAATGTTTGCAATATGGAACTTAAATCACTGCAATGTCCACAAAGTAAGCCACACAGCATGTGCAGCGATTATGGGATACTGGGCAACAGTATAGAAGTAAAAACAAACGAAAAACAATGTATGTACATAGTAAGCTAGGGATAGGGATCTTTACTATGATTTATATTTTTGCTTTATTTTATCATGTTCATGAATAAAATGTTATGTTTTAGAAGGCAAAATTTAATAGGCAATATCTATAATTCCAAAGAAACCTATATTGTTATGAAAAAAAGTCCAAATTTATTTTCTTTCCGCCTAGTTATCAATTAAGACTGCAATTTAATAACAAATAATATCTTAATAATAACAAATAATAAATTATGTTTTTATACACATATGGTTTTGTAGTTGTAATAATAAAATCTTTTATATTTTAGGCTTAAACCACAAAATATTAAAAAAAAAAATATATATATATATATACATAACTGAATTCTAAAAGAGATCTACTCTTTTTACTCACTTATTAAACATAATATCTAATAATACATACCTATAAGTGTCTGTATACTGTGCTTGTAAAAAAAATTTAGAAAGTCTGCCTTTTCACTTTTATTGACGGATGCAAGCATGCTTTCAGGGTCAAGGAGTATGCGTAACACACCCATAAGCTGTACTGCACCACCCAATTCCGGATCTTGATCCCTTAACATCTGTTCTATTACTATGTTTAATAACATTTGTTCCTGAAATTATATGATAATGGTATAAATTTTATTACTTGAATAGGGCTTTCTACTAATCCCAGTAATATTATAAATGCAAATGTTTGAATAAATGTTTTTTATTTAATAACACCCAAATTACTGAACGGATCTGGATGAAATTTGGCACAGAAATAGATTAGTCTAGTACTTTTTAACCGAGAAAAATGTATGGTTCCAGTGGGATGTATTTGTTTTTATTTTTACAGTTTTACACAGTATGTAGTGGTCACTTTTTTAATATGCTATGTATAACTGATTGCTTTCATTATATAGACTAAAATAATATAAACAACGAATCATAGAGGAGGTCATAGAAAATATTAATTAAATATTACTTAGAGGGATTATTAGTATTCTTTTAATAACCTGATATCCTTAAAAAACAAAATTTTAAAAAGAAATGGGTTCTACTTTTATAATCTAGAATAAATATTTCAAAAATATTGTGTTTAGCTTTTAGTTTAAAGGAACAATATTATTAAATTAATTATCCTCAACATTATAATTCTAAACATGAAAGTTTGTCATCTTTCCCAAGAAAAAATAAAACAATACATTGACGTAACTTATACACAGATTGTTTGAGATGGAGAATGGGATAGGCTATTTTTACTCCAAGTTATCAAATAGGAAATGTAAATTAAAAATTATCAAATGGCATCCAAGTTTTAGTTTTAATTCTGAGCATAGTATACAAGTAATATTTATAAAACGCACTTACCTCTTCAGTATTATTAGATTGTTGTAAAGTATAATCCCTCACAACAGAGGATGAGAATTCAACAATGTATGTTAAAATATCTATAGATGCAGTCTTAGTCTTCTGATCATCTATACTTAATGTTATTTCTAAAGCTGGCAGGATACCCAATGATACTAATGTCTTATAAAAAGTATCTTTATCTTGTGGCTGTAAATTTTGTGAAAAATTACAAAACTCTTTTAAAAATAAAACTAGGTCTCGTCGTTTACCATCAGGTGTCTTATCATCCATAAGTAATTTAAATAAATCTGTTAGGAATTTATCATCCTCTTCTATGAGTTTCACTATTTCTACCTTATTAAAAAATATAAAACTGGACAATGTGCTTAGCAGATTATCCTCAAAAACTGTAGGTGTAGGTAAAACAATGTCTTGAATATATTGTACTCTGTATGTTTGATGTATTTTTGCCAATAGATCTTTATTTTTTATAGGAATGGCCTCTCGGAATTTAGCTAGCTCTCTAAGGTATTCTCTATGTTTTTTTGGTTGGGGTAGACTGGGATCATATTCTAAACAGCCAACTACATCAAAAATAGTATCATCTGCAAACATTGTATCGAAAAGTGTATTTTTATTGAGGAGAAATATACTTTTAAATATCTCATAGAGATGATGCAACCCCTCAATATTTTCAATATCTTCACACATATGGAAGAGGTTTAGAAGTTTCTTAATATAATGTTGACTGTCTAAGGCTGCTGCTAATTTATCTTTTCTTGCTTGTGACACCAAACAACTGTTCATTAATTCACTTATATCTTCCAATCTACCCATTTCACATGCTGGTAGCTCTACTGGCTGAACACTATCAGACATATCATCAAACCTCTCATCTTCTGACTCTTCAACTATATCTTGTGTAATTTCAACTGAAGGGTCCTTGCCTTGTACCTTAAATATTAATTAAATGTTGAGGTCAACTTAGTAAACTATTTAAGTAAAAGTATTCTGAATTTAAATGCTTAAAGTGTATCTTTTCAATGGTACAATGTAAAACCACAATAAAATATCATAAAATAAATGCAAGTTGTCACAAGAATAAGTATGAATATGCTTGAAAATATTCTAACTAGAATATTTGTTTTTTTTTTTTTTTTTTTTTTTAAATTAAATGCTTACGTATTTATAAAATATAAGTTTGTACCTGACATATTTTTTCCCAAATTTCATCGCAGCCAGCTTTTTCTTGAAAACTTAATGCTAAATCAAAATTGTCTCCCTCTGACCAAACTATCAAAGTATCTTGTTGTTTCTGATAGGCTGTGTCAGGCTGTATTTTGCTTTCCAAAAGAAGGGTACCGTCCGACTCGGCCCTTACCAATAACGAGGTCCCTTTTAATCTCTCCACATAACATGATGAAACATGTCCAGTTCCTCTGTCATCCCACTGTCGGTCAGCGTTCAGAGCGTAAAGCTTGACTCTTCGTCTAGTGTCTGTCATGATAGTCAACGCAACTATTACTATATACTCAAATAATGAATCAATTATTCTGGCGCTAATCCTGGGCACCGGTTAATATATTTATTTAACTCCCATTTGTATTAAAACTTATGCACTTCTGTAACAACACATTTTTTTATTATTAGCACACATAATAAATCGCGAAGTAATCACCAAAGTCTACATAATTACTGTAATTGCAAGTCGTGAATTTCGAAGTCTTCGTCAAAACATAAAAATATAAAAATAAGGACCACAATAATACCTTGGTCACTAACACTATCTAAGTAAGGTAATTTTAATCATTGAAAATATTTTTTTTGTATGACAATGGTTTGCTAAATGATCGGAAATCACAAACAAAACAATACAATCTGTAAGCCTTTCACTACACTAAACAAACATAATTAAATACATAAACTAAAACTCAATTAACGTCTTCATGAAGTAAACTTTCTAAAAACAAGATATTTACCGGATTACACATTATAGAATCGTCAAATTGACGTACCTTCAAAATATTAAAACATCAGATAACGCCATATTGGATTCACAACAACGCTTCGAATATAGGGGTTCTCAAATCAAAAATACAGTGGCGGGAAATTTAAAATATTTTTTATTACACATTTGGATTTTCACATTTTGTGCTGTAATATATGTTTTATTCATATATGAGTACTCAAAATCGATACAGTTACTCATCTATATGAAGTTGGCATATGTATTTAACTGTCCTAGATTATAATTTTAAATATATTTTTGAAACCTTAAAATTCATAAAATACTGTACTTGACCACTTTAATAACTAGTTATCCAATAGACAACGAGATGATTTTGATCAGCCAATAAAAAATCGGTCTTATGAGCAATAACAGTAAAATTGAGAATAATATTTTGACACAATCTAGTCTGTGGTAACCGGTCATTCTACCATAATATTATTGATACCTTCTACTCACTAATAAATTATTACTAATGGAACTGTAGTTGTTATTTGAATTAAAATAGAACAGATTTTTTCAATCAATGTTTATGATATTTACCAATAATCACAATTCCCAACATTTTTTAATCAATAGAATAGTGGTTTATATTAATAAAATTAAAAAATAATAATGACTGTATACTATATAGGTAATAAATAAACCTTTTCTTTCTTATTGTCTTTTACAAAATTTTACTTGACCAGGAATGTTTATATGTATTTTAGGAAGATTGCTATGATCCTTTTAATTCAAATTTATTCTTATATCATTATAATTTTTAATTAATATTAGTTATTATTTTAAGAGTACTAAAGACTTGACAAAATACTGATACTGAACGCAACTACGTTTTGGCTACCATTTGCTTTAATCTGTCAATCATTTGATGTTATTGAATAAAAGTTTTGAGTTACAAAGCTATCATTTTTTCTAAAAAAAAATAAGTAAATTAGTTTATTTTGTTAATAGTTTTAATGGTGTAGGACTAGTATTCAAATTTACAAACCAGAATCGATCAGTGTATCGCATAGATTTAAATGTGAGAACTTTGCATAATATTCTAAAAAAATATTTTTACATTAGTCAGTGTTTATGCTTAACGGTACACTTGTCAAATAAACTTAACTTTATTTTTAAACACATAATTACAGGCAAATGTGCTAAAATATTAAAGAAAGTAATTAATAATTTCTGATTATGACAGGTGTCATTATGATTGTCATTCCTTGGAAGTCTTATCTTAAAAAAGCAAAATAATACGTATTTTGTTTCAAATAAAAACACTAGTAGTATAGAAACTTATTAAATAGATTATATATTTCAGTATGAAGCAGAGGGACCAATCCAATATTATCGTATTTCTCAATACTAAATATTTGTATAATTAGATGGTACAATGAACACAGTATGTCTTATTTGAGCGCTTCAGAAAATGTGGGGTAAGTTAATTTTCTGAAAATATACTTTTTCTATATATTGTTCATCCTAAAAAGTATTATTTTTTAGTTTCAGTGGTATTACCCAAAATATATCAGAAGCGAGTTGTGCTACTCAATATAAAATGGCAGTTGAGAGTGTGTCGGGGGGATGCAGTGAAGTAAACATGTTTATTCATGACAGTTCTGGAGATGAACAATCTTACATGCCACATCTTAGTGAAAGCTTCTTCCATACCAAATTTAAAATAGATCCTAATGAATTATACACATTTCATGACTCGGATGTTATTGCTGGAGAAATTACTGTAAGTCATACAGAAGATAATATTATGTTCCCTGACAATATAGACATCAAAACAAGAGTTATAGATAATTCTAATAAAGAAATAGACACATTAACTCCCATAAGCAATGGTGACATTAAATTAGAGAAAAAGGAAATTGTTACAAATGGTCATTATGCATCAATATCAACAAGTGTACCCAGAAATCAGTTGGAAGCAAAAGTACATGCCAAAGTTCAAAAAGCAAAGACTAATGTTAATAGTGGATCTAAATCAACAGATACACGTTACACAACCATTCCTAGCCCTAAAGGTCAAAATAATACTGGTTTATCAAATAACTGCCTTAAAAATACGACTACTACAAGTAATCCAAATGTTAATAATGATAAATCGACATTAGGGAATAAGTCTAATTCAGAAACATTTTTGGATGTATTTAAAAGAGAACAAGGTCTGACAGAAAATGCTGCAACAACAATAAAAACTGAACCTACAGCAACTGTAACTTCTATTAAACCTCCAGCTCCTACCCTAAAAAAACCTCCAGCAGGTAACTATTTTGGTTCATATGTGTAATATTCATTATTTACAAAAACTGAAATGCCATACTTACCTGATAAAATAAAATAAGTCAAGGGAGAGTCGGACTCATGTAATTCCATATTTTATCGGATTTTAAAGAAACTTTATTTTGTATTTTTCAAAATTCTATACTTAATACCTATTCCTGCCAGTGTCTGGCATAGTCTTTCATTTTTATTTTTTGTACATATTCTTTATTATCATTTTACCTATATATTTTGAAATCATAAAATGTGTATTTGTATTTCTCATAACAAACTATTTGATAGATGATTTATTTGATTTGATATATTGCATGATGTACTTGGTGTATATTTTTTTAATTTTTCATGTAGTTTGCACTTTACCCTCAAAATTAGTATCTATTTATTTACATTACCATATGGTGATCAAATTCTATATAATATGTAAGTACCAATTTTTGAACTTTTATAGTGTAGATTCACAGGAAATAGGTTGTGAAAATGATAGATAGCCACAAAAAATGCCCTATAAGGATTCCATCCTATCTTTTGAGGTATAGAAGCTTAAAAATATTTAATACTAGCGGCTCACATTCACTTCTGGTTCTTCCCTAGTGAAAAACAAAAACAAATCTATCCCACGGGAACCATACATTTTTCCAGGTTTTTTTCAGCCTATGTGCTATTCCAGACTATAATCTATCTCGTGTGTCAATTTTCATCCAAATCCGTTCAGCCGTTCTGACGTGAAAGAGTAACAAATATCCATCCATCCTCACAAACTTTCACATTTAGAATATTAGTATAGTATGGTTAATTTTTTTGTATATGTTCCTTATTTTACATTATGGGTATAAATAAAGTAAAAAATACACTTTAAATAATTAGTCTGTCTTATTTCCTTAATTAAACAAGCACAGAGGAAATAAATAAATTTAAACATTAAACTAATTTTATTACTATTATATTCTATTGTAACATTGATATGTGATGTATAATTTTTCCATGAAGTAACATACAAAGACTTTACAATATTTATATTATCGAAGTACCTAAGTTATTTATATAACAAACAAATACTAGACTATGAGCCCTAATGTTTGAGATGTGTAATATGTATGTTTTTTATCTACATGGGTCTAAGTTCAGATAAAAATACATAGCAATTTCTACAGCCATTAACACAAAGCAATAAAATATATTTTATAAAAATATACATATAGGATTGATTTCCATGAATATAGGATTAAATTATTTTAATGCCATTTTAGCAAAATCGTCCCAACCAAAACCTCGAAAAGGTCGAGGACCGACGGTACATGAGGCCTTACAACGGATACCGCAACAACGACGAGCCCTGCCTTTATCAATCACACCATGGCATGCTCCAGGCGAAGAGATGTTTCAATGTGGCCCACTAGATGATAAAAAACCAAATGCCTTCCGACAACTTGAGAGTAGCAGTAGTGATGATGATAATATGCCAGAATTCGGTAAATAAGGATTTGCATTATTGACAGTAGTTTATAACAATAAAAAGGTAAGAATATTTAGGAATAATTTGTTTTAGTTGTATTTTTTATAGTTTTTAATCCTGATTTTATGTATTTGGATAAATATGATAAATTTCAAGTACATTATTATATTAAATTCATTAAAATTTACATAGCAATGCCTAATATTAATTAAGTACTTTTCACAATGAGAAAATGCAAAAATTACATTTTAATGAAAGTATGATTACAAACATAATTATTACCATTTGTCGACAGCAACAGTTATTGCTCACATAATATCAATAGAGTTTGGAATTATTACATACTAGTGGCTCATCCTCGCTTGGCTCGGGTTCGCCTCTAGAAAAAACGTACATTTTTCGTGGATAAAAAGTAATCTATGTGTTATCTGATGTATGAGCTATATTATTGTAAAGTTTCATTAAAATCCATTCAGTCGTTTTTGCGTGAAAGAGTAACAAGCATCTATACATCTAGCCATCCGTACAATCTTTCGCATTTATAATATTGGCAGGATTTTAAATGTAACTAAAAAATAATAATAATGAAAAATGTCAAAATAATTAGTCTAAGCCTTTTGGCTTGAATAATTACTGTAGACTAAAATATTTTACAGAAAATATTTTCATTTTTATAGCCAAGACTAATTAGCAAGAATAATTAGTATATCATATTTTTTCTATAACAATATTTAATAAATAACAATCATGACTTGCACTACATTGTTTTTACCACCGGCGGTGGGGAATTCCCCTCAGAGCAAAACATAATTCATCCTTAGAATCATCTCTCGATGCCCTTATATGATAGGTATATGAAGAAACTTCGCTTTACACTTTTCGAACACCGCCTATGTCGAATAATTGCTATGTTTTATATTAATCAATTAAAATGGATTAATTGTTCCATAAAAAGATTTATCCCGCATCCTCCAAGGTAGGAGGAATTATCCTCCGATCAGTTAAACCGTTTCACTACAACTCTTTTATTAATAATACTTATATTTTTGAATACTAAAAACCAGTAGCCATTCAACAATTCCACTGTTCACCTTCTGGCTTCATCATCAAATTAAATCGATAGTAGGTATCAAAAAAGTAGTAGAAAAAAAACAACAAAGATTGTAATGTGTTTATTTGGGTGTCACATAGACATAAATCAACCGATACAACGATTAAACGTAAATTAAAATGAATTCCGGAAATTTGTTTACGAAGTTAGTAAATTACAAGAAAAGCTAATAGAAAGTCAAAGTTAAATACGAGAAATACTAGCGACTCACCCTCGCTTCGCTTCGGGTTCGTCCGTAGACAAATCAAATCAAAACAAAGCTATCCCACAGGAACCGTACATTTTTCCGGGATGATATATAGCCTATAGAATTCGTCAGTTAACGGGCTATCTAATTCAAAAAGAATTTTTCAAATCGGATTAATAGTTCAGCCTTATAATATTAGTATAGATTTATATAACTAGCGATTTCGTTTCGCTTCGCTCGGATGCGTCCCTAGTGGCCTATGTGTTACTCGAGGTCATAGTCTATCTGTGAACAAAGGTCATACAAATCCGTCCAGCCAGCCAGTGTAGGCAGTGACAGCACAGTTGTAACGCGCTCGTATGGAAAACCGAATGAAGTGGGTTCAAATCCCAGGTCTCGCACCTGTGATATTTTTCATTGCATGTGCGAATCATTTCCAATATAATTACCATTTGTCTTACGGTGAAGGAAAATCTAACAAATAAATAAAATAATAAATATGTTAAGACATTAACACACAGCACCATCTAGTTCCATAGTAAGCTACGAGGCTTGTGTTATGGATACCAGATAGTTGATGCACTACACATATATTACTTTAAATATATACATATTATAAATATAAACACCCATGACTGGAGTACAAACATCCGTGCTCATCACACAAATGAATGTCCCCAGCGGGACTCGAACCCGCGAACGCTGACACAGCAATTAGGGTCACTACAAACTGAGCCAAACGTGTCGTCTGAAAGAACTTAACAAGTTTTACAAACAGTTAATAAGTGGTGGACTATGGCCTGATGGCTGATCCCCCTTATATTAAAGGGAGGCCCGCGCCCAGCTGTGGGACCTTAAAAAGTGCTGAATATAATAATCACAAGAGTTATTTACGTAAGAATGTGATTTTAGAATCGGGTGCGGGGCCGGTGTGCGTAGAAGAGAGTGCGGCGGAAACCCGCGGGGCGCGGCTAGCGTTACGTCGCGCAGCCATGAGGCGGCAAGTAGCTAGGGCTGCCACGTCGCTGCAGTTGAGTAGGGGGCACAAGGAAGATAGAGCGTTGGCAACCCTGATTAAGGTATGTTGGATTGTTGTGATTATTTTTTGAGTTTTAGTATATATGGTAATTTTTTATTTCTTATATTAATATTAATCTTTAATATGTTTTATTTCAATGGTTGGTTGGTAGCGCACCTCTGATATTTTCATGTGCGAATCATTTTCCAACATGGTTACCACTTGCCTTACGGTGAAGGAAAATATCGTGTGAAAATTGCATGTCTTGAGAGAACCTAGAAAGTTGTAGAAAGACATGTGAAGTCCACCAACCTGCACTTGGCCAGCATAGTGGACTATGGTCTGATCGCCCTCGTATTGAAGGGAGGCACGGGCACAGCAGTGGGACGATAAAAAGGGCTGAATACAGGAATACAAATGATTTTTGTGGACATTTTCGTTTTAGAAGCTAATTATATTTTTTACAATTAATATTGATAGTTGACCCAAAAATGATCAATAACGTTATGAAGTGAACTTAACAGAATAGTAATTAATAATATATTGAGAAATACGTATTTTAAGGGATTTAATCAACGCACAGAATTATTTTTTAATGAATAAACATATTAAATCCGTACAACAATCCATTTACCAAAACTATTTGACGTATCTCTTTATAAATAAACTCTTATATGAATAATTCATTCTCGAAGTTGCCAGACGAATGCTTTATGTTTTAATTAATTTGATAACCAATGTAAATAAAAATATAACAATATTTTCCTTTTCGTAGAAACAAATAAGCGGAAAAAGTTCATCATGTCGTCTTCCACCACAAACAGTTAACCACTTGCTCGCGATGCGAGGAATGACTTCCGTCTTGACAATATATGAACGTAGGCGACTGAGGTAAGATATTTTTCAGTCATTCTTGTAATAACGATATTGGTATTTATATATTGGAATCTTTTCTTAATATTATGAATGCGAAAATTTGTAAGTTGGTATGTCTTTCTTTCTCGCAACATCGGAATGATGTAGTATAATTCTGTCCAAATATAGTAATATTAGTCTGTTGCAAGTAGTTATTTAAAGTTTTAATCATCTTTAGTATGATATGTTTTTAAATTAACAAAGTTTTTTGTGTGAGGCTCACGTCTACTACCATTACAACGGAGGCTGTGTTCATGAGAAATTTTATCATGGGGCAATACTGTCACTACAAGGGCAGACAGCGAAAGATTTCGTTCCTACCAGGTGTCCGCCAAGACATCTTTTGATTTTTTTTCGTCTGCGGCTCTCTTTGCTTTATATTTAGTATAATACCTCCTATTTTAAGGGTAAAAGTGTTATTTTGACGTTAAAGATTTTTTCATATCATACTAGTAATCCTCCGGCTTAGAGCGCTCACACTAACAAAAACATATTCTTCAACTTTATTAGATAGATATTTTTTATATTGCTTGTGCCCATATAGTGTTCCAATCAAATAGTATCAAATAAATATATTCGCTATTTATCACAACATACTCAGAAAAAAAGTGCGTGTGTGTGCAATTCACACATGGTAGAAGTGAAACTTCAGAAAAGTAACCTACGAGAGAATAAGATGAATATAGAGTATCAGGAGTAGGATAATATAAGGTTTTTTTTTTAAACATGTTTACCAAATTTAAAAGTAATTTTACATTTTATTTGATATAAATATACATTACATATTATTAAGTAATTCGTTTTATTATTTTTCATTTCCTGTGTAATGTATTCTATCTCAAATAACAACGGTCACCATGGCAACATATTCTATCTTATTCTCTCGCTGGCTTAATCATATATATTTATGTGTTTGTCTCTTTTTAGTGTTGCATTTCTGTTTCATCAAGTTTTTAAAAAAGTTTCACTTCAATATTTAAATCGTAATATTATAAACTAACAATACCTACATTCCACAGAGAGAGCGGGTGGTCGGGTGGCGAGAGTTATCGCAGTGATGTCGCCACGTGTGCAGAGGAGAGGTGCACGCAGTCCCCGCTGCCGTGCGGCCGGTACTGCCTGTCGCACGTCACGCTGGCGCCGGAGCAGCGGCTGTACGCGGCGTGCGCGGCCGTGTTCGCGGGCGGCGAGCGCTGCAAGCAGCCGCTCTTACCGCTGCAGGATCAGACGCCGTTGTGCGCTGAGCATGCTTGGAAACGGGTAAGCGTTTGTAAGAAAGAGATGCAGTATGTGCTGTATGGTAGTGAAAGGGATGCAAGATTTTGAACTCTAGCAACGGCCGATCGCGGTGGTTTTACCGCTTTTACCGCTGCAGGATCAAACGCCGTTATGCGCTGAGCATGCTTGGAAAGGGGTAATCGTTTGTAAGAAAGAGATGCAGTATGTGCTGTATGGTAGTGAAAGGTATGCAAGATTTTGAACTCTAGCAACGGCCGATCGCAGGCGATAAGCGCTGCAAGCAGTCGCTTTTAACGCTGGAAGGATCAAACGCCGTTGTGTGCTGAGCATGCTTGGAAACGGGTAAGCGTTTGTAAGAAAGAGATGCAGTTTATGTTGTATGTGAGTGAAAGGAATGCAAAATTCACAAACATCAGATTTTACGGCTGCTGTTGTGTTTAGAGTATGCTTGAAAACGGGTATGCGGTTGTGCGAAAGATATGTAATATCTATATGTTAGTGAAAGGGATGCAAGATTTTGATGAAGTATTGGCGGTGTAAGGAGGTTATTATTTTAGGAAAATATTAGGGAAGCAAATTGTGTAGAGAAGGAGGTTTATGTTAACTATGCCTGCTGATCGCTTACGAAAATAGCTGAAAATGGTCCTTTGTTATGCATGATGTGTTTTTAAAAAATAAAAATTAAATGCTTTATGCAGAGCCAGAGTGTTTATTTTTGTTTTTTTTGGCATCTCAAATCCACTTTTGATTTGAGAATCCCCAAGAATTACACAAGTAATCATTACCAAATATTGACATTTCTAAAAGCTATTTTTAAAGGGCCGCAATTTTAAAGTTTGAGCACAGATAATCTGTGAATATGAAATTTTAACAAATATATAGTTTTATTTAATAAAACCTATCAAAGTAATATACTGCAAAATTAATGAACATATCAACACATTAATGCCGTATGTAATGTTTAGGACAACTACGAGATGCTGAGCCGCGAGAGCAAGCCGAAGGCGGTGCGCAAGCGCGCGTGGGCGCCGGCGCGGCCGCCGCGGGCGCCGCGCGCGCGCCGCCCCAAGCGCCGCAAGCGCCTCGTGCCCAAGCGGCCCGCGCATGCGCAGAGCTTGTCCGGTACGTGCATCTGTGATTTTTAATTATTACTAGCGACTCACCCTCGCTTCGCTCGGGTTCGTCCCTAGGTACGTTTTAACTGTTAGTGATTCCCATACAAAATAAACAGTTCAGAACTTTTTGATTTTCCAGCTGTTTTTTTTTGTTTTGGCTAAATGTTTTTTTTTATATTTAAACCACCCCTGACACACCCCCAAAAAACAAAAAAAGAATTATTCAAATCGGTCCAGTCGTTTTTGAGTTTTAGCGAGACTAACAAACAGCCATTGATTTTTATATATATAGATTTATTTAAATTTTTTTTCTTGATCTTGCTATGAGCTTCTTGACTATGAGCAGATGTAGTGTAAGAATGTCAGTGGCAGGGGAAGGTATTCCTTATTAGGAATTTTTGCCTTCTTTAAAGTGGCTTAGTTGGTGTTGCCGAGTTCAAGAATTCTGCATCATTTCAACCGATTTGTGCCATCAGGTAATATGAGCTGGGCTGCCAGCTGGTTAGGATGGGTTTTCAATCTGATTTTACAATCTGTGATTTTTAACTAAATATTTATACATCATCTCTCTAGATGACCGCAGTATTATTTTAACGAAAATACTGATGGCGTTTAAAGGTTGTTATTGTATTGCTGGGCACGGGTCTCCCTTCAACGCTAGGGGGAATCAGGCCATAGTCCACCAGGCTGGCCAAGTGCGGGTTGGTGGATTGAGCATGTCTTTAGAAAACTTGCCAGGTTCTTTCAAACATGCAGGTTTATTTAAAGATTTTCGAATAGCAATTTTCTTTGCAATTTCGAAGATCTCTAGACGTAAGAATATCGTGTTCTTTTTTTATTCTATATAATTTTAATTAATAATATTTTGCTTGCAAAAATGCAATTCACAAATGAAAAAAGGAAAGCATTAAGGAAATGACAAAAATCATGTGGTCGGGGATTAACAAAAATATTATATGTATATAAAATACAAATAAAACGAGTTTTGAAAGTAGCTTATAAAAATCTTAAGTAAAACATCGATCGAGATTTCTTTTAAACTTAAAAATGCAATTACCATCTTGAAAGTAATGTAATGCTGTTTTTTTAGCCATTGATTCCCCGTCATGATACGAAAATTGTGATCATACACTTTTTTATTACTAATTTTGACGATCTACAATAATTTAAGTCCTATAATTTTGTACCTACGTTTGATAGTTTTTGAGAATTATTGTTTTATAATGTTTATGAATTGATCAATATTGCTTGCAGAAATCAACGTGTGTTCGAATTCTTCCACTTATGATAGTTCTGAAGATACGGCGATGGGAGGCTTGAGCGAAAATGAATACATGACGAATAACTCTCACGAGCTTGGTAAGGACATACTTTCTACATATATATATATATATATATATATATATATATATATATATATATATATGTATGTATGTATATATATATATATATATTACTTTTTCTTATAATAAATTTCATATTAAATGTATTAAAAACTTATTTCTATGGAGGGTGAGATATCTTTTATTTAATATTCTGCAATTATAATAGCCTTTATGTCCTTTTCCAAGGTCCCATCTATCTCTATACCAAAATTCATTAGAATTCGTTAACGTTTTAGGTGTGAAAACGTAACAGACTGACAGAGTTACATTCACGCTTATAATATTATTATGGATATAATGTGAAAAGTTATAAGTTATTAGATATTATTCATTCGGTTAATGGTACTAGTTAAGTATTTTAATATAAATATCGATATAAAAATTTCTTTTAAATTAGTATTTAATTTTTTTTTACTGCAGAAGTGGGTCAAGTCCCAGCGGACGACATCTTGGATCCGTCGGTTCTCAGTCAAATTCCGGACGAGGCTTTCACGGAGTTCTTTAACCAAGGTTTGTATTTACTTTATATTATTTACTAGCGACTCACCCTCACTTCGCTCGGGTTCGTCCCTAGGTGATTCTTTAAATTGACATAACTTTTTTATTTATGAACCGATTGAACCGTATAAAACAAATACTTAATGTTAAGTGAAGCTTACCACAATACATTTGTGAAAATCGCACCGTTTCTGATATTAGCCCTCAAAAACAAACAGCCAAAAATTCTACAAATCATTGTTTAGCGTTCTCTCTAGTTTGAATGGAATTTTTTTTTATATTTTTTTAATAGTTGAGTAAGTTGAGTAGAAAATTATTATAATTGTCAATTCTTGAACATTTTCAAAGATGATCACGCGAAAAAAAAATCATTCAAACCAAAAATTTAAATCATTAGGCCGCCTCAAAATAATGGGTAATAATTTTTTTTCATTCAATAATTTTGTTTTTCATAAGCTACAAATTCTATCCCCAATCTAAGAAAAAAATTTTTTTTTTCACTCCACCCTAATATATTATATATTATGTTTACTAGTATAAATAATTTACTATTGCCAGTAATAATAAAGTATATCCATTCTATTTTGTTACTAATCAGCGGAGAGTGGAGCGCCTTTCGGCGAGAGCTCGGAGCTGGCGGCGGCGCTGGAGGCAGTGCTGGACGAGCGCGACATCACCGACGTGTTCGCGCACGTGCCGCTCAGGAACAAGGTGGGGCAAAATTGGCTATCAGCGTTTGGACGCGGAGAGTTGAAGATAGCTCAATGGCGTGCCATTTAGCACGGGAGCCCATTAGAGAATTTTGAAATTTACTCAAGCGCGGCAGATTAAAATGAGGAGGGATACCTTGCACTCTGTTCTGTACCTCCACCATATATAAGTACTCTACATAAGGTCGCGCGTCTACAGCAGCCCATGATAATTTTAAAAAAATATTTTGATAAGTTAAAAATACTTGAGCGCGTTTATTTTATACTAGCTTGATTCCCCATACAAAATTTCATACCCATTTTCACCCCCTTAAGAGATGATTTCCGGGATAAAAAGTATCCTATGTAATTCCCAGGATCTCAAACTATCTTCTCGCCAAATTTCATCTAAATCGGTTCAGTGGATCCAGAGATTATCCCCTATAAATTCACAATCTTTACCTCTTTATAATATTAGTATTGATTATTTTAGCCGTTTTTAATTGTTTACTTATTCCAGATGGCACCGGCGGTCAGTATGGAGTCTTCGAGCGCGCCGTCATAACATAGTAATAAGTTAAAATAACCCTTATGTACTATACGTTTAGGAACAAATTTGGTTATCAGTAGTCTCAAGTTGTTTCATGCTTTACGTTCGTGTGTGCGTGTTTAGTGAAATGTAATGTAGGATGAAAAACGAGTTGTGCACGATAAGGGAGTTCCGATAAATAAAAATACTAGTAAATATTAAAAAATATCAAAATTTTACCTGATAATTTAAAATGGAGCTTAAAACGGTCGGAAGAATTTTTTATTTGTATTTATCTTAAACTTGTATATTTTTTTTTATTTTATTCTGCTTTTTTTTTTATTTATAAAGACACTATAAAATTTAAATTATCTTCTTATACGTTAATAGGTTCTTTTTATAAGCTCAGTAAAGTGACAAACAAAATATGTACAAGTTTTATCCAGTGGTATATATGATGCGCTTAATTTAGTAGTAGTTTTATTATCAACTAGCAGTACTCGCGGCTTCGCCTGCATTCAAACTTCCGATATAAGGATCAGTTTTACAATAATGTATACAAGTCTACCCGATTTGTTGACATTTATAATTACTGCTCCGCTCCCTTGGGTAGTAGCGTGATGATATATAGCCTTCCTCAATAAACGGGCTATCCAATGCAAAAAGAATTTTTTAAATCGGATTAGTAGTTCCTGAGATTAGCGCGTTCAAACAAACAAACAAACTTTGCCTCCTTATAATATTAGTATAGATAATATAAAATTTGGCATTTAAATTGTATGTAGGAAATTGCCGTGTGACTCTTTCAGTATTAATATTATTAATATTTATAAATATTTATAATATTCGATTAGGCTTTTTTTTATTTAAAAGGTGCTTAAACTAATCTATTAACGAATTAATTGGCTGGACAGAAATAACTTTGCCACGTGAGTTAGAGTCAAATTTTGACGCCCATATTTGAATTTGCTATGAATTTGTCGGTTCTCACTTATTGTTGGTATATAAAAGAAATTGTTATGTAGAACGTAGGCGTGTTTATACATCAAGTTCTCTAAGATTGTTTTTTTATTTTAATTTGGTTTTAAAGGTTTATTTAAAAGAAGTATTTTATATAATTTTTGGAACTAATGTGAAAAATTAAAAATAATTTATTAAATTATATATATATATTAATCAAAAATGTTTTAATGATCTTAGACATCTTAATGTATAAATAGTTGTATGTGTCACGGTGTCGTTTTTCTGTGATGAGTTCATGTGGAAAGCTAAGAGGTTTTGCTTTAGACTGTTCTATAATTGGATGATGGTGTTATATTCCATGTATAAAACAATAATTAGACATAGCCCTAAACATTTAACTGTCAAATGTTCGTTTATATTTTTGTAATTTCATTTTTACATACAATTTGTGTGAGGAACATATGTCTAATGAATTTGTTTGATGATGTCATAACTTTATAATAATTTGATGTAAACGTAATAATTCATATAATTTTGCAACTGAAAACTCTTCAAATTAGTTGCAATTACCTAGTTGATTGTTATTTTTCAACTAAAATTTTAATATTTTTGCTATCACTTAAAATTTGAGTTATGCCACTTTTGTTTGGAATGCCAAAATAAAACTGGCATAGTTTTACAAAATGTCGATTTATTTTGAAGTTATGACAAAAATCAATCAGTTGAGATTTGTATTGTATCAAAATATTTCCATTTATTTAAAATCCATTTTATTTATAACCATTTCCTTTCATATAGTAATTACGCGTAGACTAACACAACTATACATTTAATAGTGTTAAATAGAACCAAATGAAGAAAAAAAAACATATTTTTGTAACAATGTTTATGTTCCTATATAATAATTCTTGTGATTCGAAGTGAGTCTGCATTGATTTCGGTAGTATTAAAATTTAATTGGTATTCTATAATTTATATAAAATGTATCGACTTTTTTTTTAATTCGTTTGCATAAAAAACCACGATTCTCTAAGTCTAAACCACCAATTTGTAGGATTTTTATATGTAAGGAAGGTATATTTAGCGTAGTTGCCAGTCTATTTTATTTATCCCAGACACATAATTCGATACAGTTTTTTTTATTTTTGGCAACATTAACTTGAGTATTTTTTTTGTTTTGAAGCGTATGCCTGTTTTATTTCTATTTTATAAGAATTTAACGTTTCAAATTGAATTTTTAACAGATATCAGGAATTTGAGGTCAATAATAATGTAGATTTTAAGTAATAATTGCAAGTGTAGATGCCAACAGGATTTTAATTTTTCAATACAATCTTTCTTTTTTATCCAATTTTTTGCAAGCATTTCTCATAGCAAATTAAATATAGCCATTATAATATTATTAAAATTTGTGTTGGTGTCTGTATGTAGCATTTTCCCAAGACATTGACGCTATACCATCCGCCTCAGTACTCATTGTGTAGTCTTTAGGGATGGCGAACCATTATTAGGCCCAAATCTGATAATATTATTATTCCAAACATTAGTAAAAAAGTTAAGCTTTATGATAATAAGATTCTAAATATCTTAAGCTGACATACATATGAAATAGTTATTACAGATTCAGAAGTAACTAATGATTGTGAGTTACACATAATCAAATAAAAAATCAATCCATTTTTTTCAATAAACAGCCAAAAATTAAATAATTTCTTCAACCATATATCCGGCCTTGGTGAGCTTTTCTATTACAACAAGGACGTTTTAATTCTTTCTAAATGTTCTGTTTGTAAAGATGGATTTTTTAATCATATGAACCCTTTACAATTAAAAAAGTTTAAAGTAAAACAATACCTATTTAATTTAGATCGTATTAAAAGTTTAACTGCAGTATTAATTTAATACATATGAAAGTAACGAAATAAAATCTATAAGAAAAAATATATTTGATACTTCAGCAAAAGGTTCGCCAACCCTGACTTAGTATAATATATATTGGATACGCTTACACATAAGCAGTACCTGTATTCGTTTTATAACAATATACAAATAATAATAGAATATAATTATTCTGTAAGTATGTATTACTTGCTAGTTATTTATTATTTGTACTTTTTTAGATCAATTCGAACTGACTGCGTTTAGGGAGATTAACGTTACGTAGTTATAAGTATATATTTGCACTTTTCGCTTCTAAGGTAGTATGGAATATATCAAAATCTCACTTTTCTTTTTTTGCTTTTATACATAATTGTTTCGTCCGGTATCTTTGTTTTGTTAGTTGGATGTTCGATGCCATTTTTTTTTAATATCTAGTATTTTAAATTATTTTGTCTACAGAGAGTAATTTTTTTTTCAATTATCAAAACATATTTAATAATATAACTTGTATGAAGATTTTGTTGCTTATAAAAATTTAGCATAATCATTTACACTGTTTACTCTACATTTGTCGTGACGCCGAATAATATAATTTCGATACTGGACTGATACTTTATACTAAGTTTTAGAGGACTATCGATTTTTACTTATAGCTCGAACGAAACGTTTCAACGATAAGTAGGCAACATTGCGGAGTGGTCATGTCACAGCAATAATTCCATATGTCCAAGAATTTATCTTAATAAATTATTATAAACTATTTAAGATATCTCCCATAATAGTTAGGCTTATATTTAAATTGAACGTAGTGCCATTGTTTTTGAATGGATGCTATTTTCAAAGCGGTCGCTGAAGTCGGTAACATTGTATGTATGGATATAGTTTCAATGAAAACTATATAATTTATTTTTCTTTTTATAACGATTACTCCTCATTTCCGAACAAAATATTGAAGAATAATAATAGTATTAACAAATTTTTTTTTTTTTTTTTTAGTTAAACATTATGAATCATGTCATTTGAACGGGTTTCTCAATTTTTTTATCATACATTTGATGGATATTGTATAGTCTATGGTGTAGTCTCGGTGTAGTGAAGCGCGACATGTGGTACGTAATGTTAATTAGTGTTGTGCAAACTGTCCATAACATTTCAATATTTGTCCAGAAATATTTTAAATTTATAATATTATACAAGTTTTTTTTTTAAATATTGTAATAGTAACTTTGAACTTATAATAAATGGTAAAAGAAAACCTTAATAAATAAACGTATAAAATCTCTTTTATTTTCTTATGTACATAGTGTGCACAGATACAATATTTTTAAGACACAGATAATATTACTTGACAAATATTGAATAGTTGACGGTTGTTAGTTCTCGCAAAAATATGTGAATAAAATAAGAAACTGCTACCTCTTTGAATGCCTGATACTTGTTGACGGTCTGTTGTCCAACAGTCCAATGCGTGTAACGTGATGTTGAAATTTGAAATAAACATAAAACACTCATTGCTCAGATTACATTTATTGTCTTAATTTGACCCATTGATTTTCTACCTGTTTTAAGGAAAACTAAACATGTAATAACTCTATGTTCTATTGGAGAAATATAAAGTCGTATTTTATTTTTAAATTGTATATTTGCTGGCTTAGAGTTTTTTATTTGTTGGTAAAATACTATAATTTAACCATTTCTACTGGAGTACAATTTTGAATTATTATGAAGTGGTTTCATTTTAATATAATAATAAAATATATAGAGCTGATATAATTCATTTTGTTTATCGTCATTTATGCGTCTATTTTCATATTATATTTTTTCGAAAAGTATTAAACTTTCCCATTGAAACCCATTATACTTTTTTAGAAAAACTCTTAATTCGTTTGTGCATACACAATGTTATTCTTTAAATATTAAAAATAAACTCAATGACTTATGACGTTTTTGTAATGATTAGCGTAGCGAAAAAATTATCGCCAGAAACAATTAATTATCATTTTCATATCGTAGAAAGCCACAGATTAAACTTATACGCGTATCAGTCATTTACATGTAGCTGTGAGACAGTTTTGCATGTCGTGCATGTGTTGTACCTAATTCTTTGTATTTTTTTCTTTCATAATTCTTGCTTTGTTATTTACATGGAAAAAGACTTATAAGTTTTCAATCGCAGTTATTATTTAAACATATGCGTTTTTAACATATTCCACTTCTGTGCGGTTCTAAATACTTTTCTCGATAACAATTTGTTATCTAAATAATTAGTGTTGTTTATTTTTTTTTTAATTTTAACATCTTTGTTGTTTTAAAAAGTGGCATTGTGAATAAAAAAATGTTTTATGCAACTGTTTTGGAGAAATTTTATTTTGTTAACAAAAGGAAAGAGGGATTGTAATAGACTAATGTACAGTTAACTTGATGTTACGTCTAAAGCACGTTTTCACGAATAAATTAAAAAAAAAACAAGACTTACTTTAAAATTATTTTCTACATTATTGTATAACCAATTAAAAATGCTGTTTTTACCGAATTAACAAGAATTTTATCACTGGACATGTCTACTTTTGTGTAAGCGTTTGGTCCTTAATATAAGTTAGAATCGACTATTTTTATAATTAAATCGCATTTTTAGTTAATAACTTGTACAATATGTAATTTGAATATGGGATATCATTTTCTTAACTTGTAATTTATGTGTAGTGAAATAAATAAACATTTTACTGTATAATTGTTTATTTTCATGTAATATCCTTAACATATTACTTAAATAACTATTAAAAATGGTACAACAAAAACATTCATTACAATAACAAACAATATGTCACACCTTTAGATATTATGTTAGGTGTATGAAATCTATAAGAATAAAGTTCAACTCTTCATAATATACTGGGGCAGGGGGTATAATTATATTTTTAACAAAAATAAACAAAGCCGACTAAAAAAATGGGAACAAGTTAAAGAAGAATAGTATAATGCCATCGGAAACATGCATGTTTTATATTTGCTGCGAGTCTTGGTACGTGTACGTGTAGCAGCTAATGTGCGGCTGGGCGTCCTGGGTTCGAGTCTCGGGCCATGTTAAGTTGTTGAGTCTTTCTGTTGAGAAAGTCCCAAGTACAGCCTGGAGTTGGGAAGTTGGCGGTGTTTCACGCCCGTGCCTCCGTGAGCACGAACGTGTTACCGAATGTGTCGAATTATTTATCGTCCCATCGGAATTTGAGAGTGACAAAAATAGAGAGTACACTTGTGTCTGCGTGAACACTTGTACACTATAATATAACCAGGGCAGTTGACTGGTTTCAGTTAGATTGGCCGCCATGGCCGAAAACTGTTAGAAGGAAATCATCATCACCATCATATTCTTTGAGGTCATTCGCATATAGGTGGAGTCTATTTGCGAATAACCTCAAAGAATAATGCGAATGAGAGTTTTGAATTTTATTCATTATATGTACGTTAACTTTAGTAATATTACATTTGTTTTAGAAAGAAAAAATGTCACTGCGTCATGAAGGAAAGTTGGGAACCACAAAAGCGAAACTTTCGTGATGTGACAATTATTAAATGCATTTTATTCTTTGTAGCATTCAACAGGTATGAGAAGCCATGGCGTTCCCGAGACAGTTCCACGCTTTGGCGACCGTCCCATGAATGCACCTGAGCACTTGCATTTATTTCAGCACATTGGTGGCACGAGTTACGCGAATGCTCTATTTCGGTTACTCTATTTCTAGGTCAATTCGTCGCGTGTCATTTATAAGGGCTAGTAATAAATCTTATTGGAATGTTAATGAACATGGCAAATGTCAACATTTTATTCAGGCAAATATACGTACATATATCATTTTATAAAAATATTTATTTTCAGTGATTATGAAATGTGACTATATAGAATACATTTTTGTTTGCAAAAGTTAATATTCTTTTCTTGTATCATATCTGATAAATGCTATTTATAGTAATTTATAAGAAATTGACGGAAAGGATGCGGAAATGTAGGACACATACAATCACATTTAATATCCACCGAAAATATCAAAATATACTACTATATCAAATTAATATATACAATAACAGTAAATAAACTTAAACATAATATTACAATATATAAACTAAAATATAATATAATATCGAAGTGTTGCAGTGAAGTGTCACCTGTGGACACAGATAGGACGCAGGGGCAGTGGCGTTAATGGCTGTTACTATAACTAAACAACCAGCTAACCACACTGCCAACGCGGCCTACCTGCACTCTTCTTCAAGTCTTGATAAACTAACGATATTAGTCAGGAAATGTTTGCAATATTTACGGAAAAAGCCCAATTTTTTTTTAATACTGATATAGATAAAATAGATTTAATTTTTTAAGTATATAAAAAAAATATTTTTTGACTACCGTCGCTGTCATTAATATGTAGATTAGAAACAATTAAAATATATTATTTTCATCATAATTTAAATATAATTAAGTAAAAAATATAGAGATTAAGGTACTGTATAATGTATATAGTTAATTAAGCTGTTATTAGCCTTGCATTGTTGGTGTAACTTTGAATTTATATTTTATATCATCATAACTTGATAGCAAACATTTCTTGATATTCCATCTTCTCTCTTGAATAACGTAACGCTAAGTTCTGGAAGGCAAGCTCAAGACTAAATGACCATCAGTATAGTGTAGTTATCGGCCTGTTACTCTCGAGTTGACTTCCTTTTGCTTTGCGGGCTCTTGACGTGAATGTAATAAAACCTAAATAGGTACACTTCTTAAATACTTCATAATATATGCACTAAAAATAATTTAAATTAATTTTAATGCTAATACGAAAAGGTTTTCGTTAATTTTTTAGTTAATTATTGATAGGTTATCAAATATTATAGTTTTCATTTATTAATATATTACAATTTATATTTGCAGCTAATTATATATATAATACTAGGCACTAGATTTGTTTATTCTACAGGTATTATTATATGATCGCTCATTCTTAATCTTATGCAGAGCTTTTTTTTGAGATTGGGTTATTCTTGCATTTTAAAATGTTTTTAAATATATTTGTTGTATAACTTTTAATGCATACTTATATTTCATTTTTATTAATAAACGTAGGTTGGCTGGCACAAGGGCCATGTAATTGGCATTGGGTTCGATTCCCGTGCGTTGCTGATGTGCCGTTACTTCTAAACTTCCACTGGTCGTCCGCTGTCCAACCTGAAAAAGAAATAGGATAAAATAAGCATTATAATATGCATACTTAACATATCGTTTCACTAGTTTCTAAGATTTTATATGAATTTTTTATTTTTCATAATAAAAGTTGCATTATACATTGTTAGAGTTTCTAAGAATATAGATTAATATAATTATATAGATTCTTAGTATGAAATTTTCCTTCACGATATCATCCTAATTCAATAGTCAATTGCATCATATGCCGCATACCTACGTTAGTACTATCTCATAAAATAATAAATTAAGAACTTGTTATTCTGCTTTAAATAATGCCTACGCGCGTTCTATAAATATTTTCCCATTAGCTTATTACATATTGTGTTTTTTTTTTAAATACTTTGGAAATAAAAAAGAATTTATTTTTATAAATTAATACAATCATTATCACAGAATATAAGTATTTTGTTTAGTATAACTACATATTTTCATTATTATCCTAAGTTATAATATTTTTAATGTAAAGGAAGACGCAAAGATATATTAGAAAGTTTCTGAAACGTTATTATTCTTACTAAATTCCAAGCCACTTGTTAAGTCAGTGTTAAGTCTATGTTACACTAAATAATGATCATTCAAAGAGGCATTTGAAAGTGCTTATTGATTATTGCATTACGTCCAAATCGCTTCCTTTTGCATTGAATGCTTATAAGCATTTTGCACTGTCGAGCGACTGTTGAAGTATCTTCACACGAATGAGGTTTTCAAGATTTTTAATTTAAACTACTCAATTTATTTTTGGCATAATAAGTATGGAAGAGGCAGTGGTAGCCCAGTGGTAACGCGCTCGCTTGGGAAACCGAGTGAAACGGGTTCAAATCCCGGGTCTCGCACCTCTGATATTTTCATGTGCGAATCATTTCTAACATGATTACCACTTGCCTTACGGTGAAGGAAAACATCGTGAGGAAACCTGCATGTCTGAGGAAATCTAGCAAGTTTTCGGAAGACATATAAAGTCCGCCAACCCGCACTTGGCCAGCGTGGTGGACTATGGCCTAATTCCGCTCGTAGTGAAGGGAGGCCCGTGCCCAGCAGTGGGACGTTAAAAAGGGCTGAATACAATACAAGTATGGAAGGCTTCATAATACGTAATAGCTTTATAAAATATCCATACTAGCAGGTATAGACGAAGACTAATGTACTAATGTATAAAAATATAAATCTTCATTAGAATATTGGATAAACAAAAACAAATGTATCCCACGGGAACCGTACATCTTTCCGGGATAAGAAGTAGCACATGTTGTATATTATTTTAAAGTTTCATTAAAACCCATTCGGTCGTTTTTGCGTGAAAGAGTAACAAACATCCATACATCCAGACATCCATACGTCCTCACAAATTTCGCATTTATAATATTAGTAAAATATTATTCTAATACAAAAATAATAAGGCAAACGAATTTATTTATTGACATACTGATACGTTTCACAGTTACAGAAAACTCAGTTTTTTTAAATATAATGTGTATTTGATACTAAAGTACATTCCCTGATAATTCGTCTTGGGCCTGGGGTTTGAAAACTAAATAAATTTCCCCATAGGGTTTTAGATTGTACCTATATAATATAAACTTTGGATTCATGTAAAACTCCGCGTGTCCTTAAGCAACTTTTACAATAAAAAGAAATAGAGCGAATAAAAGCAGTACTTCCAAAACTTTAGCCCTTGATGTTAGTAAAATGTAGATAACTATAACAAGGTTAATACAAAGAAGAGTATTTTTATACAAAGAAAGGCATTTTAAATCTATTTGGGGGGACTCTACGTTTCCTACGGCGACACGATTTGAAGGCTGATTCGCATAGCTCTCAACAAGATACGCTGAAAAGTAAAAGTAACATTTTTCGATATCTCACGTAGTTTCCGATATATCGATACTCAAAAAACGAAAAATGATTTTTTTTTTACTTTTTTTGACGGTATTTGATATGTTTTCGAAAAATAAAACGAAAATTAAGAATAAAATTTTTCGATATCTTGATTAGCTTTCGAGATATCGATACTCAAAGATCTGAAAGGATGAAAATTTTATTATGAAATTTGATACATAAAAAAATAGAGACATCTGTGCAATTTTTGAAATTGAGTTTCATTTTCTCGAAATCATAAGTTTTTTTTGTGAAAAATCCTGAAAAAGTCATGATTTTTTTATGATAAATCCGCGAAACAAAGGGGCCCAGGGGCGAAGCCCCGGTGGGGTCTAGGGGAAAAGCCCAACTAGTTCATCTAAAGAATTAAAAATATTGATCTAATTTTTAACGTAAATTAGGATGCTTACCAAACATTTTGGAACTTGCAGAAAGAATTATTAAAACACAATGCTCAAAATGATAACTATTGAAGGCTAATATTAATATATGATATATAATTTATATAAATATGATATATAGGTATTTTGAATTTATGAACAAAGTTTCAATTTTGACCGCTAGTGTATTTCTTGGTAAAAACAACCAAACTTGTAATTAAGTATTTTGCGTCGGTAATAAAGATTGCAACATAGATAGATTACCGTCAAAAAAAGTAAAATAAAATATGTCATTTTTCGATTTTGTAGTATCGATATCTCGAAAACTAAGCAAGATATCGAGAAATTTTATTCTTACTTTTCGGCATATCTCGTCGAGATCTATGCGAATCCGAATCCGCCTTCAAATCGTGGCGCCGTAGGAACCGTAGACGTGCCTGCCCTATTTGGAACACCTAGATAGATTTTTTATTATACCTCATTTTAGTAGTTTAAATGCTACATTGACTAAACTCAAAAATATTGCTTGCGATAAAAAAATAATGGTCATATAGATCGAGAATCATATTTTTTTTCTGCGAAATAAAATAAAGTAAAATTGACATATACTTATATTCGCAGGAATAAGTAACTAATAATTAAATGTGAAACAGCTCTAACAGCTAGTAATAAACTTCACGCGTTATTAAAATAACTTCTGTTGGTAGCCTGCGTTTTCTATTGCAGTCACGCATGTTGCGTGTTCGTTGTATTGTAATATCCTTGATATCAATTGTATTGGTGTGGAATATTCTGCATGTTAACGTTGCTATTGGTTTCTAAACTTATCAGTAACAATTAATCGTATATTGTTATTATGATTTCTTAGCTATAATTTTTATATAACCAATAGTTTTGCTAGAAAGTAAATCAATGCTAACAGAATTATGTTCAGCCATGACAAAATCGGTTGTAAATATTATTTTCATTAACATTTGTGTCAAGAGCGTATTGAATGCTGCAGGAAACAATGGTTTTTATTTATTTTCTTACTGTTTAATGAAGTACTTTTTTTTTTTTAATTTTTAACTTTGACCGATTCTTTTATAATTATCTACTTCTATCTTTTATTTAATTTTGATGAGTAGATCCAAATAAATAGTCCTAATATGAAACCAGTGGAATTTTTGATTACAATTAATTATTTTAACTTATAAGTCATCTCATGCCTGTTAATTCTTGCCTATTTGGTTAAACTGCACAGACAAACCAGAGCGTGTGTTATAGTTTTTCAATTGCCTTTAAATATTTAGTATTGATTCCTTATGCAAGTAATTAAGCTTGCCTTAGCGTGATTTTTAGGTAATTAATAATTGTTTGTAATATCACGATTCCTCCTAGAATTGTCCTCGCAACATTGTAATAAATAGTATAAAATATTTGCTAATTACACACATACAGACAGACATTAGATCATACTTTTTGATTTGTCCAATCCGTTAGTTAATGATTACATTGTGTACCTAACTCGTGAGTTCTTCACTTCATCAAGCACTTATTTTATTTATTCTGTAGTGCATTTTCATTAGTTACTTAATTTACGGGTATTTACATTGTAACCTCGCATCATCGGTCGCAGAATCTATCGTTTAATATAATAATTTGTGAACTACTACTGCTTTAAGCTTTAAGTAAAATTAATATTGATATAATAATTAATTCAAAAGTGTAAGGTTTAATAAATGAAATAAAGGTACCTACTAATAGTGTAATCTATATTTATGATAAATACTAGCTAGTAGCTACTCAACTCTCGCTTCACTCGAGTTCGTCCCTACTATAAAAAAAAACAAACCGTTCAGCCGTAATTGAGTAACAAACATCCATCCATCCTTACAAATTTTCACATTTATTATATTAGTAGATATGCAAGTCTGATAAGATTTATGAGATAAATATTCTTTGATTCTAAGTTATCAGTAAATAGCCTGGAAATAGTTAAAGTCATTGTAATGCGACTTTCACTATATCTTATATATAATCAATATGTATTAGAGAGTGAGATTGATATTTTTACCCGACTGCGGTGAAGCCCAAAGGCGGGTTATGTGATAGACCTGCATGTATGTATGTCCGATTCTACGTTCTGTCGTAATGACTAAACGGCTTAACCGATTTTGATGAGTCATAGTTCATACGTTATTAGATTCGTCTTCATATCGCGACTGTCATAGGCTATATAGATGTAGTTAAAAAATAAAATGGCGGATCTAAGGTGTATATTGATAAAAAAAAATCATCTGAGCCAATCGAATAGGGTGTCAAAATACAGGTTTTTTTAAGAGGCCATTACAAAAATACATATATTACGTACAACTCATATGTTTAAAAGGAACTTAGTTTAAGACATTGTTGAATAAAACTGAAAATATCTAACTGACAAAACTAAAAAGCTGTAAATAAAAAATTACTGCACAATACTAAATGCCTTCGTCAATTCATCTTTTTATGCAATAATTAATTTATCTTAACGTGGAACATAGCAGAAAGACACCACCGGTTATTCAGGCTTGTCCATATACATATATCAAATGATAGGAATGGCTTCTTACTTTTCTATCATTGTTATTAAATAATTGAAATATTTTATTGTACATAACTCTTTAATGTTATCTGTTCTCTTCGTTATAAAACTCGCCTGTTACGTCACACTTGTAAGTTATTGCAGCCTTGAAGTGACCTATTTATTGAAAAAATAATCATCATCATCATGAAAATCGGTTCGTAAATGGTGAAGAAGTGAATACTTCAAGCACTCGAATTGAGACAAAACTTTTCAAACTATAGCTTATAAGAGCTAAATAGTACATATACACAACATTATTGCTATCCATCCAGTTGCTCTCTCGTGATGCAGATATTATACGTATGTAGAGATTTTATCAGTATCAGTACATAGTATTAAACAAAGTCGCTTCCCGCTGTCTGTTTGTATATATGCTTAGATCTTTAAAACTACGCAACGGATTTTGATGCGGTTTTTTAATAGAGAGAGTGATTCAAGAGGAAGGTTTATATGTATAATACATCCATAATATAGTAGAGAAACACTGATCATTTAAGAGTTTTCTAATGTGATGTCGTAAAAAAACACATTTTTTTTTCGCTTACATTGCAAATGCTGGCTGAACCCTACGAGATAGATCAAAATAATGTACTACAGTATTGTAAACCTTAAAAAGGTCTACAAAAAAGTACGCGATGGCATATGTCTATCTCTGAAGAATAACCTACTATATCCATTTTACTATATCCAAGCTAGGGACGAACCCGAGCGAAGCGAGGGTAAGTCGCTAGTTTATATATAAAATGTAGAGATCGTAGCGCTAAGAACACTGTTCTCCATGCCTACTCCGTGAGGGATACAGTGTGAATTTGTGTTCGTATGTAAAGATTAAGGATGGCTTCACTCGCTTCCTTTGTTCTATGAATGACCTAATATCAAGCGAAAAATACCTAGAAAGAATTTTACGCCAATCGATAGACAGGCTTAGACGTTACCTCTAAGATATGAACCGAGCATTGCGCCACAGTGATTAAGGTCGCAGAGTGAGTATTGCTTACATTTAAATCTATAATACTAAAAGAGGCATATTTATTTATTTATTAAAATCTAATGGACATAAAACTTGCGATGAAAGTTGAATTGATGTTTGACGTCAAATACATTCCGATACTTATAATTAATTGGTATTGTAGTACTCTACTACGCATAAAGATACTTTTGTATATTAATTACATTGTCCAGTTCTTTAATGTCACTAGATTATTTTTTTATACTTTCTTTATATGTTCATATGTATAATATTAATAATACAAGAACTAAATATCATTTTAATAAAAAAAAAAACCTTTTTAGCACTTTCATATAAATGTATGATAACAGTAAAACCTTTCTACAGTTTTTTAAATGAAAGTAACCGTATAAAGTGAACGAAAGTTTCTTTCACTTATAATAATATTGTTATAACTTACGTATAATTTAATACGATAAAATAACTCATTTGTCTAAGTCATTTTAAAACATTTTTAAATATGAATTTCATGAATTCATTGAATTTAAATATTTATAGTAACTCCTTACGTTGCATTTAAAATTCTATTAAAAGATAACATGACTGCTTTCCGATAGTGATCTATCTTATTTTAAAAGTTAACTAAGAAATCTGTTTTGTCGAGACCTTAAGGACTTTTTTACTTACTAGATTTGTTTGATGAAATGTTCAAAATGATAATATAATCTCAAGAAAAGTTACGGTGTAGGACTAGTGTCCGTTTACAATATAATAATATAGTTTAACATGACATTGAAAGACGTAGCTAGTAGTTCAACAAATATTTTAATATCGAGTGCAATGTAGGACAGCCTTATCTAATGTCAATGCAGACTAGAAACTAAGAAATTAAATCGATATGAACATTATGCTGAGTTTTGCTCATTTAGTAGATAATAATGGGAATATGAATTATTAAAATGAATATATCTAATATATTTAAAAGAGCAATTCTTGTATATTTATATCTTTATTTATTTATTTATACCAACGAATAACGATCTCGGAAACGGCTCTAACGATTTCGCTGAAATTTGGCTGGGGGTTTTTGGGGGCGAAAAATCGATCTAGATTAGTCTCATGTCTGGGAAAACGCGTGTTTTCGAGTTTTCATGCGCTTCAGATGTTTCATGCATTTTCTTTTGCATTATTCTACGCAGAATATGCTCGATACTCGATACATCGTGGTCAAGCGACTAAGGTGCAAGATTTACAATCGATAGGTATGCCCGAGTTGGAATCTCGATCGGATACAAAGTTTTACTTTGTTTTTGTATTTATTCAAGTTTTTAGTTTTTTTATCTAAAAAATACGATATAACAAAAAAGAACTCCGAGCGAAGCTCGGTCGCCAGGTACTATAGATAATACTTCACTTATACATACAATTTATTATTAAAAAATTTTAATTATCCTAGATTTAACATTATTCTATTATTATTCATTAGACTTTTAATAAAAAGACGAGGGCCATCACCAACTATTCTAATTCTTAAAAATTAGGTAAAGGGCTTGCCTTGTCGAATGATTTTTAATTCATCAATTCCTATTATTGTCCTGTTCACGCCTCGACAAAGTAGGTATGTTTAATTCCTCATGACACTCCTACAGTGTATTACAGAGAGGAACAAAGGATACTTACAATACATCAATGGACTACTTCCTACGAATAAAGATTCGAATTGAAACACTTCCGGTGGGAAATAAATAAAAATAATGTAGGCATATGTATCTATCTACATTCAACATGTACATGCATAACCCTAAATCTGAAATTAAATAGATAGTATTTAAATAGGCATAACATTAACATCCATACTAATATTATAAAGCTGAATAGGTTGTTTTTTTGTTTGTTTGAACGCGCTAATCTCAGGAACTACTAATCCGATTTGAAAAATTCTTTTTGCATTAGATAGCCCGTTAACTGAGGAAGGCTATAGACTATTTATCATCCCGGAAAAATGTACTGTTCCCGTGGGATACATTTGTTTTTGTCTAGGAACGAACCCGAAGCGAAACGAGGGTAAGTCGCTAGTATTACATATTAAAGAAGCTAAGAGCATTAATTAAAACTTTCTTTAAATTCGGTGATATTTAATCATTCGTTTGTCCTTCTTTTACTCGAAAAATGCAGACTTTTCAATGTATTTCCAAATGAGAAATACATTACACATAGAAATTAATGAGTCCCTTGAGATATTAGTTTGTAGAATGCTAGTAACTTAGTTATAATGTGTATCGATATTTTTTGAAATGTATTTTGTAACTAATTAATTACTTTTACATAGACAATGTACAAAAGAGGTGTTATTTTTATATATATATATATATACCATTTGAATTTCATATTTCATTTTAAAATATTAATTTTATTATTTGATGATTTAAAATTTTTCAATATAATTAAAATAAATAATAAAAAATAAATAAAGGATAAAGATATAAATAAAATCTGCATTACCTTCACGACTATACATATATTCCCAAACTTTTACGATAAAAAGGGTAAAATAAAACAGAAAACCAATAAAACAAAAATTTATTAACTTATAATTATAATCTGAAAGATTTAACCATACTTGTAAGAATTAAAACAACAAAAAAGTAAAATAACAACGATTCAAGAAGCATATCTATTATTATTAACAAAAAGGAAAGTGAGTGAATGTATAAATTATAATGATTGAAAACATAACAAAATACTCATCTAGTTCATTTAATTCTTATTTAACGTTACAGTACCTAGTATGTAGCATAAAATGAGATTACAAATTACAATGCAAGGCCATAAGGCTTCCCCCGCACTCGTGGAGTAACTATACTTGACCTAATACAAGCAGTACGAGTAAAAGCAGTAGCTTATTACATTAATTTACGTAATAATTCTATAACCGTTGAAAGCAAATATGCATTTGAATGGAGACATGAAAACATAGGAACTAAGAATATCTATTCTATTGTCAAAACTAACTTTATCACCTTTAAACACATTATTTCTTATTGTTTAAAAATAAAACGTATTTATAAAGAATTCAATAATAATTAATTTATAGTTTAGTCCACTTTATATATATATATATATATATATATGATGTTTACGCCGTTTCGTCTGCCAGCTGTAACCCGCACATGCAATGTTTCTCATATACATCTACGCACACAAAGGCATTGCGGGCTCCCACTGCCGGACGCAGTTTAACCTTCATTCGCCTTTTTCTCCACGCGCGAGCTACATGTCGGGTCCAAAATATAATTATTGTATACCTATACTTTGTCTAAAGTTCTTATTAAACAAGTAATTAATTTAATGTGGAGTCTTTTACCCCGTCCACCTACATATTCTTCCGAACAAGGAAAGTTTTGGCGACCGTGACAGGACCTGCAAGAATCGGACTTTGACCCAGCGCACGTGGAAGTACGTGGAAGGACACGTAGCGGTCATACAATAGCAGCTTCTTTTCGGATCAAGGGAGGAATTTCTAATAAAAGGAATACTACGCCAGAAGAACTCGCATCTATTTGTAGCAGCCAGCCGGTCTAGCTTAAGCGCCGCAGCATTGGTTCAGCATTTACAAAAAGAGTGAGCTCGTTCCTATATATTTATTCCTTTTCCTAGCTTTGAGTTCTTCCTCGATCTGCTTTATTCTGTTATTGTCTTGTTTTTTGCACAATATATTTTCAATGTTTCATTTTACAAAATACAACATAAAAATATCTGATGGAAAATAATATAATATTAAATTATATACTAACTTCAAATCAATAAGAAACATTTATCCATCCTTGTTTATACAAAAAACATTTATTAATTTTGCAAAAAGATTATTTGCCGATGTGTCGATTCTATAATTTCAACGTACTCTAAACTCATAACTCCTTAATAATTCTAAGTAAAGATATACCTATGTATTGTATGTCTTACATCAAATAATCAACGATTTTTTCTTTAATTTCATTTCTATATTGCGTATTTCTAATTCCAATCTGCACTAGCTCTGTGCGCCTATATTTTCAACTATTTATTTGCATAATATAATTCTGCGCATACGCATTGTAACATTCCAGTTCCGAGCATCCTACGAGTGCGTCCGAAGTATCATTGAACGTTACGACGTGGCTACCGCTTGCGATTGACAAATGCACGTTGCTTCCTTGTCGCACTGCTATTAGATTGCAACTGATAAGAGACCCGTTTAACTACAGCTGACTACGTTCGTCGCCCAACCGTAATAGTGAGGAACGTGATATTTTTATATTATTATTTTTTATCATATAAAATAAAATAAGTTTTTTTGTTCTTTAATTTTCATAGCTTGTTTGTTAAGTTAATAATGTCGGATCTTAAAGAATTATTTATTAAGCGTAGCTCGATTAAAGGTCGTATAACTAAATTCAAAAATTACTTAGAAGCCCTAGAATCTACAGATAATGTATCGTCATTAGAAATTAATTCGTTAAACTTACGACTAACAAAATTTACTGAATTATTTAATGAGTTTGACGATTTGCAAGGTCGGATAGAAATTTTAAATGAATCTAATTTAAAAACTGAGTTATGCGAAAGAGATTTGATAGAAAATGATTTTTACTATTGTATTTCTAGAAGTAAAGAATTTTTAGACACCGAGTCTGCTCCCTCGTTGTTTAAGAATGCAAACTCAATACATTCCAACCATCATCATCAAGATGATGAAGCAGTATTTGGTTTTCGATTACCAGTAATTAAAATACCTAATTTTGATGGTAAATATTCTAAGTGGTTGGAATTTAGGGACACGTTTAATTCTCTAGTTCATACAAATAATAAAATTCGTAATATACATAAATTTTATTACCTAAATTCGTATCTCGAAGGTGATGCATCCTTAGTTATACACAACTTAGAAGTTACAGATCAAAACTATAATGAAGCTTGGAAGTTGCTTTGCGATAGATATGATAATAAAAGGCAGCTCATTCACAACCATCTAGTTTCACTTTTTAATTTTGAGCCTATAGCACGTGAATCTGATAAATCCTTAAGATTTATTATTGATCACGTAGCCAAAAATCTCCGAGCTCTCAGTACCTTGGGTCAGCCTACCGATAAGTGGGACACACTTATTATATATTTAATGTCTACGAAATTAGATTCTAACACTATCTTGAAGTGGGAGGAACATAGAAATTCCCTCCAAGATATTCCTACATTAGAAGAATTTAAGGCATTTTTGAAAGGTCGTGCAGATGTTTTAGAGTCTATTCAAGGTAACAAGCACGAAACTCATAAACCCGTTAGGCGTTCAGGTGATAGTTTAACTCGTCAGAAAACTCAGACCCGTTCCTTTGTGGTTTCAGCTCCTGAGCCTGCCCCTTCTAAGAACTTAGAGTGCCTAGTTTGCCACGAAAAACATCGCATATACGATTGTCCTACTTTTAAGGCCAAAACACCCGAGGAGAGAATTTCTCAAGCCAATAGTCTAAAATTATGCCATAATTGCTTGAGAAGAGGTCATGATTATCGCCAGTGTAGACTTTATGGCACATGTAAATTCTGTAAGAAACGTCATAACTCCTTGCTACATTATTCTATTGAGCCGAGCAATTGTAATAAAAATATTTCTGTATCGTTGTCGGCCGCTTCTAATATCGAAACTATATTAAGTACAGCATTAATTCATGTCACAAATCCACAAACAAATCATACTTTGACTGTCCGCGCTTTACTTGACAGTGGTAGTCAGACTTCTTTTATAACAGAGTCGCTTAAAAGAAGACTCAACCTTACTCCATGTTCTTCCAGCGTTCATAACATAATAGGTATAGGCAACATGCTGCAGCATGTTAATACTGAACGTTGTACAATACGCATAAGTTCTAAAAATAGCAATTTTAGTACTAAATTAACTTGTTTAGTATTACCTCAAATTTCAGGAAAATTGCCTAAATGTTTTATTAACATAAGTCACCTTGATTTATCTCCATTTAATCTCGCTGACCCTACTTTTAATATTCCATCTGACATTGATGTTCTGATTGGTGCAGATTTATTTTGGGACATTTTATGTTCTGAGCAGCAGTCTTTAGGTGCAAATAACCCCATACTGCGCAGCTCCAAACTAGGATGGATATTAGCTGGTCCTATGCGCTTCAATTCTTCAGATAAGGGTGCTATTCATTGCAATTTTTCTCACACTGTTGAAATACATAATGACCTAAAAATGTTTTGGGAACTTGAAGGCCTCCCCCAAAAAAAGGTTCACTCTGAAAGCGAAAGGTTTTGTGAAGAACATTTTCTAAAACATACTCGGCGACTCGATGACGGTCGCTTTTGCGTTAAACTTCCACTCTTCGATGAGTCTACTTGCTTGGGTGATTCATACCAAAGCACTAAGAAAAGGTTTCTTAATTTAAAAAAAACGTTACAAAGAGTAGTTGCTTATATCTTTAGATTTTCAAATAACTGCAAATTTCCTAAAAATAAATATTCAGGTCCATTACAAGCAGAAGAGCTAAAACGCTCATTCACTGTTTTGATTAAGCTCTCACAACAAAATTCATTTGAAAGAGAGTTATCACTTTTAAACAATAACAGATGTATAAACGCTAAATCTGTACTATCTTCTCTTGCTCCATTTTTAGATGCTGAAGGTGTTATAAGGGTCGGTGGTCGCTTGCAGGCGTCGAAATACCCTTATGATAAGAAATATCCCATGTTATTACATTCGTCTAATCACCTAACTAAGCTTATTTTTGAATACGAGCACAAGCGTCTGTTGCACGCGGGTCCACAACAGCTGTTAGCCTCTGTTAGGGAGCGTATATGGCCTATAGGTGGTAGGACACTAGCTAGAAGAACGGTTCGTAATTGCGCTATTTGTCGCCGCTATAAGGGACAAGCAATGAAAAATATCATGGGCAATCTGCCAGTAGAACGCTTAATGCCTGATTTTCCTTTTCGTGCTGTCGGTACAGATTTCGCGGGCCCATTTATGATAGCTGATCGAAGGGGACGCGGAGCTAAAATAACAAAATGTTATATGTGTATTTTTATCTGTTTTAGATTTAAATGCATACATCTAGAGGCTGTGAGTGAGCTGTCCAAGGATGGTTTCATACTAGCGCTAAAAAGGTTTATTTCCCGTCGTGGTATACCTAATCAAATATTTTGTGACAATGGGAGAAATTTTACTGCCGCTTCTAAGGAAATAAGTATTTTTTATAAATTACATAAAGATTCGCTATCTGATTTTGCATCGGAAAAGGGCATTGAATTTCGATTTTCGCCACCGTACGCACCTCACTTTGGCGGTTTATGGGAGGCGGGCGTGAAGTCAGCTAAATATCATATCACGCGCATATTAGGCAATAGTCATTCAACTTACGAGGAACTATCATCTTTATTTTCGCAGGTCGAGGCAATCCTCAATAGCCGTCCTCTTTGTCCTCTCAGTTCCTTACCTGACGACTATAGTCCTCTCACACCGGGCCACTTTTTAATAGGCAGACCATTGACCGCATTACCAGGTCCAAATTATATGGAGCACAATTTTAATTATTTAAATCGATTTCAGCGACTTGAGACTATGAGGCAGCATTTTTGGAAGCGTTGGGTCACTGAATACATAGCCGAGCTTCAACAGCGTATCAAGTGGAAGGTGAAATGCAAGGACCTTCAACTCAACGATTTGGTCCTTATAAAGGAAGAAAATCTACCACCTTTACAATGGCGACTTGGAAGAGTGGTCAAATTATTTTATGGGCCGGACAATATACCACGAGTAGCCGACATAACCACTTCACGAGGCACAATTCGACGAGCTATCAATCGCATTTGTCTTCTTCCTTCGGACAGTGACGAGTCTTGAAGGCTTTAGCCTTCAAGGGCCGGGACGATGTTTACGCCGTTTCGTCTGCCAGCTGTAACCCGCACATGCAATGTTTCTCATATACATCTACGCACACAAAGGCATTGCGGGCTCCCACTGCCGGACGCAGTTTAACCTTCATTCGCCTTTTTCTCCACGCGCGAGCTACATGTCGGGTCCAAAATATAATTATTGTATACCTATACTTTGTCTAAAGTTCTTATTAAACAAGTAATTAATTTAATGTGGAGTCTTTTACCCCGTCCACCTACATATTCTTCCGAACATATATATATATATATATATATATATATATATATATATATATATATATATATATATATATATATAAAGTGGACTACATATTCTTAATTATTAAAGTCATTAACAAAATATCATTTACATTTATAAGACATATTGGAAACCCACGCCTTGCTTCGGTACTTATAGTAATTGTGTTATTTGTAAATAAATAGCAATATTTTAATAGGGCATTCATTAATATACGATGAAATAGTAACGAGTTTATAAAAAAATCTTTGTCTAGGAACTTATTATTAAGCGTTTTTTGTATTAACGGGAAACTTTTTCTAATAGACATACATATTATATTAGTGACAAACAAGCATATACTGTAAGTCGTCGGGAAAGTTGCTATGGCAAATAAAACTAGATGCCTAGTGTGGGGATTGAACCCGTGCTGTCTAACTGAATATGCAAAGCTGGACTAGATCCATAGTAGGTACAACAAAAGGTCTTCCAGCCATTTCTGAACTGAAATATTCCTAAGTATTCTTTTCAACTCGCAACGATTAATTTTATATGAGCGCAAAACAACTTATCCAATTCTAAAGCAAAGGAGAACAATCCAATAACTCAACAATTATGGACAAAGCAGCACAGGGATTTCCCACGGTGCAACCTCCGATTCTTAATTGAAAGTTAACTGATATGTGGAAAACATTTACTCCGTCATTTTTATAGATTCAATTTATTTTTACAAATTAATACCAGATTGCTATTTTGTAATACTTATGTTATGAAATTGCTCTTTCTGCGGCTCCGCTAGTGTAGTTATTCGTATGTAAATCGCACTGGTACTTATTCCATAGATACATGTAAGTGCGTTAAAAAACACAAAATAAAGAATCTCTTAAGTAAGTATCAGCCGAAAATTTAGATCTAAATTTTTAAGACAGAAGATGAACTCTTAGAGTTTGTAGAGCTTAGATAAACTATAATTTAAAACAATTTATATTATTCTCTTAATGATTAAAAATAAAGAATTCCTTTAAATATACTTATTATATTTCATTACTTTTATTATTTTATGATTAAGTCATAGCAATATAACTTTAACATAGCGTTATGAATCTATTAAGGTGAGTACCTAATTGTGGCGTCCTTTCCTAGAAACCTCAGTGACTCGCAGTCGTAACTTGGTAAGATTTCCAAGGTTGTACAAGAATAGTGTAGATGTGAGAATGTGGGAGCAACGATGTTTGTTGCTATTAAAACCTTGCTAAATATAACGCAGCCAATATTTTATTGTTTGGTCTCGTAGATATTAGCTGTCAATTTTACAGCATCTAGCGATAATATAATAAGATTTATTAGAACCCAATTTTAATAGTAAAAATCTTTGGATAATCTTCAAAAGTAATAGTAAAATTCTTTAATTTTGTTTTTATTATGTTATTTATATGTAACCATATCACTATTAATTACAAGTATTATTCTACTAAAACCATTTACTTGAATATAGCAACGGATAATATTTATTTAGCTGAAGATTAGTCTAAGAACAAGGTATCAGTTATGTCACCTTGTTAATATGGTTTCACTTTTAAGGATTAAACATTTAATTCCTAATAATCTTTATATAAAATAGGAGTACATATGGTATTTGCCTAAAAATAAAGTTGTAAAATAAAACAAAATATGAAACATAAATAAAATTGTAATAAATAAAGTAAATTAATTTAAAACATTAAGCAAACAAATCATCTACTCAACAAACAACATAATATGAATTAGAAGACAAAAATAATGTATAATATTTTAGAGGAATACAAAATGTTTATTAAGATACAGAAAATACAAAAGAAGTACATTTAAAGAACTAATATGCATAGAAATACGTACACAATTAAAATAAAGCACAATATGAGATACTTGTTTCAATATTCTTTAATAAAAATTATTTGACAGTTACAAGTTTAGACGATACATATTATCTCATATTAAGCCAAACAAATATAACTAAATAAAAATAATAATAAAAAATAATTAAACGAGAGAAAGTTCAAAAATAATAGTTAATAGCACTTTTCAGTCTGTATCAGTTCATTGAACTGGATGCATACTCCGAGGTAGAACAGAAGCGTCGCATCACATCCCGGGGTGTCGTACCAGATAGTGCATTTACAGTGTCAATTTTGCCATAACGCAAACTTGTAGCGCGCTTTGCAAACGCACTCCTGGCACGGACCCCGAGACGTACTCAAAACGTCGATATCGATAGTTCACGCGCGAATTGTACGTCACTACATTGTCTATGCACATTTTGCACTAAACTCAGTCTATATCACTTTAATTAAGGAACAATTATAGCATATTTTGAAGCGTTAATTAGTGTAAGTTAGTATGTTAGTGCCATACAGAGTACAGTGTAGGATGGCGGTCACGTAGCTGTTACCATTTGTATTGATTGAGTTTCTAAGCGTGTAAAGTAATTAATATTTTATGTGCGACAGACTGTCACATTAACTGATTGACACCAATCGTTTAGTATTCGTATTGTATGTAGCATTGGATTAAGTATGAATAGTAATGTTTCATACATGTGCGTTCGTTAAACGTGGTTAGATCGTTTTAATTATGTTATTATGACTAATAAATATTATAAATGAAAGCGCGTGCTAAAATTATGTTAAAGCTATATATCATGAAAAATATGAAACGCCAGCATGATTTGTTAGATGGTTGTTACACGAATCTTTAACGGCACACAAAATAGTTACTTATAGTTGTAGTATAAAGAATCACAATATTTAAATTTATTATTATGTATCCAATGTGTTACGTATTCATTGCTTATTAAAACGTCACATTACTAGCACATAACAGGGTAAGGTGGAATTCGTAGTAAATTTCCATTGAAGCTATGTTGTTGCATTATAATATACCTATTACTTTATTTAAATAAATAAAATGTATCAGATACGTACAAAAATATTCTATTTACTTTTAAATTTTATATACAATAAGATTTAAGTAAATGTTTATGTGAATAATATGTTCTATAATCCGTAGCATGACTCAAGTAGGAATGTCATTTTAACGTGACGTGTCTGGTTAGGTATAAAGGGTAGGTACCACTAATGATGTCGACACGTGTAGTCAATATCTACATATATTATTTACTTTGGAATAATGAAATATAATAATAAATAAACGTACTACTTCCGAGCTGACATATTTTATGAATCAAACATATCGAGGATTAACTATAATAAATTGTTTAATACTACTTCAATATTTATTTTTTAAATGTCTCTTGATCGTGTGAATCGCGAGTCGCGACGGCATTGTAAAGCCAACTACAGAGTATGGAGCATTAAAGTCAATTGTTTGTAATTACTGTGTTATTAGAGGCGGTTTTCGCTCGGTATACAAAGGTGCGCGCGCGCAAATAGGCCAGGCGGCCTTGCTTCAGACATAGCCCTCCATCCGTTCAGTTAGGCAATGAAATAAACCGAAACATATCGAACTTACGAACTTCTTTACATTGAATGGAAAGCGTTCAAACAATTGTAGCTGTTACACACGAATATATTAAAACAAGATATATGAGAAAGATTTGTACCTCTTGCTTCGGACTTTTATAATTACGCTAGACGTTTTGCTATTAAATATCTTGATATTGTCAAAAAGTTAATGAGGTCTTTACTTTTGACAGCAATATTTGTAACGGGCTAAAACGACGTTAAATTAATTAGATAAAGATAATACATTATTTGTATATGTTACTGTAAAAGCCCGTATCTTATGTTTACCTAGTAAAAAGTAGAAGATCTTTCAGACTTTGTACATGTTAGGTTTTACTGACGATGTTAAGTTTACTTATTATATTGGGATTTCTGGCTTTCAAATAAAAGAAAGACTTAACGAGAACGTCTTAGCCTTCTTGTTAGATCTCTTCTCAACCTACGTTATCCAAGTCGGGTCAATCACATAATCAAAGACATTAAAAGACACGCAAAAATTGAATTGATTATTATTAACGTGCGTGCTTTAAACGTGCTAAACAATTGACTGAGGCAAACAGAGCCTGCGGTGGGGGTGACATGGGGCGCGGGGAGCCACAAACTGCCCACGAGTACGAGACGCCGAACACATCTAAACGTGTCTATATTTCGACATTTACCGTATCTCTGAGGTAAAACCTAAAATTTACCAAGTAGTGGTGGTAAAAGTTCAAAATGAAAGAAGATCATAGAATATTTCGGGTTTTTACCGTTAGGAGTCGGTAAGTCTTATTTTATTATTAAAAAATCTTAGCATTTACCGTAGGTCGGTCTTTCACAGTAACATATATATCGATTGTATTAGTCTGTTAAGAAATATTATAACTATTAAAATAATAGGCAAAAACTAAAAGTAAATAAACGAAAATTTCAACTGCAAACCTTTCCGTTACGATATCTTGTGCATTCAAGTGTTTTAATATAGCATACGATATATCTACGTATAATTACAATGCACTATTTTCCGACAAGGTAATTTAAAGGCACGTGTACCTATATTACATACTGTGACATCAGCGTAATGGTAATTCCCCGAGATGCATCCGATACATATCTTTGAGTCATGAGCTCTTAATGTTCATTGAATCTAATATGTATGATAAATAAAAAAAAACATCTGTTCTATAATGGTTATATGTAATTTTATAAGTAGCTAGACATAACGATTTTAACATAGATGTAAAGTGGGTGATCTAGTCAGATCTTAAACCGCAGTACCGATCGCCCACGCTTGGCTCTCGCTGCACACTGACGTAAGTTGCATACGTCGGATTGCACATTAGCCACAGTAACTACTACAAAACCGTCATAATATAGCGATAGCGAATATTATTTAAACCGTAAAACAAATATTGCAATAATTACACTGAGTTAAAATAAACCAAAAAAGTGTATAGACAACATTTTTCTTATAAATTCTAAATAGATAAAAAATATATTACAACAGTGCATTTATCATAAGATAACTCGAAAGTGTAGCATAATCGAATTAAGCTGTAAGAAAGTAGGGCAAATAATCGTTAGCTCTCATGCGCCAGATAAGCTGCATTGTGCAATTGAGTATGGGACTCTACATAATAAATTATGTCGCTTGATTGCCATTCTACGCTATTAATTCGTCCTTGAATACATGGGCTGTATGGAACGGTTACCGGTTAGAATGTCATACATAGTTAATGCTATTCTCTGTTCAAAACGAAACGTCCGTTTACTTTTAAATACCTATTACATTGCCATTATAAAAACCCACTTCGTTTATTTTGTATTTATTATATTATTATGTATTTGCGTGTCAATTTATATCTTGCTTAAGTGATTTTATAAGAAAGACCAGTTAATTTAAGCCCATGTTACTTTTATTGGTTAGATACGCGAGCGGAGTGAGACGGTCGGAAGCACCACGGTCTAACGAACACTTTCCCTCTCAACGTCACATCCAGTTTCGACATACACTTTAGGCATTGAGAAGCATAATTAGAATATAATATGTATGTGAACAGATTTGTGTGTTAATCTGCAGTTGAAAAATTTTGTGCATTAAATGCCTTGCTGCAATTACATTAAGAAACTTAAAACCCCATTTCTTTTTTAATGGATTTTAGTGTGTGGTAGAAGTATATTGTTCTAAATCCAAACGAAGCATGGAAAGGTTTGAGCTGCGATCTACGTATTATTGTAGCGACTATCTTATGTTAAATGCCACAGTGTCAGCGTAGCTAACATTCCAAGTGCGACCTACACTTCGTCATATTTTATGCAAATACCTAGTCATGCGAAGCCTCTCTAGATGAGTAGTAAAACAGATGTTGAAAACATTTATAAAATTTGCATGCATGAAGCGGTTACGGACTCGCTGATGCGAGTGCAAAAGATACGAGTATGTGACGGTCACAATGCAATAGTGCACGTGCCTTGCCGGGTACTTATATACATAGGGGTTGCGAGTCTGGCTCGTGCCGAGGTCGTCTAATTATCTAGTTTAAAATAATCCCGCTGTAGGCGGAGACTCGCGTAACACTCAATTCCAACGTTCTAGAAGCGACACTAACACGACACTGGGCACTTCACTGGAGTCCGGGCGTGTACCGGCGGCGCGGGCGGGCACACCACTGCGACGCGTTCCACTTTTCCTTCCGGCGCGGCGTGCGAGCCGCGAGTTGGCAGCGGCACACCTTGCATAACCGACAGTTTCGCAAAGCGCTCGGTGCAGCGAGCGGCCCGGCTGGAAATACGCCACTACCGCCACCGCCGTCGTCAGCGTCCCACCTGTTGCGACTGTCACCCCACCGTTCTTCGACTGATTTCACGCATATCACTTTCGCCTGTGTGCGAGCTCGCTTTCATCCTCAGTAAATCAACCGAGTTGTGTAAATTTACGTAGAGAGTCTGCCGATAAATTGAACAGCAAACGTATCTCATACTGTCTACACAGGTGAAAGAAACGCACTCTACCTAATGCAACTTTCAGTAGGTCGCCGCATGCACTCTGCCTTCGTTTTGTCGTAATAAGGGATTAATATCCTAAGCGTTTGTCACCGGTCACGTTTGAATAATCATTTTTAAAGAATTATATGTTCAAATAAGAAGTATACATAATAGAGTAACGTGCCTTAACTGGATAACCGCACTAAGGCTCAATGTTCTCGGTTACAATAATGTCGCCGCGGGCCTCGAGCGCCACAAATAGATGCTCCATTTTGACGGCCGACCCACCGAGATAAGCGAAAACATTGCAGAAACATTTCTATTTTATATTTAGCATAAATCTATAACTATTTCATTTATTTATATGACTGTGAAAACTACGTTGACACGTATCGTAAACGTTGCTTTACGAATGTTAGTTTTCGTACAGTAATAGCTGTATCGTGAAAGATTCAAGTACTGTGAGTATTATATATGTATGAGTATCTATTTTGGACATCATTATGAGTTCGCAAGGTCCGTGTCACGAGTAACCCTAATATCGTTTTCACGAGAGTGAAGTGACCTCGCGCTGTCACCGGCCTGTTGGCTGAGCCGATAAAACAATATTTCAGTGGTTGGCTGGCGGTGGGTTTACGCTGTACTATGAATTCAAGGCCAGCTGACTCACGCGCCGAGATCATAGATCATGTAGCACGCATGTGCACGCTGCGTTTTGCATATCTATTCTAATTAAGATATAAACAATTCTAAAGTTTATATGAAGTTTATAAATTCATTCTTATTACTAAAAAGATAGATTTTAACAATATATTATGTACTTAGTATTGTACAGAAAAATCCATGACATTTACTTGCTTGCTTGCTTGCCCTCAAGTACCTACATATTTTAATAAAAAACATTTTTTGTTTCATATCCAGTATTAATTAACCAACATCATAAAAAAAGCTTAAGAATAAATGTTATTCACAAAAATGAAAGTATGTATGTTTTATAAGAAAGTAAAGAAGAAATTCGCATACTAAATTACTTTCTAAAATATAATTTGGAATAAGCTTTCTTCTTGCTTTTTTATAACGCGCCTAATATATTCCCATTATTGACAATTATTATAATTTACTTTAAAAAGTACAAGTGATAGGTTTTTTTAAAAACCTGTTTATCAGGTTTTCTATAAATTACTAATAAGCCTATTTATTTTATAGATAAAGCCTTCTCAATTTTGATCTTTTTTAATTTAAAAAAAAAATATAAAATTATAATATTACACGAAGCAAAAATGATAATATACACAAAGAAAATTATTTTATTTTTAATATATAGGCAACAGCAACAATCGTCTGAAAACAAGTTAATTTAAAAGTTAAAACTTTTAAGAGACAAAATACTTCTTTAAAGAGACAAATTAAAGTCGTATATATGTACCACCTCTGATATAGTAAACAATACAATTAAAGCGTTTATTTAACACGAAATGCTAAACCTTAGGTATTTATTGTGCCCGGCGAGTCGAGGGCAACACAAAGATGTATTTTAGGACTCCTGGGACGGTACTTTGTGCCATTTTAGCGGCTCAGCCGGTTAAATTTGAGACTTTGAAGTGGAAAATTTTCTGTCAGCCAGTACATACTCAACTAAGTATTGATAAATATAATCAATACATTTTTTACTCTCACGAAAATATCGGAAACGTGAAAATATTAATACTTTATGGTTATTTAAGTTCCATCACTAATCAATCAATCAATCAATCGCTCCATCATTTATAGTATTTTTTATTATGACATAACGTGATGTTCAACGTAATTTCCATAAAATTTGTTATAATGTAGACTTAAGTTCTTATTATTATTAATTATGTAATAAAGTATGTACTTTAACAAAGCTGAGTTTAAATTATATTGTTATATAAATAATGAAGCCTAATTAAAAGAGCATCCAGTTGAATTAGAATAAGTGGGACGCTTGATAATTGCATGCCTATTGATGCACTATTGCCAATATCAACGACTTCCTGCATTTGTGAGGGGCGCGAGACGCGGGCGCGGGGCAGGGGAGCTGGCAGAGCGCCCAAGGACGCACCTAGGCGACCTAGGACTTGCGGTCAGGGTCATTATAGATTAAGTCAATAGTTTTTTAATGCTTTATTACGTTTATATAGCTTTTAGACTAAGAAAGCGTTACACAATTTTTTAATCCTGAAAGAAAAATGTATATTTATTTTGATATACAAAATAAGAGACTTGAGATTAGGTTACTTGTTAGATCTTAGGACAAACGTGAGGTAACGAAAGGAACGGCGCGGGCTAGCCCCATTGCCGAGGCGAGGTACGTACTCGAAAAGCGGAGGCCTGTCGCCATTCATTACATTCCACAGGTGGGTTGGCAAAGATCTTAAACATCTCGTTACGACATCGTTCTGCAATATTGAAATGCAATGTGCAATTTTAATTATTAAACATTGCAATCAAACTTTCTACGGATTTGCGAAAATGTTACAAAAACAGGTAATGACATCGCGTGTCTCGTCGAGGCGTATCGTGAATTACAATGGCCGGGGCGATCACCGACGTTACGAAATGATTTAGAAAGTCGAGCCACGGTCAATGGTCTCACCAGGGAAAGTTTCGTACGCGTTTGCTGCCTTAAATGCGTGCGTTTCGCAATAAGATGCACGCTCGTACGAGTTTCGAGTGTGAGATGAAAGTGATAATGTTAGCGTACATGGTATTGTGACCTTTAGAAAAGAAATTCGAGAGGCATACATAAGAAACATCTTAAAGGAACATGTCGCTTTCTACAGATGAAGCTCTACATTGAACTCATAAAATCAATTATTTTTCAAAAGATCAAACAAAAATATATTTTAGAATTAATGTGCCATAATTTGTAGAGCGGTGTTACAAAAGCAACATAGGTTTATCAAAACACGCGGTTGGCAATGTGGTTAATGTCAATTAGTACAGTCATGAATAACAGTTTAAAAAATATTAATCTGGACAACTAATCAATAGTCGGAAAGGGAAGAGGGTGGGCGGTAAACGGATTTGCGTGGGCCGATATGCAACATACCCGGGACCTGGAGGTCCGGGTGCACCTGCGCGTTTCGCTCGTGAGTTATTGCATCCCCCCCCCCCCCGAGCCCGTCGCCCTCCCCCCTGCGCTTTTGCCCCGCCCGCTCCCACCGACGACCTTCGGAGTTGCATCCCTGGCCAACCGCCAGGTGCACCATACCTCTTACAAATTTCATAACATCTTAAATTATACCAACAAACCATTGCATTCATGTAATAATACCAGACACGTGCCATGTAATAAATTGTTATATAATATATCATTTTAAATTTTCAAGTGTTAATGAAATTATATTTCCTAAGTACTCCCTATATCAGCGAGGAGCTATTAAAATTAATCAGATAATGTTGAAAGGTTGTTATCAAAGGGGTCGGGCGAGGCAGGCCGCGCGGGGCGGGACGTGTCGAGGCTGCAGTTTACGACAGATACTGATCTAGATCTCCGCCCTTATATTGTTGTTGTGGTAAAACTTATCACCAAATTTTACTCTAATGTACCTAAATACAATACCTTAGGCACTCACTATGACTCAAGGAATTATTACATCACTGATATTAATTTCTAATTCGCACCTAGGTACTCTCAGCACCTGTGGGTAACATATATTACGACTGGTTTAATGCAACAGCACGGTAGCCGCGGAATGTGAATGGTGAAAGTAGTCTCGTCCGCTACTGAGAAAAAGAGTTTTCCACGCGGTTTCACCTCGCGCAACAGGTGCGATCGCGGCCGTAAGTATACATTGTAGACATTGGGATGTCTGTATATTATGATACAAAAACAATAAAAAATAATATCACGTTTAATAGGTAACAGGGTGATAATATAAAGGCAGAGTGCACGGGGGCGTTAACGTTGCATCGCACGGCGTAATACGCGCGCACTATCGGAGGCGCGGTAGGCGACTGTGAGCTGCACCGAAATAACTGCTCAGTGCAGCCCGGCCGCTCGATGCAACCCCCCCTCCCCCTCCCTTCCAGGTCACGGCTGCAGGTCGTCATGGCGATGGAGTTTTGAGCCTGTATCGATCCAGCTGTTGCTTTAGGTCCCGGATGTCCTTGAACTTCAGACCTTTCGTATTGTTAAAGCTTCCTATATTTGTAAATTTTATTTTTCAATATCACAATATTTTATAATAATTTTTATAATGAAAAAGTTCAGTTAAGAAGTAAATAAGTTCCTTTAGATTTTCTTAAGTACCGTTTTTTTCCGTTTGCTACCAAAAGTAAACTGATTTTAATAAAAAAGGAAATCAAAGATTAAATACAATTTCATAGCACAATAACTCAAAAATGTTATTTGTAATACCATTTTTATACACTTAGAGTGTGTAAGCGCGTTTAAAAAAGCGTACTAAAATTGAAAATCTCAACAATAAATTCCTATATATTACTGTAAATTAGTATTATATGAATGATTAAATTTTACCTACAATTATAATTTACCTTACGCCATACCTGAAATATTACTATTACTATATAATTATTCCTCTGGTAATCCAAAGGAGTAATTATATAAGAAAAGCTACATACTTGCAAATTTGCAATATGCTGCATATTATGTAGGTACTTTACAAAATCAAATGTATGTTTTATTATCTAAAATACATATTTTTGTTATTTAAGGTCCGTTTAAATTACAAGTCTGGCTTTTTATTCGAAGAAAAAATAATTCTAATGCACACATTTGAGTGAGCTAATAATGGTTATTATTTATTAATTTTAATTTAACATTGAAATAGGTACGATAGAAGAATAAAACATGTCTCTTTCTCGAACATCCTTTATGTGCTAATATTATAAATTTCGTCATGAATTCTGTATGACTTTATTTTATTTATTATTTTTATCATAGACAGTTAAAATTACGATTTATATATCTATTTTGAGAGGAAATTTATTGATCTTTGATAAGTAGTAGACGTTATATCAAACCATTGACTCAACCAAAATAAAGATACATATCTCTTAAAGAGATAAGTTATCCTTTATCAACAATGTTATTTTATTTTGTTTAGCACATATTTTATGGTACATAAATAAATAAATAATAAATAAATAGTATCATCATAGATAGTAGATATAAATTATATTTATATCATAAAATATCAACTTTTAACCTTCATTCAGCCAAGAAACTACAATATCACATAAAACAACATAGATAGAGTTAGTGCACGTGTTAATTTTCGTATGTCGTTTATTCTCTTAACGTTTTATATTCACTTTAATTTTGGTATATATAAAAAGTATACGATTTCCAATAGAATGTATGATGTACTAAAGTGTAGATTTAGAAACTTCCATGAAACTTATTCTCTTTAACTTGATATTTAATTTAGTATGAAAAATACATTTTTATTATTTGTGTTTTTTAAATACGTATTTTCGTACATTTACTTTAATATATTTTGATGCACTATTTCTAAATACCGAGCTGCCCTTGTATATATTTGTTGATGCAAGGGATGTGCCAGAGACAGTTGGCAGATAAGTCTTGGCTGTGCTTCTCCGAGCCCCCGGCCAAAGTTATTTAGACTCTAAGGCGCCAAAACTTTATCATTTTGAATTTCCTATGTTCATTGTTTTAAGAGATTAAAATATTTACTAAGTCTCTCCCGTGACCATGATTGCTGTAAAGCAATCGAAACGTCGGGAACCAAAAATCAAAATAAATCCGCGAAAAAATCCGAAAAGATAGTTTTATTTAAATATTTACTAAGAATTATAAAAAGGAGGCTGTATGTATATACATAAATAACTATATTGACATTTATTGGATAAATTTAAAAATATCGTACGATTTCTTCTTAAAACTTTGTTGAATTAATACTCTATGTAGAGGATAATTTTGTCAACATATAAAAAATATTAGAAAATGTTAAGGAACTGGTAATTTTTTTTATAAATAAAAAAACAAATAAGTGCCTATTACCTTCTTATAGAAGGTTTTTTCTTATAGAACCTTTTAAAGCATTTGTAAATGTCCTACTCTTAGTAAGTTAAAGTAGTAAATGGTCTGCTCGTAGTTATAGCAATTACCTGTTTATACCTAACTTTTGATTTATGTCTAAATTTATAAACACTTTAATTTATAACTGTTTGGTGTTTTCTGTACAACTTTAAGATTCACCTTAATAAAGACACACCAATTATTTTTGCTTACAATATCTTAGATGCTTATTCTACAGGTACTTATAGCTGGTAGCGTATTGTCGTCACTACCGTGTGACATCATTCACGTTGAAGATAAAACCACAATAATAATAGATGCCAGTTAAATGACAATCCATTAAATGTCATGTTTCAACATATTCTTATACTAAAATAATTTCCATACGCTGAACTGTGGTTTATTATTACGTAAGATTTTATATTGTAGCCTTTAATGTTACGCAATTAGTGCGTATACCTTATAATCACTAGAGTGCATATCAAAATAAGAACATCTAAACTATTTTTTTAAATCTTAGATATTTACTTGATTATACTACATAGGCATTAAATAAAACAAAACATATGAGATTATCGAGTTCAAAGTAGAATTGTTATAATCGTTTCTTAGAAATTATTAGTTATCAAGAAAAAAGGACGAATGATGGATAAAATTGATAAGGCAGACTTATTTATTGCACAATATTAAGTTAAAGTGTTGTGGTAGCCAATTGGTAATGCGTTCGCTCGGAAAACCAAGTGAAGCGGATTTAAATTCGGGTCTCGCACCTCTGATATTATCATGTGCGAATCATTTCTAACATAATCACCATTTGCCTCACGGTGAAGTAAAACATCATAAGGAAATCTGCATGTCTAAGAGAGTCTAGCAAGTTTTCGAAAGATATATGAAGTCTGCCAATCTGCACTTAGCCAGCGTGGCGGACTATAGTCTATAGCCTGATCCCCCTCGTTTTGAAGGTAGGCCCGAGCCAAGCAGTGGGACGTTAAATTTTTTTGAGTACATTAAGTTAAACAACCCAACATAATTGTAATCAAACTGTACTGTACTGTAATATTGCACAAGTTATTCTCCAATACAAAATAAATGTTCCTAAACCCTTCTTTTTAAAATATTTTAATTTATTATTAATTTCAACTAAATAAAACACTGTACTAATACTAATTCTACATCATCAATACATTAATAATGTACTGACGATGTAAAATTGTACATTATGACTTAGTCAATAGAAAAACTATGTGACTAACACTATTAATGGCTTAAATTGTAAGGATTAGGATGTAAGCTTTGTATATAGTAATTATTCCAATCTCCTAACCGTTCCTACCGGAACTTAACAATAGCGGCACTGGCTGGTCAGCTGGTCATGTGTGGAAGCGGACGTCGATCAATGCAATCTCAACGCGTCATATGTATATGTATTTTTAACCCTCGACGCAAAAAGAAGTGAATTATAAGTTTGACGTGTGTTTGCAGGCTATCAGCTCTTTACTAAACGATAAAAGGATATGAACAACTTCCACATCTGATCTAATCGATTCGAAACTAACGAAAATATCGTGTTTAGGCTCATTGAAATGGCGTCAATGAATAGGTTATCGTGTTAGGGTTTTTCTAAACTTTTAATCATACATTTTTAAACCGACTCATGAGCTATGACCTATTACTCATGCCGTGCTAGTTAATAATTTTAATGTACAATAAATACATAATAAATTGAACACAAAACATCTTACTTTAATCGTTTAAAAGCTAATAATGACAATTTCTGATACTAATGCGATGTACTTAATTTGTAATTATGAAACGATATTCAAAGATACATTAAATTGACGTTGCACGTTGAGGTTACGTTTGTGTTTGTTGAAGGTATATAACTAGCGGCTCATCCTCGCTTAGCTCCGGTTCGCCTCTAGGAAAACAAAAACAAACCTATCCCACGGGAACCGTACATTTTTCCGCGATCAAAAGTAACCTATATGATTAGGATCTAAAATCATGAATAATTGTAATTATAAAGATTGCTATAGTTATACAATTTGAACAAATTTAAATTATCTATATATACATAAAATGCTTTGTCCTGACTGACTGACTGATCGATCAACGCACAGCCTAAACCGCTGATCGTAGAAACGTGAAATTTAGAGGACATATTCCTCATACAATGTAGGCATCCGCTAAGAAAGGATTTTTCGAAATTCACCCCTTAAGGGGCTAAAATAGGGGATGATAGTTTGTATGAAATTCTGTAATTGATGCACGGAATACGGTATTTACCTTTAAAATGAAAACTAAAATAATATAAATATCATTTTTTTTTCGAAATTCATCCCTTAAAAGGGTCAAAGGGGGTTGTACTGTTTATATGAGGAAAAAAATGTTTATGATCGGAATTACTTGATATTTGGTATTTATGCTCTTCAATAAATTAAATAAGCATATAATATTTAGAACTAGACAGAACATCCATCAATGTGGTATATTAGTGGTTGGTTTTTTTAGTGTAGACTAAATTAAGTGAATCAAGAGTTTAGGAAGACTACATATAAATTCAATAGAAATTAAAACTGAACAAATTTTTCAGTCCACGCGAGCGTAGCCGAGGGCAAAAAGCTACAGCAGAAGAAGAATAGTACTACACATAAGAATGGCGTATATAAATATATAGCTTATAAAGAAGGAGAAGGAGAGAGACTATAAGCTTTAGGTGTACATAGCATTGGGTCTTTAAAAATAACGTAGATGTTTGCCTGTTAGTATGTTAGTTAAAAACCCATATTAGCCGAGTCACATGATTCTAAAGTCGTAAACATTGTATGCGATTGTATCATTGTACTGTCTTCCTCTTTGGAAAAATGGAGTAGAAAAATGTGCAAAAAATATAGGCAGTGGAGCTTGCTAAATACCTAAAGTGTAAATTTATTTACAGAATATACGCTTAACATCTTTTAAGATACTGAATATTTTGATTTACGATCGCTAAAATTAAATTTGTTTTCCATTTATCTTTAAGAAATAATAAAACTTACACGAACATATTTTTGCAAGTAATAAAGTATCTATTGCGAAAAAGTTTATTTTTTTCGTAGTTTGATCGCGAGCGAAGCCGCGGGTTCTGCTAGTATTACTATATAAATAATACTTTTTAACCGTATTTTAGTCTCTATCATCTTTATACTCAGATCTTAAAAAAGCAGAAAGTAAGTATGTATCTTTGGTGAACCTTAAGGGTTCACTTACGTGACATACTTTTACATCCATTAGATATAAAACTCGGCCTCGTCAATAATTATGTGAAAGCTATGGACAAAGATAGCAGTGGATATTCATACCTGAAATATACCTAAAAGACAAATTTCCTATATACAAAGCAAAAGTTAAAAAGGGAATTTGTTGGTCCACAAATATAGGAACTAATGAAGGATATGAACTTTGGACAAAAACTGAATGATTATGAAAAAATCGCCTGGAAACGTTTTGTTAATGTTGTCCAAAATCTTTAGGAAACCATAGAGCAGAATATTACAAAGATTTAATGATGAACTTATAATGTCGTGCAAAGCTTTGAGGTATAACATGTCTTTGAAAATACATTTCCTGGACTCTCATTTGGATTTGTTTCCCGAGAATTTGGGTGCAGTCAGTCATGAACAAGGCGAGAGATTTCATCAAGACATTTCCTTAATGGAGAAACGTTATCAAGGGAAATGGAGACCAGGAATGTTAGCTGATTACTGCTAGTGATTTAAAAGGGATCTATTAGAAGACAAATACTCACGAAAATCGTAACAATGTATTGTACAGTAAATAATATTTGTGTAAGTGTAGATGATTTTTTGCATTTTTCATGAAAATATATGTTTTGATATCACAAAGAAATTGGACGTGTTAATTTTTTTTTTTATTTACGTATTACTGTTAGGTGTCTAGTGTATTTGAAATTTGATATAAGTTTTCGTGTTACGAAAAAAAAAATGAATTTTGTAGATCAGTATAATCGAATACCATATTGGTTTAAAAGAAAGATACAGTGCAAAACATATTCAGTTATCATCATCATCTTTTTAAGTTAGTACAATTTTGAGCAATAGATAAGACAACAGATGATTGTGATAGGATTAATTAAACAAGTACAGACCATATTCAAAACAATTAAAATGTCCTTCATACGCCCTGAGTCTTGAACTTATCATCGGATCTTTATTTTTAAAGTTAAGATCATAAAAACGTTGTTTTATTATATCTTATTTGAATTTCGTTAACTAATAAACAAAACGAAATTGACATACAAAATTACTTTAGAGAATAGTATTGAGTGTTTTGAAAGAAAATGCACGCAACTTCAATTTTAGTAAATACTAAATAGTAAGTATGTTTCAATATAAAAAAAATTAAAGAGTATGTGTATGAATGTGTACATGCGTAAGAAGTAAAACTTCTATAGGTTGTCGTTACTCTTTATGAAATTCAATTTATGTTTTAAATAATTAGGATAGGTGAGATACTAAAAAAAAAAAAATTAAATAACGCATATTAGGCATATTACAATCATATTTTTATAAAATATCATTTTAGGAAAGAATATAATATTATATAGCATATGTTAGACAATATCAACGGTTACCATGGCAACAAACATTCGCCTCGTACACTTACAATATTATATAGGTATCATTTGTCAGTCAATAACAACGGTTACCATGGCAACAAACGTACCTACATTTTTTCGTAACGCATTCACCCCCCTAGTCAAGCGTGCGTAAAGAAGTTTTACTTCATAATAATCAAGGTAATATAACTAGCTGCAGTGAATAATGTGAACATAAAACTAGTAATTTATCGAGTGATATTGTGAAGCTCTAAACCAACAATAGATATAATAGCGCGTATGCACATAACGTGCCTGCATAGCTATGGAAATTAATCGCAAGGACGATGATACATCTCGTTGAAATGCATAACATATTGTAGAGTAAAAACTGCGTTATGAAACGAGATACTGAGTAAGCAACAAGTGATAATAATATAAGGCATTGATCAAAATGTATATTTCCGTATGATAGAAATCAATGAACCGTACGTAACCTTGGAAAATTAATAATAACTTTATCTCGTTATTAATAAGTAACCTTTAGGGAGGTATACAAAAGTCAAAAATCTATGAGAGGAAAATCTTTCTTTACTTTAAAATTTTCTCAATTTCTTAGTATTGAATGTAGATCACGACATGTGTATCGACGACGGACGATCAATGTCTCAACATGTACCATTTATAACCGGTTTGAATTAATCAAATATCCACTGTAATTACTACAGTCATTCTCACTAGTCATAGTAATACATAATGTAGCTCTTATTTTTTGTTTGTTTATAATAACGTATACCCATATTAAAATAGAAATGCATATTTTTTCCAAGGTATCGGGATTAAAATATTTATTAAAAAATGAGGATGTTTAATAAGTCTTGTTACACAAACAAATGATTCCTTTCGCTTCGCTCAATCATGGGTAGCTTTTAACAACAGAATAATATTATTAACCGCCTTCAAAAAAACGAGGTTAACAATTCGACACGTATGTATAATATTATGGGAACTGCAAAATATTCACATAAGATAATCTACTAGGGCTTCCAGACAAATACACCACATTTTATAGGTATACGTATATATGTTTGTCCACGCATTTCTCTAAAACTAGTAATCGGATCGTGATCATACTTTATTTTATTTATTATTTTTATGGAATAGTACTTAGGTAAAGATTTCGTCAAAATCAGTTTAGTATTTTTTATGATATGGACTTAAGCGTGTAAGTAAAACTGAAATGGTTTTTGTAATAACTACTTATTACAAAAACTATTACAGTTTTAACAAAAAATTACGAAATAAAAAGGAAATTTAAAAAAAATTTGGACCTCCCTTCCACGAAACGTTAGGGTTGCGAAAACTTTAAAGATTTTTAAAAAACGTCCCAAAGGACGCATTTATACTTTTTAATTCCTTCTGATTGCTACATTATTATTTATTCTTAAAGTAGATATATGTACTGATACATGTATAGCTACCATCCTTAATTGATTATATATTATACTTATTGTCTTAGTACTTACCTAATTTATATATTTTATATACGTATATAAAATATCATATGTATGTATATATGTATGTATCATTTTTATTATTCTTAACTCTGTTATTTGTTCACACTCTTCCACTTCAAACTGTTATTTCCTACACCTACAAGTTGCCTGGAAAAAATCGCTGTTCCAGTGATAAGGCCGCCTCTGGAGCATTTTCCTACTACTGTATTGTCCTTTTTTTTATTTCTTCCTCTTATGTGTGCGCAATAAAGAGTTTTTAATATTATTGTTATAATTAAACCGACTTTAAAAACAAACTCAACAGGAGTTTTCATTTACTATAGATACCTAATCGAATATTTTCGAAGTCTGTGCCAGCCGACAATGTATTAAGATAGAAGATGATTAAGATATGAATATCTAATAGGCAAGTATGGCAAGGTATGAACTCTAACTACATCTATACATAATATAATAAAATTCTGAGTCGAATCTGTACATTAAATATTTATTAAAAAATCTTATTAACATAGTCATTATGATCGATACAGAGACCGAATCTATAGTTTTTAGATTTTTTGTCTGTCTGTCTTTTACGGACGTATAACGAAAAACCCACTGGACACATTTTGATGAAATTTGGTATAATGAAAGTTGGTTATTCGGGTCAACATATAAGATATTTTTTATTGCGGAAAAATATCTCATTTCTGAGAAATCTATACTAAACGTTAAAATGTACATAACTAGGCACGCACGTTATAGTTAAAATACTATATATCAATTTGTGATGTATTTATACGTATCGAAATAGATTTGCTTTGCTTTGCATCGGCTGGCACTGACTTCGAAAATTACCGACTTCGTATCTTTAGTAAATGAAAACCCCCGTTCAGTTTTTTTACGTTTTCGTTTTTTTTTTTTTTAAATAAATAAAATGGTATGTTTACTATGTTTATACTATTGATTTCCGATATTTGACACTATTGCAAGCGCCTTGAACCTCTAGCACAAGAAAAAGTAGCCAGTGGCCGGTGCCATTCTGCGGGCAGAAAACTGTCTGTATACCTATACTCGTACCTTATAAAAAATTACGTCCGTTCCCATCGCAGCTTTACAGAAAAACAAACCGATATATATGTTTATAATATTAATAAGAATTTAATAACTTCGACACTGTTTTATGTTGACACCGTTACTTTATATTAGGGAATTTACATTTTTAATATATTTAACGATGCACTCCAGGTGGTTTTATTGCTATTTAAGTGCTCAAGTTTAAATAATACCGACACGTCATTTACCACAAATTAATGTTAAAAGTTCTTATTTTTAATGGTCAAAACACAAAGTTTTCCGTATAAAAGCTTTCTCCATCGTAAATATCCTAAAATATTAGGTACCTTTCTAACTTTTTAAGTAATTAAGGAAGATGAGCGAGTTAATTGAATAACACTCATTATTTCAACGATATATAAGCAATTGTAGGATTTGTATCCTCTAATTTTAAATGAATATTTAATGAATAATAAAGGTACTAAAAAGTAGGACCAATTTCACAAAAAATATTATAAATTACGCCACTTTCTGACAACATTTCGTTTCGGATACTCTCACTCGTTTTTACCCAAAATAATTTATGCAGTGTCTGAAAGTAAGATTTAAATTACCTTTGCCATGTTGAGTATCGCGCGTGCAATATTTTCTCGTTACCTCAAGAGTTTATTTAGACGCATATTATTTAGTGAAAAAAATCCTAAAATATAATCTAGAGAAGTAATACTCTATTTCTTTTGTACTACTAAATGTTGTAGGTTTGACTATTTTCTGTCTAAAGCTTATAGTTATACATATAGTTTAATATAAAAGGTCTAATTATTATCGATTTAGTATCGAGTTTTAGGCTGCTACTACTTCATGCCCATCATTAATATCTTCGTATCCTGCAGGAACGATTAGAAGCATGAAAATTAGAAAAGTACTATGTTACCCAGCTCAAAATTTTATATATAGAAATCTATGCAAAAAAGATTGATTCATTACTCCAATATTGCGTAAAAATAAACTAAAAAGAAGTTGACGAAGGAATATAGTATTATTATATGAGAAGAACTCAAATTAAAAATAACTCCCTCTTTCCCAAACCGGCAGACTACTTAGCATACCATCCTTTAACTTGGTATCTGCTTTTAAACAATGCGTGTTAGAAGGTGAACCTCACGCCGTACTTTTATATCTAGACCTAGATGGATATATTTAATAGAATATAGGCACAATAGGTATAGTTATAAGCAGTGATTTAATCCCTCCCGGACAAATTCTAAGAAATCCGTGCGAATTTCCGAGAATTCAATTGTTATCTAGCACACCGGTGTGCTCGCGGTCCGCGAGGAGTTAAAAGGATTTATTGAATTTAATTACTAAAAAATTTTATATGTAGGTACCTAATTGAAATAAATACATGTAGTTACTTTATTTAGATAATTGTGTCCTTAATAAGTTTAGTAATTTACTTTAGAAAAAAAGGAGATATCGTAGTAACCAACGTTAATTTACCAGAAAAAGCCGACTGAATATGGCTTCTGAACTTTAGCATCTCAATGTAAGAAGGTATTTAGGTGAAAGTTGCTTCGGATTTCTCGTTACAACGTCAGAATGCATGTATGTATTCATCTAGATTAGATGTATATAAATATGTACTAAAGTTTTAATAGTATGGGTTGAATTTTGATGACAATTTTCCATGAGTTATCACTTGAGTAATCTTATAGCTTAAAAGCTCTATACATATTAAATTGTTATAGTTTATTTTATAGAAATTTTATAAAAATAAAACAGTTTACATAGACAAAATTAATTTACCATATTATTTTATATTTATGACTAGCGACTTGCCACAAGTGCGTCCCTAGGTACGTTTTAAATACATATGAATAGTTATTGCGAGTGTACCTTAGGAAAAAGATTTATGCTATTGCTGATTTTTCTGTAGGCCTTTTTAAGACTTTCCTGTAGTAAAAGATATTCTAATTGTTGACTCAAGTAATAAGTTATCACTACACAAAATTTAGTTACAATTGGCTCAGTACTTTTTGCGTGAAACGCGCAAACACAAACAAAAATTTATTAGCTATTGTTTTAGGGTCTACATTCTGTACACAATATCACAATACAGATTTCGCTAAGTTAATATTTTATTATATTTATAGTTATCTTAATGTCCTAGGCGCGTGTGGCCAACTCATTAATATGTATTTAAAATTGTTTGCTTGATCTATATTATTCACGTTATACTCAGCTTTGTATGTTTGTCTTGATCTTGTAATTAAATTGCTTAATCTGAATAGAAATTTAGAAAAGTTCAATTTGTATCAATTTCAGTAGTAGCCGGGAAGGTTGCGAAAAAACTTTTACCATAAGGATTCTTTTGTGGTCTTATAGAAAATGCTTAAGAATAAACGGCTCAACCGATTGAGATGAAAATTAGTATGGAGATAGTTTAAAACCCTGGGAACGACATAGAATAGTTTTTACCCCAGAAATCATCCCTTAAGGGGGTGAAAAGGGGGCAGGAAGTTTCTATGGAGAATAAAATATTTTTCAAGTAAGGGATATAAAACTCAGCATACCTATGATTATATATTATAGTCTATCTATTCCATAATAACCGTTGAGACGTACCTTCGTAGTTAATTATGCGATATACCCTCTATATTCCAGGAAACTAAAAGAAAATTTAATAAAACGTAAGTTTTTCAAATCTCAATATGAAGAGACATTATGTGTTATATACTTAAAGAAATTTTCTTTTTGATAATCTCACGCGGTAGAAGCTACTAGATCCATAAAAAGGGAAAAATGTTTGCCTTAGTAAATTCAAGTAAGGGACGGAACCTACTTTTGTACACATCTGAACATCAAGCAAAAGCGATGCCAACAGTTATCAACTTTCTCTCGAGTAAAATACGAGATATGTAGATGAGTAGGTATGCATAATATTAAATAACTTTTATATGGTAAGCTTAGTTTACTAATAATTAAACAAATAATTGAGCATGTATAAGTAAATTTTAAAATATATAAGTTGTATCTAGGGTAATTGCTGGAAGTAAACTTCCTGTGTAATAATGATTTCTGCATGAAAATTCAGCCAATTTATATGAAGGTTAATACGATTATATTTCATCCCAAAAACCTCAATTCAGTATTTACTATAGTATTCAGTAATAATTTTTACATTAAAGTAAACAAAAACAACATTTTGATCATCTTTCACAAATAATTACAACAAACGTATTGGAAAAAAAACAATAAGAACAGGTTACTTTCTAGGCACAAATATGTATACATTTTATTCGTTACTAAGAACTACTTTTATAACCATTTAATCATATACAATTTTACCTTTACTTAAAATAGAATAATAATTCTATACTGCAACAACCAACCATAACTCATTTATAAAATTAATAATAACATTATCTTCATTTTCCACTGCAGAATTTTTTCTTGAATCTTCATATTCACATGTATCTTTCTACTTTCGAAAGCTTGAAACGTTCGTAGTGCTCGATGAGTGGGAGAACTAGGGAACAACTGAGATACCACCAGCTGTGTTCACTCACCAGAAACCCCGAGAGAGCACAGCGTGGCACCCGGTCGTTCAATAGCCCGTGGTTCTTCATCTTGTCTTCTTCTTCTAGAATCTTCTATTAGAAAAGGAACTTTCATTTCCGGTGATTCCGATGTAAATGTTCGAATTGTCTGCATTGATGTCAAGTTAATTTATAAAATAATTAATATATTTCATTCTTAGAGTGGATTTTTTCACCTCTACCTATTATTTTAAAAAATATTAATTATTAAAATCAATTCACAAATGGTGCCGAATTAAGAGAATCTTACCTTTAAAGTCCGTCAAAAAGAGCTCTACATATTTAATTATTTTAAACATACAATATTAATTAAATTCTACAAAAAAGGTATAATTTCATTTTGTTTGACTTAGAAGAATAAAGCTATTAAAAACAACTATGTTGAGCTAAGTTATAACATAGAAATATAACTTTAAGAAAAAGTAATGAAATATTCATAGGAAAAAATATATTTTTAAAAAATATACTGGTACAGTGTAGTAGTGAACATATAAAAAGTAAATATCAACAACCTTCACAAAAAATAACATCACATCGATGTCTTGTGTAGAGGATGTAAGAATGTTTCAACTATAACTATAATCAAAAAAACTTATTGATTAACATAAAATAATATTTGCTAATTTATCTATATAAAATATCAAAATCTTATGTGTGTGTATCATGTATATATATATATATATATATACATATATATATATATATATATACATACATATATATATATATATACACACACACACATATATATATATATATATATATATATATATATATATATACATGATTTTCATTCACGTTTTAGGTGTTTTGATATTTTTATTTCCCAAACAAGAAGGTTAAGAAAAAAAACCGAAAAATAGTTTTATTATTACTACATATTTCGAAAAATAAGAAAGTATTAATAAAATATTATAGTTAAGATACTTAACAGCGTCATCTATCGCTAGTCCCGCACACTAAATAGGCTTTTAAAACTCACGAGAGCCACCTGTACAGTTGCGCTTACATCAAGTTAAATTAGCCGCTGTGTTTAAGAAAAATAAACAATAGATGGCACTAGTATCAATAAAGAAGTCTTAATACAATATTATATAAAAGAACTGTACTATAGCCTAATTTTAAAATTATTCTTATATACAACATTTCGAGGTATATTGGGAAGTAATATAAAGTTTATATACCATAAATTTTTATTATTCAGCATGATGAATTTTCCTCTTTACAACTTCATATAAAGCGCTTATCGAGTTATCAATAAATGAATAAAATAGAAGCAAATTCTTAATTAAATTACAATGTTTTTATTATGTTCAGTAAAGGTCAAATTGATTGTATGACTATTGCTAAACATAATTTCATTTATAAAAGTAAGAATTTGTGTAAGTGGACCTTAGTTTAAGTCACTGATTACACCTGTAAATTGGTAAAAACTAAAAAGTAAACACAATATGACAATAAATATTAAATACTTGTAATGTGTGGGTTAAATATTCTACAATTGATGACTATTGGCAATGCATTAATTAACTTGTATTATAATAATTTACTATTATGAAATGAATACGAGTAGATGAAATTATTTAAAATTAGTAGAATAAGTAAATTTATAAAATTAAATTATATTTGTTATTTATACATAAATAAAAAAAAACAAAATTATTTATATAAATATAAATAATTTTGTTTTTTTTATAAATTTGGTACTGGTAACCCTACAAGTGACATTAACGTTAAGATAATTTCATTGGGTGGGTTGGGGGAGGAGCCACGTGCCAACCTTGGCCTTGACAGCTCGAGTGCGCTTGTCACTTAGCCCGTTTGACGCTGTGCATCACTTCACACTTGCCTATTTACGTAATGCTTGAACTCGAATCTTCCAAATTTTCTCTTATATTTTTCTAATTTGTGATTTGATCCATACTTTATATCTTTGTAATAATTTTACTGTACTCATAATATGAACTTGGTTTATTGATAAGTGTAAGTACCTAAATAAAGTATTTGCCTCAAATTACTAATAAATATATAATAATGATTAGTACATTACATTGTATTATTTATACTCCTTCTTTAATATCAACGGCGGGATGCAGGTGATCTCTTAAAATTTCACTTTAATATTTTAGTAGTAATCTATTTAATACTTGTCCTAATGACTTTGATACCGTCATCATAGGGTAATGAAACTTTAAAAGCACATGGGACGTAGGCTACTAATAAGACCGTAAAGTCGCCTGCTACCAGACACCCTCTTAGCAATAGCTTTCTCCAACTAAATCGATATACATATAATTATTATTAAATAATAAATAATAAAAAGATCTACTTTAACTGGATACGCTTTTAAAATATGAAGATTTAAAATCATAACTCCGATTGTAACTATATTTATCCGGTCAGGTGGTAAGTCTTAAGAACGATACAATAGCGAATAAGTATAATAGCACGCTTTTTACTGCCTAATGAGCCTTAATGACATCCCGTACTTAATGAAAATGGCCCTCGTCTTTTTTAGTTGCGGCAATAAAGAGCCTGAACCATCCCTTGTGTTATCCATAATATTGTTTACCAAAAGAAAAAAGTGTTTAAATAATTAAACTTACTTGTAATTCTCATCCAGGAATAAATTGGTCGTGGGTAGTGCCTGAAAAAGAAATAAAAATATTAAATTGGACTGGTTTTATCTAAGCACCTATTAGTTTCATTTCCTAAATTCTAAATGAAAGAAACTAAAAAATGGTTTATAATATAAATAATAATATTAATATATAATAGGTACATATATATTTTTAAAGCAAATTTCGTACTCTATCAATAGGATTGTGTAAATTGTAGAGTGAACTAAATGAGGGCTATCGATTCTGGTGACATCAGTTGGCGCTACTGGCACTTGGTAAGGAGCTATCGCTGTCATTGAAAAAGTATTTGTTAGTGCGGCAGGGCCCATAAATTTAATATAATAATTGTTAGCACGGAACAAGTTTATCAGGATTTTGCTTTAAATAATTAATATATACTCGTAATAACTAAATAGATAAAATATTGAGTTTTTCTTAGCTCTTCTAACAGAGCAATAACATTTGTTGAGCCGTACCACGTCTGACATAATTAATCAGGAATGGCAGAATATTCACAATAATTATAAATAATTAGTGAAAATCAACGATACAAAGCTCACAAACAGTAAACATTTAGTGCCATTAGACATATCTCTATCATTAAACCTCACTCCACACTAGCGCCTCTCATGGTGAATTCAAGCGGGATATTCTCATTACGTTAATATTAACTTGCAGTTTGCATGCATTCCAGCATTTTTGCAACATAAAGATGTCTTCTTATCTTAGTTGCATCTAGTCTATTATATTTATGACATTTGTGTGCGTGAGATAGGGAAGTTTACGTGATGAGAGAGGTGTTGAAGCTTATTATAGGTATTGAGTTTTTATTCCACTTTGCTACTATTTGCATAATATTTAAACTTTGCTCCTAATGCATGCATAAATATCATTGAAGCCTTCAATGATTTTATAAACTTTAAATCCGGCATAAGCAAAGACAATGAATAGATATGATAAATTTTATAGGAAAACTAGCGACTCACCCTCGCTTCGCTCGGGTTCGTCCCTACCTTGCATTAAATCACGATTGATCAGTTTTCGACCGGAGAGGAAAAATGATTAAATTACTAAAATGGCTATTAAAAAATAAGGGTTGATCGTAGAAGGGTGAAAATTGAGGATTGTATGTATTTTTGTATGTTGTATCATAAAAAAATAGAAATTAAAAATTTTGTCTAAAAAATTAAATAAAAAATTTAGGGGTGGACTACCCCTAACATTTAGGGGGATGAAAAATAGATGTTGGCCGATTCTCATAGATACCGGATAAGCACAAAAAATTTCATCAAAATCGGTCAAGCCGTTTCGGAGGAGTATGGCAACGAAAACTGTGACACGAGAATTTTATATATTAGAAGATGTAAAAAAAAAAAACAATATTTTTCTATTACCTTCTTGTATATGCCTCAAATTAGGCGGTAAAATAATTTGAATCAAACTGAAAAGTTTAGTTTTTGATACTTTATAAAAATTTTATCCATAGTTAAACCAGTGTTTGTGTTATACCAGTGCCGAAGGGTGAAATTTTAGCAGAGGTAAACCGTTCCAAAAAAAAAACAGACAAAAACATTGATATACAATTTTTAGATATCAATGCAAAAAAAAAGAAATGTAATTGTGAAAATATTTTTTTTCTTTATAAAAATAATAAAACCTCATAAAATATTAATAACGCCATCTATGAAAAATCATTACGCATCACTTAATAAGTGAAAGTACGGAAAATGTGGCCTTGACGAAGGTAATTTATCCCATATCCTTTTCAGCTGTCCTAATCTTCTTCATCCTCTGTATGACATTCTTCCTTTTAAAATCCCTCGTCCCATGAATGTTAATTGTTTGTTCATGTTGGTATACAGTCCCTTATGTAGTTTTTTAACCGACTTCCAAAAGGAGGAAGTTATCAATTCGATTGGTATTTTTTTATGTATGTACATCGATTACTCTGAGATTTATGATCCGATTTACGTGATTCTTCTTTTGTTTGATGCGGAATAGTTGCCATTTGGTCCCATAAAAATTTAACATAGTTTGGCCCAGTAGTTATTTTATGAAAAAAAAAATATGAAAATTTTTGTTTACGTGGACGTAATTTAATGTATGTTCGCGGATTGCTTCGTCGTTCATGAACCGATTTTAATGATTCTTTTTTTGTTTGAAAGGAGATATCTTAAGGGTGGTACCATAATAAGGAAACCAGGATCTGATGATGGCATCTTAGAGAAATCGAGGGGATCCTTCAAAAATCGTAGTGGCGACTAGTGCGCTTGTTAATTTTTTTTCATTAAGTATTTTAAAGCACTACTATTTAATGAAGGTCTGGAGTCGATCTGATGATGAAACCGAAAGACAGTCGAGGAAACTCCTCAAAGATTTAAAGCAATTACCTGGTGTTTGGGCTTGATTAATTTGTATTGATGAGAACTTTACACCTAGCTGGATTGTGAGTGTCATTAGGGGTCTGAATGAATCTTACAAATTGCCTGCTTATTACGTCTACACCAAAAATATAGATACCTAATCATTATGTAAATATATTAAGTGTAAAATATCTAATTCATTTATACTAACATCTGTTTCATGTGTATCTATTTTGTATATATATATACTTTATTGTGACGTCTTGTTTGTTGTAGGTCCAGATTTTACAATAAATTCCGCTTATATCAAAAAGTTTTCAGTCCTCAGTGCGAATATCTCTTTTTAAATCAACCAATTCTCAATCTCTACCGTGTCTCCTCCATTTTACACAACATTGGCGAAGTAAATTGTGCCCAAATGGCACGCCTCTATGCCACAGAACAAAGAACATTAAAAGTACGGTTTTTTTTTATGTTTGGTTTAAATAGATATAACCCGGAAGTCACTTTCGTCTGTACAGGAAAAACTCAAAATGAAGTTTTACATAAATATTCTAGTGTAAAAAACATACTTTCACTACTATAGGTGTACCTATCAGTGGCGAAGGTTCCATACAAGACGATACCCATCGTCTTACTTTTTAGAAATCCAATAATCCGTCATTATTAAAAATTATTTTTTGAATTAACATAATTAATAAATAAAATTCAATTTATTATTACTACGTCAATTTCTGAAAATAATATAATACAAAAAATCATAAGCAACGCAAAATACTTTTTTGCGTTCTAAATTGCTAACTTTGGCAGTGGTAGCCCAGTGGTAACGCGCTCACTTGGGAAACCGAGTGAAGCGGGTTCAAATCCCGGGTCTAGCACCTCTGATATTTTCATGTGCGAATTATTTCTAACATGATTACCACTTGCCTTACGGTGAAGGAAAACATCGTGAGGAAACCTGCATGTCTGAGAGAACCTAGCAAATTTTCGAAAGACATGTGAAGTCAGCCAACCCGCATTTGGCCAGCGTAGTGGACTATGGCCTGATTCCCCTCGTATTGAAGGGAGGCCCGTGCCCAGCAGTGGAACGTTGAAAAAGGGCTGAATACAAATTGCTAACGCGTTTCTTCATGAAAATGCGACGATAAGGCGTTATATTTTAGATTACCACGTTCATACTAAATTGTATTTCATTCATACTTTTGGATTGAACATTGTCACATGGCGTCATTCATTTTTAGGATTTTACGCATGCGCACTAATCAAAACTTTGTTGCTCGAAAATCTGCTTCTGAACGTCTTATTCTACTCGTGTTTGGTCAGAAATTACAAAACGTCACTAATTGACCAATGACAAGCGAGGCGCGCAATGTCCTTATTACAACGAAATAATATAAATGAATATGGCGAATTGTTATTAAGAAGTGCATTGCTTATGATATTTTTTGTTTTATTGAGTTTTAACTTGATTTTAGCATAATATAGACATTTTGTTCTGTATTTGTTTGTGGAATGTGTGTGTTTCACATATTTGTTAATTTCGGTGAGTTCTTATTAGCCATTATGGTATTAATTTGCATACTCTTGACTTAAGTTTTCTAAACTAAGTTGTTTATTAAATAAAAAGTATGTCGTCAAGATACTCATTTGGTTGAAATATGATTTAATTATTACATGAAATTAATTACCTAAATATTTTATTAATTTGGATGTGCTTAATTAGAAAAATATTTAGTTATCCATTTTTATTATTCTCTGGTTCTATTTAAGTTTAGAGTGAATTTTAGTATGTTGAAGTTATTTTAAATACGTTATAGTCATTAACAATATAATTTGACGAATTAAGCTAAATACTAAATAGGTTATTCAGACATTATAATTAATAAAACCTGCGCTTCTTATTTTTCGAGTATCTACTTATTTCATAATTTTCATTCAATTTGGCTTGATAAATAAAACACAATCTATATTAATATTATAAATGTGAAAGTTTGTGAGTATGGATGTTTGTTACTCTTTCACACCAAAACGGCTGAACGGATCTGGATGAAATTTGGCACAGAGATAGATTATAGTCTGGCATAACACATAAGCTACTTTTTATTCCGGAAAAATGTATGGTTAGTGTGGGATAGGTTTGTTTCTTATATTCCTAGAGAGGAACCCGAGTGAAGCGAGGGTGAGCCGCTAGTAAATAATACATCAATCTCATCAGTAAGACGAAGTAGTTCAAAGAGATGAAAATAGATGGCGGTATTTATGTTAAACAATATATTGATTGGATATGTTTATGTAAAATTAACAAATAAAAAAAGTATATTTAAATCCCAAAAAATATAGGTAATATACTTTTGACAAAAAAATACGTACTTTCAATGTTACTTATGTAGTCATGTTAGTCAGTAGGTATACAAGTATGTAATATTATGTTTTATTTCGTAACCAAAAAAGTACCGCGATCTTATAATCACTTTAACAGCAATTTTTCCACGAGTATGGTAAAATATTCATGGATTAATTTAAATATGTTGCAGAAGTATTTTCATAGCTACTAAAAGCGCAAAAACACAAAATTTCAGGACAATCTTAGCAGACTGAAATTGTTTATATTTCAAATCTGTTTTAAAAACGTAGCATATATTTTTATCTATATTTGAAACTAAAATTTCAATATTTTAATACATATTTTTTACAAGGCTTCCTGTGATTCACCGGGAAGGTAATAAACATGACATCTACTTATGAAACAATGGTTCTATGATTTATTATGTATAATAATATTTTATGCTGTAGGTAGTCTAAGTATTGAATGAATTACTATCCATATATCTATCATGTATAGGTAGCATATCGATTATTCATACGGAATATAATTTTAAATATTGTGCATTTAACACGGTAAACATGTACCTACCTATGTTATCTACAAATAAATAAATTATAGGATTTCCTAACTGACTGATTCATTAGCCCCGAAATAAGCCATTGGACCTAGATGCTCAAATTTTGTCAATATATTTCTATGGCCACACAAATAACCACAAAGGCTGAAAATAGATTATATCTATATTATGGTGAGCAATAAAATATGTATAAATCAATATCGTAGTACTTATATTAAGCGTTTATTTATTTCAAATAGAAATGGTATCTGTGATCTCGGCAGCTTTAGTTATATTTAAATGAATAAAAATCTAAAAGGATTTCATAAGAGTGGTTGGTCGAAAATGTTTTCAATTACAAGAGACATTAGCCCAAAAGGCGTGATTTGGAATTGCATATAAAACAAAATTAAAAGTGACACAATCGTTATGAAGACCTAAATCGTAAATGTTCAATGCTGTGATGCAAGATATGATAATTATGCATGCATCTATAAAGTTACTATGTGTCAACTTTGACAGAGCAATTTGTTTTGGCAGAAACGTAAAAGGTCATAAGTATAAATAGTAATAATAATGGTACCTACTCGTATTTATTAGAATTTCTTTTGCGGTTAGGTTTTTATGAATGTGCCTAAATGACTCACTATTAATTTTTGACTGAGAAAAACGTGGTCTAAGCTCACCTTTAGAAGTCGAAATATAAAGCCCATAGAATCAAATCGGAACCCAATTACCTACTAATCCTATCTACGCTCTATCCACCCCCGTCTGTCCTTTTAACTTTAAAGAGCTATACAGTAACAGGGAGTCAGGATAGTTACAGAATATTTGGTATTATCATAATGCTTATGTATTCATTTTTGCGAATTTATAATGCTATGACTGATTTAGGAAAAATAATAATTAAAGGTAAAAAGGTAAAAATTAAGGAAAAATCCCATATAAAAATTGCGTTAAGGTTTTTTTCACTCTTGCAAAAAATACTACAAGCGTCAAACTTAATGTGATAATCGTCAAAGATTTAAAGTATAAAAACAGACTTCGTAAAAAATAACTTACTGCCAGCCGATACAAATCAAAGTACATCGACTTCGAAAATATCTGATTAGGTATCTATAGTAAATGAAAACTATTAATCAGTTATTTTTTACTTTTTACTTTACGTGTTTTTTTTAAGTCGGTTTTAATTTTGTTTTTAAAGTTTTTATTTTTCCATTTTTAGTCTATACATAGTACATAGTAGAAAAATAAATTGAAAGTAATTTAAAAATTTAGTACGTGAAAAATCTATTTAGTCCATTCCTATTTTCTACACTTAGGATGGATTTATTTTTCAAATTTAAATTGGACCAACTTTGAGGAATGTAAATCGAATAAAAAAAGAATCATCGAAATCGAACTACACTATTAAAAGTCATGCGGGGTCAAACATAAAAAAAACCTATACGTGTCGAATTATGAACCTCCTCCTTTTTTTCGTCGGTTAAAAAAAAATAAGAAAAAGTGACGAATAATGAAGAACATAGGTATTATGAACTATGATGGTATGGAATATGTACTCAATGCGCAAATGGTAACTAATGTTGCGCAAGAGTACTATTAATTCGATTCGATTCAATCGAGTCACCGTTCTCGACTTATTTTATAAGCAAACTGACATCCAGGCGGAAAAAATCACCAAAACGTAATTTGATAAACCCTAATTAAAAACTGTTACAATGATATTAAGTATACGTATAAATAAAATAATGTTCAATTAATAATTAAATTATTTTTTGTTAGAAATTTATGAGTAGATAAACATAATTAAATATCATCCTTATTGGAAACCTTGTTTTGAATTTTCAGGAAATGCTAAAAATAGATGGCTAGGGCTTTTGCGTCATCTGCCCACGCTAGGGGGTTGGGGTGGCAGGATGCGGGCGCATGCGCTTCCTGCCACGTGAATATCAAAGGGCAGGCCCGGGCGAGCTGGATCCTAGGCTAAAGCTAAATTGATTTACCCCACTCAAGCACTGGTATTTACTGTCAGAAATCAATATTTATGAAAATGTAGGGTAATTACTACTTTATAGTACCGATTTTGAAGGATTTTGAAATCTATACATATAATAAAACTGTAGAGGTCGAATGTCTGTACATAGAAAAAAAATGCTAAAAACCGAGTCAGGGGGATGTAAGAAGAGAAATAGAACAAATCCAGATTTTTTTCAATTTTTTTGTTTCTCTGACTCTTTGTATGAACTAATCTCCGAAACTGTTGAACCGATTTAAATGAAATTTTGTATGGTGGTACTTTATATCCCCGGTCAACATCTTAGATACTTTTCATCCCGGAAAATTTAAGAGTTCCGGTGGGATAGTTAAAAAACTTTAGTAACTTATACAGCTCAGTACACAAAAACTACTGATTGGAATTTAATGAAACTTTACAATAATATAGTTCATACATCAGAATAACAAATAGGCTACTTTTTATCCCGGAAAAATGTACGGTTCCCGTAGGATAAATTTGTTTTTGTTTACCTAGAGGCGAACCCGAGCAAAGCGAGGGTGAGCCGCTAGTATATATATATATATATATATATATATATATATATATATATACACACACACACACATATATACACACACTTTTGAACGTAGATTAATCAAAATTAGAGCCAAGTAAATTTTTGTAATTGCGTAAATTCTTTACTATGTTAAAACTCCCTATACTAAACGTGCAAAAGAAATGAGTATATGCATGAACACAAAATTTATACACTGAAAAAATTGCACCCTCCTTTAGGTAATCGCGTCAAATATTGTTTTGGACGGTAACCTGTAATCCCCATACCACGCCATTCATTCTTGTCTAACGTTATTTAATATCGCCAGAATTTGTTAATGGAAAATGTGTCTCGTGTTTTTTTGGGGTTACAATATAGTGATTCTTTGAGTATAATACCACTTTAATAATGTTATTTACGTTTACATTTTATTTATTACTTATTTATTTACATCTGACCTCTTATATTTATTTAAGAACCCAATTTAATAATAAATTGTTTAAAATTTTATATTAATACTAGCAGCACACCCTCGCTTGGCCCGGGTTCTTCACTAGGTACGTTTTAACAGTAAGTATGGAATAGATAAATTACAAATATGTACATACATAGGTATGATGAGTTGTTGTGGGTTGTATTATTACGTGTATTCCCGTGGGAATGAGATAATAAAAAAAAAGTAGCCTATGTCACTCTCCAGCCCTCCAACTATCTCCACATGTGAAAGAAGGACAAAATAACAAACACACTTTCACATGGATTATATTAAAAGTACTCGTATAGATATTAGTGTGTCAATTTCTTAAAATAGGAACATCCCAGTCATTATAAACTCTCAAAAATGACAATTTTGTAAAAAATCAACAATTTTGAGATAGCCAATCTTTAAAAAATAAGGGGGTTGTCGGGCAATCGCAAATCGGGCAAGAAAATATAAAAATCTATAGTGCCTAAAGCAATATTATAATAAAGAATTGTTAAATAAATACACAATATATCAACTTTGTTTTAGATTTGATTAAATAAGTTCGAACGAGTTCTAGACAAAAGCCAAATTTTGTTATTTTTCTGTTCTACATACAATATATGTAGGGTACATCACAAATTGATGTTATTTTCTTTAAACAATTAGGCAAATAAGCTAATTATTAATTCATATCTAAGTAAACTGTTCATTTTTGTTTACCTTGGGTTATTTGGGTATTGACTCCAAACATATATGTTTGATAAGGTTTTAATATACATACAGGTCACAGATACCTATAGTAATAAAACACTCAGGTATCTTACCTATTTCTTTTTAGATTTGTTTATTATTTAGAGTGTGTATAACTGCAATTTATGTTACTTTAATGCAAATTATTATGACTAAAAACCTAGAAACATTAAAGTACTGATAACGTTTTACGAAATGACTATATTTAAATCAGAAATTATAAAGTACGCCCCTCTTAGTATACACTAAAAATGAACTTCTAAATAATAGTCAGACTGATCAAGCAGTCTTCCGGAAATCAGTAAAAATACCTATGTATATATAACTATATAGCGTCATGTTCTAAAACTAACATGTACATGTTAAAGTAATTTCTTATATTGTACAGTAAGTGTTAATATATAATAATGTTCATTGTTTCCTTAAACCATGTAGGTACTGTAATGTATGATGTACGTCTACTTTTTATGACTTCATTAAGTCAAGGCAAGTTACAATATGGTAGGCTTAGTAATTACTCGATGACGAGTTATTAAACTTTGGTTATTTGCCGTTTCTACGTCAGGAAGTTTGTTAAACAATCTGAAGATTAAACCATATGAGAACTAGGTATCGAAAGAAACATTGTGCATTGACAATTAGTGTGATTTTAAATTAATTTAACAAAGAAGGAATGAGTTTAACAAGTAGAAACTGTAACGGAATTACTTACTAGTTTTTTTTTTTTTTTTTATTAAAATAATAATATGTAATATTTACATGTGAATATGTCTGTACGTTTGTAATTACTTCTTCACGATCAAATGGCTGGACGGATTTGGATGAAACAGAGTATAAGTAATAGTTTGACAAAAAAGTTTGCGACCTGGATAGAGTAATGACTGACATTTTTAAATTGAATTTGTGAATAATTGAAAATATTGTTTAATCTGTAAGGGAATATATAGTACATTGTTACGTAAGATAATTTAAGAGTATTGTTGCATACATATATAGAGATCTTTTGCACATCATAGTTTATACTTCACGTATACGACTCTAAACTCTAATTTGATCAATCTAGTACCTATTTGACGAATGTCTACGCAACCCTAGTATGCTCTATGCATTTATTGAGTATCTTACTATCTACTTATCTATCTTTTCTAATATTTATTTGTTAATGTGTTCTGCCTTGCGGAAGCAACAAAAGCGCGATGAATTATTTAATAATAACATAATATGAAATTTCTCATCTACGGAAATTGAATATTTCGTGAAGTATTAGTAGTTATTTAATATTTTAACATAAAAAAAACTGAACAGCACGAGGCGTGTACCCTTACACTAAGCAAGAAGGTCGCTAGTTACCTATAAATAAAGTTAATAATAAATACCTAGAATTGTCCATAATATGTAAACTCTATCATGTAGTCTTTACAGATTTAAAATGATTTTTTTTGAGGTAAGTTCGAACAATTTATTTTAATACCAATTTTATTGTTTAGAAATTAACCTTGTAATATACTCGTTATTAGCAAAATGTAAAAAAGCACTGTGCAATTATCGTATGACGGACCACTTATTAACCACTCCAGATATAAATAGCGAACTGAGATACGAAACAAAGGCGTACATTGGAATTACCTAGGGAGGTTAGGCTAATCTATGCATATAATAGAACAGTAACTTAGCAAAAACGATGTGCGCGTTTCACGCAAAAAGTACTGAACCTATTTTAACTTTATTTTGTGTAGTAATAATTTATCAGCCGGGTGAACATTTAGGACACCTTTTACTACAGGAAAATCTTTCATTTCCACGTTAATAACTGGTTCTATTGAGTCGTCCTTAGAAATTTATATGGCTGACACTGGCTAAACCTTAAAAGATACATCAAAACAATGTACTAGAAAATTGTACATCTTAATAAGGTCTATAGAAAAATCTGCAATAGCATAAGTCTTCTTTTTGAACTTACCTAGGGAAGCACCCGAGCGAAGCGATTGTAAGTCACTAGTGAAAAATAAAATAGAAATGATAAGAAAATGTTTTTTGCATTAATGTTTGAAAAATTGATATATGTATAATACGAGTACATATTCGATAGCCGCCTACATCCAAAAATTCTATGTACCTACTTAATTATTATTATTCTGAGATAAATCTAGAGGTGATTTAAAAGTTTCGTTCTAAAGATTAAGGATATTTTTTAGTTTTTTATAAATTAAAATAATTTCTGCTTACAAAGTAAGCTTTATTAGGTAATACTTAAAAATGTCATTATTGATGTAGGTAGGTACCTAATAAATCTATGTATATCGAAAAAAAAACTACTTAAGTTCGCGATAATTACTCAAAATTAAGATTTTATTATCTCTGCGATAGGTTGTAAAATAAAAAAAAATGTCAGACGACGTTTAATTGATAAGCCACGATCCATCTCAACAAAGGGACTGGCATCTGACAAATGCACACAAAAGGTCAAATTCCCGCCTGCCATTACGACTCCATAAAACGTTCTGTTTAAAAATTGCCAGCAAACGTGCAGACGAGTAAAACAGAAATAAATAAGCAGGCGCTGAGCTGTTGCTAGGCGCGTTCAAGGTCTCCCTCCCCTCCGCGCATGTGCAAGCTGCACTCGCCGCGACCGCCGCCCGTATAGCCTTAGCTTAGGACCTGACTATAACAACGCTTGTACGTACAAATTGTCGATAAATGATACTTGCCACTTGCTGCACTGGCTTTAGTGATTGAGAGATATCATTTTTAATGTTAATTTGTTGTTTGTTTTGTCACGAGTGAACTTGCGGAATGAATTAATAATAAATTATAATACAATGTTTTGAAAAAATCTTATCAGATTCTTATTAGATGACTATTGTATATAAATATGTTATTATTTTTAGTTACCTTGATATTTATAAAGTTTGCAAATCAGAAGCCATTTGCTTTATTATCAAATAAAACGTCCATAAACGTGTACATATTTAAAGGTAACATTGTAACGTTAAAACGTTGCCAGCTCTCGTGCTATGTCACACTACGTAACGAATATGAATACGCGACACGTGCAAACTTAAGGGTTCATGTCTGTGTGCGCGATGGCTGATTAATAACTGGGGATATTCTTGGTTTTGTATGGATTTGCGCAAAATTTTCAAACTGTTATACCGAGATGAATAAAACGTGTTTCTATGATAAACAGGATTTTGTATCGGTCAACAAGTCAATTTGGGGCGGGAGCGTGGTGTAATTAATGACGTTTCGACGTATTCTTATATTATGTAATAACTTATTTCGTCTTACATTATGTATTTCTATGCCTCATAAAGATAGATTTATGTGATTAATAATTTACGTATTGGAACTTTAAATAGTTATATTTAAAAATAACAGTAAATAGTACCTAATACATATGTAATAAAATATATTCAATACTATTTTGGTAAAATGTATTATATGTACATTTAGATCGATTGTAAAATTTTAAATATTTATCTTCACATATTTACATAAAATGCACACAGTTACACAAAAATAATCGTATCTATATAGGGCACTCTCTTTGATTTTTCATTTTACCATATATATTGGATTTGGAGGATGTTAAGATATTAAAACAAAAAATTGTCTTATTAATAATAATAACTTCAATTCTACTTTTATTAAAATTATTAATTTTCAGTGATTATTAAAATTTTCATGTAATATAATACATGTCTATTTAAATGTAATTTAATTATAACCAGGTAATTGTTTTTTAAACCAAGTACATTCTTTAAAGTTTTATTACCAGGTGGTCTATATAAATATTAAGAAATATTCAACGACACGTGTAAATGCAACACATTTTATTTTAAAACTTGTTCAAATAAAAGTGATTCGCAAAATCACCATTGTAAATTAATTTAAATAAATTCATACAATGACATGGAAATGAAATTTATATCACTCATATAAATATTTGAATATTCATATATTACACATGCTGCCGACACCGTGATATAATCATTAAACCCGCCACCTAGTAAGATACCAGCATAAGTCTGTAATAGAATAATTAAAAGAAAAATCCTAAGAGTCAATATAAAAATGCTTTATGATCAATATGCCATAGGGTAAAGAAAATAACCTTTGAAATGTCAAGCGTTATTGGTACGACCTTGTACCTAGTCACCTACTTACTTATTTACTACCCTCGGGCAATTGCTCGCCCCTGCGTTCGGTATGAAAATTGGGGAAGCAAATTAAATTGTTACAGTTAAATATTGTCGCATTTTACATGAATGAACATAAACGAAAGGATAAGCGTGAATGACTTATGAGAAAATCACTTACTCGTTGTATGAGAAGTACCAACTAGTTATAGAAGGAGTCGTTAATTAAAATTGATTTAAAATATATATTTACAATTTTATACTAACATATAATTAGCGTATAACCTAAATTGCCCGGTTTAGAAGCAAATTTTTTTTTAGAAGTTTACTTTTCAAGAAAGATTTTTGAATATTTATCTAAGGGCGTAACTTTGTATACGAGGAGGACAAATTTCGTCATTTTTTAATTTAGAAATTTTTATCAAGCTTCCGTATAATTTGCCGATGGGTAACCTACACTCTATAGTTTCGCTGCTCGTAATTTAATAAAAAAATAAATAAAACGTTAATAGTTACTAATTATTAATAGCTTGTAGCGTTTTAATACTTCCTCGTGTTTAAGTAGATAAATAATAGTTATCGTTATTAGGATATTTGTTTTAACTGATATTGCACGTTTTGTCTCTACACATATTTTAATATGTTTATTTTGATCTATATTTTGTACTAAAATTATATATTTTGGTATCGGTCGGTACGTCGCAATGCTAGCAATATTTTTCTACACAATATGTTGGAATAGTCCACAGACAACCACGTCTGAATTTCCACTTGTCAAGAGTCATACAAGCTGTCGATGCGGCGTTAGAAACATTTTAGTTTTTCTTCGTAATTCCTCTGTATTCAATTATCAAAAGATGCTTAAGTATAATACGTAATCATTAGGTAACGCTATTTGCAAGTCACTTATACATACATGAAGTAACTTAAACGAATATTAAAATTATAATATACATAGTTATAATTGTAAATATTATTTATTTTCTTAATGCATATAATTTTTTAAATGTAAAGTAATCCATAAGAATTAAGAAACACCTTGTGACCGTGGGTTATGAGTTATGACTAATGCTGAACTTGTAAATAAACATAAACGAGAAGCCATATTACCCGCCATGTTGGTGACGATACGTCAACGTGACGCGGCCGTCAGCTGATATTGTTGATAGCGCTATTGCACAAGTCCATACAGTCACGGTCATACTAACTCGTTTTATTATTTTCCACAATGGCTGTATCTACACGTATAAACAAAAGAAATATATCATACCATAGAACATATTCCATAAACTAGAGCCAAATAGTGTTCTAATTTACAACTTTATATACGTAATATACGTTCGATCCAGTTTTAGATCGGATAAAGAACAATAGGTTTCACACACAGAAGTTTTGTTATTGAATTGTTACATTTCATTTGTCGCAAACTCTTTATATTTTTAGACTCTATTTTACAGAAATGTATTTTTTTATCGTAATGAATAGTAAAAAACTTTAAGTGATGTATTCTAATTTATTGTATAGTCAGGAATAAGGCAAAAATAAGGGAGTTTCGGAATTAAAAACCAAACTTCTAACATTATAAAGGAAATCATGACTGTATCGTATAAAACTGAGTATAATTATTTTGTTGGGTGATTGATATTCAGGCATCGCGGGTCTGGGTTCAAGGTGATATCTGTGGGCGGCACTGGGCGAAAATTGTGGCGATATTCTTTAAATACGTCTTATATAAATTATAATCACAGCACGTATTTCATCTAAATACTTAAGTTATTATAATTTACGATTTTTTATATTGTTATTACGTGAAAGCCTAAAATATTTTCTCGTTTCAAATATGGATTGCTGCTTATTAAAATTACCCTCTAATGTGGTTCATGACAAAATATTATGAAAAGGAATTGATTTTTAGTATGTATAATAATATTTTAAATGTACGTAGTTCTTTTTTTTCAATTACATTTAGTAAGTGTATTAAAAATGTGTTATTTCATTTTATACAATGAGTTATTTCCGTTTTATATTAAAACTAACATATACAATAATGTCATATTATAAAAAGTCAACTCTAGTTATGTCTACCATTGTCATTATTGAGATTTATTCTAATCACATACTTTACTACCTACTATACCCCACCAGATGTAAACAATTGGCAATATATACTTGAAAAAAATTAAGTACACACGTTTTATATCAAATCATGTAAGTCAAAACTGAAAGTGCTCATTTCAAACAGCCTACTAAAGCTAGTCGGTTAGGATCACCCGATTGCCTTGAACTTGTGTGTTCGACATTTTTTGCAAGCTCTACAACAGGATACGACGCGTTGTATCAAGTCTTTTGGCCCTTATTCTTGATGCCCTTGATGGGCCTTAGAACATTTTGGCAGCCATTTTGAAAGCGAAACTCGAAATAGTTTTCTTGACATTCCGCCATCTTCCAGGCTTTTTGTTCCAGCTTTGTTGCTGGAATGCACGTATTTTTTTTCTTTTACTAGACACGAATGATTGTGTCTTCATCAAAATATCTTTTAGATACCTATTTTAAGTTATGAATACGTGAGAATAATATTTCATTCATTTGCATACGGATGTCTCGTTATTTGCAAAACAATATGAAATAGATAAGAACAGCAATTCATAAACTGACCGCCACGAATGCAAATAGTTGCCTATCTTAGACTAAGCTATATGTTATGTCTAAAACAAATATGGCTACTTTAACGAACAAATTGAACGCTTTCGACCATTTTACTCTAGTTCGCATCTTAAAACTGTCGAACATCATACCATTTAAAATATAAATTTTCTTTAACAATAGATAATCTTATATATTTTGGAAAACATTTATAGACCAAGAAAATACAGAAATAGATCGCCATACCGAACTTACCTACCTACAATAATGAAACGAATAAGCAAAACGGCAATGGTAGCGGATTTGGAACGAGTTGATCAAAATAAAACCAAAAAGTACAGGCTATGCTTACCGGTAGTTTTCTTGTGTTCAATCAGGTATTGCATAACTTCAACCGGGTCTCGCACCAAATGCACATGGTGTTCACCGGCATGATACCGTCACGATGTACGATCGCCACTTTGCACATGTTGCGCGTCACCTGGAAGGACCAGAGGGGTTTTTAAGGATGAAGTTAATATTTGTAATTCGGAGTGATTGGGGAGTTTCGCGATGCGGTGTGCAGAATGGTCGTCGAGGTACTGACGGTACGCGTCGCCGGCCGCTCCTGCATTGCGGCGCGCAGTCGCACTCGCTCGCGCATGACCTTGGCATTGAACTTGGCAATGGGCCGGCGCGGGCCGCGGGGCAGGGCGTGGGCGCGGGGCCCGCCCGCCTGATGCACCGGCAGCTGCACCGCCCCTCCCGCCGTCCTTCCGCCTTAACCAACCCTTCCCATTTTAAATTTAGTGCCACGGTGCGATTTAGAATTATTAATGAAAGTTAACCAAGGTATAACCTAAATTGCTTCAAGTTGGATAAAAAGGTTGTTGAATGTTTTGATACATTATTGTATTATGTTAATAAGTAAACCTTTGTACATTCAAGCATAAATCTACATATCAGATCGAAAAAAATCGAACTGATCGATTGTATGATCTGGTTTTAGATACGGTGCATAATATTTACAATGTCCGAATAAATTATGTAAATAGTCAAATGAGAATTATATTAATCTTACTACATATTTCGTAATTCAAAAATATAATACGGTACAAAAGCTAAGAAAACAAAAATATTTCAAACATTGTCCTCTCTAATTGTTTTATTGAATCAAAATATATCGATTACTAAAGTATGAAAAGCTATAAATTATGAGATATAGGGCAATTCGAGACGGACTCATACGACTATATCGGATATCTCCATTGAGTTACAAAGTACCGGCGAGGCGTCTTCCTACGCCGTAGAGCAGGCGTCAGGGATCGATGTGAACGCGCCTGCGCTGCTCGCCACAAAGCCTTCCTGGGCACTACCGAGCCTCACTAGTCGTTACATTACCCTTCCATTTCATTATCAAGTTGATGTGAATATGTAATGGTATATTCTAAAACAATTGTACTACCTGTTTAATTTTTGCCTTTCTGTAAAATATACGTAATAAATTTTAATTAAATCAAATAAATTTAGAAGCAAATCAAGAATATAATATGTGTATGTATATACTTCTAAATTAATTCAATGTATACCATAGATTAATTAATTATTAAAATATGTTATTGATCAGTAACTGATCATTAAAATATCAAAAGAAAAAGATTTGTTTGTTACTTTTATAGCTGATAAACTTTTAAACTACTGCACTGTTTGCAATAATTCTTTCACCATTGGAAAGCTAAAAAATCAAAAAATAATTACGTTTTAAGCCTTAAAGATCTACCAGGGTCGTGCGTCACTAGTTAAAAAAAAATTACTATAATGCAATGTGAAGTGAGATTGAAAAAACACAGCATTTTTGGAATGAAAGTTTTGCTAGTAATTGTATGATTTGTATAAAAACAAAGTAAAAAAAACTGTCTAAGTATATTAAGTATAAATTACCTAATTTCTCAGACCTAGTCCAACTTTACACTTGTTATGTAAATCAAAGAGCCTCTCCTCCACATGCTTTTGTTTACCACAGCCATTCTATGTTTCATTTTATAGCTTTAATAACCTAACTTTAAAAATAGCTTATTTTCATGCAATATGTTTGCTAAATATAAGCCCTCAAAAATAACAGACAAGCAGAAAACTATGCTAATTTTTAAAAGAGCAACAAAAATAACACGTTTATTTAATTGTGGGGGTTTCACAAACATCTACACCCCGTAGAACTTGGAAATCAGAAAGTCTTAATTAAATAATTAGTAAGTAATCTATATGACCTCTTCTAACTCTACCATTCATGGATGGAAAAAGACTGAAGCTTTAAACCTATCTATACACAGAATTTCCTTAAATAACCCTCTGATGTTAATTACGTATAAAGAAGTGAATTATTATAACACATACTATGGACGTCAAAACAAATCTTTTTCCCATAATTGTATAGAAAAATATGTATAGAAAAGCTATAAATACAAATATTTTATATTTTCTAAATTTAGAATGAATCTAACCTATCAATTAATTTAAAAAATACGTAAAGTAAATGAGGCATTCAAGACATCCTGATAATTTTGATAGGAAAATCGGTCCACAAATCCCTGTACAAAGGCGTGTGACAATTTCGCATTCGTGTGGGTGGCCTTGTCCTTGTAGGAATCGATAGGCGCGCGCCCTACACCCAGCTGAGACCGGCTTCAACAACGAATGGCCAGACTGTACGTTAACTTATTACTCTTAAATATACAGTGTTAAAGGCTATTTTATTTAGGCAACTGTTCAAAGTGTTCATTAATGTCCTAACCATGTGGACATATGTAAATCGCAGGAGTCTTACAGCTTGTGGTGAACTTTACTCTTTGTTAGAACTACGTATAAATAGGACAAAGGTTATGATGGAATGGGGTTTTTAAGAACGATATTTAAGCAAACTAATCTATACATATAATAAAATTGTAACTAAACCGAATCTGTACATTAAATGTTTTTTGGAAAATCTTATTGAAATGGACATTATTATCGATACAGAGGCCGAATCAATAGTTCTCAGAATTTTTGTCTGTCTGTCGATCTGTGAAAGCATCATGGAAGAAATCACTGAAGAATTTTGATGAAATCAGTTATGATGATAACTGGTTATCTGGGTCAACATATAAGATACTTTTTACTGCGAGAAAATATCTCATCTCTGAGAAATCTATACTAAACGTTAAAACATAAGTAGGGACGAATCCGAGCGGAGCAAAGGTGATTCGCTAGTCTAGTAATATAAATAAATATAATAAATATAGAAATATGTCAGTTATTTCTATATTAGGAAATGTGTGTTTGATTTTATGAATTCCAGTTGGTGATAATGAACTAGCTAGATAAAAGCCCAAAATATATGTATACGTGCCGGCTAATCTCCTAAACAGACAAATGATTTTTACAAACCTTTAAATTCCAAATAGAGGATTTAAGTGATAAAAGCTGATTTATATCGAGAAAGGGATATACATACATACAAATATAGGCTCGACCGATTTTTACAAAACTTGCAATTGCGATCAGAGAGGGTTCGGGTGAATAAAAAGCTTTACATATTTTAAGCTTTCGTAGATGAAAAACAATTCAAGTTGTTCTAAGTATACTAATGAAATTTGTCTTAATTCTTCTCTCTGATTCTGATTTGGTACTTACATAATCTGAGATAATTTTCAACGCCTCGCCGTATACAAATACCTTTATATGTACATACATATATAATATATATGCAGGTTGGTTTTAAATTTCTCAACAAAGCAGTCTTCCCTCCGTCATAAAGATTTACGCACTGACTACATATTTTGAGTGAAATATAATAAGTGTATTATAAAAAAATTTAAATCTAAAAAAAGCGCATTCTATCAACCCACAAGTTCGCAGTACACGTATTTATCATAGTTCATAGTCATTGCGGACCGCAGCAGTTCTCATCTAGATTCGACCTTGATTTCGGCCGAAAATTGTAGGATACATTTTATTGTGTATTTTGAACCTGACCAAAGCTTTTCTTAATACAAGTCACGTAATGAATTAAAAGAATCATTTTATCACAAATATTTTTATTTCTTAAGATCACAAAAGATTGGATAAAATTATATGAAACCTTAATATTGAATTAGTGTTTTAAGATCTGTTTCTATTTTGAAAAAAGAAAATAGATAGCCTTCTCATTCTTTTTATAAAAAAAAAATTGAAAATGACATATAGACGTTTCTATTTTATTTATATATATATATATCATATATAGTTGACGCAGCGACCCGGTTATTTGATTTGCAGTTTAATGTAAATTTGAACATTTAACGATTAACACTATGCAATTAGAATAAGCGATATACCTTCTCTTATTACATACATGTGTGCACGTTATTAAATATTTAATGTACAAGATTAGAAATACAGGATATAATACATTTTGTTTTTTTATTAACGATTGCATTAATATAACTTGTTTCAGTCATACTCAAATTGTTTAATTAAAATAACGAAGACTCATTAGCATATATACCTAAGAAAATTCTGGATTATTACAAGTGTGAAGTAGTTTTACACAATCATTTTATTTTTTTCTTAATCTTTGTATAAAGGTTAAAGAAAAAATACCGTCTAAACTGAGATAACTTACTTCTAAATGTTGTTGGGATTTTTTACAAAATATCTTCATATTGTAAAAGTTCACTATGAATTGTTGATAATTTGTTCTGGAAAAAAAGCGAAAATTACTTCAGGATGGAAACAAACATTTTATCATTTAATAATATGAGGTGAAATAAAAAATTAAGGGTTATCCCTTAAAAAGAGATTAAAAAGAAAATAGAAATATAAAGTTTAAAGTAAAAATAGCGTAATAAAAACTGTGAGATATTTTAAAAAATATATAAAAGAATATTACAAGAAAATTTAAGAACCTTTAAAGAGTGGACTATTTATTGTACACCGTCGCGTCGTGAAGGCGAACAAAAACTAGTACAAAAAGAAAACAACTCGATCTGTATTTAAGTAAGTATTTAAGTTATTATATGCGAAACACTTAAATGACTGAATGAGAGTAACTATAAGATTAATGATTTGAATCAACAAAAAGATACTGAGTCTTGTTTCATAAATATTATGTGTTTTAAACCGGTTTGCATTACCACAGTTTGACGTCAAGGTGTTAAGTCATGGACGTGCTATGAGAGGGAACATAGGAAAACCCATATGAGTATTAATGAGCTCAAGTAACCGAAGTCTATTGTAAAATATTCTTTAAGCATTAAATATAGAAAATATCAAACAATAAGTTTGCATGTCTCATTGTAAGTTCGTTATTGGTTAATGGTACTTACATTGAACGGAATCTTCTTCATTTTAGTCAAGTTTTATTGCATCTTTTCATTATGTAATACTAATTAATATGTAATTATATTATTTATATATTTACACAAAAACTACAGAGAGAGTTGTTTACAATTTAAAGAACAATAAAATCAGCTTTTAGTTCAAATCAGCAATTCCAAAGGTTGTTTCTAGGATAAAATCAAAAGTTTCGCACATTCTTTTTTATAATATTGTCAATCTTATAATAATTATAATAAACAATAAAACTTCGTTTTTTTACTACATATAAGTTTTTGTACTTATCTTAAGCAGTTAGTAGTAGTTTAGTTTTAGTTAGTTAGTAAGTTTAGCAATATATCCGAGTACCTAATATGTATTATATATGTATTTTTTTAATTGCAAGGGATGGGGCTCTTTGTATCCAGCAGGACCTGAAACTTCTGTGGTATATCCAAAAGCCTAGCTCAAAGAACCCTTATAACAGCGTGTTTGAAAACTGCAAGTACCCAGGTTGTGGATGGAATCAACAGGAATGATTCACTTACCAAAGCCTACGACAAAAGGTATGATAAATAACCTTGTTCTAGCGGTAAAAAGGAAAACCTCATGCATATTGGTTAAAGCCCTAACATGACACTGCTTAAACAAGCACATGTTCAACTAAGGTTGAGTGACACACAAGCCTGCAGAAGATATATGGAGACAGATGACTTCATCTTCTGGGGGAGTGTAGACCTTTTATGCACAAACGCAGTATTCATTTAGGGAAACACTTTCTAGGACCAGATGAAATTATGGACTGTAACTACCCTTAAGCAAATCTTGCAGTTCAATATGCGGCGATCACAATAAATAGAAATGGTCGCAGTGATATCCTGTAGCCGCAATAAAGAAGTAAAAAAAAATACATGTAGGTAAGTATTATGACATTTCACATAATCTATTATTTTAAATACCTATGTCACGCTTCGAAACCATTAACAAGAAAATTGATTTGATTTGAATGATGCTAGATTAAAGGAGCAGCATTTATTTGTATAAGCCTCTATAATATTTATATTTACCTAATGCTACCTAGGCTAGGTAGGTACTATACTGTTTTGTCGTGGAGGGGGCATTAGCGTCCGGCAGTTCAGCCGGGCGCGAAGCCAAGAAATGCACGGAGAGGTGGCCCACTTGGGTGGGCGGTGTACCATGCAGATTGCTCCAGGTACTTATCTGACGGCAGAGTGGACCGTGGGAGCAACTCCATGGTTATTGAGGTCTTCTTCAGCAGACCTGACGTCAGGGCGTCGTAGTTGAGTGCGTAAGCGATCCTGCGACGCCCCATTAAGACGGGGGAGGTTCTGTTGGGTTTTAGTGGGTAATAATGGCTTTTCTAGCCAGTATGTATACAGCTGGTGGTAGGCATAGATGCATTCCCAACATTAAAAAAGGTACTATGCTGTTATTATTAGATATAATCAATTCAAACACACCCTTCGCCTATGACTGTCCCCAGTCAAATACTGAGATGAATGTCACCTGTATTTTCTTAGCATGTAAACATCATAAAATGTAATATCGTCGTGACATAATTTTATATTAGGCTTGTTTTTAATTTCCTTAAATTTCCGGAAAAATCAATATCGTACATAGGCCATAGGGAGCCCTTTAAAATTTTCGTTGTATTATAATAGGAAGTAAAAAAATACATTTTTGTTTTGTAGACATGTTTAATTTTAAGTATTTTGAAATCACAGGCCAATATTCATTACATCAATTATAGGTAAGATATTATGTTACAACTTTACCTATTATTACACTAGCGACTCACCCTCGCTGCTCGGGTTCGCTCCTCGTTACGTTTTAACGTTTAGTATAAATTTCTCAGTTTTGATATTTTCCTGCAGTAAAAAGTATCTTATATGTTGACCCGAATACCCAGCTATCATCGTACCAATTTCATCAAAATCGGTCTAATGGTTTTCTCGTGATGCGTCCCCAGACAGACAGACAAAAAATATTATTATAGGTATAGATATTGTTGTACGTTTTTGTGGATATTTTAATTATACAATTATTTTGTACTCTCTCCGCTCGAGTGCGTCCCTAGATGCCTCACAGTAGCCGATGAGTTACTGTAGATCATACTTAGTCTATCTAACTACTAAATTAAAAAAAAATCGGCCCAGCCGTTAGAACGTGAAGTAACAAACAAACATACACACACATATAAACTATCTTATGTATAAATAGTATCTTATTTATTCATTTCCTATAATTAATTAAAACTTTTAAATATCTCTCAGTCCGCTTCGCTTCAAGTAAGTAATCTTAATAACGTTTCTAATATATCCGTTCTTGGAATAAAACTATATTCGATAACGAGAAGTGTAGCAAAAAACGAACACATGCGGACAAAACATGAATTCAGAATTTGGAGGACGCTGAGTTATTTGTACAATGAATCAATGCTTGGTTGTTATGCGGACTGTTTTTAAGTGACAATGTTTTCGATATTTATCTATTTAAAGGCTATCTGTACTTTTAAATTTAAATCGAAAACAAGAAATTAATTTTATTTCAAAAGTTTATTTACCAAATGGCTTTACTTTGGTTATTAAATTGTAAAACTTCAAAAAAATATGATTAAATTAGACGTTATTCTTGAGCTTACTAGCTTTAGAAACGGCGTATGAAATAAGTTTCTAAAATGTAGGTTACTTTTCTTTAACCTAACCTCACTAATATTATACTTAGTAAAAACGAAGTCAAAGGTTACAGTCGAGTGTACACAGACCCTTTGATGTCAGAGTAAATGACGACATCGTCTAAATTCAAAACAGTTGTAAGGCAAGTTATCTTAAGTAAAGCGTTAAGCGCATCAAGCGTTTTTAAAATTATTAGACCAGTAGTCGAAATTCGACCATAATATTTTTTTTATTATCTGTTTACACTCGTACTAGCGACTCACCGTCGCTTCGCTCGGGTTCGTCCCTAGGTTGATTCCTTATACAAACTTTCATCCACATTTTCACCTCCTTTAGGGATGATTTCCGGGATAAAAAGTATCCTATGTCCTTCCCAGGGTTTCAAAGTATCTTGTTACCAAATTTCATCTAAATCGGTTCAGTAGATCCAAAGATTACCCCCTACAACCTCACACATTCACAAACTTTATCTCTTTATAATATTAAGTATACTCGTAGATATAAACACAAGTTATTTATAATATTGTTTCATTAAGGTTTAATTTGGCAGTCCACTGTAATTAATATAAAAAATATATATATAGTATAAAAAATATTTGGTGAATACTACGTGTTATTTTTAGCGAAGCATTATGAATAGTGTTTACTTTTTACTATGCGTAGAAATCGACAAAAATAGTTATTCATTTACGCCAGATAACTAGTTACAATTTCCTATTCTTCAAAAAAAAAACCACTTATTTTTCCATTAAGTGGCATACAACGTTTGTAATACAATGTTTTACAATATGTTGTATTTTGTAACCGACTCCAGAAAGGAGGTGGTTTGTTTGTCTGTACGTATTTTTAATATAAAAATTAATAAATGATATCTATATAGGTACAATGTTTTACATAATATTATTCAATCTCTTATAGTATTGAAAAAAATATATATTAAGTAACATCGTCACTTTAGTTTACAAAATAAACAAAATACCCCATGTTTATAAATACAATTTTTAAACATTTTAAAATAGACACATACTAAGCCTTGATAGTTCTTCTATCTTCCTAACTGCTTAAAACGGTGCATCTGTATACTACTTACAATTAGATCGGCAGCTACCTGTGTATCACTACGCACAGCTCGCGCAATTGTAGTGCACAATAAGAATTAAAAACTAAAAAACACGACTTCAAAAAAAAATCACTAAAAAGTAAAAAATAACTGACAGGTAGTTTTCATTTACAATAGATACTTAATCAGATTATTTCTTGTTTGATTTGTATCGGCTGGCTGGGAGTAAAAGACAGTGGTAGCCCAGTGGTATCGAGCTCGCTTGAGAAATCGAGTAAAGCGGGTTTAAATCGCTGACTAAAAAGCTGTAAATAAAAAATTATTTACAAAAATAAAAAACCCGGCTGCGAAAAAAACAAACTTAAAAAATGAGAACAAGTTGACGAAGGAACGTAGTATAATTCAGTCGGAGACATACACACACGCAGCTATTATCAAATACATAATATGTAGGAATGTCTCCGACTGCATAATACTATGTTCCTTCGTAACTTGTTCTCATATTTTACTTTGTTTTTAGGCTTTCAAAGCCATATGACTGAACTTGAACCCTTAAAATTTCGCTATTTCTGTCTGTTTATATGACACAGCCATTTTATTCGAAGACTAATAGAAGTCATAGATGATTAAATATTTTACTATATTATGACATAACAAATTAGTGTGTTAAAACAAAACATAAAAATGTATCATGGGATTTCTTAGTGTGCGAGTCAGGTTAGCACTTTTCAGATTTTTTTGTGTGGCTAATAAATATTTTTTTTCGCTAGTTCGATAAAATTAAAAATTATGTTGGTAACATTCTGTTTGATATATGTATATATATACACTGTGTGTATACACAGTGTGTGTATATATATATATATATATATATATATATATATATATATATATATATATATATATATATATATATATATAATTTGGCTTAATAAAGAACTAAAGTAACGAAATTTGCAGCATGCATTTTGGTGACAAATAATTTTGGAAAAGATTACAGTGGGATTGTGAATACAAATTGTACGACAATTCTGTTATCACAAGGTAAGTGAATCAATTCATGAGATAAAATCTAAATTGGAATGTATTACAAATTTTAATGAAAGTTAACACGCTTTTTGCTTAATATATATAATATATAATAAAATATAAACAGACTATTTGATTTATTTGTAAGTTTAAATTTTTGATTATGTGAGAGACCTGACTTTGAATAACGTACGTTGAGAAGGCTAAGTCGGGAGGTATGCTTGGCTTTTCGTTAAGACATTTTTTTTTAATTTCAAATCCACAACCGTCAATATCATTAGTGCTATGTTATTTTAAACTAGCAACTTACTCTTTTTTTAACCGACTTCCAAAAGGAGGAGGTTATCAATTCGATTGGTAGGTATATATTTTTTTTATGTATGTACATCGATTACTCTGAGATTTATGATCCGATTTACGTGATTCTTTTTTTGTTTGATGCGGTATAGTTGCCATTTGGTCCCATAAAAATTTAACATAGTTTGGCCCAGTAGTTTTCATTTTATGAAAAAAAATGTATGAAAATTTTTGTTTACGTGGATGTAATTTAATGTATGTTCGCGGATTGCTTCGTAGTTCATGAACCGAATTTAATGCTTCTTTTTTTGTTTGAAAGGAGATATCTCAAGGATGGTACCATAATAAGGAAACCTGATGATGGCATCTTAGAGAAATCGAGGGGAACCTTCGAAAATCGTAGTGGCGACTAGTGCGCTTGTTAATTTTTTTTTCATTGAGTATTTTAAAGCACTACTATTTAATGAAGGTCTGGAGTCGATCTGATGATGGAACCGAAAGACAGTTGAGGAAACTCCTCAACGATTTACAGCAATTACCTGGTGTTGGGGCTTGATTAATTTGTATTGATGAGAACTTTACACCTAGATGGGTTGTGAGTGTCATTAGGGGTCTGAATAAATGGCTTAATCGAATATGTTTTTAAAAATCTTTCTTCTTACAAATTACCTGCTTATTACGTCTACACCAAAAATGGAAAAATAAAAACTTTAAAAAAAAAATAAAAACCGACTTCCAGGCACAGAAAAGTAAAAAATAACCAAACGGGGGTTTTCATTTAGAATAGATACCTAATCAGATATTTTCGAAGTCGGTGCCAGCCAATATAAATCAAAGCACACCGACTTCGAAAATATTTGATTAGGTAACTATTCTAAATGAAAACACCCGTTTGGTTATTTTTTACTTTTCTGTGCCTGGAAGTCGGTTTTTTTTTTTTTTAAGTTTTTATTGCTCGTTTAAGCTAGGGTAAGTTTTACGTTTTAATTTTTTTGAGCGGAACCCTAATTCTTTTTCTAAAAATCAAGTGGCCTACGTTACTCCTTATAACATCAGTTATCTGCCAGTGAAAGTCCCGTCAAAATCAGTCCAGCCGTTTCGGAGATTAGCCGGAACAAACAGACAGAGACTTCCATTTTATTTATCTGCATAGATGTACCTATAGATTTAGTGACAGTTTCGACTCGAAAAGTATAGGTATCGAGCAGACAGAATTGGAGGTGTCAGAATGACAGCAAATGTCATATAATGTATGGAAATATTGCATTCTCCATTCTACGCGACATTGGCGAAGTAAATGGTGCCCAAATGGCACTTCTAAAAGCCATTGAATATAAGAATTGAATTGAATTGAAATATTGCAACTTAACCAAATGACAACGAATTGAAATCAACTTTAAGTCTCCATAGTTAGCTGTAGTACAATGTAGTTGCGTCTCCGTAGGCAGTTTATTTGTTTGAACGCGCTAATCTCAGAAACTACTAATCCGATTTGAAAAATAATTCGCATCTATTCTATCTATTCCATACTAACGTTAAAACGTACCTAGGGACGAACGGTAAGTCGATATTAATTTTTATATATTTAGACTTCACCTCTTGAGACTGCGTCTCATATATTAAACTTGTGCTCAGAATTCTTATATATAAGTTCTATATTCATCCTTAAAAAATGGTGTACAAAAGTCATGACTTCTCTACGATTTTATTATAAGTGTGGATAAATACATATTAGGTAATAAGTAAAAAATTGTCCTGCATATTTTAATTATTCAATATTTATTAATAAAAGAAGAAAATAAAACTTATACTTATAACTCAAAAGCTAAAAACTTCATGGCTTAACTAAAAACAATAAGAAGCTTGATATAAAAATGCTTTTATTTTATTACTTCTATAGTACAAATCGTTCCATAATATTATTACCAACAAACTATTTACACTACTAAATAATGATGTAAAGTCATTTTAGTGTCCTTTTTATTCTCATTGTGTTATTATTAATAGTTATTATTTTATTTTCCATTATGCTTATTAATTAACCTTTATATAAAAAGGATGATTGGTAGGATTGTTATTGGGAGGATAAGAAGTTTTAATGTAAAGAATATCATAAATAGGATGGTTAGTCTATACTTTGTCGATTACGATTTTATAATACAAAGGCCAAGGTCGGAAAACCTAAGTATGTAGGTAATTCCTTATGTCTAATCCTATCTATCTAATAATTTAGATTATACAGATTTAAATTAAATGATTTATATTATATAAATCAAAATAATTGATGCTAACTTGTGTGTTAACTTCTACAAATAATGTGTTATCAGAATCAGAGTTTTCCAATTTCCTACTTTGAAGTGATGCAAAAATTTCACTATAGAGATAAGTGATATGATAATTTAAATATTAACCTAGCTTATTTATAAAATAATATTAAACTTGCTTTTGGAGATTATGAACGCGGAAGATACAAAGTGAAAATATCTTCTAAAATCAGGATGCGGCATTTAGTGTCGCATAACCGCCCGCATGCTCATTTGGCACCACTCTCGCCCTAGTATAGTACACTTAAATCTAGGGTTAGTAAAAGTAAGTTTAGACAAAAAAAATATTTTATTATTGCACCTACAAAATATGTACAAATAAAGGGTACATACATAAGTGCTAATTTTAACTTGTCTACTGGCTCATTTGGAATCATGGCGCATCAACTACTAGTGTCTATGAGCACAACAAGATGGCTGCTCGTCCACCCGTATACATTTTCAAATCACATTTAGAGTGAAGCGTCAATAAACAATTTTTTATCTGTGGGCGGGTTTGGGGATGTTGGGGACGGTCGATAGAGACTACGTCCGCCTACGCGCCTACATGTGCCCCTCCCGCTTCTCCCCCAGATCCCCCTCCCAGCTTCCCCTGACCTACATAGGGATGGGAGTACGCACGCGTATTACGCACACACAGACGCAGATTATGAAACAAACGATGTGTTATAACTTAGGTTAGAGGTTAATCCATATACACTGGAGCTACATACGTTATCACAATGACAGTTATGTATCTACTTAAAACATGCCATAATTTAGATTAGCAGTAGGTGTTTACTTTTAGATTTAATTAGCTTATGTAAAAGTATTAAATAATTTAGTTTTAAATTTTTTACAAACATAGTAATTATACTGCAATAATATTGAGCAAATTAATTATATAAATATATAGCACGAGATAGAAAGAACCAATAACAAAATTTGATCTAAGAATATATTTATATAAAAGTAAAAGAAATCATTTATAATATATATAAATCTAACAAAATACGCAAATAAATTTATGTAAATTTCTTTTATAACACACCCACTTTCTTTCATTAGGCTTTAAAAATTAAAGCTTAGTTTAAAAAAAAAAAACTACTTCGAGTGTTTATGTTTACTAACAAAGCGTTGCTATGCAACCGAGATGACAAATAATATATCTACTATTTGTTTCGATTATTATTATTAGAAAAAAGATAAAGGTATTTTGTTTTCTTAGATATTATAGGAAAGATAATATAATAATAGTAATACTATTTTTTGCCTTATATACTTATCTGTTGTAACATAGTTAAATTACATGAATATTAAACTAATTAAAATATCTTAAAATACAATATGTAGGAATGCATAAAACCTTTTTTATGTTACTATAATAAATTTAAATATATTTTGTTAACATTTTAAATTAAATAAAAATAAAAATCTGTATTTATTAAGCCTCGGATTTCTTCATTTACTTTTTTACAGAAAATGTCGTTATTATATTAAATCATAAAATAGTTATCACTAAAAATGATAAAAATATTGTTTCTGAATATGCTCTTTCAAATTATCTTTCTTTATTTTATATAAAAGAATAAATATATATGTGGTTTTATCTATATTTAATCAATCGATCAGCTAGCATACCAAAACATACAGTTTGGTTAAACAATCATTGGTACTTAATTACATGACTCTTAGCAATAGATACTTGTAATTTTAGTAGGGATATATTTACAGAAGATAAATAATATCCATTATTTTATTTTACCTTTTCAGGCTACATTTTATCCCCTGAATAACATGTGCGTCGCGAGCGAAACCCAGTAATAATAATTAATTATAAAAAGTTATTAAGTAAATAATATTGTCACTATTTATTGCATCATTATTCACATTGCCAATATAATTATTTTGCTTAGTAATTTATTATTTTATTCCATTTTTTTTTTATTTTCTAATAGAACTATTGGATTAAGTTTAAGGTTAAGATTAAGGCCTTACTAGCCTTCTAATCTTAAGCCCATTTTTGCTTTTTTCGATTTTGTTTCTCAAAAATCAGAAATATATTAACATAGACACTTTAGCGTATAATACTAATATCACTCGATAATATGATAATATAATAGTAGCTTAATTATCAATAAAATAATCTAAAAAAATTAAAACCTTTTATTAATATTGCTTGATGCGTTAAGAGTGACAAATAACAAAATTAATTTCTGATATCTTTATTAGGTAGAGCTCTCTCTACCTATGTTCATAAGTTGCCATAAGATGTCTATAGATCCCATAATATGATAAAAAATAATAATAGTAATTACCTAATAACCGGGTTTTAGTATAGGGTGCAACCTTGAAATAGAATCTTTCGCGATGCCATACCGATATTATGTGTCGACCTTCATCTACCTGTAACCGCTTCCGGATATCAGATGTTGTTATATGGTCGGCACATTGTCTTGTTGGTTTATAAAAGTAATGACAAACTATTTCAGAATTTTCATTCGTTACTGGATGATTGGTATTCATATTTATTAGGTATTCGTATTTGACGACACGTTTGGTGCAGTGTTTAGTGACCCTACTTGTTGCGCCAGCGGTCGCGGGTTCGAGTCCCGCTGGGGGCATTCATTGATTACCACGAATGTCTGTATTCCAGTCATGGGTGTTTAAATTTATAATATGTATTTAAAGTTATATATGTGTAGTGTATCAACTATCTGGTATCAATAATCACAGGCCTCGTAGCTTACTATGGAACTAGATGGTGCTGTGTGCTAATGCCCCAACATATTTATATTTATTTATACAAGTTATTAGATATGAGTGTGTCTGTTTGTTTTTAGGATCCGATCAACGGACCGAATGTGATATTTGTTTTCGGATTTTAGGCCCGGGGGTCTAAATGTATTTTTGTATGGATAGTGCTTTATTGATTTTTGTTCATCTTAGCAAAGACTATTTAATAAAATTATAAGCCTTAAACTTATTTTTCTAGCGTTTTAATTATTATTAGGTATGTCAGTTCAAAAATGTTATGTAAGAAATAAATAATAACTATCATAAGGAGCTATTTCAATTTTAATATGTTGGGACATTAACACACAGCACCATCTAGTTCCATGGTAAGCTACGAGGCTCGTGTTATGGATACCAGATAATTGATACACTACACATATATGACTTTAAATACATACATATTATAAATATAAACACCCATGACTACAGTACAAACATTCGTGCTCATCACACAAATGAATGTCCCCAGCGGAACTCGAACCCGCGAGCGTTGGCACAGCAAGTAGGGTCACTACAAACTGAGCCAAGCGTGTCGTCAAATTTGTATATTAAGATTTACTAATTTAGCTTGCAGAAGTTTTATATTACGAACTGCATTTAAAACAGGTTCTTGTGCAAAAACAGCTACAATTTCTGATACTAATTACTTATACTCTGTGAATGTTGGTACGTAATCGCTTTATAATTCGTTGTATTGCGTGGAATGATTTCTAATGTGTCCGAAATATTACTTAATTTATAGGCGGCATATTCTTTGTTAACACCTCCAGGTTTGTTTCTAAGAATGTCTAACTCTAGACAGGTTAATAGTTTTTTGCATATTATATTAAGAAATAAGGTAGACTGTTATAGATGTGTCAAAGCGCGACATATCCATGAATAAATATAGATCGCAGTAATTTAATGGAATAACTACTATGTAGCACCTACAGTTGGTACAACTGTGAAAATAAACAAAAAGTTCTTGATAGTTCCAAGTATATACTTTGAAAAGTACATAGGTTCTAATTAGTAACTTTTTTAAGGTTCTGTCAGAACTCAGGTATTTTTCTCCGATTTTTTTTTTGAGTTTTTGATATACAATAAGAGTACCTAAATAATTCTGACATCGAATTAACTTTTTGTTTACGACTACAGATGTTCAATAAAATATACACTTTAGATCAATATTATAAGTTTGTAATAATTTTAGGTAGCTAGGTAGTTAACTTTTTTTCTTTCTCTCTTTTGCAATGCCTTTTCAGCGCTCTATTTAAAAAGGTTTCGTTCGTATATCCTGCGACCTCCGACCTCCAACGTCGATGACAAGTTTCGAAATGTTCGGAAATTATTTAATCGCGTATTTCCGGGAACGTTGCAAATCCCATCATTTATGGAATTGCAGCCTCCTGGGAATTTGCTTACTATAATAGAATAAACAAATACATTGCGGAAAAAAAATGTACTTGCGAACGTTTTCGAAAAAGTTTTCATATTTTTTAGTATCGGAGTTTTTCATAACTTTCATTCAAGTTTTTGTTCTAAATTGGACCTTTAAAAATAGTTTAAAAATATAAGAGGTTAAATATGTAAGTTAAACAAAGTTGTATGTAAATGATGTAATAAGAAAACCTACGAGATCAGTATAAAATGTATTTAATAAACCAAACAAAGCTGTTCCAGAATCATTGTTTTTTATGTCTATTAATTATCTGTTAAGTTACGCGTTACGTATAAAATTGTTTAGTTCGACTCTACAAATAAATATTCGTAGGTTCGACTTTAGAAAAAATGCTTGAACCCATCAAAATACACTAACTCTCATTTCAATGTACAAATATAAAATACTTCGTATTAAGTTAATATATCGAATTTAGTAATTAGGGCAAAAATTTAACGAAATAATAATTACTAATACTATAAACAATATACATTTTTATTTTTATGTTATAATAAGAAAATCAATATTAATACGTGAATCAAAAACGTTGTACCCCTTCTTACGAAAATTGCGCGGATCGAGGAGTAAGAAATTTCCCACACTTATAGTTTATATAGAGAAGGAGTGCAGAATGCTAATATTATTTTTAGATTATGCATAAAAATACATTAAATAAATAAAAAAACATTATACACACTACCATGTACTTGACACACACACGCATAAATACTCTTGTTTATTGTTAAAGTCTGTGTCAAATTGAGAATAGATTAATATTGTAATATACGCAACACAATAAATATATAACTTAATGAATTGTGGTTGATTTTCAACCACGCGGCGATCACTTGTAATTTAAATTATTTAATTGTTTGAGTATTAAAACCTACGAAACTCAAATCATAGATGACTTAGAATTGTACTAGGTACTACTGTATTATATTATTTGGAAAAAAAATGTAAGATACTAAATGAATAGTTTTTAGATAATTTATTGATCTGCTAATTCGCATATTACTTAAAAACCGCTGGATAGATTTCAATGTGATTTTTTTGCAGGTAAGTTTTATTGGATAAATAATAAACAAAAGCTTTGTTTGTTTTATGAAATTTAAAAAAAAGTATCGGCTCTATGCAGTTATACAAAACGAGGGTCATGTAACTGATAACCAACTTATTAGAAATATAAACACAGCTGGCTTTAACTAAATTCTTCTCAGTCTAATAAACTATGATCGCTCAACGTGGAGGTTGGTCAACGGAATGTACTACGTTGTATGTAACATTCCATTGTATTATCTGTGAAGGGGGTGTAGCGGTGCTCTGAATATATATGTGCCTTTAGTCATACTCACGACTACGACCGAACCTTGATTTTATTAATTTCATTAAGTTTTTTAGTAGTTTCTGCATTTCATAAACTAATACAGTGTTTTCATAGACTCAGATGTTCATGACATCCGACATTCGTTTTATATATTATGTGATCATATAGCATAAGCTCTCTTTCTATTAACTCGACTGTATCAAATAGCAAATAAACTTAGCAAATTAAAAAAATAATTCATCCAAAACCAATAATCTATATTAAATTATAAATATAATAAATGTAAAAGTAACTCTACGATATCAATCTGTTTTGTAGCAGGACACAACTAAAAAAGGAGGAAATAGTATAAAAACGATATTGTTTAAGGTATAATCTTGATGCCTAGATAAAAAAAAAATATTCTTATCTTGGTACTTAGAAAAAACAATATTTGTTATACAAATAAAGATAAAAAACATTTGCAATGTTGACAATCATCCTCAATATCATTTTAATTTAATAATTTCTTATATACTTATTACTTAATATCAGTACATTGAGGTTGCAAAAACCTGCCGTCTGATAGTCTCTACAGTAAAAGTATACCTGAAAAGCTACCACTTATCACCCTTCCTTTCATGTATTAGAGAATGTACAGTCTACTAGCAGTGATCTGAATTTTAACAGTTAATTTACGTGACTCTACTAATTTTATATATTCTTCTAAATTAATTTTAAGGGAAAGAGTTTATATAAGCTGGCACTTAATATGAACTTATTCAATAGACGTATGTTTTCTTAATCCCATTAAGCAGTGAGTCTATTTTATTACTGTAAAATACCTAGTAACTACTTACGAAATTATGCGCAGCTGTTGGTCAGGGTCGATATATAATAAATTACGCAACATCCTACCTTTGTTTTCAAGCCTTAGCTCTCATTACAGTAGACAGAGCAATGTTATTCCAAAAATCTGACGAGGTATTTGTTCAGGCGATTAGTGTTTAACGCGATGACGTGAGACACGTAAAGCGACGCGAGGTGAAGCCCAATTTCGCCAGAGCTTGAAAAATATCCATCCCTATTGAACTCTATTTGGATTTAAAATCAAAATAAACAGCATAATTGTGCCCTTATTTATATTCACAACAACAATAAAGATTGATTTGTGTTAAACCAGCGATGGGCGACGGTACTCGCATTTCGTACATATCTACTTATCTATGAATAATACAGACTACAGAGTGATTACAAACATTATCCAATCGATGCCGTATGAATTTCGGGTTGGGTCGTCTAGTAGAAATACTTATATCGTTAATAGGTTTAAATGTTACCTTTGTGGGTGCCGGGCGTCGCGGGGGGTTCACTCGCGTGTATTGCGCATAAACCCTCATGGAATTATTTTCTAGAAAGAGGGCACGCAAGAGACTTGCCGACGCGGCGGTGCGCGGCAGAATCGTGCGGCCTCGACCTTGGCCGTCAAACCGGCGCATGCGCCCCGCGTCCCCCCGTCCCCCCGTCTCCTCAGTCCTCCGGCAATTATGTCATTATGTTTGCTGCTGTATGTTGCCAAACAGACTCGCTCGGCGGCTGGACGCTGGATACAGATATACAGATTCTCAGCATGTTTTCATATTTTACAATTTAGTATTTACATATCTAATGGCTAATTTCTCCAACACTGATAGCTATGTAGCGCTACATGCAATCTTATTTCTAAGCAATGAAATCTTTCCATAGAATTTTTTTGCTAAATATAGAAGTTATAATTAGTTTGTAAGTTTCTAAATAGATTTGTTTTTTAATTTTTATACATTTAACAGTACAAATAGGAATTTATAATAATATACTTCATCCAGGTTATAGAGTCAGGCTTTGCTGCTGCTTTGTTTAAGGTTTTATATTTAAAGAATTTACATGGATATCTTTGTAACAAAACTTTATTATGTGATAACTTTAGAATTAATTATTTTCTATTATTTTCAGACGTTATATACCTTTTCAGCAATAATCCGAAAGTGATATTTAATTAATAATAAATATTCATTTGAGATTATTTTTATAATCTATGATAGGTAATAGGTACAACATCTGTTTACCAACATGGATACGTAACTGAACAATGCGCTGTTCTATGGCACCATAACATAATGAATTCTAATAATAATGCTAACATCACACGGCAAGTAAAATGACGTAATGTTGTTGATTTACCTGTAAGATGCACGAAGGTAAATTAATTTGCTAACGTATGTGTACTCTGAATACATTGTTTAATTAGTTTGTATATAATATATTTTATAATTATTCAAGTTTTTTTATAACATTTGAATAATTAGAAAATAAATTATACTAGATAATTATTTTGTTTTTATTACAAAATCCCTTAAAATGTATAATCGAATAACACCTATATTATATATATTTATAATATTTTAATAAAGATGCAAAAAACCTTGCAATTGATTTTGTAATGAATAGAAAATACAATTGAGTTTATAAATTTGAATTTATAAACATCCCAAATTTCCTAACTTGAGAAATAATAATTCGATAGATTTAATAATATTTCTCCAAATTAATTATAATATTTTAAGTAAAATGCCACCTAGTTTAAGTTAACGTAAGCAAGAACTGCTTTTATTAAACTCTACTATTTGAACCCATTCGTACTTGTTGGCTAAGCAATTTCGCATGCAAATAATAGATGGCGCTGTTGAATAATCAATGCAGATTTAAATAAATTTTTACAAAAGTAGTTGCTATGTACATATATTGAATAATTATTATTGTAAAAAATAATTTACGACAGTAGGTTAGAAGTATAGAAACATATCTATAAAATAAAATGCGCATGGCCATAAGTCACAGGTTAAATTACGAAAAATTAAAAATAGACATATATGTTAGTATGTAAAAAAAATTGATTGTACAAAAGTCAGAGCACAAAAGGCCAGCCACAGATAGAGCCAGCTAAAAGGCTAAAACGGAGCCCGTCGGACATGGTTATAGTTTCGTTATATCCGTCTGTCCGTATTTCACAGCCATTTTACTCGAAGACTTGGACTTACATTGCTAAAATTTATAAGTAGGTATCTCATGTCGATCGCTAGACAATGCTTAATCAAATTATCTATACATTTATACTCTATACAGATAAATGAAATTGGAGTGTCTGTTTGTAATATTAAAATAACCGCTTTTTACTAAATGCGTATAGATGTAAACACGGTACATATACCAAAACAACATTTTTTACAATTTTTGTCTGACTGTCTGTCTGTCTATCTGTCTGTCTGTCTGTCTGTCTGCTTGTTCCGGCTAATCTCTGAAATGGCTAGACGGATTTTGACAGGACTTTCACTGGCAGATAGCTGATGTAATAAGGAGTAACTTAAGCTACTTTTATTTTAGAAAAAAAATTTGGGTCCCACGAAAAAAAATTAAAACCAAATTAATTAATTAATTTTGTTTTGGGAAACAACCTAGGGACGAACCCGAGCGAAGCGAGGGTGAGTAGCTAGTCTATACATACTAGTATAATAAAACTGTAGAGGTCGAATGTCTGTACATAGAAAAATAAAATGCTAATAAAAAAATATAATAGGGGTTAAAGTATGAATTGCCGTTTTATTGTAATTGGTACTTCGAATTGACATAGAACCTTCAGGGTTTGAAATTTTTGAGTGGAACTTTTTTCACATGGTACCTATGTAGTTCTTCTTTTAAAGAATGTGCAACATTCGATTATCGACTTTCAGTTGTTTTTTTATTCAGCTTAGACAAGAAAGATGAATATTTTGAAAATTCGAGTGATTTTTGAATACGAGTTCCGACGCGGAACTAGCGCGGCAGAAACAGCTCACAATATCAATGTTGCGTTTGGAGAGGGGACTGCTAATGAACGCAACGTGCGATTTTGGTTTAAACGCTTTCGTGACGGAAACTTTCATTTGAAAAACGAACCACGTGGAAGACCGCTCACACAAGTGAATAACAATGAATTGAAAGAGATGGTGGAAGCCGATCCGAGCCAAATTACCCAGGAATTAGTGGCATGGTTTAACGTTACCTTACCAACAATATTGACTCATTTGCGTCAAATCGATAAAATAAAAAAATATAAAAAATGGGTGCCTCATGATTTGACAGATCTGCAGAAAGAAACGTGTGTTGAAACTTGTGTTGCCTTGTCGAGTCGGTACAGAAATGATAGAATATTGGATCGAATTGTGACATGTGATGCAGACTGACTGGAGGCTGACTCAGGCTGACCCCAGGTCAAACGCCGCAACAGTGTCCTAAAGCAAAGCTTACCAATATAAAGGTAATGGTAACTGTTTGGTGGTCTCAGCATGGTGTTATCCACTATAGCTTTCTCCGATCTGGTCAAGCAATAACGGCAGATGTCTACTGTGCCGAACTCTGAACAATGATAGCAAAACTAGCAGTGAAACAGCCCTGACTCATGAATCGATCTTCACCATTATTACTCCATGATAACGCGAGACCTCGTACAACACGAGAAACCGTTTTAACTCTTCAGGAACTGCAATTAGAAACCATTAATCACCCTCCGTATTCGCCAGACCTTGCTCCAATGGACTACCATTTTTTTCGTGATTTGGACAATTTTCTAAGTGATAAAAAGTTTTCTTCTCAGGAGGCAGTACAAAATGCTTTCACACAGTTTGTCGAATCTAGTAGATCACCAGAGTTCTATCGCAAAGGCATAAATGACCTTCTATTAGATGGCAGCAATGTATAAATAATAATGGTAATTATTTTGATTAAATAAATATGTTAAATTAAAAAAAAAAAAACGAATTTCAATTTTTCAGTACAAATCCGCAATTTCATACTTTAACCCCTATTATTATGAAAAAAAAAAAACCCGACTGCATAAAAGCTAACTAAAAAGATGAAAACAAGTTCATGAAGGAATATAGTATTATGGATTCGGAGACATGCACGTTTCATCCTTGCCGCGAGATGTAGGTACATACTCGTATGTATGTCTCTGACTGCACAATGCTATATTCCTTCATGAACTTGTTTTCATCTTTTTAGTTTTAGCCAATTAGACATTTGAAGTAAAATAAATAAATGTGGTTTTAATTATCATTATTTTAAGTAATACGGTGATGTTTTACCTTTTTGGAATCCTTGTTATACACAAAGATAGGCGTAAAAAACATAACTCTTTCCTTGTAGTCGGGTAAAACCCGAGTCAGGGGATGTAAGAAGAGAAATAGAACAAATTCAGATTTTTTTTAAATTTTTTGTTTCTCTGTCTGTACTTTGTCTGTTTGTACGGGCTAATCTTGGAAACTGTTGGACCAATTTAAATGACTTTTTGCGTGGTGGTGGCGAGGGTGGCACTTTTTTGTAATTTTCATAAACGTGTGGTGGGGTATATTTGAATAGGCTATAAAATTCACATAGATGTTTCTAAGTGATGTCTAATTTGCTTCGGACAATGAAATTTATTTTTCATAGTATATTTTAGAAATTCTTTCCAACTTATTTATCTTCTCAATTAAATAAATATTATAAACATATATGCATAGAATTCACCTATTTAATATATAAAAATAACTTTCCAAAATTATTTTATTGAAAACACTAAAGGTCGTTAAACAAAAAAAAAAAAGGAAATTAGTTGACAAACAGAGGAGAAAAGGGTACTGAACTCTTTTGTCTTTGCTTTGTGATTTATCTATATAAACTCGCCGGCATATTTAGCGGAACACAAAAAAAAGGTCCATTATTAAAAAAATATGGTTTTATTTTAAAATCTACTTACTACACTTCTTTTGTTATTTAAAGTTTCATTTCTTTTACTTAAAATGAGATCACATTAAGAACAGATTTTGCGAGTAAAGGCTATTTATGAGAAGTGGTACATTTTTGAACTTTTCATGTAAGCGGGAAAAGTGAAAATTAATATTAAAATAACAATTAATTAAATTAGAAAAATGGTGATTAATATCGCGTATTTCCTCCACGTGCTCTTATTAAAGTTTCTACCCGTCTAGGCATACTGAGAATGATGTTATCGATGGTCTCCTGGGATAGTCTCCGCCACTCCTCAACTACGGCGATTCGCAGTTCACCCACGTTGGCAGGAGCTAGAATTTTGGACTTAACTTTTCTTTTCAGCAAGTCCCAAACGTGCTCTATTGGGTTCATATCTGGTGATCTCGCCGGCCACTCCATAACAGTGATATTCATATCATTAAGATAAGCTTGAGTTACCCGAGCGGTATGCGGCCGAGCATTATCCTGCATAAAAACAAAATCGTCACCGATATATATGGGGCAAACGGTACGACATTTTCTTCTAAATCTTCTCTGATATAGCGGTCTGCAGTCAGACTCCCTCTGTCAATCACTACCAAGTCTGTGCGAGCTCCCAAACAAATGCCCGCCCAAACCATTACTGATCCACCACCGCATGCAACTGTAGTTTCAAAGTTTGTCTGAATGTATCGTTCTCCTTTGCGTCTGTATATTCTTTGCCTGCCGTCAATTTGATTTAAGAGAATTCTGCACTCATCACTAAACAATACCTTACTCCATTGGTCCGCGTTCAAAAGTCGATGCTCCTGGGAAAAGTTAACCTGTTTCTACGATGATTTACCTCGAGCCTTGGAGCCTTGGCGGGCACAAATGAGCCCAAACCAGCTTCTTCGAACCTTCTTCGTACCGTACGCCCACTTACGGTTACACCCCACACTGCTTCTAACTCATCTCGGGCTTGGACGGCTGTCAAATGGGGGTTCCTACGTACACGAAGCCGAATGAAACGATCATCCCTACTCGAAGTGCGTCTTTTTCTGCCTTGTCCTGCTCTTCTCACATAAGTACAGGTCTCCCTGAACCGTTGGATACTGCGATGGATCGTTGAAACTGGTCGACGAAGATCTCTGGATATCACTCTGTAGGTTTGACCATTTTTTCGCATTTCGAGTGCCCTGGCAATCTCCGTTGGGGCTAAGTCAGGCATAATTCAGTCCTCAACTCCAAAAAGATACGCGATTAAAAAAAACTAGCAAAAAACAGTATTTCAATGAAATTTTAAATTAAACTCAGAAAGAAGAAATACTCGAAGTTCGCTCCAGATAAGGTGTATTTGAATAAAATTAAAACAATTGCATAAAATGTGATGTTCAGTTGTTTTCTTAATTTGAAAATATTTCTTTTTAAATTAAATGACGTATAAACCAGCCAGCGACCTTATATGATACTGATATCAAACCTTCATTTTATGTTCCGCTAAATATGCCGGTGTGTATATATGTACATATAAACATCTGTTGACATTTATTTGAACTATTTTTGTTGCTTATTTTTATAGCCGATGTGGTATTCTATATTTTGCATCGCGTAACTACCTATAGTATATATTATATATTATTATCTACTAGTCAAATAGTTTTGCTATTCCTTCGAACGCATTTTTTGGCTGCCATCGTGAGAATAGGTATTTATAAATTAATCACACAATCAAATTTTCAGGGCTTACTGTTTAGGTTAATGTATAAATAATAAAAAGTGATCTTCTTTTTCTAATAACTTTAATTTTCTTCTAATAATAATACTTTTACATTATTGCTAGGATTAAAATTTCTTTCGCAATTAACTGCGTGTAGATCACAAAATAAATGAGGATTATTTGATAATTAAGTGAGCCTCATTTATTCCACGTATAAGTATATATTTTACAGTTTTTAAAAATGACAAAAACATTTTTATCTATCATGTAAATTAAAATTTTGAAGATATAATTTGTACACTCGGCTGTAAATTCTCTTGTAAATAACCATTATTCGTATAATTAGCACTATTAGTTGGTCTTTGAACTTCTTGATTAGTTTCGGTCTCTACCGAACTTTTAGGCCTGAAAAAAATATGTAAAGACAGTTCTAAATTTTAACGTAATAAATATTATTTGTATTTTTTAATAAAAAAAACTTATATTATTTATATGTATAAATATAAAAATTCTAATAAACCTAAAAAAAAAAATCGAAAAATTTACTATATATAGTGTATTTTTTCAAATGAATAATAAAAAAAACATTTCGAGCCTACTACGGTTTAGGCCGCGTATGGCTTATAATATTTATTATATTTTTTAAAATCTGCAACTACTAAAAGTAATTCGAGCTTTATATAGGCGCGCAAAAATTGGCGAAAACTGCATCTTGCGATCTACGTACGATACTGTATGTTACTAGAGGTGCTATACCTAAAAAAATAAAGTATATATATGTTTTGAAAGATATCCATTCCATTACCTACCAAACATCAAACTCAAAATTTGATTTTGCGCCAATTTAATTATTTTATTACTTAGATAAATAGATTATAAAAGTACCTGGGTGTAAGACAAATGACGAGTAGATTGTTTATAGGAGCTTCAGCTACGAGCCACGTAATAAGCGCAAAAATACAGCCTTCACAAATGATTCCAAGGGTAGACGTTATCTGCAACAAAAGGCGGAAGAGTGTTTTTTTTTCTTCTCTTGTGCAATAACTGACAAACGGATTGACATAACTTGTTTTGCATAGGGATAGGGAGAATGACAACAACCTTGCTATTTTACTTTATATCCATCTTAGAGTTTTTCTAAAGTTCTTTAAATAAATATCGATTAATATCTTCTTGATCTATTTCGATTATGGCGGCCAATCCCTTTAAGACTAGCTGTGTATGTACGAGATATTATAAAAAAAAGTGTATGCCCAGACACAAATACACTTTCTATTCCTTTTACTTTCAAAGTTCAGGGCCGTGAAGAGCACGTAAAACCGTCGGTTCTGCCTCTAATCTCTTATTAAGTGTAGATTTATTTTTTCATATTTACTTACAATATTCATATAGTCATGATGTTGTGGGTTTCTCGTGACGTAGACATTGCGAGTAATGAACACGATGTGAATGAGGTAGAGTCCATACGAAAGGCGGCTTAACGGCACCCAGGGATACCAAGTTAGAAAGCTTTTGAGGATTGCTAAGGAATTAATGGAATATATTTAATTATTCTGACCTGACTGAATTAATTTTAGATATATTATTGTACATGTAAATAACAAACAGATATTTTTGTAACCCAGGAATTAGTGATAGATAACTATGTATTATATACATATATGTATTGGTAACTATTCCAAAACTCCTAAACATAACCATAATTTCTCCACTCGCGTATTTTATTTATGAATAATTGCTCTGTTTGTAAGGTTCGTAGCTTGATATTACATAACCTATAAGCTTCTTGAATAAATAAGCTAAAAAGTATAAACAGAATTTTAATTATGTAATTGGTAATTCCATAGATAAGTGCGTTTAAACAAACAAACAAATAAATAAACTTTTCACGATTATACATTAGTACAGACTCAGATCAATGCATATGTGTACAATGAATTAATTTCCGACTACTATTTGTATACACAATACAAAGTTATAGTAAGTATAAAAAGTTCTATAGAAACCACACATTTAGAGTAGGTCATAAGTTCCTACTCTATATCTGTGATTAAAACAATAATTCTAAAACCGTTTTATAAAATGTTCAACGAACATACATGCATATAACCATGTTGTAATTTTACTATGTCGATAATTTTCAGTTTCCTGAATTTTATATTTTAAGGCTGATTTGATATAAGTTATAACAATAAATTAGATAACGCTATGACTTAATCCAGTAATGGCCTAAGATCCGGCTGCAAGATTGCTACGTTCATCGAGTCTTTAATTGAAATCATTTTTTATATACAATAATAAAAGGGACAATATGTTTTGACCGGGGTGTATATTAAGATGTGCCCGCTAGAATGTTATATGTTAGCTTTAATTTGATATATAAATAATGAACATACGTTATGAACGTATAAATGTAACAAAATATTACCTGCTTACACCTGGCTGCGAAGAGGTTGCGGCCAAGTGCGCAACGGCACCTATAACTTTTCAAGTTCTCTCGAAATATAGGTATTTCTATATTTCGAGATTCTACCTATACGTATAGGTATTTCTGTGAAGTGGAGTATAATTTATTTTAATAACAAGTGCATCGATTTTGTTTCAAAAAGTCAATTATTATTATTATTTTAATTAAACATACTAGCGGGCACATTTTAATAGGCACCTTGGTCAAAACATAATGTCCTTTTTATTATTGTATATAAAAAAATGATTTCGATTAAATACTCGGTGTACGTAGCAAACTTGCAGCCGGATCTTGATCCATAACTGTATGATTAATATATAATTTTATTTGAATTATAATTTTATCAATTTATATTTTGATTTATTGTTTGTTTCTGTGATATATTGTTTGTCCAGTTTTGGTTATTTAATATAATAACGACATAGCCTCGTTTTAAAAATCATTTATTATTCTGTAACTAAGGACAAAAACTAAACTATAATACTTTGTTATGTCCGTCTGTTAAGAGCTTGTGAGTTCATTAGAAAAAGATATTTTAGCACCTAAACGTCTTGTTTCCATAATACCTATTAAGTTTCTTTTTTAAATTAGTGGATGGAAACATTCGCAATACATAACTGGATTAATAAAAATAATTAAAAATACAATCCATATTGTTATTGAGTAACTTAGCTGTATTCAGGCTAAATACTTAGATTCAGATTTAAAATGAGATTTTTACTAGATATACTTACGGACATGTCCCAATGAGCAGCACATGATAAATAATATTAGAGAGCTAGCCCACGCTGGTCTGTTTATAGCTGCATAAATAGCGCTTTCGAGGACATCGTAGCTACGCCACAGGAACAGTGGACCAGTGAACATTACTACGCCCATTATAAGAATACTGAAAAATGCTCCAAGCATGGACCATTTCTGCAAAAGAACACAAGTACATATTTCCTGATTAATTTTCTAAAAGGAGTACGTATATTTCGACAGACCACATATTCATAGTAAGAGTATGTGTTGAATGATACAAGGATTTGAATGGGTAATATTACATGGCTTAAAGTGGTTATTTACAGAGAGAGTCGTAGAGTCAAAGAGTGATAGGCTTTACTTTAACTCGATACATTAGGCGGTATCCTCAAGTAAAACTGTAAAAAAGCAAAGAAAGTTCGGATCGGGTGTAGAAGAAGTATAATATAATGTCAAAATTTTTACCCGAGGTATCTTGCTGTAATTATTTGAAGAGGAACAGTATATATACAAATAACCACTGAAGAAGCCTATTAAATATGCGGCGTAGCGCGTGTGACTCTTGATATACGTCATGTGAAACTGCAGCGGCCCTCGTGGATTGGAAATAAAACTGAAATTAATTTAAAAAAAATGTTAGAGTATAGAAGCTATAATTAGATTTTGTTAAATAAATCCTGAGAAATAATATTTTATTTTTGATTTTATTAATACTTTAAGCGAAAAAATCAGGACTTACAGGATCATAAGACGAATATAAGGAATATAATATAAGGAAAGCAAGTCATGCAGTCTTTAAATTTTCATAGTGTTTTAATATCCAGAGTAAACCAGGGTTACTAACATATAACTAATTCACATTTTCACATACATGTAGCATATTTAAATACAAAAATATAAAGCATGTTTTGCGGCTGCTATTTAATATGAAGCAACCAAGACACTTGTTTTTATCCACTGAAGTTGTAAGTAAACTCCTTTTTTATATGGGGCAATAGAATTATTGATAAAATATGCAAAAAAAAAGGCCATTAAAATAATTGCTACTCAAAAAATTATGTAACTTGACTTGCAAAGTAGCGACCTTAGTTACTTTGACGTTATGTTTTTACAAAAGTTATCAATAAAATGATGACTTAGTGTGAATCAATGTGCAATTAGATGAAGTCAAGCGTAAACAATGTACAAAGAACGAGAATTTTCCGTAATTGAGCAAATATAATGCGTTTCTATACACGCTATATTTAGAATATTCATATTTTATTACTAGTATACTATTGTCTAATTTGTATCACAATTTATTTATAAAGAAACATTCTAGTTTTCAGAAATTCAAAATCACTAAAAAACATTAACAACTAATTCTTTTTTAAAATGTTTGCAGATACATTAAACACTATAGGCTGTGAAACATAAGCTAAGTGCCTCTCAGAGACAAAAAATGAATAATTATTATTTACCATGAAAAACATTTTTATCATATGGCCACATTGTCAATTTAATGTTGGCTACCTAATTTAAGTTTTTAGCGCTATTTCAAAAATGGTTTAAGTTGCAATCTTAACACAACTTCATTTTAATAGTCTCAAGTTAAGAAAATGACGTTAGATTTTAAGATGGTTGTCGCTGGTTCAAATCTCAAAGGAGTTGCCTCTATGAAAATTGTAATAAAGAGTATACGTAGTGTAGCATACTGCCAGTCAGCCAGCATATTAATATTATTATATATATAGATTCATCATATTTCCTGTCGATCATCAAGAAATGAATTCCTTTATATCAATCAGTAAGAAAAATATAATAAAGTTAGTATAAAAGCACTTACTCATAAGTAAATAATTGAATAGCTGGTAAATTGTATAGATAATTTATGACTCCTGGAGTGATGATGGAAGCTATTGCTATGATGATAAAAAATAATTTTCCAATCGAAGGTTGTTTTTTATACAACACATACAGTAGGACCGTTATTACGAAGAAATGGAAGTCGCATGGTATATACCAGCTTATGACTAAACACTGAAACAAAAAAAATATTATAAAAAAAAATTAAGTAAACATATTGAAAAAAAAAACTAAACGAAATATGAACTAAATATATTTCAGTTTTAGCCGATTGTCGACTACTGCTAAACGAAGGTTTCTCCATGTTAAGAAATGCCAACAGCTCTGACCTTGGACAGCTTGTATCTATTTGATGAATGTCACATTTTTTGAGACGACTCAAAGTCCATTATGTTTCGAGATGCCTTATTATGCTTGCCTAAATGAGGTCTTATCTGTAGCAAGTATCGGCTGTACCGCTAATTTTGAGCCGTTTATTTTCTGGCATGTTATACCATAGAGTTCCCATCATATATTGCTAAATGTGGTTAGCTATTATCATATTCATTACCAGTGGATTCTTTGTATACCCTGCCACATCGCTAGCTTGGCTAGTACCCTGGCCATGACTCTCATGAGCTTACGACATACTCTTACAAGGCTCAGGCTCAGAAAATACTCTATTAAAACTCTCCTCGAAACTGAGGACTATGAGTTTGGATTTGATGGGTAGAATATAGCAAAACGTTTTGCTAGCGTCAGTAGTCAGGATTATTACTATTCAGGTTGATTGTCAGTTGCCATAATCCACAAATACTTCTCTTATAGTCAAGGGTAATGAAATTATAATTTACAATGTCGTCTTTAACGAACTTCGACAAAAACCTTTATGTTCAACACTACTACAGTAGAGAGAGAGAGAGTTTACTTTTTAATAGATGAACCCTAGGCGAGTTCACGATGGAAAAAAATAAATCGTAAGTGTTCAACTTTTCATGTGTGTATTCCCTTATTAACGTCCCACTGCTAGGCACGGGCCTCCCTTCAATACGAGGGGGAACAGGCCACGCTGGTCAAATGCGGGTTAGCGGACTGCACATGTCCTTCGAAAACTTGCTAGGTTTTTAGGCTCAGACATGCAGGTTCCCTCGCGATATTTTCCTTCACCGTAAGACAAGTGATAGTCACGTTGGAAATGATTAGCACATGAAAATATCAGAGGGGCGAGACCCGGATTTGAACCCGCTTCACTCGGTTTCCCAAGCGAGCGCGTTACGAACTAACAACCACTGCCTTATTTTTGCTACTGCCACAATTTTTCATGTATTAATTATTATTAGTGGTTTAGTGGTTAACATGTACGACTGCAGATCCGGAGGGTCCTGGGTTCGAGTCCCGGGTTGGGCCAAGTTTAATTACTGAGTTTTTCTGTTAAGATATTGTCAGTAGTAGCCCGGAGTTGGAAAGTTGGCGGTACCTCACCCCCGTGTCTCGGAGTACATAAAGCTGTCCTACTTCTTAACTCTCACCGGTTGTGTTGAAGTTTCATCGGACTTTGAAAGTAAAAGGAACAGAGAGTGCACTTGTGTCTGCGTGTACACTTGTGCACTATAATATCTCCTGGAAATGGGGCGCCGTGACCGAAATCCGTCATGAAGACATTATTATTATTATTGATATTTTAAAATAACGTTACTTACAATATTTTCACTATCGATGTAATTACTCAGCATCAGTAGACTGATCCACCAATTTTTTCGACATTGTTTTGTGTCTCCGGCAATGGCTCTATACCATAACGGACCAGATCCAGTGAAGGGAAAGATCGCAGAAATGTAGAATATGACTATAGCATATGCTACTATCAATCTGTAAGCAATAAGAGTTTAGTTATAGTTAGCTTTAAATAAAACTTTCATTAATTGACTCATGCACTCCTTATAGAGTATAGACTTGGGTTTATGGTGTAGAAATGTTACAAAATATGTAACGCGGAGTATTTCTACTGTAGAAAGAAATACAAAAATTATAAATTAGGGTCTAATTAATGCCTGACTAGAATTGCAAACATATAGAGGAATAAGCTCAGAACTTGCATTTACATATGTCTACAAGTGTAGTCCTGGTTTCAGTGAGGTAGCCAATGACGTGCTTAATTATTATATAGGTATCTAAATTTTTAATGTAAATTTCGAGTGCGCCATGAGTCCGCTACGATTCGGATTCGGAGGAGCGGGATGACAAGATAATTGTTTATCGTAAGTAAGAAGTATAAAGCGATAGATTCTCAACGTATTTAAGCGCCATCACAGTTTATAATTCACTACAAATTAATTAAACAACTAATCTAAAAGTGAAATTCGGTAACTAAAGAAATACTTCTAGGTTTCCTGATAAAAAAAGCCCTAAATAAAAAAATATATATTATAAAAATAAAAAAACCTGACTGCATAAAAGCTAGTTAAAATGATGAAAACAAGTTCACGAAGGAATATAATATTATGCAGTCGGAGACACATGTATACGTTTCATCCTTGCCGCGAGATGTATGTACATTGTACATACTCGTATGTAGTCTCCGACTGCATAATATGAGTACTATATTCCTTTGTAAACTTGTTTTCATCTTTTTAGTTAGCTTTTATGCAGCCGGGGCTCTTTTTTTTTATTTACAACTTTTTAGTTTTTGCCAATTAGACCTTTGAATTAAAATTAGCGAGAATGGTTGTTAACCAACTTTAAATCATTATATATCCTAAACTGTTATTTAAAATGAAAAATGATGAAAAAAACCTAAAAACGATTTTTAAATACATATTCAACGATACCCCACTTGACATAGTTTGTCGATTTTCATTTTTTTATGTTTCACATTATGGCTTCCAAAATCGGCCATTTTGATTTTTCTAAATTTCTATGCTTTCTATGACATTTGCGCCGTCATGACGAATCACACGACGTGTCATTTATCAAAATTAGCTCTGCATTTGGTCTAAATAGTGCCACAAAGGTACAAGCCCACATACATACATACATACATACATACATATTTTTTTAAAACACTATCTTTTAAATTTTTACCAATCGTGTTTTCAAATTTGGCAATTCAAGATGAAAGTAAAAGTATCGTTTTCCTAAATATTAAAGTGGTAAGTGGTAAGCGGTAAGTAAATAGTAAGTGGATAAATTACGATGTTTAGGTACTAAATTGCCATATGCACACACTTAACTATTAATAATATTTAGTAATTAATAAATTAGTTTTTCTTCCGTATGGTACGTAAGGCTATAAAAAATATGTTTATGTTATTGTATATAATACATGATAAAAACTATCTCCTTCAGAATATCACTAAAATCGATTAACCGTTCTAGAGTGAAGAAGTTATAAACAGATTCAGTTACAAATCACTCAATTTTATTCAGCTCAGTCCATGTTATCTATATATATCTATATCTATATATACATAAAATGCTTTGTCCTGACTGACTGATCGATCAACGCACAGCCTAAACCGCTGGTCGTAGAAACGTGAAATTTGGTAGACATATTCCTTATACAATGTAGGCATCCGCTAAGAAAGGCTTTTTCGAAATTCATCCCCTAAGGGGGTAAAATGGGGGAAAAAAGATTGTATGAAACTCTGTCATTCTTAACGCGAAATGCACGAAAAGTGATATTTAGCTTTAAAATGAAAAATAAGAAATATATGTATTAAATTTTTTTCGAAAATCTTTCCTTAAAAGGGTAAAAGGGGGTGATAAAGTTTATATGAGCAAACAATTATTTATGATCAGAAATACTTGAAACTTGGCATTAATGCTATTCAATATAATTAAATAAATACGTATTTTAGCATTTTTTTAAATTCATCCCATAAGGCTGTCAAATAGGGGATGAAAGTTTGTATGAAACTCTGTAATTAATGCACGGAAAATCGTATTTACCTTTAAAATGAAAACTAAAACAATACAAATATTATTTTTTTTTGAAATTCATCCCTTAAAAGGGTAAAAGGGGATTGTGCTGTTTATATGAGGAAAAAATTGTTTATGATCGGAATTACTTGAAACTTGATATTATTGCTCTTCAATACAATTAAATAAACATGTACAGTAGATTTTTTTTTTATTCAAACCCTAAGTGGGCAAAAATGGGCGATGAAGTTTGAGTTGTTGAATATATTTAAATAGAGTAAGATGGCTCAAGTTCTCTGGAAGTGCACATTTACTGTGTGGAATATAAAGTAGAGAACGGAAATGATTCCGAATCCAAAGGAAAATTATGTATAACTTTTCGGCCAGAGCAGCGACAACTATAACAGACTTAAAGCGCGAGAGAGAGAACCTAGCTAGAGAGTATCCTGCTATCTGTATCCTCCTTTTGAAGGTTGGCACATCTGCAATAAAAAAGTCGCCTAAGCTATGTAACGGGATTAGACTGTGAGTAATTTATTAAACATCATAGTGGCCACTATGTTTGCTAGATGCGCTCGGGGGGTAATTAGAATTCATACCTAGAATACCACTGATAACTTCTGTTTTACTACTGTAATTCCATCTTAAAGTTTGCTTTGCAATGACCTTTTATACAAAAGGTCATTATAAATTTATCTTAGGGCCAGTCTTTAAAAGTAGCAGGCATAGACTTAAGAGAGTACTTTGATCGCGGGCGAAGCCGCGGGTTCTGCTAGTATATACATAAAATGCTTTGTCCTGACTGACTGATCGATCAACGCACAGCCTAAACCGCTGGTCGTAGGAACGTGAAATCTGGAGGACATATTCCTTATATAATGTAGGCATCCGCTAAGAAAGGATTTTTCGAAATTCATCCCCTAAGGAGGTAAAATAGGTGATATAAGATTGTATGAAACTCTGTCATTCTTAACGCGAAAGGCACAGTAAGTAGTATTTAGCTTTTAGATTTAGATGAAAAATTAGAAATACAAATATTAAATTTTTTTCGAAATTCATCTCTTAAGAGGATAAAAGGGGGTGATAAAGTTTATATGGGCAAACAATTATTTATGATTAGAATTACTTGAAACTTGGTATTAATGCTCTTCAATACAATTAAATAAATAGATATTTTAGCATTTTTTTAATTTCATTCTATAAGGCTGTCAAATAGGGGATGAAAGTCTGTATGAAACTCTGTAATAGCTGCACGGAAAATGGTATTTACCTTTAAAATGACAACTAAAACAATACGAAATTCATCCCTTTAAACGGGGTTGTGCTGTTTGTAAATTTTGTTTTCCTTATTTTTGCAAGTAATAAAGTTTGATCGCGGGCGAAGTCGCGGGTTCTGCTAGTTATGACATAATTCAGAGTAAATCTTTAATTTCAACTTACCTGACATATCGTCTTAGAAAAAGTAAAAAAATATTAGGCAATCGTTTTGTCGTAATCAGAAACATCGCTGTTAATAATCCGGACACTGCAAAATAAGTGTCTACAACGACGTCCTCGTGAAGCACTATCATACCCACTATTGTCCTTGCTTCCTGGACAAAAAGACATATTGTCAGTTTATTTATTTTAGTATTTAAATTGAAACGTGATAGTATTTGTACTTAATATATAAAACTTTACCTTGTCGACTTTTAAGCCATTACTAACTGGTCCTCCATTAAATACTCCAAACTGATGAGCAGACACGATAATACACATTGTCAGAAATTTAATTCCATACAGGACATCTAAGCCTCCATCAGAAACTTTCAAAAGATTTTTCGCATTCGCTTTCATATCAAAAGCCGCGATTATTCTGTTTCCTAAAATTGTGATTACATTAAAAAAATTATCAATTGAATTAAATAGTTAATATTTTATAACAAGTATTAATTATTTTTTTTAATTTTAAGATAAAAAGTTCTTAGCTCATTTAATATGAACAGCTTACCAAGTTTATTCTGGTTGCAATTTTCGGTTCGGTGCCTTATGATGGTGCACATCATGGTAACTGAACATAAAATTACAGCCATTCCCCTTAAAAAATAGTTACATATTATAAATTTATTGAAATCTTTTACTTTCATAAGATAGAAAGCAAAAAAAGCGTTCGCATTGGTGGTAGAAATTATTTATTTTTACCAAATAAATGCTTCTTTAAATTTTATCAAGAAAAAATTAAATGGAGATGTAGTTTAAATAACTGTACTGACAAGTGTACACACGAAAGTACCTAATTAATGTCATACTCATATAAATCATTTTAATTTATTTCAAGTAATTTTTATTGAATGAAATATATTACATACACAAAACCGTAAAATAATCCATCGTACGGTATTACTTCATCGACTTTCTGGCATTTCTCTTTGATGGAGATGTGAGCTCTAAGTCCTGCGGTACCGAGATGACTATGTATCAGCAGCACTCTCGTCAGCCTCTCTACTGACCGAGGCCGGCAGACTGCTGGCGCACAAATTCCCCATGTCAACTTATTGTAAGGACGAAGGAAATTTGATTGGTACTAAAAATAAATTTCTTTTAATTTGCTGTTACAAAGATTCTAAAAATATAGATATAAAAGAAAATTATAAAAGGCAAAAATTGAAAATTAAACATTTTTGAAAATTATATGTTTTTTAAAGCAGTTCATCGTTAAAAAAGCGCTTAGATAAAAATTATTTGTAATTTATATGACACATTAATTTAGTGGCTATATAATAATATAAGTATGTATGAACCTAATTAAATAAAACCGTAAATCCGTGTGAAATATTATACACGTATTTGGTTTACTTAATTTTTTATTCTAAAAAAGAAACGTGATTATTCGGAGATCATTACACATAGTCATATTAATTAAAGAACTTAAAAAATTGACACTGTTGTTATCTTTATAATGTAACTTACAAAAAATCTTATAATGTGACCTAACTTGAAACTTTACATTTACATTTTGATCTTACCTCCAAAACGTTTAAAGCGGACTCATACGGATCAAAAGGGTCAGATATCCTCTTCTTCACACTTTTATCAGTTCTTTCTAGTTCTATATCTGCTAGACAGTACTGAGTTCTCAACTCGGGTTCTTTTACGAACCAAGGCGCATTCATACACTCGTCATAATTACCAAGATGGTACCTACTGCCATATAGTAAACCTTGGGGCTGTGATGCTATTGAATCCCAATCTAAATAAATAATAACAATGGATTAATTACTTTTGTAAGTTTTACTATACTATATTAAGCTGTTAATTAAAACTTATAATTAAGCTTTTACAATGCGACTTTAGACATTACCAAATGATTTTAAAGATACATCATGAACGCATAAAAATCTTACCACAGTAGGAAAAAGGCAATTTGATAATAACGGTTACATTTGATATAATATTAAAACAATTACGGAAATTTTTATAAATAATTTTAATAAATATATGTAGTTATATTAGATATACCTATATAATATACAAAATACTTATTAAGTCGTACTCAGATTAATTATAGAAAAGGAAGATTCTGTAAAAGACTTCAAGAATAAAATTATTAAGTATTTCTTTTATAACGAGTCACAACGCACAATAAAACTATTAAAGATTTTCGTTATTATTTAGTTTAAAACTACCAAGAGCCATTCATCAATATAGACAAAAAGACAAAATATGCATAAGTACATACCTACATATCAAAAAATAATGAAACCTTATTGGAACATCAAAGAACATTTACCACTTATCATTCCATCCATACAATAATTTACAATTTAAATACTTGCCCCAAACTGCCCAAAGTGTGAAATTTTGTAAATCTTGAAGGAGTCGTAAGGTTTTGTTTAAACATGGCAATTCTTCTTCAGTCCAATTTTGATTCTTTAACGCGAATAATACATCGTCAAGATATATTTTAGTTTCGTTCACACTAACTGTTTTTGGAATTTGCATTTTTTTTTCGGTAATTTTTATTTCCGAAACATTGATCGGTCGATTTTCTGGCAATATAGTGGTCGAATCTGATTTTGTTGAAGATGTCACGTGACATTTTATAGTATCAATAACAAATACCACAATAATAACTTTCAATACTTGTTTCATTGTATGCTTTAGAGAACCGTTTGTTTGTAAACTGAAGTTCAATCGAGAGAATCTTTCATTTTATGCGGAAAAAAATGTATAATTAAGTCATGCAATCTTAAGAGTCATCAGTAATTAGCATATTTATTGCTATTGTTCATTGCGTTGTAAACGCAGCATGTATAGGACAAGTTCATTTGCGGGATTTGTGTATAAAGTTCCCTCTCGTTAAAAGTTATAACTATGTCTATTTATGCGAAAGTGAATTTCTCTACGCCTCGATGAAACATGATGGTAAAGCTTATATATGTACATTATATATACATTATACTAAAAATAATAAATATTCAATACCTTATTTTTTTTAAATAACTATTTTTATAACTATTACTATAACTTATTTAAAAAAAAGAGCCATCTGCTGATAAGTTACGCAACTTCATGTACTCTAGCATCCTTGTTTACCTAGCAACATAATCGTTTTATAAACGAGCAGGAGTACGTACTACCTATTCCTTCTAATAGTTCAATAGTACTTTAGTAGGTGGCGCTCCAAGATTTGGGAATACTATAACTTAGATTGACATAAAATTCAAATTACTTCTATTATATAATATATTTATATATTATTAAAAATATTCTATACAAATATGCTTACATTATCGTCATCAACTTACTTTAATAAAGATAACAATATAACAATATTGAATTTTAATAAACTTTATGTAATAAATAATAACGTATTTATCAATTATATAATAAATAATAGTACATATTAATATAGTTTTTATGTACATATAATGATTTTCATCTCGAGTTATATAACGGCTAAACAGATTTAAATGCGTGTGTGAACTCTCATTGTACCATTTTTTTAAATAAAGATAGTTCTTGAGTTAGTGACACACATACATAGAACATCATTACATAGTATAAAACAAAGTCGCTTCCCGCTGTCGCCTATAAATATGCTTAGATCTTTAAAACTACGCAATGTATTTTGATGCGGTTTTTTCATAGATAGAGTGATTCAAGAGGAAGGTTTTATATGTATAATACATGCATAATATGGTAGAGAAACACTGGAATTTTTAAGTGATTTCTAATGTGATGTCGTACATAAACACGTTTTTGCGCTTACATTGCAAACGCTGGCTGAACCCTACGAGATAGATCAAAATAATATACTACAGTATTATACACCTTAAAATGGTCTACAAAAAATACCGCGATGGCATATGGCTATTTCTTAAAGATAACATACTATATCCATTTTACTATATCCAAGCTAGGGACGAACCCGAGTTCCTATATAAAACGAGAAGATTAGTATCTAATAATTGAAATGAAAGGCACATACAAAACTAGACCTAATGGTATTGGAACATGAAATATGTAAATAAAAATTAAATGTAAAACTCTTACAGTTAAACTAAATTTTATGAAATAAGTTAAAATAGATACATATTCGTACATATATAAAAATAGTCGATTCCTTATGAAACTTTTTGATGAAGAAGCTTGTTAACACATTCATTTCTGCTTTATTTTAATGCCACATTTCTTTACTTATATTTCATGCTAAAAAGCGATAACCGGATAAAAAAATTCTCCCTACAATATAAATATAGAAATTTGCACCACATATAATCCCTATAGTTTTGTATTTCGCCATTCACGTTCACCTACTCCACCTACCTGAAAAACATCCACCTACTTGAAAAAAAATTAAACTAAAGGTTTTAAAGTTATACTTAAATTGCTTCAATATTTTTGAGTTAAAACATATAACAGAGTTTCTTAGCGTTTCTGAAAGTTTTTGTAGGTCTGTGCTTTGTTAATCGTTTAACTCGAAACCAGCAACAAATATTTATAAAGTACTTATTTGTTGTATAGGTATTTAATAGTTAGAAAACATTAAGAAAAACCAGTTAATTTTCACCTACCTGACGTGTATAGTTAAAAATATACGCGCTTTATTTGCTTTACGTAGTGGAAGAATAAGAGAACTGCTAGTTAATTTTTTAATGTTAGTATATGAATAAAACGATATCAATATAATTTATATACTTTTATTGGATACAGTCATTTACTAACAAATATCTACATTTTAACTACATTCACTATTTTAAGTAACTACTTACAATTGCATAAATAAGTGCATATATTAAGTACATACAATCGTGCAATACTTGCGTTAAATAAGTTAATTGCTTTTCGTAAAATTAGATAGAGGTTAAATTTAAAACTTAACTTATTACATTAAACTTAACTATTATCTAATCTAAAATTGAAGTGCTGTTACTCTTATATCTTTTTTGAAAATTTTTACTTATTTAACTTAATAATAGTAAAATATACATATAAAAATTGTTATACAAATATTTTTGTTGTTATTGTGTTTATGTTACAAATTAAAATTATGGCTAAGTTATTTTATAAATAACAACTTAAAGGATGATGATAAGTAATTAAATTAAAAAAAGCTGGAGATAAATAAATAGGTAGTCCGAAATATGTACGATTCCGTATATTATAAATGCATGCATGTAAATATTTTTTAATTTAAACCATGTTCTCTACATGAAATGAAAATATAAATAAAAATCTAATAATATTTATGACAGCTAGTTGTTTCTTTGCATACTAATAATTATTATATTAGTTACTTAATAGATATATCACACTATAAACTCAATCGATTTTCTTGTAATAATATGTTAAGTTATCGTGGGGCTTGTTCGGAAACTGGAAAGTTAGTAAGATAGAGCTTCCTGGTATTGATACTGTAACTTTAGTAAGAGTCGCTATTAAATTTTTTAAATTAGTTTATAAAACATAAATTGTATATTAGAAAATTGACATATTTTTAAATGAATGTGTAAAATATATCTATTACTGTTTCTAATACTTCTTAACAAATAACAACGCCAGCTTCCGCCGGAAGCTATAAGCTTATAAGCTGCCATAATACCATTACGGTGTACTCTTATGTATAAATAAAAAATCTCTAAAATTTCTAAATATATGATAATAGCGTCTTTTAATGTACAAATCTTTGGAACGCGTTGCGAAGAACACACTGACTAGATTCCACTCGATATTTTTTTTCTTAAGTATGTATTATAATATGTATATAATCTAATCTTAACTTATAAATATTTTATATTTTTATTATAAACTTAAATTATTTTTTTGTTATATACAACGAAAGTATAAGTTTACGAAATGTTATTTTTAATGATATGTTGTTTTTTAATTTAATTGCATATATATTTTTTGGCACATAACATATGATTAAAGTAGATATTCTATATTTATACCCCGGGTAAAGAAAAGGTCGTTTAAATGGCTTTAGAAATTGAACATCATTTATTAAAACTAAAATGTTTTTAAATACATAGTTACTGTTTTCTTTAATAAATATGACTATGTTTTTTTTGAGATATTTGACTTTTTTGACTAGAAATAGGAGATCTTATTTTTATTTTGACTAGTATATAATAGAAAAAAAAATAGGACTAAACAGTTTGATTAGAATCAAATTATAAAAAAAATATTCTTAAAATATGGCATTAAAAATACCGACTATATTGACTAGGATTTTAATGAGATCAATTAATATAAAAAAATAAATAATAAGATGTACTTGTACGTACGTATAAGTGTAAATATTTACTTTTTGCTTTCAACTATAACGACTAACATGACTAGATCGATCTTTGATTTACGTAGTTTGATGACTAGATTAAAATTTTAGTTTAGTAAAAATATAAAAAAAATATTTGTAAAATATAAAAAGGGCTTTTAAAATAGTGTTTTGTAAATAATATAAATTAAATCCTTACTTTTTTTGACTAGACTATAATAGATAAATAGAAGATTTTTGTTTGTAAAATATAATAAAAAGATCTTTTAAAATAATATAAATTATGTAAATATTCTTTGTTTTTTGACTAGACTATGTTTTGTGTTAGTTCACTCTTTCTCCGATTTTACGACTAAACTAATCGAACCTATGACTTCAAATATAATTTATTAAAAAAAGTTAATAAACTATTTTTGGTTTTTTTTTTCTGTTTATAACGCTTTCGTCGGGAAAGTTAGAGTTGGTAACAGCCTACTTCGTACGACCTGACTTAATTCCGATGTACATTCGTTGTTGTTGAAAAAATTATGAGATAGAACGGGTCAGTGCATCTAAAAATATGCTCAAACCGCGATCGATCGCGATGACCCTTCGTGACTTCGATCCGAATGCGATATGGTAAGAAAATTGTCTTCAGGAAAATTGAATTGAATTCGAACTATAGAATAAGCCTAATTTGAGTGATATATTGCTACTGCGCTTGTCATTTGATAAGTATGAGAGAAAAGAAAATGTCACGGAGAAATAATATGTAGACAACATGTTGTAAATAAATCAGGCAGTGGTAGCGCGCTCGCTTGGGAAACCGAGTGAAGCGGGTTCAAATCCCGGGTCTCGCACCTCTGATATTTCCATGTACTAATCATTTCCAATATGAATACCACTTGACTTACGGTAAAGGAAAAGATCGTGAGGAACACTGCATGTTTGAGGGAACCTAGCTACTTTTCGAAAGATATATTATGTTTGCCAACCCGCACTTGGCCAGCGTGGTGGACTATGGCCAGATCCCCCTCATATTGAAACGGAGGAGGAGGTAAGGACGTTAAAAAAAGTGCTGAATACATGTTATAAATACAAATCTGCTATATTTATCTTATTTGAAAATCATATGTTATATGCCAATAAATATGTAATAAGTTAATATATCATAATTAATATATTTTTATTTATAGTAAATTCTGCGCGCGAAAAGCCATAAGTTGAACAATGTAAAATTGATGCTTACGTAAGTTTAGAAGATGCAGTACGAGTTTTTATGAAATATTATATATTGTTTGATTTTTAGTTTTTGTATTATTATACGATATTTTTAATAATATAACTATACTTTTAAATTATTTTCTGGCTACGCCTAAATGGTTAATTTCTATGAAATAACACTAATTATAACACTGACCTTAATAGCTACACACGAGTGATGTTTGACACCTCTACGTGAAAAAAATTTGGAATGTCGCTGTAGGAGATCCTTCGTATTTACACTGATATATTATTTACTAAGTGATGTTTAAAACATTTAAATATTACTGTACCACAATCTAAAAGCTAACCTATTTAATAACACACATCTACAAACAGCTAGGACTACTTAAAGTGAAACTTAGAATACTTAGAATCTATAATTAAATATTTTTACTCTATATTTTTCGCATCCATAAAGTTAATAAGTGATAGAGCTTGAAGAACTAGGTACAATTATTACAATAGAAAGGGTTTATTATTTCTTGAAAACTCTAAGAGCTTTTTAGTGAGCTGATATGAATAAGTGATAAATTCTAATTAGCTCTAAGTACCGCCTTCAATGTCTTATATTTACCTTTCTAGGAAAAATATAAGCTATCGTGGCCATACGAATAAGGATATATGGTGTTCGAGATAGCGTATGGAAACCGCGGCACTGGCCGCAGAATGTGACGTCACCCATCGCTTCCATCAGCTCCCCCACCCTCATCTTCTGATCCCGTTACGTCTAAGCTACGGGAGTCTTCTGAAGAACAGTTGGAAGGACATCGAGTCCTAGATTCTTCCCAATTTGGTTCAACTGATGATGGTTTGTTCCAGAAGGTATTGAAATTGCTGTCTCGTAAACCTTCCTGTATTCGTTCCTGTTGAAGAATTACATTTGACATTGACGTTTACGTATTTTTTATTAACAACTTTAAAACAAGTTTATTTGAATAATAATGGCTTATTTAGTACGAAAAATTAAAAAGCTATAACTCACCGGTTGATAAGTAGGATATTCTACATGGACCTGACGAAAAGCTGATGGTTCTTTTTCCGGTTCCGTATCCGGTTGTTCGTGAGCTAAAAGATGTTTTTTTAAGTACGCCTGACGTCTAAATAATTTGCCGCATTTTTGGCAAGCAAAGCGTCCAGCTTCAGTTGGAACTTCCCTTCGCTTGGTGGCTCCAGGGACACGGGGCTTGTGCCAACGCCGATGTGACGCTAGGTTCGCGGGGCAATTGAAGACCTATGAAAATCAACATCTCGTTATAAAATAAGAAAACGCATCTAACGGTATGTATAAATGTATCCAACAAAACTTTATAAATAAGTAAAATAGCAAAACACCCAATAAAATTAGCGGCATAAGTGGAAAAGTACAACTTAATTATTGCATAAATTTACTTCATTGCATCGGTATTAAGGTCATACTTATTGTTCACAATAAAGAGTTCATTCTGTGGTGTACACAATTATATTCTTGTTATTGTTTATATTATTAATCGTTGCCCCATCATCGAGATAAATGCCAACAATCCACCGTCACGCACCACGTGAAGTATCAATTAAGGTGCACAAACATTTTGCTAGCCTACATTCAGTTAGAGCGATTCCCATGGAAATGTGCCAAGTGTTTACAATCGCCACCCTCGTGTAATTTGTTCCCACACGACACGAAAACGTTTTTCAATGACCGTGTCAGAAAATGAGGCGAGATCAATAAAACTAATGATTGGTGAGATAACGAGATAAACATCATGATGCATCGTTGTATTTAATTGAAAGAGTTATCTATAATATTGTTATTTTTCACAATTGCTCTACGGCTGGTAATGTCCACATATCCATAAAAAATACTTAATAATTGTATAATTTATTAATTGATAGTTAATAATAACACGAAAATTAGTTTACAGAATATGCGTAAAATATATTTTCAGATATTGCATATTTTAAGTTCACGATCACTAAAAAAGTTTTTTTTGTAGTTTTAGCGCGAGCGAAGTCACGGGTTCTACTAGTAGCTAATAAGTCAAAGTTATATTATAAATATTCTTGATTTTAAAATTAAACGTCTTGCCAATATGATAAGTTTTCCACGTATCCCGACTATATATTACAATAACTATCTTTAGGTAGTTTATGCAAAAGTTCTGAATTGAAATACAACAATAAAGCATTGCATATTCTGTGTTTACCTTATCACATTCTGGACAGCGATACTCAATGTGCACTATTCTTGAACAGCGATGTTGCGCGAGGGCAAACGCGTCGCTGTACAACCGACGGCATAGCCTACAGATGTATCTTCCCAATCGATTCTCTATTGTAGCGATTAGTGCTTTAGCTTCTTCCGTTACTTCCACTACATTAAATGCTGGGTCAATATCCCCCTAAAAATAATATTATAATATATTCATTGTGATTTTGAAATCGACTATGAAAGTAGTTGTTATTTAGCAACGTTGGCGGGATTAAATTGAACTGTATTTGGGAAAAATATCGTGTAAGAATTCGTGCAAATGATTTATTCTTTATCTAATGTCCCTAAGGCCCACCCCTTGCTATGAATGTCGCGGCTCGCCCTCAGGACTGTTATTAGCGCAAAAACACAACACAATAAGCGATTTCATAGCGTTTAATTGTCGAAGCGATAAGGAAAGTCACCCACAACCCATTGTAATGGTATGGTTAGAACGTTTAATTAACAGTTCCAGAGCATATTTGCCACTTGCTTTACCTAGTACGAATAAATGATAAGATTCGTTTCCTTTTATAAAAATAAATTTATTTTATTTTGGCCATACCTCTTCCATACATTTTACTATCAGAATTTTTAAATATTGACTGAATTATTTAAGAGATTTGACAGTAATGAAATTATAAAGAAAAATAAGATTATTATTAGAATATATTTAATAATAAAGAAGAAGTAGTTTACCTTTCTGACCACTAACGTTTCATCTTCTGCAAGATCTCTTATGATAGTCCCAGAGACTGGTGAAGTTTTGTCTTCATCGAACATTAGTCGTCTAACCGCTTTACTTTTTTTCAACGGCTGTGGGGGTTTTGGTGATTTTTTGGGGCGTTCTGCAACGTCTTTAATTTCAACGATATCAGGAGAGCTTCGCTCGCTCTTTGCGCTATCACCTTCATTCGGAAGGTAACTTCGAAGCTCCTCAAAAAACTGCTTTGTAAATTTAAGCTTTTTAGCCTCGGGACTTTCGCTATCGTTTGAAATATCGTCATCACATTTTCTCTTTTGAACTTTATCCTGTGATTCCTCATTATTACTGAGTACATCAGTTTCTTCAAAGTGCCGAAATATTTTTGCCGGCTTTTCATTTTTATTTTCATCCGCTAATTTTCTTTTTTGTGAGGGTGGGGGAGTGCAAGGCGGAGTGATTGGCGTAGTGGATTTAAGCGATAAATCGAGTGGCACTACAGGTTCATTGTAGTATGCTAAATACTGTTGAAGAAGGGTCGGATGTTGTTGAGGAATTAAATCGTGAAGATAATTGCTTGAAATTCGAACCGGTGGCGCCGCATACTGTTGATAAAATCGAGATGTTGCGAGTCGATGAAAATGTGGTAATGCTGCCTCCATATTCAAACGTCCACACCCGATAGTTTGTGATGAATAAAGAAATTCATCGTCCCATATATCTGTATTGATCTTGACTAAGAAATCTGTGGACAAAAATAATAAAATAAAAAGGTGCTCAAGCGAATGGTGTAAAAGAATAATGTCAAAAGCCCATTTTGTTGATTGTAACAACGTACTTCAACTAAGGAAATTGCGCTTTTCTATAAATTGATTTATCACACAAAGGAAAACGTAGAATTTATTTCTTGATCAACATATAACCTGACTCTACATAAACATATTTATTTACTACATGTTTTCATTTATATGTACATAGATTGGGAATAATATCTGCCACGAGAGTGTTAGTTTATTCTATTTATATTATCAGGCTTCGTTTATTGACAGGCGAGATGAATTGGGGTTAGTTAAACCATGTTGTCTAATTACTGTCGCCGAGATCGCTCCCACGCTCACCCTATTGTGTCCTACCCTAGAGACCTACGCCGAATTGAACGTACAGGACCCTTGTCCCTTAATACTTTCTATGTATTTTGGCTTAAAGCAAATAGCATGAATAAGTTATGCTTTAATGGCGGTGTTATGGTTTGGTCTTGCACAATTATTTAGAATGCAAATACTGCGCTTCTTTTGAGTTCGTCGTTTATTAAAATATGAAGTGTTTTAATTGTTTTTTTAAACAAAAATTGGTACTATTTCTGTTTACAAATCGTATGGCAAACATAATAATACACATTTTGTAGTGATTTGATGAAAGGTAATTTCTATCACATATTTGTATAATATTATACATACGTTCTAGATAAAAAAAATATAGAAAATCAATAGGTTTGATAAGCTTTTTACTTATATATCGATCAATCAATAATCATCATTAATCCAGGGCGGTTAATTTTTATTATTAAAAGTATTTATTTTTTTACATATATCAATAAATTATTCATATGTATTTCATTTATTCTTAGAAGATGTTAGGAATAAAAATATGCTTAAGCGTTGTTTGGGCGGGGTCAAGTATTTTGTCGTTAATATTTAATGTCGTGGGCGGATAGCGTTATAGGGCGGAGCTTGATCAATTTATCTTAAAACATTTATATTTTCATATTTATCATTAAAACTTATCTATATATATAATAAAATCTATATCAATACAAATATTAAAATTGTAACTGATCGCTGGCTGTAGGTACATGTAAATATTTGAGAAAAACTATTTTTGGGAGTCTTTATTAACGCAATAAAACCCAAAACAATTATTTTTAGAATTTTTGTCTTTTTGTCTGTGCGTTTGTGCGCGCTAATCTCAGAAACGGCTTAATGGATTTGGGTGCGGCTTTCAGTAATATATTGTGGTAAGCTTCATTTAACATTTAGTATTTGTTCCATTTCAATCGGTGGGACGTTAGTATATATGTACATATAATAAAATTGTAACTTAGTCAAATCTGTACATTAAATATTTCTTGGAAAATCTTATTGAAATAGACATTATTATAGATACAGAGACTGAATCTTCTTCTTTGAATTTTTGTCTGTCTGTCTGTAACCGCACCACGGAAAAATCACTGGAAGGATTTTGATGCAATTTGATAAGATGAAAACTGGTTATCCGGGTCAACATATAAGATACTTTTTACTGCAGGAAAATATCTTATCTCTAAGAAATCTATACTAAACGTTAAAACATAAGTAGGGTAGAACGCAGAGTGAGGGTGAGTCGCTAGAATTATATAAATTGTAATGTATTTTGTAATATTAGTATTCCATCAAAATTATGACACTACATGTAGCGGTGCTCAAAATCTTGCTTTCCAAGGTATAATTTATCTGTTTATATAATCGTTGAATCTAATGAATAGATTTTAAAAACCGAATCTCTGATAGAAAATTACTCATCCCCTATAACATTATATTGGTATTATTGTCAAGTTCTCAAAGAGAGACTAGGGCCGTGGGCGAAAAATAGGGCCATGTAAAAGAAAATTTTATTGTAGTTGATGTGTATGTAAAAATTTTATTCTAATGCCTCAATTTCAATTACGCAATATAGATCTTTATTGTCTAGAAGCTTCTACGTAATCTATTGTAGATATTAACCGCTTATTTTACATTTAAAGCACATGTACCTAAGTGAGAACATTGAATGAAATTATAAATTTATGAGACTCAGCTCTTAATGAGAATGAAAAAAATAATTTAATTGCCATTCTAGTAAGATATTTTAAGAGGAAACTATAATACCAGGAAGATAATTTTATTGTTTCCCTAACTAATTGCAATAAATGGATTAATTATATAAGAATTAGAAATGCCTCAATGTTTTCTATTATGCTACTAGCGACTAACCCTCGCTTCGCTAGGTTGTTTTCCCATACAAACTTTCATCCCCATTTTCATCTCTTTAAGGGATGATTTCCGGGATAAAATCTATTCTATGTCTTTTCCAGGGTCTCAAACTATCTTCTTATCAAATTTCATCTAAATCGGTTTAATAGTTTCAGAGCCTATTCGGTACAAACAAACAAAATCGTTAATCTTCATAATATTAGTATGCTATAAAACAAAAAAAATAAAAACAAAATAATTAACATCTACATATTATGCATTGTTTATTTAGCGTGTCTCAAGACGCGCGTGAGAAAAATATTTTCAATAAAACAATAACACATTTAAATATTTAAAAAAACAATATAGATATAAGTACAACTCGACGTAGATTTTATTTTATTCTACGCAATAGAAATTTATTAGTGTATTTGATTTTACTAACGATCGCTTACAATATATAGTTAAATAATAAAATTATTTCATCCAGTAAGTTATAGCGTACTATAATTAGAGTAAGTATAAGGTGTTAATAACAGCTTTCGATTGAATCATATCATGTCAAAAGCGAATAGATGTTTGAATAATTTATTAAATTGACACTAGAAAATTTAGTTATGAGCAATATATTGGTACAATTCTTGTATAATAATGACACTGTGATACAATTATGGTACGCTAAAATTAAAACGTTATAATACAATACCTTTTATAGGTACCTTTTGATGAAAAATAATATTTTATGTACGACTTTTATTCTTCTTCCTTTTATTTTACGTCCATCAAATTGTAAATAATTAAAAAATAATTTTAAAGCAGTTATCGCACTGTCTCACCCAGTTTTAATATTTCTACTAATATTTTTGTTAATGTTATAATTTTTAACTTATGTGTCAGTGAGTCGCATTAGTCAGACGGCACGCGACATTTCTGCCTAGGTGCGTTACGTGTAGGGTTACACGTTTTACTTTCTAACCACCCCCCGCTAAATGATCAGTTGTAATACTTGTTATTAAAGGGGTAAGCAGATACCTTTAATAAATTGAACTATTATACTATGATTATATTATGTTTTATTAATATTAATTTTATTATTATGTAAATTATAATAATATGGAAATAGTATAAACAATAATGTTGAAAAAATATTAATAGTCTTATTTATTTTATCACAGAGACATAATGCGGAATTTTTTTCTGAACACTATAAATACTTTAAAGAAATCTAGTAAAAAAACAATAAATGAATTATGTAATATAGTCAATAAAGAATAGTTTGTATCAATAAAATCAAGGACTTCATAGCTAACAACCCGCCCTCGCTTCACTAAAGCTATAATTGTACCCCGCGTGGTACTCAGGATAGATAGGTGATATGATCAGGTACTCTTTAATACACTAATACTCCATAGGCATCGTTTTTTGTAGCTGGATAAAATCCAGGCCTCCCTAATTTTCACGCTTTAAAATATGCAAAAAATAAAGTTGTCTCTAGGTCCGTTCTTGCGTAGAAGTGTAATAAAGGACACGCCAATACCAATAAATACTACAAATAATGTCTAGTACCCTGGCGACCGAGCTTCACTCGGCGTTTTTATAGAAAAACCGTGTTTTTTCAGAAAAGATATAAAAATGCGTTTTTTTCCGAAAAAAAACTAGGTAGATAGATAGACTTAAAAACAATACTTATCTAAATATAAAATTTGATCCAAATCGTTAGAACCGTTTCAAAATACACGAAATAAATGTATACTTACAAAAATTGCTCATTTAATATTATAAGATAATTGTGTGCTCTACATTAAATTATAAACTTAATTTCTTAAGTGAAACTTCAATTTTTATTAAGTTTAATTAAATTTATGATAAACAAAAATTAAACGGTATCTTATTTAATTATACTCGTATCTAGTGCGCGCAAAATTGCTTTTTTAAAATCAAAAATTCTTTGATTTAAAATAGTAATTAATAATTAATTTTAAAGATTCTTATTATTAACATTGTATGCATAAGATATACTATTTCATCCTACATTCGCGGGTTTCCAACAAACTTTGACTTGCTACGTGCACGAGAGAGCCAAAGGGTAGAACTTGTTCTTCTAACTGAAACTGATAGTTTAGACTTTGCATGTTATGTTATACACATCTATCGGACCTTACATTGGATATCCATAACAGCTCTTAAGAAACTAATTTGTTGCGTAAAGAAATGGGAAAACTTTTCGCCATGTAAGTTTCAAAGTCAAGCAACTATAGGACAAGTAACTTGAAAGTTCATGAAAGATTTTCGAGTAAACTTATTGGTTTCAAAACGAATTGTAACATTTTTATCACAATGTTTTTCATTTTATTACAAATATATAAAAATAATATGTTAAATTTCAACGCTGTATAATATAGAAATATATGTACATATATCAACATTTAAAATAAAAATTTCAGAGTACCAAGAAATTTTAAAATTAAAAAAAAATATTACATAAAAAATTCAAACTTCCATTTAAACCGGACATTTCACCTATACATTCGCGAAAGGTTTAGGGTGTTACTATGGTAAGAATAAATGAGTCATACCTGTGCTCCTGCTGACTCAGCCGGCGGCACCCCTGAGACACTTTGCAACTGATGTGTTACGTGAAATAATTGTAAGCTATTTTAAACTGTTGAATGATGTCGGTTTAAAAGTTTGGTGTTTGGTCAAGATAGGGGTGCGCGGTCCGCTCGGCAGGGCGGTCGGGAGAGGACTAACTGCAGGGTGCGTGCCCCGGCGCGTGCCCGCTAGTTTCAACCCTCACACGAGGCTATAGTGGGGGTAACTTTTTTCGTTTGTATTTTATTTAAAAGCAGGTTAGATACAGCATATGTCTGATTATGATAAGGGATTATTCGATTATTTGTACATTTTGATTTTTGTTGTAATAAAATGTATTTCTTGGAATAAATAAAATATTTTAAAAATATAATTATACACATGTCTATATAGAAAGTTAAGACTTTTGATGATTTTATGTAGTTTATATTAAAACATTTTCATAGGAAAATGGATAAATCACAATGTTATTACACATATTATTTACGTAAGAAAAATGAAATGCGTACTGGTATGATTGAGCAGTGGTCTGTCTCAGTGTCGCCTACGCCCTGTAGACGTAAGCGTTCCGTATCGCACGATCCACCAAATTGTGAACCCTCATGCTCTACGTTTACCGAGTTTTTTTACAAAGATAAAACCCGCATCTTACATCATTACTTATTAGCAAATCGCTTAACATTGCCTGTCTCTAGTCACAGGTATAGGATAGAGCAGGTGTAACAATCAACGAGTTTATCATGAACTTGAATAAATACAAGGTTTTAATGATAATGACTATGCTCATTCTCTTTTGGAAACATCGAGTGTTTTATTTTAGTAATTGATCTCTTAAAGAAAAGGAAAACATACTTTTTAATTACATATGTATTTACAGTTTGCATAGGTAGGTATAATATTTTTGGAGTTTATAAATTATTAAGTTTTATTTTATTTAGTTGTGTACAACATACCTACAAAAGTTGCAAACATTTTTAATATAGATAGTTTTGATTTTTAAAATAAATCAATGATGGAGGACATTGTAAAGCTTTGAGAGCAATGTATTTAAAAATTCATAAAACAATGTACGGAACGCCAAATATTTAAAACAAAAAGGCAAAGACACTTGGGCGGATCGTCCCGCCCTACCGCCGCCCAGCTTTCGCTCCGCCCACCGCCCGCCCACAGACAAAATAATTGAATGTAATCGAATCATCTCGTCTTCAATTATATTCGGCTAATTGCTGCGATTGTTAGAATGTGTACATCACGATGGCTGCGAAAATCCTTATTTCACAGAGCATTTCCTCAGAGCTGCTGCATATCTATGCTATAATATTATTCGTTTTTAATGCAAATTATATATTTGTATAATATATTCTAAATATGAGAAAAAGTTGATATAATTAAGGTGATTCAGTACACATGTTGTTTACAATAAAAATATTGAGACAAAGAATTAATTATTTGATGCAACTTTAACAACTTAACCTAACTTTATATAAAAATCAATCCAATAAAGAGCTACAAGTTATAATCCTTAATTTAAATATCTGTAAAGGAAAATATTTCTTGTTTCTATTATATGACCAAACTTAAGGGTGACACCTTGTATATATCCTCTTATTAGCCTACTCAAAGTACACCCGGCGCGACGGAACAGGGAAGCCCCACTCGCGCACGCGCCGGAAGCTCTGCGCCCGCGCATCCTCCGGTATCGCTTACCGTAAGTACGCGTAATTGAACTACTCGGGAATATCGATTACAATACCTTTTGTTAAAAAATAACTAAACTTTAGAATATTGCAAATTTTACTTGATTAACTATTGTTTCAGCTAAGACCATTTGAATGATAATGGTATCTATTGTAGAGATTACGGGGTAGGTTTTAACAAAAATATTGATTGTATTGTATATAAACGTATACGGTTAAAATGAAAATTAGTTAATAACAAATGACATGACTATATTAAAGGATTTTCCCTAAAATAATAATCAGTTAGAAGCTTGGTAAGGTATGAGATAATAAAATTTTCTAAGCATTACTTTAGTGATAAACTTTCCTTATTGTGCTTTCAGATATGTATAGATTATATTTGATATCAACAGCTCTCTCAGTGATAAAAAAGAACAGGTATACGAAGATATTAGCTTCTTAAGTCAATAACAAATCAACTTCAATAAAAAAATATGAATGTCGAACTTAGGAATGGGTTTTTTCTTAAAGTATATATTAAATGATTTCAAATCTGAAATACTATAATACTCATAGTTCATTATACACTGCACAGTATTGTAAAATTTTAAATTATAATTATTAAATTTTGATGATCTCGTGGGAACACCTACATAAATTCGTTACGCCCGCCAATAGAATCGACGAAAAATAGAAAATCATACCCAAATTTGTAAAAAGTACCATTATGTTTTGTTCTCATACATTAAAACACTATTCTAAAGTGTGTATAAAAATGATTATTTTGTTCAGTGAATATAAAAAATGAGTATCATATTCAGTATAGGTATTATTAAAATGTATATAATGAAACGATTAGGTACATCATTGATGTGTAATAAAAACTTTAGTTACTTGGTTAGGAACAAATCAGACTCATTACAAGAAGAGTTACGTATATGCATTACAAGAAGAGTTAGGTATATATTATAGGAATTTAAAGGCTTAGAGAATAGAAATCTTAGATTTTATGTAAACTAAATGTTAAGCCTATATTCTGCATTTTTTCCAAAATTGTTACTTTGGAACAAAAAAGATAGTGACATTGGGAAGACCATTAAGCTAGATATCAGAAAATTATTTATCTATCGAAATATATACGCACTCCTCAGAGAGGGAGATAACTCCACAGAGAGGGCGCCGCGAAATACGTTTTCCTCCTGTGACGTCTCACTTCGTTCTTCATTTTCACCTTTCAAATGTATTTATCGAGGTTAAGTTTTTCTAGTACTATTTTCTGTCTTAGCCAGATGAGAGCTCTGGTAAGTAGGTATATGTAGTCAGAATTATTATGGTAATCTGCTGCACAGCTTACTTTGTGACACGTTTAATGACAAATTCGTTTATTTAACACTATTTACATATATTTTTATCTTTTAAGATATACTTTAATTTTAATACTTGCACATTATGCACATGTACAAAGATAATGAATAGTAAATATCGTTATAGCATTACTAAACTAATACTTGATGAAATTGCCGTGTCCAAGCGTTCCCTGCGGTGTAGTCGTGGGAACCCGATCGTCGGAAGGATGTATGCCATTGACACATTGAAGTACCCGCGAACCCTGCACGTAATTGCCACGTAATAATAATGTTTTTCAAATGTTGTTAAATTATAAAATATTTATTGTATGTAGGTGGATCTAAAGAACAACGATTTGTCGTATCACTCGTGTGCTCATTATTTTTTAACTTCACTCTCATCCTTTTTTCAAATTGCTTTTAGTAGGCGTATATAAGGCGTATTAGGAATTCGAAGAAAAAGTTAAGTTTTATTTCTAAATATTCTGAAGAATATACTTATTTAGCTAGCTAATCTATCGACAATACCTAATATACCTACCTAATAATTACATAAACTTCTTATACTTATTAATCTCGATTTATAAAACTTACCAAACTTTTTTAATAACCCTCCTTTGGGTTTCGCTGCCGTCACGTAAAAATAGTAGCCTATTCTCCAAAATACAGATTTTGCCGTTACATCAAATTTTGGTATCGATCAGAGTTCATCGTGAAAATCAGTGGTGAGGGTGCACGTCCACCAATCACGTGGCCCCATGTGACAGATGCGCGTGCGCCGTTATTGTATTCCACGCTTTTGTTTACAACAATGCTAGGGTGGTACGTGAGAGCTAACATGTGAGATGGTAAAAAAGGAATATCGATAGTCGTTACTCTTTTCCTGTGTTAATGTCCTTCCTTTTATGGACGTTCTTTATATTATGAAAAATGTGTCACTAGAAACGCTGATCTATATGAACGGAAGCAGTCATACATAAAATAAAACATTATAAGTGATAAGTGCAGTATAGAAAATATTATGACATCTATTCATTAAAATTGTACGATATTTAACCTTGTTACACAAGTACATCAATTAAATTTAATTGTTATGTACCAAAGTGAGCTTAGTTCAAAAAATAAAGCATTTTAACAACATTTCTAACAGCAAAGAGACTATATACACAAATACTAGATATATGTATATTCAAACAGTAAGCATTTTTGTTCATTTCATTTACGAATAAAAATCAATTTCTATTTTTTTGCTCTTTCATAATTTGTAGTGTACCTCTCCATCTTTTGATGACTTTATATTTAAATGCCATCAATTCAGCGACTAAGGTTACATATTTTTGAAGCTGAAATAATTTCACACACTATACTATACATATAGTACATATAATCTATAACTATTATAATTTAGTAAACTTATAATAACAATGATTATTAAATAACTTTAAATACTATAGTATAACATTAAAACATTGTTATAACAATGTTTTAAAGAATATTTATTATTATGTTAATAATTTATTTTTTTTTGTATAAAATAGAAGTGCTATTAATGATAAATATATTTGGATAAAGCTATAAGGTCTCTTAAAAATCCAAATTAAAAATAATAATAAATATAAAACAAGTCCATCTTATTAACAGAAGCCCATCTAAATTACGATAAAACTTGTTTATCAGCGGTGTTGCCTGGCGACGCACCCTGGTGCAGGTGTGCAGGATTTTATCAACTGATTGTAACTGACAGCTCGTACTCGCACCCCTGCCCGGTGCATCGGTAAAGCACATCGCATGCATATAATAGCTGGCTATACAATGTTGCCCAATTAACGAAATTGTTGAAAACAAATTGTATTCTCTGATTGAAGTAGTGGAAGTCGAAATGAAGTAGTCATTTTTAACACAAAACGATTTGAAGACTTCTGCTAGGGTATAGGTTTAAAAAAATACCGTAATTCAGATAGAACTGTATTGATTAGAACATTTTTAAATATTAATTAAGTTTATGTTGATATCAAGGATCAATACCATATTTAGTAATTTAGTAATATATAAAGATAAAATAAATCAAATAATAATAAAGATGTCTTTCATCTAACATCATAGTAGTTAAAAGCTACCCTAAAGCCGTAGAAATATTTCATGTAAACACGAACGCATTCTTTCATAGGTCCCCTCGGTAATACATAATAGTGCAGTTTGGAGAATTCATAGTTGATCGGTCGTAGAAAATAAAATAAAAAAATAAAGAGCACCTGAAAACGTCGGCCATGACAGTGCAGAACTGTGTGCGCACGCGCGCGCCACGCGCCGCATGCGTCTCCCGCGATGCACCTTCCTACGGTCTGCAAATAAAACTACAGATACATATGTAATTATAAACTGATATCTAACCAATACATTTTAATTAAAAAATCACATGAGAGTTATGATAACATGTTAATCCAAAAAAGATTGCTAGAAACGTGTGCTACATCCATATAACCCATGTACCTAAATAGTAATATTATATGGGTTATAGGATTCATACTTTTCCTTAAAACGTTTAATAATAATATAATATTTTTTAAAACACTACATTTTTTAATAAACCTACTATTATAACATTAGGCCACATAATAAGAAACATACAAGAACAAAATAAACTATAAATGGAGTATAAGTATATGTAATTAATATAAGATTTTGTCGACAGTACTTACAATGAATTTTCGTACAAAGCACAGGATTATTTTATTGTGTTTTTCGGCGCACGCTTCAAGGGGGCCGTGTATGTGTGCCCTTCTAATCCACCGACCGTTATTTTGAGATTTTATACACAATCATATGTATGTAAGGTATTATTATTGCATCATCAAAGTGACGAGTTGCCGTCGTCGCTTTTACCACGCTAGACGAATATTTGATATACTTAAATAGAACGTGGAAACCTGATAAATGTTGTTATAATGAAAATTCAGAGGGCCCATCATGAAATTTTACATAGCGACTTATTTCCGATACAGTTTAAACACATGTTTACAACTCCAACATAAAAAGAATCATCAAAATCGGTTTATAAACGACGAAGTAATCCACGAACACACAAAAAAATATATATATACGGTCGAATTAAGAACCTCCTCCTTTTTGGAAATCGGTTGAAAACAGTACCTTTTTCTGTTCTGATTTTCTTTTTTTGTTTCCTTGCTATTAAGTATACCTAGCGTTATTAAAAATATTTTGGAAACAGTTAGTTTTTTTATATATAGATAAGTAAATTCTATTCATATATTATGTTATCCTTAAATTTCTCAATAAAGATCATGGTCAAATATCGATCACTCATAACTCATAAATGTTTACTTACAAAACGGCAAAGATATTTTCAAAGGCCATTGCCTTATATATGATTATCTATACTCGTATATAAATAATTCCACATTCACCCCAGGCAGCACGCGAGCTAGCATGAAGCAGCACCCACAGCTTGAGCACACCTGCCCGTATCACGGCGCACAGCTGCCCTATCAACCCATTATACGGGCAGATACGGTACATTGAGATAATGTGCCCGGGGATTTCGTATTAACAACCTATTTGCATACACTTGATAAAACTTTAATAATATTATCACGCTAAAGTGCAATACTATATTTCAATCATAAGTATTACTTGTGATTTTCTCTTTCTCACTGGATTTTTTTGCGGATTTATTTTGATTATTAATTTCCGATGTTTGGAGCTTTTCGAGCTTTGCAGCTAATATGGTCATAGAAGAGACGTCAGGAACTACAAATCTAAAAAGTTTGAGAAGATAGGAAGATAATGTGTATTAAATATTATATGTTTACAGTTATATTGCCACATTTGTATTTTGACGACATGTTTGGCTCAGTTTGTAATGATCCTACTTGCTGTGCCAGCGGTCGCGGGTTCGAGTCCCGCTGGGGACATTTATTTGTGTGATGAGTGCGAATGTTTGTACTCGAGTCATGGGTGTTTATATTTAAAATATGTATGTATTTAAAGTTATATATGTGTAGCGTATCTGGTAATCATAACACAGACCTCGTAGCTTACCATGGAACTAGATGGTGTTGTGTGTTAATGAACCAACATATTTTTTTTTTCATTTACATTTATTTTATTTATATTTCCCGAATTATCATTTTTTAATAAAAATAAAATTATTATTACCTACTTTTTTTAATAAACCATTTAACGGCACACTCTATTTATCCGAAGTAACTGATCGCTGATACCAATCACAATTACGGGTTAGTGTTTTGTCCCGTAATGATTGTCAATGCCGCAATCTGATAATGCATTCGCATAGCATTAAAGGGGATGCACCACAAGAGTATTAAGTTTCGTCAACTGAATACTTGTCAAAGCCTAACATTAACATACGGCGGCAGGATTAAATGGTACTTTATATATACGGAAGGTGTGTTATAGTATTTTCTTTTATAATATTAAGCTCTTTTTCCGTCTTAAAGGATAATAATGTATAAAGTATTATAGCGTAAGAATGAATATTTTAGCCTGTCATTTCATGTAGGTCCTTAGGAATATGTGATTAAAAAAAAATAGGTAGCGAGGTAGCGAAATAAAATTAAAAATTCATAAACTTAGTTATGACATGTTCAATAAAAGGGCATAACCATAATGGATAGTTTTACAAAATAGCATCGCAACGAGTTTGATTACAAGGGCTCTCATTACTACAAGTACGGTTTGTAAAGCGAAGAATAATACTAAGTACCCGCATTCCACTCGCTCTGATGAATACGTAGAGTGTACTTATCAGTAAATACCTATAGAACTAGACCCTAAAGACTGTTTTGTTTCCTTATTATACCTGTATAAAAGCTAGCCAGGTAATGTTTGCATAATGTATGCTATTAACGAGCTTAGGCGTGTACGATAACTCTGATAAGTTGAAAACTTCAATGCCTTCAAAGTAATACTCATTTATGGGCAAATGACTAATCATAGAATCATTGTTTTTTGAGCAGCACAAAATAACATTTGGCATGAGGGTTATTAAAAATTTTCATTTCATCGTCATCGTTTTTTCTTTCAATAGATTTTTGTGCATTGTTAAAATAACATTCAATTTTGTGTAACCAATAAAAATGGGACCAATAAAAATGGGACCAACTATAAAATGAAGATATCCCTGGTACATAAATCATACAAAAATGTATGCTTAAATATACATATGTATAAAAACGACTTTTCTTATAATAACGATATATCTTCTTATTCTTTGTATTTATTCCACCATAATAATTAATCTATACTAATATTATAAAGAGGTAAAGTTTGTGAGTTTATGAGGTTGTAGGTACTCCCTACAACCTCATATACTCAAACTTAGGGAGTACCTACAACCTCATAAACTCACAAACTTTACCTCTCTCTCTGGATCTCTGGATCTACTTAACCGATTTAGATGAAATTTTGTAAGAAGATAGTTTGAGATCCTGGAAAGGACATGGAATACTTTTTATACCGGAAATCATCCCTTGAGAGGGTGAAAATGGGGATAAAAGTTTGTATTGTAAAGCAAGCTAGGAACGTACCCGAGCGAAGCGAGGGTGTGTCGCTAGTAATACTTATTTCGTATTAACGCTTAATCATTTGGTATATTACCGATAACGGTTCGCAAAAAACTATGGAAGGACAGACCACGTAGTAATGCTAAGACCGGGCACTTACATCTTGGCACTGAACCCTTAAAATATAGATATAAATAGTTTAATTACAACATATGTTTAGAACTTTAATAAGATAGAATAAATATTTACAATATTTTCGCAAAGAAATAAAACATTTTTATAAAATTTTCTAAGAAATCTGTAGATGTTCAACATTAATAACGCAGTCACGGCCAACAATCATAGGCCACCTGTAAAATTAATCATAAGCACGTTCCCCTAATTCCTACCCCAAGTATAAGAAGGGTGCAACAGGTGCCGCCTTGACCTGTTTCCTTAAGGGCGCGATATCACATGACTTCCACTTGCTGTAGTATGAATGAATCAGTCTGATGTTTGAATATGAATGGAGTTCTTATTTATTCAACTCTTCACGTTTTGTTGTTTGTTTATCTAATAAACGATTTATACTTACATTAATTATACATTATTGTACCTTATAAATCAAATATTTTATTAGTTTTTAATATTAATTTAATTTTTGTTATAACACAAGGCCAATTTTATAAAGCAACCAAATCAGTCAATTAAGAAGTAAGAAAATTACTTCGTTTTAAAAACTGCTTAATGTACAGCAGTATCTGTTTTTTAAATAAATATATTATATTGTGTAAGTAAAATAATAATATTATTTTTTACTTTATAATACTTTAGCATGTGAAGGGGTGCTATGTCTATATGTGGAGTGGACGACATATGTATCCTTTAAGGGAATGTCCTAATTAATAGCGCTCGCATAATTACTGATCAGATGTTATCACATTGGTGAAACGCGTCTTGCATGCTCATGTAAATTAATTAATTATGACATAATATATGTAGGTACCTACTACCTACGTAGTTATATTTTACTCGTGTTCGTCTAATGGTCGAAAATCAACCATCACCCTATTATTGAAAAATTGAGGAAAACATGAACAAAATTTACCCATCTGCATCAAAAACTAACTGTTTCAATTTTTTTTCATAGATAAAGCTCGTCAATAGCTAACAAAAAAAATCGGATAAACAGAGTGGTAGAAAGAATTGTAAGGTTCCACTTTTATATTTGAGCGTTTTAATGGAAAATAATATATTTGATTAATTTGTAATGATTTATGTATGTCTATGGCATGTGGTTATGTGATATTGGCCGATAAGAATGTATTTAAAAAAATAAAAAGAACGCGGAGCTTCTTTTGTTTTCCCCGCGATGGACGGAGGGGCAGCTCTCGTACCATCCTGTAGTGACTAGTCATAGATTGTTTGTAAAACTGAAAATGATTACTGTAAAAATTATGTAACTCATTATTTAAAAGATTAACTGTTGAGTTTCTTGCCGGCTCTTCTCAGCAGCACTGTTTTCCGAGCCGGTGGTAGCTTTTATACGGACAAACGTACTGACGATTATAAAAGTACTGAATATAAGAATGCATGGAACATGTTCGTGTTTTATTGATGACCTCCAACAGAATTGAACTATTGTTTTTGCCTATTTGTACATACTCGTATATACTAGATACTGGCCCTTGATAAGTTTGCATAAACTAGAGAAATATTTTAGGGCTTTCACAATTTTGCTATGGCTTCTTATTCATTGCTTTATCGGTATTTGGAACAAAATTCATCTAATAAAACACATACTACGAGAATGATCTAACGGATATGGATATTTGTTTACTATGTATATTTTCATACTTGATACATATTAACTTTTATCTTAATGGTATTGTTTGATAACTTTGTCTATAAATATAATAAATCAATTCTAAGCTATTTCTGCCATACGTAGTTGGTATGTTGGTTATAATGATTGGTTTCAATTGGTTTCAAAAAGGAGGAGATATCTAGTAAATTCGGTTTTGTTTTTTGTGTTACACATTTACAAAAACAAAACCGAATTGAGTACGTGATATCTACGCTAATAACAAATCGATTTTTAAAATAGATTCATCATTGAATTTATATTTATGTTTCCTTCTGTTATAAATTACAAAAAAAAAATAGTAAAAAAGTAATGTTAATTGGTTTTTTGCGCACTGCTTCACGTAGTCGGTTTAATGGAAAGTTTTGAAATGAAGCAAAATATGTCATTAAAAGTAAGTAAAATATGTAGTTGTTTTACACGAATATAAATGTGAATTAAAATATTAAATAAAATATTTCTAAAAGTTTTATTTTATAAAAGCATTGATTAATTTTCTGTCAGAGTAATTAAGAAGGCGTTGAACGATGGTTTAGCAAGGAAGATTTGAAACTTTGAAGGACTTTCAGACGATCCCTATAATTATTAACTTCGAACGCTAATTGTTATTAAAACGTCTAAGATACAGGACTTAACAAGAAAATATATAATAAAAAGAAGTAGCATAATTATTTTGTGCGTAATTAAGGTTTTAATTTTTTTTTTGGGTTTTATTGTTATGAAAATACAGTTTGAGCACAAAGTTATTAACAAGTAGGTACGGCCAAAGTTAGATTACTCTATTGTGATATATAATAATGGATAACAGAGTACCTACTCATACATTGAAAAAAGAAAGAAAAAAGAAAAGAAAAGTCTCAATATTTAAATGCATTATGCACATCAAACATACTGTATTTATATGTATGTGCCAGCGTGTGTGTGTATGTGTGTTATGTGTAACGTGTTACATGTGTGTATGGTAGTTACAGTTATAAGTTATTTTGAAAAGATTTACTGATTGACGAAATAACATGTTATTTTCGTGCCTGGAGTATAAGTCGCGTACAGTAATAGCAATTGGGTCGCGAATAATAAAAATTCGCCATTTGCAACCAAACGGTAAATCAAATCTACAAAAGTAAGCTTTCTCTGCAAAAAAACCTACTTCCGACCCCCGAACTCGGCCCATTGAACATCTGACGAGGTGAATGAATCCTTAACATTGGGGTGCGCAGACTGATATAAAATGTAAAGTTACGGCAAACAATTACATTCCGCCACACATCTGTCAGGCTTAGACAATCACGATACGTCACGCGATTTAGAAATAGTTGCGAGTGGTTTTGATACTTTTTACATAATTTTAAATTATTATATTTTTTCTATAGTCTTATAACAAATCATAAATGATTGGTTGATTTTTTTAATTCCGTTTGAAACTTAAGCTGTAGGAAGAAACACCTTAAGCTGTAGGAAGAAACACAAACAACAAACTACAACAGTAGAATTTTTATAAAAGGTTTTTGATATTGAGAAAAATATTCCGGTAAACATACCCATATTTTAACGACTAATAATTTAAAAATTCACCATCATTTTAATACTATAGAAGTAAACGCACAAAAATATCTTTGTTAGTAATCACATAATTAGTCATTTATTACTATATTTTTAATGATTTGAAAACTTGAAATAATGATTAAATATTTAATTAAAAAAAAATCATAATATAAGTTAATAAAAAACAAATGAATAAAATGCTATCGCTATTGCTATTTTATTTTGCTATTTATTTTCGCTAGTTCATATAAAAGAAAAGTCATTGTAGTCGATGTAGTCTCAAAGCCTGCACCGAATAACGAGAAGGATTGGGATGCAATTAGTTCTTGGTTCACTTCAATTCTAACTACCTTCTTATTATCAATGTTAGAATTGTTAAATGATTCGGAATATAAATATTTTTTCTTTCTTAATTCCAAGAAATGATCGATGTAGTCATTTTCAGATAATTCATTTGGATCTCTGCTTTTAGAAGCATCTAAAAATAATTTATTGAAAAAGAACAGAATGTCGTCACTAAATAGTTTCAATCGTAAGCCATAAAACACATGTGGCCACATTGTTCGCATTATTATTTTTAAACTTTGCTTGATTGAAGTATCAAAAATCTTTTCACCGATAATAACAAATATATTATTATTTCCCTCATCCCGTTTTAAAGTATTTGGGTTAATACCATATGAGCAAGATATAAAGCAACTCATCGTATATCTTGAAAGGAGCGATTGCACGGACAATATATCATCTGATTTTAATAACTCTTCAATATATTCATCTAGTTCTTTGGTACACTCATTTATTGTTGGAAACATATTTTTCACTTTAGCCATCGTAAATAGGGGAGTTAAATTTAGACATAAAGCCTTCCATTCATCGCCACCTCTGAAAAACATATTTTTTGTAAGAATTTCTCTGGTTGAATAATCAGTATTTTCTCGGCCACTGAAGTAAGGCTCCTTGGGAATTTTTATTTAATATTTTATTTTTATTTATAAAATGCTATAGCTAAATCATAAGCTCAAAACTTCAATATTTCAAAATAATAAATATTAACTTACAATTGAATATATGTACCTATATTTTTTCAATTAAAAAAACTAAGTTTCTTCTTAATATTTATTAACTGAATTAAATATAACTTGTACTAATACATAATAGCTACTCTAGTACTATATGATCTGTGATAGTGAATGTATATTGCCTTTCTAACTCATACCACAGATCATATAATACTATATTAGTATACGTTCAATATCGCCTAGCGCAGTACACGCAACGACAGCTGCGGTGCTACGCTGGGCACGCACCCGCTCGCTAATGTACCGCCTTTTAATTATACCTGATAAATCTGCGCGCGTGCCATGCGCCCTGGCCCGTGCCGTACCGCTCGCGTGGACAGCCTTATGTCCAATCGGTGACAATATTAATGTATCTACGTATCTGTAGAAATCCAAGACGCCAAAACATTTGTATTACGGAAGTTCTCAGAAAGGACGATTTCATCCAACTTTATATAAAAATGTTATCAATTGTCATGTAGGTTATATTTTTTGTTTTATAACTTGCCATACGTTTAAAAGTGATAGCTTAGAACTAAGTATAGATAATTTTCTTCTGTTGGTGAAAACTGCATGAAAACCTGTACAGTTCTGAGATTAGAGCGAACAAATAATAACTCAGCGCAACGTGGACTTTAAACTATACTAACATTATAAATGGGAAAGTTTGTGTGTATGGATGTTTGTTACTCTTTCACGCCAGAACGGCTAAACGGACCTGGATGAAATTTGGCACAGAGAGAGATTATAATCTGGAATAACACCCGAGCCAAGCGAAGGTGAGCTGCTATATAGTATATAATGTGTACTGAAGTTCTACAGTAGTAGTAGTTATAAATGCGAAGCAGGTGGTTTTTTTGGTAATATTAAATCGAGGGTTTTTAGTTTTGTCAATAGAACGGCTAGATAAATTCAATGCTATAATTTCTGAATAAGCTTTAGACTGTGTGTGTGTAAGTTGTGTTTAATATATTTTTAAACACTAGTAATCATGTTATTTATAAGAATAGAATGTTTAAATAAGAGTTTAATAAATAAAGAAGTATAACAACGAATGTGACTATATAATTTCCTTTACCTAATTAAACTTATTTTTTAAATCATATCAAATAATCTTGAAAATTAACGAGTCTAGTTCAATTCGTTTGCTTTGTTGTATTCAATACCTTCCATTACATACGACGAAGGTCTGAAGATGGAGCCGGACGATCGTCATTATGAGAGATGTACTAAACATAAATATAAAAAAATAAAAAATAAATTTTAGTAACATTTGTCATATAAGGCACTAGGTCACCTCAAGCTATACTTCAATGTTTTAAGCTTAGTACCTGGGTGACCGAGCTTGGCTCGGAGTTCTTTTTTTTATATCGTATTTTTTAGATAACTAAAAACTTGAATAAATACAAAAAAAAAAACAAAAGAAACACTTTGTATCCAACCGGGATACGAACCAGGACACCTATGATGTCAATTTTGCACCTTGGCCGCTTGACCACGATGCTTATGCCCGAGCGTAAGAAATTATCGACCACATTTTTATGAAAGAAAACCGCGCGTTTTCCCAGACATAAAACTAATCTAGATCGATTTTTCGCCCCCAAGCCTTCCACGTACCAAATTTCAGAGAAATCGTTAGAGCCGTTTCCGAGATCGCCGGTATAAATAAATGTGCAAGAATTGCTCGTTTAAATATATTAGATAGTTTAGATATATTTGAAATATCTTTATACATTTTATCTAATATATAAAATTCTCGTGTCACAGTTTTCGTTGCCATACTCCTCCGAAACGGCTTGACCGATTTTGATGAAATTTTTTGTGCTTATCCGGTATCTATGAGAATCGGCCAACATCTATTTTTCATCCCCCTAAATGTTAGGGGTAGTCCACCCCTTTTTATTTTTTTATTTTTTAGACAAAATTTTTAATTTCTATTTTTTTATGATACAACATACAAAAATACATACAATCCTCAATTTTCACCCTTCTACGATCAACCCTTATTTTTAATAGCCATTTTAGTAATAGGAAATTATTTATATGGCAAAACAACGTTTGCCGGGTCAGCTAGTATTTTATAAAGATCTATATTTATACACATAAGTCCTAAGAACTTACCTATGTACGAACATACATACGTCTGTATCATGATGATAAAATAGGAAGAGAGGGTTAATATGAACAATGAAGATAGATACATATACATATATGATAAATGTTACTTAAATTTAATTTTTACTTTTAGTTTATATTTTTTAAATAAAAGCTTGTTTTTAATGAATAGAGGTTATTTCACAAAAAAATAAGCCTAGTAGATATAATTAATTGAATTATATATGTCACTCACATTACCGTATTATGACTCACAGTGATTTAAAAAAAACTGTAATTATATTACTTGTGTTGTACACCAATTTTCTCAAATAAGCCCCAATTATTAATTCTAAAATATCAACTAAAACATAGAAGGGAGAGAATAATTACTGCTAATAGAGTGAAAGCAAATGAACCCCGGTATTCGGCAACGTCCGGACCGAGCACGTGTGATAATAGCCCTGGCATTCCGCACCCAACGTTGCATGCGATATCAATATTTCTCATATATACGTAGCTAGTGACGTACCCTTACTGCGCTTGGAGTGTCCCTAGGTACCTAACAGAACTTATTGTTACTTCAGGTCCACCTGTATACTAAATTTTATCCAAATTCGTTCAGGCGTTTAAGTTGTGGAGGAATAACAAACATATACAAACTTTCTAATTTATAATAGTAGTTTTTTTTAAACGTCATCTCAAAAACTACTATTTATCGCTATAAGTTTATGTATATTTACATAATCTCTGTTATTATAAGTTTATTGTAGAATATATACGTATATTGTTTACACTATGTTATATATTTATGTACGTCTTTGTTGTTATTAATATAAACTAGTGTGTAATTTATAGTATATACCTTTTAAGTAAGTATGTTATAGACTGTTTTTTGCACCAACCGTTATCTATGAAACACTATGAATTTCTTTGTGATATACTCGTAGGTTGCCTGGAAGAGATCACTCTAAATGATTAGGCCGCCCTTATATTGAAATAAATTTTTGCATATTTGTTAATTTTTTTAAAATTGCATTTTTTTGGTATAATAAAGGATTAAATAAACAAATATTTTGATTATTGGAAATTACTCTTAATGATTACACTTCTCTGCTCGTTTCTATTACTAAACGTTTACTTTATAGAGTTTTTGGACGTACTTTGAATAAGGCACAAAGTACATTTACGGAATAAAATAGATTAGTTATCATAGTTTTTATAATGTATGATGAAAAAAGTTAATTATAATTAAAAACATAAATAAAATCATTAAAAAGCATATGTTAAACCGAAATATCATTCCAATTGCCTTTACACAGTATAATGTCGATACCCTATATAAATTAACCACAGAAAGCTCGATGAATTACTTCGAAATGACTGGAAACATCTGCTGTTAAACGAAATAACTTTTGATGATAATTTTTGGCTTGTTGTGTTGATTGTAATAACAGTATGCCTGAAGACTATGGTGGTAAATTCACTTCTATTTGAAACTCCTACGTACTAATACTTATTTTTAGTTTGTTACGGTTTCGACATACCACAGTATGTTCTTTAGTCAAATATTATAAAGATGGTTTGAGGCCATATTATAGAACTAAAATTTACGTATGATTAGTTTTTGAAAGAAAAATCTGTATTGATTTGAATAGGTACTCTAGAAGTTGAATAATATAATACATATGTATAATACGCCATTTTAATTCCTAAAACTTCATATCTATACGATGCAGGTATTAATAAAACTGTCTGTTCAGTTTATCAGACATATTTACTATCATACAGTAGCCTTTGGTCATTCCGGGATAAGTTCAATGATAAATAAAATACTAGCGAGGGTATCGTGTAATATATAGATAAATCGGGAAACTCTTTCGTTTTCAGTCGATAAAAAATGGGTCAGCTATTTTGAAATCACAGACAGGTACTTCCACTTTAATTGTAAAGTAAAAATGTAGTAATTTTTTAAGAAAAAAATATTCGATTCCATGTGTTTACTTTGTATTCATTAGCTACTATATACTTATAGGTAAATGTTTATAAAACGATATGCCATAATATATTATTATTATATGTATTTGACATAATCTGTGTCCAGTGGTCAATGTTTAAACGAAGAATGATATTAAATGGATATTACTTCAAAGATAAAAGAGCTGTCAAGTGCACCAAATGGATTTAAAGCAAGACAAACTCACTAGATTGAAATCAATTCTTTGATTTTATTACTGTACAATAAAGTTCATGTCGAGGGTTAAAATGTCCACGCATCTTGTAAGGTGGACCGCCTACAGAATAAACTATTAGTCGTATGAACCCCCTGGGATGGCAGTAGAGTGCCCATATAATAGTATTGTAAATTTCATTTCTCCTATGTTTTTATTTACATATAATACGTAGTTGTCTGTTATACGTGATTAAAGTTTTCCTTCAAAATAACTACAAAAGAGCATGGTATTTTTAACCTAGGGGATACTCAATTTTAGTGTGTTTTTTCAGGTTAAAACCAATTTAAAAAATAAATTTAAAAATATATTAAAGAATTATTTATTTATAAACCTTTTTAAAAGTAAATAATCACTTAAGAACTTGTATAATTAATATCATCACTCGTATTGTTTTTGTTCTATTCTATAAACATCATTGAATTCATCAAGTAATCATTATAATGAATTTATAATATAAAAATTAAATAATATTTACATAATCATATTACTTAATTAGGTATATTAAATAGTATTTATATAATCATAATTATATTACAATAAGACTACTATTAATTATTATTAATTGGATTTTCAATTGGATAAAATTTTGTACGTAATAGATAGAGTATAAGCCGGAGTGATAGGCTCCTATTAGGCTAAGGTACTATATAGGTGTTGACCTAATTAAGTTCTTCTTCACCGTCTGCAAAAATTTAATTTCTATCACAAGATTACAATACACAACTACAAGTGTACTACTACGACAAATATGTTTATTAGCGTTTGTGCAGAAGTTTTCAATATTCATAAAAAGCTCCTCTCTTAGAAAGCTTTTCTAGTCCATTAAGATTAAAAACCGTGGGCACAGATAAGAACGCTTTTAGTCTTAGATACTTACATTGAATTGAATAACAATATACTTTCATATTATACCTATACCCGTAAGGGACTTGTTAGTCAACATAAAATGCTTATTTTAAAAGTTGTATTAATTTGATAAATCATCATAAAAACGTATTTAGTTAAATTTCATAGTCATTGGAAAGCTTTTTGATTAAATTATTACTATTGGAAAAAGTTCGTTGATATATATTCATAGAAATAAACGAATAGGCTAGCAAGGTGACAAAGTTCACACACGCCGGAAGCAAAGCTGCAGAGCCCTCCGCCCTTAAACAACACGTAATGTACCGAACTATACGGAAGCTCGCATCCTATCACACAACGATATATTTACATAGAATACGATAATATTTATTCTACTTTCAACCTTGTTCCCTATAATTTACGATGTTATACCATTTTAGGTTTGGTACAAAAATATCCTACATTTACCCATCAATATGATGTAGCACTTTGCGTAAAGTTCCGTTAACATTATTTTGTTGACAATACTACGAATTTTATATAAGACAGCTGTCCTCCCAAGCTTATTTAAAATACAACTAGCTACTGTCTGCGGCTTCGTGTACGTATGAGATCATTACGCTACGATCTTTATAATTATACAGGCTTTTTCTGCAGCTCGGCTCTCGTCGCAATAGTTTATAAAATAAAATCGCAATAAAATAAGATTTCACTTTATCAGACTGGTACGTGTATAAATTAGCGCCTTCATACTAATAAAAAACAATTAAACACTTAAACTTTATATTGTTACTAGCAACTAATCCTCACTTCGCGTCTCTAGCCTTACATACTATTTTACTGTACTAAATTCATGTGCCTACTTTATACCTTCATTCAGCCGTCCAGTTACGACATAAAGAAGTTTGAATTTGTTTCTTACTTCTTCTTCATTCTCTTCTTATTTTTCTTTATCATTCTGACTAACTCTCATTTGTTAACCATATTACTATCGTTACAAAATATTTTAGCGAATGGCTACATCATTTTTTATTCGCAGATTATCATTTTTTAAATATTGTAAACCCTTGTTACTCAAAAAATTAAGGAAAATCGAAGAATTTCTAATCCATCAAGCAGTTTACGTCGTACTAAAGAAAGAGGTAACATACACACATACCTACACTTGAAAACATTACCCTCCTTCAGAAGGAGGATAAAATAATTTAGTATATGTATGTACTATGTATATATATTATATAAAGAATATTACTTCAAACATATTCATATAATAATAATATTAGAGTAGTGCAGTGAGAGCGCGTGTGCTCGGGGCGGGCATTATAGTGTTAAATTACGGTACTTATTAGAGTATACGCCTCGGGCTCACTCTGAATGCATTTTGTTTTATGTGCAAATATATCTTAATGAATTTTTTAACCTTAAGTATATGTACACATATATATTTTATTAAATTTAACTGTATATTCTAATTTACATAATAATTATATTGTGCTGATTCGTTTAAACGAGTCTTAAAAATCATTTTATCTTTTGATAGAACTTTTTTACATCTGATCCCAATAACTATTCTATCCGTGATTTTCATTTTTCTAACTCTTTATTGGTCGACATTTGACTTAAGCCCCATATTACTTAGGTATGTCAAAATTTTTCTCTAGTAAGTAGAAGCACAAATAGATAATCGTTAGAGTGTGCATTTTAATTGTCAGTCATCATTTTATTCCGTTTCTAACTCACAAAATTAAAATTATATAACAAAATATTAAGGCAAAACTGAAGAATACTTTCTAAACGTGAAAAGCATTTAATATAAAAGATAACAATAAATTAACATTTATTCTTGTATCTCTCGCGTAATTGATGTTTTCGACGCTTAATAATAAACTGCCGCCCTACAGTTGAGTTTATTAAGAGGAGCACATAATTAAATTATGCGAGTTTCTTTGACGCTGCTTGACTCATATTTTACAAAGCTACGCTTTTTGCTGTAGAGTCAACATATCGATGAAGATTTATCTAATATTTTATATTTATTTTATTTAAAATACTATCAATCGCATTGCGTAATTATATACTACCTACAATGTACATACTCTATATCGAAGATCACACATTCACTCGGAGCAAACACTGATATTGGCGATATAAAAATATGAGTATGCTGTAAGGATGTCTATGTACTTTGTATATGTTTCACTTCCATTATCATTACAAAAAGTTTAGTTGATATTATATTTTACCTATTAATTGCTATATACATCTGTTACTATACTATGATAGTTTTACTGTTAAATTAAACAAGTAAAAAGGAACATATAAAAATTGAGTTAAAGGACAATTTTAGTTATAAATGTAAATTTAAAAAATGGGCTTTATGAAAGTTGTAGAGACCAATTTATCTTTTTCACTTTATTTTCCAGGGGTGTAGAAACGTATGAACTAGTCTTTATCTTACAGAAAATATAATTTAAGATAAATTGCTTTTAATAATTCACTATTAAAACAGTCATAAAATTGGAAATATTTGTTAGAATATATAAAAACTATAAAGTAAATAAACATTTCAGTGAATCATATCTATTATATATGTAGGTACCTACTTTTTTCAACTTAAACATATAGATTTTAAAAATATTAAATTTTACAAATTAATTAGTATGTAATAAAATCTCTGCAAGTGGATATAATTTTATTTAAAAAGCTTAAAATTAATTTGTGCGAGCCGCTGGGCGGGCGTCATAATCGAGTCAATTACACGATTGACGATACTAATAAATAGACAAGGCGCAATTAACTAAGGCAATGAAGGACCGAGCAAGGAGGATCTGTATCTATTATATATATATAAGATATATTATTGAGGATTTACAAAATAAACCACAAATTGTTTTTCTGAAAATACAGAAATTTTGTTTTATTTAACATGCCTTTACAAAATTACAACAATAATCTTTTAACTATGACAATTACTCTTAAATCTCACCTGAAAATACAGAAAAACGACATTTAAAGTTCACTAATATCGTCTCCTCAATTATATCCTTTAATTTATCTCTCTACAAGTTTTTTATAACAATAAAATGCATCTCATAATCTAAACGTCATCTGCCATTGAATCGTGCGTCTTCTACCAACTTCCACAGACAACTTATAAAAGCGCGAAGCGCGGCAAATTCGGATTAATGAAATGTAATTTCATTACATCTCCCCCCCTAAGAGAAAAATCCTAAATAATTATATCTATACACTGTATTCGTTTTCTTCTAATTCATCTTCCTCAGCTTCTGTTGTGACAGGTTGTAATTTTGTTATGTGGAATAAACTTGATTCTGTTTTTCTGTTGCCAGTCTCAATCCTATAAATGGAGTTCGATATTTTCTCTACTATCTTGAAAGGGCCTATTTTTAATTCGTCTAATTTTTTCCTATTCAGTCTATTTCCATTTTCTACATATACACTGTCTCCTACCTTAAACTCTTGCATTTTTCTATTTCTATCAAATATTTTCTTATTGTACTTATGGGATTTTATTGTATTCTCTAATGCCAATCTTTTATCAGCAATCCACTTGTCTTCCCTTTCTATCGTTTTTAATTCATTTGGTAGAATGCTGACATTCGTACCATCCAGTAAATATTGTGGTGCAAAACCTGTAACGGAGTGTTCTGTTTCATTATATTTCTGTATACATTCTCTTGCCACTGTTGTCCATGTTCTCTTATTATTTTTCTCATTTATTTTACATCTTATTTTATTAATTATTGTTTGATTTAATCTTTCATTCAAACCGTTCGAGAATGGTGTATTCACAGCTGTAAAAATTAGTTTAATATTATTCTCTTGCAAATGTTGCTTAAATTCTCTTGAATTGATGCCTGGATATTGATCTGTCAGAATTATTCCGATCTCATCTGTTTCTAGTACATTCTTTGTTAGTTTTATAAAGTCACTTGCATTCTGTGTTTTTGAAGTCACAATAAATGCATATCTTGTGAAGTGGTCTACTAAAAGGTGTAGGTATTTTTTTGTTGACCTAGATCCTCCAAAGCCACCGATAGTATCCATTGACATTATCTCAAATGGTTTTGTTGCTGGTCCCAGTTGTGACATTAATCCAAATTTTCCTTGACATCTTGATTTATTTTTTATGCATATTTCACATGTTTTACAAGTATTTATGATATTATTTATTAGGTTTTTAGCTGTATATATTTGACTTATTTTTTTCTGCAGTTGTCTGATCCCAATATGGCATAAATCTTCATGCACCTTTTTTATAAGTTTTTTACTAAATTCTTCTGAGAGGATAATCTTTTCATGTTTCTTTATTTTTTTATAATAGATTCTATTTTTGTGTATTAGATTTTGTTTATTTTCTTTTATTATTTCATTTTTCTCTTGGTCTTCAACTATATCTTTTATTTGTATTAAATTAACTATTTTCAATAGTTCCTCTTTGTTATCTTCTGGTTCCAATACAGGATTTCGGCTCAAACAGTCTGCTTCTACATTTTCTTTACCAGGTATATATTTTACTGTAAAGTCATATTGAGATAGGTAGTATGTGAGATCACCCAATTCTTCGTCTGTCCTGCATTTGATGTTCATATTTTCTAGAGGTTTGTGGTCCGAATAAATAGTGAATTGTTTTCCAATGAGCCAGTGTTGCCAGTATTTAACAGCTTCTTTCATAGCAAAACATTCCAAATATATAGCCTTTTTCCGTTTTTGAGATTCATTCAGTTTTTTTGAAAAATATGCCACTGGTTTGTCTTTACCGTCTAGTTGTGTTTGTTTTAATATTGCCCCGATACCCTCTAAGGATGCATCTGTAAAGATTTTTATTGGTAAGTCTTTGTCATATATTTCCAACACCGGTTGAGAACATAAATATCTTTTTATTTGATTAAATGATTCTTCACATTTCTCTGACCACACAAACTTTTCGTTTTTTCTTAATAAATTATGTAATGGATCTAAGATAATTGCGCTTCTTGGTATGTATTCATGGTAGAAGTTGATTTTTCCCAAAAATTGTCTGATATTCTTTTGCGTCTTCGGAGTTGGGAAATGTCTTATTGAAATCAGATTGTCTTTTAGTGGTCTTACCGAATTGTTCTGAATTACATGGCCAAGATACTGTACTGAGTCTGAAGCAAAGGTACATTTCTTAAACTTCAATCTAAAGCCTTCTTTTATTATTGCCTCTAATACATTTCTTATGTGTCTTATATGTTCCTCAAAGGTGGACGAATATATTAAAATATCATCAATATAGTTTACGCAGTATCCTGTGAGATTATGCTTTCTTAGAATATTGCTTAAAATTCTCTGGAAAATTGCGGGTGATGTTTTCAAGCCAAAAGGAAGGCACGTCCACTGAAAGTGGCCATCTTGTGTGACAAATCCTGTTTTATTTCTATCTTCCACCCGTAGTGGTATTGCCCAAAATGCTGAGTTTATATCCAGTGTAGTGAAATACTTACAATTTCTAGTTTTAATAATCAAATCATCTATTAATGGGAAAGGTTGAGCCTGTGGTACAACAATTTTGTTTAGTTCTCTGAAATCTACACATAAGCGGGATTTTCTATTTTCACCTTTTTTAAATGCCAATGTCACTGGCGCAGCAAAAGGACTGTAAGAATCTTCTATTAAATTATTCTTTAGTAACATGGATATTTGCTCTTCAATTTCTAATTTATCTTCTATTGTACATCTGTATGGTCTTTTACTACAGTATCTATTTACTAGTAAATCTATGTGAGCTTCATAATCTTTAACTGATCCTATATCATACTTGTCCTTAGCAAAGATTGTTTTATATTCCTTTATAATTTCTTCTATCACAATTTTCTTTTCATTATCTAAATGGTCTGTCTTACTTACAAATTCCTCTGTTTCTGTGTGTTCATTGAAATTTATTGCATATGTCTTTATATCCTTATCTTCATTTCTATTATCTTTAGACATCCTGTCTATTTTATTTAATATTTTCTTTTGTTCTATCTGTAAGTCCTCATTTTGGGTTAATCTGAATTTCTTTATCATATCTAATCCGATTATAAAATCATCAAAATCTTCATTTTCTACTATATATACATCCACCTCTTCTTCTAAATCAAAGATTTTTATTTTTATTGTTATCAAGCCATCTGTCTTCTTTACACCATTAACCGTTTTCATATATGCTATATTCATATTGTCTTTCTTTTCTTTTACTTTAATCAGTCTTGAATTTATTAAAGAGATCTGTGAGCCTGAATCATAAATGCCGCTCACTTCTAGTTTATTTTCTAATAAAAGCTTGATTTTGATTAATGGTGTACTTACTCGTTTTTTTTTTCAGTATTCATATCTACTTCAATAATGGAGTTATTATTTACATTTTTGGGTTTAAAGACCTTTTCAGATTCATATTTATTTTTCTTGAACCAACATGACTCCTCCGGATGATATCTAATTCCTTTGTCCAGAGATTCACAAGTCTTACATGGCTTCTTCTCATTAGTTTTATTTTTATAAGTAAATGTACTATTCTTTATTATAGTCGAGTTTTTCTTGTACATCATACCTTCATATTTTCTTATCTCGTTGAACAATTCAGTCGTGTTGTTGAGTTCGTCCCTGTTTAACTTATTTAAGATAAACCCAGGTAAACCTGTTGCGATAAGATCTATCATTGTTTTGGGATCTATCGATTTGTTTATATCTAGTATAAGCCGTTCTTTTTTTATAGCATAATCAATTAAAAGTCCTTCTTTATACTTGAATGTGAGGGCAGTTGTGACTATGTCCCATCCTCGGTTTTTAAAAGTTTCTAAAAATTTGTCTTTCCATTCTTTCCATTCAGAATTTACTGTTAGTTTTATCACCATCGAGCTATACCAATCCAAACAAGATTTTTCTAAAAATAACCTCAATATATCTATTTTTGTTTCATCTTTTGTTATATTAAAGCGCTCACACTCTTTTTCAAAATTCTCTATCCATTGCATCGCATTAGGATTCTTGCTTGTGAATTTTTCAATAATAAATTTCTCTGAAACATGTTTTAGGTTATATTGATTTTCTTTCTTAGTTGTAGATTCTATTAACTTTTCCAGGATATGTTGCAAACTGTCATCTTTGTCTTTTGGTTGTTTTGTACTCATTTCTTCTAAATATTGATCTAAAAACTGCATATTACCTTCCTCGTCTACATATATTTTCTTTAGATCTTCATCTAATTTTACCCATATTTTTCTACTTTGGTGCCTTTTCTTTATGCTATTTTTTATTTTTGAGAAAGTGTTCAATCTAACAATATATGTATGATGAATCACCGGCTTCAGTTCATCAGGTAAAACATAACATTTTCCTTCTTCTGTAGATATTGAGGTTATGGCTAATACATTAGATTTGCCATCATTTGAGGCTATCATCGTAAACTCAAATTGCAGCCGGTCCATCTTCTTTTAGTTAACGAAAATGTCGTTTTATAAGATATATTATTGAGGATTTACAAAATAAACCACAAATTGTTTTTCTGAAAATACAGAAATTTTGTTTTATTTAACATGCCTTTACAAAATTACAACAATAATCTTTTAACTATGACAATTACTCTTAAATCTCACCTGAAAATACAGAAAAACGACATTTAAAGTTCACTAATATCGTCTCCTCAATTATATCCTTTAATTTATCTCTCTACAAGTTTTTTATAACAATAAAATGCATCTCATAATCTAAACGTCATCTGCCATTGAATCGTGCGTCTTCTACCAACTTCCACAGACAACTTATAAAAGCGCGAAGCGCGGCAAATTCGGATTAATGAAATGTAATTTCATTACATATATTATATTGGTAGGTACTAAAACGGGCTTGTTTATATATAGAGTTGAGGTCCGCCCTCGCTCGTAGATTTTACAACAATGGGAAAGAATTTTCCGTTTCTCTCCCGCCGTGGATGGAATTTTTTTCATTTTATTTAAAATTAAACTAAAATGACAAATTGTGCAGTGCTAAGATCCAAAGAAAATTGATATCATTTGTTTCTAAAAGACGAAAACTGAAGAAATTGTGGACTAAAGCAATAAGACGATCAAAATTGGTGAAATCACAATCTTTATATTTAAGGCTATGCGGACATCATTTTAAAGAAAGTGATTTTAAAACTCTTAAATGGCCTGTAGGCAGTGGCGAAGGGTATATACAAGACGATTCCCACCGTCTTACCTTTCACAGATCGAATAATCCATCATTCATTATCAATATTTATTTTTTGATAATTCAATATTAATAATAAACATAATTAATAATTAAAAAATCAACTTATTATTACTGCGTCAATTTCTGAAAATAATATAATACCCACAAAAAATCATAAGCAATTTGGAGTGCAAAAATGTATTTGTGCTCCAAATTGCTTAGGCATTTCTTCATAGAAATGCGACGATAAAACGTTGTATTTTAGCTTACCGTGTTCATATTAAATTGTCTTTTATTCATACTTTTGGATTGAACATTGTCACGTGACTTCATTCATTTTTAGCATTTTACGCTTGCGCACTAATCAAATTTTTGTTGCTCGAAAAGTTCCTTCTCAGCGGCTTATTCTGTTTGAGATTGGTCAGAAATTACAAAACGTCAAAGTTAATATGGCGGATTGTTATTGTTTACGAGTGGATTGTTTATGAGTTTTTTTTGAAGTAAAACTTCTTTACGCACGCTTCACTTGGGGGGTAAGCTGGTGAATGCGTTACGAAAAAATGTACGTACGTTTGTTGCCATGGTAACCATTGTTATTGCCTGACAAATGATATATAATAATAAAAGTGTACGAGGCGAACGTTTGTTGCCATGGTAACCGTTGTTATTGTCTGACAAATGATGTATAATATTACATTCTTTCCTTAAATGATGTTCTATAAATATATGATTGTAATACGCCTAATATGCGTTATTTTTAGTATCTCACCTATCCTAATTATTAAAAATATAAATTAAATTTCATAAAGAATACCAATAACCTACAGAAGTTTCACTTCTTGCGCGTGTACACATTCATACACGCACTCTTTATTTTTTTTTCTTTTATAGAGTTTTTTTAACTTGATTTTAGCGTAATGTAGACATTTTATGCTGTTTGTTTGTGGAATATGAGTGTTTCACATATTTGTTAATTTCAGTGAGTTCTATTAGCCATTATGGTATTAATTTGAATAGAATAGAATTGAATAGTTTTCTAAACTTAGTTGTTTAATAAAAATAAAAACTATGTCGTCAAGCTAATCATTTGTTTCAAATATTACTTAATTATTATATGAAATGAGTTATCTATATATTTTCCTAAAGCTTTTTATTAAAAATATGTGTGAACTTGCTGAATTAGAAAAATATTTAGTTTTCCGTGGTTATTATTCTCTGATTTCATTTAAGTTTGAAGTAAATTTTAATATGTTAAAATTAATTTAAATACGTTACGTTAATAAACAATATACTTTGACGAATTAGGCTAAACATTAAATAGATTATTCAGACACTTTAAAAAACTTAAAAAATGGTATCGTAAAATTAAAAAAAATATAGGTGAAGCATATATAAACTATAATTATTGTATTTTTTGTCTTTACTTGAAAACTTAACGTAATAGATTAGGTATGGCTTGTTCCATTATATTTCTTTTCTAGCTCAAGAATATTACTTGTTAAAGGTAATCATGAAAACTTTTCCAAGTGGGAACACTCACGCCAGAAAGTGTAATTTACTGTGGAGTTTGCAAAATTAATATAAAAATGAACCGTCGTAACGCAGAGGGAGTACTTGTTTGCCGGTTAGATTAGATTGTGGATTTGAATCGCACACAGAGGAAATGGTTAAATATAAATTAACCATGTCGTATATATACCCCGATCATGATTGAACATAATATTATATTATGACTATAACGACTTACTCTCACTTCTCTCGTGTCACGTCCCTTTCGGGAGATAGAGCCATGCTTTTTTGTAAGTCTTTTTAAGACACAATATTCTAGTACATTGTTTAGATGTATCTATATCTATAAGGTATAGCTAACGTGAGTCGTGTAAGCTTACGAAAATAGTTTTGCTGACAAAACATCGTCATATTTCAGCTAAATTATATATATATATATCTTCCTTGTTATTCGTTCTTTCTATAAGTGAAAATCGTATTAAAATCCGTTGTGTGGCTTTCGACCACAAGTGCAAGTAAGCGGAAAAACAGATAGAGGCAGAAGGTGACTTTTTTTTTAAACTACGAATATGTTGCAGATGAGCGACTTGTATTAAATATAATAATTGTTAACCCTGTTACTAATATTTTTTTGTAATAAGTTATTGATATTTTTGTATGAAGGACAACTCGGCGGATCCATTTATAGTGCTTCCCCGCGGGAAGGAGAGATTTTCCAGTAGTAAAAGATATGTTAATGTCGATTCGAGTTATCGCTACACAAAATTTAGTGAAAATCCGTTTTTTAATTCAGTACTTTTTACATGAAATGTAAACAGATAAACAGACCGACACTAACAACTACGGTTTTGGGGTGTGTATCAGTCGAGTATGTATCAATCATTGTTTTCAAACATATTTTATGCACAGATTTTGCTTTGTTACTATTTTATTAAATATTTATGTACACAGAGTACATAAACTTTCCACCTTAAAATATCTACGTATAAGTAACAATCAATTTTACAACATACAATTCAACTCCGCCATTTGCTGTAAAAGCAAAGAAAACACAGAAGAACTATACGAGGCATCACAGAGATAGTCAATGAAATGTACGTAAATTTAAATAGGCAAAATTAAAAAAAATATATATTAATTATTACATAAATAAATTTGTGCAATGGAGTTTTTTTGGGACATTTTTTATATGCAAGCTCTTTTATGTATATAGTTATTTTTAAATTTTTATCAACTACCCTGTCCATGAACGTTGAAAGAAAATAATGAAAACATCTTTAAGCAAAGGAAGTCATGGTCAAAAAATACTACAAAATAAATACTTATTATTAGACATCGGATTATATGCACTATCAAAGTGCCAAAATATGCATGCAAATATGCACTAAAATAGGGCGAAATATGCACAAGATATGCATAATCAAAATACTAATTGTTATCAAAACTTACATTTATTTTCTCTCTCTCTCTCTCTCTAAAGTATATACTCGTATACCTACTCGAAATTCTTGTGACAATGTACAATTACATAATATTTCTAGAGCTTCGTGACGTTGTCACTTAATATTAATTTAGGCTGATATATTTATCGCTAACACTACTTTCTTTATTCCTTTAAGACTTCTTTATTCCTACAGAACAGCATTTAATTTGCCATGCACCTCTTCTAATAGTCAACTCAGACGAGTGTTAATCTGTTCAATGATTTTTGTTTTTTAATATTTCCAAGGACTTGCACAGAGGAAGGAGTATAGTTCCTAGTCTCTTCACGGTAATAAAACACGCCTCACACATTTCACTACTGAAATAAGCACTATCAATAAAACAGTACTAAAATATGTAATAACGCTGGAAAAATAGCATTTTATGCATTTGCATATGCAAACATGCAAATGCATATAATCCGATGTCTACTTATTATAGTGTTCTCCTTTGGTCGATGTAAAGACAGTGTATGTTTGAGATGGTTTCTAAAACTGTCTTATTTACCAGTGCACAAATCTTTTTTCATATTGACTAATAGAACTTGATACCAGAATCGACCACGAACATATGAACAAATATATATTAGAATAATTCAAAATGTAGGTTTTCTTCCTTTATTAAAATGTACGAATACTTTATTTTCTTTTAAACGCCAGTCATATCACTCCCTCTTCGTGTGTCTTGCGTCACAAAACACACGCCCTGCAAATTGGAAGCTAAATGCCGAATAAAGTTATTTGCCATGAATGCCTCCGGGCACAAATTTCAATTATTGTCGCATCCGAATAGTTACGTGGGGTCTTGCAATACAATCGTCAGTAAAAATGTTCTTTTTTTAGAAATAAATATTGCTACAATGTATTTTAAATATTATAAGGCATAGCATTCATTTAAGCTAATGTAAAAAAAAATATTTTATTATGATATCTAAGTATTAGCCTGTTTTTTTGTTGCTGAAAAAAATAAGGATTACAGAACAATGAAATGAATGAATATAAAACAAAAAAAAAACGAATAACGTGAGAAAAATAAGCTAAAGTAAGGAGTATAAGGTTAAGCTTTTTGATGTAAATACATGAGTTAAAACTTTGACTAAATTTTCATTTTAACGTCCATGAATATACTACATACTCTTATGAAAATCATAATTTCTACTTAAATATACCTTATTAACTATGAGTATATAGAAATCCTTAATAATTTATAAATAATAAATATGTAAACATTAACACACAGCACTATCTAGTTCCATGGTAAGCTACGAGGCTTGTGTTATGGATACCAGATAGTTGATATACTACACATACATATATAACTTTAACACATGTATGCTATAAATATAAACACCCATGACTGGAGTACAAACATTCGTGCTCATCACACAAATGAATGCCCCCAGCGGGATTCGAACCCGCAACCGCTAGCACAGCAAGTAGGGTCACTACAAACTGAGCCTACTACAAACTCGTCAAAATTTATATCATAATTTAATAATTACTTCATTTTGATTTTAGAAAATTTTAACTTATAATTACAGGCTTAATATTTTTAAATTAACTACATACGCGTGTACGCGACTGTATCTTATAGTAGGCGTATTCATCTAGTAAAAGGGTCAAAATATTTTATTAGCCTTGCGATTTTAACTGAGTAGCGAGGGCGCCAACGAGATTTGAGACCCGGGGCGGCGGCAAATCGAGTGTTACTTCAACAAATCGACACTAACCTCTTTACAATTTACTTTTTACTTCTATGAAATAAATAAATTTATTATATAGGCATAGGGCATTTAATTTAAGTGAATTGTAATACATAAATTGTATTATAAAGATTATTTCTAACAAATATATAAAATACTCGTCAAACCTTAAAATCTAATCAGTTATTTCCATTACCTTAGCTTTATTTTCTTTATGTTATGTCCATTGTGAACCTGAAAAGGTTTTTCTTCGCTAAGTGGAAATAATAAATTCAATACTTATTTATTATTATTTATTTATGGTAATAATCCTAACACTTTATCATTTTATCAGCCAAGTTAGTATTCTATACTAAGACTATAAAAACCAACCAAGCTTAAAATCACTCTCTACTCCTATTGAACTTTCGGCCTAGTGATCCATCTGTTTATGAAAAGTAGTATTCTTATAAAAACTTAAAAAATAAAACAAAAACCGGTGTGCTTTGATTTGTATTCGCTGGCCGACTTCGAAAATATCTGATTAGGTGTCTATTCTAAATGAAAACCCCTGTTTAGTTATTTTGTACTTTTCAGTGCCTGGAAGTCGGTTTTTATTTTTTTTTTTTTTTTAAGTTTTTATTTTTCCATTTTTAGTGTAGACGTAATAAGCAAGTAATTTGTAAGAAGAAAGATTTTTAATAAAAACATATTCGATTAAGCCATTTATTTAAAAACCGCTTGACCGATTTCGATAAAATTTATATGGGACCACCGGGGAAGAATACCCTTTGAAAAAAAAAATCCAAATCGGTTCAGCCGTCTTCGAGTAATCCGTGAACATACATAAAAAAAAGAACAAAAAAGATTCCGACGAATTGAGAACCTCCTCCTTTTTGGAAGTCGGTTAAAAATAATCTTCATATATAATGTCCGGTAATTAAGCTTTAAATAATTAAAAGAATATTACAACGTATAAAAATTGAAAAAACAAGTAAGGTAAAATCTGAAGTACACATACAATTACGGTTCCTTAAGTAAATAAACAATTTACTTACGCTACTACCCATTTTCGATGAAGCCAATCTGTCACAAAATGTCTTACTTAAAATATTCATGAGCTTTCTCCGTTTGGAGACAGGATCCACCCTCTTTAGAGCATTTCAGCTTATGATTTTGGAATCATATTTTTAAATAAAATATGATATTTTCTAGATATTTGCAATAATATATAGACATAACTCAGTATAATATAAATGTGTACTTTTATAAAGAACGATCTATGAAAGAGTGTGAATATAGTAAGATAATATTAAAAACACTTTGTACATAAATGAGAGCTTCTATTATTCATTTCGTAGTTTAAAATAAAGTATTTTTTAAGAAACTTACAAATAGTGCTAGACTTATCCGAGCGAAGCGAGCGCTCGGATGTTCCCCTAACTTAGGAGACTTAGCTTACTGCAGATTTTTCTGTAGGTCTTATTAAGAACTAAAATTTTCTAGTAGGTACATTGTTTTGATGTATCTTTTAAGGTTTGCTCGATAGTTATTGTGCTTTTTCCGTAGGAATGAAAGATTTTCCTATAGTAAAAGGTATCCTAAATGTTGACCCGAGTAATATGTTATCACTACAAAAATTGATTCAGTACTTTTTGCGTGAATCGCGCATCGATTTGCCTAAGTTACTGTTTTATTATAGGTGTATAGATAAATATATGAATAATATTTTCATTATCTAAAAGTTTACGTTGAACTGTATTCCACCGCAAAAATACAAAAAAAGTGGTTGCATTGAAGTATCTTTAACTACGGGAAATACACGATTTGTTCTTAAAGAGCGTCGATATGTTACTCCTTTGTGTTATTTAAATATTGTTTGAAATTTAAAATGTTCAAGCACTGATTGCTAGGAGTTGGGATGTCAAACGCAGCAATAATTAGAGGCTGACGACAACAATGAGTACAGCGTCAGGAGCACGCTTCATCTCTCTAACGACTCCGCCTACTCTAGCTACTGCATTGCACATTCTTTGATTCTATATAAATTTCACATCTAACCTCGGAAAATATTTAACCTTCAATTTATTTAAAATTATACAATTTTGTCTTATGATATGTTATTATCAAATTAAAAAAAATATATCGATTTATAAAATGTTTGCAAACGTATTAGTTATATATTATGCTGAGAATTTTTCATGACTACTATATTAATTATCTTACTGATTTTTAAACGAATATTATAATGTCCTCCTGAACGTTTTCGGCCACGGCGGCCATTCTCATTGAGACTAGCCATCTGCGCAGGAGATATTGTAGTGCACAAGTATGCGCACAAACACAAGTGCACTCTCTTTTCCTGTCACTAAACAGTATTACAAATTTTAGTGTAGAATCCTATTTTGTATTGTAAAACACAGAACATGAAGGGTGAATTTATAAGTATAATAAAAATATAGTTATTATTTGTAGTTTAACTTTTTAATTTAGAATAAAACAATTATTACTTTCTATTAGTTTATTATATTATAACCAAAAAATATGAATCGTATTTCACTCGCAATCACGGTAACGTATAGAGGCTTAAATCTTTAGGAGTTCACTCAGACATCCTTTGGGAATCCTTCCTTTCAATGTTCGCTAAAAATCCAATGTACTCGGTACGATGAAACGCGCGAATGTGATATAAAGCTTCGGCAATGTGAACTCAGCTTGTTACAAGTTGACGATGAAAGGATTGTTCTGATGGATTCCTACAGGTTTCGACAACTCTACGTTATATTGTTTTTCGAATTGTAATGTTTTTAAGATAAATAGGTCAGAGATATAAAAAAAAATAGATGAAAATAAATCTATGAAGCTACAATCGATATAAATATTTATAAGTGAAAAGATTCATCTATTTGATTATACATATATTGATATACTAGGTTGCTTCCCAAAACAAACTTTTTTTTTAACTATTTTTGGTTTTTCTTTTCGTGGGACCCTATGTTTTTCTAAAATAAAAGTAGCCTAAGTTACTCCTTATTACATAAGCTATCTATCTGCCAGTGAAAGTCCCGTCAAAATCGGTTCAGCCGTTTCAGAGATTAGCCGGAACAAACAGACAGACAGACAGACAGACAGACATTGTAAAAATGTTGTTTTAGTATATGTACCGTGTATACATCCACATGCATTTAGTAAAAAGCGGTTATTTTAATATTACAAACAGACACTCCAATTTTATTTATTTGTATAGATTATTATAGGTACTTATATATTTGTCTAAAAATAAGTGATTAAAATATCTGTCTGTTTATTTTTATATTTAGTCACTAGCGACTTACCTTCGCTTCGCTCAGGTGCGTCCCGAAGATACTTTTTTTTGAGCGGAATCCTAAATCTTTTTCTGAAATAAAAGTAGCCTAAGTTACTCTTTATAATATCAGCTATGTGCCAGTGAAAGTCCCGTTAAAATCAGTCCAGGCGTTTCGGGGATTCGGGGGAACAAACAGACAGATAGACAAAAATTTTAAAAATTGTATCTTTCTTGTAAGTACCGTACGAGTATATAATTTCATATGCATTGAGTATAAAGCTGTTATTTTGACATTACAAACAGACACTTCAATTTTATTTATCTGTATAGATTTATATTAACATTTATTAAGATTAGAATAAAGTTCAACGTTTTATATATTATATAATATATGAATTTAAATATATGAAATTGTAAGTATTTTGTTGCACATATAAAAACACTCATTTTTACAGGCACAGGTTGACTGATAAAATAGGTTACATTAACGAGAAGCCCGCATTTCCTACATTTCTTGTTGTCATATCTTGTACAATAAAAATCTATACTAGTACAAAAATATAGAAATTATGCATTAATAATAATAATAATAAGAAGAAGAACTTTATTTTAATCAATAAAAAAATAAAATTTATATAAAAGTTTAATAGAAAGCTTAACCTTTGCCGTGTAGTCATCTCGAAAACATGATTCTGAGTAAAATAGCAAAGTGAAAAAAGAATGGCTCGTTCCCCTGATAGTTATTTGATATGATTTATTCATACGCTGTACGTCAGATGGAAGCTTGTTTAATAGAAAATACTTTCCAAACGTATTTATAAAGCCATTATGCTTTTATTTTAAAGCTGTTTTTGACGCCACTTGTTATGCTAATGAGGCGAGGGTTGCGATGTTTATCCAACTAACTATAATGTTTTCCTGTACTTGAATTATTTGATCTTTTACATTAATTTTTCATCAAGGCCTAGATTTTATTTCATTTTCTTAGGTATTTTAGTATCGTAATATTGGTATGATATAATTATAATAAATGTTTATTGAAACATGTGCGATAAACTGGATAGATAATTTATTAAACTGGATGGATAATTTATTAAAATAATTTATTTAATTATAACTAATAGATATTAGTTATAATGGTGCTGAACCAAAATGTACAATTAATTTTATTTGTGACTTTTGACATTATCTTATTCTATGAATGTCGTATTTTTATTTTATTCGTATATTGAATCTCGTAACGAAGCTGCAGTTATAATCATGCACGTCAGATTCGAGTAAAAAAAGAAAAAGAAAAATCTTTTTAATAACGATCTAACGACTACAATTATATCTAATGACTAGCAGAACTCGCGGCTTCGTCCGCGATCAAACTACGAGAAAAATAAACTTTTTCGCAATACATACTTTATTACTTGCAAAAATAAGTTCGTGTAAGTTTTATTATTTCTTAAAGATATATGGAAAATAAATTTAATTTTAGCGATCGAAACCCCAGTATCTTAGAAGATGTGAAGCGTATATTCTGTAAATAAATTGACATTCTAGGTATTTAGCAAGCTCCACTAGGTATCTGTATTTTTTGCACATTTTTCTACTCCATCTTTCCAAAGTTAGAGGAAGAGAATACAATTATATAATCGCATACAATGTTTACGACTTTAGAATCATGTAACTCGGCTAATATGGGTTTTTTAACTAACATACTAACAGGCTATTTTTAAAATATGTCTAGATTAAAACTGTTCATTCACTTAAGTTAGTCTACACTGAAAAAACCAAACACAAATATATTGATAGATGTTCTGTCTAGTTCTGGGTTCTCTGGGTTCTGCTAAAATGTCCCTATGAGAAGCAATCCTCTCTTAAGGCTATGCCTGCTACTTTTAAGGACTGGCCCTGAGATATATGAAAGGTCATTGTAAAGCACTTTAAGAAAGAACTTTAAGAAATAATTACCATAGATTAAATTCAAAGGCGTAGTCAGAAGTTATCAGTGGTATTTGAGGTATGGATTCTGATTCCCCCCAAGCACATCCAGCAAACACAGTGGCCACTATAATGTTTAATAAATTACTCACAGTATAATCCCGTTACATAGCTTAGGCGACTTTTTTATTGCAAATGTGTCAACCTTCAGAAGGAGGATATAGATAGCAGGATACTCTCTACCTAGGTTTTCTCTCTCGCGCTCTAGGGCTATTATAATTGTCGCTGCTTTGGCCAGGCAAAAAGTTATACATAACCTTCCTTTGAATTCGAAATAATTTCCGTTCTCTACTTTATATCCCATACAGTAAGTGTGCACTTACAGAGAACTTGAGACATGTTACTCTATTCCAATATATTCAACAACTCAAACTTCACCGTCCGGTTTTACCCACTTAGGGGCTGAATTTAAAAAAAATCTACAATACATGTTTACTTAATTGTATTGAAGAGCATTAATGCCAAGTTTCAAGTAATTTTGATCATAAATAATTGTTTACCCGTATAAACTTTATCACTCCGTTTTACCCTTTTAAGAGATGAATTTCGAAAAAAATCTAATACATATATTTCTTATTTTTCGTCTTAAAGCTAAATACCACTTTTCGTGCATTTCGCGTTAAGAATGACAGAATTTCATACAATCTTTTATCCCCTATTTTACCCCCTTAGGGGATGAATTTCGAAAAATCCTTTCTTAACGGATGCTTACATTGTGTAAGGAATGTGTCCTCCAAATTTCACGTTTCTACGACCAGCGGTTTAGGCTGTACGTTGATCGATCAGTCAGTCAGGACAAAGCATTTTATGTATATATAGATTACATCAAAGTTATAAAAAAATGTTTATTTCAAAAACAGCAATTACATTTTACTATTATTATTAGTTTCATAATTGTTTTGTTTTTCCTATCAATATGATTAATACATTAATTACTGTAACAATTAAACACTTAAATATGCAATAGAAATACATACTAGAATAAACATTAAATATAATCAATGATCAAACTACTTGGAATTTAGTTTTATATTTTCACTAATAACTATTAAAATATTTTCAATAAAAAACTTTTCCCTACACGTAACTCCTCAACCCGTAAGGTTATAAGGTCATCCATTACTAGCACAGCATCAAAGGCCCGTGATAAAGTATTCACAGTCCGCCCACATAATCCCCGAGTGGAGGATCGTACTGGATCCGCCCCCGCCCATCAGCTTACAGCGGTAACACTCAAATAATTTAAACATACCTGTTGTATACAAATGAAAACCTCGGCTTATATAAGGTTACGTTATTATTGTGTTAGCATATAATAGGTGTATTAAATTAAATTATTTATGAAAAAATATGATAAAGTTTATTTCCTACACAAATAGATTATGATTAAAAGAAACACATACCACTGTCAGTAAGCACTTGGTTAGAGACGAACCTGAGAGAAGCTAGGGTAAGTTGCTAGTTTAATTTTTAATTATAAAATGTTATAATCTTGCGTGATCAATAATAGATAAATACAATATCAAATTCACATCCGCTCTCCGCATTACGTCTCTAGCAGTGCATGCGGAGTGGTACATGCATATTTGATGGCTGCTTAATACTCGTAAGCGGATTGCGGCGCGGCTAAATGCCATTCTCTTTGTTCGCTGTTTGCTACGTGTTCCCTGCTTCCCGTTATGTACATACATATTACATAACTTTACATTTTCTTTTACACAAGTTTAATTAGTGTATTATGTATACTTAAAATATATTCATGTGCAATAGTAAAAGATAAAAAAATTATAGGTATTTTAATAATAGGTATTATAAGTAAAGGAGTTGAATTAAAAAGTTAAAATCTATACTAGGTATATGTATAAAATTTTAACTCAGTCGAATTTATACATTATATATATTTTGGAAAATCTTATTGAAATTGAATATTATCGATACAGAGGCTGAATTTATAGTTTTTAGAATTTTTGTCTGTCTGTCTATGTCTGTTTGGGAACGCATCACGAGAAAACCACTGGACAGATTTTGATGAAATTCGGTAAGATCATAGCTGGTTATCCGGGTCAACATATAGGACACTTTTTACTGCGGGAAAATATCTCATCTGTGAGAATCTATACTAAACGTTAAGACGTAACTAGGACAAACCCAAACGAAGAGAGGGTGAGTCGTTAGTCATTTATATTTATAGACATATATATATATATAACGGTTGCTTAATTATAGAATATTGACAGATTTTAGACCTTCAAAGTCTAGTCAATTTTATCAAGGCTTAAGAGATGGCCTATTTCACAACAAATACTTAACACAAAAAATTCTTAACAAATTGATGTCTGATTGTATTATCTAAACTCTACACACTTTCACCTCTTCGTCCTGCCCTATATAGTGGGGTTCATATTAAATAATTGCAGCTCAAATAGAACTACAAACGCGAAACCACATGCAGTAGCACATGCGCCTCACTTAAAAAAAATATTAAAAAGTAAAGGTTAAATTTACCACATTCTATAAGTTAAAAAATTAATTAGTACATGTATATGTTTTACCATGGTTTATAGTTTTCTGACATAGAATTCACTGAAAACTGTTTGGTTTGTGGAAAATCACTGAAACTTAATACGAATTTCTATTAAGATTTTGAATGTGAATCAAAGATCAAAGTAAAATTAGCCGAGACGCCGCGAGCTGTGCAAAGAATGTCCCAGTTTATTAGATTCCATAAGCTCTATTCATTCTTTCCCTTCGAAGGGAACCTTTGAAGGCATCAGTTCGTATTAGTGAATAATGCGATCGAATTATTCGATATCGCGTATTAGTCGCGGTCGGTATAACATAATGTGCCCAATGATAATAGGCTATGAGTATTACACGATTATAGTGACTTGTGATGCCCAAAGTTTGCTAAAGAATTAAGTGTTTGTAATTTTTTTTGTTCTTAGCTTGTTAGTGATGTAAGAGTATTCAAAAAGTATAATTATTTTAACGTATCATAAGGTCGCTCTGCGCCTTACGTTACTTTACACGCAACATTCTATTAACATTTAACATATCTACAAATAAACATTACAGATTTCATCCACAAAACTTTGCTAAAAATTTAAAATAAAAAAAAAATAACTATTTTATTTCTCTTCTCCAGAAAATCTTTTATTACCAAAAGGAAGTTTGAGAAGCAAAAATACTCGCAATGTTCGTACAAATATGTGTTCACCTGTTTGGTTCCATTAAGAATTACTAAGGATTACACGAAATATACTTTGTGAAGAGCACATTATGTTCAGAAAATAAACCTAGAAAATCCATTATGCGAGAAAAATTAGAAAAAGTGCGAGGGCGGGCTCTGGGAATGGTTATAGATTGAGCTAAAAATAAAAAATCACCATTAGTATATATATTGTAAACTTCTATACAATGTATAGTTTTAAATAACATAGAACGTGACGATATCATTGTCATAGAGACTATAATAATATATAGCAGAGGTTATCGTATCTATATGGTTAATTTGAATTTATGTCCAAAAACAATAAAAGGTATATAATATTATGTTCTGTACCAGAACGTAATTAGTAATTACCTTACACAATATCTTATAAATAAGAAAAGGATCTCATAGGATAATATTAATTTATTTACTTAGTTATTGAGTAAGTACCAATTAAACTAGCATAGTAATATGTTGCCATCTATGCATTTTTGTATTTATTTCACTATGAACATACATAATGTGTGTACATTTCAAGCATAGACTTACTGCGTTGTGGTTTCACTTGACTCGCTCCTAAAAATAAAATCTAAACTTCTCTCATTCGTTTTTTTTGTATCAGTGAATAATTTCAATGGAATATTCAACCTGATAGTCGTTGTATAAATATGTATAAAGACAAACTAAAAGTCAGAACTAAATATAGTTTCCAATAAGCCAGCTTTTGTATAGTAATCCGTCGGTGTTCGGAACTCATCCGGTGACCGGTTTGCGGCTCTAACCGGCTTTGTAAAAGCACGCCTAATACCCGCATTGTCACGAATCGAGACACCGTTGTCTGACATGTCTAAGAATTCCCTTTTCCTTTTCACGGGAATAAGAAAAATTATTTCGTATTATAAAGCTGCTTGAAAGATACAATCGAGGAACAAACTAATCGAGTAGTGAGAACGGTTTTGGTTCTCGAATAGGTTTAATACGAATATTTATGATTATATTAGAATTTTTAAATGACCTATTATTTAGGTTTATGAAGTAGGTATGTTTTAACGGTCAGTATGGAAGAGAAAGACTATATATTATATGGTACGTATAGCATAAGCTTCCTCAATAAACGGGTTATCTAATGCAAAAAGAATTTTTCAAATCGGATTAGTAGTTCCTGAGATTAGCGCGTTCAAAAAAACAAACTTTATAATATTAGCATAGATTGGCTTTTATCTGCCACTCACGCAATTCATTTACATATAGTTACTACGCTTCATGTTAGATAGCCTATATATAACCTTGTTCAATAGATGGGGTATAAAATGGAATAAGAATTTTTTAAATCGGACTAACAATAAGGAAGCGAGCAGGAAAAACAGAATCTTCGATTCAGTTTTATAATATCGCGATATAATGTTAGTACCTATGTAGTATTCACCTACATAAAAGTCTACATTTTTACTTCGTTGTTTACTGTCAATGATAGGCAGAATTCCACATATTTCCATTCTGTTCTTTACTCCAACGAGCAATCTGTCAATCCCTTACAGCAAGAAGAAGTTACAAATATACAACTAGCCCAGTGACCAGTGTTGGATAGGCCGGTAGTCTCAAAATGTATTTGATCTATGTGAAAAATGAATAAGGTCGTTGTGTTCCTTCGATAAGGTTCTGCAAAGAAAAATGCATAAAGATGAAAAAGACATACATAATTATTATAAATATTATTAGAACTTGTACTGAAGTAACTTGTGCCACGACAAATAAATATTTTTGCTTATAAATCTATTCTTCTTGCCAAAAACAGACTTTTAAATGGAAAAATGTTTATTAAACCAGACTGATATTTCCAGAGATAAACGCGTTTAAACAAAAATAACTCTCTGAAGTTATGTTATAGCATAGATTTAATTTGACAGATAAAGATATCACCTACCTCAGCGAATACCGAATAGTAAGATAGATAATAACTCGAAACTACATAGATTTTCAAAATCACTTGTAATAAGTCTAATTAAATAAAGTTTATTTCGTTTCATATCTATAATGTTATAGTTTCTCCCTTAGGGGTATATCTTTTCTTGAAAATATAGGTCTACTCATGAAGTAGATATAATCTGGTTATTAAAAAAATAATAATAATCTGTACAGATAAATAATATTGAGTGTCTGTTGAAATGTGTGTTGTTTGTTCCGTTTAATCTCCGAAACGGCTGGACAGATTTTGACGGGACTTTCACTGGCAGATAGCTGATGTTATAAGGAGTAATTTAGGCTACTTTTATTTTAGAAAAAGAATTAGAGTTCCGCTAAAAAAATGTACCTAGGGACGCACCTAAACGAAGCGAGGGTGAGTCGCTAGTTAAATTTAATTTAAAAACTAAACGTGTTACATATTATAATAAATATATGATTGAATTGAGTTTCTTCTCGTTTTTTTGGGACTGAACTTAAAAATACACTGTAACCTCGATAGAGTTTTAATCTATACATATTATAAAATTCTAACTAAGCCGAATCTGTACATTAAATATTTTTTGGAAAATCTTATTGAAATAGATATTATTATCGATACAGAGGCCGAATCTATAGTTTTTAGAATTTTTGTCTGTCTGTCTGTCTGTCTGTCTGTCTGTCTGTTACCGCATCACAGAAAAACCACTGGAGGGATTTTGATAAAATTTGGTATGGTGATAGCTGGTTATCCGGGTCAACATATAGGATACTTTTTACCGCGGAAAAATATCTCATTTCTGAGAAAAAACACAAAAACTGGTTGGAACAAAATCACGATGAAACTATTTATAAATAGTTTAGCAAGGTAATTTACTAAATATGGTAAAAACTATTAAAAATAGCTTATCTTGAAAATCAAATTATCAATAGCGCTATTTTATCCATTAAAATAGTTATTTTAATTAATATTTATTTATGTGTATTTAGATACTCGACAATAGATGTCGCCATGTGTTTTTAAAATACGTAGTTTTAATTCAAAAAAATGAATGTATGAATGTATGTAGAATTACCTACTACTAAATTACCCGCGGCCCCGCCCGTGTTGAAATTATCAATAAAGCAAACTTTTGATTTTATAAATGAGTAACTATACACATAATAAAATTGTAACTAAGCCGAATCCGTACATTCAATATTTTTCGAAAAATCTTATTGAAATATTCATTATTAGCGATATAGAGGCCGAATCTATAGTTTTTAGAATTTTTGTCTGTCTGTCTGTCTGTATGTAACTGCATTACAGCAAAACCAATGGAGGGATTTAGATGAAATTTGGTATGGTGATAGCAGGTTATCCGCGTCAATGCATAGGATACTTATTACAGCAGGAAAATTCTCATTTCTCATCTCATTTCTGGGAAAAAATACAAAAACTGGTTAAAATAAAAGCAAGATGATACTATTAACATTTTAGCAAGGTAACTTAATATGTTAAAACTATTAAAAAAATCTTATCTTAAAAGAAATATAAATAGCGCTATTTTATTCATTAAAATAGTTATTTTGACGAAAATTTATTTATGTGTTATTTAGATATTTGACAATAGATGTCGCCATGTGTTTTTAAAATATGTAGTTTTAATCCAAAAAAATAATAATGTACAGATATGACCTTTCTATGACTTTATTAGAATTACTAGGTACTAAATTACCCGCGGCCCCGCCAGTATTCAAATTATCAAAAAAACAAACTTTTTGGCTTTATAATTTAGTAACATATAAGTAATATTTTGTTCGTCGAAACAATTTTCAAATGAAAATATTTGTAAATTTTAATTGTTTAGTAAGTAATGTTAATATATTTTTTTCTTTTAATGTAAAATTAGGCAAATGCAGATCCATCGCGCATTATAGGTTTCGTATAGCAAAATTCTGTGTTGTTTTCCGTACTTACGTGTTTTGTTAGGTTAACACTAAAATAAATACGAATAATATTTACGTTTCCGCAATATCGACTCATTTTATCAACTGTAAAAATAACTGGAAAACAAGTTAATGGCTGTTAAACTGACAAAGCGGATAACTAAAAATATTCCATATCTCAAAAACTTTGCAATAGTATTTTAGGAATTGTTATACCTAAACTTTTTCAGTTTTTTTTGACACCATTTCTTGGAAGGTAAAGGCTTAAAGGACACAATAAAATTCTTACGACTTTAATGATATTAGCCGAGCCATATGAAATAATAAAAAGCATTTGCTTAGAATTATTTACTTATTACACTTTCTTTTGAAAATCGATTTGGAAAATATTACTAACTAGCGCTAACCAATCCCTGTTTCGCGACCAATTAACATTAAGAAAAGTTACCATTATGTAATTTAAATAATCAGCTAAATATTAAATTAATCAATAGCTATCTATTAGTAAAAAAAAAATTCAAATTATTTCCGTAGTTTGAAAGTTTATCGCCCAAAACTAAACAAACAAACAAAACAGAAGTATAGACATACATAAATATTATTGCTAAAACAAAAAGTGCAATATTACTAAATCAAATATGAGATTAACGGAGGAACCTTTGTGGCATTGTCAATCACTGCCATTATTTACCAATCATGCGGTGCGCAATGTAAGTGGTATAGATATGTAAGAGTATACTAATGTGTAAAGCCTAAGAATTTAGTTTTTGATAATCTGAACGCGGGCGGAGCCGCGGGAAATGCTAGTTTACTATATGTGCTTATAGATTATTTTTTATCTATAGCCAAAATATCATTGAAACGAACCGATAAAATTTAATTGCTACTTTACGTAAACAAATGGTTTGTGACATAAAAATTATACAATTATTATCTTCATTTGTTATCCTCTATGAAGTAGATAAAACGTACATAGTGTAAGGTCAATTATAATTCTTATAAATTTTTCTTATTAAAATAAGGGTGTGCTTTTGCAGCAGTCACTCAGCGAGCATGTCATGCGTTAGACCAAGATGAAAATCTGAGGGCCCGAAATAATAATTCAGTCTTTTCAACATCTCACTGCTGGGCATGGGTCTTCCTTATCCGTACGGGAAGTGAACCTGTAATCTCTTTGATGTTTTAAGTTGTCATTATATTTAAGTTACACGCACAACAACGTTATGACAATCATTATATTTATACTCATAGGAATCTGATCGGTTTTAAATTGGAAATTTATCGAGTATATAACTATTATTTCAAAAAAAATTAGAGTTAGAAGAAATAGAAATCTTAAGCCAATTTCATCCATTATAACTTATTTCATATTCTATAACAGATAGTAGTCCCAGAGAGCCTAGGCGGCGCGAGGCGACCGATTTCCATGGAATTTTTCCATTACCTCGACAAATTGCACCCCTGCTCCCATAATGTACTTCGTCGAACGCTTATTATTTATTTCCTTCACAAGTTTGTTGTAGACGTGTTTTATATTTATTAGGATATATAAATTCTTTTATAATTACATTTTAATGTAATCAAAGTGGATGAATACAAAATAGAAAATTAAATAAAAATATTTCTATTCTCTCTTGACGGCACTCTTAAGTATGTAATGTACTACGTATACGTCTCTGAATATGTTGTTTTAAGCTACTACTACAATTTTATTTTTGGCCTACTTAATAAAAGAGGTACTTAATTATTTTTTAGTTAACACTTTCTTAGATTTACGCGAATATTTGACATTTAAATAAAACTATCTTTTCGGATTTTATCGCGGATTTATTTTGATTTTTGGTTCCCGACGTTTCGATTGCTTTACAGCCGACGTTTCGATTGCTGTAAAGCAATCGAAACGTCGGGAACAAAAACCAAAAATCAAAATCAAAAATCAAAATAAATCCGCGATAAAATCCGAAAAGATAGTTTTATTTAAATATTTTTTAGTTATTTTTTAACTATTTTAAAGAAAAGACTACCTCATGAGTATTTTCAATATAAATTTCAAAAGAATCCATTTCTTAAAGTGGAATTATAATTTTTTAAAGTGACTTTGATGTCGGTGTACCTTTTATGTTAAAAAAGTAATTTAAACTAAACAAAATGCAATTCTAAAATGGTAATAAAACCAATTTTTGTGGTACCTGAAGTGTACAACTTCCACTCGTATGGATACGTTCTTTGCGGGACTCTTCCGCCGCGGTCACCGTGTCGCCGGACAAAGGAAACCACACGGACATGGTTTCCGTCCAAAGTTTTGCATTAACACGCATGACTATTATCATTTTAATGGCTCTATTGATTTAACTATCACCTCTTCTCATAACCCTCTAATTTGTTATTTTAGGAATATTTATAAGTATTAAACTGTACTACCACGGTGTCGTGTCACCTTGTCAAAAATAAGGCACAACCTAAAAGTCGTAGACATAACTTTATTTCAAAAGGATATATTACTTTGCCTACCCCAGGGATAAAGTAAAAGGATGACATATTATATAGAATGTACTGTTTGTTTGTTTGTCCAGATTTACTTGAATTTAATGTTCTTCGACAGGATGAAATGTTCGTTGATACAATGAATGAAATACATGGGTATCTCTGTATTCAAGTATATATTATTGTATTCGTGTGAAAAAGTAAGTATATATACACTTTTCTTTCAATTTCTTAAACTATCTATAAATACCGATATAAAAATCATACAAATAAATGCCCATGTATGACAGAGCATCCCTTGAGAACGGCTCGGCCGATTTCTTTTTCATTGTGTTCCTAATGTTCAGGATAAGGTATGAAGGTTTATTTTTTGAAAATCCACAGGAAAATTCGTAAATTTGAATGCTGTTTTTTAACTTCCCGCGCAAAAGAGAGATGTTATAAGTTTAGCGTATGTAACTGTGTATCTGTGTACCTGTCTGTGGCATCTTAGCGCCCAATCGGATGAACTTATTTTAATTTAGTTTTTTTGTTTCAAAAATGACTTGATCGAAATTTATAAACATTTTTATTTGAAAATCATTTCAGTTATCAAATTGTAAGGTACTATATAAAGCCGAAAAGTTTGGTCTCTTTTTTAGTAGTTTGATCGTGGGCGAAGCCGCGGGAAGTGCTAGTTATTTTATAGATATTAATGTTATCTTTTATAGAGATTACCTTACAAAAGATAAATTTAATATTTATGTTTTATAAATATAAATGTTATCTTTTATAGGTTAATCTGAATAAAAGTAAGCCATTGCTTATTTCCCATTTCTATTAAATAATGCGAAATCTGAATACAACAATTTGGTACTATAGAACTGATCTGATGATGAAGTTAGAGGGGACTTTTCAATTACTACTGATAAAACCAAGCGGATGTAAGCTTTAGTCTTTATAGATACTATATTTATTTGATAGCGTGTATTTATGAATTTACTGATACTCTATTATTAGATAGCGCTTATTGGTAGTCTCGTCTAATATCCAATATATTTACATTCTACAAAAAACAAAATCGACACTAAATATCTTGATATGCCGTATAAACAATATTAAAAGACATTTTTGGTTATTGAGTTAAAAAATATGAACATGTGTTATATAAAAATAATATGTTCTCATACAAAAAACAAGAGATAAATTGTCTCATAAGTCATATTTTTGTTTATTTTATTTCAATACGAATAAAAAATGACTTCAATGTCTTCATAGTGGCAGTTACCAAACAATCTAAAATCAAATTTCCATTTCCATCAAATCACTGTATCGCCGTGGTCACCTGTCGACATGAGCCCTGTGATATAGAGATGGCTTGTATTTGTAATTTTAAGCCCTAAACGATTGAAATAAGGTTCATTTTGGGTATAAATAAAACTGTGTATGAACATTCGATTATACACGTGAGTGGTCAAGTATTTATCAATTAACAGAAAATTTAATACACCAAGCATCCTGCCATTGAGTCACGGTGACATTCCAGTTTGATAACACTTAATAAAACTGGAATTTCCCCTTACGAATATCGGGAAAGATATTAAGACAGACAGACTGAGTTTAGTTTTTGCTATAGTTACATGAAATATACATTTGCATATGAATGCTAATTTGTAATTAGATAGGTATTTAACGATTTCTTGAAGTTAATTTTAACCTACTTCTTTGAACCTTCTTCTAATTACCGTATGAAGCTTCAATTCTAAACTTTGTAAAATATTGACGAAATTAAATACAATCAATCTGATCAGATTGTCAGGCCAAAAGTGGATAGTTTTTTTAAGCTATAATTGTCATTATTTACTTCAGAATATTAATCTAACTAAGAATTACTTCAGTAGGAATTTCATAGTTTTTAGGATGTGTCTTTAGGGAAGCCCACAAACAACCATGTTCTAAATTTTCATCCATCTGTTTGTTTAATCGTTGAACTGATTTAAAATAACTTAAATGAAACTGACAAGTATCGGTACATCGTATAAAATGGTGCATGGACTTTGATATCACCGAACATGACTGTTATTCGTTATTTAATATGGCGTTAGGAATTTTATTAATCTAAACTAATATTATAAAGAGGTAAAGTTTGTAAGTTTGTGAGTTTGTAGGGGGTAATCTGTGGATCTACTAAACTGATTTCGATAAAGGAGATAGTTTTTCGTCCATACATTTTCGCCCCGAGCCCTATAGAACCGTGAGTTAGTTTTCTGGGTTCTACAATAATCATATATGAGATCGAAATTATAATCTAGTCACGGACACTTCCATGGACTAAGAAAAAATGAAAAACATATCGGCTTTTGAGGTTATAATTTATTGAATGTTTGACAGTTGGATTTCCTTACAGTAGGTATTATTAGAAGCTTTTTACTAAGTATCGACGGATTTTGAATAATTTACTTGAATACGACGTACTTTTGAGCATTCGTTTGGTTTAACCTAACGCTACCAATTGATAGGTAGGTAATTACTAAATACACATTACAAGTACAAGGGATGCAAAACTATTTTATTTGTATTAGCATTGCAAGTGAGAATTTATGATTCCAAATAACACAGCCTATTTGGCAAGTTGCATTACTAATTAGCTTATTAAGGAATATTTAACTAAGCAATAATGGAAATAATTAATGTCTACAATCTACATAAATAAAATAAGTCTTAGTATTGATTTATATCATTTATTTTGGGTTATTCTCTATTTTCACATAAAATATCATCTAAAAATTGAGCAGAGGGGTCGATGATAGAAACTTGGTGCCTTGCCCAACTTAAAAACCATATTATTGTTATAACATGGGCGCAACATCCGATTGTTCTGTTAGTAGATCCGTCGATATCCGTAAAACAAAACTGGGGTCACAACTCACAGGGTAAATCAATCTAAGAGAGAGAAGAATGACCGATAAACCGTCCGTATTTACAAGAGAACACACAACACAACGAATAACAATTAAAGAGCACTAAGTTGAGTGAAGATTGAAGAAAACAACACAATAAACAAACTAGGCAGGCACTAGGTATGCCGTATGACGGTCTGAAATCGATTAATCGAAGAATAGATTTTTTGGACCAAAAATAAAACAATTTTTATATTTTTACTCTTAAAATAAATCGCTGAATTAAGGCAATATTAAATATTTATATAGGCTTTTTTTTAATAAAATCATCCATAATATGAATTAATTATATTTATATTGTAACTGTATTGTACTTTATGCGAATGAATGAACATCGATTGTTGGCGAAACATCGATTGTTTGCGCGTGAGTGTTTGAGAGCATCAACGCGTTACGCGAGTTTATCACAACACTACAGCTAGCTAGCTGGCCAGCGATTGGCGGTCTATGATTGAATCAATGTAAATACTTGTTTAAATGTTATTAATTTTAGGAAGTGTCCGTCACATTATATTTAGTAATTTACAAATAAAAAAATATGCTAATAATTATGATATAAGCGTCGTGCTTATAGGTTCATAGGCGAGATTTGGGTATCTCCTTTGGTAACAAGATAGTTTGAGACCCTGGGAAGGTCATAGGATACTTTTTATCCCAGGAAGCTTCCCTTAAGGGGGTGAGAATGGGGATTAAAGTTTGTATGGGGAAGCAAGCTAGAGACGAACACGAGCGAAGCGAGGGTAAGTCGCTAGTTCCGAATAAAAAAAGGATATTTGTATATTACTTATTTGTATACTACGTGAATTGAGATGAAATTTAGTATGCTCCATTTTATGTCATGAAAATAGAGTTTTACAGGAAGAAATATAATGTACCTAATTCAATAAAAAATATAATAATCTAATTTTAAAAATTCTCTTATTTCTAAATTTGTCAAAATATTATAAATGATTTAATGATGTTCAGAAGATTTATTTTTATAAATAAAAAAAAATCGAGAAGTACATATAGAATAGAACAAGTCGAAATCCGCGTGAATGAATAGGCGGTGATTCATAGCACCCTTCAAGTTTATCTGGCTAATCTACGTGAGGGTTAACTGGTGTAGTATATGAAAAAAAATTACCTACATCAATGTATTTTTTTTTTTAATATTCTTGAATTAAAATTTATAACTGTCTATAAACGGTCTTTTTATTTTAATCTAAGTGTCCTCCTAAGATAGCCTTTTTTTAAATATGTATGTTTGTACAAACACACTATAGCATAAATTCAACAATTTTCAAAAATCAAGTTAGCTGCAACATAGATAATTTACAAAGTTATAAACAATAAGTATATCTTTTTTTCTTATGTGCTTTCTGTACTCTCCGATTTGGGGCGGACTCGATAAAAATGCTTTTTCATGGTCAATTTAGAATATAATACAGTTGTCAGCGGCGAGTGCCCCTTGTGAATCTAATTTTCGTCTGGATGGTCGACTTGAAGTATAACGCATCACATTTTATATTTATTTGGATAAAAATATGCATACGAAAATATTTGAGATAACTTATGTATTTATATTTACATAATATATTATATAAATACAGGCCGACTGTACACGAATCGTTCAACTTGACAATTTCTTCAAGAACGTACTACTTAATAAAAAAAAATTAGTAATATATATTTATCTCATAGTGTAACAAAGTAAGAAAGTGTGTAAAAAAGTGTGTAATGCTGTTCTAATCTTTAAAGTTTATTTTTTAATATTTCTTACATCCCAGTGATATTTTTCAGAGTATTCCACACACGCATTACTCGTAGTTAAGTACATTATTTAGAAGTACTATATAGTAATTATAATACATAATATAATAAATTCTAGAAAGCAATTTCCTATTGTAATCACCCTTATAGGTCATTACGATAAAGGTCGACTATATAATAATTGAAATAACCTCAAGGACCTCAGTATTATCTGTTTTCGAACAAGAACTGGAACTTTAATTAATTGAACATTTTTATTAATGAATTATTGGAAAAATGATTCTTAGATACGTATTTTATGCTTTGAGTGTTACAGTGAACTTAATATTTGCATTAGATATTGTAAAGGTGCGTATCTATTTAAAAATATTTTTAATAAGTGTATTGTCTAATGTCTACATACAAACGAATAAATAAATAAAACTTCATAAGTAATTGACATAATTTTACATTTTTAATATCCTTGAATTATATTAAATGAAATATTTATTATAAATTCAAAATTTAAAAAACCCGACTAAAAAAAAGAGAACTTCGGAAAAAAAGAGAACTAAAACGATGAAAACAAGTTGACGAAGGAACAATATTTAAGTTAGTTTTTTACGCCTTCCGGTTTTTTAATTTTTAATTTTTTTGTTTTTATTTGCAGCGTTTTAGTTTTGGTCAGTTCAATATTTTTAATTTTATTTACTTAACAATTTTTTATCTTAAAGTATTTTCAAATATATAAGCTTTATGTATTTTTGTAATCGCCTTTTAAATACCTGTATTTTAATAGCCCACTCGACTGATTTGGACGAAAAAAATTTGTTCAAGCCATACAAATTTCCGCCGCCGTTTTGATTTTTAATGATATCTATATACCCTATGCGCGTTATCAAGACAAATTTAACGACGTATGAATCATCAAAATCGGTTAAGCCGTTTAGTAATTACGAGCGAACATATGGTCAGACATACATACATATATCTATAAATGTAATAAATGTGTAACTGATCGCTGTCTGTACATGGAAGATATTTGAAAAAAAACTATTATTGGAGGTCTACATTAGCGCAATAGAACCCAAAACAATGATTTTTAGACTTTTTATCTGTTTGTCTGTGAGTTTCTGCGCGCTAATCTCAGAAATGGCTTTACAGACTTGCGTACGGTTTTCAATGTATTGTGGTAAGCTTCATTTAACATTTAGTATTTATTTTAATTTAATTGGTTCATAAATAAAAAAGTTATTTCAATTTAAAGAATCACCTAGAGACGAACCCTACATACAAACACATAACACATAGCCCTCCTTTGAGCTTCGCCGCATTCGGGTAAAAAACGTAACCATATTTTCCCGTTTTAGATAAATCCTCTTTTATTTTAGATAATCATCTTTTAAAATACATTCTAAACAGAGCTAATCCAGATAATGTCATTCCGTATGAATAAACAAATATCCCATACAACATTTTAAATTACTTTGAAAATAAGATTTTGGCATGGTTTTTTGAGTCCTTGCCGAAACAGAACCCTAAAAACTATTCTACCGGTAGTTTTATTTTTAATTCAATTGCAGTTATTTTTATTCCAATTAGCAAATTATTTTTAAGTAATTCGTGATTCTGGCCATAATAGTTTACTTATCGTTATCAGCGTAAATGTTTCGGTAATATATAACCTTGACCGATATGTTATAAAAAAAAATAACTACAAAGAATAAGCTGAGTAAATAATGGGTACATAGTAGTTTGGAATGCTAAGATATTTGATTGTGTTGAATAAATGGTAATGCTAAAACTATAAACATACAATATGGTGTAAAAATAAAAGTGAGGACAAAATGGAATTAAAAGCCAGTAGTTCCCGTTAAATCGATTGAATCGTGTTTCTCTATCTTTCATTTCATTTATTTATTATTATTGTGATTTTATATTTAAAATATATAAATAAATATTGATTTTTTAAATCAAAGATATGGCAATTTTTATTGTAAACTTTTTAATTGCTTTCCAATACGAGTTCCTAAGTTTGTTTCATAGATATTTTAAATATGTCTACGATAATTAATCTGTGATACCCGAATGACTGTCGTATACAGGGCTGCCAGATCGTATAATTGGATACCAAAAATTGTATAATATGGTTACCTTATGCATCCAGTTTGTATAACAGAGTACCTTTTATAATTGGATACAAAAATAAAGATTTTATTCTTCCCGTAACTTTGCTAAAGTCAAACAAAAAAGTATAAAGAGATCAAACATTTCTTATTCTTTAATGGCAAGTAGACGCTATGTAGGTATGTTAAAGTGACGAAAAATTATAATTTTTATTCGTCACAGGCTATAACTCAACAGTTTTGTTGATTTATATAATAGGATTTGATTTGGTATAATTTCAGTGACCCAGCGGTATAAAATAAGTTGGCTCTACTGGCAGCCCTGGTCGTATATTCACAACGTACGAGCATCGTAAATATTTACATATTAGATAATACTATCAATGTCGTGCCGCCTATATTTTTGCAAGACAAAAAAGATCACCGTCGCGTTAGTGTGCTACTAGCTTTAACGTAAAAGTCTTGTTTTTGATCCGCGGAAAATTTATGTTAAAAATTTAACTTAATAATCTTCTTGAGCACTTGTGTAAAGAATAAAGAACTTATCTTTGCTCATACAGAAGTTATCGAAAGGAAATGGTGAGTAAATAACATAAATTTAGTATTTATCATTTACCCATTGTTAATACAACCTCACAATTGATTTATATTGTCAAATATTGTTGTATTGTTTGTAAAAGAGAACAAATATGGCAATTTCCACTTCAGAATTTCATAATTTATTCAATCAAACTCTGTGTTAAAGTTATAAGTATAAAAAATCTTCATGAAATAATGAATATTAAATAAAATATGTTAAACAATATCTGTCAAGTGTCAACTTTTAACTCAATGACGTTATCGTCTGACGTCAGACGTGTATGACCAGTGTGAAGTTGTCGATATACAGCCAGTTGGCAAGTATCTACTTGAAGTGCATTTACGAAGCTTCTTTAATTATTTTAGATACTTTTTATTTTTTTCTTTAGTACATATTATAATACAAAAACAAATATAAATATTTAATTTAATACCTATATCACTTTTTCCTATTATAAAAGCTAATACAATTATTTGTAAAACTTTATTATTATCAACGAACGGCTTTTGTGTATACAAAGGAAACACCGAAATTAGTTGTTAACTGAATAAATCTATACATATTATAAAATTTTAACTGAGTCGAATTGAAATAGTCATTATTATCAATACAGAAGCTGAATTTATAGTTTTAGAATTTTTGTCTGTCTGTCTGTCTGGGAACGCATTATAAAAAAACCACCGGACCGATTTTGACGAAAGGAGGGGTTACGATAAGGCCCTTTACCGGCCCCCCTGAATTTTTTATTATTTTAATAATGTGTTTATAGGACTACACTTAAAATTTACAAATATATATAGCATCAGCCAATATTCGCTATATTTATGTGTTTAAGGTAAATGTTTGATTACCAGTTGATGAGAACAAAATGACAAAATATACTAATTATTATTATAATTATCAGTTTTATTTTGAGAAATCAAACTTAAACAAGGTGCAAAAGACATTAATATATTACGTAGAGTCCTCCGCTTCTTGATCTGACCAGATAACTGCAGCATCTTCAATAAAATCTTCGTAGTGAGAAGAAAACTTTATTTGTTGAAGCTCCAAATGCCTGTAATAGCTAAGGAACTACAATACTGAAGCTACGTGAGCACAACATCCAACAACACGTGCTCCAACCTTGCACAGGCAATACCAAGATGTAACTCCAGTAGGATGATATTGTATCCATAGGTTATAGATTTTTGACGGCTTTGTATTAGAATTCTTATGAAAAAATAACTTATATAGTCATTTAAATAAAACTATCTTTTCCGATTTTTAGCGGATTTATTTTAATGGATATAGGGAACCAAAAATCAAAATAAATCCGCTAAAAATCCGAAAAGATAGTTTTATTTAAATGTCAAATATTCGCGTAAATCTGAGAAAGTATTAACTTAAATAGTCCTTGATTATCAACATGTTCAGTAGTGTACGAATCAGCTTATTTCAACTGATAAACTCCTAAGGTTAAATGTTTCAGTTCTTCGATGGTTAAACGCAGAAATTCCGATAAAATCCCGTCTATAAGCACTAAAATAAAATCGAAGGCTAAGATGAAGTTTTGGAAAGAAAATATAGTAAAATCAGTCAATCAGTACATTATTAACTATTATCCTAAATACAATTTGTTTATTTTATACCATGAACGCAGTGTAGTAACACGACAATATTTATATATGTAATAGCTTACGTATTTGTGCACCACATATATGAAAATCGCTTTGTTACTTGGTTGCGCTCTGTATACAATAACTAGATAAAGATTGCAAAAACTACAGAAATGACGTATTTTTGTAAAACAAGCCAAGTTAAGCGGTTCCTTTCATAAAGGTCCTATCAAGTTACACAAAAAGTATATGTATTTTTGAACGCCTTATATTATGCACATTATAAAAAAAAATAAGAATGATCTAGATTATAAACTTTAAAAAATATGATTCAGGGGGGCCGGTAAAGGGCCTTATCGAAACCCCTCCTTTGGTTTGATTATAACTGGTTATCCGGGTCTATATCTATATATACATAAAATGCTTTGTCCTGACTGACTGATCGATCAACGCACAGCCTAAACCGCTGGTCGTAGAAACGTGAAATTTAGAGGACATATTCCTTATACAGTGTAGGCATCCGCTAAGAAAGGATTTTTCTAAATTCATCCCCTAAGGGGGTAAAATAGGGGATAAAAGATTGTATGAAACTCTGTTATTCTTAACGCGAAATACACGGTAAGTGGTATTTAGCTTTAAGATGAAAAACAAGAAATATATGTATTAAATTTTTTTCTTTTTTTTTCTTAAAAGGGTAAAAGGGGGTTATAAAGTTTATATGGGCAAATAATTATTTATGGTTAGAATTACTTGAAACTTGGTATTAATGCTCTTCAATACAATTAAATACATATGCATTTTAGCATTTTTTGAAATTTATCCCATAAGGCTGTCAAATAGGGGATGAAAGTTTGTATGAGACTCTGTAATTGATGCACAGAAAACGGTATTTACCTTTAAAATGAAAACTAAAACAATACAGATATCATTTTTTTTTTCGAAATTTATCCCTTAAAAGGGTAAAAGGGGGTTGTGCTGTTTATATGAGGAAAAATTTGTTTATGATCAGAAATACTTGAAACTTGGTATTAATGCTCTTCAATACAATTAAATAAACATGTATTGTAGATTTTTTTTTATTCAGCCTCTAAGTGGGTAAAACTGGCCGGTGAAGTTTGAGTTGTTAAATATATTTAAATAGAGTAACATGGCTCAAGTTCTCTGTAAGTGCACATTAACTGTGTGAGATATAAAGCAGAGAACGGAAATTATTCCGAATTCAAAGGAAAATTTTGTGTAACTTAATCCATGCTAATCACAGCAGCGACAACTATAACAGACCTAGAGCGCGAGAGAGAGAGCCTAACCTATATTTGTGGTTGGTTTTTTTAGTGAAGACTAATTTAAGTGAATCAAGAGTTTTACTCTAAACATAATATTAAAATTCGATATGACAACATATAAATTCAATGGAAATTAAAACTGAGCAAATTTTTTAGTCCACGCGAGCGTAGTCGCAGGCAAAAAGCTACAACAAAATAAGAATGGCACTTCATATACGTAACTTAAAAAAGAAGCAGAAGGAGGGAGACTGTAAGCTTCAGTATGTACATAGCATTGGGTCTTTAAAAACAACGTAGATGTTAGCCTGTTAGTATGTTAGTTAAAAAAACCCATATTAGCCATGTTACTTGATTCTAAAGTCGTAAACATTGTATGCGATTGTATCATTGTACTCTCTTCCTCTAACTTTGGAAAGATGAAGTAGAAAAATGTACAAAAAATACAGGTAGTGCAGCTTGCTAAATACCTAAAGTGTAAATTTAATTACAAAATATACGCTTAACATCTTTTAAAATACGGGATATTTTGAGTTACGATCGCTAAAATTAAATTTGTTTCCATAATACGAGTATATACTTTAACAAATAATAAAACTTACACAAATTTATTTTTACAAGTAATAAAGTATGTATTGCGAAAAAGTTTATTTTTTTCGTAGTTTGATCGCGGGCGAAGCCGCGGGTTCTGCTAGTATAATATAAAAGATACTTTTTACTGCGTGAAAATATCTCATCTTTGAGAAATTTAAACTAAGCGTTATAACGTAACTAGGGACGAACCCGAGCGAGCGAAGGTAAGTCGCTAATCTATACTATACTAATATTAGTAATGAAGAGTTTGTTTGTTTGTTTGGTTAAACGCGCTAATGTCAGGAACTACTAATCCGATTTGAAAAATTCTTTTTACATTAGATAGCCCGTTACCTGAGAAAGGCTATAGGCTATATATCATCCCGGAAAAATGTAAGGATCCCGTGGGATAGATTTGTTTTTGTTTAGGGACGAACCCGAAGCGAAGCGAGGGATATATCTATCGTATAAAATTTATGGAAAAATCAGTACTGCCGACTAAACTAGATCGCTAATGAAGGGGTCCAGACTCCAGACCGAGCAATTGTGCAGGACGTGCTAAATGAGACACGAATAGTGTTCCCTCCCGAATGGCATACAACATTCAGGAGATGGTTCTTTAATCTTTTAGGGTTGATGTTGACTTTAGTGATGATAGGCTCAGTTTTCACTATTGTGCTGATCACGAAAATGAAAATTCACGAAAATATTTCCAACTTCTAATTGGCGTTTCTAAATCGATATGATTGATGGTATAGGCTAATAGTAATTTAAACGACACTCGTGTCAATTTTAAGGTTGTTTCTTAAGGAGCTTTCGAAACTGACATTTATTTTCAATCCAAGATGAGGAACTTTATAATATATCATCATCTTCATAATCATAACAAATCTGTTTTAATTACTGGCCCATAGATAATTATAGACGCTTATACCATCAATATTTAATTAATTTAAAGAAAAATAAGCGACGCTAATGAAGAAAAATAGGAAAAACGGTGTTTTCATACCTACGTATTAGTAAAAATTATGAGGTTCCTTTAACAATTAATAAAAAAGATTTTATTAAAAAGTATTTTGTTTTACTAAATAGTAATAATTATTCTTAACTAGCTCTTGTCTCTAGACAAACAAAAACAAATCTATCCCACGGGAACAGTACTTTTTTCCGGGACAAAAAGTAGCCTATTTGTTATTCTAATGTATGTATAAACTATATTATTGTGAGGTTTCATTAAAATCCAATCAGTAGTTTTTGTGTATTAAGCTGTATAAGTTACTATAGTTTTTTATATCCCATGAGACTCTTTAATTTTCTGGGTTGAAAGTATCTAAGATGTTGACCGGGCATATAAGGTACCACCATGCAAAATTTCATTTAAATCGGTCCAACAGTTTCGGAGATTAGCCCGTACAAAAAACAAACAGACAGAGAAACAAAAATTAAAAAAAAAACTGGATTTGTTCTATTTTTCTTGTTACATCCCCTGACTTGGTTTTAAGCATTTTTTTTCTATGTACAGACATTCGACCTGTACAGTTTTATTATATGTATAGATATTATCTACTTTTATTTATTTATTATCAATATTTGCTATTCAAGATAAACTTGAGTAGTTGATCTTTACATTGAGGTAATTAAAGTATTAGGCACTTCAACATTTTGAAACCAAATATATGTATATATCTAAAACCACGAAAGAACAACAGATAGCTAATCAATCGTAGCAGAATTCATATGTAGGTTTAAAAATAAAGATAAAAATTACATGTCAAATACTAAACGAGCATAAACTAACTTAACACGAATACACACAGATGAACCTTTACCAAAAGTTAATTAGAACAATCTAAACATCCGTGTTCACCAGTATTTGATTACGCATATTGCCATTAATTTTTTTTAAAGGTGGAATATGCATACCTACATATGTATGTTGTATTCAATCTTCCATTTTATCCTTACGCTAAGACTAATTATAACTTTCTATTCACAGGTACGCAATAAAAGTCCTCGAGTATGTATAATAGGCGCTGGGATCGCTGGGCTCACCTCAGCTAAATACTTAAAAGACGAAGGCATAAACTTTAAAGTTTTTGAATCTACGCGATACATAGGAGGCACTTGGCGATATGACCCAAGGGTTGGAGTCGATGAAAACGGTATGCCTGTGCATACTAGCATGTATAAACATTTGAGGTAAGATATATTATAAATTGTTGTTTTAATAAAACAATAAAATGAACTATATGACTAATGGCGAAGTATACCGGAAGTTGGAAGCGCGGTAATGAAGTGTGGCAATTATAGTAAATCCTCCCAAAGTACTAACAGTGCATCTCCAAAATCCGACAGCTTCACCATCCCAAGTCATGGTAGAAGTCTAAATAATAGCGAGGCAGGAGGTATTAAGAATATCTGATTGAAATGAGGACTTCAATATGTTGTGTGACCTCAAAAGAGCTTTCAAAAGAGTTGGTCTAGAAATAAATATAGACGAGACGAAAATTACGTGGATGGTCCACGTCGCTTTAATCACATTTTGCCAGTTTAATCAGGACTTTTACTCTCGAAGTTGGGGCACATATACCTACCTAGAAAAAACTATCCAATAAATTTTGAGAAAGATTCCAATCTGGCGAATCGAAATCTGTTCTAGTTAATTCAGGTAGCAACGCAATATCTTATCAAACTCTAGACAAGAGTTTTTTTTATGTTTGTCAGTGCCACCTACGGAATTGAAACGTGGCATGAAAGGTTTTAGTGACTACGATACGACGCGATAGAATGAAATATTCCAAATGATTTTTTTTGCAACAAAAGTAAAAAGCATTATCATGTAAATAATAACCTGTCTACGTGCTTATGTTCCTCGTGTTTTCTGATATTTTATGTACATAAATTAGATAAAATAAATTGCAAAAAAATAAAATTAAAAAAAACACGATGTAAACTAGATATAAAATAAAAAGAATCATGAAACTGAGTAATTTTTTTAAACATCATTTGCTAACAAGTGTTTTTAATTATTAGAACAAATCTACCAAAGGCAACAATGGAACTCAAAGGCTTCCCAATACCTGACGAATTCCCCAGCTTTCCAAGCTGGAAACTTTACTATGGTTACATAAAAAATTATGCGAGACATTTTGATTTGGAACAACACATAAAGGTGAATATTACACAACAATATAACAAAATACGAAATTAAATACAAGGTCATAGATTGTCTACGTTTAGTGATTAAAAATTAGCATCCATTTGTGTCTTTAGGTTTTGTAAATTGTATATATAGTATTATAGCCTATAGGAACACTCGTGTATATGTCTGTTCGTCTAATAACGTCCCATTTACTCTGAATATACTGCACAAAAATGTTTGGTGCATATAGAGTGAGGTAGTCAATAATGAATAACGTAAATAACAACATACATACGAAATTGGCCGAAATATTTTATTTGAAAACGAATACCTAAGTCTTAAAATTCCATAACACGTGAGGGTCTTATCTGTTTGATATATATATATATATCGAATGATCAAAACAATGATTTTTAGATTTTTTGTCTGTATGTCTGTGCGTTTGAGCGACGGAAACGGCTTAACCGATTCGGGTGCGGTCTTTACTAATGTATTGTAGTAAACTTCACTTAACATTTAGTATTTGTTTTATTTCAATCGGTTCATAAATAAAAAAGTTATATCAATTTAAAGAATCACCTTTTTTTTTTTTTTTTTTTTTATTTGTTGTTCGACAAGATGACTCCATGACGCCTGATGGTAAGCGACAGTGGAGTCCAGGAATGAAGTCCATCGGTTCCGGGATATGATCTCGGTACCGATCAACCTCACCTCGTCGACCCGCATATGTGCTTTTTCACGCTCCGTTTAAAAGACCCAGGATTGTAGGAGGAGGGAAACACGTGAGACGGTAGTGAATTCCATTTCCTAATAGTGCGGCACAGGTAGGAATTACCAAACCTTTTGGTACGAGATGGTATGGGTAGTACCGTGTGAGGATGGAATTTCTGACCAGCACGTGTTGTCTTGGAGAGGAAAGGAGAGGAGGGTATTAGATGGAAGAGCTCTTCAGAACACTCGCCGTAATATAGGCGGTAAAAAGCGGCTAGTGAAGCAACATCTCTACGCAATTGCAGAGATTCAAGGTATTGAGTAGCCTCAGCTTTATTAATTATGCGGACAGCGCGGCGTTGAAGTCTATCAAGAGCGTCTAACAAGTACTTAGCAGAGCCATCCCAGAGGTGGGAGCAGTATTCAACGCATGAGCGCACTTGAGTCTTGTACAGAAGACATAGCTGCTCAGGCGAGAAGAACCGCTTCACCCTGTTTAGAACCCCGAGTTTACGTGACGCTAACGAAATGACACTCTCGATATGGCTTTTTTTGTTCAGGTCGCTACGGATGTTAACTCCGAGGATGTTGATGCCATCCTGCATCGTAAGGCGTGTGTTCTGAAGAGAGGGAGGACAAAGGAATGGAGATTTTTTAGCCGAGAACGCGCATACCTGCGTCTTCTTGGCATTGAACTCGACCAGGTTCTTTGAACCCCATTCTGAGACGCGGTACAAGACATCGTCGAGCTCACTGACAAGTTCCGTTCTCCTATTCTCGATCTCGGTTCGATTTGCGGCGGGATGGCCAAAGTATCGAGCATGGACAGTGCTATCGTCCGCATAGCAATGAATGTTACCAAGGGATAACATGTCATTGATATGCAGAAGAAAGAGTGTTGGTGATAGGATAGACCCCTGAGGCACACCAGCATTCACCTGTAGGAAGCTAGAAGCTTGTCCATCGCAGAGAACGCGGATACTGCGCTCATGCAGGAAGTCAGCCACCCAGTCGCACAAGCAAGGAGGTAGACCGTAGGCCGGAAGCTTGGAAAGAAGAGAACGGTGCCAAACCCTATCGAAGGCTTTCGAGATATCAAGGCTAACGGCCATCGATTCGCCATGTTTGTCCATAGCCTCACCCCATAGATGCGTCATCAAAGCTAGAAGATCACCCGTCGAACGTTTTGGTCGAAAGCCATATTGACGATCGTTGATAAGGGAGTGATCCTCTAAGTAGCGGACGAGTTGCGAGTTTATGATCCGCTCGAACACCTTACAGAGTACCGAGGTGATGGCTATAGGTCGATAGTTAGCCGGGTCAGATCGGTCACCTTTTTTAGGGATCGGCTGAACGTTCGCCACCTTCCAAGCCTTCGGCACAATCCCCGAAGAATAGGAGGTTCGGTATAGGCGCGTTAATGCTGGAGCTAACTCTGCTGCACAATGTTTGAGTACAATCGCTGGGATACCATCAGGACCACTTGCTTTCCGGGTGTCGATCGACTGTAGTATTGCCCGTACATCACGCTGCCTAATCTGGATATCAGGCATTGTTGTGCCGCAATAGGGTATAGTGGGAGGTTGGGCACCACAGTCATCGAGATGGGAATGGGCCGCAAAGAGAGAGGCCAATAAATTTGCTTTTTCCTGTGCGTCATGGGCCAGAGATCCATCAGGATATCGAAGCGGGGGCAGCGAAGGCTGGCAGAAGTTGCGTTGCACGGCTTTGGTCAGTCGCCAGTAGCTACGGCTTCCCGTAGGGTGCGAAAGAAGTTCTTGACCAAATCGTGCTACGCGCTGAGTATCTGCTCTAATGTAAGCCCTCTTGCATGCTTTGGTAGCCGCATTATAGGCAGTTTTGAGAGATTTGACATTGGGATCACGAAAGGAGCGGGCCCTTGTCCAAGCACGATAAGCCGATTGTTTCTGCTCTACTGCAACGGTACATTCGCGGTTGAACCAAGGGTGAACTCTACTCCCGCCGACAACATCACTGAAGGGAATATAGTATTCCATTCCCAACAGTATTTCGTCAGCGATCACCAAAACAGCGTGATGACCAAGGGACAGACGCAAAGAAATCACGTAAGCCATCCCAATCTGCTGATGAGTAGTGCCATAACCGTCGCTTCACCTCCACAGGACGTGGGGGAGTGACATATGGCACAGTAGCACTAACTAGACAGTGGTCAGAGGAACCCAAAGGCGCTCCGACCTTCACGTTGTATCTAGTTGAGTTATTTGTCAGCAGAAGGTCTAGTAAGGAGGGCGCTTGACCGACAATGTCAGGTATCCTGGTGGGCTGGAGTACCAGCTGTGTCAGGTCATGCGTGAGAGCAAAAGCGTGAGCAGTTCGTCCCGCGTGGTCAGTTTTTGAGGAACCCAACCAAGTATCATGATGAGCATTGAAATCCCCCAGAAACACCAATTCCGCATTCGGAAACTGCTCCTGCGCATCATCTGCCGCCTGACTGAGATAATCAAAGAGTCGAGTTGTCTCATTATCACCAGTGTGGGAACGGTAAAGGCACGCGTATACACAATTGATGGAACCTTGATCAACGTGTACCCATAGGATAGAAAAGGAGGGGTCTTCCAAACAGCGCAGTCGGCGACAACAGAGACCCTCCCCGACAAACAGGCACACTCCGGCTTTTCCGACAAAATTTTCCTCGAGGATGTAGCCGGGATACTGTAGGTATGACATGTCTGCGGGGGGAAGTATCTGAGTCTCCGTTAGGAAAAGCATTGCAGGTCTTACGGTCTCAAGATGTTGATGTACGGCATTGAGGTTGGAATGGAGCCCGCGGATGTTGGCGAACTCAACCACAAATGACGTTTTTATGTGGGAGGGTTTAGAAGTTGCCGCTGTAAAACCTGAATGTGGAATTTGCGCTGTCATAATAGGACGGAGAGGGTAAAAAAAAAAGAAACGGAGCACAAAAAAAGCGGCAAGATGTTATAGCAGAAAAGGAAAAAATGGTAGCTAGTCACTATACAGTGCATGCAATGACACAGGCCGGTCCGTCGGACGGAAGGGCTCCCGTACCCCCCCGGTAGTATTTAATATTTTTAATACACTACTATTATAAATGCAAAAGTTTGTATGTTTGTACGAGTATATGCATGTTTATTATTCATTCACGCTTTAACGGCTAGACGGATTTGGATTGCATTCAGGACACAGATGATTCAGGACACAGGATACATATGAGCTACGTGTTTAAATGCAAAAAGCACATGAGCAAAGCGAGGGAATGTCGCTAGTATCTATACATGTATTTCATTACTATTATAAATAAACCTTATTGTTTTTACAATGATAAAAAAATGAGTAGAATAAAAGATGAAGACGATGATAGAACTAAGGTAGGAAAAGTATAATAATAGAATTTACGTTATCAATCGACACTACACGAGTATTTATTCTACAAAGTATACATCTAACTATACCAAATAATTTAAAATGATGATTTCATTTTATTTATAATATGATAAATGAAACGAAATAACAATAATATAGAACTAATCGTACCAATTTTATTTCTTTACATTTTTCCTCCAATCTATTGATATAACCTGTAATCTTAAGTTTTATATGGTATTAGCATTAAGTACTTGCTAATAAATTTTAAATACCTATAGGCTATAGCTAAGATGAAACCACAAAGTACAGTATTTATAAAACTTTAGGAAGATAGTATTGTTTATATTTATTATTTGTTATGTTAATTAGTATACTTTTAAATATATTTTTAGTTTCTACATAAAGTTAATTTAGTAACAAGAAAAGAAAATGTGTGGACTGTAAAGTATCAAAATATATTAAGTGGTGACGAATTTGAAGAAGAGTTCGACTTTGTCATAGTTGGTAATGGACATCACAGTAAGCCACATATGCCGAATATTCCAGGAGAAAAGCTGTTTAAAGGTACCTATTAACTATTTGTTTATACATAATACTTTAAAATTGTATAATGTATAAACATATAATATTTATAATATATTATATTATATGTAGTGAACATGAATGATAATAATTATATCCTTTCATCCCAATCACCATAATATTATGTCAATTAAATTAACTGTGGTGTTTAAGCTAGTTACCCCATAGATAAGTATGTATGTGCTCTACGATATTCTACTTAGAAGCTGAAATAGATTCAAAGTAGAATATCGTATGGCGTCAAAAAAAAGTCGGTTGATAAGTTATACTTTGAATTGTTCGTCTTACTTTGGGAATACAAGTATGTATAGCTTGACCAAGCCAAATTGTGCTATATATAAATTTCAATATTTGACAATTTAAAAGTACATTTTATGTCATTCGTATCAGATTAGATGTTGAAATTTAATAAAATTTACAATATTATGGCAATTGAAACAATGCATTCTCCATATCTAATCATAAGTCTATGCTACTTAGGTATTATATAAATGGAATTATCAAAAGAAAAGTTGACAGTGTTATTGACACTTATAGATAAATATTTTATATTGTAACCATACTAGCATTACTCTTGACATTGAAATCACGTTACTTATAATTTTAGGCAACATGATGTTTTCTTACAGTACATAATTAAACGTCTGTTAATATGATTTTCTTTCTATGCTTAACTCTAGCGGAAAAACCAGAATTAAGTTACTATAACTTTTTATTACTTTTCACTCAAACGAAATGCCTATAATCTATGGGAAACATACAATAATACAATGTCTCAACATATTATTATCTTTTATTCTATGCATTTGCGTGTGAATACGAGTAGGTACCTAATTGGTACAGCGCAGAACCACTTGCCTGTCTTAAATATTAAGTTTTGCAAATATCAAATAATACAATGTAAAGTTAACTAAATGTATCTAGAACATTTTCAATCATATTAGGAATTTACTGCAATTGTCCCTTAATATAATTTTAATACTGTTTTAATTGAACTATAATTAATTTTAATACGCTTTTGTTTAAATTTAGCATATAAATTAATCATTTAAAATAACAATACTTAATCTAATTTCAGGTTCAATCATCCATAGTCACGATTATAGGGAACCAGATCCCTACACAGACCGTAGAGTCCTTGTGATCGGTGCTGGTCCCTCTGGTATGGATATTGCTATTGATTTGGCAAACCTTTCGAAGACCTTAGTTCATAGTTATCACTCTAAAATAAACTTTAAAACACCCTTTCCTAACAATTATATAAAGAAACCTGATGTCAAGGAGTTTACGGAACACGGTGTTAGATTTGTTGACGGAAGCTACGAAGATATCGATGATGTGATTTACTGTACAGGTTAGTTATTATTTATTACTGTACAGGATATTTAAAGCATTTTTTATATTTACGTTTTTTCAGCAGTAGGTAGTAGCATGAATTATAAAAAAATCATTTCTATCGTCTAAAAGATTAGAAGATACAGACTGTACCCATATTGTTGGTATGTTGTTTCATATATAAGTGCATTTATATACTGATTTTTAAAATGCCAGGCTCACCCATCCCAAAAATTTGCTGACTGCAGTCATTTTGCCATTGACCTCCAGTGTTGATATTTTCGGAATGGGTCAGTGATAAGGCTCGGTACAACCACTTATGTGTACATTTTACAAATACCTACAATACAACAACAATACCTTGTCTGACCTTCTTTTCTTATTGACCTTATGGGGCTACGTTATTTATTAGCCTTTACATATTAAGCCACACTGAGTTCTTTTTTTTTTAGTTCAAAAGATTTAACGTTATTTCTTTTTATTTATTATTATACATAGGTACTTTCTTATTTACTTATCTCTTGAATTAAGAATATCTCTTATCTAAGAAGATTAAGAATATAACTATATATTTAAATTGAAACTTATTATTTTTCAGGATACGAATTTGATTATCCGTTTTTGGATGAAACTTGTGAGTTGAACATTGCTCCACATAGTGTGACGCCATTGTATAAATACATGGTAAACATATATCAACCTAGTATGATGTTAATGGGGCTCACTGTACGCGCATGTTTGGTCGTTGCCTTAGATGCCCAGGTAATATATAGATATTTTTATTTCACGGTCTTGACTTTTCTAAATATAAATAGGAAAATAATGAATCATTGCTTATAATGGCACATAACCCAAAAGTATAACGCAAGGAGTAATTTTGAAAAGTATCCCAAAGAAATAGGCTTAATAGCATTGAATCGTGATACAAACAACTTATTCTTATCGTTGAATGTTGTTAGATAATTAGAGAATCCGGACTTTAAACACAAACTCATCATAAGCGATTAGGATTATTTTAATTATTACCGACTTCATAACTTCAAAATTGACGACCTTAGTAATTGATATAGTGAGCACATTTGGTACCACAAGCTGTTATTGAAAACACGAAACAAATATGTATATCAACAATAACCCTACGCCTCGAAAATGATTATGTACACTTACTCTAGCGATATGACAATTCAGGGCAATTAAATCATTCAATGAGTCATTTTCTGTTAAAGATGAATTAACTCTCCCTATCATGCGATTTTACTACACTGGTATTTTTCCCTAGGGTTTTAAAAATATTATAGCACCACGATGGATTAAAGGAGCGAATTGAGCGCTTGTATTAACAAAATTTGGCCACATCTATGTAAGGTATACACAGATGTGGGCGTGGCCGAATTTTGTGGCTATAGAACAATATATATTCTATAAAACAATGAAAAAAATATTTTTAACTAAAAACTTGTGATTTCTATCAAAATTACTTATTACGTTACTTTAAGCATGCCTTTTTTATGTATCACGCTAAAAGTTACTTACAATTTTTCAATTTTCAATCTTCGAATGAATAGATTATAAATTATTTAGTATGTATATTTTGTAAGAGAAAGTAATAAATAAAAAACAAATGTTCCAGTCACGTTATGCCACAGCATTGATAAAAGGTAATTTTACACTACCCTCGAAAGAAGAAATGCTGGAAGAATGGCAGAAGCATGTAGATGAAATCAAATCGAAAGGGCGACCCTTATCCGATATTCATTTCTTAGGAGAAAAAGAAGTAAGTATACCATTTAAGAATAAAGAAATAATATAATATATTTAGCCTGTAATCGCAAATAAATTTGAAGTTTATTTCTCTTACAACTAAGTTTTCGCCATTTACAGGACGATTATTACGCCGAGTTGACGAAGGAGTCCGGCATAGACAGGGTGCCGCCAGTCATGTTCAAGATTCGCTCTCTAGATATGTTAGCGAAACTGGAAAATCTTTATACGTATAGAAATTATATTTACAAGGTCATTGATAATGAAAATTTTGTTAGGATCCTACCACAAAAATCAGAAGAGGGAATAATTTAGTACGTAAAAAAGTATTGTTTGCAATAATATATAATCATCACATTGTAATATTAGACCTGTACAAATATATATTTTAAGGAATATTTTATATTTTTGTTATTTATTTAGCACATTCATTTTAAATTAAACTTTTATTTCAATTACTTACCCTCGCTTAGCTCGGGTGTGTCCGCTGTCCGCGTCCCTATGTACGTTTTAAATAAAAATAGTTATTGCGAGTGTTCGTTATTAGATAGACATATGATGTTTCAGACTTTTCTCTGGGTATTTTTAAGACCTACAATTTTCTAGTACATTGTTTAGTTGTACCTCTTAAGGTTTAGCTAGGCGTTAGTACCTGTAAATTTCTAATGGCGACCGATATATTGACCTGAGTAATAAGTTATCACATATAAAATCGGTTTCGTACTTTTTGCTTGAAATGGTCACAGAAATACAGACAAACAGAACAGACAAACTGACATATAGACAAAAATTTCAGCAACCATTGTTTTGGGCAGTTTTGGCAATATAGACCATATTCCATACACAATACGTTACAATCATAGATTTAAAAAAAAATCATGTAGGTACAGATTTGACTTCATACTATTTTATTATATATATGGTTTACATGGGCTTTATTTATTACTATTAGGCTTGTTCTCACTTAATATGATCCAAGCGACGTTATTATGTGTATACAACGTTATATAAATGCTAAGCACGTGCACGAAGCTCTAAATACATATCATAGCATATTAATGTATTCTATGATAAAAGAAAACCCATATTGTTTTATTTTATTTTATTTACACAATACATTTCACTATACATTTTGTCGCATGTCTATCATTATTGTGATTTTTAAAGTACATTCTTAAATAACATTAATATAAATCTATTATTAGGCTTGTTCTCACTGTATATGATCTAAGCGACGCCACTTTGTAACGGCTACGGCCAACGTCATACAAATACTATGTACGTACACGTAGCACTACAACATAATATCATAGCATATTAATTTATTCTATAAATAAAATAAAACATTTACATCTTGTCCTTTTCTTTTCATTACATTATTTAAACATTTCACATTATATACATCTTGTGGCACGTTTATTATTATTGTCATTTTCACTACTACTACTATACTTTAAATAACAGTAATCTAATCTACTTATTTATGAAGTAATTTGTAAATTTCAAAAGTCTTATTATTTAATAATTAATTGATTTACACAGTACGTACATTACACACACCAAGTATCTTCAGGGCTGCCATCTATCGTCAAACTTATGTATCTGAGACATAGCTATTATATCTATTGCATGGCACTTGCTGTGCCAACGGTCGCGGGTTCGAGTCCCGCTGGGGGCCTTCATTTGTGTGATGAGCACGAATGTTTGTACTCCAGTCATGGGTGATTATATTTATAATATGTACATATGTATTTAAAGTTATGTATGTGTAGTGTATCAACTATCTGGTACCCATAACTCAAGCCTCGTAGCTTACCATGGAACTAGATAGTGGTGAGTGTTAATGTTCCAACATATTTATTTATTTATAGGTACAAACATTACATGATCTATGGATTCTGAAAAATATGGTAACTATTACTTAATTAACACTTTATCTTAAGAGAGACATTTTAAAAAATATGCAAGTGCTTACAGACACGACGTATAGAGAGCATTGCTAGCCTTACAATTTCTTTAATCATAGAATTGTATTTTGCATTTATATACGTATACGCTATACCTAATGTAATAGAGTGCTGAGTTTGTACATCGATTCATTAATTATTATATATTATGTGATTCAATTATAATTTCATTTATTCAAAAAAAAAAAGAAAACGCCTTTTGCACTTTGTCAACCTTCTCTACTATAAATGTACATAACAAAAACGATGTTAATATTATAAAATATAGAGTAGATACTGCTATATAATATAATATAGAGTAGAGCTTTTGTAAGAATGTACAATGTACAATCTATGGTCAAAATGAACACGTGAAATAAATTTGATCAAAATTGGACTAGTACATTTAAAGGTTTTCGTTTACATATTTAATAAACTTCCATTAGCCCATTAAATATAAAAGTAAAAATATCAAACTTGAATCTCTGTATCTCGATACATTTAAAAAAAAAATGATTGAGTTTATGGATAAAATATTACCTAAATATATTCTAAACGTTTTCAAAATACTTAATAGCCATTGCAACATCTTTCCAATCTTCCTATACTAATATTATAGAAGTGAAAGTTTAAATGTTTGGATCGATGTTTGTTACTCAATCACGCCAGAACGGCGTAACGGATTTAATGAAATTTGGCACAGAGATAGATTCTAGTCTGAAATAACACATGAGCTACTTTTTATCCCGGAAAAATGTACGGTTTCCGTGGGATAGATTTGTATTTGATTTTCTAAAGTCGAACCCGAGCAAAGCGAGTGTGAACCACCAGTTGTATATAATATATTCACACTAATAGTATTAATTCCAAAGTTTGTGACTAATTGAGTATGTGGGCATGTGTCTTCTTCATACTGAAATGGTTTCTGTCTTGAGTTAAAAGCACAGATTATATAATACTAAGTGGGCGGACCCACGGAAAAAAACTAATAAACTACGAATCTGTACAACAAATAAATTATACTTGGTGTATTCAACACACACAAGTGTCAGCATTAAATATTATTCCGGTTTTAATTTATTCATATTTATTCATCTTGGCCTTCAATGGGGCATTTCTCCGGTGGGCTCCCAGCATAGGACCGTTTGTAATTATATGCATCAATTATTTCAAAATCATATTCCCTATAGTGAAGCCAATCGTCCAATCGATTTTGAGCATTGAAGTCTCTTATCTCGGAGAGTACTGGTGGAACCCTCGTGATACCTGCTTCTTTGGTTAAATTAGCAAAATATTGATCCTGAAAATAATAAAAATCATTGTAAATATTAAACTTAATAAAATTTTATTACTTAAGAATAAAAAAATGTTAGAATAGAATAGAATTAAAATTTATATGAGACACATTGCTACAGACATAAAAAAAAAATACAAAAAAAAATGATATCTGTAGTACCATCACAATAAGGAAGGTCACTCAGCCTTGTGTTGAACACACAATATTACGAGTTAAGAGTGTAGGTAAGTGATTTATTTTAAATGTATGAATAAAAATAATAATATGGACGCAATATCGACAGATTTCTTTCTACTAAGCTACTGACGTTATAGATGATATATTTAAATATTAATTACTCAATCACGTTAATTGCAATATTTTTCCTGGTATTACTTTTTTATAAAAAAAATCAACTATAATGTTAACCATACTTTAGTTCAAACTGTCAAAAGATGGCGCTATGCAAGAACATTATCTCTTAAAAAATAAATAAATACGTTTGTTGGTTTTTCCTTTTAAATTCAAAATCAAATTATTTTATTCAGCATTAAATTATTACAATTTACTGAATGTTATAAAAACTCATGTTAGTAGAAACTAACAAATCGGAAAGAAGAAGCCTCAAACCTGAGAAGAACTGGCGAAAGAAACTCAGCAATGATAGATAATTTATGGACCGACAGACCAGTGATGTATAATCATGAATCTTGTTGTATTAAGTAATTTCCATAGTATATAAGTCTGTGGTAAAAAATAATAAACGCAAATAAACATATAAATTCCGGAGCTTACCATATCTGGCCCAATGGTATTGATTTCGGTTATTTTCTGTTGTCGTACTCGAAGCCGGTAAGCTTTGTCCAACCACATTTTTAACATCTCGTCTTGGGAAGGCAATTTAAATTTACCCGCAATATAAGATGCTATGTATTCTGCCTTAAATTATATAAACAATTATACACTGGTAATACAAACATAAGATAGTTTCTATATAAACTTAACTAGGAGTAATCACAGAGAATGGTAAATTGTTACACAGCCAATCCTCATACTAAATAAACCTTAAAAACTCATTAACGATGTTTGGCCCTATCTGGGACTCGAACTCACGACCTCGCGGATAAATCTTAAGCATCTTCATATATTCTTACATAAAGGAACATTATTTAAATAGTTACCTGAGCATCCAGGACCCGGGTGATGACTTTGTTGACTACTCCAATAAAAAACATAGTAGGATGTCTAATGTTCACTATACTTAGATGTAAAGGCAAAACATATTTGCCGGATAACGTCAAACCCGAGCTTGAATCTAAGAACGGGTGTGAGAACTCGTAACCTGTAAGATAAAATGTTTTTATAATCATACTGAAAAACGTAGAAATATGAGGAACTCCTCTGAAGTTACAGAATTGTACCAAAAAACTATGTTTTATTTAGAGTTAATAGTTTTTTGATGAACATAGCAATAGCTTTTTATCAAATAACTTTTGAGAATAGGTACACCGACCTTAAAATTGCTTTAATGTATAATTATTAAATCCTTAGACGTAGACATGTTTAATAAATAGTATTGATCCTTGAGGTTATTATAACCTATTTTGAACAAAAAATCATGAAAATCAAAAAGACGTAACCCTCACCCTCGCTCCGCTCATGTTCGTCTCTAGGAACCTTTTAACGGTTAGTAAGGATTTCTCAGAGATAAGATATTGCCCCTTAGTAAAAAGTATCCTATATGTGGACCCGAGTAACCAGCTATCACCATACCAAATTTCATCAAAATCTGTCCAGTGGTTTTCTCGTGATTCGTTCCCAGACAGACAGACAGACAAAAATTCTAAAAACTATAGATTCGGCCTTACTGTCGATAATAAAGACTATTTTAATAAGATTTCCAAAAAAAATGTTTAATGTATAGATTCGACTCAGAATTTTATCATATTGATAGATCTCATGGGTACATACATACCTTTCTTTAACTGATATCAACATAAAAAATTCGGACAAGTGCGACTCAAACTCGCCCAACGAGGGTTCCGTACAAATTTGTAGAAAATCTGTAAACAGATTTCCTACTTTGTACGGAACCTTTAATTTTCAACTTTTTTTTTATGTTTTGGAATTTTTCCTTTATTTGTGCTGGAAGACCTTGCTTCTTGCCAAATTTCGTGATTCTAGGACAAGGGGAACTACCATATAGGTTTGCGACCCAAAACCTATAGGGTACTTCCGGTTGACCTAGAATTGTCAATTTTGGTTAAAAGCAAGGTCTTACAGCACAAGTAAAGGGAAAATTCCGAAAAATAAAAAAGTTAAAAATTAAGGTAAATTTTGGTACTTACAAGTTTTCTCGAAAATGTAAATTTGCCCATATCTTTTTATCGTGTTGACTATAGACTTTATTATCTGGTATAAATTTTGAACTTGCTAGGTCCACCCGTTCCTGAGAAAATTGGTGGTGACACACGGACAGACGGACAAGAAAGTGATCTTATAAGGGTTCCTTTTTTTACCTTTTGAGGTACGGAACCCTAAAAGTGTAAAATAATAGAAAGACATTAATATAAACCTGTGCACAATATGACGTCATCTACTTCCTCAAACGTATCATCTACGAAAATAGCTCCATCAGACACAAAAGTCTTTACATCAGGCTTCTTAACGAAATTTTTGCCAAAATCAGGCTGATTATATGATAAATGGTGGCTGTGAAGTAATCTAGCAGTAGAATTGCTTAAATGTAAAGCCAGGTCGAGTCCTGAAGGTCCAGCGCCAATCAACAATACTCTACGATTTTGGTATGTTTCTGGTTCTTTATAATCATGGCTGTGAATTATTGACCCTGTAAATAGATTAAATAATAATTTTAATATAACATTAAATGTGCTAATGTATCCTTTGATAGATTATTAAGTACTCTTAAATATTTTACAATGTGTAAGTAACTTAGGAACCCTCATTTGCGTGATCACTACCTTATTAATAAATTGCGATTTGTTTAATGCTAGATGTCGTGTTTTTAAAAAAATATGTTAGATATTTGTTAATGACAAGACAAATAACATGGTTAACAGCAACAGACAGACTTGTCTATACATATAATAAAATTCTAACTGAGTCGACTCTGTACATTAAATATTTTTTGAAATTTTTTATTGAAATAGTTATTATTATCGATACAGAGACCAAATCTATAGTTTTTAGAATTTTTGTCTGTCTGTCTGTGACCACATCACGAGAAAACCACTGCACAGATTTTGATGAAATTTGGTATGATAATAGCTGGTTATCCGGGTCAACATATAGAATACTTTTTACTGCAGGGAAATGTCTTATCTATGAGTTTATACTACACGTCAAAACGTTTTTTTTTAATTGCCTTACGACAAACTAAATGTATACTTTAATACATATATATGTAAAATACAAACAGTTTTACACATAATATTTACTGTAGGTACAAGTCATATCCACGTGGAATTGTGACAAGGATGCAATCTACATTTTCTTGATGAATCCCAATACTGACTCTTTGGGCACAGTAAATTTACCGTGCTTTGGGCGTTAGGCCCACTAGGTAGCTAGTCCTAAGGTATATAATTAATCTAAATATCGTTGTCCAAGATTTTTATTTACCTTTGAACGTTTCTAACCCCGGAAACTTGGGTATGTTTGGTTTAACATACTGGCCACTAGCGATAACTACAAAATCACATGATACAGTGTAGTTCTTTCTCTCCTTTGTATGCATGTACGTTAAGAACCATTGATCATTGAAAAACCTTACTGACATCACTAAGCTGCGGACCTTAAACCAATTAATAATATTAAATTAAATTTAAACTGTATGTAAAATAATACAAATTATTAATTCAAACATCAACGTGAGTATATTTTCGACGCTGATACAAGTTCATTAATAATTATACATTATTTTAACTGCCTTGGTGTAGTAGCTAGCAAGTACAGCTGCACTTCGAGAGGTCCTGGATTCGAGTCTCAGTAACACCCCGGAGTTGAGAAGTTTGCGGTGTTTCACACCCGTGCCTCGGAGAGCACGTAAAGACGTCGGTCCTGCGCCTCAACTCTCATCGGTCGTGTCGATAGTCGTCCCACCGGAGTATAAGAGTCACAGGAATAGAGAGTGCACTTGTGTCTGCGCGTACAGTGTACTTGTGCAATGTGCACTATACTCGTAATACTCGTATCTTCTACGCAGATGGCTAGTCTCAATGAGACTACCTGCCGTGGCCGAAGTGGGCCGGGAGGTCATTTTAATTTTATCCTTATAGGCTTGTAGAGTCATAGTACAAAGGTATACAGTGTCCACGGTACATGCTTACATTTTTAAATGTGCCTGAACTTACAGAATATTGGACTACTAGTACTTTGTAGTACAGTAGTGTAATGTACGTACACCTTAAAAATAATAGGAATAAAATATCATATAAAACTTAAAGTACCTACAAGTTATAAAACTAAAAAACTTTTAGAAAGGTAAAAAATATTAAGGTCGTTGAATGACGCTTTAGGTATTAGTACCTGGGCGACCGAGCTTCGCACGGTGTTATTTTTTGTTATATCGTATTTTTTAGATAAAAACTAAAAACTTTAATAAATACAAAAAAAAACAAAAGTAAAAACTTGGTGTCCGACCAGGATTCGAACCCGGAGGACACCTGTGATTGTCAATCTTGCACCATGGCCGCTTAACTACAATGCTTATGCCCGTAAGCGTAAGAAATTATCGACCATATTTTGCGTGGAATAATACGAAAAAAAACCGCATGAAAACTCGAAAACACGCGGTTTTTCAGACATAAAGCTAATCTAGACCGATTTTTCGCCACCAAAAACCCGCAAATACCAAATTTCAGCGAAATTGTTAGAGCAATTTCCGAGATCGCCGGTATAAATAAATAAGATTAAAACTTTAATTGAACATATTATGAAACCTTATTTATAAATTCATATTAGTTAGTTATTTTTTAATAGTTTTTAACAACGGAAGGTATCCAAGTGCACAGGTAATATGCTTGCTAATGAATTTTCCGTTAATTATAAAACTTGAAACGTCTTTTTAAATCCAATTAGATATCTATTGTGTATCTTATTTATTAGGTGTCAAAGAAAAAACTGAATTTATCCGGTAATTGCAAGCACGCAATAACGCTCAAAATAATTTATATCTCTACTACATAAGCGTAGAATTTCTATTCTTACAAACAGCAACTATAAAAATTCCTGTTTTCAAGGCTATTTATATGTATCTACTAAATTGTCACTTTTCATACAATAGTCCTAATCTACATCTTTATATTATAATACTATGTGTTCAAGTCACGTATTTACTACTCAGCTGGCCCTTCCGTTATAGGACATAATCTTTTAAAGATTATCTTAAACATAGATTTAGTTGTAACTGATTCTTATTGTTCTGTGACAAAACATAATTTAATGTTTCATTTAAGGAATTCTCCTGTGCTCTATTAATCAATTATTTATCTAAACAGCATACTATTTTGTAACTCAGCATACCTTCACAGCGTCAATTTAAAGTCTCGGATCTATCCATACAAATTAATTCCATCACAAAAAAAATTAATTGCAATGTATTACACAACGCTACGCTTTTGTGTTTCTGTTGTTTTAACACGCTTTAACTAGCGTCACTTGTACGTAACGATGTAATTAAATCTTGAAAGTCAATTTTAACCTGCTTTTAAATATATTATCGATTTACAAAAATGTAAAACCATCGAGGTAATTTAATGATTGAGCGAGGAAGTGTTTAGAGGAACTCTTCACCAGTCTCCTACAATAGAGTTACTCAAAAACGTGTGTATTTAATTGTTTTTAACTATTATTAATCTGTAAAAACAACATGTTAAAATAAAGTAATATTCATAATTAAATTAATTCAGCGCATCACCTACTTACTTGGATATTTGGTAATAAGTTGAAATGTTTAACGAATGACTTTATATATTTATAGAAACAGGGTCCTGAAGGATAGGAAGGAGTGTCGCTAGGAAATTGGTAGCCACCAAATTCCATAGTTTGTCTGGGAGTATTGGTTCTGAAACATTTTTTAACATATTAGCATAAATACACGTTGTACAAAAGATAAAAAGCAGTCATGGGGACTGCCGACAGAAGTGAAAACTTAAAACTATAAACAAACAGCTGTTATTTTTGAACATTCAAATTAGTTGTTTGATCTTAAATTAAAATTTGTAAATTAAAACTGTTTACATTTATCTAGTTTTGACATCTATCGGCACTTTGAGTGTTACCGTTAACACATCACGGGACCATGTCGATGACGACTTACATGAATTAACTCCCCATCCAAACTTTTGAATTTGAATTTGAAACTTGCCTATAGAAGTTTTAACTTCAAAAAATGTAGAGTTCCTAGAGGAAATCAAATAGACATTTATGTATAATTGCGGACACTACTATTCTGTTCACGATTTCGATGAATTTTAGGTAGCATGATTACTATGACCTTCTTTTTTCTGCCTTTGATCCCACGTGAGCCGTGGTTTTTGCAAGTTAGGAAAAAAAATACAATCTACTATAGTATCTATGTTCGGAATTAAAAATACATGCAGAATTTGAAACGGTTCAAAGTTATTATATTAAATGTTAATTCTTCGTCTTCAATATCTTAATTGAATGTTATGATTGTGTTGTTTTTCTATTTTTCTATTTGCGTTAGGATGTTTGATGTAATATTATGCAATAACAGATGTTTTAAAATCTTTGTCTGCGAAATGTAACCGTTAGGTGTATTTTAAGACCCATATATTACATATTGCTAGTCAGTTTTTATTACAGCCAGTTTTTATTAAAGTTGTTTTTTATTACGTAAATTCATTCAGACTTAAAAGTATAACGCAGTTTTATCTAAATTGTTCCTATAAATTCAATAAAACTATCCACTATATCAAGCGTGACGTGTGACGCCTAGGCAACTAGTATCTAATAAAATATTTGCATAATTATCAATAAAAACTGAATTTAATTAATTGTTATAATAATGAGTTAAGGAAATAATCAAGCCTAATAAAAAAGTATAGGACACACGTCAGGCTCGTTTCTACAAGAATCATACTAGCGATCTGCTTCAACTTCACTCAGGTGCTTTATGCTTCCCACTCGAAACCTGTATACCTTGACATGGTGGGGAGGCTCATTAGCGTCAGGCAATTCAGCCGGGCGTGAAGCCAAGAAAAGCACTTGGGAAACTGTCGGTGGACGGTATACCATGCGATTTGTAACCAATAGTGGAGTATAAACACCGTTTTTTGACGTGAAACGTCTTTAAAATCACACGGAAACATACGGGTTAAAAAAGTGAACCGTAACGAAATTGTCTATATCGTCTTACCTTAATAATTACAAAACTATTAGTCTTAGAAACATAAATCTAATATCATTATTTAGCTTTTATAGTCAGCTCGCTGTTGTGACCTTGACTTTGCGTCAGGGTTGGGCGGGGTCGCTGGGATAGGGCACTGTGCAGAATAACTAAAATCGTCGTTCTCGCTCCTTTCTATTCAGTGTAACTCACGACTCACACGTGATGGCGCCGTGATTTCATAATATGTTTATAGAGTTCATTCCGATCAAACAATTTAAAAAAAATAAAATAAAATTTGGACAAAATTTATAAGAAATAATAGCCAGGAAGTGTTTAAAAATATAAAAATTAAATATGTCGGCCTTAGCTCGTGCTGTAGCCAGCCGGAAACATAAATCACAATCATCAGTTTTCAAAAACAATGTTGTCTAATATTAATCGAAAGAACTTTTAAAGGCAAAAGCGACTTTTTGAAATAGACGTTTTAGGTTAAACAAGCCCCCCCCCCCCACTCCCTCCCTCCCTCCCCTCCCCCTCCTACTCCGATTGGGAAATACTATAATGAAAAAGCCGTTGTCAAAAAGTTGAAAAGAATGCAATTCGCTAGTACTATATAATTTTGTATTTATATCTTTAAAAATTAAGAAACACTTACTAAGTACTAAACATAATTTACCTAAGATATTTGTACATGCTAGTAAATACAGGTACTCCATCTTCATCCACTCCTACATGAGGGTCAAAGCGCCAAGTACCACCGTAGGTTTTGGCAGCCTCAAACACAGTGAAGTTCACTCCAAATTCCTTTAAATATCGCGCGGCCGCAAGGCCAGAGTACCCGCCGCCTATAATGCATGTGTGTGCAGCTGGCTGAAAGAAGCAAAATCTTCATATAAATACTTATAATAAAAATTATATAAAGGTATTTATAACTTTTATATAAATTCTATTTTTAAAATAATAACTCATCATATTTATGAATAGAAACAATAAAAGTGGTATTTAAAATAAGCTCTATAATAGTTATATCGAGTCTTTGAGGTAAAAAATCTCTAGATGCTTCTCCAACCACGGGGTCCTTTTTATTTGAACTCTGTTGTCTCCATTTTTTTTATAAATTTTCACCACTCTCTACCACTTTGAAGTTATTGAAGGCATATAAGTATTTACAGCCTTCTGGCCAGTGCTACACCGAGCTTCAACAAGGTTCATTTTTTTTTTTTTTTTTTGAATTTCAGATTGTCATCCTATTTGATTTAACTTTTAAAAGTGTTGTAAAATTAATTGAGACAAGCAAGTAACATAATAAAAAATAACGGCCACTGCAAGCCACGGCCAAGGTCAACTTAAAGAATACTCTGAACATTAATTTAAAATAAATCTGTCAGCATTCAACACATAAACTCTACTAACCAGCTTTTATATTGCACAATAAATTGTACATGTACAATCTGCTAGCAGTATAAATTTTCATTATTATAAAACAATCATATTATTGTCCGTAAGACGACCACTTACAGATGTTCCATATTATTAATAATTATTATTAAACTGCCAAGCTTACTAGTAAAATATTAGGTTTGCAGCAACGGTTTTCATATAATTCAGAAATATGTTGGGGTTTGCAGGACTTGAAGTGCTGAATTTCATAAAAGTGGTTCTATAACAACGTAGGGAAATGCTAAGAAAATATTTCTTGAAAAACATATTATTTTCAAACATAAAAAACTACATTTTTTGTGTACAGAATTATTATTAAGTCCAAGCAAGTAAGATTTCAAGCCATAAAGAATGGGTAAGTGGGTGGGTAAGTAATAAATAATGTTTTATCCATAGGCAAGACATATGTAAATGGACAGATATAATTATACAAGTACCACTTAGGATTCTATAATTTGTATACTCAGTGCAGGTTTTATTCAAAGTTGTTTATAATTGTTGTTCCCAATTTTTCTATTAGACTTTAACACAAACTCTTTCTTCTTTTCATATAAAGTTTTATATGTTATTTAGACAGGATCCAAGTGTAGTACAAAAATCAAACTTTGAATAAATACTGTTGACATCTTAGATAGATGTCTACATATATATAATAAAATAGTAACTCCCAAGGAGGGTTGATGTCAGGCAGGCAACAAGTCGTAAAACTATTGCCAAATCCTATCAGCAGCACGGAAAACGTACTGCGCCGACCCCAAGTGATTAGGAAAAGGGCAGGGAGATGATGATGAGTAAGGAAGTGAAATCTGTACATGATTTTTTTTAAACAATGATTTACGTATTGTGTACAGAATATAGGCCCCGAAATCACAGATGTTGAAATTTTTGTCTATTTGTCTGTTTGTCCGTTTATCTACTCGCTTTAGACGCCATACGTATTCAACATATTTTAACTAAATATGGTAGAATGACAACTAGAATACCTTTTACTATAGAAAAATCTCTCATTCCTACGGGAAACACAATGGCTCGTCGAGTTCTCTTTCATACAAAAATTTCAATGATTAATTCTACAGAACTATAACCTAGGCCCTATAGTTTTCAATAAATATTGTCGTGTAATCTTACACAATTATATTTTTTCGAAGTAATACATAAAAACAATCGAATATGTATTTGGCTTCACGGGACCCTCCGAATTTAATTGTTTTTAATTATGAGAAAAATTTGCAAAAAAAATTATTTCAAATTTATTTTGCCCAACAAAACATATTCTAATATATAGAGATGAAAAGATTATTTTTTTGGTAGTTTTGAAGGCGGAGCCAATGCTAGTAATTCCAATAAAATCATGGAGAGGTCATGTCTCTACATCAATATAATCAATTTAATACAATTTTCTTGTAAATGGCTTCAAAGCGTGTCAGTTGAGGACAGATTACTTCGCCAATGTCACGTAGAATATTAAAATATTTGATGTTTTTGTTGCTATGAAAACAAGTGACTGTCAACAAAATATATTCTCTAATAATGCAAATCGAACGTCACATTCTATAGATTTTCATACAAAAATACCATCCAAATTTCCGACATTTCCGGTAGATTTTCCAAAACATTTCTTTGATACAAATCTTGTCCTGACAATTACAAACAACGAAAAAGAAATCAATCAATTCGGTCGAGCCATTCTCAAGTGATGCTCCTTAGTTCCATAGATAAGATTTTTTTGCATTTATTTAAAAAATAAACTTTGCCATTTCTTGCAAAAGTTCATAATATTTTTGAAAAAAATATTAGTTTTAATCACATATTTTTAAATTTTCATTCACATTCATAATTCAATAAAATGGCAATATTGCGTTTTTATACAAAACCATTTGGACAAAAGACAAGGAATGTCAGTTAAATTTAATTACGTTGTCCTACCAGCTATATATTCAAATCTAAACTGAGTAGTATAAATTAAACACGTATTTTCCTTATAGGTATTTGTCTTAGTTTAGACATTACTTAATAATAAAAGATTAACAATTTTCGATTATGTTTATCTAATATCGTTATATTAAAATCGTAAGTGTTGAATTTCGTTCAAAAAATGTCTTTTTTTTAATAAAAAAAGTCAACATTTATTGTGGGTATAAACTATATCCTTATTATAAACTTACAGATTGAGTTACATTTTGATTTGATCACTGATATTCATTGATTTTAATTATTGTTAAATAATAGAATTAATTAAAAAATAACAAATCGGTTTCAATAGGATAAATTGTCGTACATTTTACGTGTCCGCTAGTACAACATTCATGTCATTACAAAACGGGGACATGGTGATAAGTGATTATTACATTTAAGTGATTTTTAAACGCCTTAACATATAACTACCTAAGATCTTAAATTATTTTACCTAAATTTGTATTGTGTAAATAGGTTATAGTCGTTGATTGGTGGTTAAGTGTTCTCTTATGCCATATCACATAACATGAATACAAAAACTACAGCCTAATAATTTGTCTCTTCCTTTTTCAAATGATATAATGATAATAAAATTGTAACATGTCATAATTTACGCAACCACTCAGTATTCACATAATACAGTATGTTTAACGCCATGAAACGACTGGACACAGCGAGTGTTGCATATGGAATTAACTGTTTACACATATGTAGGCTTAAGAAAGTTACTCTATCATATAAAACTTGTGTGGGTAATCTACACTAATATTATAAAGAGGCAAAGTTTGTTTGTTTGCTCGTTTGTTTTTTGTTTGTTTGTTTCTTTATTTATTTGTTTGTTTGTTTGAACGCGCTAATCTCAGGAACTACTAATCCGAATTGAAAAAATATTTTTGCATTAGATAGCCCGCTTATTGAGAAAAGCCATAGACTATATATCATATAATATAGAGTCTATCTATTCCAAAATAACTGTCGAAACGTACCTAGGGACAAACCCGAGCGAAGCTAGGGGAGTCATTAGCATTGATATAAATATATCGCTCCTTAAAAAACTCAATTATAAGACTTAAGCTTTATTTTATACTTTCTTAATCATTTACTTCCTTATTACAAAATTCTAACTTTACGTATGTATGTAACAGTGCCAAATTATTACGTACGACTAAAGTTATACAATATGTTTGATGAATATAGACAATATCTTGATTTACTTCTGTGTGAGTATTTCCTTAGAAAAATACTTTTATTGTGTAGGTATAAGACTCGTGTCTTTTTAAATTACATCAATGATTAATCATAAAATCTCAGATAAAATAAAACTTGAAATGTGGCAGGTACGTTGGTTCCTCATGATCCAAGAAGTAAAGATTTCTAGAAATTTAACCGTAAAGGGGTAAAAAGGGGATTCCAATTGTATGGAAGTACAAATGGCACCCAGAGAATTAAGTAAGTCACTTGTGATATAATAGTTAAATTTAAATATGATGTGATATGATGGTATTACGATGTATGTGTGCTCTACATTTCCATAGAACGTAACTGTTATACAACCTAGCGCTACTTACAAAAGTGCACATATATTCAAATTATATACTCTACTTAGTTGTTAAAATTTAAAACCAGTCTAGCTATTTCAAACTTATAAATATTCTTACTTTATTTACAGTTTTAAACATTTAAAGCTTTAATAAATCTGCAATAATCGGTAGTATTAAAATGAATATTCTCAACAAGTGAATGATGTAATGCAGATTGTTTAATAATTATACAATGAATCGATGCTAAAATTGTAGAGATATTTGCATGTCAGTCAAGGACTTTCGATAGGTTTATTTTTTAACCAACAAAGCATTTAGCTATTTATCTATAAGGATGTTTATGGGATAGACATCAACTGAGTAAATTATAATTTGTTTTACCCATGACACAGTTGCTCAGTGAGAATCGTTTGGGGCCAATCAACTAACATGACAAACTATGGATAATGCGAGTATTATTATGAAGTAAACACTATAATTAACAATGAACATAAGAAAACTTATTCTAAAAATTCATATTCAATCAGTAATCACATTATTATTAAAAATTGAAAAATTTATCAATGTGTGAAGTACTCAATTCACATTAACTTAACGGAGCGAAATTTGAAATTGAGATAATTTATAGCCGTGATTAATCCATAGGTAGGCTGCTTTTAATAAACCTAATTACTAAGCAAGCAAGTGTAACCGCAAACTAAAACTAAGCTAATATTTAATATTTATTTGTTCCTATTTATTTCAATTATTCTTAGCAAGTTTTGTAATAAATGAAGAAACAACAATGTAAGCAATCTACCCGCTATTATATCGAGATAATCGCCTCTTATGAATTACTAATTAAATAGTATTGCATTACCACGAAGACTAGTACCTATGTATCTGTACAAATTCCAAAGATATAAAATATATAAGGCATAAAGTAATATAAAAAGTTGAATAAATTATGAACATTTACAATACAAATATTAATTGTTAAATATTTGAAGATCTTTAACAACAACCTAATTTAAAAATCAGGTTTCAATGGTACTAAAAATATAAAGGTAATTTGAAACCATTAAAAACCTGTTAGGCTTGAATGCATACTTTCAAGTGTTTTATTGCATCATAATTACCTTTCCTTAAAACCTGGATATTAATAGGATTTTGTTTGGGCACTATGATGTAACCTTAAAAAAATAAATTATTACATCGTTAATTATGTGAATCGACATTGGCAGGTCATAAAAGTTTCCAACTAAAGATAATTTGAAGGACAGAAATGCATCATGGTCGAGGTGACACAACATCTCATTCATATCGATTATATTTTTTACAAAAATGGTGATTTTACAACATTGTTTACGTCATTGTCAATAACAATATTCATTCCATGATGACATAAGTAGAGTAAGACAAATGTAAATTATAATCTATACATACTCGTATAATAACTTATACATATAATAAATTATAATCTACTCGTATACATATAACAACAGTAACTTATCGAAATCAATATGCGCGTTTCACGCAAAAAGTATGGGCCGCTTTTGACTAAATTTTGTGTAGTGATAATAATTAGTCAGGTTTAGGTTGCCTTTTACTACAGGAAAATCTTTAATTTCCACATCAAACCAATGTGCTAGAAAATTGTAGGTCTTAATGAGGTCTACAAAAAAAATTTGCTACAGCATATGTCTTTCTTCGAAGGTACATTCACGATAACTATTTATATCGATTTAAAACGTACCTAGGGACGCATCCGAGCGAAGAGAGGGTAAGTCACTAGTGGACAATAAAATCTTAAATAAGCATACAATATATTTTATATCATACATTTTAAAGATCTAATATTAATTCTTTTAATAATTATGTACGTCAAACAAAGACGTAGTTTGGACGTCGAAAAAAAATTATATTTAATACCATTTATTTGCGCCTGATATTTAAATTCATAAATAAAAAAAAAATTTTGTATATTAATCATTAATCTTTTCTATGGAGATTATTTAATATAATTTTACAATAAGGCAATAAGCGATCAGCACACAAACATGGAAAGGTATTATGCAAGCCGGTTGCGATACGCTTCCCGTTTTGCCTTGAGCGAATAGCCTGACTTATGTGAGCGCAATTATTTATTTAATACTAGGTTCACTCATGGTTTCGACCAGATGCAAAGTTAAAACACTAGTCAAATTATGTACTGGTTTTAGCTGTTGTATGGTATGATGAAGCTGATCAAGCTATAATGTCAGAAACCTTTATGGATGCGAGCGCCACATCACACCAATGTTTCATTCTATTATAACGAATACAACACGAACTGACAAACTGATATTTATAGATAATACAATACCATGTGACTAATAAATAATAATCTTAAAAAAACTTATAATACAGATCACACGGGTGGAAATTCACTGAATTCCATTTACACTATCACTAAATTGAGGGATAAGGGACACTATATTGGTGAGTAGTTTCTAGTTGATATTTATAGTATTAGGACGCTTCTTAAGAGGATTGTGAAGCTGTAAATTTTCATACAAAAAGCGATAACGATAAGTGTTGGAGATATAATGAAAAACTAGGTCCGATACGTTAGTGTACGTTGAGTTATGTAGAGAGCTTATATGTAGTTTGTTACTTAAAATCATTCAATAGTAAAATGTATGAAAATATGTCTAGCAAGAACACTACTTACGTTTACTATTTTATTTTACAATCATGCTTCTGTGATTTCTGGTTTTTAAATGTATAAGGAAAATTTGAATAATATACCAATGTGTTTTTTCTTAGAATATATAATTCTATACAATTTTTTTTTCATATTGTTTTATGTCAGAATTTAAACTATAATACATTCCTATGTTATACTTATATGTATATTTTAAATACAAACATGTATATATGTTATACTTTATTTAAAACAGCACCTTTTAATATCCTACTGTTGGGCACGAGCCTCCCTTCAATATGAGTGGGATCAGGCCAAGATCCACCTTGCTGGCCAAGTGCGAGTTGGCGGACTTCATATGTCTTTCGAAAACTAGTTAGGTTCTTTCAGACAAGCAGGTTTTCTCACAATGTTTTCCTTCACAGTAAGGCAAGTGGTAATGAGGTTGAAAATGATTCACACATAAAAGTATCCGAGGTAGCATTTCAATATTTGAACTCGATTCATTTATTTTTCCAGGCTACTACTGGACTATCACACCTTTTAAAACTGTATTAATTGATATTAAATTTCATAAACAAATATATTACATATTTACTACAAAGAAATAAAATTAACGACGTCAGTCAGTCAGTCGTCAGTAAAATTAAGGAGTCATGTTTTTATTCAAATGCATCGAAACTTTATAGTATCGTGGCCGATATATCAATATTTCTGATGTCCTTGTAGACCAATATTAAACTTTAGGCATCCAGAGGAACAGAAAGCTCAAAAATGCCGCTTACTTACTTCATACATTTTATAAGTAAGTAGGCACCTTAAATAAAATAGAAATTGTAACTATAATTTGGTATTTAACAAAAAATGCATATAAATTTTAAATGAACAAACTTCGGAATTTGGGATATAAGTAGAGATTATACACTCTTAAACTGCAGGTGATCTTGAAACATTTTACATAATTATTATATTGTGTGAAAGGACATATTTATTGCAATCATTACACAAGTAAGTTTGAAATAAATAAAAGGAATAGGAAGAGCTTGAAATAACTACTTATTTCTCTACACACATTTAAATAAACATGTAAGTTGCGCCAAGGTCGTGTACAGTTTAGGAGTGAAAGTACTTCTAATTAAATAAATGATTCAGATTTCAGCGCTTTGTAACATCCCACTGCTGGGTACGGGCCTCCCCTCAATACGAGAATTAGGCCGTAGCCCAATGATGGCCAAATGCGAATTAGCGCACATCATACATCTATAGAAAACAAGACAGACATGCAGGTCTCCTCATAATGTTTTTGTTCAAATGGTAATCATGAAAGTGAAATCACAGAAGTGCGAAACCCGGAACTTCATCACCCAAAGATCCATAAACTTAGGAGCAAATCATTATCAAAACACCATTTCTAATAGACTATAACATGTCATATAAAAATGTAAAAAGTATGTGTCTGTACTAAAATAAAATTTATGGTACATAGATACCATCTATTGATAACTAAAAGCACGCCGCGGTTATTGAATCTATAAAATTTTAGAGAAAGTTAGAGTTGTTTTGCCTAATAATATATATTTTAAATAAAGTAACAAATTATATATTTGGTATCATGGTACTAATAATATTTAAAGTAATATTATAAACAAAACAAAATAGTTTGAAAAACTTTTTTTGAATATTTTTTTAAAGACATTTTTAAAAGACCACACACAACATTATACAGAGTACAGACCACACTTAAACCAATTTTTGTAACAAATTATACAAGAAAACCCATAGAACAAGAGTTCGGAATTCCGAAATTATAATTTAAAATTAAAAATAGTATAGAGACCAGTAACAACAGAATTGATAAAATTATCGTAAGATAAAATACTAAATCAGTGTACTTAAATGTTTATTTACATATGATTTGTATAAGAGGGAAGGGAGGAGGGGGATTTAAATTAACCCGATGATCATAGATTTTCTTTAAAATTATAAAAATATATTGTTATTACGCTACAATTTACAATAACTCCTAAATTACAATTTATTTATTGATGATATAGATAATCGGATCACCTAACTCTATCCATATAGATTATAAACTTATATAAATCTTATTATATAAAAGGCAAAGGTGATTGACTGATGTATCAACGCACAGGCCAAACCCTTAAGGCTAGCAAATTGAAATTTCGCACACGTATTCCTCATATGACGGAGGCATCCACTAAGGAAGGATTTTTCAAAATTCAACCCCCAAGGGGGTGAAATAAGGGATAAAAGTTTGTATGAAACTTCTTATTCCTTGGACATATTTGCATGAAATTTCGTATGAATTGAGTACGACAAAAATAATGAGTTACGTGTTTCAGCGTTTTCTAAAATTCAACCCCTAAGAGGGTGAAATGGGGGATAAAAGTTTGTATGAAACTTTTTATTTCTTGGACATATTTGCATGAAATTTCGTATGAATTGAGTACGGTAAAAATAATGAGTTATATATTTTAGCGTTTTCCTAAATTCAACCCCAGAGAGGGTAAAATAGGGGATGAAAGTTTTAAATAAACGCACAGGCTAAACCCTTAGGGCTAGAAACTAAAAAATTCGCACACGTATTTCTTTTATGACGTAAGCATCCACTAAGGAATGATTTTTCAAAATTCAACCCCCAAGGGGGTGAAATAAGGAATAAAAGTTTGTATGAAACTTCTTATTCCTTGGACATATTTGTATGAAATTTCGTATGAATTGAGTACGACAGAAATAATGAGTTACGTGTTTCAGCGTTTTCTAAAATTCAACCCCTAAGAGGGTGAAATGTGAAATAAAAGTTTGTGTGAAACTTTTTATTTCTTGGACATATTTGCATGAAATTTCGTAAGAATTGAGTACGGTAAAAATAATGAGTTATGTATTTTAGCGTTTTCCAAAAATCAACCCTAAAGAGGGTAAAATAGTGGATGAAAGTTTTAAATAAACGCACAGGCTAAACCCTTAGGGCTAGAAACTTAAAATTTCGCACACGTATTTCTTTTATGACGTTGGCATCCACTAAGAAAGGATTTTTAGAAATTCCACCCCTAAACGGATAAAATAAGGGATGAACGGTTGTATGGAAATCCATCATTTTCGAAGTTAGAAACGTGAAATTTCATATACAAGCTTCTGATTAGAAATAAATAAATAAGTATTTCAGAGTTTTTGAAAATCTATCCCCTAAGAGGGTGAAATAGGGGTTAAAAGTTTATATGAGAGGTCCGTCATTTTTGAAGTAAGAAGCATGAAATTTCTTATACAAGCTTCTGGTTAGAAATAAATAAGTACGTATTTCAGAGCTGTTGAAAATCTACCCCCTAAGAGGGTGAATGGGGGATGATGAAATTTTATATGAGGAGTCCGTCATTTTTGAAGTAAGAAGAATGAAATTTAATATTAAAGCTTCTCAACAAAAATAAATACATTCTTATTTCATCGTTTTTGGAAATTCAACCCCAAACGTGAGAAATAGGGTGAAAACATTAGTATAAAAATGAAAAAAAAAATGGCCTGATTTGCTCGAAATTTACTATTTATCTTTCTTGATTGAACTGATAAGCAAACTATAAACATGTATTTCAATAAATAAATAAATAAATAAATAAATAAATAAATAAAGTTTTTCAAAATTCCATCTCTTAGACAAGAGAAGAGGTGAGAATTAATTTATGTTTGTTTCGAAGGGTTAGCATGTTTGTATGGATATATTCCCAAAAAAAATTGATGTACATACTTCTAAATACAAAAAACTTAAAAAAAATTAATAAAAACTGACTTTAAAACACTAATAAATGTAATAAATTTAATTAAAAAAACACGACTGCGTAAAAAGCGAACTAAAAGGTGAGAACAAGTTGACAAAGGATCTTTAAAAATAACGTAGATTTTAGCCTGTTTATAATATGTTAGCCGAGTTACTTGATTTTTAAGTCGTAAACATATGCGAGTTATATATCATTGTAGTCTCTTGCTCCAACTTTGAAAAGACGAAGTAGGAAATGTGCAAAAAATAGAAGTAGTGGAGCGTGCTAAATACTTTAAATAAAAATGAATTTACAGAATATACGTAAAATGTCTTTTCAGATACTGGATATTTTGAGTTACGATCACTTAAGTTTTATTTTCTATAATGTCTTCAAAAATAGTATGAAACGCGAACTTATATTTGCAATTAATAAAGTATGTATGGCGAAAACAAATATATGTGTGTGTGTGTGTGTGTGTGTGTGTGTGTGTGTGTGTGTGTGTGTGTGCGTGCGTGCGTGCGTGCGTGCGTGCGTGCGTGCGTGCGTGCGTGCGTGCGTGTGTGCGTGTGCGTGTGCGTGTGCGTGTGCGTGTGCGTGTGCGTGTGCGTGTGCGTGTGCGTGTGCGTGTGCGTGTGCGTGTGCGTGTGCGTGTGCGTGTGCGTGTGCGTGTGCGTGTGCGTGTGCGTGTGCGTGTGCGTGTGCGTGTGCGTGTGCGTGTGCGTGTGCGTGTGCGTGTGCGTGTGCGTGTGCGTGTGCGTGCGCGTGCGCGTGCGCGTGCGCGTGCGCGTGCGCGTGCGTGTGTGTGTGTGTGTGTACAATATTCGGCTGTACGGAGCCCTCGATGCGCGAGTCACAATCATACATTTGCAAATCATTACAGTCATCAAATTATTACTAATAGCAAAAAGCCAAAGAGGTTTTTTGGAGTACATATTTGCTTGAAATTTCGTATGAAATGAGTACGGCAAAAATAATAAGTTACGTATTTCAGCGTTTTCCAATATTCAACCCCTACAAGGGGATGAACATAGGGGATGAAAATTTTAAATAAGCACACAAGCCAAACCCTTAGGGCTAGAAACTTAAAATTTCGCACACGTATTTCTCTTATGACGTAGGTATCCACTAAGGAAGGATTTTTCAAAATTCAACCTCCAAGGGGGTGAAATAGGGGATAAATATTTATATGAAACTTTTTATTCCTTGGATATATTTGCATGAAATTTCGTATTTTTCGTAGTTTGATCGCGAGCGAAGCCGCAGGTTCTGCTAGTATAGTATAAGTAATATAAGTCTATCCTTACAGGAGGTATAAAGAGTTGGAAAAAGATATAATTAATTATGACAATAAGTAAATAAGCAATGAAGTTGGCATCAAAAAAAAAACAAAATCAAAACGATAAAATATAAATAGTATATCGTTTTACCCAATATTTTTTATAATATAAAGAAGCCTTACAAGAAACCAGTGTTTAATTAACATTAAATATGTTTTCTTAAATTAAAACTTTGACCCGTATGAGGGCTTAATTTATTTTATTTTAAACAGTATTACTATAACTATTATTACAGATTACTTTTTTAGGCAACGAATGTTCTAAAGATAAATTACCATATACGTACATATATTATAAACAAATACGTATAAATATCACTTACCAATGAAAGCGCAGCGCTTCCAACAATGTTATAATTAGAGAACATTATTAAAATAAAAATCCTTACACTATTTAGAAAACTCATATTGTAATTACTAATTAATAACATAATTTAAACTATAGAATTTAAAATAAATAAAAGATAGCCGCGTAGTTCGCGAGTGAACTATCGAACACCGAATGAGATTGTGCCCGAAGAGTTTACGCCTTCAAAGTGAGGGCTGAATATGGTACAACCAACCTTGGCAATCAACGCTCATCGACTCACATAGTTGTTGTTCTTCAAGTTAACAAAAAAAACCACAACCAATAAACACACATTTAATTAATTAGCGAACATTTACTATCGTACTTGATAGCTCGTATAACATTAAAATATATTTATCTTTTCAGCTTACCTCTTAACCGAATATTTATTTTTGTTGTAGCACGTACACTTCCAATAAACATTATTGATATCTAGAAAAACAAAGACTAGGAATTATACTAGGAATTATAAATATGATATTATAGAATGCTATAATATAACAATGTATTCTTCTTATGTAACGTAAAATTTAGATTTCTTTTTTATGTTAAAAGATTTATTGGAAAAAATTATTAGGAAAAAAAAACTGATTTGCGATCAGTTCACAAAGTATTTATTCATGGGAAGAGACTTTTGAAGTGAAACTTCTTTGCACGCATTAGAGTAAAATTTTAAGGTCGCGTCACGAAAAACCATCATGATTGCCTTAGTAGCGGCTTGCATTACTTTGCTATAGTAACTGTTGGTGTTGTCTGAAAAATGATTACTCATATATGATACTAGCGACTCACCCTCAAAAACAAATCTATCTGGCGGGAACTGTAAATTTTTCCGGGATAAAAAGTAACCTATGTGCTATTTTAAACTATAATCTATCTCTGTGCCAAATTTCATCCAGATCCGTTCAACCGTTCTGGTGGAAAAGAGTAACAAATATCCATCTATCCATCCATACTCGCAAACTTTCACATTTATAATATTAGTATAGATTCTTTCCATTACTGCCTTGAAAGATTACTATTTTTACTATAGTTTTTTTTTTTAAATATGCAAAATACTTATAACTAGCGGCTCACTCTCGCTTCGCTAGGGTTTGTTCCTTAGAGTAGGTATATGCGATAGATGTAAGAATCCAGGTAGATAGAAAGAGATAAAATATTATTCTCTCCTGTTTGTGTGATATTCGTTTAAATCATAATTTTACACTCAGATAATATTAAAAGTTTTTATTAATCTATTACTTTTACAGATTTGAAATATAAATAACTATTGAACTTTCACTTCTTACACGTTTCCATAGAAACTTGATTGTTTTTTTTTTCTTGAAATTAATATATATATATATATATATATATATATATATATATATATATTAACCTTGAGGAAAAGCCTATTCATTAAAAAGAGCACCTTGAAGTATTAAATAGTCTAGTAATCTCTAAGTTACTTTTTCCAACAGACTTTTAAGGAAACCACTTGAAGTGCCGGGATAAAAAGTAGTCTACGTCATTCCTTGCCTGTCACGTGAAATCGGGTTGATTCATTGCCTGCTGCTTCGTTATCCGCTTAAGGAAAGACAAACCAATAAATGTACATTATTATAAGCAAGGACGATTAAATTATAAAAAAAACTCTACACTATAATCACTAGGTACATACTACATAAAGCTAGAGTACAGCTATAATATAAAGCTGAAGAATTCGTTTGAAAGTACATACTAATCTTTGGGAACTACCAGTTCGATTTAAGAAATTCTATATACAGTTCACCTATTTATAACCTACTTATTAAGGATCTAACATCATCTACGTCCCTTAGGAACAGAGTATTGAGTAAGTGTATATAATAAAAACTGCACGAGCCTAGCCACTAAGAGCCCTAACTAGACGTAATAACGTAGATAGAAATATTGTAACGAAACAGAATTTTACTGAGCGAATGTTTATGATATAACAAATGTATTATGCAAATTACAGGTGGAACAGCTTGAATATTATTGAAATAACAATCAGCGGTCACCGAACTGACTTCTATATGTCAGCGATTTCAAGTTTGATTCTTGCTCAAGGTAAATTGCCTTTAAAAGCTTTGGCTTACCAATTCGTACCGCCTTGCGTTTGTTTCTCACTTACTTGGTAACCGTGAACGAAGTAATAAATTATATATTTTTCCATTTCTTATTTACTAACCTTACTTAAAAAAAAATTTCTTCTAATGAAGTATAAATAGCTTAAATTTTGTAGCGCAATTTAACAAAAAAAGCCCTACTGATAATGGATCACGTGCACCCATATATGTCTCGAAACTTTTAACTCCAGGAGTCAAATCTTTGTAACAAAGCCAAACAAATGAAATATCGCTTAACATGGATCAGAAATGACAAAATTTATATACGCAAAGACGAATTTAAGCAGGCATTACCTACTCGTACTAATAAAAGTGAAGATAGTCTTTGTTTGAACAATAATTATTATAAAGTGAACGTTATGGCTCTTACACCTTTACAGGCTTCGATAACTTCTATCAAAATGCGCGTGTACTGAGAACTAAAACCTACAATGCGCTTAAGAATTTCTTAACTACGGATTTTAAAATTAATGCTTTTACCGAAACTTGGCTAAATTCTAATGTCTTTGGTAATGAACTATTTGATTCGCGTTATATAGTGTATCGATAAGATCGCGCATGTTCCATTCAGCCTAAACGTGATGGAGGAGGCATTCTCACGTGAGATACCTTCTTCTCGGGTTATTAGTTGGGAGACAAGTGATGCTGAATGCATATGGCTAGTGTTGAGTACTAATAATAAACAAATAAAAAAAATCCACAGATCTCGTGTCTGCCACGACCTTCGGGTACATTGAAAATGAATCTGCCAAATTAACATATTAATCACTAGAAGAACCCGAAGAATTAAAATTTGATTAAGAGCTTCTTTGTATACTACATTAGTGGATGTTCCGTCTGGTTGTAGGTTCTGTTAAAATGTCCATGTGAGAAGCAAATCTCTCAAGTCCATACCTGCTACTTTTAACAACTGGCCCTGACATTTATTAATACTCATTGCAATACAAATTTTAAGAAGGAATTATGATAGATTAAATTCAAAGCCATAGTCAGAGGCTATCAGTGGTATTATTCGAGGTATGAATACTGATTCCCCTCGAGTACATCCAGCAAACACAGTGGCCACAATATTTTTTCAAAGATTACTAGCAGTCTTATCCGATTACACAGCTTTGGTAGCTTATTCATAACAGGTCTATTCTTCTCAGGGTTGGCACCTTCAGAAGAATATAATACTGTTAAAGAATTCTACAGAATAGTGAACTGCTTCATCCATTTGCATCACTGAAACGACAGACCTATATTCTATTTCTGACCCTTCCAAGGACTTAAGTTATTGAAATCAAAATCACTTTTGTTATTAAAATCAGTAGCATTGTTGTTTTTGGGAGTCAGTGTAGCACGTTCACAAAGCCAAGTTCATTAGTACCAAGTTACAGATAACTGATCAATAAACATTTTGTTCTCCATATAAACCTTACCATCCCCTTTTACTCCTTTAAGGGATGAATTTTGAAAAATCCTTGCTTATCCGATGCCTACGTCATATAAGGAATAAGTTCTTCAAAAGTACACGTCTCTACGACCAGTGATTTAGGCTATGCGTTGATCCATCAGTCAGTCAGGACAAAGCCTTTTATATATATACTAGCGACTCACCCTCGCTTCGCTCGGGTTCGTCTCTAGTTATGTTTTAACGTCTAGTATAGATTTCTCAGAGATGAAATATTTTCCCGCAGTAAAAAGTATCCTTACGTTGACTCGGATAACCAGCTATCATCATACCAAATTTCATCTAAATTTGCCTAGTGCTTTTCTCGTGATGCGTTACCAGACAGACAGATAGACAAAAATTCTAAAAACTATAGATTCGGCCTCTGTGTCGACAATAATGACTATTTCAATAAGATTTTCCAAAAAAATTTATTGTACAGATACGACGCAGTTAGAATTTTATTATATGCATAGATACATTTTAACGGTTAGCATAGATTTCTCAAAGATGAGATATTTTCCCGCAATAAAAATTATCTTATATGTTGACTCGGATAACCAACTAATATCATACCAAATTTCATCAAAATCTGTCCAGCGGTTTTCTCGTGAGACGTTCCCGACAGACAGACAGACATAACTTCTAAAAACTATAGATTCGGCCTCGGTATCGATAATGATGACTATTTCAATAAGATTTTCCAAAAAATATTTAATGTATAGATTTGAGTCTGAATTTTAGTATATGTATAGGTACAGACTAGCGACTCACCCTCGCATCGCGCGGGTTCGTCCCTAGGCACATTCTAACGGTTAGTATTGAATAGATAGTCGATCGCTTGCTTTGTGAAAAACAAAAACAAATTTATCCCACGAGAATCGTACGTTTTTTCGGGTTAAAAAATAATCAATTTGCTATACCAGACTATAATCTATCCCTGTGCTTTTTATCCAGATCCGTTCAGCCGTTCTGGTATGATTGAGTAACAAACATCCATCCAAACTTTCGCTTTTATAATATTTCAATTAATTATAATATTTTATTAATGGGATTAAATTATATTATATATGACCCTAGCAATAAGTTACCACTACACAAAATTTAGTTAAAATCGGTTCTGTAATTTTTGCGTGAAACGCGCACACCCAAACCGACAAACAGACATACAGACAAAAATTTTGATAACTATTGTTTCGGGGTTTATATTCTGTACACAATACGTTACAGTCATTGTTTTTAAAAAATATTTCATGTATAGATTTCGCTAAGTTACTGTTTTATTATGTGTATAGATATTAGTTAGTTATTAGTTTAAATACATATTTATTTATGCATAAAGAATCACTTCGTTCAAACACATAATCATGTTCTAAAATATTTATTCACCATCAATATTGCGCTCACGCGCTCTTCGGGCGTAAACTCTGCGTCACAAAGGTACAACTTCTGAATAACCTAGCCGTGATACGCACCTCCAATGATTTTTTTAAATGTAGCCCAAAATCGTATCTCTAGGGTTTTTTTTTCATTTTTTCGATATCTCATTTCGTTTTCGAGATATGAATTATTTTCTGAGCGAAACCGGGCGAAAAACGACCGCAGTTTTCACACTATTTCGATTTAAAAAAAAGTAATTGAGTTTATTCAAAATTTTTTTTTTGCATTTTGTAGCCCTTATCATGACGCGTCTTTTGACATCCCAATCACTCACGTAGTCGCAAAAGTCACGACACCACGGCGATGTCGCACTTTCGCTGAAAATTGGGCCTATACCGAAGCGACAAAAAAAAACATTTTCAATGTTAAAAGGATTGGATTTTGTGTAGTTTATTTACCACCTCCAGTTAAGCATGAGTTTCTCAATAGGTTTCTGGAGATTGTGGACAATGTAACTAACCATGTTGATGATTTAATAATATTGGGTGATTTTAGTATGGGTTTTATCAAATGTTGTGCTAATGATAACTGTTCATATATACCTTCGTGTAACCACAATAATGCCCTTGGACACTCATTGATTTTATGTCTAAAGAATCTGCATCAATTTAATTGTATAAGTAACTGTAATGGCAGGCGCTTGGACCTTGCATTAAGTAACTAATATTGCGTAGTAAAACCTCTTGATCTACTCACTAAATAGGATACTTACTACCCAAACATGCTTATAAGAATTGACTTTTCACACACATCCTTCCTAAGTTCCAAAGGTCGTATTGATTACAGATACTTTAAAACAGATTATATTACTATTGTAAAGAAAATTGAGAATATTGATTGGCTGCAAATACTTGTTAGTACTGGTACCAGATATCGCTAATCATTTTTCCTCAATTTATACCTAAGCGGCTGATCAACATCCAATTATTAACTTACACCAAAACAGTAACATTCCACAGCTATCCAAGTTTAAATTCCTAAAAGCATATGTGTCAAGAAAACTTAAAACGTTGAATATTCAAAAGGAGACAGGTCCAGATTGTCTTCCGCCCATTTTTGTAAAACGTTGCGGTTAAGGTCTTGCATTCCCTCTTACACTGATCTTCAATCAATCCCTCGATGAAGGCGTATTTCCCAAAGCGTGGAAAAGAGCACGAATCGTACCAATCTTCAAAAAGGGTGATCGAATGGATATCAAAAATTACCGTCCCATGTCAATTCTGTCAGGTTTTTCAAAATTGTTTGAAAGTCTTGTGTATCCCATCCTCACCAAATAATTGAACAACTTCCTAACGAACAATCAGCATTGTTTCAGAAGCGGCTTATCAGTTACAACTAAATTGTCAAACTTTACCTCAGATCTGATAGCACAGTACAGATAGATAAGGGACAACAGATCCATGCTATTTATTTTTACCGATTTTAGTAGTGCATTTGATAAGATTGACCATCAAATTCTGATAAACAAGCTTTCACAATACGCCATCAATACTTCTTCAAATAAATGATTCGAATCTTATTTAAGCCAGATACCTCAGACGGTAGTAGTAAAAGAGTTTGAATCTGACAGATAGATCGCTCTCTCCAAAGTACGACAGGGTTCCCATCTGGGGCCTTTGTTATTTTTGGCCTTCATAAATGATATCACCACTGAGATAAATAATTGTACGTGCTTATTTTTCGCCGATAACTTAAAGATCTATAAAATTACAAAGTCAAATGAAGACACTAAATTAATAGAATAAAATCTCGGTAGAATCACTAATTGGTGTGGCATCAATAGTACGACTCTTAATGTTAACGAATATTTCCATCAATACATTGTATAAAACAAAGTCGCTTCCCGCTATCCTTCTGTCCCTATATATGCTTAGATCTTTAAAACTACGCCATGGATTTTGATGTGGTTTTTTTAATAGATAGAATGATTCAAGAGGAAGGTTTACATGTATAACATATGCATAATATAGTAAAGAAACACTGATAATTTTAGAGATTTCTAATGTGATGTTGTAAATAAACTCATTTTTTTTTTTGCGCTTACATTGCAAACGCTGGCTGAACCCTACGAGGTAAATCAAAATAATGTACTACAATATTGTACACCTTAAAAAGGTTTACAAAAAATTCCACGATGGCATATATCTATCTCTTAAGGATAACATACTATATCCATTTTACTATATCCAATCTCTATATATAAAGTAAAAAACTGACTGGCTGACTGATTCACTCACTGATAAATCAGCGCACAGCTGAAACCGTAGGTCTAGAAGCATGAAATTTTGCACAAATGTTCCTTAAATGATGTAAGTGTGCATTAAGAAGGGATTTTTGGAAATTGGTTTGTATGAAACTTCGTCATTTTTAACGTAAGAAATGTAAAAATTGATATATGAGCACTTGGTTAGGGAAAAGAGTTTACAGTATCACTTTTTTATGAAAATTAATTCTTTAAGGGGGTAAAATAGAGCATGAAAATTTCTATTAAATTTGGTGATTTAATGATCTTCAATTAAATTAAACACACACAAGATCAAAATAAGCAATACGTGTTATCGTTCGGATTATTCGACATTCGTCCCTGAGAGGGTAAAAATATTATCAGGTTCTCGAGCAGGGAGCCAAATCGTTGACTACAAAATCAGCATTATAACTTGAATAAAAAAGGTATTTTTTTTTAAATTGATCGACCGACTGGTCGACCAACTGGTCGACCGACTGGTCTACCGACTGGTCTACCGACTGGTCTACTGACTGATCGACCGATTGATCGACCGACTTATCGACCGACTGATCGACCGACTGGTCGACCGACTGATCGACCGACTGGTTGACCGACTGGTCGACCGACTGATCGACCGACTAGTCGACCGACTGGTCGACCGACCGGTCGACCGACTGGTCGACCGACCGGTCGACCGACTGGTCGACCGACCGGTCGACCGACTGATCGACCGACCGGTCGACCGACTGGTCAACGGACTTATCGACCGACTGATCGACCGACTGGTCGACCGACTGGTCAACGGACTTATCGACCGACTTATCGACCGACTGATCGACCGACTGGTCGGTTAAAAAAATTTACGGTTCCCGTGGGATAGATTTGTTTAGGGACGAGCCCGAAGCGAATCGAGAGTGAGTCGCTAGTATAAAATATACCAGAAAGAAAAAGCCACTTTTTTCAAGCTATTCAATTAGTAATGTAGTATTACAAGAGTTACCAGAAATCAAGGACTTAGGATTTACTATTGTCAGAAAGTTAACTTTTACATCACATATATAAAAAAGCCACACAGTTTCTCGGATACATTAGACGCAACACAAAAGGATTTACCCGCAGGACTAAAATTATTTTGTACAACGTGTTTGTCAGAAGTTGCCTCGAGTTTGCCAGTGTCATTTGAAATCCTTCTCACTTACATTCCCAACGCATTGAAAGCGTACAACGCGCTTTTACAAGGCACCTTACATTCCATGCCACTGGTATCTCGCACAGACAACCCTATTGTCAGAGATTGGTTGAACTTAAAATGATGTCTCTTCGAAGTAGGCGGGAGATACTTGATCTGAGTGTTCTTGTATAAAATAATCCATTACATAGTCAAGTGTAGTAAGCTGCTTAAACGAATTCGCCTATCAGCACCAAGTAGATATCCTCGCTATTGCAATTTTTCTTGAAAAGCATTCCACAAACCTTAGTGAGCAAGCTCCCATGAAATATCTCGAACTCTACCCGGAATCGACATATTCTACGACTCTTATGCTATTATTATAAAAAAACTCACCGATTATATCTATGAGTGGTTAGCCCTCAGTTACATTGAAAAAAATATATATTCTCTTTTCCTTTTTTCCCTCAATGTTTTACATGTATTTGGTGAATGTTATGTACACACTTATTGATATACATATCAGTAAGCGTGTTACTTTTTAATTTTCATATAATTTAGTGTGTTAATGTTAAATATATGTATATAGTAAGTGTACTTATGAAATAAATAAATAAACACCTGAAGGTGACCCAGTGTATACAAGCTGGTAAACATGTCTGATGATACAGGACTTAGTACGCTACCAGCGAGTTTCCTAAACGAGAGCACACTGGACCCGACGTCTCATCAGTACATCTGCGAGTTCCGTGCATAGTCCTGTTAAAGAGCCAATATTCCATGTTGCAAAGTAAAGTTTCTCTCTGGGTACTAACGTCTTTAGCCGTCCCCATACTTGACACGGTAGCTTTTGCCCACTCTTCGCTGGTATAAGGCGATGTCGATTGTCGTCGCCTGCACATAATTTAGCGGCGACGCCCTAGCTGTACCCAGCATTTTTTTCATTCTATCCATTTAAATGGTGAAGTTGGTTATAGAGCGATTGCCATCTGACCTCTAGAACCCACATTTTGTGGGAAAAACCAGGACAAAGAATGGGTCAAGAAGGGAATGAGAGGGAGTGGGGAGGGGTCAAGAAGGAGGAGAAGGAAAAGGAAGGAGAAGACATCACTTTCATGGACTGGATGGAGATATGATAGTGGTAGCCTAATTGAGGACCGGGGTTTCGTATGCTCGTTTTCGTATCCTCAGTATATTGTAAAGCTATATAGCGTGGATGATTTTTTTTTTTCATTTTATTTAAAATTTAATTATATCATTTGTTCCTAAAAGACAAAAACTGAAGAAATAATATTGTGAGCTAAAGCAATAAGACGACCAAAATTGGCAAAATCACAACCTTTATATTTAAGTAATATAATTTAATAATTTTACAGAATGTGATTTTTAAACTCTTAAATAGTCTACAGGTGAATATATTTTTTTTTTTATTTTTTTGTACTTTTTTACATATTAATTACAGAGTTTCAAACTTTTCAAATAATGCTAAAACATGCTAAAACATGTATTTATTTAATTGAATTGAAGAGCATTCATACCAAGTTTCAAGTAATTCTGATCATAAATAATTCTTTGTCCATATAAACTTTATTACCCCCTTTCACCCCTTTGAGGATGAATTTCGAAAAAATCAAATAAATATATTTCTTATTTTTTATTTGAAAACTAAATTTAAAAGCAGTCGACTCTCGATAAATTAACACTCGGTATTTTGAATCTCTAGATAATTTGAAATTTTCCCCCGGCCTCATGAAAAACAATCGATAAATTGAAAAAAATCGATATTAATTGGTCCTCTCGGTAATTTGAAGTTGAAGGAATAGTATTTTGTCCGCTAACATTCAATAATTTGAAGTCCAGGCTTGTCTACTTTCTATAATTTAAAGCGTTTTTCATGCACAGACCTATCGTTTGTTTACATATGTAATGTACAGACCTGTCGATTCAGGATGGTTTACATGAATGAGATATGAGTGAGTTCGCAATCTAGTCTTCTTTCAAACGTTAAAGTGGGTACTGTTAATGTTTGATTTGTGTTATTAATTTTTAAGTATCAAAATGAACTCAAGAAAGAACAAGTACTTCCATAAGTGAAAAAAGCGTGTGATTCAAGCTATGGAGAATGGACAATTAAAAAAAAATGTCACTAAATAGTTTGGCATTGTACCATTTACTAATTTGCTTTGGCTGTCGGTAAGTAGCTACGCTTTTACGCCTCAAAATCGACACAAGAGACGATTTCTTCTCAGCTCTCACCACTATCGAAAATTCATTAGACAATGACATACAGAAGTTGCTAAATTAATAGAAAATTACGGACTTCTTTTCAAAATTGTGAATAACTGTACAAATGTTTAAAATAATAAATCACGAATTTTGACCAAATTCTTGTTTATATGATTTTTTTCCTCCCTCCCCTCTTGGTTAATTAAGCTTTTGTTATTTTGAACTTTTGGTAATTTGAAATTTTTCTCTGGTCTCTTGAGTTTCAAATTATGGAGAGTCGACTGTACCACTTTCTGTGTATTTCACATTAAGAATGACAGAGTTTCAGACAATCTTTAATCCCCTATTTTACCCACTTAAAGGATGAATTTTGAAAAATCCCTTCTCATCGGATGCCTACATATAAGAAATACGTCCTCCAAATTTCACGTTTCTACGACCAGCAGCTTAGGCTCTGTGTTGATCCATCAGTCGGTCAGGACCACCACAGGATGCACCTCTCCTTTTCAATTCTTCCTTCAACTGGCCTAACTTCCAGGTCCAATACATTGCACGAGTAAGATGCGAACACAATAGAAACAAAAACCAGGTACAAAAGAGATATCACAATAAATTGCTTAACTTCAGACTGAATGTAAATAGATCATACGTGTAGCGGCCTCCTTTCAAGAAATCTTTCCCATTTCGAACAGATGCTTGGCAGAATATCCTGTGGTTCGAATAGAATCTGAAAATATCTATTTAAACAAAGGAGAAAGAACATTATATCTTATTTTTTTATTCCACATAAAAGTATTCCTAAGGTATATACCCAGTATTGAATATTGAAATCTTTGTTATTAATCTATGGTTGAAACAATCAATGTATTTTTATATCTCTAGAGTACCAGAAAGAAGTTAGCATATAAATTGTTTTTTTTTTTTCGATATAATATATCGTATTGTAGTATCGATACTTTGCGATATATCGTACAAATATATCGATATTTTCGATATATCGTAAGTAATTTGTTTGTATTTAACTAATCTATTCAATAATATTCAATATTAAATGGAGATCAGGTTAATATGAGTAAAAACAGTAAAGAAACAAATCATTTTATTTATTTATTACTCCCAATATTTTTTCTCTAGACCTCGCAAAAACAAAATTTTATGTACTCTTTTAGCTTGCAATCTGTTTCTCTGCTAAGTTAAAACCTGTGCGGCTTTTGAAAAGTCTTTCAGGTGGAACAGAACTAGCCACCATAGTTAAAAATTTAAACGCTACGTGATATAATTTCGGGAACTGAACCTTATAATCTAACCACACTTCTTAAGCGTTTTTACTAAATCGTCTAACTGGAGCCCTTAAGTAAACCGACAACTCGTCTGAAAGACTTTCGTCTGTTTTATTTGTCTTCCAATTCCGCCAACCATAAATAAAAGAATCAGTATAAAAAAAAGAAATGGAGTATGCTCTTAATTTCTCACGATATTTGATATATCGGATGAAATATATCGATTGTACATATCGATACTAGGTGATTCGATAATGTCAGGTTGAAGCGATACATCGCGTACATATATCGATATTTTATGAAATATCGATATATATCTTGCACTCTTATCCTAATGACAATTGACATCTTAATTGTCAAAATTGAAAATAAACACTGCTTTTAACCTCGCTGATTATTTGTATTATTAATGATTTTATACATATTATAAAATGTCACTTGAACCTGAAGATGATTTCTTTGCTGATTTTAAAGTAATATAATTATAGTACCATAATTTAATAATTTATTGCTATGTGCTAACTAATGATTTATCATATGTTTTAGTCACCACCTATTTTTGAAGATCTTGGGGAAAAAGTTAAAGATTATTTACTAAAACCAGAAAGATTATCGATTCATAAATGGGAAAGATCACAAAACCATTGGCATAGATCTACTGATATTGATTCTTTGTTTAAAATTGATGACGATGAATTAGGTCTTGACACTACATTAGAAGTGAGTAAATCAGACATAATATGATAATAACAATAATTGGTAACATAGAACTTTACGTTAATGATCTGCTGTAAAATTGCCAACTGTAAAATTTAATTCTGTTTGCTTAGTGGCTTCTAGGAGTGATCCTGTAATAAGAATTTCACAAAACTTTTTGTTACTGAGATATTTTTATTTCTATATTTGATGTCAAAGATTACTGGAAATCAAAAAACATACTGAGATAATTAAGTTGGATCTTAACCTTACCACCATACATTCCACCAAGCCTTACTTTTTTACTGTGGTAACTACTAATTTCAAGTTCATTATTATATTTCCAAATCCCAAATAAAAAGAGAGGGTACTTCTAAATTCCTCATCACATAAAAGCAAATAAAAGACTGGCAGACATATATCAAGTATTTATAGTAACAGGCAATACATTCAAAGCAGTTTGTTAATTATAATATATGATAAATAACTTATATGTAAGACAATTATAAAAATCAAAACAATGAAATTGTGCCTTTTATGAAGTAAAAATAGATTTCAGGATCTTTTCTTAAATTCATAGATTTTTTCAAAACATATTTTACAAACACAAATCACATGAATGTATGATAAATGTGTTTATATAAGAAAAATATGGTTCAATACAGTGCACACCCTTAAAAAGTAAAATATACTTATAAAATATTATGCATAGAAGCAATTAATTTTATTATTTTATATTACCATCTTACCCTCGCTTTGCTTGAATTCATCCCTAGGTATATTTTAATATTTTTGAATAGAATCTTAAATCGTTTTCTAAAATATAAGTAGCCTAAGTTACTCATTATAACATCAGTTATCTGCTAGTGAAAGTCCCGTCAAAATCAGTCCGGCTGTCTCGGAGATTAGCTGGAACAAACAGATAGATAGACAAGCAAAAAATTATAAAATTGTGTTTTTCTTATAAGTACTGTTTAATTATATATAATTTCTTATGCATTTAGTAAAAAGCTGTTATTTTGACATTAGAAACAGACATTTCAATTTTATTTATCTGCATAGATTTCCACTTGAAACCTAATAATTAATAGAAAATACACTAGTCATATAGAAGAATATTATTTACTTTTTTGGGATTATGAAAAATATTAAATTTGAAACTCTAAAATTATCAATTTAATTTAATACCTAGGTAGTTCGAGATCCTATCACAGGAGAAATAATTGGCTTAGAAGAATTAAATATACCTGTAGAAGATGATGAAGAAAGTCTTTCAATGTCTAGAGCACCATTACCCCCAAGTCTTGCTACTAGGGGCAGTACAACTCAGAGTCCATTTCTTCCCGCTGGTTTTGAAGAAGAACTCCAGAAGATACTTGATGAAGCAGCAAAAACTGGAGAGATAACTTTAAATTTGGAAGATGATGAACCAGGAAAATTTTTGGGTGAAGGTACCTTACCCCTATTATACTTCTTTGTTGACAAAAAAATAAGACAATAATAATCCAGCTCTTTTTTTATAACATCTCACTTCTGGGCTAGAGGATATCCATGAAAGGGAGGAGGGGCTAAGTAGCCAACCAATTATTAAGTGTTCAAATATGTAAACTATTAACATTTTCTCAGGCATTTAGGATTTCTGACTAATCTTCCCACCTCCATTTGCATATATCACAGGTGCAAGAGCCAGCATTAGGACCTGTTTCACTCTGTTTAGAAGCAAGTGATTAATATTACCAAAGCAAAATTCACAGAGTACTAATAAATTGTTCAGTTGCATGTATTTCATTATAATATGAATATTTCTTTCAGAATTATTAACAACACCCCCAGGCTCTGAACAAAATGTGGTTTTTGCTAATGATGGAGTTACTTTGTTAGAACAACTCAACAAAGATGAACCACAGGAAGACAATAGTGAGGATATTGATCTCCAGGCTAATATAAATTTAGAAGAGGTGGTTGACACAAATGCACATTTAGTAGGTATGTACCCTTAATTTAATATTTTTTTTGTTTCCTGTATAGTTATGTCCTTTTAACTCTCGTCTCAATGCGCGCCTAATGGAGTTTCAGTTCAGGAAAGAAATTTAATTAAAAAAAAATCTTCAATTAAAAAAAATCGACAGGCTCTTTTTTTTCATGCCTTACAGCTTTGTGTAAAATGTCGAATGTTAAACTTTAATGTCAAATAACTCAACATAAAGAGTTTTTAAGGTGAGAAAAGACGATGGTCTAATGTTACCCTGAAGTCAATTTAATTGGACCATACATAATTATTTCAGTTTATATTTCGATATTTGCAAATATTTTTTATATTTTTCAATGTCATTGGCATTTACAATATCAAAAGATTATTTAAATTATAATTACCTTATACTGTATAATCATTCTAAACAAATTATTGTAAAACAAAAAAGATATTGTAAAACTAAAAATATTATGAGACCATATTTTATCTCATATATGGTCCAAAGATAGTCAGAAGACGTTAAAGCATTTAACATCAATATTTTAAATTACATCTTAGGTCTTTGGCAAGATGACACTGAAGTGGAACAACAAAAAAAGAAACCACAAATGAAGAAAATAGAACTACATATAGAAAAAGATTCAGGTGATGACAACTTCTTAGAGGAGACTGTGATTAGACCTCCAGTAGAACTCCCGGAGATACCAGTGCTAAACATAACAAACTCGGCTGTTAAAATGGGAGTAACTTCAACTGAGTGGGCAGAAATGATTGATGTCACATTACCGGTGCCTAATTTCAAAGAACAAATAAATGATATGGCACATACTTTTCCATTTGAGTTGGATAATTTTCAGAAGCAGGTACTTTCTTATACATATAAAATTTACACTTTATTATTTGGGTTTCTTTTTTTTTTGTTATAATTTTAATACAATATTCATTTATTTTTAAAGGCAATATTAAAATTGGAAGAAGGTCATCATGTTTTTGTCGCAGCACACACTTCAGCTGGAAAGACAGTAGTCGCGGAATATGCCATTGCTATGTCAAGAAGGAATTGTACCAGGTAATATAAGATGACTTGATAACATTATTCCTATTATTTTAATTTAAAAAAGCTATGGCACCTTGCCTGTAAAAAATAAAATATACAAACGAAACTAATACATTTTTATTTCAATACAAAGTGACCTATCTTGGCATTTTTATTATATGTATATATGTACGAAAAATTACCTCAATTTAATTTGATAGGCAAAGAAAGGCAAATCAGAACAGATCTATTATTATATATATATATATATATATATATATATATATATATATATATATAATTTATATAAATAGTAGCGACTCACCTTCGTTTCGCTCAGATTCGTCCCTAGATGAAATAATAATAATAATAATAAACTCTTTATTGTACACCAAGAAAAAAAGAAAATAAATAAATACACTTGGATAATGTACAAGAGGCGGCCTTATCGCTAAAATAGCGATCTCTTCCAGGCAACCTTTAGGTGTAGGAAATAGTAAACTTTGAGAGGGAAGGGGTGCAAATAATTGAGTTAAATATAATATCATAATATATAAAAAGTAGACTACAAATATTACTACATAAAGATAAATGTTTAAACTAATAGATACATATACATATACTTACACACATACACATATACATACATATATACAATATATACTTGTACAATAAAACAAAACAAGAAGCAAGACAGCTTACAAAGAGAGAATAAGTCAAAAATAATAATCATAGTAACAATACATGTAAAGTTAAAAATTAAGAACTAAGAAAGTGTTCCTTTAAGAGTTTTTTAAATATCAGTAGTGACTTAGCACGTCGGATATTTAGGGGAAGAGAGTTCCAAAGACGTGGGGCTGTTATAGAGAAAGAATTACTATAGAAGGAAGAGGAGTGAGAAGGGATTTTAAGGATAGGGTTAAGATCAGAGCGAAGACAGCGAGAATGTGAATCACCAAGAAATTCAAAACGCTCTTTTAGGTAAGGTGGGGTACAGGGATCGAACAGAATACAGTACAGAAGATGAAGAATGTGAGTATCCCTGCGAAGACGGATAGGGAGCCACTTAAGCTTCTTGCGAAAAAGAGAAACATGGTCATATTTACGTAAGCCAAATATAAACAGGATACAGAGATTTTGAAGCCGCTCAAGTTTATTTAAGTGTTCCTCTTTAATATCAAGGTAACTGATATCAGCATAATCAAGAATTGGTAAGAGGAAGGATTGTGCTAACGAAATTTTGGTGGAAATAGGAAGAAAGTTACGCAGTCGCTGAAGGGATGATATTGACGCAAACATCTTTCTACTTACCTCACTTACCTGCGGACTCCATGACATATGTTGATCCATGGTTATACCTAGATTCAAATCCTTAGAAATACCTAACAGTTAGTATGAAATAGATAGACTATATAGCTCATGGTAGCCATTCTTAGGTTCACCATCTGGAATCCCTCTCTAGATATGAAAATCGTTAATTTTACAATAATAAAAGGAAACGACCGGAATAAAAACTAACCTATCTTTTAAGTTGGAACAAATCACACATTTAAAAAAAATAACGTTAAGAAGTTTCGGAGTTTATTGCGGACTCTTCTCAGCAGAACTGCCTTCGAGCCGGTGGTAGATTCCTCACGGACTGACTACTCTGACATTTAATTTAAATTTATAATGTAAAATTGACGATTCAAAAGTGCTTGTAAAAGTCTATTTGAATAAAGTATATATAAATATGAATCTAATATATTAAGATACTTTAATTTTTTCAAGGGCCATCTACACATCTCCTATCAAGGCGTTGTCAAATCAAAAATATAATGATTTCAACAAGACGTTTGGCGAAGTGGGACTGTTGACTGGTGATCTTCAGATAAATGCCACAGCCTCTTGCCTCGTCATGACCACGGAGATCCTGCGCTCTATGTTATATTGCGGGTCTGACGTCACTAGAGATCTAGAATTTGTCATATTTGATGAAGTCCACTACATTAATAATGCTGAGGTAAAATTGATTTTTTTATTTTTTTTATTTAATGCACAAGTTTTTTTTTAGGTTTACTTCTACGTAAAATGTAATAAAATTGTTGAAGTCAATTTTGACCTAATTTTGAATTAAAAATTTGTATGTTGTACGTAAAATCCTGATGATTATACAATAACTTGATATAATAAAACGATAGTCTACAAACTCCTACAGCTAATTCTCTTTCGTCTAACAAAGACGTCAAAGACAGGGGTGCTGAGGAGAGGCGCTCCCGAATGTCATACTTGTCTTGCATAATGCTACTAACAAGCCACCTTTAAAATAAGAATTTCACACTTAAGCCAGGATTTTTTTATTAAAATAAAATAAAAATGTTGATATCGCGAATATATCGCGTAACATACACAAAATTAAAAATATCACTTTCTAATTCTATAATAATAAAATACACGCTAATACGATATTACCTTAATACCAATGTGGTTAGTACAAAGTACATATAGGAAGAGGCGCTGTATTGATAAAACAAACACTAATTCAATTATAACTTAACTAGCAGAACCCGCGGCTTTGCTCGCGCTAGGGTAATATAAACTTTCATCTCCTATTTCTCCCTATTATCGGAAAAGTTTCGAAAAATGCTAAAACACGTATTTATTTAATTGTATTGAAGAGCTTTAATACCAAATTTCAAGTAATTCTGATCATAAATATTTTTTTGGGTTGTATTATTACGTGTTTTCCCGTGGGAATGAAATAATCTTTCGTGGGAAAAAGTAGCCTATGGCACTCTGCAGCCCTCCAACTATCTCCACAAAAAAGAGCACGCCGATCCGTTACTCTGATTTGACGTGAAAGAAAGACATAAAAAAACAAACAAACAAACACATTTTCATATTTATAATATTAGTATGGATACCAGCATAGTTACGTCTGGGAAATGATTTGATTTGAAAAAAGTTATTTCTGTAGTCATTCTGGGTAACATTAGACCAGCGTTGTAACTCTGGACCACAACCTAAACAAATACTTTTCTTTTTTTTTATATCGACAATAATTCGACAATAATGTAGTAAATCCATGTATCTTACTTACTATTATATAAATGCGAAAGTTTGGATGGATGGATGTTTGTTACTCAATCGCCAGAACGGCTAAATGGATCTGGATGAAATTTGGCACAGAGATGGATTATAATCTGAAATAGCATATAAGCTACTTTTTATCCCGGAAAAAAGTACGATTCCCGTGTGATAGATTGGTTTTTGTCTAGGAACGAACCCGAAGCGAAGCGAGAGTGAGCCGCTAGTACAAATATAAAAAAATGTCAATAAAAAATAAAATCGACAGGTTCTTTTCGCGCTTTGCAGATTTGTGTAAAATGCCCAATGTCACCTTTAATGTCAAACTAGCGACTCGCCCTCGCCTCGCTCGGGTTCGCCCCTAGGTGGATTCCCCATTTTCACCCCCTTACGGGATGATTTCCGGGATAAAAAGTTCAATGACCTTTTCACTTCTATGTCCTTCCCAGGGTCTCAAACTATCTTCTTACCAAATTTCATCGAAATCGATTCAATAGATCCAGAGATTACCCCCTACAACCTCATAAACTCACAAACTTTACCTCTTTGTAATATTAGTATAGATAATGTCAAATATTTCAAACACTAATTAATTTATAACATAATACCAGCGCGGTTACGTCTGGGAGGAGGTGCTGATACTGCTCCCGGCGCACGTGAGCATAGTGATGCTGAGCGCGACTGTACCCAACACGCTGCAGTTCGCGGACTGGGTGGGGCGCACCAAGAAGCGCAAGGTGTACGTGGTGTCCACACCAAAGCGGCCCGTGCCTTTGTGCCATTATCTGTATACAGGTTGGTACTTTCGTGTAAAAGTATAAACTGTTTGCAAATATTTTTGAAGTTATACTTCTTTTGGCACGTTTGGAAAAAATTATGAGAGTAAAATTTTTACAATGCACGCGCACACCGACAGCCAAAAAGCGACATGATGAAGTTAGCTGAAAGCGACACGATGAACTTAGCTGCATTCCTTTTACAAACAGATAGTTGTGACATACGGGATGAAATCTTTAGCTATTTTTATTCTGTTACGCCAAAGAAATATAACTTCTTACGTGCGTACATAAGTACACGCACACGTTTTTTTTTATATTTTTTTAATATCCGACTACTATTATATAAGCGAATGGTTGGACGGATTTGGATGAAATTCAGTACACCGATAGAATATGACTTGGAGTAATACATAGGCTATTGTTAGTCACCTAAGGATGAACTTAGTATATTTTTTTATTTTAGTGTCACCAATGACCAGTCTAGGGTGATATATATGATACATTTGTTCATCGTAAGATATTTTAAAAATAATTTCAGGGTCCGGTGGTAAATCGAAAAATGAAAGGTTCTTAGTTGTCGATCAAGAAGGAAACTTTCAGCTACGAGGTTATAACGAAGCTGTTGCTGCTAAAAAAGCTAGAGAAAACGATCATAAGAAAAACTTTGGACCTAAAGGTAAAGTAATAAAACTCACGACAGTTAATTTGTAAGTAAAATGATCTTAACGCACGTTTTTTATAAAATAACAATATAAAGCAGAATTGGTAAATAACTAAGATTATAATAATTAAAGTTTTAAAAAAACTAAAGAAACGCTTATACCTGAGGCTCTTTTAACAAATTAATTGAGTCCTATAACAAAGGTTATATTAGTAAAAATTCTAGTTTCACTATTGGCCTAACCGCTTCTTCATCATATTAATTAATTTATTTAATTTTTAACAACAAAATGGATACAAATATACTGGTTAATCTAATAACAATAAATTTGTATCAAAACATGGGCAATGGAGTGCTGAGACGCATGCACTAGGTCGCGTAAGTCTAACCTTCCACAGGACCCTCTTATCTAATTTAAAGCTATAGCTTAAAGTGATAAGTAATTAAATATTATACTGTCACCGGGAATTCAAATACAAAGTAATAATAAAGTATTTTAAATAAAATTATCTTTTCGGATTTATTTTGATTTTTGGTTCCCGAAGTTTCGAATGCTATTCTGCAATCATGGTCACGGGAGAGACTAAGGTGTTAGATGTCTCAAAGGCATTATATAGTTATTACAGACAGCCTACCCACAAAATAACAAAATGAATTTAAAAAACTTGAGAAATGGCATCAAAGTACCTTACAATATTTGTTAATTTTTATTTTAAACATTTTTATAATTTTAATTACATTTATATTTGAAAATGGAATACTAATTATATAACTTTAGCTGTTAATATTATAATTATTACAATTTTTTAGAAAACTTTATTGATTAGTAATCTATATTTAGTGTTGCCATTATTATGTTTATAACCATAAAGAATTACACATTATTATTCTGTGTAATTTAAAAAGTTAAAATAATTAAGAATTACATTCTAGTAGAATTACATTTAAAATTAATTAAGAAGACTCTCCCGTGACCATGATTGCTGTAAATTTATTTAAAATGTCATATATTCGCGTAAATCTAAGAAAGTATTAATAGTAAAGTAGTTAAGTAAGAAGATCTAATAAAAATGTGTTAAAAATTGCAGGCGGAAAACAGTTTGGCAATTCAAAGGCTGAACAGACTATGTGGGTGGCGTTCGTGGACCATCTCCGTACATGCGACAAATTACCCGTCGTAGCGTTCACTCTATCAAGAAATAGGCAAGTTTAAACTTGTATGTACTGATATGTGTATATTCAGTGCTTTTTAACGTCAGCTGGACCGGGCCTCCCTTCAATACGAGGGTCAGGTCATAGTCCACCACGCTGGCCAAGTGCGGGTTAGCGGATTGCACATGTCTGTCGAAAACTTGTTAGGTTCTCTCAGTTATGCAAGTTTCCTTACAATGTTTTCCTTCACCGTAAGACAAGTGGTAATCATGTTGGAAATGATTGACGCATGAAAATATCAGAGGTGCGAGACCTGGTATTTGAGCTTGCTTTCACTCGGTTTCTCAAGCACGCTCGTTACCACTGGGCACTTTCGTCCAAGTTTAAACTTAACGCAATATGTTAGGTACAAAAAATTTGCGACTCATATAGCAAAAATTAGGGATAGGATAGGGATTTCGTCCCTAGGTACGTTTTAACGGTTAGTATGGGAAAGATAGACGATATAGTGTATTAGTATTTGTATATTATTATAATATTATTATAGATATATGCTTAACTGGCACGAAAATTGAATTAAATTGAAAGTTGTTGCCGTTGATATATGTCTCTCTTTTTCAGGTGTGACCAGAATGCAGAAAACCTAATGTCTGTAGACTTAACAACTGCTAAAGAAAAGAGCCATATAAGGTTATTCTTTTCAAGATGCCTCCAACGTCTAAAGGAACCTGACAGAAGATTGCCTCAGGTGCGTCATTTTTTATGCTTTTTTTTGTGAGTTATTGATCTCAGTGTGTGTACCTATAAAGTTTGTTGTACCGAGATAGTTACTTTTTATTAATCTTAAAGTATGGTCTACTTCTGGGCTCTTCTTTGATCTAGCTAAGCCAATTTTGATGAGACTTTCAAAGCATTAATATTAATAAATAAATAAATATGTTGGGACATTAACACACAGCACCATCTAGTTTCATGGTAAGTTGTGAGGCTTGTATTATAGATACATATTATAAATATAAACACAACAATGACTGGAGTACAAACATTCGTGCTCATCACACAAATGAATGCCCTCAACGGGACTTGAACCCGCGACCGCTGGCACAGCAGTAGGGTCACAACAAACTGAGTCAAACTTGTCCTCAGCATTAGTAAATAATTTATTTTGGAAAATTAATTACCGAGGAAAATATAGAAAAAATACAAATTAGTCTCTCAGTGGAAATAAGTAAAGAGTCAAGTTAATAAAAAGCGTAGTGTGCGTGTAAATAATGTATTTTTTTATTTATACATTTAATTTAATTTACAGGTAATTCGTTTACAACGGGTATTGGAAAACGGAATAGGCGTCCATCACAGCGGTATTTTGCCGCTGCTTAAGGAAATTGTTGAAATGCTTTTCCAAACTGGTCATGTAAGTATACTCGTACATACATAAACAAATAATTTGTGAATCCAGCTTTCGCTAAATTTAAACGCGTAAAAATTCATTTAACCAGTTAATTTTTGATCATGAAACCTAAATTCTTCAAAAACCGTTTTCCGGGTTCTAACCGGCTAAAGAACATAACCAAACCCTTAAACCGAAAAGCCTTTCTATAAGAAATGAAAACTATAAGAAACTTTCTAAAAACTATAAGAAATGAAATTGTACGTAAAAGCTTTATTAATAAATAATAAACAAACAAATATTTAAATAGTAGGCAGTGGTAGTTCAGTAGTAACGCATTCGCTTGAAACCTAGTGAAGCGGGTTCAAATCCCTGGTCTGGCACCTCAGATATATTCATGTGCGAATGATTTCCAACATGATTACCACTTGTCTTAACGGTGATGGAAATCTGCATATCTGTTAAAACCTATCCAGTTTTCAAAAGACATGTGTAGTCCTGCCAACCCGCAGTTAGCCAGCGTGGTGGACTATGGCCTGATCCCCCTCGTATTGAATGGAGGCACATGCCCAGCAGTGGGACGTTAAAAAGGGTTCAATACAAATAAATATTAATAAAAACATTACAAAAATGTCAGGTAAAGCTCCTGTTCGCGACGGAGACGTTCGCGATGGGTGTGAACATGCCGGCGCGCACCGTGGTGTTCGACGACATCACCAAGTTCGACGGCGTGCAGTCGCGCAGCCTCGCGCCCGCCGAGTATATACAGATGGCGGGCCGCGCCGGGCGCAGAGGCTAGTCTTGTTTGTCTTATATTGTATATTAGAGACTTATCCTGACTTCACTCGGGTCCGTATGTCACTTTTATAGGTTAGCCACTTTTTTGTCGTGATAAAAGAGTCTGCCCACTACCCCGTCTCATACCATGACCGTGCTAGGAGCGTGTCAGGCAAAAAAATATTCTTTGTATTGAAATGTATGAGACTCTGCCCACTAGACCGTTCCGTCACCGACCGGCACCGTCGCGTGCCGTGCACGGAGCGTCAACAATTGTCGGCGAGAATATTTTGCCGGTGCCGGTACGCTCCGTGCCTGACACGCGACGTTGTTGAACCGGTGAGCATACGGGTTATAAACGCGTATGATGACCGTTCTAAGCCCGTTACGTATTGCCACTTGTCTTATAGAGATGCTCGATAATCGTTATTAAAGATGGGTTAGTACCGATATTTCTCAGGATTAGGTAATATTAATATATTCGTCTGGCAATATTATAATATTGTAACTAATACTTCTATATTAGTGATATTTATCTAGAAACAACAGGTAATACTAAAACGGGAACCATACGGATATGACACGCGGATGATACGCGGTTGATACGCGGTTGATACGCGGATGATACGCGGATGCTACGGTCACTATAACCGTTATGTACGGGCATGATACGCTATTGATACGGTCTAGTGGGCATAGTAGTCCGTGCCATGCTCGTTTCCGTGCCTGATACGTTCATAGCACGGTCATGGTATGAGACGGTGTAGTGGGCAGAGACCCTAAAAAGTAGTCCAATTAGTGATTTTTAAAATCGGATTAGTAGTTTCAGAGGTAATTCCTTACATACAAACTTACAAACGTTACGTCTCTATAATGTTAGTGTGGATTAATAACTCTCTTAGATTTACGCGATCTGATATTTTAGTAAAACTTTTTTTCTCGTGTCATCATGTTTTAAAAATGCTGTGAAGTATTCTAAACGTCGGGACAAGAAAGTAAAATAAAACCGCAGAAAAATTACTTACAATGATTTTAGTGGTTCCGTTTTTTTCCTAGTTTGGAATAGTGCAAAATACAGTTACATTGTTTTTTAAGTTTTACTGAAAACGGCCTAAAATTTTTATTAACAGTTAAACTACGAAATTGGTTTCATTAATGCCATATACACAAATCACAAAAATGAAATTTATACCATGTAGGCCCACTTCTTAATTCCTAAATGCGAGATTTTTTAATTATTTAACTGCATTATATATAATTATTCTTGCATTACTGGCAGTTGTACTGTAAAACACTTAATCAGAATGTTAAATTCAATAGTATAAACTTGTTCTTACGAGGAGATACTAAGAGATAGACTTGTTAGCTGTATTGAACATTTTTATTATTAAATCACTATAGTTCACTGGTTTTATTATAAATACTTAAACTTGACACAAACACTTGGCTTGACTTCGTGCTCCACCAGGAATGATGCAACCGGCCACATCTCCGTTTTACATGAATTATTTCTCGGGAAAAATCCGAATCTTACATTGATCCGTGTTGACGTTAATGATCGATCAATCACCACATCTGCCGGCAAAAATATTCGGCGTTTCGATTAGCTAACGTCAAGTCAACAGATTAATAAAATTAAGAAATAAACGAGTGAATAATAAATGTACTATTTAAATAATTGGTTTTAAGATCAATATAATATATCTAACAATAAAATAAATTTTTGTTCATATTTCTAAAACAACAGGTCTTGACGCGACCGGGACGGTAATTATCCTGTGCAAGGAGGGCGTGCCCGACCAGATGACCCTGAAAGGCATGATGTTGGGTACTCCACATAAATTGTCCTCGCAATTCAGACTCACGTATGCAATGATATTGAGTTTGTTAAGGTGAGGTAAAATCAAAAGTTTTCATTTTTAAATAAATATTTGTAGGAAATAAATAAGTTGTTAGAAATTAAAAGAGGTCGAGGCAAGTTAAGTTTTTTTAAGCCAAAAAAAAAAGAGAAACAACTTTTCTGAAACATATAGTGCATTATAAAATGAATTAACTACTCTGTTACGCTTAAATTTTTTTACGTATCCAAATTAGGTGTTGCATATACTTCTATCATTCATAAGCTCATGTCTGCAATTAACAGAATGTTAACCTAGCGGCTACTTTGTATTACCATTAGATCCTGGGTTCATGTGCTGGTATACCCCAAAAGATTTTGTATCTCGATGTGCCAAAATAGGTCTTATGATATATACGAATGTTCATTGTGCATTACAGGGTAGCTACAGTGTCTGTGGAAGGTATGATGCAACGCTCTTTTAGGGAGTTCCATCAGATCTGCCAAGCGGACAACTATAGGAAACAACTGCAAATAGCTGAAAAAGAATATTCTGAAAAGTGCAGTACACCCCTCGCCTCACATTTGTCCCTTTTAGCAACGTTCTATGACACGGCTGCGGCGTATATTGATGTGTTAAACGATATAATGCCTATATTATTGAATCAGTCCAAAGTAGTCAAGGAGCTGGTTGCTGGAAAAGTGCTGATTTTGGCCGCCGGACCCTATATTAATCAGCTGGGCATATTTTTGAATAGCAGCGGTGAGTCTTAAATTAGATATTCTATTAAGTGTTCTTCACTAAATATATAATTAATAACTGTTAGTATGGAATAGATAGACTTTATAATATTATACTAGCTGTGTACCGCGGTTTCACCCGCTTTAAATTTGTTTTACTATAAACATCAGTTTTACAATAATGTATAGAATTCTGCCCGATTTGTTGACGTTTATGATTAATGCTCCGCTCCCTTGAGAAGTGGCGTGATGATATATAGCCTTTAGCCTTCCTCAATAAATGGTTATCTTATGCAAAAAAAAATTTTTCAAATCGGATTGGTAGTTGCTTAGATTAACGCGTTCAAATAAACAAAGAAAACTAAATGCCTCTTTATAATATTAGTATAGACTCTTTATAATATTAGTATAGATATGATGAGTTGTTGGGAGTTGTATTATAACGTGTTTTCCTGTGGAATTTGGGAATGAGATAATCTGCCGCGGTAAAAAGTAGTCACTCTCCAGCCTTCCAATTAATCTCCACACAAAAAATCACGCCAATCCTTCACTCTATTTCGACGTTAAAGAAAGACAAAACAAACAAATACACTTTTACATTAATAATAGTAGTATGGATTGCATTCCTCGTAGCCTTAATTACTAACATAAACATATCATATTAGCCTAGCATTATCGAAGCCATGATATTAGAGGAAGATTAAATAAAATATTCAATTCTCAGGTCCCAGACAAACTCCATACAAAGTGTTGGTTCTCAATGCAGTGGAAACTGATCCGACGCGATACAATTTCGATATCGACGATAATTGGTACGGCATGCTTGGGTTCTCGGCGCTTTATGACTACATAGGTATGGCATATCAATATTATACAATTCTTTTTAAGGTTCCGAAGCCAAAAGACGTGCTTAAAAAGTCTCTAAATAAAAACAGATTTAAGCTACCATATAAATTGTTATCTGTAGTATTATTACGTTCTTAATAAACATTGTTTGCAGGCACTGAGGAAAGTACAATGGACCACACAATATTGTGTATAGCTCCTAAGAATGTTAGAGCTATCACTAAAATGAATCTCAAAATCGATGCTAACATAATTATACAAGACTGGGAAAAAAGGCAGATACCAAGGTAAGTGCTGTTTTCTCAATATTCCTAGACTTATTTAACTTAAAAATACTACTGTACTATTACTAATTTTATATAAGTTATTGGAACTAGTATTAAATTATTATAGAAATTTCTTAGGGGTGGGCGTTATGAGCTCCAACACATTTTTCAACTAACTTAGTTTTTACCGTACAATCTATGATGTAACTTTTCAGTTTGTTCCAATAAATATTTTTATTTTAATTATTATTATTATGACATTAATATTTTTTTCAGATTCAGAGACGCGCCCGTAGGCTCGAGCTGCGCGAGCGCAGTACAAGAGCTGTCTCGCCTTTCGCACGCAGTTCGCACCGGAGCCACCACCCTGGAGAAACTGAGCCTTACACAATCCCTCGCTATCTCCACTGGTGAAATATTGCACTCGTTGGACAAGATGAATCGACTTAGGGTACGCGTTAAGTTAGTTTTGTCGTCCGTACCACTTTTTATGACTTTAATTAATTGTTTTTTAAGTCATTTTAAGTCAAATTGCACCTTATAAAATTGAAATGTGAATTTGTGCAATATATACTGAATTTATTTAATAACACTGAATAATTATTTTCAGGAAGCACTAAATGCTCAAAAGAAGAATACGGATATAGCAAACTTTAAAAGCGAATTCGCCATCGTATACGAGCGTAAACAAGCGGAAAGGAAGCGAGACAAATATAAGCGGTTACTCTCATTCGAGAACCTGGCCCTATACCCGGACTATCAGAGACGATTGCTAGTCTTACGTGAACTGAACTACATAGATGAACATGACAGTGTTATACTGAAAGGCAGAGTGGCCTGTTGTATGGGCACCAACGAACTAATCATATCAGAATTAGTGTTTAGAAACGTCTTTACAGATATGAACCCGGCGGAGATAGCGGCTTTACTCAGTTGTTTTGTGTTCCAAGCTAAGACTAGAGTGGATCAAGTGCTGACGGAACGTTTGGCGGAAGGAGTTAAGACGATCGAAAAGATAGATGCAGAATTGACTGCTGTTGAATCTAAATATTTGGTATGCAGCTTAATTTTTTTTTTTGTTATTTATATTTTTTTTGTTATTTATAAGTGTTGGATAAAGCTTTTTTTTTTAATAATATTTACCATAAACAGGTTTTAAATAAAATTATCTTTTAGGATTATTTCGCGGATTTATTTTGATTTTTACTTCCCGACGTTTCGAATGCTTTACATGCATGGTCACGGAAGACTAAGGTTTTAGACGTCTTAAAGGCGTAATATACTTGTTACCGACAGTGCCTACCCACAATTTTACAAAAATGATTTTAAAAATGGCACTAAAGTACCTTACAATATTTGTTGATTTTAATTCTAAGCATTTAAAAAAAATTATAACAAAGTATTATGATAACCAGGTTGGTCAATTCGAAGGCCAAGCAGAACGACTGAACTTCGGCCTCGTGAGAGTGGTGTATGAATGGGCGCTAGAAAAACCGTTTTCGGAAATCGTTGATTTAACTGATGTACAAGAAGGAATTATTGTAAGATGTATCCAACAGCTTCACGAGGTAAAGTATTATTCCGCATAAGAATTTATGAGGGGTTTTTAGTTGCTGCAATAAAGCAGGTTGTTTTTTTTTTTCTCAAGAACAATAAAAATTCCGTAGTCTTATAATTCAATTTTAGCTTTTATCGATATCCACCCATTACTAATTTGACGTTTACTTTGCTACTTGTTAAATTTAAAATTAGTTATCCACACCCACTTAAAAATCAACCTGTAAACATTGATTTGTCTATGAATGATATTTATATAATCTGTACAAAATATCTAATTTAAATTATATTTCTTATAGTTATTAGTCGACGTCAAAGATGCAGCAGTGGCTATAGGAGATCCCAAACTTCAAGCAAAAATGATGGAAGCATCTACAGCTATAAAAAGAGATATTGTATTTGCTGCCAGCCTTTACACCACCCAAAGAGAGACTATTATGTTATAGTAATATTTATTTGTTTTTATTAAGTTAATTATCAATTTATATAGTAAATTTCATAGGATGCTTAATAATCCATAACCAGTGCTGGAATAGAAAGCTATTGTGTATGTCATTTGCAAAATGGAAAATTTGTGATATTCAGCATTTTTTATGTAATTATTCATTGTATAATGGGATATATCATACAATAAACATGCCTAAAACATTTTAAAGTATTTAATTTGACTTCACCGGTCTTATTTCATTTACCTTCTTAAAATATTATGAGAGTAAATAATAAACACCTACTTATCTTAACATGTTTTTTAGGGTTCCGTACCCGAAGGGGCCAACGGAACCCTATTACTAAGCCTCCGCTGTCCATCCGTCCGTCTGTCAGAGTGCTGTATCTCATGAACCGTAATAGGCGGAGAGTAGAAATTTTCACAGAGTATGTATTTCTATTGCTGCTATAACAACACATAATAAAAATAAGTATAATGTGCTTAGTGAAACTATATTATACCTAATATTGGCCCGAGATATTATAAGAAAAGAGGCGATTGACAAAACTATTCCATACTAACCGTTAAAACGTACCTAGGGACGAACTCGATCAAAGCGAGGATGAGTCCCTAGTTATTAATAATTAATACAATGAAAACTTTCTTGACTGTTTATCAAAACGCGAATTTGGCAAGTATCAAATTAGTGCCGCCACAGAAAACAAGTAGATGAATTTAAAATACAGCGCCAAAAGCCATAAGAGTAAGATGGTGAATGAAACAAGGAAAGAAAGACTTCCGCTTTATTGTGGCGCACTTTTCAAAATAGTTCTAACAGAGGCAAACACCGATATAGAATATAATTATATATTAATTTCAAGTAACAAAAATTCAACACATTTCACTCCGTTTAAAACTGCTAACTTCATATTACTTCTACTTGCTACGCTAGCGCTATATCGATGAGTTTCTGAATTACAATTTGCTGCTCACCATTAAACATTTTTTCAACTTGTTTCCCATACTCATAGGTCGGTTCTCCTCCACAGATTAAGGAGACTACGTTCTCCTCACTTCTACCCTCCATAGATTGGACCTAAAGACTAGTGGTTATTAAATTAAATGGTTGGGAGATCATACTTCGCCAACCTTTTTTTGACAATTTTAAGTAGTTATATACAAAATTTGTACCAAATTATTATGTACAGAACAGTGTTAAAACATATTTATATAATATATGTAGATAATAGTTTATAGTACTTATAATTAAAACATGTATAGTATTTACTTAAATAATAAAGTACAGCGTTAAACGAAACGTAAGATGACAATGAGTTTGGTTGGCCTTCTCAATGGCCTTCTTGACGATACAATGATATGACATCGCAATATGTAAAAACTACGACAATCAAATTCAGATTCACGTAAAAATCGTGAAATGGAACGCATTAATTCTTCCATTTATTCGTAATTTTTTCATATTGAATTATACCAATGACTTGTGAAATTCAATGTTGATTAATTTTGTTGATGATGATAAGTGATTTTCAAGTGTGAACAGTAACATGTGTTATAGTTAAATTTATCAAATAAAATATATAAATATTTTATTATTTCATGTGAAGTGCTAAAAATTATTTAAAATGATTCAAGACGATGAATACGAGGCTTTCGTCTCAACCCCAGAAAGAATAAAAGCTCTTGGGTTTAGACCGCAAAAGGAAATACTAACAAATCACTTGCTACCTTATGCTGACAAATTAGATGATGAGTCTAAACGATTTCTCGATCAGGTCAAAACTAATTTAGCAAAGGCAGTTATGCTACGAGAAATGAAACCAGCTTGTGGAGTTTGGTCCTCCAGATTGATGAAGTAAATATATTTATTTAATATACCTTCACATATAAAAAATGAAAGATTTGTTATTTAATAAAAAATATATTAATATGTTATGCTAGTATATAAAAAGTAATAATTTTACAAATGCAAATGAATAATAGTTAAGTTACAAAATGAAGTTATGCATTATCATTTAAGATTTATTATTCCTTAACTGATTAATTTGTCAAATTCATTAAACAGAATTGTTTTGGCTGCCGTTAACTAACCTTTGGCAACATCTCCTGTACCTAAAATATCTGGCTATAGCCCAGAACTCCCTGACCAAGACACTTGGCATTGGAATGTATCATTACATACTTTTAATTACTTAAACCAATTGTGGTCACATCAATTGTTTTGTTTTTTCGAAACTGAAGCCATTTACTGTTATTTAGGCAAAGTTATTTTTGTTAACAAACACACATACTTTTAAATATAAGTTCTTCTTTGCTTAATTAAAAAAAAAAAAACAAGCAAATAATTAAAAAGTTTTAAATTGTAAAAGTATAATTTTGTTGATTCATACATTTATATTATACTGGTAGAAAAAAATAGGAATTTAAATTTCAATTAGAACCCACTAAATATATGTTCTTTCAATTATTTACATAAATATAAAAATACTAGAGGCTCAATCTCGCTTTGCTTCAGGTACATGCCTAGACAAAAACAAATTAACTCACAGGAACCATATATTTTTCCAGAATAAGAAGTAACTTATGTGCTATTTTAGACTATAATCTATCTCTATCTATGTGCCAAATTAAATTTACATGCATTGAGCCTCTCTGGAGTGAAAGAGTAACAAACATCCATTCATCCATCATCAACTTTTACATTTATAATATTCTTAAAAGGAAGATGTTACGAAGATACCTTTATTTTACTTTATCCATATAAATATTATTAAGTTGCTATATTCAAAGATTACTATTTTTATTAATTTGTTATATTGCAAAATATTTTTAAAAAACAAAAACACTAAAAGTGACTCTTCATCTTTATTGACTTTTTACTGTGGGAGATTATCTCGTTCCCATGGGAAAATATGTTATAATACAACACACAACAACTCATTTTGCTTTAAAAGTTTAATTTGATACATAAATTTTGCTAGTATGCTTATGTTGTGTTTTGGATTTAGAAGTGTGGGTTCCTGAGAGCAATTAAAGAGTGAATTCTCATAAAAAAAGTTTTTACTCAAATAATATAAGGTGTCACATTTCCAAATATTTTGAGGTAAATCTGTATTTTGAGGATATTAACTATTTTTTATCCCCCTCGTATTGAAGGGAGGCCCATGCCAAGCAGTGGGACATTAAAAAGGGCGGAATACAACTATTTTTTGAACACAACTGACACACATTAACATGTAATGAGTTCATTCAGTTCAATTCAATTCTCTCTCAAAACTCTCATAAATGACTTCGAAACATACCAATAGAGAACATTACATCACCAATGTCACATAGGATGGAGAAGAGATGATAGAGTGCATTTTTTAGGGTTCTGTATCCAAAGGGCAAAACGGGACCTTATGATTAAGACTTCTCTGTCTATCCATCTGTCTGTTTGTCTGTCTGTCTGTCTGTCTGTCACCAGGCTGTATCTCATGAACCTTGATAGACAGTTGAAATTTTCACAGTTGATGTATTTCTGTTGCCGCTATAACAACAAATACTAAAAAACAGACTAAAATATATAAGGGACTCCCATACAACCAACGTGATTTTTTTGCTCGTTTTTGCTCGATATTGATAACGGCAACAGGTAGACGCTTGAAATATTCACAAATTTTTTTAGTTATATATTCACTTTAAAAATAAATAATAATATAAAACAAAGACTTAAGGGGGCCTCCCATACAACAGACATAATTTTTTTGCCGTTTTTATAAATAATATGGTACGGAACCCTTTGTCCGCGAGTCCGACTCGCACTTGGCCGATTTTTTATAATAATTGTTTATTGTATTTGTTTTTATATGGCAATCATTACTTTCAAATATCTCAGAAATGTGACATTTTTCATACAGGTATTACTAATACATCAATACTTATTTAAGTGTTTTCTTTCTATCCATATATAATTATCTCATGGTGCACTGTTTTAGAAAATAAAAAGTGCAGTGGCTATGCCACAAAGGTTCTATGCCTTTTAAAATTGAGAATTTAAAATTGGTTTAGCTTGTTATGATTTTTATTACTTTTTTTTTTAATTACTAATAAAATAATATTTTTAAAGTTGCAAATATTAAATATTATAATCTTTGACAAAATTATTTTCTGAATCATTTTGGTTTTTTTTTATAAATTAAATGTTATTAGTGTGTATGTCACCAGCACTACTGATAAGCACTCTAATTTATATTCATATGTTACTTTTTTAGATATATATCTATTTATGGATTAAAATTTGGAAAAGAGGACCACATTGCACTTATAAAACTGGCCTATGAACTAGTACTTATACCTGATTTGGAACCATGCAAGGTTCATAAATTTGCTACTATGTTCCTAATGCTTACAAAGTAAGTAAAATGAAAATAATATACATATTTATTAATATATAAAACAAATTATAATTTTTCTTATATTTACTTTTACAGGAAAAGATTCCTTATATCTCCTGAGGAACTTACTCTACCTTGGCGGCCACTATATGAAGTTGGAATAAAAATTTTTGATAAGAGTGCAACAAGTATTGGAATGTACCACTACCTTACGTATGTAGAAAATACTAACAAAACTAATTTAAAACTAGAATTTTGATATTGGCTTTATTTTAACTATCAATAAATCTTCTTGAATTTATAACTATAATAATTAATATATTATAGATGTGTATAATTTGAAAAAATATTTGTTTTTCTCAGATGTAAGATATCATATATATTAACCTAAATATGTGTGTTATGTATAAAATGATATCATAATTAATGCAAAACTTTTCACTTACTAGTAGAATCTGCAGTCTAATTTGAATCCTCAGGTAAAATGTAGTTTTCCCAGGATGTAACTTATATATCCTCTATACTTAAATAGCTCTAGTAGTAATATGTTATTTATTTTTAGCTTTTGTACCATGCATCTTTTTTTATGTTATTTGAATTTTACAAGAAACCACCTGTGTAGAGTATAGGGAATATTTTTATTATATTTTTTCAATCCTTTCCCTGGATATGTTGCTCTGGAATAAATAAGAGAGCCAGATCACATCATGCTGCGTCATAAAAACGTGACAAGCAAATTCGATATTAGTACTCGTAAGAATAAAAATAACCATTAATTGATTTAATAAATCCCATATCATTAACGGTTTCTTCCTTTCAACCTTAAGTTAATGATATTTTATTATTAATCAAATAACCTGCCATCAATCGAAATCGGATTGCGTCGACATGCATACTTCGTATATTTAGCTGAGTCAAACCGGTAGTAAAATATTTTAACAATAAGCAAAATAAATGAATAAATAGATACGGCACGAAGTACTCTCTCTCATACCCACAATATTGAATATTTTCCGTTAAAATTAAATTATACATATTATTATTTTGCAATATGTTTGTCTAGGCGTAAAACTCCTGAGAAACAAGGAGAGTGTGTAATGGACATGGTTCGAAAGTTTCTGTCAGGATACGGTTTAGATGACGCGCTTGAATTATTTGGACTTGCCAGACAGAGTGACAAAGAGCTTCCCACGTAAAATATATAAATTATTTTGGTTTTTGTATGGTGGTAGTGGAAGAGGGTTCACGAATCATTTTAGTCATCATCACAGATGTATTATTAAAAATGTTAAAGTCCAACATAGACTTTATAATATGTACAATTTTACGTAGATGATTTCAGTATGTTTCGCTACTAGTAACCGAGATTACTTTTAAAGCATTCTTCGTCATTGTCTATTTAAGCCATACATAATAATTTTGAATGGATGCCAAATAATTGATTCTTGCAAACAGTGAAATATTTTGCCATTATTTTAGCTGGTATACTATAAATCAATCTTTGTTTATTTATAATCTTATACCTATTTAATTACGATAAAAGTGATTTTAAATCCTTTCTCAAACTACATTCATACTATTTCATTTGAGCACCGACACATTCAAATAGAGAATAGGTGGCAGGGCTTGCATGCGTTATTCCACATCTGTTTATAAAGATATTAAAGAGTTCATAAAATTGATTTGCAGGTCCTTAGAGGGATCGTACATGTCCATGGTAAAATGTGCAAAGCCGTAAGTTTTTTACCTACATATATTTACAATGACTCGACATGTTTTGAGATGTTTATTTAAAAAAAAATGTTTTAGGTACTTTGAAGTAAATGCAACACAGGAGATATTGGACGAGGTTCTGCCTTTAATATTTCCATGGTCAGGGAATTCCCAGATGCTGAGTCCTTTATCCGCTTTTTTGCCGGTCGGTCTCCCCCCGCAATATGCAAAACAGGGCCATGAACTCTGGTTCGACCAACTCATGACATTGTGGGACACATGCTATAATGTTCCAGGCGGTATTTCGGTAAGCAATTGTTTGTTTAAGCCTCCGAAATATTATAGTTATTCAAAATTCTAGGGAGGAATGAAAATGTGTAAAATAATAAATTACAATTTTAATCTAATTCTAATTTGACGTTTATATTTAACAGGAAGTAATGATATGCTTTTCTGGCCTAGCAAAAAGAAACCCAGGTGCAGTAGATTGGACGCCACATGTACCAAAAATGTTTGTAAGGTTTCTTCATGCCTTAAACTTACCTGTCAGTTATAAAGATATGCAGTACTCTAGGAGCCATTCCCTAGGTAAGATATTCCTAAATAAATTAAAATAAAGCTTTCTACCAAAACTAATATAACAATTTTTACTAATTTATATTAACTTTCATTTTATACAGATATGAAGTATGTAGCCTCGTGGATAGTATGGACGATTAATCCGGACGGTGTTGTATTAAAACATCTGAAATCTTTCCTTGCTGGTGTGGAGAGTTATTTGCACAGCGCGAATTCTGGTCGATGGTCTTATAAACTACGGGATCTATTAAGGAAGTTAGCAAGGGAATTTCTTAATAGGTATTTCATTAATTCAAATAATTCATTCATTGGAAATTTATCTGAATATATTACTATTTAATAAATATTTTCCAATCGCAGGGTCCGTCGTGAACGTGAGAAACGGTTTAAGGATACTTGGGAAAATCTGACACCTGAAGCGTACAAGCTGCGAGACGAAGATATTACTGAATTCGTGAAAATCGTTCTCGAGCCTACATTCCAGGCCGTATATAGTAGGAGTGGTTCGCTTGACATTTCAATAGCTTTACAAAACTTGGCCACTCTTCGACCAGCAATAGTAATACCGCCTTTGCTTGAAAAGTTAAGGACTTCTTTAACTTCCCTCACTGAGCCCCATAGGGTTACAGCAGCTATGTCAGCGGTGGCTGCCGTCGCTAGGCCGATGTTACGAGGAGCAGATGCTGATTACCCAGAAGGTCCCACACACGTCGTTCCTTTCCTCATGGCCGTGCTACCTGGCCTTGATCCTAACGATATCAAAAAAACATTGGTCACCCTGCACTTTATATTGATTTTTAGCGGTATGGTACCTTATATTGATTGTAGTTCAGCTTACGAACATTGGCCAGATCTCACGGAAGAAGAACTGTTGGTTTGCGAATCTACTGCTCAATTTGAAGATTTTGTTCTCATATTCTTAGATAGAATCTTCACTATAATAGAGTCTAGTGTTCTAGAACAGGCGCGCTTAGATACTAAAGATACTGATTGGATTCGTAGTAAGACAGATGCGGTGATGGAAACTGCCATATCGTCCGCGGCAACGGCGGTCTTGATTCAATGCTCACCGAAAATTTTCAAAGAAGCGTTAAGAAAGTTTAAAGCGTTTGCGACTGAGACAACATTTGAAACTAATGTATCTGGAAGTATGGTCGGTGTGCTGTTACATGTTTTCGCTCGAATAGACTCAGAGTCAACGCTAGCAGCTTTTTTGCCTAAACTATTGGAAGAGTTAGAAGAACTAATATCCAGCGATGAAGCTTTACGCGAAGAAAATCTTCCCAGGGACCTCGTGTACAGATTAGTTCTTTTGATGCAGGTTGTAGAGTGTGACGGAACAGTTTTGCTCAAATATATTCCGAAAATACTGCCCGTGTTAGATAGGATATTAAAACTCCACACTAGATACGCTTTAGTACGAGCGTGCGAAGTTCTAAGCCATATATTAAACTCTTTGTCATACGTAGACTTAAAGGAATGGAGAAGTACGTCCAAAGACTTTGGTACTGCGCCTGAAAAATGGCTGCCGATTCGTGAATGGGGTCGCGGTTGTTTACTGAAAGAGGCAAATTTTAAATGGCACGTACCTTCAGCTGAAGAAGCTGAATGCGCCCAGATGATATCAGATAGATACTTAAAACATGAGGTCAATAGACTAAAGCAGTGGCTAAGTGGGGAGAGACCGATGTGTAAAGAGCGAAGACTAAGGAGCTTCCATATTATAAATGCAGTGTTGTCTTGCAGTACATTCCTGCCCCAGGCAAATGAAGCACCCGTTTCTCTGTAAGTTTTCATATTATTACTTTAAATATTTTTATACTTATTACTTTATACAATTATATACTAATCTATGTATTTTTATACCTTCAGATTAGAATCACAAGTGCCAGCAATGAGTATGCCATATACTAATGGCGTTCCATACACAGTTACGCTGGATGGGGAGAACATGCGTGTAGCGCTCACACGACTCTTGCTTGAAGTTCAGAAGCGAATGCTCGCAGATAAATCTGATGATACAAGAGGATTGGAGATGTTGATTCAGGTATTGTTATTGTACACTAAATATAATATAATATAGGTCGTGAGCAGAGTCTTGTACAATTAGTAAAGTTTTAGTATGAATAATTTTCAATATGATTAAATTTACTATATAGCAATATAAAATATTATTCATTAAAGTATAAGCATCAAAGTATCCACAGACAATATAAAAATAAATACCGGTAAATGTTCTTTTCGAATATTTTAAAATATGTTGAAGTCATGTATGTTGTTGTACGTAATTGGGACATTTTTATGAATACCAGTAGTTACCGCAATTTTATTAAATAACATAAGATCAGCGCCATCTATGTTATATATTTTGACTTGACTTTGTGATCTTCAACCTAAGCTCCTAATACCTGAACGAAAACCTATACAACCTTAATATTTTCTAGGTGTGGGAACGCGTTGTGGTTATGAAAGGTCTTCGCAATGGACCGGGCCTGGAAGCTCGATTACGCTCATACAGTGCTTTAGAGAGAGCTCTAGACGGGCGAGGCGGAGTGGGCACAGGGGGGGAACCGGGGACCGCTGCACGTCTGCGCACGCTAGTCGCTGACGCCGCTAGATTACAAGACGAATCTAGACTGGATTTAGTATGCGACGCCGGCATCACTCCTTCAGCGCTTCAAGCGCTTCACGCTTTGTACGAGCTCGCTATCAATACTTACAGTTCAGTGAGTGATCTTTTTATTTTCTTTTTTAGATATGTTTTGGCTTCCTATAATATTTTAGCTTCACAAACTGTACTTATCGGAATATTATTCCATATAATAGTCATTCAGGTTTCACTTATATTTAATTAAAACTACATAATATCTATGCATAAACAACAAAATTTGTCCATTGTTGCTTCTATAGATATTTTATTGAAGTTTCTCAGTCAAATATCTACTTCTGGTGGGTGAAATAATCAACAACAAAGGCTGTAAATTGTTCAATTTGCACAAAATACTATCACTCATCAACAACTTTGCTTTAATTCATAAGTTTTAGCCCTGGGCCCTTTTGGCTCACATGGCACATATGAAAGTCAAACTTTCGCATTTCACATAATATTAATATGATTAGTTTGAGAGTCTAATTATAATACAAATCCCTCAACAGGTGCGAATCCTAGCACAGTACCGTCTATACTGGATGCTGAGTCACTACCCCTATTCGTACCGCGCGCTAGTCCCGCGCCTGGTGGAGCTACTGACGGCCGGCGGCGAGGGCGACGAGTGGCACGCGCGGCACAAAGGCGCCCTCTTCATCATGCTAGGACCTAAAGCTGGGCCACTAGTGGCCAAGCAGGACTGGGAGGTGGTACGAGCTATATGGCCCGCGGTACTGAAAGCTCCGCTAAGTGAGAAACCCAGTATACATAGGTGAGTTGAGGATGGTTCATGATAATTTATTTGGCAGAAAAGAAAGGTTTAGATAGCTGTAGGTTACTTTCAATCCGTGGATGTCGATTTTCTCACTTTGGACTGCTACTGAGTATTTCATGACAAAAACCCAGTAACTGATTTAGTCCGACCCGGGACTGAAACCTAGGACCAGCCGTATATTCAAGTCACTAGAACAACGAGGAAACAAAATTCTAAAAATATTTTATATAGTCATTAATGACTATGCATGAATGCAACCATTTTGCTTTTATGACATCATTCATTATACAAACATTTTAATTTATTTCACAGATTAGTTCAAGCATTTTGCGATTCCATCCAACGCCACTTCCCTATAGTGAATACGCGTCTTACCATATCCGATGCAGCAATAGAGGCGGCTAAGAAACTTCTAAACGAAACGCAAATAAATGATACAGAGTTCATACAACAGTTAAAAAATGCCGTTGATAAAGAGATCGCTACTTCTGATAAAGCAGAACGAGTTTATAATGAATTAATAGAAGAATTAGTTGACGTCGCTGAAAATTCTAATAGGTGAGTCATATATTATTTTATAGTTATGTTGTCATCGTAGATCGCGTCGTAAAATCAAATGTCATTTGTTGATTTATCGTCTTCTAATGCTTATTTATCCAAATGACCAATTTACTGAAGAGTTGTTAGGACTGAATAATTGGCGTTTATATGTCAGTTCTATATTTTAATAATGCCGAAAAAATGTATTTTATCTAAATCTATGTATACATAGTATAAAACAAAGGCGCTCTTTTAAACTACGCAACGGATTTTAATTCAGTTTTTAGCAATAGATAGAGTGATTCAAGAGGAAGATTTATATGTATAAACATGCATATTATATTCTTAATAACCGTTAAAACGTACCTAGGGACTTAACCGAACGAAGCGAGGATGAGTCGCTAGTGTATCTAAATAAATCTTATAAATAAAGCTATATTTTTAAAATAGATAAGAAAAAACTCAACTGTGAAGAAATTTTTCGCTAAGAACGTTTGGCGAAATTAAAAGAAACAAACAGAAACAAACATAACGATTTAGCTCACAAAGCAACAACGGGAAAAAGTGCTTTATATTTAACCGACTTCCAAAAGGAGGAGGTTATCAATTCGATTGGTATTTTTTTTTAATATAAGGTTGATTTTACAATAAATATTATAAAACTTACGAAATGATCGTAAGTGTATGATGATAACTTGAAGATTTGTGACTTTACTACCAGGTGCTATGGTATTGATTAGGTTGCAAATAAAACTCATAAAAGACTGTACGTACGTAATAAGTACATATTCGCGTGGACAGAATTTAGTTTTGATTTTGTATGTGACACGTTATCTAGTAGTATTGTTGATCAAAGAAGGCGACGTTACGCCAATAGTTGACATTGTATATAGTATACATGAAATAGCTTTATACAAAATCTTTGTCCGACGGATTTCCAGTCAATGGCGTCGCCTGGAGCTAGCGATGCAGCTGCTGACCTACTGCCCGCTGGTGCAGACCCCGTACCCGCCGCGCGTCGCGCGCCTCGTGTGCCGCGCGCTCGTACACGACGACATCGCCGTGCGCCGCACTGCGCTGCGTCTCACCCACTACGTGCTCAAACAGTGCAAGCATAAGCTGAAGAAGATAGACGTTGATCCATATGAGGTGGCCGGTGTGCAGAAACCGGAGAAACATGTGCCTGGTGAGTGGAGATTTTTTTTTTTTTATTGGTGTGAAACTTCTTTAGAATCGTTGTGATTTGAAACTCGATCCAACGGAAATACAACACTAAAAAGAGACAAACACTTAAATATATAGGATTAAGCCGGTGAGAAAGTGAGATAGAATACATTGCCATGTTGTCATGGTAACCGTTGTTATTTGAGATAGAATACATGACACAGGAAGTGAAAAATAATAAAATTAAAATGTAAAGTAACTTGGTTAAAATAATATAAAAAAAAAATACCTTATAATTATCCTACTCCTGATACTCTTTCTGAACTTCTACCGCGTGTGAATGTGTGTGCAACACATGCACTTTTAAAAAAAAATGCTTCCTTTCTCTATATCTTTACTCCATTTCTTTTCTTTCACCTTTTTCCTTTTACCCCATCAGGTGACAAGGGAGTAATGTTTATAGATGGTATGTAAGCATATGTAACCAAAACGTTACTTCTTACCATTATTATGCCTTTTTACCAACAAAAGTATAGAAAAAATGCACTGTATTCTAATAGATAGTTGCTTAGTATATATGGTAGCGTTATACCACAGGTGAGGTGCCTAGTACATAATATTCTATACAAATAAATTTGGAGTATTCTTTGGGCTATTTTATTAGGTTTCTATAAAAGGTGTTACCGCGAAAGCTTCCAATTCGTTATAATGTCTCTATGTGCACTAAATCATGCGTAAGATAGCAAAATGCAAAAATTAAACTAATTTGAAAACTTATATAAACAGCGCAGAAAGTGCAAACAGCGCGATCTATGAGTAAGAAATAAAAAAAATATCTGAAAGCTGTTTTTATATTAACAAATAGTAATATTAAGGAAATTCTATAAAGATGCAAATGGTTGAAAATACATTTAGTTCTACCATAATGTACCAATTTTATAACAAAGAATTTTCTTTTAAGGATATAGAAAAGATCTGGAGTGGGCAATGTGGTCTGAGGACAGGGAAATAAACACTGACGAAGATTGGGATAAGCCATGGCTACGAGACTATTGCTACGGCTTCTACGCGTGGCCCAAGAAAATAAAGGTAAATATAATCAATTTTCAAGTAGCGGAATGCATCTTTCTCCTAAATCCTATTGCCGAAAACATTGTATTTTTAATAAAATAATTTTATTAAGTTATATTTTAGTTCAATCTTATCTATTGTTTAGAAATGAATGTAATAGTCATTTTCCTGTTTTACGTTCTGTTCACGTAATAAATCAGACAAAACATTCACAGTCTACTAGGCGAAAATATTTTGACGTAACTTCAAAAACTCAGTAGTTAACACACGTTACTGTCAATTGATCAACCGGGCGCAAAGTCAAGAACTGGGAGTCGGCCCACTTCGCTGGGCGGTGTGCCATGTGGATTGCTCCTGGTACTTCTCTGATAGCAGAGTGGACTGTGGAGCAACTCCATGATTGTTGAGGTCTGCTTCGGCAGACCTACCGTCGGGGCGTCGTAGTTGAGTGCGTAAGCGATTCCGCGATGCTCCATTAAGACGGGGGAGGTTTTGTTGGGTTTTAGTGGGTAGTACTGGCTTCTGTAGCCAATGAATCCCACATAACGTTTGTATGCAGGTGGTATGCGTAAATGTATCTCACAATATGTTAACCCGAATAAGATTCGATTGCGACTGGTGTTAGTATTAATATATGAGTCGCCATAGAATCTTATAAATCATGACCTGTGGTTCACTCATGTGATGTGCTTTCATATGCACACTATAAAATTGATTTATTTTTGACCGTCTTCAAAAAAGGAGAAAATACCCAATTCAAGTGCATATTTTTACGTATGAGTATGTTACTAAACTAATTGCCGTGTATTTAAGAATTACTAAAAATATTTTTTTTAGGTTGCAGCCCCAGTAAGCGAACAGAAATATTCAATTGACACTCCTCCCGAGGAAATGACAGAAAGTGAGCGGTACTTATTCGAGTTCTTTAACAATGACGCCAATATAGACAAGCTTGTGGCCTTCCTCACTGTGGAAGAGAAGAAAGGAAAGGACAAGTTTAATGGTGTCCGTTTTGCCATGTTCCGGGTAATTAGATATTTTATTGAATTATTTTCTTCACTCCAATCATATTACTGTTATTAAAAATGAGAAAATTTATATGTGTGTATAAACACACAATCGGCGTGAAGGAATAACGCCGGTATGACGCCGAAGCGGTCTTGACCTTGAATAACACAGAGTACACATAGGTTAATAATAAAATTAAGAACTCGCTAGAATGTTCTTTAAATTATGTAAGACAAATAAAACGAATACTATTTAAAATGCTTAGATTAACATCTAGTTTAACCATGGAGAAGGTTCAAATTAAGAACATTCACATAGAAGTAAATTGCTTTAACCTATAAAAAATCAGTACCCATGAATATGACATGTAAAACAGTAGACCTTTATATAGAATGTGTATATGTATTAACTGTCGTATTTGTGTATTAATATATATTTGTATGTCAATTATAAGAAAAATGTTTGAAAAATAAATTAACCGCCGTTTCGTCGTCGTTACGTGATTGAAAGCAATTGATGGAAACTTTAATCGATGCTCATTGACAGGAGCCATTGAAGTTGCCAATTGATCGTTTACTGAGTCATTGACAATCGTTTCCGTCATTCGGCTGCGTAGTTGATCACAGATTAAGGAGATTACTAGCTGCCTGTGCGAACACTAACTGTTCCAATACCAAAAAGCATACTGAACGCAAACACATTGAAAACTGCATCAATTGCACTTCAATTGCATTTGGCAATACCGTAGCACATTGACAATTCAGATTGATCGTCTCGGGTCCGCTTAACAAACATCATATTCATAATATAAATTTAAATATATATCCACAGATGGCATTCGCACAATTCGGCGAGCGCGTGGCCCGGCGGCTGCTGGCGCACGCGCAGCGCTGCGCCGGCGACGCTCAGGAGGCGCCGCAGCGCTTCGCCGCAGAGGTCGCCACCGCAGCGCTGCGCGCGCCGCGCTACTGGACGCGGGAGCGCGCGCTCGCGCTGCAGCAGCTAGCGCTTGATGTCATAGAAGCTGGTAGGGTGTCTGATTGTGCTAGTAATATAAATAGCACAAGCGTTAGTTATTATGGAAGTTCTTAAAAGGGATGATTTGATCGATTCAATTTATAAATGATGAATTTACTTAGATCAGTCCGAAAAAACATGAACTCACCGAACAACGAATTTCAATACTCATAATTTCCACTCTGAAGTACTTTAGAGGTGCCTTCACAGTAGTAATTTGCATGCTCGAATAAGCATCACTCAGTTCGCCTATAAGTTCACTCGTCTCAGAACGGTACGGTACTGTGGCTTATCGATACTAATGTTATAAGTGTGAAAGTGTGTTTGTTGGTCCATCTTTTACGTCGAAAGAGAGCGAAGGATTGGCGTGATCTTTTGTGTGGTGATAGTTGGGAGGACTGGAGAATGACAAAAGCTAATTTTTACCGCGAGAGATTATCTCATTCCCACGTGAAAACACGTTATAATACAACCTAAAAAAATATATATGATCAGAATTACTTAAAACTTAGTATTAATGCTCTTCAATACAATTAAATAAATACATATTTTAGCATTTTTCGGAATTCATTCCATAAGGGGTTAAAATAGGGGATGAAAGTTTGTATGAAACGTATCCTTTTATTTCGAGTTTTTTTTTTTGTAGTTTTAGCGCGAACGAAGCCGCGGGTTCTGCTAGTAATTTTATAAATACAAGTTCGAGAGTGTATGTGAATGTTAAAGCGTAATTGCCATAATAGTCATTTCATACCGCAGGTCTTACATCAGTAACACCAGAGACAATAGACGACTGGGGCACGTGCGTGGCCACGGGCGTGGACAAGCTGGACCCCACGCGCGGCAAGCACGTGCTACAGCGCCTGCTGCACCTGTGCGCGCCGCCGCCCGCGCGCGGCGACTTCGACCCTGACCAGCACACATCGTTTGTGGTGTGCGCCCGGCTTTATGCTTTACAGGTATGTATATAGGTAGTGTACAGTAAAGGTGGAGTACTTACTCAACTATTTACCGCACCTCGTTTGTGATGTGTGTCAGTCAGGCTTTATGCTTTAAAGGTATTTATGTAGATTACAGTAACGGTGGAGTACTTACTCAACTATTTACCACACCTCGTTTGTGGTATGCAGGTAAGATGGAGTGCTTACTAAATTATTTACAGGTTTGATGTTTATAGTAAAGTAGGTTGCTTACTTACTATTTAAGTAATGTACAAGATAGTCCTATCTCTCAAGATTTGAAAAATACAATTTCTAAGCAAGTATTATTACCCCCAATCCTGAGTTTCACATCTTTATGTGCACTACGCTCATTTTAATTAAAGGTACACAATTTAAAGATGGACAAAAAAATGTGTCACTATTATAAGATAAATATTTTGATAATCAAAGCTTTTGATATCAATAAATATCGTTTATAATGATTTCTGTCGCATATTGCAAAATTATGCAATGTGCAACATATTTTATTAATAAATCTTATTTTTCTCGGTACCACAACTAAAATATTTTTAAGTATGTGTTAGACTATTAGGCGCTAATAAAAATCGAAGGTACCCATTTTCACGTCCTCATGTTTTACGACATTGAGTTAAATAGTCATAACTATTTTTTCTTTTTACCTAGTTTTATCCGATGTCGGTTTTTTGATGTTTAATGTCGGTAAATACTGTAACAGGGTGCTCTCGGGTCGCTGTCGTGGCGCGCGGCGCCGCTGGCCGCCGAGCTGCTCAAGAGGCTGGACGCTGCTAACTTCATACAACACCCATATCAGAATGTACGAGAAAGTGTCGGCAGGTTAGAATCTTTGTTTTATTTATACTTAGTACTTACATGTATTATGTATAAAATTCCAGTGTATGTGTGTTCGTTATTCTTCATCTCTTAAAGGACCTCAAACCGATTTTTAAAATGATGATTGATGAAAATTTAACATTAATTTTAATACGCTTACATTAATTTTACTTGTACATTATGTCTAAAATGTTAGAATGCGATTTTAACCTGCTTTATAATTGTCGTATCGATCTGATATTTTGTTTGTAAAATCCGGATGCAATAATTTGATATCATAGGTGGAGAGTGGAACTCTCGCTTCTAGCAAAACCTCCGAGTTTGTTTTCATTTCAACGTATCCCATACATAGTGTTTTTTTTTTTTTTAATTTAATCCAATTTATTTTTTACAGCATATTAATGACAATATTTGACACGGAGATAGTGTTCCCGGGCGGAGAGGGAGGCGGTGCGCCGCGTCTAAAGGACTTCCTCGCCACGGTGAAACCGCGCCTCACGGCTCTGTACGACGAGAATGGAGATATAGGTAGGTGTTATCTATTAATATTATCGACTCGTAGGTTTAAGTTACGTGGCTTGTAACTTGATATTACATGAGGTTTGATTATAGTATTTTTTTATATTGTCTTTCAAACTTATTGATTTATTTTATAGAATTTATTATTTTCACTATTTTATTATATAAAACTAGCGATTCACCTCGCTTCGCTCGGGTTCGAGCCTAGGTACATTTTGACAGTTAGTATGAAGTAGATAGACTAAATATTATATGATAAATAGCCTAATAATTAATGTCCTCCTGACCGATTCCGGCCACGGCGGCCAATCTCATTGAGACTAGCCAACTGCGCAGGAGATATTATTGTGCACAAATGTACGCGCAGACACAAGTGCACTCTCTATTCCTGTCACTCTCATATTCCGGTGGGACGACTACTCGACACGACCGGTGAGAGTTAAGGCGCAGGACCGGCGGCTTTACGTGCTCTCCGAGGCACGGGGGTGAAGCACCGCCAACTTCCCAACTCCGGGCTGTTACTGAGGCTTACTATACAGAAAGACTCAATAACTAAACTTGGCCCGACCCGGGACTCGAACCCAGGACCTCAGGATGTGCAGCCGTACATGCTAGCCACTACACCACCGAGGCAGTAAAAAAATAGCCTATAACTTTTTTTTTTTGATTCGTGGGGAAACCCATTTGCGGGTACCCACGTGCGGGGGCACGCGGGGTATGTGGGACTCCTGTCGCGAGAAGCGCGAGAAACTACCCACTAAAACCACCACGGTGATCCCTAATGCAAAAGACAGGGCCACGGGATCGCTTGCGCATTAGACCGCGACCCAAATAGCCTATAACCTGCCTCAATATACGGGTTATCTAATGCAACAATATTTTTTCAAATCGGATTATTAGTTTCTCAGGTAAGCACATTGAAACAAACAAATAAACTGTGCCTTTTTATAATATTAATATAGACTTTATAATATTATTATAGAACTATGTTTTGTATCTCGCTATACGGACCCATGTTAATAACTCTGTTCCGCAGTAATAAAGACAGCGGCGTCGACGTCCGGCGGGTGCAGCGCGGCGCTGCGGCCGGCGCCCGGCGCGGCGCTGTCCGCCGAGCGCGTGGCCGCGCCGCCGCCCGCCGCGCTCGCGCGCCTCGCGCCCGGCGCGCCGCGCCCGCCGCACTCGCCGCAGGTACGCCGCCTCGGTCACACCTATAACCTGTTTTTTAATCTCGGAGACAAAACTGACATTACGTGGGTTGTCCATTGTTGTATTGTTTTTTGCAATTCTTAAGTGATGTACCACTATCGAAAACGAATGTTAAAAAAATCAAGTATCGTTATTTTTATAATAAGTTATCCTTAAATAATGTGTAGGTACTTATTTAAAACGTAATAATATAAAATTAATAATGTAAATTTAAATTTAATAATGTTAATTTTAATGATACTTAATGATTTAAAATTAATAAATATGATATTTATATTAATAAATATGATATTTAATGATTTAAAATTAATAATGTGAATTTTAATTATACGCTTTTGAATATAAAACTTTGAAGCGAATCGTCTAATAAATATAAAAAGTTACGATTCAACAAACCGGTATCGTAGATACAACACCGCACAAAAGAGATGGCAACATTATTTGTAAATTTGACATTTGCATGTGTCAATTTAGTCTCCGAGATTAAAAAACAGAGTATACATGGTTCTATCGAGACTAGTACGCACTGCCTCTAGTTACCTCCTACACTCGGTCAATGCCATGTACCATAACGCCGAGTGTGAATTTAGGCGTCTCGAATAAACCTACAGTACGCTTTTATAATTTTAACGAGACGAGCATGACACAAAATAAATTGACGTAAAAAGAGCTGACCAAACGCAGTGTAATCAATGCTTTACACTTTGTACTTGATATAAAAAAATATTGCATAATTATTTTGTTTTAGCTACTCTTGCTCTTAATTAAATTGAACGCTTCTTTAAATTTCACTCAATTAAACTCTGATTGACATAGTTGTCAGTAAATAACTTACCTAAACATTTTTTTAAATATTTAAACAAATATTATCACCATAAATATAACAATATTCATTAGGGTGAAACTAGTGACGCAGCGGAGAGCGAGCGCGAAGAGCGCGTGGACAAGCAACTAGTGGAGCGCCTCGACAGCGCACTGCGGCTGGCCGGCGATGCGGCGCCCGCGCAGCGCCACCACGCGCGCGCCGTCAACTTGCTCACTACAGGTGACACACGCACGCACATACACACATATAAAAAAAATACAAATTACTTTAAAGTGATTTTGAGATTAGTGTCATTTTTAGTTAAATGTAAATAAATATATATTTGATGTTACATATAGTATAGTATTTTACATTATTTATTTCAAATGTATAGAAATAAGTTTTGTAAAATTTATTAACATTTCGTTTTAAACATACACATAATATGAGTGTGTAACTAATATTATTGTGTGTTTAGTCCTCCGCGGTTGCATGGGCGTGATAGTGCGCGGCGTGAACGGCAACACGTGCACGCAGTACGAGCTGGTGAGCACGGCGTGCGCGCTGGCGTCACGCGGCCCACCGCAGCCGCACGAGGAGCTGCCCCGCGCCGCCGGCGGCTTCCTCGCCAGCCTGGCACTTCTCCACCACTCCTACACGGCCTTCGACACCGCCCTCGATGTCCTAGAGACCCTGGCCAATGGCAGGTCCTGGTGGGCACGGCTGGCCTGTCTTGATTTTGCACAACCACTACTCTTCTATGGACTGCCAATGCTGTGTGATAGAGCAGACCGAGCGGTCCGAGCTGAGCAATTCGCATTGAAACTCATGAGGGATTCTCGAGTTGAGGTGAGTTTTGTAAATACGCATAAATTGGCCAACATTTGGTCTTGAAAAATAATTTTAATATTTTTTTGTCACGTTTAACATATTTGCTATTAAAATATATAACAATCATATTTTTAACAGGTCCGACAAGCGGCAGCAAAATTACTAACAGGACTAATGCATTGCCGCGCATTACCAAACGAGGAGAAAACATTAAAATCTCTAATGAAAAGCTGTCGATCCAAAGAGCTAGTGGAGCGACATTGCGGTGTGCTAGGACTGTGCGCGTACATGGCGTCGAGGCCGTACAGCCTGGGTCCGAGGCTGGGGACCGTGCTGGCCGAGCTGGCGCGACACACGAACGCCCCGGACCCAGTGCCGGCCACCATACGCATCGCCCTCGCCGACTTCCGCAGAACACATCAGGATGACTGGCCCAAGCACAGGGACCAGCTCACCGAGGAGGAACTGGACCTCCTAGCCGACCTCACCTCCCCTCCTACCTACTGTGCTTAGGAACAAGATGTGAAGGAACAAATAGTTAAGGTTTTTAGGATTTACCTAATCATTGTAAATGCAAATATAATTGCAAATATAAATATTATTACCAAAATTATAATTACCACTAAGTTTTTATTAGAAAACCTAATATTGTTTCCCATGAATATTTAAATATTCTGTAAATAAAACACTAATTGCACATAATTTAAAACATGTGTATACACTAAAAACATTTGTACACATTATATTATGGCTTGTGCAATGCTTTTAAAGTTTTAAATCACGAAGATAATTAAAACTTTTTATGAATTTTAATATGCCACGCCAACTTAAATGATACAAGTAATTTGCCACTTGTACGATTATTTGATAATGAAATGGTCAAGGGAATTTAGACATTTTTTAAAAATAATTATTTACCATATAACATTTAATTCAATGTTGGCACAATTTGCTTTGCCAAACTGCATAACATAGATGAACTGTGAATTGACGATTTGTAATATACAATCGATATACATATATCGAATATATTAATACTGTATTGCCTAAAGACATTAAATACAATTTACTAAAATTTAATTTAATATGTGTAGATAAAAAATATTTTTATGCAACAAAACAATTTTAATCAAATAATATTTTAAATTGATAATCTTTTTAAGAACGATCGTAAGATTGATAACTAAGCAAACATTGTTTGTAATTCTTAAATTCAACAAAAAAAACATGACAATGACAAGATACAGTTTTAATAGCATTTTTTTTATTTACTGATTTTGGATTGAAAGAGGTATAGGTGTTGGTTCTTATAATTGACAGGCAATGTTGTATATAGGTGACGGCAAGGAAAGAGCTAAGAAGTTTTCTATTTTTTATATAATCCACTTTTATTATAAATTTTATTTTACTCTCGGGCAGTAGGTGATACATTTACCTCATAAATAAAAGTTATTATTGTTTATGGTTATGAATATTTATTATAATACTTATTTTTGTATGCATTTCTTTTATTAGAAACACATTATATTTACGTATGGTTTATTTTGAGGAATAAAAGTTGGATTTAATTATTAATGTAAAGGTATTGAAACTATAATAAGTCTATTAAAGTTTTTATTTTTTCATAGATCTGTTGTGTGTACTAAGGTTTTGTAAAAACTGTATATTTGAATACTATGGTTAACTTTAAAAGCAAACTAATAAATATGATAAAAATTAAAGTGTGACTTTTATTTTAAGATGTCTACTAATATACTTAAAATTTAATTTAAAGGTAGTTTTGAAATTTTTAATGTTTACTAGCTTACAGAAAAATCATTTGGTAGTTTGAGCTAAAAAGACTTTGCAAAGTTATTAAAAAAAAATCTTCTGAATATATTATCACAGATTATATAATACTATACTAGTATTATCAAACATAATAAGTAATATGGGAACCTTGTTTTACAATTAATAAGATTAAAATTCTGAAAAATTTTGCATTGTACTTTAATTTGCATATTTTTTTAAAAGCCCAAAAATGGTTTATGTATGACATGAGAACTTGTTTAAGCTGTGAGGTATTTGTATAATTATAATTATTATATTTATAGTATTGATAATAATTTTTTGTTAAGTCTTAAAGACAAAGTCATAAACCTATATTGCAACCTATACAGAGAAATCAAAACTCAAAAACATTCTACTTAAATTAAACAGATCGCATCCTAAAGTTTATAATATTAATATTTAGATATACATATTAAGTTTTTTCAATTTACTTTTCTTACTAATAGCTTCAAAGGATGCCGATTTAAGTTCTTGATGTTGAAGTAAATAATAAGACATATGACATTTTATATTTTAATTTGTTACAATTAATGAAATATTTATTTTAACAATACCTGAATTTTTGTATATCAAATATAGTTATTGATGAAACTGCAAATATTATTCTTATGGTTCTTAAAACTACCATTATCTCCGATCCTCCACATCTGTAGGCAAGGACAAATTTCAATTTTATGTAAATTGAATCTAGGTCTTTAATTTCAGTTTAAATATGAGCATAACAAATATTATGTACTTTTAACACAAATATTTCAGCATGTAATGGCTTCAAATATGTTAAAAATTTTTGATTGTTAAAAGTGAATATATTAAAAAGATTTTATAAATAACTATTTAATACTCACTTTTCCCATCACAAGCAACAATTTTTACTTTATCTACTTTTGCCAGTTCTTGAACTTCCCTAAATTCTACATCATTTAACATAAAAGTCCATACATTATCACAAAACCTGTAAAAAATGAGTAATGACTTTGTAATTAAGATGTACATTTAGTATAAAAACATGATAGTAGTATTATAAATATTAATTGCCTGTAAGTATTAAGTTTCCCTGCTTTAAACGTTAGTCTTGATTTCACTCTGTTGGATAAGGCTTGATTTATAGATTTATCAAACTGGAGCATAACTTTTAAAGCCAATGAATGTGTTATTTGGCCATACTGTAAAAAAATACAATATTATATAGTAAATATTTTTAAGCTAATAAATTAAGCAAAATTGTCAAGTTATTTATTACTTGTATCAACTCCTCGAGGCTCTCTTGTAGTGTATTACCAATTGTCGTGTTTCTATATAGTTGATATGACATTATGGATGTTTATATTAACTATTAAACAATTAATCTAACTTTAATTATCACAATTTATAAAGACTAAATAATAAACACAAGTATGAAATTGAATTATGGAGTTAATGATTAATTAGTAAACTACAAAATCAAAACCAATCAAAAGTCAAAACGGATGCACGTACAGATTATAGATTTCTATACAAAGCATAGATAAATAAAAAAATATAAACCATAAATACAAACTACATGCGTGCACAGACTGAACTGAAAGTCGACTGACTAAATAAGACGGCCGATTTCGAATTTCAGGGCTACAGCTGATTTTGATTTTTGACTGACTTTGACTTTCTGAAACGTCAATTTAAATGTGAATTGTGAAAATTAAAAATTACAAATACCAAGCAACCAGGTTAATTATGAAAATGTTTTAAAATTAATGTCAACATATAAAATAAAAAAATGGTTCTGTACAAAAGTTTTAAAGCAAATATAGGATACCGCTTATGTTCTACATTAAGTAAAACTCTCAATAAAAACCTCTTGCAAAACCTACCTGTAATACAAAAATTACCGCAACGATGTCTTTTTTGGGAAAAAGATAGAAAAGGTGGATATAACACTACAGAAAAAATTTCAACCATCCAACATATTAGAAATGGTATTAAAGAATTTAAATCAGAATTTAAATTATGGACACAAGAAGTAAAGGAGACTATAGCAGCCGACCCATTAATTATTGCTAGACCAGGTAAGCTTTACCATAATATTATAATTAATTAATTATTGCAACCGTGAGATGTTGTAATATTTTTGCAGTAACTGTTACTAGTATGTATGTAGTAATACTAATTTCACATGATATGGGGAAGACACAATTGAAACATCATTAATCCTATTCTTAGTACAATGATAGTTATAGCAAAAACAATCCAGTCATTCAATTCTTGAACTTTTATTTATAACTCAATGAAAAGTTTAAAAAACTATCTAAAAGGTATATACATAAATGTTTAGGTTAGATAGTAATTATTTTTAACAATATGACATATGAAAAAATAGTTCATTGGAATAGGAAGTAATACACAATAATGTTGGTAAACCAATGTTAATTAACATGTTTTAACAGTATTAGTGTATACTATAAAATATTAAGATAGCAAACAAACAGGGTCTTTCAATCATTAGTTTATTAGGGCTATGGCATTTTAATAAATAGATTTTAAATATACCTTTAGTAATAAATTATTTAGTTGCTTTTTGAAAACTTGATGGATATGCTCTGCTTAGCCTCGTGCACTTGCAGCAATTACTATGGATGGCAGGAATCAAGAAATTATCTATACATCTATACAGATAAATAAAATTGGAGTGTCTGTTTGTAATATTAAAATAACCGCTTTTTACTAAATGCATATGGATGTATACACGGTACACGTACCAAAACAACATTTTTTACAATTTTTGTCTGTCTGTCTGTCTGTCTATCTGTCTGTCTGTCTATCTGTCTGTCTGTCTATCTGTCTGTCTGTCTATCTGTCTGTCTGTCTGTCTGTCTGTCTGTCTGTCTGTCTGTCTGTCTGTCTGTTTGTTCCGGCTAATCTCCGAAACGGCTGAACCGATTTTGACGGGACTTTCACTGGCAGACAGCTGATGTTACAAGGAGTAACTTGGCTACTTTTATTTTAGAAAAAGAATCAGGGTTCCGTGAAAAAAAATTAAAACCCATGAAATTGTGAACAAAATCCGCGTACGACGTACTCACCCGAGCAAAGCGAGGGTAAATCACTATATAATTTAAATGAATATCTTAGGAGTAGCAAGCTACTATTTATGTATAAACATAGCTAACCATGAAAACGTACCTAGGGACGAACGCGAGCGAAGCGAGCGTGAGTCGCTAGTATTGGATAAAGTAAAACTAATGGAGTGACATTATATAGGATAAATATGGATGTATTCTTTAATTTGAAAGAATGACTGTTTGATTAAAATGTAATATTTAATTAATATTATTAATACCCAATATTTACTAATTCACTGAAGAGCTCCTAAAAACTGTAAAATTTCTTTTACTCAACTGGCTCACTTAGGTCATTAATAAAAAAACTGAATTAAAATTTTCTTTACAGTTTAGGTCGATAATTTAATTAGGATACAAATAATTATCACTCAAATCAATCAACATTCTAAAACTGAAACTACAAAATCTATACATCATGTTCGTCCTACTTGCCTTGCCTGTGTTACAGGGTATATGAGGCGAGCTTAAGGTTGGTCTTACAAAATAGCTTTCAAAAGCCAGATAGAACAGAACCTATCACTTTAGAGAATTCGTTATATTCGTTAAAATTGCATGACCTCGTCGTCTCCGAGTACGATAAGTGTATATTGGTATCACCCTACGTTAGCAGCCAGTCAACCAACAAGCCAGCGCTGGCTTGAGTTTTTCTATCAGGCGGGTCAGTCAAAGCATGTTTGGAAAAACTAAATCTGTTTGTTATCTGTCTGGTTAGTTGTAGATTGTTACCTTACCTACATTATAATGTACCAAAGCCCAAAGGCTTATTGTCATAGTAATAAACAAAATCACTTCTGTAACTGTAACATTTGCAGTTCATTTAATTTAGGATTACCGGCAAGACAAAAACTACACACGCGTCGGACGAGTGCAGGCTTTGCAAAATATCACTTTGTGATATACCTACTTATTAACATTTTACTCCTCCGCTTACTTTACATGGAAAAGAGAAGAGAAGACCTACAATGACGGTTGCTCTGTTGCGGATTGTGAGAACAAATTTTGGCGGTGGACTGTTTCTTAACACTCGTACAGCGAAGCGTTCAGCATGTGTTCCTTGGAAGCGAATGATTTGTGAACTCAAAGCTAACAACAGCACATGTTTATTGTTAGCATAATTATTAGAGCCCTGCGGAACTCCGACTACAATGTTTATTAAGTTCGTTATTGTTGTTTGGCAAAATATTTTTATCATGATAATATTTTTGTGTAAGATATTTGCTCAACGTTAAGAAATAAAAAGTATTATTAATAATAAATCTGACTACTATTATACTTACGAAAGTTTGTATATATGTGTCTTATATGATTGTTACTTCTTTACGCTGGAACGGCTGAATTGATTTAAATTTTAAATTGTATACAGATAGTCTATGGAGACCTGGGGCCTTACCATCACCTATTTTAAAACATTCATACTTCAAGACTGTTTTGTTTCAAGATTACAATAATCTTACTTTTATTCATACCATGACCTTTAAAAAGCAAGCTTGTTTTAAAATTGTTTAGTGATGCGACAGAACGAATGATTTGTCTATTTCCTCCTATAAAAGAAAAGAAATAGTGCTATATAAGTTGTATAGCGTTATCCCTGTCACTCTGAGAGTCGTTCGTAAATATGATTAGTACTTACCTAGGATAAAATTAAAGAAAAATATTATATTATTTAATTTCAAATGTACATGTTTTACACAAAATATACGCAATCTATGTCTGTTTTATATTATTTATACAAATCATTTTAGTATAGTTTTAAAAATTAGGAAAACTATTAGAAAAGAAAATAAAATAAATTACGGCTAAATTGTGATACAAAATTCGGAACAAATTATTTACTTGACAACCGTCTGACTATTTGTTTACTTGTCTGACGACGAGCGAAAATTAAAAGTCAATGAGATGATAGTTTGTTTATGTGAGCTTTTAGATTAGAATAAAACATGTTGGACTTATTTTATTAGTAATTTGTACTATATGAATCAACAGTAAGAAATAAGGTAAGGTGTACTGAAACGTTTTATTCATTAAATAAATTTTCAAATCAATGAAATACTAGCCTACATAGTTTCACAAGTACTTCGCAAAGGAAGCATTTGGAGAAGCAAGAAAAAAATGCTTAATATTTTTGGATTTTTATTTCAATTTAATATTTAATATAACTTATATTATCATCACCTACACTTTTTTAATATCATAAAGCTATAATTTTTCAGTTTGACAAACACAAAAATAAAATAGACACTTTAAAAACGTTTAATTAAAACTGTTTTTTTAGGATTTTAAGTGCTGCTTTTCCCTGAATCAGTGGAGAAAATACCTCCACGTAGCCTAATAATTCTGCTGCTGATCAAAGAAGTACTGTGTCGTTGATTATTGCTACGATGCTGTAATTGAGTTTCCTTTATTACATATTTTGTTATTTTATAAAAATAAATATATTATTATAAATACATAGTTGTTATAATTTTTATAAGTTCTTTTAGGGTTCCATACCTAAAGGGTCTATATAATACGTATAGAAATCTTCCACCCAACTTCTTACATATTTTTTGGATAATATAATATAAACTCTTAGTAGTATTATAAATGCGGAAGCAATTCTGTCTGTCTGTTTATTATCCTCTCATGTATTCACACTTAAACCTCAATATTTTGTAATGTAGGCATCAAGTAAAGCGAGTAGGGGGTCGAAAATGCGAAAGGGAAAGACTAAAAGTAAAAGTACTAAAGGAATTACTAAACTAGAAATAAAGTTTCTATAGGTATTTTTCTTTACTATATTTCCTTCGCATACGTAAATTCTCATCAGAGAGTCTCGCTACAGAGTTCGTTTTACTTTTTTATAATAGATATTGTTTAGTAAATTCTTTTCAATTGATGTCACAAAGGTTACATTCGAAACATAGCTGAAAACGAGATTTTGTGTTCTACAAGCTTCTGCTTTATAAGCTTTTATTATCATAAGTATTTCGAAATGATTACACTTCTAGAATCAAAGTAAACATTAATTACCGAAGTACTAAAATTACACAATACGTGTATCAATCGATAGATTTTTGAAAATAATAGGTTTTACTCAATTTATCCGGCACAATCAATTACCTTTTATATTGTAAATTTTGAAAATAATAATACATCCGTCACGTATCAACAACTTTTACAAGATTGCTAATTATGACAGAAAAGTAAGAATGCTATTTGTCAAAATTCACCTCATGGTACGAATTGAATGAACGATAATAACATTTTCTTAGTAATTTTGGTGTCGTGACGTCACAAAACTGCTAAGAAAGTAAGAATGTTTCAAGCTTATAATAACCTTGCTTTTAAGACGTCATGGTACGAAAACTCAAAGTAAGATTATAGTATTCATGCTATAAGAGTTCATGGTAAGGCCCCTGAAGTAATACAAACATTACTACTCAACATAATTATTTTCAATAATTTGATTTAATATAATATACAATAATAGTCAACCTTGGGACACAAATATAAAATGTTATAATAGGTACTTAAGTATAAAGTATAATATATAATGTGTATGAGTTTGGACAAGTACAGCCGCGTCCTCCTGCGTCTTATAAATTTATACCCGCAAGTCCAGTCAATATAATAGGCTTAAAAAATACCTCTTTGTCGAATGGCAATATCGCGGAAATTGATTTACTTTATGTAGATTTCGCCTTTTTTTTTCCTTGATTAACTGGACTATATCTAGAAGCCTTCATTGTACAACTGTATGTATTTATAGTTGTATAGATAAATGAGTGTATTTATGTTTATGTTACTTTTGCACTCGAAAATTGCTATGAAACTGCAAAATATTCTCGACGTATGTCCGTAAATATTTCCGATATCATCACATGACATAAATCCTAATAATTTAAAATTAATTACAATAAACAATTTAAGGGTGGTTCTTCGAAATCCAAGTGTTTTTGGCTCATTGGTCTGGCACAATTTTTTTTTTTTACATTATGATTTAAGTTTATATATTACCTTGTTCGCGTAATTAATTGTAACAACATTTATGGAAGGCACTGATTTGCTTCCAGTATTTATTGATTTAGAGTGTACTGATGAATTTATCACTCAGACGAATGAGGACTGAATCAGATATATGAGATTTTCACCCATATTAATTTGACTTGTACAGATAAATGATAATTTCATGTTAATTCCAATCAAATTTATTATAAAAATGAAACAACAACATTAGTTTAAACAAAACAAAAACAAAATACTTTGACACCTTGCAAATAAAAAAAAAATAACAATATAATATAATATTTAATCCTGACATTTTTAACCAATTTCGTCAAACTATCAACGCAGATAGAAGTTTTTATCCATACAAATATCTAAATTTTAAAAATAAAAATTGTAGTAACCTATCTAGAATCTACGTCAGTCTTAATGATTAAAGGAACTTCAATTACGAGATCGTCAAACACTTAATATTACTTAATAAAATCGTTTAGCATTAAAAAATATAAAGAAAATTTAGAAAACAACTTATTAGTAAATACTAGAAGATATTAAATTCCTCATCGTCATCCATTAAATATGGATTCATATTTTCTAAATCTATAGTAAAATCTTTATCACCGTCTCTTGAAAAATTTATCTCTGAAATGTTATCGATATTTGAAGATCCTGCCAATAGCATATTTTGTTCTACACTATCAATCCTTCCACTTCTTTCGATATCTTTTCTTTCATTTAGTTTGTCTACTTTTCTTTTATTATTTTGGTTAGCACTCTGTGTTAAATTAATAAGGTTATTGTTTGTTTTACATATTCTGTTAGTGATAGTTTGTACAGTATCTTCTATTCCAGTCATGCTATCATTTCCATTTGATTCATTATTTACTGACCAAAATGACTTTGTTATTTCTCTTAATTGCCTTTTCGAGTCAGCCAAGGGTGTAACCGTTATGTTTTCCTGAGATACCTCTTCTAAGTGGTAAAATCCAAGGTGTTTCTTATGCTTGCAGCTGATTACTTCGTACAAGCAAGTTTTATCAGTACAACTAAGTTTTCGAACAGCCATCATAGGAGAATTTAAATTCCAAACTATCTGGTGCATTTTCATGCATCCGGGAAATGCTTTTACATTTTGTGGGAACAGTAAGTCTTTTTCAAATACGTCATATTCCGAAATAGTTTTTAATTTAATCTTCTTTAAATTTTGATTCATAACAGTTAAAAAATCATCCAGATCTTTTATGTCCTGACCCTGGGACACAGCACGATCGGCAGTTCTCTTTATCACGGCACCCACGCCATCTGGAGCACCCTTGCCATGGCCAGATTCGCTGTAATTCCACGTAATGGTATCGATAGAGCTAAGGTATACGTGTAAGCTAGAAATCATATGAAATATTTTTTTATTACGATATTGACTGGATGGTGAATCAGAAATAAAATGTAAGGTATGAATGCCTGCCCTTATTTCACTAATATATTCAAGAATTGGTATTATGTGAGCCCATACGGCTGATATATCATGGCGCAGGCATTCACTCACCGTGCAAAACGATTGTCTTTGAGGCATATTTTCAGCATCTAGAAAATATATTACTGAAGTATGTAATGTTAATTGTTTACGGCTACCACCAAAATGATAGGACTGAATTTCTTGATGACTCTTGACTGCATAATTTTCGCTGTAATCAATGTGAATTATACATTCACCATCGCGTAGACTTTCTTTCAACTTTTTGAAAGCGTTATATTGAGAAACTATATTACCACAATGCATTAAATACTCTTTCAACATTGATTCAATTTTTTCAATACATTTTTTCGGTTCTTCGGTCTTCTTTACTTTTTCAGTAATTTTAATTTTCCTTTCCTTACCTTTTGTTACATCTTGTTTCGTGTCCCACTGCCAATACGTCATTTCAATAGAATTATCAAACTCCTGATAGCAAACTACTTTATTTTTGCATGCTAAACAATTGCGATGCAAGCAGTCCACGCTATACACGTCGCAACATAACATTGAAAGAAGATTTTGGGAGGTCATAACAGGTATTATCTTCCTCTGATACAATCCTTTGATGATTAAATCCATATTAGTATGTAATTTGCACAAGCAAGTATCACGTGATCGAGAATCTGGTAGCAAAACCCAAAATGGTCTTAACTTGCAGAATGTTGAATAGCTGATGGTAAAATTTGAAGATTTCAAATATTTCTTATGCAAATTTAAAAGATTGTCGCAGAGATACCGCTTTTGCTTCCGTATTTTTTTCCTGACAATAAACTCCTTCTTTCCTGAGCATAGACGGCTATTTTCGTCGGACTCATAAAATACACGGACTTCTTGTTTTAGTAGATTAGGCAGAGGTTCGAAATTACAATTTTGTTTTTTATTTGCTATAATGGATTTTTTTTTAATGATTTGATTTTGAACTCTTTTTGGAGCCATTCTCTTAAGTTGTTTTCGATAACGTTCATTTTGTCGCGTTAAGTTTATTAACTTTTTCTTAAGAACATTTATTACTTTATCTTTTTGGTAACGGATACGTCTCACGGCAGAAGTAACAGATGAGGAACAATACAGAGATTTAGTATTAGATGGTGTACTCGTTTTAAAATTATTGCACTGTGATATGCTACGCAAAGTTATAGACGATCCTGACATCATACTCTCCGAGCTTTTATTTAAAAATTGACTTGCTGGAAGGCTACGAGCCAAGTGTTCTAAGACTGCAGGTTCGGCATCTGATAAAATACTAGGACTTTGTGGTGGGGTATTTTCTTCTAGCAGTGCTGCTGTTCTTTTTTCACGCTTCTTTTTCAAATAATATGAACGATAGTTTTTCCTCCATGTCTGTCTCTGTAACCTTTGCTGTCTAGGAGTCATTTCGTTTATAGGTAATTGTTTCTTTTCCTGCTTTCTACGTAAGTAACTTTGTCTATTTTTTTCTTGCTTTTCTTTCCATAAGTCAGGATTATTTTTTATCATTTCGTATCTTTTTCTCTCTGCAAGGCGCTTCTTCAGCAGCCTTTCTTCTTTTGTTTGCTTCTTTGATTTTGCCATTTTGAAAATAGAGACCTAAAAATGTATAATTTTATCGATTAGTTGACGCTAATAATCCTTTAGTAAACAAGTAAAATATTAATGAAATATAATATTTGTGATTATAAAACGTTACACTCTTTTTAGGACATAAAGTTTGCTTCAGTTTCAACAATAATTTTGGGTTAAACCTAATTAATCTGCTGTTTTCAAATTCATCTGGTATTAAAATGCCAGATAAAATCAGATAAATTAGCACCATATAAATGAGAAATTTTAATGTAATCGAATACTATGTTTTTACTTTAAATATAATAAGAATTAAATCATAATTATTAGTGACCCTTAACTTGATAATATATCATTATTAAATTAAAAAATCATTATACTTACGCAAATAATTATAATTAAACGTAGATTAATTATCCTTGGTACATTACAAAGTCCAGATTTCAATTTTAAATCGTAATTTATCACTCAAAAGTGAAGCGATATGAGTGCTTCCTTCGACGCATCGGCGTTGACTGAGACGGGCGATCGCTTCTCAGTGTAACTTAACCGCATATTTTAGATATTATACTATATAATATGCATGAACATGTCAGTACAGATAAATTATAATTTTAGCCGCGGACAAAATGTAAAGCTTTGTAAGTTTAAGAATATGACAATATATTGGATTAAATTATTAAAACAATAAGGATTAAATATTCAGAGATCGCTTGAGTGTAAATTTTTTTGAATACTTCGACGATTATTTGTGAAAACAAACTTTTATCAAAGAAAAATGGGATTCGGACGCGCCAGATACATTAGATTTTGATGTTATCTGTAAAGTTTAATTAGGTTTAATTTAATTACTTACAATTAAAAATATAAGGCCTCGATAGAAGTTTTTTTTTACATGTTACCTATGAATTGTTTTCTTATCGGAAAATATTTAAATACGTTCTCCGGTGAAAAACGTGTCAAAACCGTGTTTCGAAGAATCACCCTTAACGAGGTCGATGACATACGACTGGCAATTAGAAAACAATTTAACTATTAATTTATCTGTGTCACTGTACAGCACGGTGGAACTAAGGCTTAAATTATGATATTTAAATTGCATGTAAAAAATAAATATTATATTTATGTACATATATGTATGTGATTGTTGAATTGATCATGTTGTAAGCATTTTATAACCATTTAAAAAAATGGTTTTAGTTTCTGGCAATGTGCTAAATATTTTAAATTTTAAATCTGACATTTGAATGTCACTTCAAGTTGTCGCTTTCAAAACTTTATCCGTTACACCGTTTGTGTGAAGATTGTTGAATATTAATATATCTTCATAGTTGCATGGCGTTTTTACTTGTCTAAAGTTTTAAAACGATTAAGAATAAAGGAAGTTCATACACTTATTTTTGAAGACTGCTTATTCCTAAAAATTATAATTGAAAGAACCGACATATATTGTACAATTAACGAATGTTTTCAAGTATACTAACTACTAGTTCATCCTTCTTTAATAATGAAAAAGGCGGAATAACTAATATATACCATAAATTTCATAATCTACTTGGTCACGAAATAGAAGCCAGTGCTAAGAATACCGATAACATGTTGTCCTCAAGAGCGAATACCGTAACTTCTGATGAAAGTTTCTTAACTCCTGTGTCATCGGTCGGTGATCTTATGGCATTGTCACCTCAAAGAACGACAGAGCTTTCAGAGCAACCTGACGTAACGAGTGATCTCCTTACAGGTGATGAGTTTGATAGTGTATGTGATATTACAATGCAAGAAGTTCCAATGTATGATGATATGTTTATTGATGCAAATAGCTTAGATTATCTAGTTAAATGTGCTGAATCTAATCGACAACACAATCTAATAGATAGAGGTAAAGAAAGTCTATTTGTTAAATTTGATCCCCTATATGCAAAACAAATTTTACAAATTCCTGATTCTACAGAACAAAACCTACAAATGCATCCTTCAGAACAAGACACAGGTTATGAAACAAGTAGTACAACTTCAATCGCAACAGATAATATAATTGAAACTCCTAAGCATTCAATATCGGCTGGAGCAGTACTTCCTAAATGCGGAAAAGAAAAGCCAACACAAGTTGTTCCGCCTGTAGTAAGTGCTGATCTCCCCAAGGGTAGTACAACACAAACTAAACCACCACCACCACTTATACGCAGTGTTTCTGCTATTTTAACATCTAGTCATGTAGCAACTGAAAGGTTGATCAGTATATCTGGTAGTACTCCTCCTACAGCCGCTCCACGTAGCCCACGTCATAAACATTATGGGGCACCAGAAGTGGATCGCTTACAATCCTTAAGAGTGATTTTACAGAATCAGGACCATGAAGTCTTGCAACTGCGACAAGAAAACAGAGAATTGAAATCTTCATTGCAAGATATTCAGCATAGCTTTTCTAGGACTAAAAATGACATGGAAAATAAAATTAAAAAGTTAATTGAGGAAAGAGACATATTACTAGATAGAGAATGTAAATTAGTTCAACAAGTTAATGACAAAACTTTGAGTAACAAACAGATGTCTATTGTTATGGAAGAATATGAAAAAACAATTTCCTCAATAATTGGTGAGCAACAAAAAGAAAAAATACTATCACAAGAGACTTTGGAGAAACTTACTCAGGAGAGAGACCAAGCATTGAATCACCTTTCAAGTATGGAAAGTTCTTTTAATGATCTATTGGCCAAATATGAGAAATGCAAGAGTTTGATTTTAGAATCTAAGAACAGAGAAACAGTACTTAATCTCAAAATAAATGAGTATGAAGTAGGTATGCGCAAATATGAGGAGTTGTATAACAATCTAAAACAGATCACTGCAGAAAATCTAGATAAAGCTAACGAAACACTAGAAAATATAAAGAAAACGCATAACGTAGAAATCACCAAAATGAATGCCACAATTAAGAAACATGAAATTATGATTTCTTCATTACAAGAATCATTGGCACAGAAAACACGGGATAACGAAGAATTAACCAGAATCTGTGATCAACTTATTAATGAAGTTCGCTAATTTTTTTTAAAAGTATATACTTATTGTTTAAATTAATGTGACATTAACTTTTATAATATCTTGTAGTTCTTTATTTCACTTTATGATTATTGTTTTGTGTACTAAAAATTTCAATTAATTATCAAGAAGAATTTAATTACTTTGTTACGTTACATTAAGACTATAATTATAATTTTATTTCTTTAGTTATGGCTTTTTTGTCATCCTTTTAAATTCATTAAGTGCTTTTTGTGGTGGTGCTTTCTTTGATTAAATTATTAAAGTATGTAGGTGTTTCTGATTTATATAAATTGTATCTATTGAGTCTCATTTTTTTATAATTGATTATCTTTTAAAACAAAATTTAATATTTTATTTTAGTAATAGCTTGGGACATTTGTATTTGGAAGTATTTGTGACATATAAAGTTATTTAAATAATTATATCTTTTATTTCGTTTACTGTAACAGTTTCTACATCAAAATTATTTATAATGTAAAAATAAATATTAGTACAATTTTATACTATTGAAGTATTCAGCCTACAAACAAATGCATTAGGCTATCAATATTACAAATTTAATAGTAATTGGCTAGTGTAATTTTATTTTGAAAATTTATATTTATTTGTACATTGTACGATAGGTAAAATCCATAAACACTGTCAAAATTAAATTCTATTTAGTTATATAAATTATGAGGTTCGAAACTTTCTAATGTTAGTTGAAACTATATTTTAAATTTCAGCCAAATATCATTGTAAAAATATAAATTTTTATTAAAACAAAACTTTGTACAGACACCAGAAATTATTCAAACTACGATACCATTCAAAAAATGGGTGCGTGTAACCTTTACATGCAGTTGAATTTTGAAATAAAACTTCTTTGGCAAATTTTGCAATTAAAACAAATCTATAATTAAATAAGGCATATTAGGCACATTACAATCATATATTTAAAGAATATCATATATGGAAAGAATATATTATATGTTTGTCAGACAATAACAACGGTTACCATGGCAACAATTAGTAATAACAGCTTTAATTTAATTTATGCACATTCATCCCACAGTTATAAATATCCATTTTTATAATTAATAAGTTTAAGTCTTTTTACCAAGTTTAAAAGTTATTTTGCACTTTATTTAACATATATTACATAACATATTATTCAGTATTATTTTTCACTTCCTGTGTAATTAAAGGTAAAGCCGAAAGCGTTTATTACTCTATGTATGTATGTTTGTTCATATGACATTCTATAGAGGCCAAACGCGTAGGCCGCTTTTGATGATTAATACGTCGTTAGATTCGTCTTATGCCTTATGCGTGTCTATACGCTATATAAATATAATATAGTTAAAAATTAAAATGGCAGATTTCAGGCGTCAATTTGTGTCTTTAAAAAATTTTTCCAAACCAATCGAGTGGGGTATCAAAATAAAGGTTTTTAAGAGGTGATCACAAAAATATGCACAACTTATATGATTAAATTTTAAAAGTAATTTAGGGAAAAAATGGCTAAATATAACTTCAAATGTCTAATTGGCAAAAACTAAAAAGCTGTAAATAAAGCTATACTATACACACATATATATATATATATATATATATATATATATATATATATATATACGGTCGAATTGAGAACCTCCTCCTTTTTGGAAGTCGGTTGAAAAGATAAAAACAAGTTGACGAAGGAGTATTATGCACTCGGAGACGTACGCGTTTCAACGCGTTTCCTTGCCGCAAGATATATGCACATATGTTTGTCTGGGACTGTAAAATATATTTCTTATGTATTCTATCTCATTCTCTCGCCGGTTTAATCCTATATATTTCGGTGTTTGTCTCTTTCTAGTGTCGAATTTCCGTTTCATCGAGTTTCAAATTACAACGATTCTAAAGATGTTTCACTTCATAAATCCCAACTGTTAACTAATTAGAATAAAAATCCCATCATACAATACTATTTTTTGTTATAGGTGAGACAGATCTGATTTGGTGTTTCAATGAGCCCACAGTTCTAGATAAATTTATCACAACATGTGATAGTGACCACAATGAAGGATACAGTTCCTGTGGTTTCGATATGAGTCCCGCTGGACGAGCACTGTTCCACGGGTACCTTGATACCAGAATACCAAAAGATGGAAGAATAAAAAAAGCAGGCTATTGTGCTGTGCGATCGAAACGTGTAAGAGTAAGTATTAAAGTATTTAAGACATCTGGGTTTCGGACAATCACGGTGTAGAACGTTGACACGTTATATACTTATTATATTTACTAATTTATCTATACAGATAAATACAGTACATACACCAAAACAACATTTTTTACAATTTTTGTCTGTCTGACTGTTTGTTCCGGCTAATCTCTGAAATGGCTGGACCGATTTTGACGGGACTTTCACTGGCAGATAGCTGATGTAATAAGGAGTAACTTAGGCTTCTTTTATTTTAGAAAAAAAATAAGGTCCCACGAAAAAAATTAACATCAATGAAAAATTGAATAATATCCGATTCAAATAGGGAAGTTGTATATATACCTACATTATATTTTTTCTATATTTCTTCTATTTAAACTATAAACTATATAATATATACCTAGAGGCGAACCCGAGCGAAGCGAGGGTGAGTCGCTAGTATTTATTAAAATAGAAATTAATAATCTATGACCTCTATGACACATATATATGTGATATGGATATAGTTTTACTCATTTTTAGGGTTCCGTACTTTAAAAGGAAATAGCGCAACCATTATAGGATCACTCCTGGGACTATTTATCTGTCACACCAATTTCCTCCAAACCTACTGGAGTAAAGATGTTAATGTCCAATTATGAATTTTATAAGGAATCATACTAGAAAGTTAGAATAAAATTTAACAACAAATATTTTTATATTTTATAGTGCACAGTTAAAAAGATTTTAATATATTATCTTTACCATGATTTTTTAGCCCTTTAGAGATTTATATTCAAACCTATAATATTCTTCGTAAGTATAGGAATGGGTTGACCTTCCAACAAACTGTTGTTGAACGTGGTCAGGGCGTTAATTAGGATAAGTAACTGCATATTATATATGTAGCTGCATTAAACATATACAAAAGGAACACGTTACCTATATAGATTATGTAAGAACACATGAAACCCGAGAATTGAGTAGAAATGGCAAAATTTCATTAAGTAATTCATTGGGGTCTGTGCCTCCAATAAAGTTTTGTCATTCTTGTTAGTAAATAAGTATTAAGTAGGTACTTTCTTAAACAAATAACTTTATTATTGTACTAGCGACTCACCCTCGCTGCGCTCGGGTTCGTCCCTAATTACGTTTTAACCTTTCATATAGATTACTCAGGGATGAGATATTTTCTAGTAGTAAAAAGAATCCTATATTATGTTGACCCGGACAACCAGCTATCGTCATACCAAATTTCATCAAAATCCCCCCAGTGGTTTTTCCATGATGCGGTCACAGACAGACAGACAAAAATTCTATAAACTATAGATTCGGCCTCCCTATCAATAATAATGTCTATTTCAATAAGATTGTCCACAAAATATTTAATGTGCAGATTCGGTTCAGTTACAAATTTATTATGTGAATAGATAATTAGACAAATAATGTATGTCAGTTGTTTTTTATAAATTTTTACAGAAATCTTTTAAACGTGAGTCTACACTTAATTGGAATCTATACAATACACTTGTCTTGAAAGTCAGAGGAGATGGAAGATCTTATTTACTGAATATTTCTTGTGAAGGTTATTATGATATCACATGGAACGACATTTACCATTATGTGCTTTATACCAGAGGAGGTCCCTACTGGCAAATTGCAAAGGTATTTAAAAAAAACCGTAAAATTGTTTTTGTTACATAAACATTGGATATTGCCAGGGCCGGAATTAAAAGTGTGCCCGGGTAATTAAAGAGTAGAGACTAGCGGCCGTTTGTAATATTGGAAAGAAATTAAAGAAGTTTTTTTTGAACTTACTTTTACATAAAATCTCGAAATCCCTGGTGCTACAACCATGTTATTGTTATCTCCCTCCCTCTCTTCTCCACTTCGCTTGAGGGTGCAGGTTTTATCTTCGGATGAATCGCATATTCAAATCTTTGTCTTGTTTATTAGTTTAAACTTACTCATAAAAAGTATAGTTGCAAGAATTTAAATGTATAGGATTACTAGCGTTTTCCCGCGGCTTTTAATTATGTATCAGGTACTATTATCTTCATAAATTGTAAGCTTACGTGTTACCCTCAATTATGAACTGTATTACTGTAAGGTTTCATCAAAATTCATTCAGTAGTTTTTACGTGAAAGATATCCATACATGATACATCCTTACAAACTTTCCCTTTTATATTATTAGCAGGATTAGTATTATAGAAGTAATTAATATGCTTTGTTTTCCTTCTAGATACCATTTTCTAAATTTATTCTGGGATCAAAAGGTAGAATACAGGACAAACAAACAAGAATACGATTAGACAGGATCACGCATTTTGGCATATCTTGTGGCGACAAAATTAATGGCGTATTTAATCTTGAAATTGAATACATCGGTATGACTAAAACAGACCTATTATTGGAATAAAATATAGTGAATCTCTACTTTTCTAATGATTTTTTTTTTATTTTTTAGGTTTAGAGTTCGATCCAACACATAATGAAGAATTTGCCTATGAAATGTATAAAACAGACAGATATATAGTTGGAGTGTAAATATTGTAAATAAATATTTTAAATTAGATATATTTTTTTACTGACACCTAAGTCTTTTGCAAATAAATCTTCATTGCACATAAAATGGGGAAGATTTCTCGAAAGGAGGGCGCCACAGATACAGCCTATTTACATTCAGTCTAAGGTTAAGCAATCTATTGTGATATTTCTTTTATACCTGGTTTTTTGCTTCTATTGTGTTCACGTCTTAACTGTGTAATGTATTGTACCTGGAAGTTAGACCAGTTGAAGGACAAATTAAGAAGGAGAGGTGCATCTTTTGGTGGTCCTAACTGACGGATGGATCAACACACACCGCTAGTCGTAGAAACATGAAATTTGGAGAAAGTATTCCTTATATGATGTAGACATTTGATAAGAAATTTTTTTTGAAATTCATTCCTTAAAGGGGTGAAAGGGAGTAATAAAGTTTATATGGGCAAAGAGTTATTTATGATCAGAATTATTTGACACTTGGTTTTAAAATGCTCTTCAATACAATTAAATAAATACGTGTTTTAGCATTTTTTGAAATTCATGGGATTGTCATAAGGGAGTAAAATGGGAGATGAAAGTTTGTATGAAACTCTGTAATTAATATGTAAAAAAGTACAAAAAATAAAAATAAACGTGTGTGAGTGTGTACTTATGTACGCACGTAAGAAGTTATATTTCTTTGGCGTAACAGAATAAAAATAGCTAAAGATTTCATCCCGTATGGCACAACTCTCTATTTGTAAAAGGAATGCAGCTAACTTCATCATGTCGCTTTCTCGCTGTCGGTGTGCGTACGCATCGTAAAAAGTTTACATATTTTTTCCAAAATTGTCAAAGAAGTATAAGTTCAAAAATATTCACCTGTAAATAGACGATTTAAGAGTTTTAAACTTACTTTTTGTAAAATCACATAGCCTTAAATATAAAAATTGCCATTTTACCAATTTTGGTTGTTTATTGCTTAGGCCCGCAATTTATTCAGTTTTTGTCTTGTGTGAACAAATTATATCCATTTTTTTTTTGCATACTTGCAGTGCAGAATTTGTTATTTTAATTAAATTTTAAATAAAATGAAAAAAAAAACATCCACGCTATAGAGCTTTACACACAGATCTATATCTGTGGCTTTACAAGATATTGAGGATCATAGTGATCGCGACATCTGACAGGAGATAAAGACAAAATTCTTTCCTATTTACCTCTATCAAACTTTCGTAGAAAGAAAAGTTGGGCGTCTCGTCAAAACGAAGCTACTCATGAAATTTTAGCTTGTTAATTGTTATTAATCATTTAAAAATCCCTTAGGGGACTGTAGACTATAAGTTTTATCTTTTCCATAATTCTTGATATGTACACAAGTATGTTCTCCTCTGACTTGACATCGTCTATGCTTGACATTTCAATTACTTTACTTATCTGTTTTTTTAAGGTCTGTAAAATATTCTGAATTCTGATGTCATCCATCCGTCGACCATTTAGAGAAAAATTTTAAGTTTATTACCATATAAAGTGAAACAGAGTGAAACAGTGCCAAGGGTATCAAAATATTCACAAGTGTTTTGGAACAATTATAAAGCAATAGGTGAATCGATAAACATATAAAAATTGCGCATTTAAAATGAAAATTCCTATTTCCATGCGTGGGATGTTTACAATTATTTTGTAATTTTATAACTTTTCTAAACACCAGGTGAGCTTAAAGTTGAGCTTTATTTGATCCATCAATTACTTTATCATATTTGCGTAGAATAATTTCATTAACGTCTGTAGTGTAGCAATGTCATTGTCCTTGGAAATGCATTCCTTTATATGGTTTTAGGAGAGGATGTCAGAAGAAAAGGTTGGAAGATTGTAGCCATTTTAAATAGTGCAATTACAAATTTCGTGCAGAATTTGCAAAGTACCATGTCAGGTACAGAGCAAAATATAGTTAACTCTTTGCAACAATTGTCTGTGCAACCAACTAATAGTGGCCATACAGAGAAACCCACTCAAGTTGTCACACCCGCTGTTAATAGAAGTCAAGCAGCTTCGGCCAAAGTTACACCAGTGAAGACAAATCCTGTTTCTCCTGCTATTGCAACTATTGATAGACTTTTAAGTTTGGGTGTTAATATTCCTCCTCCACCACCTGTTATTACCAGGTCATCTGATATGGATCCTCATACTTTGGAACAATTGAGAGCTGTTAAAGAGATGTTGACAGCACAAGAAGAAGAAGCACAAAGTTTACGAGATCTCAACAGAGAGTTGAGAGAACGTCTGGAAGACTGTGAAACAAAAATAAAAAAACTTTCAGACCAAAATGACGAATATGCTGAAAAAGAAAAGACTCTATCTCAAAGAGTTGCTGAGAAAGTGAGAAACAACAAGCAAATGAGTGTTGTTATGGAAGAATATGAACGTACAATATCCTCCTTGATAGGAGAAAGAGAAACTGAGGCCAAAAGGTGGGCTGAGGAGAGAGTTACACTTTTGAGGGAAAGAGATGAGGCTGCAGCCCATCTAGCCTCTATGGAACATGCTTTCAATGATGTTCACACAAAATATGAAAGATGCAAAGTAATTATTCAAGGGTATAAAAGCAATGAAGAGACCTTAAAGAGAACAGTTGAAGAAAATAATGATGCCATTCAAAAATTAGAGGCCAGGTATGAAACGTTACGACAACATGCTATGCAACAATTGAACAAAGCCAATGCAGAGTTAGATTCTGTGAAAAAATCTCATCAGGCTGAAATTTTGAAATTGAATGCTATGCTTAAAAAGAGCGAGGTGCATGCCTCCTCTCTGCAAGAATCTTTAACGCAAAAAATTAAAGATAATGAAGAGCTTACAGCCATCTGTGATGAGCTTATAAACAAAGTTGGTTAATTATTGGAACACTGCATGCATTGACTATACACTCATAATCATTTTCATTTAATTAATCAACATTTAGAAACTTAAAAGCAGCATTAGAGCATAATCCCTCATAAATAAATACTCTAATGTATCATTACTACAAATACTTAAAGCAAGCAAGTGCTGTTACCATTTAATAAAAATTACATTGTATTTAATGTATGTTTCTTAATAGTATGTGCAATTCAAATGTCATTTTTTTTATTTTTGTACAATTATAAAAAATATTAATTAGAATTTAAGTTTTTACCTAATGACATTATTAATTTTATAATATTCTTTGTGAATTGTGTCATATCTTATTAATGCAATAACAAGCAATTCACTTGGTGCTTTGCAAAAATTTAATAAGCCCTTTTTATTATGCTTGCTAAACATATTCTTAATTTTCACCAAACAATAAATATTTACAAACTATTAATGAATGCTTTAGTAGTTGATTAGCAAACTCTCTAAAATATCCAAAGATTTGTTTAAGAATGTGTCATGAATGCTCATAAATGGTGCAAATTTTAAATAATGGAGATATTTGTGATTTGTCATCAGAATCGGATATGATTTATTGTATACTGTTTTTATACAGAATTTGGTTTTGTTGTGAATATTAAATGCATAATTGATACTTATAAAATGTTTGCTGCCATAAGTGATTGATTTATAACAAAATATTAATATATAAACTTATAATAATAATAAGATTAGTTTGTTATTATTGTGCTTTCTAATATTTAACTATTTTTTATGTTATGGTCATTATAAGTTCTAAAGTATTACATACCTGTTGGAAATACCTTATCCAGGCTCTAAATTTTGCTTGTTAAATATTGATCTAGTCTTAAACTTATTTTCAGAACAGTTGTATTGTATGCTTTCTAAAGAGATTATGAAGTCTTAAGTGTTTAATATTTAGTGAAGTGAAGTTAGTTTTAAATGCTTTTTTTTCAGTCATGATAAGCGTTGCATGATTCACATTGGCCTAAATTAATCAGATATATTCTAAAATTCTGTTCCTATTCCAATTATCTCCACCAATGTAAGGTAGTTTAACCAAATATTCAATATTTTGATTAATATATGATACAATATTTATTTATTAAAAAATCTATTTGGTTGTATAGTGAGTGTGCCTTCAAAAAATGAACTCACCATCCATTCAGTCCAATGTAACAAACAAAATTATTACTGATTTTTCTTGAAATTTGTAATGTTAAGACTATTAGATATAGTAACTGTAGTGTCCAAGATTCCTTAGTAATATTGACAATGCAAAAATATTACAGCTTGTAATATTATGGCATTCTGTATTGAAAAGTACACTAAACTGAAAGGTTTAAAAGAAGTATTCTGTCTAGGCTTATATATTTGTATATGATTTTTTCTTATTATATATAAATTGTGAAAATAATATATTAATTAACAATTGGCTAACAAACAATAACAAATAATTCCTCTTTAACAATTTTCAACATTCCACATATTATTTTTGTAAATGTTTAATGGGAAACGAAATTGTTTTTGCCTCATACCATTTTAAAGATTGCGTTCATGAATTCAGCAATATTTAAGGAACAACAGTATATTTTTTTCATGTGAACATTCAAAATTTTTGTTATATTTGTTTTGTTTAGTTAGTCTAAGTATAATTTTGTACTTTGTCATTTTTATAATATATTTTATGCATTCTGTGCAGTTTATTCATGTGAATAGAATGAGGAAATAAAACAACCCTATTTTATACATATTGGGCATTTATTTAAACCATAAATTAACTCTTAATATATAAATTTTCATCCTTTATCACTGTAACTAGTTTGATTATAATTTGTTTCAAAAAGAGTTCACTCTAAATATTATGTACAAACAAGCACTGGAAGATTATACACAAATATATTGTTATTCATTCAACTCATAATTTCTTCTTTAAAACTTTATAAGTATCCTTACTAATTAAATAACTTAGAGCTGAAACAATGGTTGATGCAGCTGTTAACCCACAAAGGGCATGTAATGCGGGATGGTCAACATAGCCAAAGACTGGTGAAGCCAAAGTCGTCCCGACCTGCAAGATTAAATTTTATTAAGAAATTTTGTGCAATATGCCAACATTTGAGGGCTTTTTTAAAAGGTAAATTCAAGTATTTAAAAAAATGCAATTAAATTGTATACTCTGCTTTACGACTGTGTAACTTGTAAGTAAATCAAGATTATTAGGGGCAAGGCCATTACCAATAACAGTTGAATTGCTGTGTTCATTTTGCTTATAAATGTGGGCGCAAGCTGAGCTGTTGCATGGGTTACATCAAAATACCTGCTGAGTGTCTTCTGCAAAAGAAATAATTTATATTTATACTTTAAAAGGCATTATTTTTCAATCAATACTATATTTTTTATTTAAAAAATATATCAGTTACAGAGTTATAATAACTTCAAGACAAGTGAATATTATATATAGTTCTTAGTATTATTCAAAAGAATGTCAAATTTTATGTAAAACTGGAGGCTCACCCTTGCTTCGCTCGTGTTCGGTACATTTTACATATAAATATTTAAAATAGTTATTTGCCAGCATTAGCCAAATAATTTTTTTTTTTCGAATTTTTGTAATGTTTTAATACTTACTATCCTATTCCGGACTAAGAGAAATCCAAAAAATCTAATATCATAAAAATTGGTCCAACTGTACTTGAGTGATGGTAAATGGTGCAACTAACACCACTTTGTTTTATATATATAGATAGATACTTACTGGTGGGGGGAGGCTAATATATCTAATAACAAAACCAGCTGCAACAAGTGCTGCATCACGGGCAACTATAAGTAATGTCAGGGGTAAAGGTATTAAATCCTGCCATGTCAGGCTGATAAAAAGAGTTGCAATTAGTACTTTGTCAGCCATGGGATCTAAGAAAGATCCCATCTTAGATGCTTGACCTTCCCAGTTTCTTGCTATCCAACCATCCAGCTGTATAAATAAGATACAAATATTATAAAGCAATAAAATATAAGTAAACAAATGTTCAATTTGGTGTTTTTACAGACTTTCATACATTAACTTTACTCAAAAATAGCAAAATAAGTAAAATTCAGTTTATATTATGTAATTCTATACATACACAAGAAATTTACAGTGTAACATGTTAAATAGTATTTATAATATTTATAATCAATTTAGTTTATGCATTATATGCATAAACTAAATAAATACTAGTCATTGATACAGTTTCTTAATGCGGTAAGTTAAATTTACTTTAAAATAATATATTTCAGTTTATATAAGGTCTTACCATATCAGTTATTCCAGCAAATACTAATAATCCTAATGCCAAATTATAATTGTCTTGCAATATAACATAGCCCAAATATGGTGACATAACTATCCTAGTTACACACAATATGTTAGGTACTGTAAAAACATTTTCTTTCTGAAATAGATAAATTAGATTAGATATAAATAAATATTATATTTGACTTATTACAACACTAAATATATATACCTCAACAACTTCTTCTATCTTTTCTCTCACTTTAGCTCTCGTTTCTAATATATCTTTTACCAAATGATCTTTTTTAACTTTAAACTTTTGACCTGTTATTTCTTTTTGCTGTTTTAAATCTCGAACAAGCTCTTCACCTTTTCGACGAATTCTATACTCCGTTTCTTTAATCTGCTCTTTTTTTTGTTCAAACACATTCTTTATAGCATCCGTTTTCTTTTCTAGTAAATGTTTTTTATTATCCGAAGAATATACACATACTAAGGATGAAAGCTTAATAGGAGTTTTATAAATACGATGAACTGCAAGTTTATTTTGAGTAGTACTTAGTACGTTATATTGACGAGAGTAGTTACAACTTATAGAATAAATTTGTTTTAGATATGTACATGTTTTAAACCTCATTTTTGGAAATGTATATCAAAATTGTATATATTTTCATAAATACTGTTTTCTAAATTTATACAAAAATGTGATAATTTAACAATATAATATTTACAAAGTTATTTCGATTCGGCATTCGACTTAGGGATTAGCTCACAGCTGTTATTGACACTGACGTCTGACATTCACAATTCGTTCAGAAACAAATTTCACCTAGTCACTTGCCTTCTAGTTGACCAATTCTATAAGATTTATATTTTATTTCTGTATTACATAGACTGGCAGAATAGTTAACCACCCCCGTTTTCCAATTACAGAGCATAATACTGTACTTTGGCGCACAATTTTTATACTTTTTTACAAATTACAGAACTTCATACAAATTTTCATCCCCCATTTGACCCCCTTATGGGATTGAATTTCGAAAAATGCTAACACACATATTTATTTAATTGTATCGAAAAACATTAATAGCAAGTTTCAAGTAATTCTGATCATAAATAATTCTTTGCCCATATAAATTTTATTACCCCTTTTATAATGATTAAATAATGATTTGGAAAAAAAAATCAAATAAATATATTTCATATTTTTTATTTTAAAGCTAAACACAACTTTCTATGTATTTCACATTAAGAATGACAGAGTTTTATACAATCTTTAATTTCCTATTTTACCCATTTAGGGGATGAATTTGGAAAAATCCTCTCTTATCGGATGCCTATAACATCATATAAGGAATACGACCTCCAAATTTTATGTTTCTACGATCAGCGGTTTAGGCTGTTTGTTGATCCATAGTCAGTCAAGACTAAGTCTAACTTTTCGTAAAATGCGAACACAATAGAAACAAAAAACCAGGTATGAAAGAGATATCACAGTAAATTGCTTAACCTCAGAATGAATGTAATCAGGCCAAACGTGTGGCGCCCTCCTTTTTAGAAATCATCCCCATTGGAAAACAACAATATAAACATTCTACAGCTGTATCTTCCGTTCGGTCAAAAAAAGATAACTCTAGACTTTCGGAAGAGCATTTCATGAACAATTTATTAGCATAATATAGCATAATACAAAAAAAAAAAATTATACGCTATCTTCTTTCTGGTTAACTCTATAAATTTGTGAAACGTTTAATGCCAATGTCAAAATTAAAATGACAGTGTTATTTCTTATTGTTTGGACTAGAGTTGGGCATAATAGTTCGCGACTGGGAGCGGTCAATATAGTTCGCAGCTCCTTAACGAACTAGGTCGGTCTTTTAGTTCGTTAGTTCGTTTCTCGACTTTGCTACTTTAACCCTTGTAGTACTTCATTACAGACCTGCTACCTACACTGAATGCCCTAAGTCCCTATTATACTCGTAATTTGCAAACATATACATATACTGCCACGCTTTTATTGTGATTCAAGCTGACGAGCAAAAAAAAAAAACAATTCCACTACATTTCATCAACAACAGCTACTTATTATAAATACCTTATCTTTTATGTTAGTACTATGTTAGTACTTACTATTCCTTACAACGAAACACATATTTATTTTTCCGGTTATTACAAATTGAACAACTTTATCCACATTAACAATAAAGTACATATAAAAAATACCTACTGGATTCTAAAAAAACATCCGTAACACACATTACTAATATATAACATCCATAGATCCTTAGAATCGAAAATGAACTAACGAACTAAAAAGCGAGGGATCTGAGAACTAGTTCGCATAGTTCATCTGTGGGAACGTTCTTTCGAACTAGTTCGTTCGCGAACTACACAAGCCTAGTTTGGACTCGACTGTATTAATTAAAGTTCAAAATAAACAAATTTGTCTTTCCTCAGTTACTATTACCTTTTAGTAAAGCCGTCATCCTCTTACTATCATGAATAAATTTCAAGGATCTTTTGTATTTACTACATAAAGTGAATATTTTAAGGTAAGATATCAAATAAGCAAATTCATGCAACTACAATTATTAGTTGGCGTTTCATAAAAGTATTAGCTTCATAAAAGTAGTTAATATATTACTTGTTTATTAAACATTCTTGTTTTTCTAAATTATCTATAAACAATAAGTATAGTAATTAATCAAATATTTTGTGTGCTAATAAAATTTAAAATGGTGTACTAAATTAGTAGAACTGGATAATATCAATATTTTAAGTTGCAGTTAATTACATAAAAGCTTATACTTATAACTTGAGTTTTATTTACAGAAAAAAATACCAAAATGAAGGAAGACGAGTTAAAATACTGTCTCCGTTTATTAGATAATTTAACAGTCGAATTATTTGAGGTGAGCAGAAAAATATCAATTCAAAATGTTAATTTATGAGTGAATATCTAATTTTTATTTCTATTTTTTTTTAGGAAGTGTTACATATTCTCTATAGTGTTGAAGAATCTAAACCAGTAAAAGAGTTATCTGATGAAGTTATAGAATTTTTAAAACTTAATTTATTAAGTAATCCAGTTACAACATCTGTAATACTTAATTTTTTACAAATCTATGTAAATGAAAGAGATTTGTATAAGATTCAGACACTTTATCTGGATGCACTTAGAAATCATATATCAAACAATTGTCTAGATAAAGTTATAACAACATTGTCATTAGCGAAGTGGGATGACAATTTGCAATCTCGATTTATCAATAATGTATTTAAACATTTCTCTGATGATATATTTAGACAGCACAGGAAGCAAATACTTATAAGTCTGGTACCCCATGATAAACCAGAATTAATAAATATCGCTTGTGATTTAATGCATAGAAATGAATCACAAAAGAACTTCAAATTGACAGCTGAGTATATGATAGAGCTATGCTACCAAAACAAAACTCATTGGCTTCTAAAAGCTGCCCAAATATACAAACAGCAGCTGCATGATATGAAAAATGTCACATTTGAAATAAATAACTTCTCAAAACAAATACTCATTATGGTGCTTATTGATCTCACAAATTGTCCTGAGACGTATGACTTAGCATCACTTGTAAATCAGTTGTCTAATATATTTTCAATACTTGATACATATACCACAACAGATAAAAATCTACAATTTTACATGACTGAAGTTAAAAGAGAGTTGACAGTTATAAAATTTTGTCTTGAAAATAACTGTAAGATCTTGACTACCTCCATATTCTACCAGGTTTTAAATCAGAGTGCTTTAACAGTTCTATCACAAGTCTGTAGATTATCAAAGGTGGATAGATATAAAGTATCTAGATTACTGAATATGAATAATGAATTTATTTCAGATTTATTATCATTGAGTAATAAAAAACATGAAAAATTTGACAAAAACAACAGTAGTTGGGATATTTCAACTTATAATAGTTATTGTGCTATTTCCAAGATTATAGATACAATATTAAACTCATCTGAAGCTGTTGATAGCACTCAAGAAATTGGTACATCTATGGACGACATTAAACGCTTAGTGTTATCAATTCAACCTTTGCAATATTGCATTGAAATTATTGAAACTATATTTGCATGTTTGTTTTTGAGATATGAATATTTCTCATACTATGAACAGAATCAAGATTATCCTTGTGGCACTCATTCAGAAACGTCTTATTTTTATTCTAAAAAGCAGACACGAAGTCCTAAAAATGTTAATAGTTCTACTACTGGTTTTATATGCAACGCTTTTACGACTCAAATCATTTTGAATACTCTAAAGTTATGTTTGGAGTCATTGTGGGAAAGGGCCGAGATAAGTAACCTCGAAAGGGAAGACCCGAATACTTCGGTGCGCTTAAAAACACTTACAAACATAGTGAATCATTCAATATGGAAGATGCAATTAGTTTCAACACTCTCACCGGACACAAACCCACTCCAGCTTAAACTGTGTCTTGATTACGTGGAAGTTGACGAAAGTAGTGAAGATGAAGACCGTGAATTTGACCAGAAAGCCTTAAGAAAAAAGCCTAAAGTTCGTAGACGTCACACAAATCCAAAACCAGAAATTGATCAAGCCATGCTTACTTCAACTATCTCAGCAACTGAGGATGGTAATTTGTTTATATTTGTACGATTGTACGCGTAGTCGAACATCTGATTCTCTGTCCGATTTGACTCTGTAAAAGGTCCAGGTTTCGATTCTTTTACTGTACAAATCTTTATTGACTATATCTTTGCCCTAATTTTGTTATGTATACAAGATTGACATGGTTGATAGAGGGTATATTAATAATAACAACAATTTATTTGTTCTTTTACAATTTAACAGAGACAAAAAAATGAAAATGATACTTGAATATTTTATCATTTCCAGCGTGTTCATTAAAGAAGAATCCTATAGACTTCATTTCAATAATGCTGGCCAAACCGAATTGCTTAGTTGCATTGGCATTATACCAAAACGATTTTTCTAAAGCAAATCAAATCTTAGAGGTATGTTTTATATCTATTTTTATATAAGGTATTTATACATATGCGATAATTAAAGTACTTAACCTATTTAAAAACTCCAATAGGATCCCATCAAAAGCGACAAAAGCCACATAGAAACCAATAAATATTTATTGGTTTCTATGTGGCTTTTGTTGCTTTTGATGGGATCCTATTGGAGTTTTTCAACAGGGTAACTACTGATAGGTCAACAAAATGTTTTACATAAACATGTTCTTTTAATTAAATAGGAACATTCACAATCTAAGTTTGCTAAAATGCCTATAGTAATGTTGTGTTATTTGAAAAACTATAGCTATATAGTCCTTATTAAGTGCTCGAACTTTTGATAACATCGTCTCTCATTATCACTGGGCTCGTAATGTATTACTGTGTCTCTATGAAGTAATACTCCCGGAGGATTCAATGCTACGAACTTCTTAGCTTCCTCTATAGTTTTGTCTGGTTTGAAAATTTTGCAAAATAAAAAGCAACAGCACCAACCTTTAAAACAAAATGCATATTATCACGTATTGACTGCGATCTGACTCTTATTGATATATTTAATTAAAACTACTATGTTTTCTATGAAGACTTTTAGCTATAGGTACAACAAAGAAAATTACATCAAAAATCTATTTAATAAATTGAAAACATAAACGATGGCTTCTGTTATAATATTATAATATAATTATAGATTTTAAAGGGTTTCGGAAATAGGTTTATAGCTTTGCATTACGCATACTTGTTCTCCTTGAAGCTTTGCTCGCATATTAAATCCTTCTAATCTACAATAATTATTATTAAAATACTTATTTGAACCCCTTATTTTACTGATGTTATGCTGAGTAAGTATAGATTAAAGTATCTTTAAAAAACAGAGTAACTAAACTGTTACTTAGTACTTAGATTTACGCGAATATTTGACATTTAAATAAAACTATCTTTTCGGATTTTTTCGCGATTTTATTTTGATTTTTGGCTCCCGACGTTTCGACATCTAACACCTTAGTTTCTCCCGTCACCATGATTGCTGTAAAGCAATCGAAGCGTCGGGAACCAAAAATCAAAATAAATCCGCGAAAAAATCCGAAAAGATAGTTTTATTTAAACTGTTACAGTGTTAAGTACCTACTCTTTTCGCTAGTTTTGAAAACAGTCACTGTTTTTTAAACACCGCGAGTAAGTAATGGAGTGCTTAGAATGTTGAACTTAAATCATAAATGTAAATAAATCTTAATAATATTTATTAATAGATCTTAGTATTTATTAGGACATTGTAGACCTCCTAGCCTAAAACAAAACCCTTAAAACATGACTTTCTCGTTTCTGTATATTTTATTAGGTGCATTTACAATAGACAAAACTCTTAGAAATCTTACCTCTGGTACACCATAAAGGAACTGCAAGTATTATGTAGACGATGCATAACATTCGTATAAGATTTTTATTTTTAAGTGTACCGATTATTGACTTGAAGGTTTCATTGAACTTTTCATTAGAATAATTTCTGGTTATTGGAATATCATAAACGGATTGGAATAAATGATTTGTCGTGTTCCCTAGAAATTAAAGATATTTATATCATTTGTCATATCGATACCTTAATTCGCAAGGTGGCTAACTCCGTAACAGTAAATTTTACAGGGGACACTTAAAACTTATTTATTTCAAAATTATTCCGAATTTGTAAAATCTGAAGATCCCGTTGGTAGATAATAGGTGAAATACGCAGTTTTTTTTAGTAAATATACAGTTTTACACTTTGATATTTTTACTATATAACCTGATTTAGGAGTTATCCGTTTTTTTTTTCTATAAACTAAAAAGGATCTGTGAGATGTTTGGTTTGATAAATGAATGAAATAAAACAAAATTTTAATGTCTAATTACAGAAGTTTAATCAATAGGTAAGTATTGTTACTCTAAGATCAGTGCTCATGTGGCAGGTTATAGTAATACGCTTTATAACCTAGTAGCATAAATTTTTTTAGTTGTTGGAGATTTAAAAATTACTTTTTGTTATTTTTTGTCGGCTGTTGCTCGTACAGGTCAGGCAGGGCTGATTAGTGTTTTGCAGTTATGCTGTTGTTTCTCCTTTGGAGAAGCAATTGGTATTACTCTGAAAATTTTTATTTACATTATACTTCCATAGTGGGAACATATTTGAATGTATTCAAAATAAGGTTTTGCAGACTTATCATTTGATCATCTTTCTTTAAATGGTACACCGAGTGTTAGATCTCTTTGACTTTTCAGGTTCTTTACGGTCTTTTGGCCTATTAATGTTCAACTGTCATCAAACTCTTGATATCCAAACTTTTTTCAGCCCACGTCGTATTCTAAAACTTTTCAAACCGTATTTCCATCTCACTTTCATTTATAAAATGACATTTGTAAATAAATAAATAGACATTTAATAATGCCGTTCTTTTTCTCTTCACATTTACATCTTACATTCACGGCTTTTTTTGGTTTCTTTATATCGTTCTTCCATATACCATCGACCTTCTTCTCGCCACAATACTCTTTTCCTGACTCTATTCTTTTTATTTATTTTTCTTTTCCATTTGTCCTTAATCACTTGTCATCGTTTTTTTTTCTTTTTGGTTTAGGTTTATCGACTTTACTGTCAGAGCTAATGTAATCAACTAGTTTATTTTCAGATAATAAAATTGAGTTGAACTATTGGTGGCTTTATAAGTTCCTGTGGCATAACGTTAGTATCCAGAGTAAATATGAGCCTTTTCGTCATTTTTTATGTATCTACATGCTTTTTTTATTTTAATTAATTATCTTTTTATTAATTACCTTAGTTAATTATTATGATCCGAATATTACGGACTAGTTGCATCTGCGGTATTACCAGCGTCAGCATGGTATGGTTTTATATATAGCTAATGTGTTAATTCACTTTAAAATAAGCCCCTTTAAGGCCAACTGAAGTTTGCGTACAGAAACTACGATAAGTCACAAGACCGGGTTTACACGCAGGCATTTTATGCAGCGGGCATAAGAAAATTTTTTTTAGTGTTTCTGTACTCAAAATTTAGTTGGCTTCAAAGAACTTTTGATCACATTAAAAAATAGGTCCGTTTGGCAACAAAAAATATTTCGAGTTGATTAAACGTTTTTTCGTACAAAATGTATGGGAAAGGATTTTGGCGATTTCTGTCATTTGTAGTACTCAAACCTCAAATGGTCCCATAGAGTCTTTTGATCCCTACATGAAAAAGGATCGATTGACGTAAAAAAATTTTTTTTGGTATTTTAGCATTTTTCTCGCTGACTGTACATTTTTTACAAAATCTGTGAATGCAGTTCAGAATATCTCAAAAAGTTATGGAAGGTCTCGTAGGAACGTTTACCTGTAACTATAGTATTTAAGGTACCTGCCCTTACTGTCCCGTCTCAAAAATCCACCCTGTATATTCAAATCCGTACAGTCGTTTTTGTGTGAAAGACTAACAAACATCCTTATAATTCATCCGTACATCCACACATCCATCCTCACAAACTTTTACATAAATTTATGATATAATTGAAAAGGATATTCGGATCATAGTTATTTATTTAAAATAAAAGTACGTAGGTAATAATATTCGTTAATAGTGCAAAACAATAAATAAAACAAAAACGTTAAGTACATACACACAAACACCATATTTACGTGGATTACGAAAGAAAAATGAACAACTCCCCCCATTAAGAAACTAAAACATAGAGAGCAAAACGAACAACTCCAATGGTTAGGTTAAATCACAATAAAAGCATTGTTTAATACGTAACCCGTTAAAATAATGTGAAATACACTTACTTTGTTACAAAACACATCAGTTTTACAGCACACAATTAACTTTTATTAAATCTAAATTAACTTATTAATAAAATCTCGGAGCACTATAAGTACGCGCGTAAGACGCCGTACAAAATGACCGATTTCATGGAGTTAGCTGTCTAAATCGTTGAGTTTTGTTTCGCGTGGAGTTGTTCGGATTTCTTGCGGCGATTTATTCATAACCTAAATAAATTAAAGGAGTTATCATTTTTTCAAAACATGCGGAAACGTCTGAAGTTACAGTCAGTACAAAAATCTAAAAATCAGTCTAAAATTCAGTAAAAAGTGGAGTTGGCCGCTTTGCAAATTAAGGTATCGATATATGTATGTACAATTAATTTATATAAGGTGGGAACTCTATTAGATATTGTACGTGTACCTAAGTATATACGAATATACATAGTTTATATCAGAATCCTTCCATAGTTTTGCCACTAGGTATCTACTAAAAATATCTTATAAGTATTTTCTTTTTTCTAATACTTAATAGCTTTCGTCTTAATTAATTGCAAACTGTCTTTGAGGAATATTTCAATGAAACCGATTTAGTTGTATGGTCAGGGGCTACAAATAAATAGGCAGACATCCTTTCACATATAATTTCGATTTACCTTTTTCTTCTCTTGTGTAAGATCTGCTCCACCTTAATCCTATATTTTTTTCAGAATAGTCATACTTGGTAAGTAAATTAGTATAATTCTTGTACTTTGCTTTGTATTCAGCCTGCGTGCCCTTCAAAATTATTTCTTGCTTAATATGGTGTCATAACATTTTGTTTTTAATAAAAAAATAATATTACGCCAATTTATGAAGTAAACCGTAAAAAAGTACCAGTCTGACTCGCCAATCAGGGTTCCACCAAACATTTTTATTTCGACCTAAGTTATTCATTAACGTAAAAGTGAAATAATGAATAATAATTATTTAAACTTATTATTCATACTAATATTATAAATGTGAAAGTGTGTTTGTTTGTCCTCCTTTAAAAAAAATCTTTAAAAAATCATGCCAATCCGTCACTGTTACGGCGTGAAAGAATATTCCAGACTAACCGTTAAAACGTACCTAGAGAGGAACCCGAGCGAAGTGAGAGTGAACCACTAGTTCCTTTTATAAATATCATAGAAGATTTAAATTCATGTGGTAGTTTTTATTTATTAGGTACTAGCGGCTCACCCTTGCTTCGTTCGGGTTCGCCTCTAGAAAAACTAAAACTAAAACAAACGGGGGATCAAAAGTAGCCTATGTGTTATTCCAGACTATAATCTATCTTTATGCCAAACATCCAGATCCGTTCAGCCATTCTGGCGTGAAAGGGTAACAAACATCCATACATACCTACTCATAAACTTTCACATTTATAATATTAATACGGATATTAGTAAGATTTCATTACATATAGGTAACACCGTACATTCTATAGAGTATAGATGCAGATTTTATTTGAAAAGTTACTTGTAATTTCTGTGATTTCACAACAGTATGCTATCAGCGCGCAAAGTCATTAACCTGCGAGGCATTATGTCTTACATTTTATCGATAGTGAATACATATTCATAGTTGAAATGTAAACAACACGACCCTGACTCATACGCAACATAATTATGTTATGTAAACAGTTGCTAATTGAAAACAGTTTGATATTCCTAGGAAATATAACAGATACCCTTATCAGAGATGTAATGCAAATACGTTCATGCACATGATGTTGGTCGGTTTGATAATACGTGATAGTTATGACTTTACCTACCGGTAACCTAATGAAGCGTGAAAACAATGCACTATTATATTTGTGATAACACGTTCGCTTGGGAAACCGAGTGAAGCGGGTTCAAATCCCGGGTCTCGCACCTCTGATATTTTCATGTGCGAATTATTTCTAACATGATTTTCACTTGCCTTACGGTGAAGGAAAACATCGTGAAGAAACCTGCATGTCTTAGAGAACCTCGCGAGTTTTCGAAAGACATGTGAAGTCCGCCAACCCGCACTTGGCCAGCGTGGTGGACTATAGCCTGATCCCCCTCGTATTTAAGGGAGGCCCGTGCCCAGCAGTGGGACGTTAATAAGGGCTGAATACATACATACATACATTTTTGATGCATTATTGTAATGTACAATAGTGGTAGTTATTTAAAAATACATTTATTGAAATATATATTAAAATGATTTTAAATCACCATGCCATCCTTGCTCGTTTTAAAGACTTCACTATCGGCGCTTGTCTGGCTATAACTTTTATTTAGTTTTCTAGCATTCGTGGTAGAAACAACAATAATTATGTAAAGGTTAAAAATCATAATTGAATATCTTATGTAACTCTCCATACTAAGTAGATAATAATTATGTAAAAGTTTAACTGTATAACGCTTTGACATCTTGTATGTCATATACGATTAATTAAATAACTATAAATACAGTTAACTTAATAAAGTCGAATAAGTTAATAATAACTTTTTAAAGTTATAATTAAAAAAAAAAAAACAAGATATTTATTCCACAATATTTTTTTAGATATTCTTACCACATTATGCATTTATTCGTAAGATAAATATAAGGTTTTCTTCATTTAGATATGAAACTCAAGAGTAAAAATTGTTTTCAGATGTTCGATTTGTCAGATTCAGAAATTGCTACAGAAGTAACATTCACAGAGCAATTGAGACATTTGATTGCAAAAATAAAAAATATTATTTGCTATAGAGATTGTTCTCGCTACCCTACTAAAGAGCTGTCGGCGCTGTCAGTCGTCTCTACAGAAGTTATGGGCCTCGTAGATGGCTTCCTAGCGTCAAATAGACCACCTAATTCGTTTGATATTATCGAATTAGGCGTCCGACATCCACATCTACAGCTTTATAGTCATCAAAACGCACCATTTATTAACGCTGTTGATATCCTTTTGAGCAGCGGACTAAATAGAGAAATAACGTATGGTTTAATAAACGTAGTCGAACGAAAGCTCGCTGAAGTACGTTGTAGTACAGACATAACAGCCGTAAAGAAAACAAACTATATTAGATTCGTTGAAGACGTGGCAAGTGTAACTTTCGAAATATTTGGTAACACAGATAAATCTTTTGATTTTGCAGATAATATCTGTGAAATTATAACAGACTGTCGTATTCCAATTAAACATAAAGAATTTTGTAAATTAAATCAGCTTTCAAAAGAGCTTAGGCAATGCTGTTTGGACTTGGCTGATATTGTAACTCCAAGCAAAGCTACCCATTTGGACGAAAACGCATTACAAAAATATCATCAAATTTATATGAATGTTGTTGCCGCTTCTGATAAAGATTTATATAATTTAGCTGAGGTTTCTCGCCATGGCTCTAAAAAATCTCGGGTGCACTATTTAAGGAAATGCTATATGTACACAAAATCTGTATCTCAATTTGAACAGGAAGATAAGGATAATGAAACTGTCGCTGATGTCCCATATTTCCACGTATTAGAAAAACAGCTGCACGATATATTTGGAAGTATGCTAAATAACAAAGAGTTACCAATAACTTATTTGGAACCAATATGCAAGAAATTAAACATAAACCTGATCCCTAAACTAATTCTGAACTTTTGTCCTTCGATTACTTTGGCTAGTTCGCTGAGAGAAGCAAGCGAGGAAAATTTTAATAATCTTTTACAAGTTGTGTATGATTTTAAAAATGCGGAGGAAAAATTGTTTGTCGAACCGATCGCCGATATAGCACCATTGCCCCGCACTCCAGACCCGCAGTGTCTTACGTACATAGTCTTACACAATTGGGTGTTAGCTCACATTATTAGAAGGATACATCCCATTCTAACCGAAAGTACTACGCAGCAAAATACCGACGCGCGTACGAAGTACCTTAATAAATATATGGAATTAGACAAATTCGATTGCACCAAAGTTTTGTTCGGAGGAAATAAGTGCTTGGCTTCACTTCATACAATAATAGATTTGGACAAATTGTTTTTGTATATGCCTCAATTGTTAGAGTCCGGAAAGATTTTGCAGTGTTTAAAAATAATAGACGCGCTGTCAGAACGCCAGCTTAAGTGTAGCGCGAATTTAATGAATTTACGAGATTTGATTTTATTCAAAATTGCAACCAATCCGGTAATTCCATACAATTGGAAATATTGCCAATACCTAAAGTGCCCAGAGTTGAAACAAGACCTCATCCTCAACAATTTGTCTCGCTGGCCCGCGGAAGGGGCTATAGAAGCTATTAACTACTTACGATTCATCTTGGACCAATCTATGATGGAAGATGGTTTATATGAAAAATGTTCTGATTGGATTATAAAAATACCACTTTATGAACAGGTAAATAATTATTGAGTACACGGAAATGATTATATTTTGAAATCTCTTTAAATTATTATATTTTTTGCAGATTTCTTCCATAATGGGAAGTAACCATTGGTATGTGATTTACGAAAAATCTCTGGAGAGTCCTGAAAATATTATCGAAGTTCTCATGGATAGCCAACAGGTAGTATATATATACGTGTAAATTATACAATCAACAACAAACGAAGTCTTGTAACATGATATATTTTTAACTTTTATAATATATTTTTTAAATTGAATAATTTTAAATTGTTTTTTCAGTTCAAATTATGTCTGGAATGGGCGGATGCTCATAACGTTTCAGAGCATATGAAAAATTTAATCGTTGTAAACCTCTTGCGGCAACTATTTGAATATACAAACCAAGCTACACCATCTTTAGTACGAGAATTATTAGGACGATTGCCAAAAACTCAAGCAACAGAGTTAGTTGCGGATGAAATATCTAAAATTCGAAATATAGAAATTTTGAAAGTATGTATCGATTTCATTACCACAAACTCAACGATTTGGAGGACATTTGAAAATATAAAAATTGGTTTCTTAATAATGATAGAAATCGAAGCGAACGCAAGAGGCTTATTCTGGGACTTAATAGAAAAACCTTTGATCATGCTCGAGCAGCTTTTGATGAACGCCAAATTGGAAATCTTGGCTCAGATCATCAATAAAATTTCACCCGAACTGAATAACGATGCTTCCGGGGACAATCTATACTACAATATAAAGTCTATAGATACGTTATTAATATCTCGGAATGCTGTCGATGCCTTGTTGAGATATTATGCAGAGAAAGCCTTAGATATGAAAAATTCTAGCCACTCTTGTCCATCTCCACCAAAGCCTTGGGACGATTCACTGTTGCAATCCATAGACTCAATAAATATAGAAGCTGCATCTAAACCGTTTGTGATGCCCGAAAATGTGCCTATGAAAGATCAGTGGGTCGAAGATTACACAACCGATAGATGTATGCTGTGCAAAATGTCAATATTTTCTATGATTATAAGACGACATCACTGCAGACGCTGCGGTAGGCTCGTGTGTCATGGGTGCTCTAGAAATAGAATGCAGGTAGCACTTAGTTACTATTTTCTTTTTTATTAAATTCATACTAATCTATATACATAAAAGTCAATTACTGTTCGTTAGTCTCGCTAAAACTAAAAACCGGCTGGACCGATTTGAAAAATTCTTTTTTTGTTTTGTTGAGGGCGTGTTAAGGTGTGGTTTAAGTGTCATATAAAACTATAAAACTACTGATTGGATTTTAATGAAAGTTTACAATAATATAGTTCATACATCAGAATAACAAATAGGCTACTTTTTATCCCGGAAAGGTATGGTTCCCGTGGGGTAGATTTGTTTTTGTTTGTTAGAGGCGAACCCGAGAGAAGCGAGGATGAGCCGGTAGGACATATATAAAAACGAAATTGTTCTCTGGTTTGTGCTGCTCACGTAGCAACGAAGCACAATATAGACGTGATTTTTTACATACTGGGGCTATGTGGATATCCATTCAGGAAAGATTTACATGTATCAGAATCCAATAAAACTGTACGTAGAAATTTTCTGAAATTTAATCTTTTATTTGCAAGCTTATCACATGCTTTCATCGAAATCAGTCCTTATTTATATTTTTTATGAAACTGTCGATATTTAGTGATCAACTTCTGTTCATTTAAGGTGCCAACATATCCCAGTGGTGTGAAATTCCGCGTATGCGACGATTGTTACGCACAAACGATGAATAGAAAATCTAACGTTGACCAAGACAACATGATGCAAAGTAGCAACTCCGATTCCGCCGCGAGCGGCACCGTCTGTATGGACTGGTGCCTCTCAACCAATCCTAAGAAGAACGAAGCCGTCAGAGCAGAGTTCAGTTACGAATTTACACCGAATGTGACACTTTGCTTGTCGATTATGAAAATGCATTCTATCAATTTGGATTATCCTAGGTAAGCTTTTAGATTGTTTTTGTTGTTTATGACAATTCGTTGAAATGGGAACGCGCGCGTTGGAAACCGATTGAGGCGGGTTCAAGTCCCTGGGTCTCGCACTCCGATTATTTTTATGTGCGAATCATTACCAACATGATTATCACTTGCCTTACGGTGAAGGAAAATATCGTAAGGAAACCTGCATCTCTGAGAGAATCTAGCAAATTTTTGAAAGACATGTGAAGTCCGTCAACTTTCTCTGTATTAAACTTATATGCTCACAGTTTCAAAACAAATATATTTATTTATGTACATTATTATTTGTGTAAATTTAATTTGATGACCTTAGCCTTAACACCAAAGAGATATTTGATCTATATGATTTCTTAATTTGGAAATTTAAATTTTTTGCTTTGAAATATGAATTATAATTGATGACTTATAATTTACTGGCATTTACTACCATTAGATATAAAATTAAGAATTCAAAAAAGCTACTGAATCGATGTCAAAAATAAAAACGCGAACGTTATATAATATACATAATATATAAATACAATATAACAAAGTACAAACTCTTCTATAATATTTTTCTCATACGTTTTAAAAGGTTTCTTCTGGACCGGAGTGACGAAGTGGCCCACGAGCTCGCCAACGGCGGGGATTCCAGGCTGCTGGTGAGCGCCAGACGCTCGCTTCTCATCGCCGCCGCGGAGATTTACTCAAGAGCGCCTAACGAAAAGTCGTAAGTTTCTTTTATTGCTTTTTATGTAATATATTAATAATAATGTTGTCTTGCAAATGTCTTTACATCAAATAGAACGTATGAATCAAGTTTTTGGATTGACGATAGTTCAACAATAGAAATTGTAAAAATTTGAACATTTAAAGTCATTTTAACTTACAAAAATTGAGAATCGTTACTTCAATATCTACTATATTGCCTTATTGATTTAGTGACCAGCGTATACGGTTGCTAATCGGGAGGACCTGGACTTTTGTGTCCCGGGAGCGCCAAAATAGTTACTATAATACATAGTTATTAAAGAATAGACGTGAGAGTTATATGTTAATAGAATAGAGAGTTTAATAACTGCAATTTAAACATGTGAGTTGTGAGTTATGCTTAGGAGGGGCATAAAAATTAATTTGAAAGGTTGTCTTAGTATTATAAAAATATTTTTCAAAACGCAAACTACACGCCATTATTTTAGGTTTTGTCAATAATTTTATAATATGATTAAATAAATTACATTACAACATTTTATAAATCAATCTTATAATTATTTAAAAAAGTTTTTTTTACTAACAAATAACAATAGAATATGTGATGCTCCAAGTTATAGTGTTTGTGTGACACACACACGCTCGTATAAAATTTCACATTTTAATAGTAGTATTACTTTAATGGAGACTGCCCACTACACCGTCTCATACCATGACCGTGCTAGGACCGTGTCAGGCAAAAAAATATTCTTTTTGTATTGAAAAATATGAGACTACCCACTAGACCCTTCTGTCACCGGCCGGCATTGTCGCGTGCCGTGCACGGAGTGTTAGCAATTGTCGGCGAGAATATTTTGCCGGTGCCGGTACGCACATTGTGGGTCCGGTACGGGCAGGCGGCGCAATGGTGAGCGTACGCAGCACTAAGACCGTTATGTACGGCTATCATACGCTGTTTATACGTTCTAGTGGGCATAGTAGTCCGTGCCATGCTCGTTTCCGTATGAGACGGTGTAGTGGGCAAACTCGTTAAACCTGCATTAAAATGGCATATTTTGTTAACATCGACAAATGACTGTTTCCGTGTGTTCAGCGCGGGCGCGCGCGTAGCGGAGACGGGCGCGGCGCACGCGGCGCGCTGCCTGGCGCACGCGGACGCCATGGCCGCGCTCGTCAAGCACCAGGTGCACCACCTCGTGCCGCACCAGGGCGCGCATCCTAGTGAGTTAACACTTGAGTATTTTAAATAAAACTATCTTTTCGGATTTTCGCGGATTTATTTTGATTTTTGGTTCCCGACGTTTCGAATGCTTTACAGCAATCATGGTCACGGGGGAGACTAAGGTTTTAGACGCCTCAAAGGGTTTATATACTTGTTACAGACACTACTCGAGTATTGTTAACACTTGTGAAACTTATTGTACACTTTTTAAAATAGATATTACATGGAATTACTAATTTTCATGACTTATAGTTCAGTGGTAAATTACAGTTATACCTACTCACAAAGCCTAAAGCCATTTCTCGAGTGTCATATATAGATATGTATCACAGTCGATAGCTCTACCGCAAATTCCCCCGTACGTTAGTTTTTGTGCGATTACCGCTGTTTTCTTTTTTCATTAAAAAATCTGTTTGTTCTATAGAAACTTCTCCTTCGGTTAGAATCCAAATGTCAGTTCCGTCTCCCTTTGATTTAGCATCCAGTGCCAGACCTTAATCAAACTTATTTTATGGAGTCAATATGGCGAAATTTTGCAAAAAGCCGAATATTTTTACTAACGTCGATATTAAAAGTACTGTTAAAGTTTAACTTAGTCAATTTTAGAATCGAATATATTTGTGGCAACACAAATTTTCGTCAATATGATCTTACCAAAAAAATTGTTATATACTGAGAAGTTATAGAGAGAAGCATATAAGTCGATTTCAAAAGCGTATTTTAATTTCAGGTCAAATAGTCCGTTCATTGTTAGAAGCTGAAAAATGGGAATTGGCATTAGAAATAGCGACCAAATCGGGTATTCCTCGCGCGAGCGTCCTCGCGGCGTGGGGTAAGGCATGTCTCAAAGCTGGATGTTTCAGGGAAGCTCGAAGAAAATTTGCTTTATGCTTTAAAAACGCACCAAATGTATGTGTAGAGGTTACTGAAGAATTAGAGTATGGGAAAGAAGCTTCGGAGTCCCATTTTATGAACAAAAGATTGCATAGTATGAGGTCTTCGGATAGGACAAGTTCGATGTCCAGCGTTCAGTCCGAAGGCCGCTCAAGAAGCAATCCATTGTTGAATGAAATTATTAGCATGCTTGAGGAAATGAACTATCCTGTAAACCAACAGTTATTGGACAAGGCCGAAAATATAAAAGTAAGTTTTTGTTTTGGCTTTCAAATGTTTAATAATAATTAAATCTAAAGACAATCATTTGTATTTTGTTCTTATTTCTGTATTGTCTTGTTCTGTTTATTGCTTATTTTATTACATTAATTTTTATTCCGCAGGCAACAAACGAAAAGTTATCAACAATGAATACGAGTAAAAAGAAAATAACGCTAACAGAACCGGCGTTAAACATAATGCATACTTTGGCCAGTGTTAAAAAGATAAAGCAAGGTGACTACAGCGATTTCCAAACAGCCACCGTACAACCGAAAAAGTCTTTAGCTCAAGGGCTTTTACGAAGAAACAACAACCACCCCGAAGCGAAAGTCGACCACCAAAATAAAAAACTTGACCCCTTCTTTTATAAAGAATGTGTGTATTATTTGAGTAATTATGGATCTCACGTATCTAATATAATGTTTTATATGAAGCACAGCACTTTGAATGAAGTACTTAGATATTGTTATGATAATACGGTGGACAAGGAAACCTTCACGGAATCAGTTTATATGGATTGCTTAAAGAAGGACAAAGTGAGTGATCTATTGAAGGCGATGAGCGATATGGACTCAACTTTTGGGATGTGGTCGGTGAGTTGTTAATTGATTTATATTATATAGATATTATGCATTTAGATACCTTGGGATTTCTACGGATATTTGTATGACAAAAATATTAGGTACTACTATTATAAATGTGAATGTTTGTGAGTATGGATGTGTGTTACCTCTTTCACGCCAGAACGGCTTAACGGATCTGGATGAAATTTGGCACAAAGAGAGATATAGCCTGGAATAACACATAGGCTACTTGTATCCCGGAAAAATATACGGTTCCCGAGGGATAGATTTGTTATTCTTTTTCTAGAGGCGAACCCGAGCGAAGCGAACATGAGCCGCTAGTCTTATATTTGTTTCAAATTTTATTTTCGTATATCTATCATATTTAGTTTTTTAACCTCTCACTGTAGGACACCGACCTCCCTTTACTACAAGGGGGATCAGGCTACATATATCCTATACTTATAGGCTGAACTGTACTATTTACATATGTATCCCTACTTTTTTAATTAGGCGGCAAATTCAAAATTACGAAATGCGGCACAATCCTTCTATTATTGATTAGTTCAAAATGTGAGGTCAGAGAGGTTAACAGGTTTGTACTAATGACATTTACATGGTATTTGTAATATATAATAGGAAAGAATAGTTGTTACTACTCTCTTTTACTATATTTGTACAATTTTAAGCTTAGAGACCATAAAAAATTATGACATGAGCATGATGTGTGACATCATTTTAAGCACATGACGAGTTTTAACAGCTCACATTTATTGTTACATATAAGTAGTTCACATGGGCTAGGAAAAAATACGTCGCACGTCACAATTTATCCAATTTTCGCATACACTCACGCACTCATAGACACATAAACACCCATACACACATTGAAACTTTTAAAATTTTAACAGTTATTATGCTTTTTACTAATATGCGGCGTATATTTATTTTATTTATACGTAAGGGTTTCTGGAAGAAATCTCTTAAAGAGTTAAGTTATCCTTTGTCAACATTCTGTTACTTTATTTTGTATAACATTTATTTTGTGGTACATAAATAAGAAAATAAGCAAAAAAAAAAATATAGCTAAATATGTAAACAATACTAGGGCTACATGTACGGTGATTGACACAAATATAACTTATGTCGTAGGAGTACATAATGCAGGTGTGCCGCACGCTGGAGGCGCGCAAGCAGCTGGAGGCGCTGTACGCGCTGCAGACGGGCACGGCGCAGCACGCGCGCGCCGCCGCGTCGTGCGCGCTGCTGTACGCGCGCCGCGCGCCCGCGCCGCGCTGCGCCGCGCTGCACGCGCGCCGCCCGCGCCTCGTCGCCGCGCTGCACCACCTCGCGCTCTGCGTGCCCGCCGCCAACAGTACGACACACTTCCTTCCATTATATATCAATATTCTTTTTTTGCGCTCTACGTGCTCACTGCTAACAATACGTCACAGTTTGTTCTATTATACTTCAGTTGTCTTTTTTCTTTCAATTGGTTTCAAACATGCTAGTTGACAGATTACTTTGTCAATGTCAATAATAAAAGAAATGCTGTCAAATACAAGTATTGTTAAAGAATATCAATTGTCATGGAAAATGGTCTTGATGTTAGAATGCTGTAGTACTATCTCGTGGCAAAGTTACAGTTATACCTATCCACCCTAAAACTATTCCACGTTTGTAACTACATATCTATGTAATTAGTACCTAATTGTCCAGTAGGATCTGAAAAATGTTTGAGTAATAATTAAATGACCTCAGAAATATTAAAAAGCAATTAAGTCATCTTTAAATCCACAATATGTTGCGTTTATTGGAAAAATATTAATATACAAACTCATTGTTGTTCCTATTTTATTATTTTTTATTATAAATATATGGAGATTAAGCGGTTAATAATATTATAAATGCAAATAAAAGATGCATATAAAAAATATTCATTTTTCAGAAGTAAACGACCCAAGATCAATTCAATTTAACTTAGACAAAGCAACCATAGACAATCTGATGACGACTATGTCTAGGCAAATGGAGTTAGCCAAATATCTAGCGGATTGCGAAGCCAGCGGCAGGCTGACGGAGAAAGTGTTCCAGGAAATTATCCCGGTCCCCAGCAGCCGGCAGGAAGAGAGCGACTCCAGGCCGCTAACTCTCTTTGGCTCTAATACAGATAAAATAAGAATTGTCGCCGTTGTATTGGCCACAGGACCGTCCATAGAAGGCGGTTTCGATTTAGCTTTTAAGTACGTATTTTTAAGCTTAGCTTTAATTTTAAGTAATTATTATATACCATACGTTAGTTTCCACATATTTATAAAATAAAACAGTTTCAACTATTTGCGAATCAATATCTATTATCTATTCAAGCAAACAAAATAGCTTGAAGAATAGCCCGAATTAGCGCTGTCCAATTTCTTTGTATGGGATGAGGCATCTGTACTAGTATAGTATTATGTGATCTGTGATAATACTATGCTTTGAGTACTTTTTAAAACCACTATATATGCCTTTATGAGATCTATTTATTTCTTTACTATTTTTATACTTCAAAATTAAATAACAAATCGATGCACATAATACCGTCTGTTAACTTTAACAGAGATCGTATGGTAGTACTTACTGAAAAAGTCGCAGTGTATTTTAGGGTCAAATTATAGTAAGTATCGTTTCAAAAGCGGCTACTGTTATATATATGTAATGTATATAATAGCGCCTAACTGTAGCCCTATCCCTTTTCCTTGGTCAGCACTTTTGATGGTTCATAATTATTAATTATTATCGGTCAGTTCGATTCCAACATCCGCACGTAACACTTGCCCTAATGAAACCGGGTCCAACCTTTTAAATTTATATGTTTTTTATGTAATTCCAAGTTATTTTCTTTTTTTTTTAAACCATTTGGCGAAAAGTGCTATAACAGTACACAAATGTTACATTAAGCGTAAAAGTAATGAATTGTATTTTTTTTTTCAGGATAATTACCGAACATAAATTAGACTCAATGAATATATACACTCATGTGGCCAAATATTTGGTCAACGCAGATCGATTCATGGAAGTAAAGACGTTGGCGAGATGTATACGAAATTCTAAAGAAACGGCAGCCAAGTAAGCTAAAAATAATAAGTTCAAAACACTCAATGAGTTCTTTTGCGTTCAAAACATTTTCTTTTGAAACAAGTTTTTACTAATTATTTTTAATGAGTAATTATTTGTACAAAAGTGGAGTGTACTCTTCTTTTAAAGCAATGACAAAATTGTTAAGCGGTACCTTGTCTGCCATATTAATTAATCAAGAAAGGCACCATCTTTACAATAACATGAATAAGCAATTGATGAAAATCCGCGATCAGCTCGAAAAGAGTAAAGAATCAGTGTCATTTGACATTTTTAGAGACTTCACTCTACACTAGCATCTCTCTCTGCGAATTCAAGCGCAGTAGTGTCCATTAAAAAAGTGATGTGTTTTCACGTTTGTGTTGCAGTCTGATGAGCGACCAGGTGCTGGAGGCGGGCGCGGGCGCCGTGGTGGCGCGCTGCGACGCGCGCGGGCAGCTGCACGACGAGCAGGCCGAGCTGCTCATTGCCGACATCACTAGTGTCGCTATTAAGGTATTGTTGTTTTATTTGCATTCAACACTTTTTAAAGTTTCACTGCTGCTGCTTTAGAGAGAGAGTGAAATGGGTTCTAACTATGGAATCGAGGTTATAAGTGAATTTTATTTCCAACGTGATAAAAATCAATTCCGTTATTGGGCAACATGGTAGCCTGATCTCCCTCGTTTCAATGGGAGGTCAAACAGTAAATTGTTTAAAAGTCTAAATGACTTTTTTTAGAAATAATTTTCTAAATTATTAAATAATAAATGGAACGCAACACTATATCTTTACTTTTCTATTCAAAATATTAATAAACGAAGATATTATTTATTCAAATAGAATAGATAAATACTAGATACAAGCACATTTCAAATTAGCAAAACTACAATTTAGATGCCATCCATAATAAATCAGAAAATCTATCACCTCGGTCTTGAAACTAATAAACAAACAAATCGACATTTAAATACTCTCAGATATCGTGCTATCTGGTGTGCCGCAATGTGAGCAACGCGTACATCCTCGCGGCTCGGCACGACCGCACCAACGACCTGCGCCGCGTGCTGCACGAGGCGGAGCGGCTTGGCAACGAACAAGTGCGGAATGCCTGTCTCAAACGACTCACCTCGAAAAATATACACTTATAACCTACTAGTAAACTACTAGTAAACTTATAACTATAAAGCTTGTAAATAAATTTGAGACTTAGTTTTGGGGGCCTGTCATTTAGACTAGCAATTAGCAAACGTGTAACCCAAGCGCACTCTTATTTCTTTTCACTGTCATATAGTGCAGTGGGACGAAGTTTTGACACTCGCTGTGATATCAGATGTAAAATCGACTTTACCTACTTTCGGAGACGCGGGAGTGTAACATCACACACTTACCTACTCTAGGCTAATACTAAGAGATTCTCAATACATGAAAAATCTCAATTACTGTACAAAACTCGAACCAGGAATGGAAGCCAAGACCTGACTTTGCAGCTGAATATTCTAGCCCATAGTCCAATGAGCAAGTTGTAACGAAATGTATTATTATGAGTAATATGTTAATAATATGCATTGAATCTAGTAATATGTAAATTATTTTTGTTTTCGGAGAGAGTGAAACTGTACTAAACTATTTACTGATCTATAAAAGTAGATACTAATATTGAATTTGATACTGTTTGTTTTTTTTTTTTCATATAAATATATAATTATTTCACTTTCAATATGCATGACAATGTTACCATTCTGATTTGTAAAATAATTTATTTTTTATAAGAAATGATATAGTAGGAATATTATTTTGTTAAAAAAAATGTTTCAACATTTTCTGAGGTTACCTTACTTTCAAAAAATAATACTTAAATTAAAGTAATAAGAATAACATATACTAATGGGATTACATTAGGAAACTGGCAAACTATTGTATTTTTTTGAATTAAACATAACCACTAAAAATGGTTATAAATTAATATTTTTTAATTAATCTTTCTAATTGCCTTACATAAATAACATTAATTCAATATATTTCGCCTACCAATAAAGGTTGCTAGTTCTTAAAGCAACTTTCAACAGTGCTTTACATATAAAAAAATATAAATGCATAAAAATAAATTTTGTTGAACAATTCAGTATTTATAAAGTTTTAAGCTATAATATATATGCTTTAATGCTTTATGTTAAATCCTAATTGGCAAGTATGAAATGTGTTACATGTATAAAACTTTTTTCAGTTATTCTAATCAATAAATATTAAGTGTTTATTAGTTTCATATTATATTGGTCTCATATTGTGATATAAATATAAAAGATGAGAATAAATTGTTACTCTTATTATTCATTTTATTTCAATGTTTCAATTTTTATAAGGTATTTTATCATTCTTTTAATAAATATTAAATAAATGAAATATTTACTTTAAGAATTATAATGTTTAATATAAAAATAAATAATGTTTGTGTGCTACTATTACACATGTACTAAGTTATTGTTTTTTCATCCAGTGATGCATGATATGTATCAAATTATTTTGATTAGATTTGTATTCAGCCCTTTTTAACGTTCCACTGTTGGGCACAGGCCTCCCTTCAATATGAGGGATTAAGATTTATTAGTCTAAATGCAAAAGGTATAATGAATATACACAATTTAGATGAATTAGTCTGTTACCTCAAAGCAAAGCCTAGGCAGGTCTAGTGATCTGTAAAATTACCCACTAACTATATAGATAAAATTGTTTTTATAAACATTTTTAGTACATGTTACTTTGATTTCAATACATTATCATCTTTTTTATTTTCAAGAATAAATAATGAAAGAAATCTAAATTATGAACCAGCAGTAATATTTATTTGATAAATGTTTAAAACTTTAATATATAATATAAACCAGGAGATTGGACAGATGGTCAGTGACTAAAGCACCACAGTCACCAGCCATACAGGCAAGACTCCAACTCTTCATCTCACAGAGAGAAAAGCACACTTCAATGGACCTTAACCAACAGGCCGGCAGTACTAGCAGTGGCACATCCACAAAGTTCATTTACACATCACAATTAATTATATTGCTTCAGTCTCTTGACATAAGCAAAAATCAAATTATTGAGCCGCCATTGCCTTCTTCTTAGGTTTCTTTAAACGTTTTAGCCCATTCACACTAGTTTTGAGTAAATTAGAGTAAGCATCAGTGAATTTTTCAACATCCCTTTGCTCTATTACTGTTGATATTTTTTTGCTACTTGACTGAGCTCTCACTAGACATTTATATTCCGGATTTTTAACAACTGGAGTTCCATCTCGTGGTACTGGCTTAGTTCGTCCATCATCTGCAAAAAATAATAGATAATTTTTAAATATCTCTCATTATATAATTAAAACATAATATTGGACATATTAAAATGTAAGACTTTGTAAAAAATATAAATGTTTCAATATTATGGTATGTTCTAATGAACTTACATCTCTTCATCGTCATCGTCACTGATCCTGATACTCTAGCCTTCTGGAATAATTTTGAGAGCTCCATCAAGAACTGAAATGTTAAGATAGTTTATAATTTAAAATAAAATAAACGAATTTCACTAGTGAATTTAAAAGTATGAAAAAATTACTTCATCATTCTCTAACAAGACCATGGTTATAAAAGATGTAAACAATAAGCTTTTATTTTACTAGATATTTGAAATAATCAATTAAATGATGTCCTTATTTTTCTCTTTAATACAGAAAAATATTTTTAAACATTTTAAAATACGGTCTGGCCTTTTAATTAATAGGAAATCACTCCTTCACAATTCACACTTCACACCACGCAAGACAACTTGGATTTGACAGGAATACACGTTGACGACATCATTGAAATTGTCATTTTGACAGAAATGGTTTTTTTTTTAAATCCAATGTTACATGGCCAATGGCCAATACAAAAACACGTATCATTTAAAGTTTTTACTCGATTTTTTTGTCGTCGTTTTTATTAAAAATATATTCATGGTTTTTAATACAAGGACTATTTTTTTTAATTTACACAGTAAGTAATTTTTGTTGTGGCCAACCCAAATCTATATGTATTTTTAAAAAGAAATGAAATTTCATTTTAAAAATACCTATTAGATCCAAGATTTAGATTACAAGGGATATAGATTTACTTATAAGGCGGGTTTTCAGATAAATTATTGATTACAGGTATCATAAAAACTTGTAGGTATACCGTATACATATCGAATAGACTTCTTATTTCTTAACAATAGACTGATATGATATGACATTCAGCGATAACCCAGGATTTATATTCATCATAACATAGTTGATAGTATCATAGTAGTACAATACAAATTGCTGACATTATAACACGTCTGCTGTTTATTTAATTTTAATAATAATAATTAAGGGCTTGTCAATATACCATTTGTTTGGTGTCGGAACGTATTTAATTATATATATATATGTATACTTACCTACTTTATATTACTACATAATGTCTTATCAAGGTAAGATAATGTAATATTCTTGAACAAATTATTAAGGAATTATTTTATCACTATTTCTGATATTCTTAAAAACAAAATAATTAATATGCATACATAGGTACTTTACGTTAGTCGCAAGCGGCGAAACTTACAGCAAATTGTTATTACGTTATTTAAAATATCGGTTTAAGGTAATACGTTCATCGAAACTACAATAATTTTAGTTATTTTACTCAGTGAAGAGCAAATACGTGTTTAATATTTATTTTTCTGTAGTATCAAAGTCACATCGTACAAACAAACGCCTATTGCGACTTTGTTGTATACTATTTAATAGAGATATATCTTTTAAAGTTTTAAATTATTATATGTACTTGTGATATTTTGTTATGAAATCTTCAAACATTTTAACTTAATATTATCAGGTCATTACATTACTGCGGCTGTAGCTACGGCGGGTGCCATTGGCGGTGTTTACTGCGCTTACCATATTTATAAGGAGTATCAAAAGCCGAAGTTACCAACGGAATGGAAAGAAGTTGGGACTTTAAAAGATATTTATGTTTATCCCATAAAATCTTGTGGTCCAATAATGTTGAACAAGGCGGAATGCACTATTTTAGGATTAAAAGACGGATGGTTGAGAGACCGGTAAGTATGCTAATATTTGATCTCTTATAAATAATAATATAATAATTAATAACAAAAAAATATTTGTAACTTTTGTTTTAATCTTTTTATAATTAAAAAAGAAACAATCGTAATTACATGCTTTATTTTATGAACGAATTTTGTACTATATTAATTCTACATTATTAGGTTAGGCCTATTTACATTAGATAACACAAATTCATGCTTACTAAAATTTCTTTTGATAATGCTTGTGACTGGATATTTATTCAGCCTCGCAAATGATAAAAATACTGTGTTTTAAGCTGTAAATCACATTGTATCTAATCCACTCGGCGTCTAGGATAAAGCGCCGAAGGTCGTAGATGCAATTCTCATCAGGCGAATAATTAATGTAATTAACCATACAACTGTTACACTTTCTTAGATTTACGTAAATATTTGACACTAGCGACTCACCCTCGCTTCGCTCGGGTTCGTCCCTATGTTGCTTCCCAAAACAAAATTAATTATTTTGGTTTTAATTTTTTTCGTGCTACCCTATAATTTTTTTCTAAAATAAAAGTAGCCTAAGTTACTCCTTGTTATATCAGCTATCTGCCAGTGAAAGTCCCGTCAAAATCGGTCCAGCCATTTCAGAGATTAGCCGGAACGTACAGACAAAAATTGTAAAAAATGTTGTTTTGGTATATGTACCGAGTACACATTCATATGCATTTAGTAAAAAATTAGTTATTTTAATATTACAAACAGATACTCCAATTTTATTTACCTGTATAGATTTTAAATAAAACCCTTTCGGATTTTTACTACACTTTCTATAATAATCTACATACATATAAACACGTTTTAGCGTTTTGATGGTAGTCGATGAGAAGAGCAGCTTCATTTCAGCAAGAGGATTCCCAGAGCTATTGTTAGTGCAACCTAAAATACGAAACTCCATCCTCACATTGAACCATCATGACATGGAACCCCTTAACATTGACTTGGCAGAGGTAAGGAGGGGTTGAAAAATGATTTCATGTATCTTATCTCAAGACAATTGTTATTATTTAATATTTTATTGTAAATGTTTATATTAACTTAATCAATGTTTTTATAAAGGTTATTGCTTTACAAGCGACTAAAACGGCCCGAGTGTGGGGCATCACGGTGCCAGTGTACGATTGTGGTGGATATGCCAGTGAATGGTATTCTAGGTAAATTCATAAATATGCACTATAATTAAAATAAACTCATGTCATTCCATTTGCAAATTTCTCATTAAATATTTTTAGATTGTATGTTTAGGGGATGATTACTTACTAAATTGCTTATTTACTAAAAAACAATATAGTCGATGACATATCCAAACTAATAAAAATAATAAAAGCTTAACTATCAATTTCCATGTTTTTTCACTAAAAATAACGAACTTTTTAATCATTTTTATCCTTGGTTCCTTGGTTTTAACCTTTGCTATATAAAAGAACTCCTCCGAAAAAATTGCTTGAATGTAGGCCGGCCACATACGTACGGTTCCCTGAATGGTAATTCAGATTCGGAGACGTGAATACTTGTCTTACATACAAAATATTCAACTAGGCGCACACGTTTGTACATTTTCCGAATGGAAAAAAAAACTGACGTTCGTTTCGGAAACAGGCTGTGCCTTCGGGTCATTCAGAACGGAAAAAACAGAATAACGTCATCCCGAATGCAGTGCTTGTATACATTTTTGCTAATCCGCCGCACACGAACGGAAATTTTCGTTCAGAACCGCGCTTGCACTGTGTCGAGTGGACGTGTACGCACCTACTACAATTACTACTATATCGTATCTACTATTTTTATATAACAAAATGTGTGGGTCAGAAAGTTGAATAATGTCTGTGGAAAAATATCCATATCTTAGTATTTAGTGGGTGTACCTAATAACGACGTTAACTTTTTTCTTGCGGCGCCAGTAATAGTGCAATAGCAATCAATTCGTCGTCGTCCATGTTTAAGCGTGCTTTCATGAAAGCGTCACTCTACCTACTGGCAGTGTAAAATCCCTAATACAAAAAATCTAACGTCTGCGCTAGTCTTACGGAATTCCGAATCAGGAAACCGTACGTATGCGGCCGGCCTTAGTATCCACGGGTCAGGCTGTGCGTTGACTGATATTGAGTCAGTGAATGAATTTATGACTTTAATTAAGCAGATAATTAAAAATGAGACGATATTTTTGTTTTTATCTACTATTGGCTTCAACAAAAGAACGTTTGGAAGTCATCCCCAAAAACTTATGTGCACATTTTTTTCAACCCTCATATTGTAGTCGTTCACATGAGACAATTACCTCTTAAAATTCGTTTTACATTGGTAATAGGCTTCAAGTAAAGCGGCTATAATATACGGACGGACATAATATAATCATTAAAATAATATACTATGTATATTACTTTTATTTCTTTTACCATAATTATGAACTCATTATTGCCAAAGAACTATAAAAACATATCACGCTTCATGGTATATGTGCGATTAATAGATCGCGTGTCTAGCTATAAAATGCAACAGCATTTAAATAATAAACTATTTTTAATTTTCAGACTACTCAATAAATCTGCAGACAATTTTAGACTAGTGTACTACGCGTCACAGCACAGCCGCATGTTGAGACCGGGCTCCAACAAATTCTATAAGTTCACTAAGAATGATACGGTAGGTACGACATGTCTTACACAATTTACAATATTTTTGACGTGAAACGTGTTTAAAATCACACCGAAACATACCGGGTCAGAAAAGTAAACCGAACGAAATAGGTTGCATTAGGTTGCCATAGTAACCGTCGTTGTTATAGTCTGGAAAATCATATATTTGATATTCTTTCCGTTGCTATCCTCAAAGATTTAGTAATCTTACTAATTTGTCTTACTATTTGTACTTTTTACTAATTTGTTTTTAAATATGCAAAATATTTATAAAAAACAAAACACTAAAAGCGACTCGTTGAAATAGATGTTTCACGTTAAACCAACGGCGTTGTGCCTTGACACATCTCCACCTGTTTTTTTTTTTTAATTAATATAGGACATGAAAAATATTTTTTATTCGTATTTAATTTAATACTTAATTGACGGACACATGTATTGTGCAGCCTTAATCGGATTTTAATACATGGTTATAACTGTATTTGATAAATAATCTCAGTATAGATAAATCTTTTGCTGTACGAGCCACATTCTTAGCAAATATTTGAATTTTTCGAGTTTGTAATATCTTGTGTAAAAGTTTAAAAGTTGTTAAGTAAGAATAAGACATAGAAAACCAATACAAGTTACAGTTTAAATGTTTGCAATTTCAAGGGGGCCCTCCCAGATGAAGTTCCTTTCAACCTTATAAACCTGGCTTCAGTGGAAGACTTAAATACCAGACTGAAGGACTGTCAGGTGTCTCCACGGAACTTTAGACCTAACTTCGTGCTGGCGGGGGCGCAGCCTTACGAGGAGGATAAATGGAAATACGTTAAAATTGGCGAGAATGTTTTCGAAATTATTAAACCATGTGAAAGGTATGTTAAAATAAAAGAAAACTTTGTTTTGTTTAATATTTATAAATGGCTCAACTTTGAAGCCATTAACAAGAAAATTGAATTAAATTGGATATGTATATTATATAATTATTTTTCGTATTTCTCTTTCAAAGGTGCGTTATGACGACTATTGATCCGGAGACCGGTGTTCGCAATGCCAAGACAGAACCATTGACAACATTGAAGACGTAAGTTGCTAATGTAGAATCTTGAATATTGCAGTTATAATAACTTTTTATACTATAAAAATACCTATTTCAATTAAAGTAATAATACCTTACCAGTATGGGTGGAATTTATATGATTATTCTTGGAAGTAGGATAAATAACCTATTCATTAAAAAATCATGCAAATTGGTTCACAATTGTTAAAACAATAGCGCAACAAACAAAAATATACCCGATTAGAGTACCTCCTCTTTTGAAGCCGGTCAAAAATTAAATAAACATAATATGTAATCCTGGATAAATTTCAATTATTGTTCAATATAAAGATGTCTTTTGAATGTTATAACAAAATAATTGAATTGAAAATATAATTTCCAGCTACCGTCAAACAGAGGACCCGGAAGAGCGGCGGGCGCTGGGCACCGCTCCGCGCATGGGCGTGCAGATGTCCCTGCGCTCCGGCCCCGGCGGGATGGTCTCGTTGAACGACACTGTTTACGTTGCTTAGATATTGATTTTATTATTTTTACTTCATTTGTTAGCTGTAAGATAAATATTTTATGCCATACTTTATATAGTCTTAAATAGGTAAACATATGTATTGGAAAGCCATATGCAGGATGCTAATTAGAAATTACATCAATTACCCCTGGATGAGACATGAAATGAAAGTGTTAAGTTATGGACACGAACATAGTTGTATACTCTTAAAATATAAGTAATTTAGGGAAAGAACAAAAGCCCAATATATTTTGTAGCTGTCTATTAACGATTTTAAATAAAGGGTCTACTATATATAGTATGTTTAATTTAAATCCTGATAATTTGTGCTGCGATCCCGTCGGGTGCGTTAATGTCTGCAGTGAGGAGTAACCGGGCGAAGGTGCCGCCGCCCGTGCCTTTGGTCAAGTGCTCAGGGTTCACCACGACGCAACCATTCACTGACTGTAACACAAAAATGTAATATGTTAACTGTATAATTAAGTTAAGAAATTTAAGTTTCTTTATTTTTTGAAACAGAGAAGTTAAACCATTATATTTTCAATAATCCAAGTTGTGACTAAAAATTCAAATAACTAATAGTGTGGTGCATACAAGTGTTTTCTTATTTTTAGAAGACTTTCAAATTTAAAGTTTGTAATTTATTTTATGAACTAATTTGCTGAGTGACAATTTCATATATGGTATCAATATGATCTGATGACAGAAAAATATTAAATTCACTACCATCAATCGATTTCGCATTCAATTTTGTACCTTTAGTAAATCGAATACTTTAAGAGACAGCAAAGTTAAATTACATCGTGTGAGTAGTCTATTGCAAATAAAACCGTATTTTCACAGAAGACAAAAATACCATAAAATTTTCATTACTAATAAGCGAGACGTACTATATATAATACTCAAAATATATACGTTAAAATGACACACATACTACAAACCTTAACAAAATATCTGAAATTGGAGGGCAGCACGAGCACGTGCGGCGTGGCGGGCAGCTGCGCGTGCGCCGCCCACAGCGCGGCGTCGGCCGGCGCCGGCCACAGCGCGCCGTAGCCCTGCTGCGCCGCCACGTGCGCCGCCAGCCGCGACAGCTTGTCCCCGCCCATGCCTCTGCAACATTCATTTTATTTATAACTAGCGACTCGCCCTCGCTCTACTCGGGTTCGTCCCTACTTACGTTTTAACGTTTAGTATAGATTTCTCAGACATGAGATATTTTTCCTAATAAAACATATCCTATATGTTGACCCGGATAACCAGCATCAACATACCAAATTTTATAAAAATCCCTCAGTCATTTTTCCGTGATGCGGTAACAGACAGACAAAAATTCTAAAAAGTCTTTCGGACTCTGTATCGGTAATAAAGTCTATTTCAATAATTTAAAAAATGTACAGATTCGGCTTAGTTTGTATTCTATTATAATATGTACAGACTAGCGACTTACGCTCGCTTCGACGCTTCGTGCGTCCCTATGTACGTGTTATTTTTTTGAGCGGAACCATGATTCTTTTTCTAAAATAAAAGTAGCCTAAGTTACTCCTTATAACATCAGACATCAATCCTGTCAAAATAAGTCCAGCCGTTTCTGATATTAGTCGGAACAAACAGACCGTCAGACAGTAAGACAGGCAAACATTTTAAAAATTGTATTTTTCTTATAAGTAACGTATATAATTTCATATTTTTCATTCATTTCATAAGTTAGTGGTAGCCCAGTAGTAACGCGCTCGCTTGGGAAACCGAGTGAAGCGGGTTCAAATCCCTGATCTCGTCCCTCTGATATTTTCACGTGCGAATTATTTCTAACATGATTACCACTTGCCTTACGGTGAAGGAAAACATCGAGAGGAAACCTGAATGTCTAAGAGAACCTAGCAACTAAGAGAACAGTGCAACCCGCACTTGGTGTCCTGTGTCTGTGCGACAGTGAGACGTTAAAAAGAGCTGAATACATATTTTCATATATATTTAATAAAAAGCTGTTATTTTGACATTACAAACACACTTCAATTTTATTGATCTGCATAGACTACCACTAAAACTATGTTTTGCCTCCAACGAAACGAAAAGTACGGAAAACTATAAAGTCTATGTAAGTTAATTAATTAATAAATCAAATTGGAGATAGTTTATAAAGAACTATAAGCTACCTGCAATTCGATTTTTACTGAAATCCATTGAACTGAGTCAATGTTAAAAATCAAAAGAAAAAATAGTTTCATTTAAAATTGGATTTTAAGCCAGTACTAGTACTTAACTATATAATAATACATAAATATAACTTACACAGAAATTTCCTCTTGACTGATATTCATCAGTATGTCAGTGCTTGTGACACCAACTATAATGCCATTGATATTTAGAGTACACGGATCAGGTAAGAAGTGTATATTTGGGTGTTTTCTTCTGCTGTTGTAAGGCGGTGTGGGGTAGATATTCACATTGAATGCGTCCTTGTTACTTGACACTATATAGATTTGTGTGAAAGGACTAGAAATAAAAAAATAAGACTAGCTATGAAAACAAGTTTGAATAAATTGATGAAATATACATTCTTTTTAATTTTATCAGTTATAACCTTATTTTGTCTATAACAGGAGAGTATAGCTAAAATTTAATGGGAAAAAAAGAATTAATATAGATATCATGCGAAACGTAGGGTCTACATTAATTAATAATAATAATGTCCTCCTGATCAATTTCAGCCAAGGGGGGCCAATCTCACTGAGACAGCTAGATGCGCAGGAGATAATATAGTGCACAAGTTTACGCGCAGACACAATTGCGATCTCTATTCCTTTTACTCTTTAAGTCCGATGGGACGAAACTTGGACACGACTGGTGAGAGTTAAGGCGCAGGACCGACGGCTTTACGTGCTCTCCGAGGCACGGGGGTGAAACACCACCATCTTCCCAACTCCAGGCTGTTACTGAGAACTTCTTTGACAGAATTACTCAATAACTGAACTTGGCCCGACCCGGGACTCGGACTCAGGACATGTTAACACTACATTACACTACACTACATGCTAACTACTAGACCAACGAGGCAGTTATAGTAATTATACATCTAAATAAATAAATATTTAATTTAATAAACTTACCTTGTGCTAGATATTTCTGATAAACTATCAAGTAATTTCTCAAAGAAAGATTTGTAGGTTTCTGCCATAGAGTGGTCTTTTACTTTGGCATGATCAGAATCCATAAAGGGTCCTGTCATTATTACTATGTGTGGTTTATGTGTACCGATGTATGTGATGAAGTCCTTTAATGGCTCATAGGCCATATTATTAGACGTTGTATAAGGCCCGGCTGCGACCACCATGGATAATGTACCTGTAAATATTTTATAATATTAAATTTATTTCAGAAATTGTTGTACTAAATGTGTTATTTTTTCAAGTCTAATTTTAAGACTTCCATTTGTAGTAAGTACATAGGTGAACTAAAATTAAAAAAAAGTGTATTTAAAGTCAAGTTTAAATATCGTTTTAACTGTTTTGGCACTATGACGATATATAATTATAATTAATTAATCTATATAAATAACAATGTATATTTCTTTGTAAAGGCAGTGGTAGCCCAGTGGTAACGCGCTCGCTTGGGAAACCGAGTGAAGCGGGTTCAAATCCCGGGTCTCGCACCTCTCATATTTTCATGTGCGAATTATTTCTAACATGATTACCACTTGCCTTACGGTGAAGGAAAACATCATGAGGAAACCTGCATGTCTGAGAGAACCTAGCAAATTTTCGAAAGACATGTGAAGTCAGCCAACCCGCACTTGGCCAGCGTGGTGGACTATGGCCTGATCCCCCTCGTATTGAAGGGAGGCCCGAGCCCAGCAGTGGGACGTTAAAAAGGGCTGAAATACAATACAATTTCTTTGTATGTTACTCGTCTATGCGTTTCTAAATTAATCATCCGATTGTGATGAAAGTTTGGTGAGTTATTGTGTAAAAAGATTTTTTCGTTGTTTGCCTTCTACGCGTTCGTAAACCACTTATTCCTAGGAACGCATGCAAACGAAGCGAGGATATGTCGTTAGTATTCTTTATTTATGAAGTCTTATAAGCGTTACCTTTCAGTACATTCATCATGTCGGCCTTAGCGTCAGGTATGGGCCGTGCAGCATCACTGAATATCTCATGCGCGATGAAGCGGTTGCCGCGCGGGTTGACGCCGCGCATTACTACCACTTGCCCCGGGAAAAGCGAATACTGCTTTACACTGGAATATATATTTTCGTATATTAAACCTTCATATTTTCTATGAAATGTTTGGCACTTATATAAAAGAAAAAAAAAACAAATCCTTTAACCAGGCTAGGGGTAAATAAAATAAATTAGCAAGTAAAATAAAAATGTAGACTAAGTCACGCGGGCATTAATGACGAATTGATTGACGCTCATTCATCTGATGAGTAGGTAAGGCGATAGAACATACGTAAATACAAACATTCATACATATATACTGCTAAAATCATAACCTTGACATTGTCGGGTCGTAAAGGTCGTAAATCTAGTAAAACAATTTAGAATTTAAATGCGAAATTTCTGTAAAATTTCAATATCGAATTAACTAACCTAACATAACTATACATAAAAAATATACAAAAAGACCGCATTTTGATATACAAAAAATGTTGTCTATAAATATTATTCTTTTTAGTGAGGTAATTCAAATTTGCATAGAATTTACTAGATAAAAGATTAAAGAGATACTTATTTTTCATTTTAAAACCTTCAAAATTCAGAGTATGTAATGGATATTTCTTGCTGAGTGTGACAAGATGTGATAAGGGAGGACGGTTTCTTTGTTTTTCCAATACTTGAAGAGATTAACGTTTCCACGTATCCTGCGCTTTCGATTCAGTAACAAATGAAAATACAGAAAGTGTGACACAGCGTGACAATAGGGGGAAGAGGGTCAAAAAAAGCTGATTTTAGCGTGACGTATTTTATGAACGGCCGCTTTTTACAGAAAGTTATAATTCATATCTACTAAATCTCCTTTCAATAAACATTTCTAATCTCGTTATAGTTTTTGTATTTTTTATTATTTTATAGAATACCTGTCTAAGTCAACCGGTACAGCCTGGCTGAGTGACTCCTCCCACGTCCCTTGTAATACTACACTTTTGGAGTTGAGTCTCGCATCAGCGTCGCATTCGATGCGTCCCGCTACGTATACTTCGGTCTGCAAACAATATTCACGTTAAAACATTGAAGATTGTAATAAATACATTTTTTTTCTGGGTCTAAAAAATAAAAGACGCCATTATAAATGCTTTTGCTACTATTGACGTTGCTTGTTTTGTTCTCTCCTTTTTAGTTCGCTCTTTACGCAGCCATGTTTTTGTTTTTATAATTTAATTTATTCATATTCTCATAAAAAGCAGATAATGTCAATTTTTGTAAGGTAAGTTACCTGTGTTTTGTGTCTAACTGAAGTTGACTCAGTAATACCATTCTTTTTCATGATACATTGCGATATGTATCGTATATGATTGTCAAAAATACCAGCTTTTTCATGGAGCAATTCAAAACCAAACCTAAGGAAAATATTATAAATTCAATATATTATTTTCAAACTTGAATAAAATAATACTTTTGCTAATTTTTCCTTAATTAAAGATATTTTTAAACTATTTTTTATAAACAACATACTTACATTGCTTTAGTATACAAATCTCCATCATCGTTAGGTATTTGAAATACGTTCAAGTCGAGCATGTCATTTACTCCAGTGGGCGTGGCGATTGCGCCCAAAAGTTTCTCATCCCCGTACGAGTGTACTACTGAACCTTGGTTTGTCCGTGAGTTGTACTTTCCCGAATGGTCACTATAAAATATGGATTATATATTTTTCTAAAAAAATAACAAACACTTGTTTCTAATTCAACAATTGATCCTGGAAATTATTTAAAAATTTACTTCTTTTTTCTACTTGTAAGTGTGAAGACCGTGAAGTATAACAGATACATTTACTTTCAACTACTTTTACAAGTACCTTAGGATGGCAATTTTTTTACATTTAAATGAAATGTCAGTATGTTAATACGTGAGGAAACTCCCGCAAACTCGGAAAGCAATTGAAAAGAGCCGGCGGGAAACTCAAAAGTCGCTCTTTCAAAACTTTTGCACGCATATATCGTACTTAAGATATTAAGCCAAGCCGCGGCTTCGCTCGCGCTAAAAATACAAAAAAAAACTCTTGGCTTTATGCAAAAGGCATTTTTGAAATGGGCTGTTGTTTCTGAGCTTAAAGCACTAAAACATCTTATAAACATTCGTTTTATAATAATGTATGGAAGTCTGCCCAATTTGTTGACATTTATTATTACTGTTTCGCTCCCTTGGGTAGTAGCGTAATGATATATAGCCTATAGCCTACCTCAATAAACGGGCTATCTAATACAAAAAGAATGTTTCAAATCGGATTAGTAGTTTCTGAGATTAGCGTGTTCAAACAAATAAATTCTGCCTCTTTATGTTTGTATGTATTCAGCCCTTTCTCAACCCGTCCCACTGCTGGGCACCTCCCTTCAATACAAGGGGGATCAGGCCATAGTCCTCCACACTGGCTAAGTGCGGGTTGGCGGACTTCACATGTAAACTTCTTAAGTTCTCTCAGACATGCAGGTTTTCTCACGATATTTTCATTCACCGTAAGACAAGTGGTAATCATTTATAAATATTAGTATAAATGAATCAATTAAACTTTTAGATATAAATAAAATTAAATTATAAATATATGGTTGTGATTATACTTGACGAACGTTCATCGTACACATCATAGTTTACTATGTGTACGTTGAGAGTACGTCAAGACTACAACACAACAACAAGACAAGCTTATGTAAAAGAAAAAAGCAAAAAATCTATGCAATAACAGTTCATGGAAATTTTAATGACGCAAGCCCCCGCCCACTCTTCTCACAGCACCGACTTATTTATACAAACTTAAGTTACATAATTTTTCAATCATTGTGCTAGACAATTTAAAAATAATGATTTATCGTTCCTCTAATAAATGTTTCCTAATTAATTTATTATCCTGGTAATATTAACAGTTGAAAAATACCAATTAGGTACCTACTACTATTTATTGATCCTAGTAATTTTGAAGGAAAATGAAAAAAAAAAACTTTAAATATCTGTTCTGCGGTGAACACATTACAGTACTAGACTTCAGCAATACGTCGTAGTTCTTTGTCGGAAGGTTGTAAATTACGTGCCTCAGAAAAGTACCTACTTGATCCCTCTCTCTCTCTGTATAAAGCGGGATGTTGTTTGTTTTAAAACTATTTGATAATCGTCTACCTTAGTTATTACAGAACCATGTATCATTAGAATTAAAATTGATTTAAAATGATATATTCTAATACAAGACCGTGCAGAGTTCATAATACGTAACTAACCGTAGGTAAAGGATCTGCATCGTGTCAGATTTCGTGCAATCTATACAGATAAATAAAATTGAAGTGTCTGTTTGTAATGTCAAAATAACAATTTAATATTAAATGCATATGGAATTATATACGGTACTTATAAGAAAAACAAAAAAAAAAAAAATTATCTGTCTGTTTCGGCTAATTTCAGAAACGGCTGGACCAATTTTAATGGGACATTCACTGGCAGATAACTGATATTATAAAGAGTAACTAAGGCTACTTTTATTTTAGAAAAAGAATAATGGTTCCGCTCAAAAAAATTAAAAGTTAAAACGTACCTAGGGACGAACCCAAGCGAAGCGAGGGTGAGTCGCTAGTTAAATTACAAAAGTGAGAGAATAGAGTGAACAGAGAATACTGGTGTTTGGGCATACTTCATAACCTATTTCAGTCACGGTGGCTAATTTTATATATAAAATTAATTGTCCTGACTGACTCATGAGCGCAAAGCTTAAACCACAGGGGTTAAAATCTTAAAATTTTAGCAGTTGATGCATTTTATGATGTAAACATCAACTAAGGAACGAGTATTGGAAATTCCACCCCTAAAGGGTAAAATAAGTTAAGAAAGTTTGTATGAAACCCTACCATTTTTAATGCGAAATGAACAAGCAATATTTCACTTTAAAATAAATAATAGAAAAAAATTGTTTATGATCAGAATTACTTAAAACTTGGCAATAACTCTTTTCAGTGCAATTAAATAAAAATGTTTTAAAATTTTTCAAAATTAATCCACTAAGGGGGTAATACAGGGATGAAAGTTTGTATGAAACTATGTAATTTTTTATGTTAATACCACGGAAAATGGTATTTACCTTTTCACGCTTAATCCACTGAACCGGTTTAGACGAAATTTGGTATATGTATATACACACATATATAGACTATATAGTATATATATGCCATACTAACAGTCACAAGGCAAGGAGTGTGCGAGACAAAATCAATACAATCACATGTTTGAAAATAATTACAGCTATCAAATTATTAGTTACTAGCAACTCACCCTCACTTCGCTCGGGTTCGTCCCTAGCTTGTTTCCTAATACAAACTTTCATCCCCATTTTCACCCCCTTAAGAGATGATTTCCAGGATAAAAAGTATCCTATGTCCTTCCCAGGGTCTCAAACTATCTTCTTACTAAATTTCATCTAAATCGATTCAGTAGATTACACCCTTCAACCTCACAAACTCACAAATTTTACCTCTTTATAATATTAGTATAGATAACATAAAATCAGTGTTTGTTTTTTTTCGTGGTTTTACGCGGGCGAAGCTGCGGGTTCTCCTAGGTTATGATATATCTGTCGTAATAGTATCTAGGAATTACCAAAAATATACGACAAGAATCTTCTCATGTATTTTAAAAAGAATTTAAGTTTCTGAAGACCCTTCTACCTATCATTAATTTGTATTAAATACTTACACATTGGGAGAGTATGTTGCAGGACGCAATTCATTATTTTGAGATTTACCCTGCTCTGTAGCTTCTATCTTAATTCTCTGAAACATATTCCTTAATAACAGTAACATAGCCCTTTAGATAAATTATAAGCCATAAAAGTACCTATCAATATATATTTTGATTAAGAAACCCAACAATACTTATAAAATTATACTACTATTGATATTATTTATCAGTAAATAAATATTACATATTTTTTTGAATTATAAGTCTGCTTAAAAATACAATAAAACACTTCAAATATACTTATTTAAAACTAGCTATTTGAAACTAAATACTACTTTTCTATATTAAAAGAACTGAACCTGTTGTAACATAGACAAAATTGTTTGTAGATCGAGTTGATGGCTGCAGACGAGTATGGATCTAGTCATGATGTTACTTAGACATGAACCAGAAGCAAACTCGCCCACAAAGATCATCAAGTCAAAATAGTTGCCAGTTCTTTTTCTAGTCTCCCCTGATTAAAAATGAGTCTACATATTAACTTGTCTCACAACAAATTTAATAAAAATACTTATAACTCCATCTCTGGAACAATATTCCTCGAGGTTGTAGGTGGTGTATTTCAAAAACCCAAAAGCAAAACAAATGTCAAAACAAAAATAATAAACAACCATAAGCTTTATGAAATAATATGCAGTTTATATAGTCAAAAATTTTAAAATCTGAACTTCTTCTAGTAGTCTCCTGATGATATTTTACAAGCAATCAATGAGTGTAGATCTAGTCACAAAACTGCACTGTGACACTAGACTTATACCCATTGACTGATAGCAAAAGCCAATTTCTACTATCATCATCATAGCATTTTCCAACACAAATACATTCATAAACACTCATGTTTGATGCTACAGACACCTAAAAAAAATATTAAAAGTAAAAATGTCAAAAACATCCCATGTATATGTTCCAATTATAGATTTACATACCAAAAGAGGAATTATCAGAAAGGCCAATATATAGGTTTACATACCTTTGGAGTGCCAGTCATATAATTCGATAGGACTTCATTTTCTGATCTAAATTTTAAGAAATTATTGTTACTCGATATAAAAAGACCAAAATGGTCATAGTAAAATTAGAAAAGGATATCTCACAAAATTATATAGAAGTTGTTATCATATATACTACAACTGGGATTACATACATACTACTATTATCAACAACAAAAAATTGTAAGTAATATGAACACGTGGAAATGTCGAAAAGGATACTGTATAGCGTCGGGTATTCCATAAACAGTCAAACTTTTGCCGGTACTTGAGAGTTCGTTACTAACAGCGTTAGGCTGGATCGCCGAACGTTTGGAAAATTCCCTCCTTGCAAGCAATTCTAAGTTTTCTAAAGTTGGCGGTGCGCCGTTTAATGACGTTAAACTGAATGCCATCCATTGTTCGATAAATGTTTCAGCATCTACACTATATTCTGTACATAAACTTACACCTAAAAAGAAATGAATAACAGAACAACCTTGAACGTTAATTTCTTAGCGTTATAACTTTACTAACAACAACTAAGTTTTAACTTTTGAATAAGTTTGTAAGAAGTTTCGGCGTTTCGGTATATCATATTTAGGTGTCTTATTGTTTACTCACATTTACTTAAAACTTCTTTTGATACCTCTATACCTAAAAATTGAAATTGCTCAGTCACCAATTCTTCGGTAGCCATTTTCTGTTAAATTGAAAGAGCGGAGCGAATGAAGGAAGCACGAAGTAAAAGAGCGCCAATCAAAAAGTATGCGTCAGAAAGTTTTGGTCATAGACTAAGTTTTTATTTTGACACTAATTTATGGTCTTTCTTCTTGTCACCCAATAACAGCCTTCATTAACGTTCTAATTTTACTTTTTTTGTAAATAAATATTTTACCTAATTACTCTAATTAAAGTAAAATATAATTAATATATTTCACTTGATACTAACGATTATATGACAAAACAAAGTAATTTAATACTTTCTTATTAGACTTACGCGAATATTTGACATTTCTGGATTCAGCGGATTTATTTTGATTTTTGGTTCCGACGTTTAGAAGAAGAAAAAGAATAGATTAAAGTTTTAGGCTTAGAGTAATAACAAGCATAGAGGACTCGTATTAAACTGAACCAATAAACTTATAATTTGCACTGCTTTATCTTACTAAAAGATGACGTAAGTTAGAGAGAGACGTAATAATAAAGAAACTATCGTCTTCAATGGTGTGAAGCCACTTTTTACTTGTCAAAGTGACCAGCTGGTGCTTAGAGTAATAACAAGCATGGAGGAGCTGTATTTAATTGAACATTTACAATATATTTGATTGTGTCCTTCTTATACACTTCTTTACGAGAGGGACAGAGACAGAAATGCACAATTTGCCCTTTCTTAAAATCGCAATGAAGCCAAGTATGCTATAGAATTACTATATTTATATATTGACTATTATAGTGATGTGCTAAAATTTGACGGTTTATAAATCAGAAATACCGTTTCTTTGTAATATTTATAGTAATTATGAAAAACTATTACACGAAACAATACTTCACCTTAGGTGAAAATTAATTATGTTTAATCTTAATTAATTAGATTTTAAGGTTATAACAATTTTTTAACATTATTTAAATTAATTATTTTGGCTAACAGGTGTTGACTTATTATGAATCATTTTTATTGTATTTAAATTGTATTTATTAATTATATAGAAGGGATTTAATATAATTTAATGTATACTTTTGATTATGTAATTATAGCGAATGTTATGTACACTTGTAAAGACATACATATCCGATTAATTATTAATATTGTCTTCCAAATGTGTATAAATGTTTTAATATGTGTGTTGTTAGTGTACTTTTTGGTAAATAAATAAATAAGAGAAATAAATGAAACTCATTCATAGTTTAATCTTGATTATTCATTATTCAAAAATATAACACAAAAAAAAATAAGTTAGCCTAGCGCGGGGATTATGGTTAAACCTCTGATTTATAACATATTTTAAGAAATTTTATCAACATGTATTCTAAAAACGAATCGGCAAAGTAATAATGAAGGTACGTCATGCCACATCACTATGATTAAAAAACAAATTTTCTTTCTCAAATTGACAAGAATTTAGAGATCGATTACACATTATTCTGATATCGTAAGAGTCTTAAAACAATCAATTTAAACATATTTGAATATTTCATAAAAATGTTAAGTATTATAACAGAAAAATCGAAAAAACACTTACCGGTGAAATGTTACATTTTGATTAACTTCACTTTTCTTTGAACTATGGCGATTACCACCGTAAGTCACACAAGCCATCGAAACAAAATGTTTTTAAGTTTCCTTAAAACTAAGTCTGTTACATCCAATTACTCTTTTATCATTAAAATAATCACAAATATCAAAAACACTGTAAGTCACCAGCTGGTCACTTTGACAAGTAAAAAGTGGCTTCACACCACTGAAGACGATAGTTTCTTTATTATTACGTCTCTCTCTAACTTACGTCATCTTTTAGTAAGATAAAGCAGTGCAAATTATAAGTTTATTGGTTCAGTTTAATACGAGTCCTCTATGCTTGTTATTACTCTAAGAGCTGGTGACTTACAGTGTTTTTGATATTTGTGATTATTTTAATGATAAAAGAGTAATTGGATGTAACAAACTTAGTTTTAAGGAAACTTAAAAACATTTTGTTTCGATGGCTTGTGTGGCTTACGGCTGTAATCGCCATAGTTCAAAGAAAAGTGAAGTTAATCAAAATGTAACATTTCACCGGTAAGTGTTTTTTGGATTTTTCTGTTAAAATACTTAACATTTTTATGAAATATTCAAATATGTTTAAATTGATTGTTTTAAGACTCTTACGATATCAGAATAGTGTGTAATCGATCTCTAAATTCTTGTCAATTTGAGAAAATAATTTTGTTTTTTAATCATAGTGATGTGGCATGGCGTACCTTCATTATTACTTTGCCGATTCGTTTTTAGAATACATGTTGATAAAATTTCTTAAAATATATGAGTATGTTATAAATCAGAGGTTTAACCATAATCCCCGCGCTAGGCTAACTTATTTTTTTTTGTGTTATATTTTTGAATAATGAATAATCAAGATTAGACCATGAATGAGTTTCATTTATTTCTGTTATTTATTTATTTATCAAAAAGTACACTAACAACACACATATTAAAACATTTATATACATTTAGAAGACAATATTAATAATTAATCGGATATGTATGTCTTTACAAGTGTACATAACATTCGCTATAATTACATAATCAAAAGTATACATTAAATTATATTAAATCCCTTCTATATAATTAATAAATATAATTTAAATACAATAAAAATGATTCATAATAAGTCAACACCTGTTAGCCAAAATAATTAATTTAAATAATGTTAAAAAATTGTTATAACCTTAAAATCTAATTAGTTAAGATTAAACATAATTAATTTTCACCTAAGGTGAAGTATTGTTTCGTGTAATAGTTTTTCATAATTACTGTAAATATTACAAAGAAACGGTATTTTTGATTTATAAACCGTCAAACTTTAGCACATCACTATAATAGTCAATATATAAATATAGTAATTCTATAGCATACTTGGCTTCATTGCGATTTTAAGAAAGGGCAAATTGTGTATTTCTGTCTCTGTCCCTCTCGTAAAGAAGTGTATAAGAAGGACACAATCAAATATATTGTAAATGTTCAATTAAATACAGCTCCTCCATGCTTGTTATTACTAGAGAAGTGATAAACGGCTTTAAATTGACAACGCGTTTAAACGTTGTGCTTATTTTTTTAAACGTTTTTAAAAAACGCTTTTCGTTGAAACGCTTTTTTGCTAATCGTTGAACACTTTTAAGTAAAAGTCATCTGTCATAACGACAAGCGTTGAAAAAAGCGTTGAAAAAAGCGTTTAACAGTTGCCTGATCGTTGTGTTGTAAAACACTAACAAAATTAATACGTTTTCAATTCGCCAAAAATATTACGTAAACAAGTAGAATGTAATTTAGCCGCTTAATATGAAACGAATTCATTTAATATTGAGTCTTATATGGATAGAAATATGATTGTTAATCTAATATAATTTTTAATTTTTATATTAAATCTTATGTACTTTGAAATAAGGTCCAATAATTAAATTTTATTTTGAGTTGTATTAGCATTGTCATTAGGTTACTTTTCATGTTGTGTTTAGTTTCTTGAAACGTAGCCGTCAACGTTTAAACGAAATCTGCTTGAATGTATAAGCGCGCTGTAGCGCTTTTTTAAAAAAGCATGCTATTTTAAGCGCTTATCGTTTAAACGCCCACGTCTAGTTATTACTCTAAGGTTTTAGGCGTCTCAAAGGCATTATATAGTTGTTACAGACAGCCTACCCACAAAATTATAAAATAATACTGAAGTACCTCACAGTATTTGATAATTTTATTTAGTTATTAAAATTATAACAATCTTAAGTTTTATACATTTTTTTATAATTTTAATAAGTTTTATAACTGAGATAGCAAGAATTATTTTTATTATGTAATATTATACAATTATTGTTCCAATAGGGAAGATTTTTGCCTTTTTCTTCCGCCAGATGTCGCGATCACTATAATCCTCAGTATATAGTAAAGCTCTTCTATAAATTTAAGGCTATGTGGTGCAAAGAGAATGTCACCACTACGTTTTAAGAGGCGGGACTTAGAACAAACTTTTTGACTTCAATTTACATCGCACTTCAATACCAACTGTACGACAGAAACGTCAAAAGAACAAGAGTACCAACCTATACAACCTAACAGACCAACTAGTGCTTTACGCATTTTTATCGATATCGATAATATTCAGGATCAAAATCTAGGGTCGTAGATACTAAGCAAATATTATTGAAATGAAGATCAAGTCTACATTTAATTAATAATTAAGTACATTGTTGTTTAGTAGGCAAAATAATTAATGCAACACTGGACTTAATTAAATGTAGACTCGAGTCGAAATAAAAAAGTAATGAAAGAATACATAAGGTTTATATTTTTATTTTATTTTTCAATATAATTATATATTATTCAGCATTAAATTATAACAATGTTTTATTGAACGTCACGAGTCTACTACCAGTTCAGAAAGAAAAAGCCTCAGACCTGAGAACTAGCGAAAGAAACTCAGCGGGACTGATAATTATCTTTCTTGTAAGTTAAATTATAATTTACAATATTTTGCTCCTAGTATTAATCTTGTCAGTGACTCCTCTCATGTACGGCAGGACTGCAGGGACGCGCTCGACTGTGGCTGGTTACACCGGGTCCCTGTGATGCATAATAATAAAAACAAGAAAATTGTAAAAATCATATTGATGTAAATAAACAGTCAAATAAAAGTAAAAAGAAAGAGACAAACCTGAGTTACTAGGCCCAGCTATTGCTTCAACCTGGTATAGTGAATGTTCATTGTCATGTATCCTTTGAGAGACACTATCCATGGTAGTCTATGTTGGATTGAATATGACAAGGAAATTCAAGTAACATTTCTTCAGAAAGTGACTGACCCACTTTTAAATTTTTTAATGGCACAGCTAACTTTTTAAGTCAACTTTTTTCTTATTGAAAGCTTTGTTCTCAAAGTGATTTCCACATACATATTTTATATATATGTAATTTTTCTATTAGAACATAATATATTAAATCTTCTTTGCCCACAGCCTTAACTCATTGCCTGCATCTAAAAAATAAATTAATTAAAGTAATGAAATTGGGTATATGTTTTTTTCCTTTCAATCTGGACTTAACCTGTTATGTATAATTTTATTATCAATATTTACTGTGCATAGGTTAAAGACATTTCTCTTAAAGAACACACTGTTCACTTATACAGAGACTAAGTATACATAAAAAATAATATTAACAGTATTTACACAGTAGCATGCATTATATTATAATTCATATAATTCTCATTGTTTTATTCTTATTTATCCTTAATTAATTTGTTACACCTTTATTCTAATTAATTTTAAACATGCGTGAATTTAATAATCTTTTAAATATTGTTTACAGTTTAAGTGTTCATTACAACATTGACATTTTTTTTAAATTGAAGATATGCAGTTATAAAATTTTATCTTTATTATGTGATTTTAACTTATTCTTAAAATGCTTATATGATTACAATCTTTTACAGTATTCTGTAGATTATTATATAAAAGTACATCTTCACACATATTTTTTTTACCATTAAGATCTCGTCAGAAGCTACCAGATTTGAAGCTTTTTGTTTCTAAGATTATGTAGGTATAATATACTTTGCTATGAATGTTATTATTGAATGTATGTTTTAGTCATTATTTTTTAATATTAATTATGTGTTGTATGCATAGTTGTTTAATTAATATTCAAGAATTTGGTTTTTTTCTGTATAGCTTCTTACTATAGTTCTTGTTAGTAGTTCTGATGAAACAGTGTTTTTATTAGTTTACTTTGTGCTCCTTGTAACTTACATATTTGTGTTTGTGCTGGTTTGTGCGGCTGAGCCCCATATCTCTCTAAGGTACTCCAGGTGTGGCTTGGCTTGTGTATTATACATAGTTGTTCTGATTTTGTATGGAATACAATTAGATACATCGCTAGATAACAACTGTAAAAATCATGAAATTTTTATGAGTTCGTAGCTATATCTGATTTAATACATACCGACTTTCATCTATAGGTAATTTCTCCATAAATATCCTTTTCTCGTCCGCCATTATTTCCACAAATTGTTCGATTTCCACAAATTTCACATCTTATAAACCGCGTTTTGGCGGCATTTTAAAAAAACGTATTCACTGAAACAAAACTCGATAATTTGTTGCCACAAATTCTGTAGAATATCTTCTTGCAAATTTATGTAACAAATTATGATAATAATTAGTATTTACGTCTTAATCAAAAGTCATAAATAGTGAAGACTGTCTATCGATAATGACGAACGGATTAGTTAAAGAAAGAGAAGCTACACGGAGGAAGTGCGATGGAAGATGTCCGCCATTATTTTGCGCGCAAACTCCATAGAACAGTTTTTTTGTTCCTAGTTGCGCTAGACTGATGTGGTGGACATAATTTTACAGAACGTGACTTTAAAACTTTTGTATAGTATACAGGTGTTTTTTTAATACTTTTTTACTGAGTTTCATACAAATTTTCATCCCCCATTTTACCCCCCATGGGATTTATTTAAATGTATTGAAGAACAATTATACCAAGTTGAAAAGTAAATCTGATCATAGAAATTCTTTGCCCATATAAACTTTATTGCCTTTTACCCCCTTAGAGGATAAATTTCGAAAAAAAAATTAAATAAATATATTTGTTAGTTTTTATCTTAAACTTAAGCACCACTTTCTGTGTATTTCATATTAACCGCATACGTACGGTTTCCTGAACAGGATTCCTGATTCGGAATTCCATAAGACTAGCGCAGACGTTAGATTTTTTGTATTAGGGATTTTACACTGCCGGTAGGTAGAGTGACGCTTCATGAAAACACGCTTAACATGGACAACGACGAATTGATTGCTATTCATTTTTACTGACGCTAAACAAGAAAAAAAGGGAACGTTGTTATTGGGTACACCCCACTAAATACTAAGACATGGATATTTTTCCACAGACAATATTCAATTTTCTGACCCACACATTTTGTTAAATAAAAATAGTAAATACAATATAGTAGTAGTAGTAGTACATATGTATACTGTAGACGTCCACTCGACTCAGCGCAGGCGTGATTCTGAACGAAAATTTCCGTTCGTGTGCGGCGGATTATTAAAAAATGTATACGAGCGCTGCATTCGGGATGACATCATTTGGTGTTTTCCATTCTGAATGATCCGAACACACGGCCTGTTTCCGAAACGAACGTCAGTTTTTTTTTCGTTCGAAAAATGTACAAACATGTGCCCCTTGTTGAATATTTTGTATGTAAGACAAGCATTCAGATCTCCGAATCTGAATTACCATTCAGGAAACCATACGTATGCCGCCGGCGTACGAGTGACAGAGTTTCATACAATCTTTTATCTCCTATTTTGCAAACTTAGGAGATGAATTTCAAAAAAATCCTTTCTTAACGGATGCCTACATCATATAAGGAATACGTCCTTCAAATTTCACGTTTCTACGATCAGCGATTTAGGCTGTGTATTGATGCATCAGTCAGTCAGGACCACCGCAGGACACCTCTTCTTTTCAATTCTTCCTTCAGCTGGTCTAACTTCCAAGTACAATACATTGCACAGGTAAGATGCGAACACAATAAAAGCAAAACCAGGTGTAAAAGAGATATCATAATAAATTGCTTAACCTCAGACAGAATGTAAATAGGCAATACCTGTGGCGCCCTTTTTTCAAGAAATCTTCCCTATTCCATCACAGAGCATAATGCCGCACTTTGGCGCACAATGCCGAAGTGTGCTATTGCTTAAAGGGGAGGATCGCGACATCTGGCGGAAGAAAAAGGCAAAATTCTTCCCCATTGTTAAAGATTTACTACATTTAATTACGTGAAAAATAAAATTGACACATGCGCAATACAACTATATTTTCTGAATAATAATTGAGCTAAATGAAAACTGTTAATTAAACAAAAAATAGGCACTTTGACGATAGAACAAACGTATTTTATAAACGAACAAACATTAATGAATATTTAAAGACGACTAATAACAAGAACTATAAATTTCTACTGAGGGGGCTATTTTAAGGGTACACTTTTGTTTAATTATTTATAAATAAACAATTTATCTACGAACAAACATTTATGACGAACAATTAGGAACAAATGACGAACAAACGATATGTGAAAATAAAAATTCAAAAATTAGAAAAAAAATCCTGGGGGCCAAGGTTTGGTGAGCCCCCAAAACAATAGTTGTTGAATTATTTGTTTGTATGTCTGCTTATCTGTGTGCATTTCTAGCACAAAGTACTAAACCAATCTTAACCAAATTTATTGCAGCAATAACTTATTGGTCGGATCAACATTTAGGATACATTTTACTGCAGAAAAATGTTTTATTCCTTTGGGAAAACAATAACTGGTTCTGTCGAGCTTTATTAAAGATTTATATGCAGGCTAACGCTGGCAAAACCTTAAGAGATACATCAAAACAATGTAGTAGAAAGTTGTACGTCTTAAAAAAGCCTACAGAAAAGTTCACAATTGCATAATGCATATGTCTATTTTCTAAGGTGCACTCGCAATAACTATTCATTAGGGAAGCATCCGAGCGAAGCGACTTCTACTTTTCCAAAGTTTCTACAGCCTGGTGCTGGAGAATCCTTAGAAAAACTGAAAGTCGAAATTTTAGAACAGTTCTCGAACGCTGCTCAGTAGAGGGTAAACTGGAAAGCCGAAAGGCTATACTAAATACTTTAAATCTGTCTCACGCCGATGCCACCGTTTTGCGTTGTTTATTTATTTAAAAAAAGGTTGATTTCCTGATTATTTTAAAGCATTGGCATTTTATAAAATAGCTGTCAGTTATTATTTTTGTCGAAAGTCAAAATTTAATATTAATAAAAGACAATTTTTTAATATCTACTTTGAAAGTTTACAGTATAGATCGAAACCAAGATGATGGGCATTTTGAGAGTAAGTTAAAACCTGATACTGTTGCCCGCATTTGTAAATAGAACTACTAAGCAATACCTAATACCTTTGCTTTGTATTTATCGTCTCGATTTACTCGATTGAAATTAAGCATAGCACACAGCGTATGTTTAAATAAATCCTAGTTATTTGATAACATAAGTACTATTAAAATCCGACTGTAGGTACAGCCGTGTTATAGTGATGCTTGGTTTTTTATGTTTTATAATACTAAACAATTTTATTTTTAGAATACAACATCCATAGCAAACAAAACCACTGCAACAATTTTAAATAGGCAATCTAGTACACTAGTTAAATTAAAAAAACTCCAAGCGGATTTTCAAGTAAGTAACTAATTGTGTTTCTGTACCTACTGTATTTTATATATAAATAAATATTTATTGGTTTCTACGTGGCTTTTGTCGGTTTTGATGAGATTAGAGTTTTTCAATAGGGATGCCGGGCGGGCCTATATGCATGCCACATTTTTTTTTAAACGAGCCGTATTTTGTGTTGATAAACTTCTAGGGACCTTCGTCCAGCACGTTTAATAAACGCTTCATGGTTACAAATTATCATGAAAGTAGGTACGTCATCTAGACATTCTAAACTTATTAATTAGAAAAAATCATTTGTGTCGATACAAACGCATGGCAAGCACGTTAAACTCTACTTTTGCGAAGGCCCTGAAGGCTCAGATTACCTACTATAATATGGCATAGATACACAAACGATAGTGTTTTACGAACCCGAGTGAGTCACTAGTACTAATGTATTAGCGACTCACTCGGGTTCGTCCCTAGGTATGTTTTGATGGTTAGTATGGAATAGATGCTATATGTTACATAGGTATGTTGAGTATTACCCCTTACTTGAGAAATGATTGATTCTGGATTTCTATACAAACTTCCACCCCCTTAAGAGTTGATTTCCAGGGTAAAAACTATTCTATGTTCTTCCCAGGATTTCAAACTATCTCCACACAATTTTTTATGTAAAATCGGTTCAGCTGTTTAGTTGCGAAAATATAACAAACAAACAGTTACTTTTGGATTTATAATATTATTATTAGTGTAAGTTAAAGTAAGGACATAGATTTGTGGCTTTTCATAAACAATATTAACTTTTTATTCTATGAAACTTCTGCTTAGAAACCATAAGTGAAAATGAAAATAACATTTTTCTTTACATTTGCACTTAATGGATCACATACATTTCGCCAGTCTATTCTTATAATGACATAATTGCTAAGCAAGTTTTTTTAATATTCACTCTGTAAAGGGTGAATAGGGGAGGCATGTTAATTTGGAAAATTAGCTAGGTGAAATAGGGCATGCTGTTAGGGCTTTGCATTAAAAATGTTTTAACAACAAATGTACCATAAAATATTTAAACTTTGATATGGTTTTTAATACATCAAAATATTAATGTTTCCTATTTATTTCTTTACAGTGTGAAGATGGTAAACCAATTTGGCTGAAGGGTGGTTTATGTGACCGTATTCTCTATGGGACTACTGTCGCTTTATGTTATATAGGCACTTTAATGGTGCTTACTACTGTCTATGATAATGCTAAGCCTGCTTCATGGAAAACCTCTACCTGCTAATATTTTCATAACTTATACAATCTTTTATTGAGAAGTTGAGGAAAATTTACAGTTAGAGTTGCTTATATTATTATAATAAAGGTGTTATAATAAAGCATTACAAATAAAGGAGAATATAAAATATAAACTAATAAATACATATTTTAATTATTTTTTATGTTCTTTGAACATGTATATGAAATTTACAGGAAGGCATTGTCTGAACTTCAGCTGTCACAACACTATTAATGCAGAGATTTGCCAGACCACCTCTTATCAGACCACATGTGTATGCCACATACTGAAAAAAATAATATATTCCAAGCTTTTAATTAAAATAGTGAATTATTTTTCTAATTATTATTTATTTAACTTGTGAATTGAGCACAGAGAGTAGAATAATTATTATGTATTGTATTTTTCACTTTCAATCATATTATAAAAGCAAATAATAAAAAAGTGTGTTATTAATATAAGTAAGAATCTTGTCAGTCCTTTAATATATATACTCTCTCAGAATTTTAATGTTAAAATAAGAAATAGAAATTAAATAATTTACCCTTGGTGCATACTCCAAATACTGATGTCCATTTGAAAAGTTGTTTAGAAATCTAAATGCATTATCTTGAAGCACATAAACACCTTGATGATTTGTTCTCAAATTATCAATTTGTTTTTTATAAATGCATGTCCAAAAGTCTGTACAAATAAACTTCATGGTGTCCAATTCATCTTTAAAACGTGGCCATTCTCTAGTTAATCTCTCCATTATCTTATAACCAGCAGCAAAACCAATATATTCCACAACAGATAAATCGACTTCCTGAGAAATTTATATTAAAATAGTAGACAGTAATAATTAGTAGGCGTATAGTTTTTTTACATCAACCTAAACAAGATTTTATACATGAAAAACTAATTTGTGTAACAAAAAAAAAAACTTTAAACTTACTTTACTACCATTGCTAGTTTTTTGTTGTTCCAATGTATGATTTATTATTTCAGAATGTAACAATTCAAAAACAATATCATCAGCCATTTTAAATATATAAAAAAAAATCTAGTATTTGCAGTTAGATACAAATTTTATGAATTTGCACTTTTGCTCTTGTCTTGTAACTTGTTTGCTTTAATTTGTTTTAAACAAATTACAATTTACAATATTGTTTTCATTTCTCTCTCTTTTCTTTTTTATTTGACAAGTTCAAACTGACAAGTGACATCTTTAAATGTGTAAATTGTAATGTCAATGTCCAATGATAAGTCAAACTTGTTGGGATTAGGAAAATGCATTTACGCCATGGATGACAAAATTTACGCATACCACCTGCGAACATACAGGTGTGACTAAAAGCCAGTAGTACTCACTAAAACCCAACAGAATCTTAAGGCGTCGCAGGATCGCTTACGCACTCAACCATGACACTGACGGCGAGGCAGGCCTGTCGAAGCAGACCACACAACCAAGGGGTTGCTCATACGGTGTCCTCTGCTATCAGAGCAGTACGGTAGGTACAGTACCTACGCGGCTTCATGCATGATGATGACTGGTTTGCTGAACGAAACATCCACCCCTCCCCCTCCCCCACGCCCCTGCCCCCACCACGACAAGGTGTACGTACATCGGAGAGAAATATTATATTTTTTTTTATGTTGGAAAATGCGTTTACCCATACCAGCTGTAGACATACAGGTGGTTAGGTGGGACTCACCACCTAGAAAAGTCAATACTAACCCCTGGAACCCAAAAAAACCTTCTTCCTTTTAATGGGGCATCCCAAGATCGCGTACGCACTCAACTACGACGCTCCGACGGTTTATTTTAAATACCTGCAGAGATATTCTTCAATACGTAAACATAAGAGTAAATTACCATTTTTAACGTTAGAAAATGCATTAACCCATACCACCTGCATCACTGCAATGCTTATTAAAACTCAACGGAATCTTCCCCGTCTTAATGGGGCGTCGCAAGATCATTAAAGCACTCGACTACCCCGATGGCTGGCCTATTAAAGCAGACCTCTTTCTGAACAATAAAACCAGATGCCCCCCAATGCAACCAAGATTGAAGATAATTTTTTATCAGGTTTTCTACCTATACGGCAGCCAAAAAAATACTTTCACAGTTTATTCTAGTGGAACACCAGAAGCAACAAACATGGAAAACCTCCTGGCCAGCGAGATGGGACCTGACACCTCCCGTGTGTGTCTTGGCTTCACACCCACCCTAATGAATAATATATTATAATGAATGCTAGTTGCTATAAACGTAGCTTATGTACAATTTTTATTATCACTGGAAAAGCCGTATATGTAACTTATTGTAAGTTTTACAAGTTATCCATCTTCTCGTTTATAAGTTTTTACAAATGGTACGAATGGACGATGAAATTTTACTAGGTACCATACTGCTACCTTAAATAAAGAAAAAGAACAAAATTTTAGCTTTTTATTAATCCGACATTATGATGCATAAAAAATATTAATAAAATTATCATTACGTAGTATATACGTAATATTATTTAATACTGGCAATATTGTTATATTATGGGTAACACGAAAGTAGGCTTACAAAAGGAGTCCAATATCACTAGCAGCTTATAAAATAAATATGGCGAAACTAGAGATGTCGTGTCTAGTTCGAATCCTAATAAATAATAAAGGTTCATTATTGATGATACGTCTGGATTAGCGGATTGAAGTGCAAGTGTCGTTGAAAATATCGTATTATTTATAAATTGTGTTGTGTATATTTTTTATATTAAAGAATGGATGATAATAACATATCAGAAATAAAAGATGGCGATCCAACCCGATCCCTTGTCTTAGTGGAAGCGCCATCTATATTAGAAGTGCCAAAACGTAAAGTGGAAGGAAGTGTTAAAAAAAAGAGAAGGCGCGGGAAATCTAAAAGAAAAATCTTAAAACCATTTTCTAAAATGCCTTGGCAAGAAAGAAGAAAACTTGATAATAGTAAAAGAAACAACCGCTTCCGGAAAATAGTTTTATCAAAAACTCAGGCACCTTTTAATAACAACCAATTCTTAATGGAAATTCATAAGCCAGAACCAGAAAATAATTTTAATCTTTTCAGAACGCCATCTGCCCGTACAAGAGATTCCAGTTTTAGTGTTGATTCTGAAGAAAATTATTTTTTCTCTCTACCAGAGGATGAAGAAGAGTACTTAACAAAAGAATTTTCAAGTGTCTATGAAGATGCTCAATGTGAGCGATTATCTAATATGTCCAAGAATGAATTAATTCAAGAATATCTACTACTTGAAGCTAAATATGATAATTTAATTAAAAGAGGTGAACGCAATAGGACTAAAGATACAGAAGATGACAAAGATCTAAATACTACAGATAAAGATGAATCAGTAGCAGATAAGGATGATATGTTAACTGATAAAGACACTTTTGGTGCATCTATAGTTTCTGGATCATTAGATGAACCTTCTTTATCTGATATAATGATTCGTTTAAAGGAACAAGAACAGCAAATAGCAGAGCTTCAACTAACAAATGAAAAACTATTGCTTGAGAATGACCATTTAAGACAAAGAAATCAAGGTACAAGTGAAGATTCTGAGAGTGACAGTTCCTCTACTTCAGACAGCTGTAGCAGTTCTAGCGGTTCTAGTCCAGAACATGAATCAACAGTGGAAAATGGTGACATCACTGATCCTACACCAGTAAATGGTGAACACATTGAGAATGGCCTCCAACCTTTGGTCAATGGATTCCACAGCCCAAGTGATTGACTTTACATTAATTTGATGTGATGAAATTGACAGTTTTATCTGTAACAATTCTTGTAAAATGACAAAGTATTCATAACATGTAATATGTAAATTCTTGCCTTTGGTTTGCAATTGTCCTATTTCATGTTATAATTTGGAGACTGTAAGAATGTAATTGTGAGATCTCACCTTAGGTTTAGTGGACCAACAATATTTTAATTAGTAAGTTTTTTATTCCTTTAGATAGTAACATTCTTCTAAATGATGAGTTATAAGCTATTAAAAATGTGGTTGTTGTTGATTAGATTGCCCTTGATTTTAAACTTTATTTATTCTTGTGAAAACAAAGTATATATTTTTTTATTGTTATTAATTGAAAAAAAAAAAACAAGCTATCACAAATAATAGCAGGATTTACCTATTATTCCCATTTTATTGCTAATAACAAACTTGTTCCATTGAATGAATCTGATCTCACTTTTATATTTATACAGTGTTGTTAAGATAAGACTACTGCATTAGAGTTTTAATATATTATTTCGTCTAAATGTTAAATGTTGTTATAGTGTTTTATTAACTGATAAGTTTAACTGTGTCGAGTACCCATTATAAGATAGTATGTTGTGCTGTCTCAGGGTTTAGTTTTAATTACCTATTTAGGTTTTAATTTTCTTATACAAATACATAATTCATAGTTGTTTAATAATAAAAGATAAAGTAATAAATATTAAGCATGAATTCTTTTATGTCAAAGAAAGCACAATGTAATTTTTAAATATCTTTTGAATAATGATGTTACATGATAAACACACACACATAGATGTAAAAACTATTATGTTTAGAAAGTACTTTTACTATTCTTTACAAACTGAAAATAATCTGAAATTGGTTAATGCATACGTTCACTTGAATTTTATTATATTTTTTTTTATTTAGTTTTTTAATCTACCAATTTCTTTTTATGATACTTGGTGCATGATTTCAAAAAATTAGTGACTTAAATTGGAGAAAGACAATTCTAAATTATTCAAGTCACATATTATGTCATATTTAATTGTAAATATTGTAGATGCATGTATTAAGTTTGTCTCCTTTTAAATTAAAATAAAAATATCTTAAGAGTAAGTATGGTTTATTTATTTTCTTTAGTTCTATAATTGTACTTAGGGCTATATGCAACAAATTATTAATTTGATATAAATATAGGTAAATATCAAATTGTACTGTTTGACATTTGCTAAATATAATTACAACTTATAAATAAAATTAAAAATTCTTACAAGTGGTTTTTAGCATGTATGTATATCTACTCCAAAGTAATAATTAAAACTTATAATACTTGTAGTGACTAATATTTTTACTAAGTTTTCTTTTTGACTTTTGTATCAGGAGCATTTGGATTAGTTCCTTTATAAAATAATTTTAATAAAGACATAGCATTATCAGCTAATAAGTTACCAGAAATAGTGTAACTTTTTTCATAGAATTCACTAACATTAACCACTGTTTTTCCACCAAACCTATCATTTGCACAGCCATAGATAACTTCTTTGACCTTTAAATTATTTAATGCTGCTGCGCACATAATGCAAGGTTCGACTGTTACATACACAACTACAGTGTTAAAATAACTTTCATAATTTATTTCATTTATGGTACAATAATCTAATAAAAAGTCAATGCAATTCATTTCAGCATGTCTAGTTGGATTATGGGTTATATTCACAGTGTTCCTTGATTCAGCAATAATTTCTCCATTCATAGTAAAAACGCAACCAACTGGCACTTCCTGTGCTTCTAAAGCTTCAGATGCCAATTCAAGTGCTCTTTTCATAAAATCAACCATTATAGTTATCTTATTATAATCAAATTAATTGTTACATTTATTTAGTAAAAGAAAGTTTATGGGATAGTTTCTCACCAAATTATATTTATTAATTATGGTAATAACTAATAAGTTACATTAGTGACATGATTAAAATAGGTTATGTTTATCTTGTTTTGACATATACTATATAGTCACAGGTACAGTATAAACTACTAACTAAATTAAGGTTTACGCTAGTAAAAATTTAAAAATATATTGGAATGATATATTATGATTAATTAAAATATACTAAAAATGCATGTCGCCCTAACGATAATAATTTAAATATGATCACCATTATAGTCTAAGTTCTAATATTTTCAATAAAATAAAAATGAGCACACAAAAATACCCACATATTTTAAAAGTTACCAAGTCAAAATTTAAAAATAAAATGGGTAGTCCACTGATTTTTGATTGGCCGTCTAAATAAAAAAAAATACATTTCAATACTAATCGTTTTAAAATAGCAATCATAAATTATACAAAATATATATTTAATATTTGTGACTTTACAATGATTTATAAAGAAAAACATATTTGCTTTTCATTGGTAAAACAGCTTAAATAATTCATAATACATTATTAAGATTAAGCTTGCAACACAGCGGGCGGTTGGGCGGGAACTTTAAAAGAAAGTCCAAAGTAATGTGGCCTATACACTTGGCAAAATTTAGATTACTGCTTGACCCTGGGTAATATGAAGACAAGTTAAAAGGCATTTAGACAGTTAGCCACTATAACTGAACAATAAACATGTTGTCTGCCGTTCTAAATTAAAATTTAGCCATGTATAAAGAGATTTAGACAATGCATAGTCTAAATTGCATAAAACTCACTACACACCAGTGCGACCCTATACTAGATTTGGTTTTATCCGAGATCAATATCTTACAAGATCTCAGACAAAACCAAATGCTAGGCTAGGACAGGACATCATCTGTATAAATATTATAAATGAGAAAGATTGTGAGTATGGATGCTTGTTACTCTTTAACACCAGAACGGCTGAACGGATCTGGATGAAATTTAGCACAGATAGATTATAATTTGGAATAATACACAGGCTACTTTTTATCCTGAAAAAATATACGGTTCCCGAGGAATAGATTTGTTTTTGTATTTCTAGAGGCGAACCCGAGCGAAGCGAGGGTGAACCGCTAGTTTAAAATAAAATAAAATTATGTTTTTTGGCAGACTTTATTATTTAGATTGAGTTATTATCATAAACAATTTATCACCACCAGGGGAGATTGCTTGAGAGCAAATAAAGTTAACTTAGTGTGCGGCCTGTACCAAGTACGAGAGGCTCTTTAGTCATTACTCATTAGTCTATAAATGAGTAAGTGTTGTGAAAATATTATTAAAAAAAAATAACGACGCACGATAAAATTGGTATGAATTCAGGTGTCACTTAAACAAAAAATATCAGCATTATGATTTATGGTGTCCTAAGGTGTCAGGTTATATATATCCCTCCCTATATCTTGAGGTTATATGATAACAGTAGTAATTATTACAACTAATTAACATGTTCATTGGTTCATATTCAATGGTTGTCGTTTTCGGCGACCTTCATGTGAAACTTTAGGGCATTCAATGCTGATACTGTTATATTCATTTACGTGTTTTCTATTGTTGATATTTATACTCTTCTCTATATAATAGATTTATAATAAACACTCGTTTCATAGTGGTGTACTAAACGTAAGTTTTAAAACAACCATGACGCAATGTTGGCAAGGGCACATTCTGATGATAGGAAGCAGATAATTTATTTTATTCTTCCTTGTAATATTTTAAAAGGTCATAGTCTTTTAATTGTTGTAAAGCCTTTTCATCCCAATTTGTGTTGTTTACAGTTCTAGGGCTTGGATGTGATAAGCAAAGTACCTTAAACCAAAAAACTTCATAGTTAAATATGTATTGTTTATCTTAAAAATAATATTAACATTTTTATAATAGAAATAATTTTGGATGAAATTATTGTAAGGTATTTAATATTTTATGAAATAAAAAAGGGTGTAAATTATGAGTAAGAATAGAATATATTGTAATATTTTATTCATAATTCATATCGACTTATGATTATATAGAATATAAATATGGATCAAGATCCGGCTGCAAGATTGCAACGTTCATAGCGTATTTAATCAAAATCAACTTTTTATATACAATAATAAAATGGACTAAGGGATAATAAAGGGGATAATTTGGTATATAAATGATGAATATACGTCATGAACGTATAAATGTAACAAAAAATCTTTATTGACTGGCAGCCGCTTTTGCGGCCACTTTTACATAAGCAGACATAGTTTATCAGGTACAGAAAAAAAATAGCTTTAATTTGATATATAAATAGTGAACATACGCCATGAACGTATAAATGTAACAAAATATGACCTGCTTACACCTGGCTTCGAAGAGGTTGCGGCCAAGTGCGCAACGGCAGCTATCACTTTTCAGGTCCTCTACGTATATTTCTGTGAAGTGGAGTATAATTCATTTAAATAACAAGTGCATCGATTTTGTACCAAAAAGTCAATTATCATTTATTTAATTAAACATACTAGCGGGCACATTTTAATAGGCACCCCGGTCAAAACATATTGTCCCTTTTGTTATTGTATATAAAAAGTTGATTTTGATTAAATACGCTATGAACGTAGCAATCTTGCAGCCAGATCTTAGTCCAATAAGATTGGTAACATCTACATTAATTTAAAAAAAAAAATGGGTGCGTGTGACCTTTACGCTTGATTGAAGTAAAACTTCTTTGGCAAATATCGCAATTAAATTAAAACAAATTAATAACTAAATAAGACACATTACAATCATATATTTATACAATATCATATACGGAAAGAATATAATATTATATGTATATTTCTCAGACAATAACAACGATAACCATCGCAACATGGCAATGTATTCTATCTCATTCTCTCGCCGGCTTAATCCTATAATATATATTTATGTGTTTGTCTCTTTTTAGTGTCGCATTTTCGTTTCACCGAGTTTTAAATAACAACGATTCTAAAGAAGTTTCACTTCGAAAATATTTCAGCTGTTGAAACCATATAGTAGGAGAGCTGGCTTGCATTTTAGAGCAGGTATTCTAGGTAAGATGAGAATTTTAACAACACTTCTTTAATCATAGGCAGGTATAAAAGTGCCTGGCTGGAGGGTAGCGGTTGCTCTGTCACCCTTAAATTTTCAAAGTATTCAACTTTTTTTTTTCTTGACATAATAAGCACCGCCTTTGCGCGCTTGTAATGACATCATATTCCATGCTCATAGGTCATTGGCCATTGCTCATGTCATCGTTTGTGATGTTCCTTTTGTTACCTACATTGATGCTTTAAATGACATTATGTAAATTTTTTGATTGTAAGTACCTAACAAACTATTTTTTTCATTAAAAATTAGAAATAATGTGAAAATATCAATAATACAAATCTGTTGACATAGATTTGAACGATACATTTTATTGAAACAAATGCGATTCATACTTTTGAATCCGCCGCGCACATTTTACACTTCTATATTAATAAAAGATTAAAGAAATTTGGTTTGGGACGAAAATAACGTTTTTTTAATGAATTGAATAAAAGAAATGTATTATTACAAAATCATGTGACTAACTATATAATATGTAAATACCCACTTTGGGTATCAAAATGAAAATAGTCAAATAATAGTCTTAGATTTTACTAAAATATATTATTGGATTTGTTCAATGAATGAAGTTAAGTATGTGGGCATTCCACGCCGAATCGGACGGTTTCAAAATTTTTATTAAATATAATTTTTATTAAATTATAATGGTCGAAATTCCATATTTTTTCTCAATGTTTTTAGATGTCCTTTGTATGTACGTATTCAGTCTTTTTTAACGTCCCACGGGGCACGGGTCTCCCTTCAATACAAGGGGAATCAGGCCAAAGTCCACCACGCTAGCCAAGTGCGGATTGGCGGATTTCACATGTCTTTCGAAGACTTGCTAGTTTTTCTCAGACATGCAGGTTTCCTCACGATGTTTTCCTTCACCGTAAAGCAAGTGGTAATCATGTTGAAATGATTCGTACATGAAAATATCAGAGGTGCGAACTGCGAGACCCGGGATTTGAACTCGCTTCACTCGGTTTCCCAAGCGAGCGCGCAACCACTAGGCTACCACTGGAATAGGATGTCCTAGAAATTTAAAATGTTTTTAATCGAGATTTTTAAATTTTAAGTTTCCAACCGTGTTTTTAAAACTGTGTGTATCCTTCGATATATTACATATTTTTATTTATTTTTGTATTCTTTTTAAACACTATAACTATTTCTGTCAAGTCGTCCCTAGAAATTTACATGGCTAATGCTGGCTTAACCTTATTTTTATCTCTTTAAAACATACCTAGAGATGCAACCGAGCTAAGCAAAAGTAAGTCACTAGACATAAATATGTTAAGAATATATACCTCACCTTAATGTTACTTGTAGGCAAATATTTTTTTAGTGCTTTCTCAGCTCTTGTCTTACAGAAATTCCCTATTGCTACTATAATTTCAATTTCATAAAGTTTTAAAACCTTAATAAAAATAGGGTCGCAAATATTATAGAGACCTTCTATTTCTGATACCTAAAATGAAAATATTTCTACAAATTAATACATTGATGTTATAAAATATAGCAAGTATGGGCATTCAGTACTAGTATTACTTTAAAATCTCCAGGAGTAAGATTACAACCGTTGCTTTTCATCCATTGCTGGTTTATATAATTATAGACAAAGCTTGTTTTAAAAAATACCTCTGGATCTCCACATATATTTTTAACTAATCCCCAAAATCTTTTGCCACTGATCTGTAAATTACAATACCATAAATTATCACATATTTTATAATTTACTCTATGTAATAGTTGGAAATTTAACTGACCTCAGTTCTTTTGCAGTTAAAACCATTTACTGGACGTTCTTTAATTTCCTTTGGTGGCTTACCTACAGGTCCTTCTATTTTTAACCAATCTTTTACTGCTGACACTTCTCCAAATGGGACCTTTATTTAAAACAAAAAATGACTTATACCATTTTGGTATCATGGGAATAACTTAAGGGTAGCTATTTTTTATATTTTCAAATAAGTGTATGTTGTCACATAATATGAATAATAATTAGATTTATTATTTTTCAACAAAATTAATGTAATTAATGTTTTAATTTTTTAAATACATAATTTCTTTTTCATTTATTGAACATATAAAATCTTTCAAATTAGTAGATATGTCATGCTAATTTGATTGCAGACGACCTAACTTTGAATATCATATAATAAATACAAACCCCAGTTTGAGACATTCCCCACGGTCCAGGATTCATTCCAAAATACATTATTTTTTTCTTCGTATTACAATATTTCCGAATGTACATTTCAAAAGTATACCTAGCATAAATACTTGGATTATAAACGCATTTAACAGTTGCTGGTAAGCTAAAATTGTTGAGAGATTCGTTAAGTTCATCGATTAATTCCAGTAATTCATCAGAAATATCACTACTAGATTCTTTTACAGTCGTTTGAGAAATAGCCGGAGAGAAAAACGATGACTTTACTTCTACGCTCATTGTTTTATGTACGCTTGTCGCTTACTAAATAAACCTTTTCTTAAAAAGAAACAAACAAACGCTTATGTAAATGAATATAATTACACAATTCTACAAATAGTCATATTATGTTAGTAAAGTTAGTTAAAAATTGAATTTAGGTATTTTATAATTTTTCAAAATACAAATTACAAATAAAATTATTATGATTATCATAGACTATACACATCTTTTATTCGTCAATACTATAAACCAATAGACGATGAGCATTCAGTTGGCAAACCAATCGCGCGTCCATGTAGCTCTTTGGTAAAATTTCGAATTGTTGTCATTACTGCGGAGTGTCGGTGTGAATATCTATTATCTATAATAGTCGGTCAACAGGTCAGGTCTCAGGGAGGCTATCTAGTACTAGCAAATTTCATCCGCCGTGCAGATCGTATATGTTATGTAGGTTTTGTTCCCATCTTGCCGGGTTTTCACTTACATCGGATTTCATAGGATACATATTTCACGGAAAAAAGTGGCATTATGTAATCGGTAATATTTTCAGATGAAAAGAAGTTTAAGTTGGTTGGCCTTGACCGATATAAGTATGACTATTATGATTTTAAGATACGGAACAGTTTGGTGGAAGAAGTGTCGTGTTCGGCTGATAAAAAATGCTTGCAGTTTTTAATTTTTTTAATTTATAGAGACACGTAAAGAAAATTATTTAATGTTTTTGATATATACATACATATATTGTCTATTAGCCACTTAGCCTCGACCAGCTCGAGTATACGTACTTTTTATAAAAATAGTTAAGGTGACTTTAGGAGATAGATACATTCTATTGCGCGCTTTCTTGTAGGCCTTTTTAAGACCTACATTTTTAGTACATTGTTTTGGTTTACGTATATCTCTTAGAGTTTAGGAAGCAATAGCTATGTAAGCGTTTGGAAACAGTTTTTGTAGCAAAAGACCATCATAGTTCTGTTTTGTAACACAAACTTTCTCATTTATCGTTCTTTCTATTAGTGAAAACCGTATCATAATCAGCTGTATAATTTAAAAGAAGAAAGAGGAGAAACAGACAGAAGCAGACAGCAATTTTGTTTTATAGTATTTATAGGCATAGATGAACAATTTCCACTCGAAAAAATTTGCATATTTCTATGAAGATGAGAGATTTTATCGCACCAAATTGTTAAATATTTTAATTTTTACCTCTGCTACTAATAGTAATATGTAATAAATCATTGAAATTTTCAATTCAACCGAAGCCGAACTAGTCATTATGTTTTCCCATGGGAGTGAGAGATTTTCTTACAGTTAAAGTTATGCTAAATCCGGATAATAAACTATCGCTACACAAAATTTAGATAAAATCCACTGAATACTCTTTGCGTGAACAGCAATCGGACATACAGACATGAAACAGACAAAAATTTTAACAACTATAGTTATGGTGCTTATATTCTGTAACCGTCATAATTTTTAAAATATCTCATGTACGGATTTCGCTTTGTCTATGTTTAATATGTGTAGTGAAACTCTCCCTCCACATGGCAAAATCCAATGAAACAGACCAAATCCTGCATACACATTTTACATTAAACAAAATTCGACGGGCAGTCGGACTGGTGTGTACTTGTTAATACTTTGATGTGATTGGAGAATAAATTAAGGAGTTCTACCTCTTGTTCCTGGTCTGTGGTTCTACCCTCCATAGACTAAAGTCAGAATAATATACGAATCGGAATTATTTAATAATTTGTCATCCGTAGTCCGTACTACCGTAGTATTTCTATAAAGTTTGTGCATTCATGTCATCCATGAATCATGATTAATATAATATAGCTATAGCAAATGCAAGCATTACTAATTTTTTATCGAAATAAAATAATTTGGTATTTCTTTGATTTTTCAATAGTTATCATAGAGTTATAAGAATAGAGTGCGCAACTGCTATGCTTTCTTACAAGTGGCAGCGTAAGCGGATTAGGAAGAAAACGCATCTTAAGCCACCGTTCTATTTCACTCTAACCGAACTGTCATTAGTTATTCCCCTGTGTTGTCTACACAACAAAAAAATATACACTGTTCTTTCCTAACTAGAGTATTCGTATAAATCGTACGATTTATTTTATTATTTGTGGTTGAATATCGTACCTTACCACTAACTGACGCAATCTAAGCCACTAGAAAATCCACTAGCCACTAAAACCAATATTTAGCCGCTAAAGGGGAAGTCTAAACCACCAGATCTAGTGGAAAATCCACTGAGTTGGCAACACTAGTTGTGCGGGTTAGACCACAGTCTATAAAACAATACAGTCATCCAACGAAGCCGTCAAGACAGGGCAATCGTGCGGGGTGTGAGAGGTGAGACGCGGGTAGGCGAGCCCGAACTGCATACATTTCTGCCGCCCGAATTAGTTAGCAGCTCGGGACACGACTTTAAGGGCTATCGCGTGTTTATTTTAATTTGTAAGCAATTAAAATGGTTCATACTACCTGTGCTATATTATATATTTTTAGCAAAAATTATTTATTAGGATGAGGATTTTTTACATAATTAATTTTAATAACAGAAATTTCAAATCCAGTAAGTCTAGAAACCGAAAACATTTGTCCGTTGCCCATTTATAATAGGTGATTTGGAAATTTATTAATTACATTATATCATATAAAACTAACTTTGCTAAAAAATTGAAAATAATGATAAATTTATATATAACTAAATTCAATTTGACTTATGTAATATAATTTGCTAGATTTAATTTATTTTTATTATAACTTAATTTATTTCATTCTAATTATCTAGTTATTCATTAAATTAATTATAATGTCACATAGAAATATTCATTCAATCAAATCAAATAATTGTTAAACCAATTGTATATTTTATTTTTTATTAAAGAAATAAAAGGCTTATTATTATTATTATATGAAATTTTGTAAAACTTTATTTGAATTTGCCTCCGCGAAATGCCTTTTTGTATTCTTTGCTATGAAGAACTTCGATAAATAACTAAATAATAATATTATATTTTAATTAAATTACAAAAAAAAAAACTATTACAACCCTGCGTAATGCGAAGTACGCTACGCGGTGTCGGCTTTTCTTCAGACGTCAAAGGCGATAGCCCACTGTTATTTTTTAGTACACTGTGGGTTAGATGGAGGTATAACCAATCGCGACTCGACTAGAGAGAGAAAGAAAGGTGGTTTGGAATCAGCGTTATCTCTCTAATGCGTTAACGCTATTTTAGCTACGTCGCGCACTCTATTCTTATATGATAGTTATCCAATTAGAGTTGGGCATAATAGTTCGCGACTGGGAGCGGTCAATTTAGTTCGCAGCTCCTGAGCGAACTAGATCGGTCTTTTAGTTCGTTAGTTCGTTTTTCCACTTTACTACTTTAATCCTTGTAGTAGTTTATTACAGACCTGCTACCTACACTGAATGCCCGAAGTCCTTATTATATTCGTAGTTTGCAAACATAAACATATACTGCTACACTTTTATTATGATATTATGATTCAAGGTAACGAGCAAAAAAAGAAAAAAAAAATTATTTTATTAGTATTTATTTTTCCGATTGAACAAGTTTATCGGCATTGAAAAACAAAGTACATATAAAAAGTATCTACTGTGTTCTAAAAACAGATCCGTAACGCAAATTACTAATATATAACTTTTATTTGTCATCCATGTATATAACATCCATAGATCCTTAGGATCGAAAACGAACTAACGAACTAAAAAGCGAGGGATCTGAGATCTAGTTCGCATAGTTCATCTGTGGGAACGTTCTTTCGAACTAGTTCGTTCGCGAACTACACAAGCCCAGTGTTCGCAACCGTACGATAATTATCGTACATGTACGATAATTTCATGTCTGTGTACGATGTACGATAATACATTGCAAATGTACGATAATTTGTGAAGGTGGGATGGGTGAAAATGTTTGTGAGGATTAGGTAATGTTTTAGGAAGAAAATTGTTTGATTTTGCATTTTAAGTATGTAGTATTTGTTAGAAGGGAAAAAAAATGAAAATAGTCCTTTTTTTTTTTTTTTGCTCTTCCGCCTGTTGTAGGTGTAAACACATTCAGGTTGCTGACCGGCAGGGTGATTACGTATCTCGCGACAGGCTTGCGACAGTTGTAAATCGCGCGATCGCTGCTGTCAAACGTCACTTTTGTATTACGTAACAGCGGCTAGAGAGCAGACTGCAGTCGAGAGAGATGGGTTCATAGATTGTCCGATAGAGGGTGAAAGAGCTCGACTGCAGTCTGCTCTCTAGCCGCTGTTACGTAATACAAAAGTGACGTTTGACAGCAGCGATCGCGCGATTTACAACTGTCGCAAGCCTGTCGCGAGATACGTAATCACCCTGCGGAGAGAATCGGTTATTAAAAATTGGTTAGAAGGAAAAAATATCGATTTGTATAAAAGTCGACTATTTTTGCACATTCCTAATATGTACGATAATTTTGGTCCATGTACGATAATTTTACGACCCTAGGTACGATAATTGCCTGACTTCAGGTTGTGAACACTGCACAAGCCTATATCCAATGTTTTTATTTGTCATCCATGATCCAATGTCGTGAAAGTTGCTACTCCGCTACGTTCAGATTTGTCATCCATGGTTCAGTATTTACTAAAGATATGATAAAAATTATATTTTTTTTATTATAATCAAATAAAAAAATTGCTAAACATCATGAGTTTTGATTTGGAGGGGGATTTAATGCGTAAGTCTACTGCAAAATCTTCATTGCCTCTAGTGTTTCGAAAATTTATTGATTGGCCCTTATGTCATTGGAGTAGAGAAAAATGGTCATTAATATTTGGAGACCGGGAAATACCATTTAGATGTTTAAAAAAAAACTTTATTTCTGAAGAACCTTGTTGGGAAAGACGATGCAAGATAAAAAATCTGACTTTTAAAAACTTTATTGATAATTTGACTACCAGCGAGGAGTGGATGTACTTTGATTATAAGTATATACATCAATGGTTTAGTAATGATAATGAATTAATTAAGGTAAGGAGTCATTAACATTTTTAAGTTCATGGTATATTATGTATTATATTATGAAGTGATAAAACTAATTCTCAGGAAATATCATGGAAACAATTTGGCTACCCTGATAAAGGAGCAACAGATACAACTATATGGGTGGGTAGCAAAGGAGCTCATACTCCAGCCCATAAAGATACTTATGGTTACAATATTGTTGCACAAGTTCATGGAAAGTGAGTGAGTTATTAAATTTTTATTTGACCTTAAACTAAACTTAACTTCACTTTATACCAAAGTGTGTATCCATTTTTTAATGTTTAGACAATTTTTTTAGGAAAAGGTGGGTTCTTTTCCCACCTGAAACAGGAGGCTTGAAACCCACAAGGGTGCCATATGAAGAATCCAGTGTCTATAGTGAATTGAACTTTTATTGTCCTAATAAACTGGATGACTTTATTGGTAAGATCTTATTGGTAATAATTAATGCCTTGATTTGGTAAATAACTTATAATATTTAATCAAATTCAATATATGTGGCAGGTTTAACAGGAGGACGTATGGTGGAATTATCAGCAGGTGATGCTCTTCTGGTTCCTCAAGGATGGTGGCATTATGTGCAAAATATAGATGATCTAAATATTACATTCAATATTTGGCTACCACATGTAATTGTGTATTTTTTGTAATAATTACAATAATATTACTTTAATATTTTTTCTGCTAGTTCCAAATGATCTTAGTTATTTTTGTAGTAAAACTTGAAAGCATCTGCTTTCATCTGAAAGTAATTAAATTATTTATTTATACTATTTTTTGCCAGTGGTTCTGCTGGCATGGTATCTATAGTGAAAAGGTTTATGTCAGTCCCCATAATGTAATCTTAGTTTGGCAAATTTCATTGAGGTCTTTTCAGTCATATAACATTTCATAAAATTAGGAATGTTGTATATGCTGCTGTAAATGTAATATATAAAAGCTGTTTTCATGTCTCAAGTTAGATTGTGGTTGTGACATGTCCTTACAAAGCAGTTGTAGATGTGTAGTGGTACCAAATTATAATGCAAATTGAAAGCAGAATTACAAGAGAGTATAAAGATATGGAACATAGTGCTGTATTTTAAATAACCTACACATTATTTAATGTATAGTGACATCCACATATATAGTATAGAGACCGTTATTGTTATTGATTGAGCAATTCTATTTTGTAGGAAAAAGATAATTCAACACAAGTATCAGAAGCACTTATAAAAATAATAATAGCACAAATTTGTAAAGATCTGCCGCAAGAAACTGCTAAACTGCTAGTTAATCCAAATGAGGTAAGTCATATTTTGAAGCGAAACATATATTATAAGATGGTTCTCTGGCGATAATGGTTTTATAAAAACTGTTCCACTGTGAAGGATTGATTATCTATGGAACATACATAATATATGTAACTTTTTTGAAATTATACTTCTTTTGGCACATTTGGAAAAAAATATGAGAGTAAAATTTTTACGACGTGCGTGCACACCGATTGCCAAAAAGCGACATGATGAAGTTAGCTACATTCCTTTTACAAACAGAGAGTTATGACATACCAGATAAAATCTTTAGCTATTTTTGTTCTATTACACCAAAGAAGAATAACTTCTTATGTGCGTACATAAATACACATATACATTTTTTATTTTATATATGTTACTTATTATGGATGTTTATTTATATTAAGTTTTAATGACTTGCATTATGACCTTTCCGCTCTTTTCACTTATTTTCTTGTATCATTTTCTATCGGTTATCTGTAAGAGATCGCTTTTAGTGTTAAAGCCACCTTTGCAAATTTTTTTAATTGTATTTTTTTATTGTACCATTTTCGTGTCCAATTATTATAAAGTGTTATAAAAAAACATACAAATTTTCGCATTTATATTAGTATATCTATACTAATATTATAAAGAGGCAGAGTTTGTTTGTTGTTTGTTGACGGAGTTTAATCTGTGTTTGAATGCGCTAATCTCAGGAACTACTAATCCGATTTGAATAAATATTTTTATTACATATTTACATTAGATAGCCCGTTTACTGAAGAAGGTTATAGGTTAACTATATATCATCATGCTACTACCCAAGGGAGCAGAGCTGTAATCTGTATTAATTTTCTGTATTAATATTATAAATGTGAAAGTTTGTGAGTATGTATGGATGTTTGTTACTCCTTCACGCCAGAACGGCTGAACAGATCTGGATGAAATTTGGCACAGAGATAGATTATAGTCTGGAATAACACATAGGCTTTTTATCCCGGAAAAATGTACGGTTCCCGTGGGATAGTTTTTTTTTGTTTTCCTAGAGACGAACCCAAGCGAAGCGAGGGTGAGCTACTAGTTTTAGTATATATGTATTAAGTATTTTATGCTTATCGAAATTTTTACATTGAATATAATAAAAACACGAAAAACTTAGATTTTTCATCATCTCAATGGAAAATTTAGATGAATACAAAAATAAGTTTTAAAAAGTATTACTTTTCTTATCTCGGTAGGATTGACCGCGCCTGAATTAATAAAAAAGTATTAAAATAGCATTTTGGGTATTATTTACCGAAACTATGGCTACAGGAAATAATAATTAAATAGAAATAAATAAATAAATTATTATTTAAGATAACCTTTACGATAAAGGTATAAATAAAATACAAATATATTATTTTAAAATGGTATTACACAAATCCTTAACTATAGAGGCGCATGACTTAAAACCATTATTTCATATTGACTCATGTCCTGCGATTTGCGTTGACATCATACCTATTGCTAGGAAGTGAATAGCTGCAAGTTTATTAATAACTCGCAATTCGTCCTGCATTAAGTATGCATTGATGACTTAGCTTATATTTAACTTTATATATATGTATAATGTATATGTAATTTGTGTCATATTCTTTTATATTTACGATTTTATTATACGTATAGTCTCTACTAGCGACTCACCCTTGCTTCGCTCGGGTTCGTCCCTAAGTAGGTTTTAACGGTTAGTGATTCCTATACAAAATAGTTCAGAACTTTTTGATTTTCCAGCTGTTTTTTTTTGTTTTCGAAATTTTTTTTTTATATTTAAACCACCCCTGACACACCCCCAACAGAACAAAAAAAGAATTATTCACATCGGTTTAGCCGTTTTTGAGTTTTAGCGAGACTAACGAACAGCAATTGATTTTTATATATATTCTCTATTATAGTATATATATACTTATTAAGTCATAAATACGATACTTAGTAAATGAGTGTTTGTTATTTATGCGCTATAATTTGTGAAATTAAGAATGCAGTTTACTTATTTTTTTGTTATAAATTAATATTTCTAATCTACATATGCACAAATCTTCTTAATTTAGGTCAGAATAAAATTCGATTCACATTGCACTCATTTTTGGGATCAAAAGTAGTTTCTGTGAAATTATGACGCGACGGCAACTGTAGACTAAAATACGCAAAAGAAAGCTTAGCTTACTAATTGTAAGAGTCCAATACTTTATTATTTTCCTAATAAAAATAATAAACGGGAATGACACGTAGGGACGCTGGTGTATTAATATAATAATATGACCATGTGACACACTAATTATATAATGCCTAATCGGTTGGCATTGCTATTATAATGACAGTTGGCAATTCTTAGTAGGTATTTGTCACTGTATTAATAGATGCTGAAATAATCGATGGATTGTATTAAAGTTTTAAGAAACTTGAGATGTAAGCATCTCAATTAAAATGTAATAGATTGATGATGAAGAATGATTAGTTTGACACATTTTTGAGATTGTTGAAACTGATAATTCTGTTTTAGGCAAATGACTGCACTAGACTGTATGATTAGATAAAAATACTTTTACGAACAAATTTAAATAATTACCTATTTGATAAACATTGATGAACATACAATTAACACTAGGAATTTTCTATAGGAGTCTTAGCTTAACCTTTGACATACATATATGCAGGATATCTGTAATGATATTATTTTAATAAAATTTTTATTTATTCAGACGAACCGCTAGTAATATTAGGTTTCCGATATAGTCCGACAAATCCATGCAGATAAATAAAATTGAAGTGTCTTTTTGTAATGTTAAAATAACAGCTTTTTACTAAATGCATATGAAATTATATACGATACTTATAAGAAAAACACAAATTTTAAAATTTTTGTCTATCTGTTTGTTCCGGCTAATTAAATAATAAATAAATAATAAATTCCGAAACGGCTGGACAAATTTTGACGGGACTTCCACTGGCAGATAGCTGATGTTATAAGGAGTAACTTAGGCTACTTTTTTTTTAAGTTTGGGTTCCGTCCAAAAAAACTAAAACGTACCTAGAGACTCACCTGAGCGAAGCGTGGGTAAGTTGTTAGTTCTAAATATAATTATTATTCTAACATTGAAATTATAACTACTTTCAGGATGACATATCGGACACGCCACTGGCAGTGCTGTTTCTACAATTAGACACAGTATTAAAAATGTACTTAGATAAGAAACGAAAGACGCGACGAGTGAAACGACAAAGAACAAGAGAGGATAACGCTCAAGAAGAAGATACTGAGGAAGTAGATATTAAATCTCTACTGGATGCGAATAAATTCGAAATAGTTCCTAATATAAGTAATAGCGATCTCATTGACATAATAAAGGGAAATTTAAAGGAGTTTGCTAGTAATGTATCACATGACGAAGATGAAGTAGAAGGCGGTACGAGCAGTCTATATTTGACCAAGGCCCTCATTGACGCTTTCAGCCAGGGTAATGTAATTGATTTAGTCAAACATAATCTGGTTGCTAAACTTAGTTGAATAAGGGATATTATTCATATATCAACTATTTTACTGTCGGTTATTACGTTAAGTTCGAATTAGTACATATTTTGATATGCAGGGGCGGATCTATATATAGGCTTTTTAAGCTGCAACCCAGGGCCCCTTGTTGAAAACAATGGATAATATTGTTAATTTATAAAATTAAAAAAATATCCAAAAAAAAAATTAAAGCCATAAAAGGTTGGCCTAATAACCCAGAAACCAACAGTGTTATCTTAATTTCGTCAATCATAATAAATTTTATAAAGACAAAATAATAATTTGTTTAGGCACCCAAGAAGTGTTAGCCCAGGGCCTTCCAAATACATGGTCCGCTCCTGTTAATATGTATAGATATTATGTTTAATATTTTTGCATACAATAGATCGTTTCTTTGAGGAATGAGAATTAGTACATTATTTAGTAAAGAAAGTATTTTTTTTTCTAAATGTGTAAGAGAAGAAGTTTTCCTTTATATCTTAATTGGATATTTTTTGTGATCTAGTAAATTTTTATTAGCTTAGTTTAAAATTAGAAAGTGAAGAAACTAAATTATTGCCAGTGTTAATAAGTTATTGGTACTTATTTCTAATTTTTAATATTTCTATTTATTTGGCATTGTAAATTTTGCCGTTTCGGTTATTAAGGTTGTTTAAAATATTGTCAAAGATAAAGAGAAAAAGAGAAGAGAGATGATGAAAACATCACACTTTGTTTTAGTTTTATTAAGTACTATGTATAGTACATAAATATAATTAGTATTAACATATTGTGCCTTAGTCACAGCTGTCTCAAAATGAATAAATGTATGTATGTATATAGTTTCATATTTAAATAAAACGATCTTTTCGGATTTTTTCGCGGATTTATTTTGATTTTTGGTTCCCGACGTTTCGACATCTAACACCTTAGTCTCTCCCGTGATCATGATTGCTGTAAAGCAATCGAAGCGTCGGGAACCAAAAATCAAAATAAATCCGCGAAAAAATCCGAAAAGATAGTTTTATTTAAATGTCAAATGTTCGCGTAAATCTAAGAAAGTATTAGTTTCATATTTTTGATGATTATTTACAAAGTGTAATAAAATATATAAAACAATAATTTTATTGTCGGTCAAAATACTCAATTTGGATAATTTAAAATATACCTATTTATGAAACATTTAGAACGTTTTATTTCATGTATTATAAAAATACCTTGAACTCGTGACCTATAAGGGAAGGTCAATGATTATAATTACATAGACATTGGGCATTGAACAATATAAATGAAGTACCTATCTATTTCTGCAGACATTACACAGCAAATTATATAATATAATAAATAAATATGTTGGGACATTAACACACAATACCATCTAGTTCCATGGTAAGCTACGAGACTTGAGTTATGGACTTGAGTTACGTCGGGAACCAAATATCTAAATAAATCCGCGAAATAATCCGAAAAGGTAGTTTTATTTAAAATGTCAAATATTCGCGTAAATCTAAGAAAGTATTATTTAAATACATACATAATATAAATATAAAAAATTATAACATTTTATGTACAAAATCATATAAGAAGTTACTTTGTCCATAGTTAGTAAATGTTTATTTCAATATTTATAATTAAACACTTTCAGCTTCTTTCGAAATATTCAATTTTTTTAGACATCTTCCAATTTTTTTTTCCTAAAAACCTTATTATGAACATTTTTAATAAAGAATTAATTTACAACAATAAAAGACCCGACTGTGTAAAAAGCGAACTAAAAGGATGAGAACAAGTAACGAAGACGAAAAAAACATAGTATTATGTATTATGTAGTCGAAGACATATATACATATGTATGTGTAAGTACCTACTACCTACATGTTTTACGAGTATACTAGGTGCGAGTTTTGTCACTTATGTCTAGTTTCAGTGGTTTTTTTTTTATTTACAGTTTATTAATTTTGGTTTGTTACATTTTTTAGTTTTATTTAACAATTTATTATTCTAAATTATTTTTAAACATAAGTTGTGTATATTTTTGTAATTGCTTCTTAAAAACCCGTCTTTTGATACCTCGGTATTTTATTCTCGATTAATTCGGACGAAAAAAAATCGGTTAGGCCGTTGTTTCGGTTAACGAGGAAACATAGGGTCGGAAATACATACATACAGGTCAAACACATAACTCTCCTTTGGGCTTCGCCGTAATCGGATAAAAATAGCCAAATCAGTTCATTTTTGTTCAAGTGATGCGCGTACCAGCGAAAATCATACAGATGTATTATGTATATACAAACATGGGATAAGAAAACATAAATTAACATAATATATGTAGTTGAACTAAAGTTTTATTTATTTTTATTTTTACTGGTCTTAATGTATGTATTGTAATAGAAGTCACTGAATAAGATGACCATGAATAGATTTTGTGGGATGAGTATGTAGGCGGGCAGGCGCGGGAACGCACACTCTGGGACCAACACCAACAATAAGAAATGTATCAGCAGAAGTGTAAATTGAAACTGAAATTGAAAAATAATTTATCATTAATTTTATTAAAAAGTTAAAAATATGATTAGTATCTCTAATATGCCTAAATATTATTAAACAAACAAAAATATAGAAGACTGGCCTCGATTTTCATCTAGTCGGGTTTTAGGTCGTCGTGGGTGAAAAATTATATTGACTATTTTTTATCACAACGCGACGTTCGACGCGATAAGTGGGTAGATCAAATTATTGATTTAAATAAATTGAGTGAACGTGTATATCCATGATGTTTAAAAATGTCCTCTACAACGAAGACTTGTAATATACCATGTTACCATGTAACATACCATGGGTTTAGGAGATCAACTCTATAGTATCAAGTTATTGTATTGTCACAATACAAATGGTGACAATACCTACAATATGTGTATAGTTGATATATAGTTTTAACTTTTCAAATACGAGATTTTATTATATTGGATAAAACAAACGACTTATTCATTTCGAAGAAAAGTACCTAAAATTTTGAAGATATTAGAATAGAGAATAACTCTTTCAATGGTAAGGATAAAGTCATCCATGTCCTGTTCGTTTGTTCCACTTTGTATACCTTAAAGATTTTTTTAGCATACCTTAGAGATACAATCATTAAGGTGTGCTAAAAATATGTATGTACTTATACCTAATAATAATTAATTTTGATCTTGAGGTTGTGCAAATTATACACCCTTCTCATAAGTAAATTATGATGAATTTACATAGGTACTAACAATTTGAATTTGTGTAACATGTTTCTTCCACCACAGAGATTTCTTGTAGCTGTCATTCCACGTCGTCAGGAGGTAGTATGAGTACATAATTATATGTACGAATGAGTTTACTGGCACCAACATGCTGATATGACCACCTGTGAAAGATATAGAAGCTGACGAAATTAATTATCTAATTTGTGTTATTGTTTTTATGCATTTAATTAAAATGGTATTTTTTAAACAGTGGGTAAACGTTTTTATAACGATTAGTATAGATTTCTCAGAGATGAGATATTTTCCCGCAGTAAAAAGTATCCTATTGGTATGTTGACCCGGATAACCAGTTATCATCATACGAAATTTCATCATAATCTATCCAGTGGTTTTCTCGTGATGTGTTCCTACACAGACAGACAAACATTCTAAAAACTATAGATTCGGTCTCTGTATCTATAATAATGGCTATTTCGATAAGATTTTCTAAAAAATATTTAATGTACAGATTCGACTCAGTTAGACATTTATTATATGTATAGATTTATTAGCGACTTACCTACCCTTCCTTCGCTCGGGTGCATCCCTAAACTTTAATGTTTTAGGAACGTATAAAAAGGCAAACATAAGAACATTAATTTTTATTTATATAGATTTGTAAACTATTGCTCACTAATAATGTCACATTAATTGTATTTTAATTTCATGCATCTTATTTAAATGAGTAAGAAGCGAAGTATTTATGCTTTGGAATTTCAGAAGCATTATATTATAATGTTCTCGCTATAATACTTTACGGGTTAAGAAGGACTATAGATTACTTAGAAAATAAATCTGTGAATGAAATGGATGACGGAGTAAGGCCTACGGGTGGGATAGTAAGGGTTATAAACGACTAATAGCTTCGAAGTACAAACCTGGGACCCATTTTACCATTGACCAAGAGACCGCTACCATTCCACAATGGTGGTACACGTGGAGAAATGATACTTGATTTTGTTTCTTTCTTAACACAAAGAATACCTGAAATGTTTTTATAATAGATTATAAATAAAATTAATTTATTATAATGTATGTATATGTAGATATTATGTAATCACTCTAATCAGCATGTACCGTGTCCAGGAGATCCATAATTTTGATAATAAAGTAAGCATAGCACACTTTCCAAGCGTATTCTGTATCCAAGGGTCCATCATCAAGGGGCTGACATATGAATTTATAATGATTTAGCCAACCCAATACCATGCTCTGCAATTTTAAACATTTTATGCAAATTACAGATATTGAAAAATGAGGAGGTAGGTAATAGGTACCCATATTAGAAAGGGCTAATTTAGAGAATTTTGTAAATAAGCTCTTAAGTTTTGGCCAGTTATACATTTGAAGTTTTATTTAACAATTAACAATTAATTTTCCTAAATTAGTTTGAAATTTAAATTATATATTTGGTGATCACTTAAAAGTTAAAACCCTTAATGTTTTTTCTTAACCATTTTCTCAATCAATCGGTTTGAGGGAAGAAAATGTTTGAAATCTGCTATTTTGATTTTTAATTATATTTATTTTAATAGTATCGTAATATAATAATTTTTAATAGTATTATTTTTATTAATTTAATAGTATCACATCACCCTCGCGTTATCGAAATTATTCAGTTAGCCGTTTAGTAATTACGAGGCAAAAAGATCAGACGATCGGATGGACTTGTACCTACATGCAGATCAGACACATAACCCTCCTTTGGGCTTCGCCCCAGTCGGGTAAAAATTAAGCAAATGCCTATTCCTAAAACACATAAAGTAAACATGTAAGAACTTAATACCTATGTGAAATTGCCTTATGTTTGTAGACAGTTATGAATATTGACTTTCTCACCTGGTAAACAACGTACACACAGCATACAATCTGGATAGCGTTATATAAGGCGATATACTTGCGAAGGTCGAAAGGTGATCGATTTTCCATATATTTTGGAAGCCACTTTAAAACGGTCATAAGATAAAGTGAAAGAATGACCAGACCAGGCCATGGTGTGCGCATCAAAGGCCAGTTTTCGGTTCTATGATCTGAGACAATAAAATTACAATTTTTTTTACACCCCCATTATTACCCTATGTATTTATTAAAAACAAAGAAATTATTTACTACAATTTTCTTTTATAATGTTTGAGTTAGAAAGTATATTATACCAGCAATTTCTTCGTTGAGATAATAATAAAGTTTCACTGCTCCATGAAATATAACCGCCATAGTTTAAACAGTTATATTATTAATATTGATTAAAAAATATTAAAATAAAAATAACGATATTTATAAATTCACTATAACTTTATGAATCATGATACGACTAGCTTTTATGTAGAGTTAAATCGAACTGAAAATCTTTATGGAAATTTCTTTAAATTTAAACAGTAGGTACGTCATTCAACATTAACATGTAATTGAGGATCAATTTTTTTTAATTGATACGCTTATGGCAAAAATATATTACATCACATTTAAAGTGTTTATCAGCACAACTTATGTATATAAGAAGGTATGTTTGTTCCTTTGTGGCATTCTAGAGACCAAATGTGTAGGCCGATTTTGATGATTTCGATTGATATCGTCAATAGATTCATCTTGATAACGCGAGAGTCATAGGCTATAAAATAGTTAAAAATTAAAATGGCAGATTTCTGTATGTCTTTAAAAAAAACTTCCAAACTAATCGAGTTGGGTATCAAAATTAAAGTGTTTAAGAGGTGATTTATTTATTTATATTATATATTAGCAAAAACTAAAAAGCTGTAAATAAAAAAAATATTATAAAAAAACCCCGACCGCATAAAAGCTAATTAAAAAGATGAAAACAAGGTGACGAAGGAATATAATATTATGCAGTCGGAGACATACATACATACATATCTATTTACACATCGCGCCAAGTATGAAACGTGTATATCTCCGACTCCATGATACATACTATGTTCCTTCGTTAACATGTTTTCATCTTTTTAGTTAGCTTTTATGCAGTCAGGCTTTTTATTTTTATAATATAGGGTAAACTTGCATAATTATGTGACTCACATAATTCTGTGATATAATATTTCGAAGATCCTACCGCTTGATAGAAACAAAATTCACTTTTTTTAATTAAACCTTGTGATAGCGCAATAAAGCTTCTTTTTGTGTATGAAATTTTGTTACCATCGTGAGTGCGAGGTAGTAACATTGAAGTGAATTGTCATTTCGCGCGGCCATTTTTTCTTTTCGCCGGTAACGTACGACTGTGTTATGATAATTAATTCATTTTAAATAGTAAACATTGATGTACCTTCTTGAAATTTGGAAAATAAGTTGTAAAAAACATATACTTACTACTACCTTTATTAGTTTCAGTTATTTATGGTTAGTGTTTAAGTAATATCTTATTTACGTTGCTTGAAAATTAACGCTTTTCAAGATTTGAGCGCGAAACATTATCACCGAATTAACCAAGGTAAATGTGACATTTGTCTGATTCTGAAAGTAAACATTGTTGTTATTGCGAGTAATTAAGTAATTTCAGTTAAAAAAAATACATTTATTGAGATAATAAAGCATCGACAGTTTTCAAATATGTTTTAAATTATTATTCAGTTTTTTTTATCACGGAATTAAGTGAGTCATGTTATTCAGACACCATGGACGAAAAAGAAAACTCGAAGAAAAGAATAGAAAATATAATGAAGCAACGTTAAAATCAACCATAGAAAGTGTTTTAGAATCGAAATTTACTTTTAATTATTTACATAATTTCGTAATCATTATATTTTAACGTAGGTACTTATATAAGTTACATATCCCAACATATTTACATTAAAAAATCTTTAAGATTGTAAAGAAATGTAAATTAATGTTATTGTAATAATGTTACATAAGATTATTAAACTTGTTTCTAGTTGATTTGTGAAATTATATTTGATTTTATCTAATTGTTAATTTTTAATATTTAATTATGGCTAATTCTGTGACAAAAAATAATTAATACTCACTTAACTCTGATATATCACAATTAGAGTAGTTCTATCACCGAATTAAAGTGATTGTCACAGAATTATCCAAGTTATCGTCATTTTAACAAATTCATATTACGCTAAGTTAATTGTTTTAAAATTACGATTTATACTTCTCATAAGGAAAACAAAAGTCTGATTAATGGTCGTACTTAAAATAAAACGTATTAATTAAGATTAATCAGGGTTTTCTTGTGATATTCCGTTTTATCACAGAATTATATGAGTTTACCCTACTAGCATTTCCCGCGGCTCCGCACGCGTTCAGATGATCAAAGACCAAATTCTTAGGTTTTACACATTAGTATACTCTTACATATACTACTTTCATTGCGCACCGCATGATTGGTAAATAATGGCAGAGATTGACAATGCCACAAAGGTTAATCTTATATTTGATTTAGTAATATTGCACTTTTTGTTTTAGCAATAACATTTATGTAAGTCTATACTACTGTTTTGTATGTTTATTTAATTTTGGGCAATAAACTCTCAAACTACGGAATTAATTTTAATCATTTTTTAGTAATAGACAGCCAGCGCCCTCCCCCCTCACGACCGCCCCGCCTTCGCCTTGCATCGAGCTGATGAGAGCGCGTTCACCCATAGTCCGCGTAAAGTTAAATATGTATATTTTAAAACTATGATATCTCCTAAGATATTCATTGAAATCAAATGATGTCAAGGGCAATTTTGTTCAAAATTAAATACTTGTGATGAATAACGTATTTATTTTGATAAGGATTAATATCATGTATATAAAAACACCTTCGGAAGTAATGCATTATTTTAGAACAAAGTTCATTACTATAAAAAGGGTTATACTGAGTCAACCTTAAAAGATAGACATATGCTGTCGCGGGCTTTTAAAGGGGAACGTATACTATTTTTGCGTAACTTTAACCCTTTATGCAGCGCACGCAAAGGAAGCTCTCAAAAGGAATCATTTTTTCCCGTTTTTGCAACATTTTTCATTTATGCTCCGTTCCTATTGGTCGTAGCTTGATGTTATATAGCCTAAAGCCTACCTCGATAAATGGACTATCCAACACAAAAAGAATTTTTCAATTCCAACCAGTAGTTCCTGAGATTAGTGCGTTCAACCAAACAAACAAACAAACAAACTCTTCAGCTTTATAATATTAGTATAGATACTTTTTACTAGCCAATATTCGAAGATGGTGGAGGTGCTTTTATTTTCTAAGTTATACATTAAAACCTCAGAAAAAGCGATTTTTAACGAAACCGTAAGTTTACTTTATCTATTATAAACTAATCTATTATATACTTAAATCTTTATCTATTATATACTTAGCTATTATGAATATATTTTTTTTAATTGTTTTATTTTAATTCTTTTTATTTTTCTTTTTCCTTTTTTTTTTCTTCTTATTTTTTAATAATTATATCCAACTTTAAATGCACATATTGTAATATTCATTTTTTGGGTAAGTTTGTTTAAATAGTTATATGTTTTTATTTAAATGTGTACAGATGTAATTGGATAACAAATTTAAAATGATATTTTTAGTTTTTTAATACATAGTTGTGATTTTTTTAAATTTGTTTTTCTGTTTCTGTTCCAAAATAAAATAAATAAATATTATAAGCTACTTTAACCACTTGAACCCCGCTGGTGTCTATGGGCACCACTTCCGGCGTTACCGTTAACCCCTGCTGGTACCCATAGGCACCACCTCGCCCGCTGCAATTTTATCACTTATTACACGACGAAATTAGTTTATTTTATGCCAAATGAGTGATACACGCAAACTTTAGAAGTTTTATCAATTATATAGTAAAATAAAATTTTAATTAAATGCCGACAACGTTAAAAACAAACGCGTCAAAAATTGTTTAAATTTTAAGTGAAGCGCGCGCGATTCACTATAGTTTTTGTGTAATTTAAAATATTTAAACTAGTGAATTTGTGCCGTAAACTTATAAATATTTATTGTTAGTATTCTTTGCCACTATTGAGATACTAATAAGTTTATAATCACGTTATAAAATTAGTTTTTTGGTCCAACGAATTTTGATGTATAAAATTCATAGAATAAGTCGCCATCTTATAACATGAATTTTGACTTTTAGTCATGGATTTGGTGCCTGATAAAGGTAAATCACTAAAGAAAAACTAATATAATTTTATATTTTCAGTTGTTTGTAGCATATTTCAATATTTTTATTATATAAAATATGTTTAATTACAAATAATACCTATAAGCTGTCAAATTTGATATATTTGAACTCATCAAAAATCAGACATTGACACATGTCGATATGTGCTATCGATAATATTGATATTTTAATATAAATATAATGTTAATAGTGGGGAATAAAATGTAAAATAAAATACTCTTATATCATATAAAATATGATAGGTATATTTAAAAGCCTAAATACAAAGGCAAACATAATAAACTACACTATAAGGGTAATACAAAGACGTTCATCCATATTTTATATATAAATAAAAATGAATAGCTAAATTTGTAAAAATCACATGTTTCTTTTTCCTTATTACTATATTATTATAAACGCAACCTTAAAATTAATATATACTATTTGAATGCATTTGTAAATTTCACACTTTCTCTTTCCACGATATACAGTTTGACGTTGACTTTATTTGCTTGTTTGTTTGTTTGTACTTCTTTCACGTCGAAACAAAGTGCTGAATTTGTGATTTTTTTTGTGTGAAGATAGATAGAAGGAAGGCTGAAGAATGAAATTGGCTACTTTTTACCGCGGGAGACTATCTTGTTCCCACTGGAAAACAATTTATATCTATTTCATACCAACCGTTAAAACGTACCTAGTCTGAAATAACATATGCGTTCCTTGACTACCTCGTCGGTCTAATAGTAGTGTAAAAAGCTTAAGTAGTAGGATATATTATTGAGTTGATCTACTGGGAAATATTCAGTAAAAATAGTTTAGAAAAGGGCTAAGTAATTTGCAAAACGCCCGCTTCATGTTACGTAGGACTTCAAAAACATAGTTGGCAAAAATATGAGTGTATAATATATATTAAACTTGTGTCTATCATTTAAGTAACGTAACTATTATGGTTACTTCGAATATTGGCGAGGTATGACACGGGCATTTATTTTTACGAGTAAATTAAAGTCTTCTTTGACTATCTAAATGATTCCCTAGATTAGAGGAAAAGATAATAAAAGGGTTGGAAATCCTGGAGAACAGCAAATTTCTTTAAAAAATCTTTGAATCAATAAATATTATGTTCATCTAAATATTGTCCTTATTGTGTTTTTTACATTGTTTAACACATGAATAAACTGAAACTAAAAGAGCTATATAATATCGTTAATGGTAAAATCGATGATGAGAGGCTGTTAGAGAAGCTCAACATTAATGTTCCTAGAAGACCACCTCGCTACCCATGTCCATTATTCACAACTTATAGATGTAGAACGAAATTAGGTAGTAATGCTCCGTTATCGCGTATTACACGTTCATACAATAACTGCGTAAAGCGCAAAGCATCTTTGGACATTGGTTGTGACGGGTTCTTACAATTTACAAAAAAATGTGAAAAGTGTTTTTTATAGGTTTTAGTCTTTTTTTAAGTAAATGTTAAGTTAATTTAATTGTTGTTATCCAGTTTTTTTTAATTGTATTCATTTTTTTCGTGTTTTTTATTAGTACTTTTAGGCATTATAAAACACTGTTTTTTGCGAATGATGTGTTCTCCTATAATTGGTAATACATAAAAATATAAATTAGATTTAAGTATATTGTAAATGTTAAATTATGTATACTGTTGGAGATCCGTATAAATAAATAAATAAATAAATATGTTATTGAAATTCTCATTCTCAAATTATTATTTTAAAAATAGCAAGATAGGAGTGCCAGTACATGGAACTAGTGAAAAATAATATTTAAGTACCATATAAGTGGTATAAATTTTTAAATTGAGATAGATATTTCTCTTTTTATTAATTAATATTTAATTAATATATTATGTTACTTTTTCGTAATATATTATTAAGAGCTTGCGTGCCAGAACTTTTACTCTCGCATTTATTAATTTTTTTATAATAATTTTATTTGTTATGTTTTTATGAAAATTATACTTTATGTAATAATTTTGAATCTAATTTGTCCAAAAAATTACATTATTTTATTGCACTTATTTTGATTTTTTAAACACTTATTTTTTATTGTTATAAATAAATATAAAAATTGTAATTGTATTCGTGTTTAATGGTTCACGAAAATAATCGATAATTTTTAGTGTTGTGAGGTACAGCATCACTACGCACCAAAATATTATCAGTACAAACTACATACATTATTAACAGTTAACTTCACATGTTTAAATGTTTAATTTTTTGAATAAAAAGTGTTAAGTTTTCATGTATATGATCAGGGCCAGATTTAGGGGTGTAAAGACCCCTAATTATTTTCCGAATAAAATGAACAATTTTTTTAGTCAAGTGATTTAAGTATTTATTGCGAAACAAATTAAATTATTTCAATAAACATATGTAGATATAGTCAAAGACAAGAATTATTCAAAATTAAATTACAGCGTTAATGAATGCAACCTTGCGAGCTTTTTTCGACGAAAAATAGTCGATGATTTCGCTGAACGTTAATGTTTTTTTTATTATGGATAGAAGTCTTAAATTACTCATATACATAATTAATATGACCATATAAATTATAGACTTAATGTAAGTATAAATAATCTATGATAAAGTTACTTTTTAAGTAAAAGAACATACATTATTTTAATAAAATAAAATATTATACTGAGATAGGTAGTTGATCAATAAATAATTTAAAACTATGTTTTAATTCCATCAGTTGATTAGATGAAGCCGGAGAGCTATTTGTTTATATTGGAATAGACACAAATAATTTTGAGATATGGATAAGTAGTGTTTTACTAAAACTACAGAGATTTTTGATGGACGTTACGCACAACCACTGTAGATTTTTTTTTCAAAAATAAAAAAAACCGACTGCATAAAGAGCGACCTAAAAAGAAGAGAACAAGTTGACGAAGGGACATAATGTTATTATTATTTTGTAGTCGAAGACATACACACCGCAGCTATTCTAAAACACGTAGGTACATAGTATATGTATGTCTCCGACTACCTAATACTATGCTCCTTCATCAATTTGTTCTTTTCTTTTTAGAAGAATTACACATTTTTAGTTTTATTTAATAATTTCTTATCCTAAATTACTTTTGAACATATAAGTTGTAAATATTTCTGTAATCGGCTCTTAATAACTTGTATTTCGTTACCCCACTCGATTTATTCGGACGATTTTTTTTCTATATACATAAATTGACACCTAGGATCCGCTATTTTGACTAATAATAATATCTATATAGCTTATGACACTCGCATTATCAATACGAATCGAATTACGTATGAATCATTAAAATCGGTTAAGCCATTTAGTGATTACGAACAAACATAGAATCAGACATACATACAGGTTAAACACATAACCCTGTTTCACCACAGTCGAGTAAAAAAGCCAACATTTATATTATATCATACCAGCAACAGTAGGGTAGACCGGGGACAATTAAAACAGTTCATGATTGCAACATCGTCAATTTCTCGAAAACTATGATACCTACTGTGTGTGACGCGTCATTCGTTGCTTCGTCGACCATGTTCGGTTTCATGGTTTAGTACGGCTCGAGCCAGCGAGCGACACAGTCGCGTACAGGACTCTTCAACGAATTTTGCGCCAAAAAGTAAGTATTCACTATGTTTTAATTTTTGTTATTTGCCTATTTAAATCTTGTTGTTTGACAGTTTTTCATATTTTGAAGTCTTGTTTAATAATTTAAGAGTGTTTTTATAATGGTTTATTAATGTTAAAGTCAGTAGTAAACCAAATATTGAGTATTAACCCTTAAACTGGCAAAATGAAAAATATTAATAAAACATGTATTTTTCACATTTACTTAGGTTTATATTATCCCTGAATTATAGGAAAAATATTTAAAAAAATATACGGTTTTCCATTTTCGAGAAAATTAACGGGTACCACAGGGTACAACGCCAATTTCTGTATGAAGAACCAATGCTTTATTACGGGTTCCACAGTATACATTGCCGAATTGTGAAAAAAATACTTATAATAGAAAAAAATAATTATCATTTATGAAAACACCTTTATTTGCTATAAAATAGGCTTAAACAATGGCGAGTTTTTTTCTCCCATTACAAAACACTGACTAACATTACAATTTATACAAAACACCCTAGTTTTTCCTTCTTTGGAGTAGCGACAACGTGCTTTCTTCTTTCGAACTTCAGGAAAAAGCCCATTTTTTTGGTTTGTTCTTAATGTATTCTCTAGTTTTTTAAGGAATCATCATTTTATCGATGGAGTAAGAAATATCTTCCCCTCTTCTTCAAATTGTAAGAATTGACGAAGTTTCTCCATAACGGAAAATATCTTAAAATATCTGTCTAAGCTGTCATCGTTAATGTTGTTGACAAAATTATTATAACGTCTAATTTGTTCATACCTATTTAAACTCATGATATCTGCTATAGGAGCATACCGAATTGTCTTCGCCAAATAATCAGTACAGGCTGGCATTTTTACAGGCTGGCATGTGTATAGTCAAAAAGCTTTTTACATCGCCTACCGTTACTTGTATTAATTTACATTGCTTTTTTGTTATATCTGTAATGATGTCTAGCGAAACAAAGAAATGAAAATAATGTAATATTGTGTCTAATTGAGTCTTATGGAGTTCGTGTAAGTTACTATCTATTAAAGCTCTGTGTTGAAATGCAGCCTTTGTCCAGTTATAATTTAGAACTAATTTATTTTCCTTGATTCTTTGTAATTATTATTTATTGCTTTAGAAGTTTGTTTACCTTTACGTCTTGTAAGAGAAGTGACGGGTGAATATGTAGAAACTGATGGTATAGGAAGCGACTGTACAGTTCTATGTAGGAAATTGTTGAAGAGGATGGAAAATCTTTATCAGAGGTTGGTGTCCATGGTCCATTTTCATAGTTTATTGTTCGATTACCATCTTCGTCATTATCGAAAATGTGTAAGATTTCATAAGAGGAATCTAATGAAGGTGGATCTGAGCTTATAATAGGTTTTAAATGATGTTCACTATCAGAAATAACACTTGTATGATCAGGAAAATAATTTCGCAAAGGAATCAAGACTAAAATTTTGTGCGATCTTGTTAATTTCAAACACTGAAGCCATACCACACTACACACATAATAAATAATAGGCAAAATTAAAAAAAAATATCATAAATGTAAACCGTTAACAAATTGGCAACGTATCCCGTGGTACCCATTTCTTTTAATCGGTAACTTACGATGCTCTTGGCAACGGGAACCACGGGGCACGTACAAGCTTCCGACATCATAACATTACTAATATAAATGGAAAGTTAAAATATTAAATTTTCATTAATTATTTGACATATATTCTTTCAATAAACAGCATATTTGACAGTTGGTTAGTTAAAAAATTAAAAGAAATACACTAAAAAGTAACCCGAGTCGGTGCGACCCGTTGCCGCCTCAAATTCATTTTAGCTTTGACAGATAAATTGTAATGTCACCAGTTTAAATTATTTTTTCTACTAAATTTAAATATATTTAAAATGTTTCTAAAATGTTAAACGTAATTTTATTTTAAAAACAATACTCTAATTTTTTTTCTTTAAACAACGTATCCTGGAGGTCCCGTTATCGATTTAAGGGTTAAAGTAGAAGATGTGAGATGGGTACATTTGAAACAACTTGTCTGTGGACGTTTGAAACGTTTCAATTGTCCCGTCAGTCCGTCGTCATTTTTCGCATTTTTCCGACTGCACAGAAGTAAGATTGTGTTTTCTAGAGTATGAATAATTTATGTTTGTAAGTATGACGCACCAATTTTTTTAAGTATAGACGATGAAAACATAACCATTTAAACCGCTTTTAACTCACAATCGCTATTGTAAAATTACATCTAATAGGCAACCCAATAACTCCGATGACCCTAAAATTGAGCTCGCGACATTAAGTTTAATCAATTTGTTTTTTCATTCATTTTTTCTAGAAATGCCGAGAAAACGAAAACACGTTACAGATAGAAGTTCCAAGAATATATTTGCATATCAGCAAGCATATGATGAGCTGCTATCTGGTAAATCATTGAGGAAGGCTGCAAAAATGTTCGATTTAGATCACGTCTCATTAGCACGATATAAAAAGAAGAGAGAAAGCGCGCCTAAAAATACTCCTGTAGAAGATATAGCAATGGGTTATAATTCGGCAAAAAAAATATTTACACCTGCTCAAGAAAAAGAGATTGTCACGTATGCAATCAAGTCTGCTGATATTTACTTTGGGCTAACCGCTAAGGACATGAGAAAACTTGCATATCATTTGACAGTACGCTACGAACTCCAAAGGCCTGCTTCATGGGACGAAAATGAGATTGCCGGAATAGAGTGGTTCCGTGGATTTTTAGATCGCCATCCAGAATTGTCTGTCAGGTGTGCTCAAGCGACAAGCTTAGCACGAGCAACAAGCTTTAATAAAAATAACGTGGATGAATTTTTTGATAATTTGGCGATGGTTCTTGATCGTGACAAATTTGAACACAAGGATATATACAATGTAGATGAAACCGGAATAACAACAGTACATAAACCGAATCGGATTGTGGTCAAGAGAGGAACTCGACAAGTGGGTGCACTGACATCTGCCGAACGGGGAACTTTGGTAACAGTCACTGTAGCAGCTAACGCGATTGGCAATGTTCTTCCACCAATGTTCACGTTTCCACGAGTTCATTATCAACACCATTTTTTGAGAGATGGTCCTGTTGGCAGTATCGGTACCGCAAATAAATCTGGCTGGATGCAAGAAGAAGATTTTCTTATATTTCTACAACATTTTCAAAGACACACAAATTGTTCTTTAGATCATAAAGTTTTATTGCTACTGGACAATCATGCTTCACACGTGTCAATCAAATGCATTGACTATTGCCGTGACAATGGCATCGTCATGCTTTCTTTCCCTCCACACTGTAGCCATAAGTTGCAGCCTTTGGACCGCACTGTATATGGACCTTTCAAAAAAGCCGTGAATACGGCGTGCGACGGGTGGATGAGGGCAAATCCTGGAAAAACAATGACTATATACGACATTCCAAGCATAGTCGCCATTGCGCTTCCCCGGGCTATGACGCTAAGTAACATTCAAACTGGGTTTCGAGTTACTGGAATTTGTCCATATAATAGTCAAATATTCAGTGATTTGGATTTTGCACCCTCCTATGTCACGGATAGACCAAACCCAAATATTCAGGATTTAGAGATTTCAAAGTCAATTTCTTCTGCTGCAGCTAAATCTCGAGTGCCATACACTCAAACAAGCTCGAAGGCTCCACAACCAAATTATGCGGCAGGAATTAAAGTCGTTCCTCCATCTTCTCCGAGATGCTCAGTGAATCTTCAGCCAAGTTCCCCTGTCATACCTGTATCGGAAATTGAACATGACCTAATTAACTCGATGACGCCACAACAGCCAGAGCCTACCGTAGGATTTAAAGTTGCTCCTCCATCTTCTCCGAAACACTCAGTGACTCTACAGCCAAGTTCTTCAGTCATACTTGTTTCGGAAATTCAGCATGAACTTACCATCCCAATGACACCACAACAGCCAGAGTCTGCCGCAGGACTTGAAGCCACTGTTCTATCTTCCCCGATACGCTCAGTGACTCCACAGCCAAGTTCCTCTGTCATGCCTATGTTGGAAATACTGCATGACCTTACCAGCTTGACGACGCCACAAAAATCAGAGTCTGCTGTAGGAATAGCAGCACCATTTTTTCCTTCACCAAGCCTTTCCATGACTTCACAATCAAGTTTTGCTATAGAACTTGATCCTCTTGATGTTACCAACTACAACAATAAATCTTCAACAAGTAAATTTTTGCCAGAATACATCAGACCATTTCCTAAAGCACCACCTAGGAAAACTGCAAGAAACGCAGCAAAAAGGAAATCTACTATTTACACAGACACTCCAGAGAAAGAAAATATTAGAATACAAACCGAAGAGAGGGACAGAAAAAGAAATGCAAGCAAGATAAAGACAAACTTGTATTTGGAAAAAAAAGGAAGACGAACAAAACTACCAAGAATAAAAAGAAATCATCAAAAAGAACCCCAAAAATTTCTAGCTCAGAAGATGAAAATACTGACACGGAAATTCCACAATCTCCTGAGTCTACATATGATGTTACAGATGATCTTCAATTTGATTTATCAAGTTATGAATCGTCTGCATCAGAAAATGAGGAAGAGCCTCATCTTCAAATAGAAGATTGGGCAATAGTCAATATAATATCCATGAAAAATCTTGCACACCGATACGTAGGACAGATTAAATCAATAACTGAACACGGATACATTGTAAGATTCGCTAAAAAGATTGATTATTACAAATTTAAGTGGCCCGTAAACGATGACATTTCTGAAATTTCTCGGCTCCAAGTGGTGAAGAAAATTGACCAGCCTACTATTAAATCTAATAGTAGGCGTGTAATTGTTTTTGAATTTAAAAAATCTTTGCGAAAGTTCAATATTGAGTAACTCATGATGGCAATAGTTCCTTTTCTGAAAACTGTGAGACTGATTCTCCCCACTAACTACTTAGACTAGAAGAAAGTTTTTTTTTTCGTAAATTAAGTAAGTTTGTATTTTTAAAACGGATTATTTTTTTACTTTGTAATCTTTAATGGAGATTAGTTTTTATAAACATCTTCCAATTTTTGACTAGTTTTAGGATATAATTACCGAAAAAAATAATTTAGTTTCAAATGCCTATTATAAGCTAAGTTCATTGATTTTTGGGAATGTTCAATATTGAGTAAATCTTGATGGCACTAGTTCCTTCTCTGAAAACTGTGAGACTGATTAGTTAATGGGAAGATACTAGAGGATAGTTTTTTTTACAAATTAAGTAAGTTTGTATTTTTAGAAACAGATTATTTTTTTACTTTGTAATCTTTAATGGAAATTAATTTTTATAAACACCTACCTATAATTGTTGATTAGTTTTAGGATATTAATTTCTAAAAAAAAATAGTTTAAATGCCAAATATTAACTAACTTGATTGATCTTCTCTGAAATTAAATTTCACAAGAAGAGTCAAACATATTATACGGGCCAATAATTGATTGTTATGATTAAAACATTGTCATGATTGAAACATTGTCATGATTGAAACATTTTCATGACTGGGATGAGCTGTTTTGTATGAAACTGGATTACCCTTTTTTCTCCCCCGTGTATTGCTATTACAGCATAATAAGGTACTAAGTTTGTCAATTACTTAAAATAGTATTCAATAGCACAAATTAGATCACTAAACTTATATTAATAAAAGATATTTTGAGTTATTTATGTTGAAGATGTTTTTGCATTTATAATTTTTGAAATAATAATGTTACGTTGACGGACTTGTCAAGATCTCAATAAGTATTGTAGTGGTAAGGTAAATTGTTAAGACTGAATAAAAATCTTTAGTATTTCCTCAAATATTTTCAGTGTTTCAATTATTCCTACACACTGTTTCAACCATCCTTGGGGTGGGGTCAATAGAACCACTGTTCCCGGTCTTCTTTAAAAGGTGATTGTAGGTTAACTATTCGAAATAGAGTTATAGATTATGTTTAATTTAGGAGCTAGATAACGACCCTTTCAATTATATAAATATGGGGGGTGAGGATATTATAGATACTTCACTGCACACGATTTAAGTAAAATTGTTTCATTTGTCCCCGGTCTACCCTATATACCTAAGTGAACCTTATTCACTTGTTTTAACATGATATACCACATGGAAACTTTTAAATTTAAATATGGTGGACTGCATTTAAGGGTTTCAAAATGAAACTCTCGTTGGTTGATTCTTCCTTAGCTTTTCTTGCTAGTTGCCTCTTCTATGGCTATCCGACGAATGGTATACAATGAACAAAACCTCATTTTTTTTTTATTTGTAATTAACAATGCTACTGTACGCGATTAATCTTTTAGATATGCCCCTGTGAGTCTAAATTCTTATTGTATTTTATACCTTGCGTAGACTCGTCGTCCGTAACATACATCATCAATTTAAATATTATATTGTATATGAATTTGTATAAGTCTAAATCAATTATTTTAGTTATGGTTTGATTGTGGTTGATTGTGGGTGAATTCAATAAAAATGCAGTTATATTTTTATCTATACCTACAGATAAATAAAATTTATATGTCTATTTGTAATGTCAAAATAACAGTTTTTTACTAAATGCATATGAAATGCATATACGGTTAAAATTTTTAAAATTTTTGTTTGTTTGTCCGGCTAATCTCCGAAATGGCTGGACTGATTTTGACGAAACTTTCACTAGAAGATAGCTGATATCATAAGGAGTAGCTAAGGCTACATTTATTTTAGAAAAAACTCAAGGTTCCGCGCAAAAAATTAAAACCCAGGAAACTGTGAATAAAATCCGCGTACCTAGGGACGCCGCACCCGAGCGAAGCGAGGATAAGTCGTTAGTTGACAATATGTGTTAAAATTTTTATAATAAAAGGTAAAATCCCCATGAGCTCTTTGTTTGCCTTTAGTTATGTGCATGCACTCAAAAATACGAAACACAAAAATAGAAAAGGATCGAAGGAAATTTCTTTCAAATTTGAATTACCAACTTGAATTTACCTATAAAACATTGGCATTTGATGATAATATTGCAGACCTAAAAATTATAAAATAAATAAACTCACGCGAAACCAAAAAAAAACATGATAATTAATTAATTAATCATAATCGCTCTGTAAATCCTTTTTACCCGATTGCGATGAACTGCGCTGGACGAATATGGATAAATTATTTTTAATATTTAAGAATAATTATATATAATCAATCATATTTGCTAAAAATAAAAACGAAAAAGTTGTCGACCAGTCAGAATTTGGTTTTTTTTCAAATCTTTTTTGTGGGGGCCCCTCTCTTGTGGAGGCCCCGGGGCTGCAGCCCCGCCTGCCCTCCCCTAAATCCGGCCCTGTATATGATAATACTTAGCTTGTTCTTTTATAATTTAAGCTAAATTAATATACAGAAACAATAATTACAATACAACACGAGCGTCTATAAAAAATAACCTCAATTTTTGTCGTTTTAAGAAAACCATCCGAATTTTGATTACAGTGGCTTATTTTCAAGATTTATTTGTGTATATTTGTAAAGCAAGGACTATTCTGTATTTTAGCATCAGTTTTATTATGAATCCACCTACTATAACTCGGATGATTGATTTGAAAATTGCGCGATGAGCTGCGCAAATACAACGAACGAGCCGCGAGTGCTATAAAGTTTTGAATTTGATTGTAACTAACAACTAATATAAATAAATCAAGAAATAGTTTTGTGCGATTACATGTTTATTCATAAAATAGTGTTTCAAATTTAATGTAAATTTAAACCGTGGTATTGTCAAAAATCAATATATTACAACAACTACTACACTTTCAACTAACACTGATATATTGTCAGCTTATTTATAATTCATCAATAGTTTAAAGTGTATTTTGTATATTGTCATAAATAAATAATATTATTTAAAAACCCAAAACAGCTTACACATTTTAAATCGATGCTATATTATTTGAATTATGAGTGTTTTTTTAAATCATGGTTATATCGGGGAAAAATGACGTGCAGGCTCGGTGTTTAACGGGTGTTGCATGTCAAAAAGCGCGGGGTTCAAGTGGTTAATTATTATAGATATGATTTTTTGGGTTGTTAACTCTATGGTCAAGTGAGGGACTCCATTAGAATGGTTGGTAGAATTTGAAATAATCAATTAATTTAAAGAATTGTAATCTACAACAAATGAAAAAAACGAATATACAACGGCCAGTTATATTTTTTTATATATTTATATAACTTATATTATTTACAAATACCTATTATAAAACAAAGTCCTCCGCCGCGTCTGTCTGTCTGTCTGTTCGCGATGAACTTAAAAGCTACTGCACCGATTTTCATGCTGTTTTCACTAATGGATAGAGTGGTTCTCGAGGAAGGTTTTAATATATAATTTGCTAAGTTTTTGTTTACATTGGCTAAAATATAACGATATTTGTTGGAGGTGTCGGAAAAAAATAAGCAGTCTGGGAGCTTTCAACGAAAACACTGCCTAAACCCTTTGAGATATAATAAAAAGTGTATAGCGGAATTGTGTATCTTATATAGATCTACAGAAAAGTCCAGGATGGCATATGTCTATCTCTTAAAGATAATATACTATATCCACTTTAATACTTTATAAAATTGGTAATTATAATGCGGTAATGTAAAAGCTATTTACACAAATGCGGTATTAATCCTTATCATTTTAAATAAGTTAGAGGGTTTAAGCATTTCATGCACATTATTTTACTCTTTTACACCATATAATTTAAGTGAATATCTTAGGAGTAATCGCAAAAAAATTACGGACGCAAGAATAGAATTCACTTCGCTTGATGCAATCGTCGACCCTTCCCCCGCACCGTCTTGCCTACTGTTTAGTTAATTTTTGTAAGTTTGTAATGAATGTATTCAAAAACTACTGGACCGATTTAGATGAAATTTGGGGAGGACATAGGATACTTTTTATTCCGGAAATCATTCCTTAAGGCGTTGAAAATGGCGAAACCGAGCGAAGCGAGGGTGAGTCGCTAGTATTATTATATTTAATTAATGAATGTAAAGTTTAAAGGTGCATTACTCTTACACTGTTTAGTTATTCATAAATGCAATGCAAAATCATCGGTGAAAGGTCAACCATTGAATTCTACTCGTATATGACGTCTTTCAGTGGTATCAGAATTTAGTTCGTACAAAATATCGTAAACAGTTAAAAAATAAAAAAAATATAATACTTAATGTAAGCTACTACTACTGCTTCCTACTTAAATATTTTTTTTACTAACATAAGTTCTAGTATTTTAGTAACACTTTGCTCCCGTTCAAGCCTTCTCGTTAGGTTTTTTCTGTTTCAACCTGGAGACACTTGCTACCCACAGTGCTGTACAATTTAAGTTCGGTAAGAAAGTATAATTGTTTCTATTAAATTATATGACCAACGGTGAAAAAAGTTTTTTGAAGTCTGAGCTTTAGACTTAGTAGAGCACGTTAAACCATCGTTAGGTTTTGCTATTTCATAATAGAAAAATCCAGTAATTGTTTTAGCTCTGAAACTTAAACCTAGAACTACAATCAGCAGCCATGAATTCTAGCTACTAGATCGAAGGGGCGGTACTAAAAATAAAGTATAATAATCTATACCCGACTTAGGTTGCACGCACCTTGTATCGGCACGTTTAATGATTTATAATGTACAAATATGACACATGAAACAAACTTGAAGGTCATTCTAAATTTAATACGTCACCGCATTGAGGCCCAGGAAGGAGCTAATCGGACGGAAACAATCACAATAAGAATAATCTACTATGTTAAAATTTTAAATAATTCTGCATGAACTTATCAAAATCAGGTCAAATTTATTCATACACGAATATTAATAATTCGCTTAGAATGCTAATATTAGGTACATTTTATTATATGCAAAGTCATTCTATTTATTAAAGAAACTGGCGACTCACCCTCGCTTCGCTTCCGGTTCGTCCCTAGACAAAAACAAATCTATCCCACGGGAACTGTACATTTTTCCGGGATGATATATACCCTAAAGCCTTCCTCGATAAATGGACTATCCAACACAAAATGAATTTTTCAATTCCAACCAGTAGTTCCTGAGATTAGCGCGTTCAACCAAACAAACAAACAAACTCTTCAGCTTTATATTATTAATAATTAAGTATAGATAAAGATATCTAATATTGATACGGTTTCTAAAAAATGTTGTTATTTTATTAATTATAACAATTTATGACAAAGTTGTTCGATAGCTCATAGATGCTTCCATATAGGTATGTATAGGTGCTGAATAAATTAACCGACTTGGTTTTACATTAGATCTCAAAATTTTTGGCGGTAGAAGAACTGCGTTGTGAGACTTGCATTTTTTTACATGTTATGTTTTTCATGGGATAAAGATATACAATTACAATTAAATGAACTCTGCGGGAGGATCTGCGGGAAAACACTGGCCCCTTTATATGAGAAAGCAAAGTCTAACGATCTACATGAAACTTAGGTTATAATTAAGACTACAATTAATTACAAAATACTAAATTCATATAAAATATTATTAGTCGTAACTCTATATTTTAATTTCTAACAGGCACTATAATTAATAATTAGACATGACGTACAATTATTGTAAAACAATGAAACACTTTTCCTGTTTTAATCGTTATATTGTTAGTAATTAATAAAATTTATACACAAGAAAAAATCATACATCCCGCCCAAACGTGAAATATATTCGTCGTCATACTTTTCCTGCTTGCTTGGCATCTGCGTAGACGAACACTATAGATAGAGAGGTTGTACGAAGGCGCTCAATGTCTTGGACTAATCTAGCGGCGCGTAACATTATACTAAGGGCCTTTACAGGTTAAGCATTATTATATTTTTAATTTTTTATTGGCATGGTATTATTATTACCCTTTTCATTCAGTCCATATTTTGTCCCTCTTTAGGTTTTAAGGTTTCGTGTCATAAATACAGAAGTCGAATGATGGCCTTCATTCAACTTTCAAATTTTTAAATTCCTTTATTTGACGGTTTTAATATATGAAAAACCATTTAAAACTATTCAAGGTTAAATAAACAAATCCAAACCGAACACAAACGGGTCTTATTGTTTTGTTCAATCTGGAGAGTTCAACTGATTGCACTTTTCTTATTTATTAGATACTGACAGTGTCGTAACGATAGTCTTTTATGAGCCCGGTGCGACCTTCTATAACTGCGCCTTTGAAAAATGGCCTAAACTTACCCGGCACTGACAATACAATGATCAATCTCAATAAAAAAATCTGTCATCCGAAAACTAAACTTTTGTTTAAGTATAGGTAAAGGTAGAATTTTGAATAATTATATATAAATGAGGTAAAAAAAGCCTATTAAAATATTTGGCAAAATACACAATAATACTGCTGATAGTAAGGCGCTACATCCGTAATAGGTATTGTATGTATGTTACTAACTACTATACATGACTCAAAACATGGTCCTGGTCTGGTCGTTTCTGCGCTCTTCCAGGGTTTGCGCCCTGTGCCTGGGAACCGCTGGCGCTGCTGGCATCGCCCTAGTTACGGTACTGGATGCGGGTGGTGTTTCTCTAAACAGTTCTGGCTATATTAGGTTTGCGTGCTAAATGTCATGTTACTTAAATTGTCAAAAATGGCTTAAATGACACAAATTAATAAATCGACTTGACAAGAACGTATTAAAAATCGTGTTGAAATCTAGACTGATTGACAAAGTGTTCAAGGATGTAAAGTATATTTTTACAATATCATTTTGACAAATTGCGACAAATAGATAAAATGGAATTGAGGTGTTCTATAGATAAAATTTTCAAAAACATATACCTAGTTTTTAAAATTTGTAATTTTATCCCCTTTCTTTTATCTGCCCTTGTTTTGGAAATAAATAATGATAATCATAATAATTAGGTATACTCTAAGTATAAAGTAGAATACTTTGGATAAAACATTTTACAATAATTAAACATTGAAATGTATTGAAATGTAGTGTTTCTATTTAATGAATAGTACCTAGGCGACCGAGCTTCGCTCGGGGTTTTTGGCCAAGAGAACAATTTTCTTTTTAATTTGGCTTAAAAACAAAAAGAAAAAAAAACTAAAAACTTGAATAAATAGAAAAAAAAAACATAAGTAAAAACCTTGTATCCGACCGGGATTCGAACCCGGACACCTGTGATTGTCAATCTTGCGCCTTGGCCGTTTGACTACGATGTCTATGTCCGAGCGTGCGAAATTATCGATCATATTTTGCGTGGAAGAATGCGAAAGAAAACCGCATGAAAACTTGAAAACATGCGTTTTTACAGACATAAGACTAATCTGGATTGATTTTTCGCCCCCCAAATCACATACCAAATTTCAGCGAAATCGTTAGTGCCGTTTCCGACATCGCTGGTATATATAAATAAATAAATAAACATACAAGAATTGCTCGTTTAAAGATATTACATTATACGAATTGAATGGATAAATAAATGTTTATTGCTTCTTAAATGGGTTTTCAGGATGCTTTTCTATGCCAACGAAAAACGTGAAATCACAGATTCTTCCATCCTCCTCGCGATCTAATGCAGTTAGCACTTGCATTTCTTTGTCGCTCAACTCGAAGTCCCATAAAGAGATATTCTGAAAAAATAATAATTTAAAAAGACTATTGTTTATATTGCACTCTAACGTACCTGTTTCACGTTGTTTCACCTACGTCTTAAAGAGGCTCTCTTAAGAGGATAGGTTTTTTAAAAAATGCTCTCTGTTTTATACCACTCGCTTTGCCAACTCGTATGGTGCGATAGAGTTGCAACTCTTAGAGGCAATTGCCTACATTTCCCGTTTTTAAATATTGTTTTGGGCGATAACATTTTCACCCCGCTAAACATTTACGAAATGAGACAATTTTGGTTTCATTAGATTCAGTACACCTAGGTAGTCTAGGTCTGTACTATTTTCGTTTTTAGTAATTCAGCTTAGTTTATTTAAAAAAAATCTCTATATTTTTGACTTAAAAACTTCCTCGAGGAAGTTTTTAAGTCAAAAATATAAATAAATAGATATTTAGATGCTAATAACTTCTATCGTACGCAACATTTCTTTAAAATAAAACCTCACGGACCTAGTTTTTCATTATATCTACAAACATTATAAAAATTAGCCTGTTTATGGGGGGAAAAAAACGTTATCGCTTTTTGTATGAAAATTTACAGCTTCACGATCCTCTTGAAAGTTTTTAGTAACTTTATATTACTTCTGCAATATATTTACTAGAGTTTTCATTATTTTATTGGTGTACAATTGCTCCATTCTTAAGCATCGAAGTGTTATGCTAGATAAACCATGAACTTTATCGTTAAATAGGCCATATATGTAAATTGTAATTAAAAAAAGTCCAGAGATTTGCACTTTCAAATAAACGAAAATATTGGATGACACGTATGGCTCAGTTTGTAGTGACCCTAATTGCTGTGCTAGCGATCGCAGGTTCGAGTCCCGCTTGGGGCATTCATTTGTGCGATAAGCACGAATGTTTGTACTCCAGTCATGGGTATTTATATTTATAATATGTATGTATTTAAATTTATATATGTAGTGTATCAACTATCTAGATAGTGCTGTGTTAATGTTCCAACATATTTATTTTAAACAAAAACATAGATATCTACAATTTTAGTAACGTACTAGCGACTCACCCTCGCTTCGCTCGGGTTCGTCCCTAGTTACGTTTCACTGCTGAACTGAGCTAAACGTTGATAAGTCAGCCTGTGAGTCGCGAGTAGTGAATAAAAATAGTAATTGCGAGTGTACCTTAGGTGATAGACATATAATATTGCGAACTTCCCTGTATAACTTTTTAAGACCTACAATTTTCTAGTACATTGTTTTGATTTATCTCTTAAGGTTCAGCCAGCGTTAGCCATATAAACTTCTAAGGACGACGCGATAGAACCAGTCATTGCGTTTTCCCGCGGGAACGAAAAATGTGCCTGTAGTAAAAGGTATCCTAAATGTTGACTCGAGTGATAAGCTATCACTATACAAAATTTAATTGAAATCGGTTCAGTACTTTTTGCGTGAAACGCGCACATCGATTTAACTAAGTTAGTTTTGCTATAGGTATAGATAAGAATAGGTATTGCGAGTGTACCTTGAGAGATAGACATATACTGTTGTAGATATTTCTGTTGGCCTTTTCAAGATCTACAATTTTTTAGTACATTGTTTTGATGTATGTCTTTAGGTTTAGCCAGCGGAGGGTTCCTAAGGAGGACTCGATAAAACCAGTTATTGCGATTTCCCGCGGGAAACAAAGATTTTCCAAAAGTAAAAGTTATCCTAAATGTTGACCCGAGTAATAAGTTATCAGTTCACAAAATTTCGTTGAAATCGGTTCATTACTTTTTGCGTGAAACGCGTACAGACAAACAGACAAACAGACAAAAAGACAAACAGACAAACAGACAAACAGACAAACAGACAAAAAAAAAATAACTATTGTTTTGGGGTCTATATCGTATACATAATACGTTACAGTCATTGTTTTTAAAAAATATTTCATGTACAGATTTCGCTAAGTTACTGCTTTATTATAGTATAGATAACGTACTCGTATAAGAAAACAGTAATATCATTTAATAAAAATAGTTATAGCGAGTGTACTTTAGGAGAAAGACATATACCGTTGAGAACTTTTCTGTAGAACTTTTTAAGACCTACAATTTTTTAGTACATTGTTTTGATTTATCTCTTAAGGTTCAGCCAGCGTTAGCCATATAAACTTCTAAGGACGACGCGATAGAACCAGTCATTGCGTTTTCCCGCGGGAACGAAAAATGTGCCTGTAGTAAAAGGTATCCTAAATGTTGACTCGAGTGATAAGCTATCACTATACAAAATTTAATTGAAATCGGTTCAGTACTTTTTGCGTGAAACGCGCACATCGATTTAACTAAGTTAGTTTTGCTATAAGTATAGATAAGAATAGGTATTGCGAGTGTACCTTGAGAGATAGACATATACTGTTGTAGATATTTCTGTTGGCCTTTTCAAGATCTACAATTTTTTAGTACATTGTTTTGATGTATGTCTTTAGGTTTAGCCAGCGGAGGGTTCCTAAGGAGGACTCGATAAAACCAGTTATTGCGATTTCCCGCGGGAAACAAAGATTTTCCAAAAGTAAAAGTTATCCTAAATGTTGACCCGAGTAATAAGTTATCAGTTCACAAAATTTCGTTGAAATCGGTTCATTACTTTTTGCGTGAAACGCGTACAGACAAACAGACAAACAGACAAAAAGACAAACAGACAAACAGACAAAAAAAATAATAACTATTGTTTTGGGGTCTATATCGTATACATAATACGTTACAGTCATTGTTTTTAAAAAATATTTCATGTACAGATTTCGCTAAGTTACTGCTTTATTATAGTATAGATAACAGTAGTTTCAGAGCTTATTTCGTGCATACAAATTCATGAATTTTTCTTCATTATAATATAAATAGGCAATTACTGCACTAATAAAAATAATTCGCACGTTTGCATTTGAATTGAAATGTGAAATGTTTCCTAAGACAAAATGCGGCGTTGGGAACTGCCGCATAGAATGTATTGTTTCGAAGCGTCCGACCGTAAACAAAGTAGTTTTTTACTGACATAAAAATACCTAAGAATCCCATTATAATGTTTAAATTTAAAATTTGTGAAGCTTTATGTACATATTAGAGAAAGATATTGAATAAGAAAGTTTCTAGAAATATAAGTTAGTAATAGTGCCACTTGCACCATAATTTTTAAATGCGTTTTTTGCAAATATTAAATTGTAACAAAAATTGTTACAATTTGATATTTGCTAAATACATTTTAATCATATTATGAATCTCGTGCAAATACCCCTAAGAAAATCCTGTAGTTTATTACAACGGCAGGGTTTAGTGGGTTACTCTAGTCTAATGTACGGTGATCACAATAAACGAGAAATTGTCGAAGTGATAGGTAACCACGGTAATGTTATACATATAACATTACCGTGCCGTAACAAAGAAGAAAAATAATGCCCCTAAAAAGTATAACTTTAAATATTATGAAAGAGCAGCGGTTTTTATGTACCTGTTTGATTCTCGTTGGATTAGTGCTTTTAGGAATCACAGCTACTCCATGTTGAAGTAAGAAGCGAAGTAAAATTTGTGCCGGCGTACGTGAATGTGTCTTTGCGATTTGTTGAACTTCTGATAGTTCTAGAAGGTTTGGATATGTGCGCCTGTAAATAATATTAATTGGTATTATTTCTAACATTTAGACAATAAGCAAAACATTAATAACTAACTAAACACTATCAAACGAATACCAACATTTGAAATGGAAATTAAGGATAAGGAAATACAGGCTTTTTTATTTTTATTTATTTTATTTTTTAATATTTCTACAAAAAATTACAAAACTAAAATACCAACGTCAAAAGTACAACTCAAAGGTAAAACTAAAGTACCAGTAAGGTCACTAAGTTTATGATGATGATATGACAACTTTGATATGTCTGAATTAGTTTTTGGTACTGATTGAAATGTGTTTATTAAAATAAATAAATCTATTATATATATATAAAAAAACACGGAAATTACCCATTCTTGGCGCTAAGAGCATCAGCTAGTGCTTTAGAACCCAAAGGCGAGTACGCGACGACTGGAATGCCCAGTTTGTTAGCGAGGGCTATCATAGATTTCTGTTGGCAGAGAACATGCACTTCAATCTGCAAACACGCTGGCTTGCCAATACTGCATAATCGGTTGAGTTGCTCTTCATTCATGTTAGACACTCCTACGTGACGTACTCGGCCAGATTCCTTTAACTTAAGGATAGCCTGAAAAAATTAAATGTATTTTTAATATACCTCCGAAGATAATATTATGTATATTTAAAATAGCTTGTTCTAATTGGTTCATCAACGCTTCGACTAAACTATTGGGTTTAAATTCTGATGAAATTATTACAGCCTGTCCCCACTCCCCACAATGGCATCACCCTAAGAAAAGATTTATTTAAATTGCAAAGAAGAAGCGAAACAGAACGAATTTGAACAATATTTTTCAAATGCTAAATTAAAAAAACAGCTGAAGAAGCCAGGACAATAAGCTCTTGACTAAAATATGGTTTTCACGTCTTTTTATAAAAATTAAAAATATACAAATGGGAAAAATAAATAGGCCAATAAAAAAACTTAAGTATGTAGATGAATAATAAAGTGTTTATTAAAAATTATTTTTGACAAAAATCTCCCCTGGCCCACATAATTTACCCGAGGATTTTCTAAATGAATTCAGATTTAAAGCGGGTTGTTTTAAGGGTTGGTCATAAATTATTAAAGGTTTTTCATTTGTTGTCCTTGTTAAAGAAACCTTACTGTCAAATGGTTTAGGTATTTTAAGTATTACGACATTATTTCGTTTAAATTTTATACGCTTATGTTTTTTATTATTTTTTAAATTGCTAAGAGTATGAAATGTATGAATATGTCCATTTCTTCGATGGAGATGTTGTTTTAAACTCTGATCACTTGTACTAGATAATTTTGATGACGATCTGGTTAGAGCATAAGCTTGTAATTCCAGACTATGATTAGATTTAACATTATACTGACAATGGAAATCTTTACGTTCATCTGATTTAATATTCGTTTGATCATTATTCTTATCGATTCTAGATTTTGCTTTATATTTCTTTGTCTTATGCGTATTTTTTCCTAAGCAACAAAAAAATATTTTTTCTAGGGAAAGTATTTTAAATTTCATTTCTTGTTGCTTAGACTTTGCTTCGTAAAAACCTTGTTTTTGATTAATGTTGAGACTATCATGCTCCACTACATCACACATTTCTTTTGATTGCTGTATCTCATTTAGTTCCTTTTGTATATCATTTTGATCTTGCTTATTATATTTTTTGTGATTAGCTTGCTGTGCAGAGCTATTTTCATTTTTTTTATTAGGTCTAGATAATGAGCTATTTAAATTTGGGTTCCTTGGTGGTCTCTTACAATGATATGCCATAATATTAAATTATGCCTGTCTGTGAGTCTTTGTCTGTTTATTCTTTAACTCCTAATCTATTATTTCATAGACATCTTTAACTGATAATATGGTATGTCTATCCATTAAACATTGGTCTTTTGCAGAATGTACACCAAAAAAAGCATTAACGAAATGAAATGGTTGTTGAAACTGTTACCATGATAATATTAGTCTTCTTTAAAATGGTCACATGGGAAAATGCATTCTCTAATTGGTGTACGTTATCGAGCCCATCAATTAAATGATGGTTGTATGTAGGCGAAACATATTAAAATTATTCATTTCATTTTACGTTATTGATTTTTTTTTTAAGATTTTAGTTATTTACTCTTAGTATGTCATGTGAAAATGTTAAGTTGACTTACAACTGTCATAAAATGAACTAAGAATATTTTTTAAATCTGTATTATCTTAAAAAATATTAAAATATAAATCTGTATATAATCAAAAATATTACTCATAATACAGTAGCATTTGTAAATTCTGGACAATTTTTATCAGAAGCATCAGTTTTAGAAGCAAATATATACAAAAAATTTCTATATGCATTGCGGACTATTGATTTTAATATTTTTGTGTAAATTTCAGCAAATCTTTGCTCTTGATTCCTCTGCAAGTAAATCATACTCATAAGTGAAGCGTCTATATTGATTGGAATACTAGTTATAGAATTTCGGTTAAGATCAATACTTTCATAGGAATCCGTGGTACTTTGATTATTATATGGTATTTCAAGCGCTTGTAAACGATCTTCACCTCCGCAGCAACAAGGGCAAAAGCATTTAGGCAATATCTTAGAACATTCTATTTTTTTTGATTTTGGTCTTATGAACGATGACATAGAAGTTTGTGCAGTAACTTTTAACACATTGGTATAATGTTCCCCTTTGTTTCTTTCAGTATCTGATATTTTTATGGATGAGTTTGCTTGATCCATTATTTTATCATTATTAGAGTATCGCCTCGGTAATGGAGATCTGTATATTTTTGTCCAAGAAAATTTGTCGTAACGTTCACTTTTCACTTGCCCGTTCTCAGGATATTTTGGGATTTTAGAATCTTTGATAATAGGTTTATTTTTCACACATTTCAGATAACTACATTCTTTGTATATAGCACCATTTCGATACCCATTGTATACATTTTTCGTTATTATTTCACTTTTACTATCTTTATTTTCCGAAAATTCACTGCTCTTAAGAAATGATACACCCATTATAATTTTAACAGTTGAGTAGGTATAATTTATAAATTCTGGCGGTAAATAGCACTATATGTAATTTGGGATGTTACTTCACATTTTACCGTCTATCAATGACGTTGATCATTCTTGTAGATAAAAAAAGTAATGTATCGACAAATAGTTTATAAGTCTGTTTTCTACGTAATTGTTTTTTTTTAACAAAAGTGGTTTTTGTATTTTTTAGTTCAATATTTGAGGTACTTTTCTTCCTTATACCGTTCGTTTGTTCCTCCCTGTACCTATAAATAACACTATAAACTTAAATAATAATTATTTTTAATGAATAATTTCTAGTTTATAAGTATACCTACTTATATAATCTATTTTCATAGTAGATATTCAATAATTTAATCAGAAAGTAATAAAATAATTGAACTGCCTCAGTGGTGTAGTGGCTAGCACGTATGGCTGCACATCCGGAGGTCCTGGGTTCAAGTCCCGGGTCGGGCCGAGTTTAGTTGTTGAGTCTTTCTGTTTAGTAAGCCTCAGTAACAGCCCGGAGTTGGGAAGTTGGCGGTGTTTCGCCCCCGTGCCTCAGAGACGCGAAGTCGTCGGTCCTGCGCCTTACTCTCACTGGTCGTGTCGAGTAGTCGTTCCACCGGAATATGAGATTTGAGAGTGATAGGAATAGAGAGTGCACTTTTGTCTGCGCGTACAATTGTGCACATATCTCCAGCACAGATGACTAATCTCATTGAGATTGTCCGCCGTGGCCGAAATCGGTTGGGAGGATATTATTATTATTAATAAAATCTTAATATATGTACATATATTGTATTTCATTTGTATAAGGTTTCAAAATTTAACACGCAAATTTAATTTATAAATAATTCATATCCTAGCTGGCTCCAACGTTGCTTACCATATATTTGTTGCTTATATTTTAATTGCCAATAAGGTCTAGTTAACCTTTAAAAAATCTTATTTTCCTTAAGTACTGTCACTTACCTTCCATACGCCAAGAAGGTCAGTTTTATAATCAAACTTCATGCTGCCATCTGGATTCTTTGGATGCAGATCTCCTGGAATATGCTCGAAACCGAATGGCACATGAAGAAGGTAAAGATCTATGTAATCTAATCCCAAGTCACGAAGCGATGAACTAAAATATTCTTCAACTAGTTCTGGGTGGTTACCTTAAAAGTTTATAATAAACGTAGAATATATTTCTAGAAGTAGTACCTAGGTATCATTTGTTTTAAGTATACCTAAAATACAGGCAACAATTTTTTTCTTTTATTCAGACGCCAGACTTAAAAATAAAAAGTTAAGAAAAAATACAAATATCTTTATAAGACATTTTCGAAATAAAATATCTTCGAAACTACTGAGTTAATATTTTTACAAAATGTGAATATAAATTTACAATTTTTAATTCATACATCTTTTTCGATTCTCGTTCACACGAGTCACTGACACATGACCTATATTCAGCAAGGCATACCTCCAGGTGGTAGTTTAGTGACTACAAACAGCTCTTTTCTCTTTTCCGGATCCCCGCCAATCCAGCGGTTGAGAGCACTCCCTAAGGCACTTTCATTTTCATACGCACGAGCCGAGTCAAAATGTCTATACCCTGCCGCCAAAGCTTCATCCACGGATTTCTCCAAAACATCTGGTGGAGCCTAATAAATATTAAACGTATAATGAATTAATATTAATAAACAATTACTTATTATGTTTTAACGAAAAAGACAATAATTTTAGAAAAAAGTTTCTGGTTGTGTTTTGTCATATATGTTTTATAATCTTTATATCCGAGTGCCTATGACAACGATAAATACCGACTTCATACAAAAACTAGAAATTGAAATATCAACATTTAATCGGTATACAAACAAAAATATTCCAAAATGGAGCGTATAGGCATAGACTAATCTTAACTAGTTCGCAAAATTAATAAAATTTCAATATATCATGTCATTTAAAAATGTGTGTTCAGAAATAGCTGAAAATGTGAAAGAGAAATGGTCATATGACAACACATGTCCAGCAACTACTTCTCGCGGGTTATCTCCTTCCAGCGGGGATCATGACGACAGTGAAACTTATTCGTTTTGCAGTGGGAAGTGTTCGTGTTGTTCCGACTATCGTGACATCTCAGAATGTTGTGAAAAACCGTTTACAATAATTGACTCAACTACAAACTTAAATAAATCAAAGTGGAACGCTTTCAAAAGTTATTTAAAGCGTCATATAAAATTAAAACGAAATAATGCAAAAAGAAAAACTATAGCGAATCGGCTCGACCATGTTTATGACAATAACAGCAAGCCACATTGTAGTACTAAGCCATGAGAAAATTTATATATTTGTAATACTAATCTGTATTCAAAATGTTATATATATTTTAGTAGTGTCGTTTATTACCTACTTCCTCATTTATTTATACCACAATGCATGTATGCAGTTATCAAGCGTCGTATTTTTTCCATTTACATCAGACTAAGTGAAACGTCTGTATCGGCTATCGCACCTTACATTAAATTAAACCTACGATTTTCAGTTTATCATACGACATTATGGCGTGCAACTGTTTCTAACAATTGTTTCCCATGAGAATATTTGTATTGTAATTCAAATGCTGTTTGGGTAATTAGCTATTGTACATACTAAAAATTTTAGGGAAACCCAGGCATTTTTTTTTACTTTTCTTACCTTATACAGTATACAAACATAACTTTATAAACAATCTACTTATTTCCATTGTCAAGATATTTTAATAACTTTTAAAATATATTTTATAACAAGTTACCCACCCTGGCTGAGCTTAGGTTTTCTTGTCTCTTAATAACTTTATAAGAGGCATAAAAACCTGAAAGCACTAGAATGGAAAGCACTAGATGTAAGAATATAATAGGACTAATAGAATAATAAGACGATCCTACATCATTCTTCCATAAACCCTTTCAATACTATAAAAATAATATATAATAAAAATAATAAAAATCGACTGCATAAAAGCTAACTAATAAAAACTTAAAAAAAATAAATAAAAACCGACTTTCAGGCACTGAAAAGTAAAAAATAACTAAACAGGGGTTTTCATTTAGAATAGATACTTAATCAGATATTTTCGAAGTCGGTGTGCTTTGATTGGTATTGGCTGGCACCGACTTCGAAAATATCTGATTAAGTAGGTATCTATTCTAAATGAAAACCCCTGTTTAGTTATTTTTTACTTTTCAGTGCCTGGAAGTCGGTTTTTATTTTTTTTTTTAAAGTTTTTATTTTTCCATTTTTAGTGTAGACGTAATAAGCAGGTAATTTGTAATTTATAAGAAGAAAGATTTTTATTAATAATAAAAACATATTTGATTTAGCCATTTATTTAAAAACCGCTTGACCGATTTCGATAAATTTTATATGGGACCACCGGGGAAGAATACCCTTTGAAACAAAAAAAGAATTTTCCAAATCGGTTTAGCCGTCTTCGAGTAATCCGTGAACATACATAAAAAAAAAGGAAGAAAAAAGATTCCGACGAATTGAGAACCTCCTCCTTTTTGGAAGTCGGTTAAAAAGGTGAAAACAAGTTGAAGAAGGAATAAAGTATTATGTAGTTAGAAACATATAATATGTTTCATCCTTCCCGCTAGATGTATGCACATATATTTAATATGTGTACAGTACATGGGCGACCAAGCTTCGCTCGGAGTTCTTTTTTTGTTATATCGTATTTTTTAGGTAAAAAAAACTAAAAACTTTAATAAATACAAAATAAACAAGAGTAAAAACTTTGTATCCGACCCAGATTCGAACCCGGACACCTGTGATTATTAAATTTGCACGCTTTACCTTGGCCGCTTGACCATAATGCTTCTGCGCGAGTGTAAGAAATTAGCGACCATATTTTGCGTAGAATAATGCAAAAGAAAACCGCATGAAAACTCAAAAACACGCATTTTTCCAGATATAAGACTAATCTAGATTGATTTTTCGCCCCCGAAAACCTTCACATACGAAATTTCAGCTAAATCGTAAGAGCCGTTTCCGAGATTGCTGGTATAAATAAATAAATAAATAAATATACAAGAATATAATTATTTTTTTTAATTTACAGCTTTTTAGATTTAGCCAATTAGATATTTGAAGTTATGTTTAGCAATTTTTTATCCTAAATGGCTTTTAAACATATAAGCAGTAGGTATATATTTTTGTGATCGCCTCTTAAAAACTGTAATTTTGATACCCCACTCGACTGGTTTGGACGAAATTTCTTTTAAGATGCACAAATTGACGCCTGAAATCCGCCATTTTAATTGTTAATTATTTTTATATAGCCTATGACTAGTACTTAATAGTAATAGTCTAGAACGCCACATAGGAACAAACATACATACATATTATATACATATATACATATTACACACATATATACATATTACACACATATATACATACACTATAACAAACATCCTTTCGCATTTATAACATTAGAACAGATACAAGAGTTAAATGATTCATACACTTATACCTCTCCTACTTGTGCGATAACAGTATTTAAAGAGTACCGTGCACATGGGGTCAATCTCCCGGATACCCTGATATAAGTGTGTAAAGGCGAAAGAACCGGTACAGGTAGGTAATACTAAATTTAATTTTTTTTAATTCATTATTTTTATTCAATGTAGTTGAGTATCTATACTATAATAAAGCACTAACTTAACGAAATCTGTCCATGAAATATTTTTTAAAAACAATAAATGTAACGTATTATGTACACAATATGAACCCCAAAACAATAATTATTAAAAATTTTGTCTGTATGTCTGTTTGTCTCTTTGTGTGAGCGCGATTCACGCAAAAAGAAATGAACCGATTTCAACGAAATTTTGTGAAGTGATAACTTATTACACGGGTCAACATTTAAGATAGGTGCTTTTTATTTCAAGAAAATCTTTCTTTCCTACGGGAAAACACAATAACTGCTTAGAAACCTCACGCTGGCTAAACCTTAAGATATATGTACATGAAAACAATGGACTAAAAAATTGTAGGCCTTGAATAGGCCTACAGAAAAATCTGCAATAGTATATGTCTATCTCTTAAGGTACACTCGCAATACCTATTCTTATCTATACCTATAATAAAACTTAGTCAAATCGAGGAGCGCGTTTCACGCAAGAAGTACCTACTGCAGCGAGCGAGCGGCTCACTCTCGCTTCGCTCGGGTTAGCCTCTAGACAAGCCAAAACAAGTCTATCCCGCGTGAACCGTACATTTTTCCGGGATAAAAAGTAGCCTATTTGTTATTCTGATGTATGAAATATATTATTGCAAAGTTTCATTAAAATCCAGTCAGTAGTTTTTGTGTACTAAGCTGTATAAATTACAACATTTTTTTAAATATCCCAAGGGAACTCTTTAATTTTCCGGAATGAAAAGTATCCAAGATGTTGACCGGGGATATAAGATATCACTACACAAAACTTCATTTAAATCAGTTCAACAGTTTCGGAGATTAGCCCGTACTAACAGACAAGCAGACAGAGAAACAAAAAAAAAATGAAAATAATATGGATTTGTTTTTTTCTCTTCTTACATCCATCCCCCTGACTCGGTTTTTAGCATTTTTTTTCTATGTACAGACATTCGAACTCTACAGTTTTATTATATGTATGGTCGTAGCGGCGATATATTGTTATATTTTTATATTTTATTTGGAAATATAAATAAAATAATTATACGCCTTGTTATGTTCAATATTTTACTCATATGTCACAAAAAAATTATTTTTAAAAAAGGTTAACAAAAAGGTCTTTATAAAAAATGTACATGTATAAAAAGGATGTATATATATAAGTATGTACATTTATGTGTGCCTACAATATGTATTAGATAGACGATTCTATACTTACCGTTAAAACGTACCTAGGGACGAACCCGAGCGAAGCGAGGGTGAGTCGCTAGTTTATTAATATAAGAACGTCATCAACAAGACAATTGAAATTATTACCTGCCATGTTCCAAATCCAATTCGCGGCATGCGGTCTCCACCATCTAAATCAAAATATTCCGGAATAGACATTTTGTTTTGTTGTCCTTTATACGCACTTAAAGTGATTGCAGTTTTAAATTTGCGTGATATCAAGATATAAAAAAAGAAAGAAATCGTGTTTTAAAACCCAACCGGCTGTTCTGCCTGCAGCAGCCTTGGTTGCTAACTGAGCTCACAATTCGTTGTACACTCGTATTTGTGTACCTACTTGATACACGTCGAGGTTCATAACGTTATTATGTTCCCATTTAAGTTTATCTTATTGAAACTCTGATACTTGTTTGTTCTATTACATAATCTTAGCATTTTTTATAAAAGCTACCCCACGTAATATAGGGTCTAAATTTTATGTTGTTATTAGCGGCTCACCCTCGCTTCGCTTGGGTTCACCTCTGGACAAAAAAAACAAATTATCCCACGGGAACCGTACATTTTTCCGGGATAAAAAGTAGCCTATTGTTATTCTGATGTCTGAACTATATTATTGTAAAGTTTCATTAAAATCCAATCAGTATTTTTTGTGTACTAAGCTGTATAAGTTACTATAGTTTTTTACTATCCCACGGAACTCTTTAATTTTCCGGGATGAAAACTATCTAAGATGTTGACCTGGGATATAAGGTACCACCATGCTAAATTTAATTTAAAGCGGTCCAACAGCTTCGGAGATTAACTCATACAAACAGACAAAGAGACAAAAAGAGAAACAAAAATTGAAAAAATCTGGATTTGTTCTATTTCTCTTCTTACATCCCCCTGACTCGGTTTTAAGCATTTTTTTTTTCTATGTTCTATTCGACCTCTACAGTTTTATTATACGTATAGATCAAGAATCATTTACATTTTTAGGTTCTATAGCTAAATGGTAAAAACGACACCCTTACAATTTCTTAGTGGTTTTACTCGGAGACGAATTAATTGAAATTTAAGTATCGAATGTCATACCTACAATACCATAGTCGAATTACAAAATATTATAAAAACAAAAAACCTGACTGCATAAAAGCGAACTAAAAAGATGAAAACAAGTTGACGAAGGAACATAGTATTATGCATACACGTTTCATTCTTGCCTTGAGGGTTACGTGTTTGACCTGTTTGTATGTATGTATGGATGTCCCATCCTATGTTCTCTTTTAACAATACTATGTTTCTTCGTCAACTTTTTCTCTTCTTTTTAGTTCGCTTTTTACGCAGTCGGGTTTTTTAATTTTTGTAAATTATATTTTGTTTTTTTTTTTCTCAAGGGATTTGTTTAAATTTAAAATAATCTTCATATTATATTTCTGTTACTAGGTAGGTATTAGGTTTATATTAATATATCACATTTTTTTTCTGTTTTGGAAATCTACGTCTTGTTTATTTGTTTTATTAATTGTTTATTATATACACAAACTTTTGTTTATTTTATCTGTGTGCTCCACATTTTATTACTAATCCAATCATCCATTCACCAATACCAATCGCTGTTCGCTCCATCTTGCCAAATTATTTGATTGTTATATTTTTGGCCGCTAAACCTGTTTAAAAGATCTCTGTAGCGATTATTAAATTTGTACTCGCAAGAAAGATACAGGTATTTAAGTTTTAAAACTCTCGCGGGTTATCTGTTAGCATAAATTGAATTTTTTTTCGTGTAAGTTGCTATTTTTCTTAATAATTGCAATAGATTATAAAATTCTTTTACTAGACTGTGTAATTAAATGTATGTATTTGACCTGAATGTATATCCAGCCCTATGTTACATCGTAACTCCTAAACGGCTGATGAATAATACACCGTTAGAATTATATTGATCACGTGTATTCAAATTATTAAAAATCAAAATGGGAATCGTCCACAAACTTTTTTATCTTCCTGACCAAATATTAAAATGAGGTTTTCAAGAGTATTAGAGTAGACTATAATATAGAGTAGTATATAAACACTAAACTAAAACTAAAAGGCTGTAAATAAAAAAAATAATGACAAAAACAAAAATAGGACTGTTTGTAGTTCCCGTGGGATAGTTAAAAAACTATAATAACTTAAACAGCTTAGTACACAAAAACTACTAATTGGATTTTAATGAAACTTTATAATAATATGGTTCATACATCAGAATAACAAATAGGCTACTTTTTATCCCGGAAAAATATACGGTTCCCATTGGATAGATTTGTTATTGTTTATCTAGAGGTGAACCCGAGCGAAGCGAGGGTGAGCCGCTAGTAGTTTATAAAGTGGGTGGACCATGGAAGGCCACCTTAACAAATTATAATATAACAGTTATAATTCTTTTATTTATTGGATAAATGAAACGAATAAATTATTAAGTAACACTTTGTTCTATTATGTAACTTAAAAACATTTTATTTTATTGCAGAGTTAATGATTATTTATTAAATATAAGTTTTATTGAACTCTTCCAAAATGGCCTTGGAAGAAACAGGGCTCCATACAAGGCCGATATAATAAATCAGTCGTTTAACTTAAAACTAACGTTTACACAATCAAAATGTCTGGTTATCCTTAATCTTCATAAAAAGGTCTTTCATTAAAATAAAGCATTAAATATACATATATCATAATGTATTCACATGAAAATTGTCAACGAATATTACTTGTACACTATCGTAAAACTAAGAATGTATTTGTGAAAGTGTTATAAAAATAATTTTAATAAGCATTATATCAATATATCAAATAAATTGCCAATAATCATTATAATAAAAAAAATATATTAAACCGACTATAATGGACTTCTTATGGGGCATGATTTAAGGCAATAATATTATGAACTTTTATATTTTTTTACCTTCCCGATACGTATTTACAACTAAAAACTAAGTATTTACATTTTCGTGATTCCTAAATATTCCTAGCAAAGGTCTTTGTGCCCTAGCAAGGCTAACTATCAATTTTTTGATCATATTTTTTCGGCCTTACAAGGAACTATTGGCTTTCCTAGGAACACTACCGATATTTTAACTAAAATTGAAATAAAATCATATAATTTTTCTTAAGTACAATAGCAAATCTTTATATATGAATTCAGATCAAAAAAAAGTTAACTACGACTTTTTAATAATCGGCATACAAGGAGCATGGCCTTAAATGGTCCACCCACCTTATTTACATACTCAAGTAAATGAAATCAATCTTATATTAACTAATTATTTTTTTTCATTAAATGAATTAAATGATTCAATAAAAATATTACCTAACACCTAACCTTCATTTGTTTGTTTGCATCTGGGAGTACGTGATAAAAACTCTAAGTTCAGCTTGAATGCACACAAAAAAGAGACGTACAAAAAATTTCAATGTCGCTTTCAAATTGCGGATCTAATGACTTGGACGTAGGCTGACTAGCGTTGATACTGCGATGTGCGCTGTATATTATTTGGACTCTACGTATGGTTGATGTTAATTTATCTTTACAGGTTTAAATATCTTTGAGAAGTTCTTAATTAAATTATAATCGTAAGAAAAAAAAATTATGTTGCTAACACAAAGTTGTTAAAGTTTTATTTGTACAGAATTTATTAGACTTTACTATGTATGACGCATTCACTTCTGTCGGCAGTCTTCATGACTGAAAAAGTGAAAGAAGTGAAAACTTAAAACGATAAACAATCATTTGTTATTTTTGGATATTCAAATTAATTGTTTTTATCTTAAATTAAAATTTGTAAATTAAAACTGTTTAAATTTATCTGGTTTTGACATCTATTATCACTCTGAGTGTTAGCGTTAATACGTCACGTGAGCATGTCGATGACGACTTACATGAATTTACTCCCCATCCAAACCTGCCTATAAAAGTTTTCACTTCAATAGAATGTAAAATCTTGGTGCAGTCACAGTTTAATCATACCTTGAAAAAAAAAATGAACAGGCCAGGAAATATACCTACTACGTAAATCAGCAAGTATCATTTATCTGTGTTTATTGTAATGCGTTTATTGTGAGCATCTGCAATTTTAAAATACTCGTGAATTGTCCATTGTGGTCCAGAATGTGACATGTTACGAGTACCTACATTTGTAACAATTATATGGATTAACATCTACTACTATTGTCGATATCTTATTGTATGGCGGTGCGGTTTGGAAATTAAATAATGTGCCACTTGAGCAACGGTTATTCAACTAGAAAGCTGATTTAATCTTTCGAGATATTTTGCCAATTCCTATCATAACATACTAAACTCATTTTAAAAGTCTATAGATAGAAAGTCTAGAAGACTCTTAAGTAATATCGTGATGTTTATTATATACCTATCTACATGTACATAGGTGTTATATACATCATAGGTGTTATATTCAATATAGTTAAGTAGTTATTGAGAAACGAGTCTCAGCGATTGTACCTAATAAGTAAACTCACAAGCCGAGATAAGTAGGTACGAACATAAAACTATTTAGAAAAAAATCGAACACACCGGGGGTTCTGCAACGTGAAAATTGAAATATTCATTTTTTATTTTATTTTTGAACATAATAATTTGTAAAGTTAAAGTAAAATAAAATATTTACCCATTTACGATATTCATTTTAATGACGACATAGGTAAGTTAGTAGTAGTATTACCTAGTATACTATTATATGATCTGTGGTATTATTATGAGAAACAAAGGTTATTGTGCGGATGAATACGTGAAACAGAAAATATCTCATATCTTAAAAGTGCTCAAGCCTCAACATATTTTATTTAAAACAATTTTCATTGAAAGTATTTTGGAAACTCTATTATCTATCACCAACTTTTCAAGAGTTTTCCGATCTACATATACTTCCAAAGTTAAGAGGTGGCTACAATGTTCAATATTTTGGAGGCATCTCGTAGGCAATTTTGCTTCGCTCGCGCTTCTACATGTAGATTATCCTTAAACCTGCTTGCCATGCTAAAACCAGCACACCCATTTGAAGAAGTAATTTTAGGAATCAAATTAGCTAAATTCTGTGCTATTAGTTATGCTATTTAATTTTACAGTATAACTAAATTACCTCCTAGATTCTTCATAAGCAAGGGTTTAGCCACGGAATAGGTGAAAAAGGTCTATTCTGTGGGTTTAGCAACTTGTACGAAAGTTATAATTGTGAAGGCACAATTATGACTTTCATACAAGTTGCTATTCATTATTTTGCAGGAACCTTTCGTTATCACAAGATATAGATATTTATTAAAAAAAGTCTTTCATATTTAACGAGTGTTTTAATTTCAAAGTTCTTCCAACGCGTGCCGAAGAAGCAGCCAACGTCTATATCTTCGAAAATAATGGAGCTTTGTATTCGAATTAAATACTTCCAGAGATTTAAACCTTTTACTAACAAGCTATAAATATTAGTAATTGTGATATAGGTTTTATAATTTATTGTTACAAAATATATGTATGCACTCACATAAAATAGGTCTAAATGTACATAATATGTATGTATGTGTACAATGTACACCTTGGAAAATCAAGCAATGCTGTATACAAGGTAGCTACGCCTGTGTATAGGTATAATTAATATAGTATTATGTCATCATAATTCATAGATCATATAATACTATATTATCATGTTAGATACAGTATCTACATAAACGATTCTTAATACATATTAAAATTCCAATAGGACTACTGTTTGTTTGTTTGTTTGTTTATTTTTCTGTCCGTCCGCCCGTCCACCTACCCGACAGCCCGCCTTTGCTTGCTTGTCTGCCGTCCGTGCGTCTAACTCTAATATAATGTATAGTCTACCTACTATACTTACCATTAAAACGTACCTAGGGACGAACCCGAACGTAGCGAGGATGAGCCGCTAGTGTACATATATAGATAAGTATTAATAAACTATCTAGATTTTGCAGTCATATTTAAATAATATTAATAAATTGTTAGTTTAAATTAAATTCTATTGTAAAAATAATTTAATATACATATAAATAAAACTATCTTTTCGATTTTTTTCGCTTTATTTAGATTTTTGGTTCCCGACGTTTCGAATACTTTACAGCAATTATGGTCACATGAGAGACTAATTATAATCAAACCAAAAACCAATATAAATCCGCGAAAAAAAATCCGAAAAGATAGTTTTGTTTAAAATGTCAAATATTCGCGTAAATCTAAGAAAGTATCAATATACATAAAATTATATTTACGTCTGTATAGTGTATACCTACTGTTGTTGTTTTGCCAAAAATTAATAAAATTTTAATTAGCCATCACAATACTGTCTCATATTACAAATCTTATAATTCACAAACAAAGGTAACATAATACAAGTTACAAATTAATTTTCCCACATACCCTTAAAGTAATAACATTCTTTTGTTGTGTTCTGTATCCATTTCTCATTCAATTTAGTTTTGTATGAATGAGTTAACGTCACAACATTCGCGTGACCATTGGTGCGTGCGGACCATTGATAGCGGTCCTGATAAGCATCTTCATATGAAACAGGGACCCCAGAAACCCCAACCCTAGTAGGCGTGGCTTTTTAGGCCCACCCCTTACTGTATACCTATAAAAGTAACAAATAAGATATAGTGACCCATTTTTGTTACGCAGTATGTTGATGATAGCTCATCAATAATAGTTTTAACCTAGATACTTAATTTAAAATAAAAAAATGAACATTTCGCCAGTGCCGTCTAGTGCTAAGTGCGGTAGTTCTGATTTTAGTATCGAAAGAATTTTAAGTAGTAACGATTCAAGAAATCCTGAAGAAAATAGTCAGATACCAAGCTGGCTGTGTTGCACGCGATATCAGCCTCCACGTCTTCCACGTTAGTAGATATTATTTTTATATATGTTTTATTTTAAAATCAACTCAATAATACAGTTGTTCAGAAATGAAAATTTGGTATTAAAATAGAGCAGAAAATTAAGTTTTGGCGCTCTCACTTTACCGTAATAATATCCAATAGATTTACAGTGCTACGAATAATTACTATTTATAACAGTTAAAGTTGATATTACTTATTTTAAAATGAATAGAATAATATATATAAATATAAATTAAACAATAAAGATATCGATAGGCGGACCTAACGCCTGCCGGGCGCGACGTTCCGGCCGGCATGCGCGTGTGCCTTTCACGAGCGCGCAGGCGTCGGCATTAGAAGCGGCATATGCGCGTGCGCCTTATCTAGCCCCACCGGCTTTACGAGCTTTAGCAGCAGCTCTACAGTTACGAGATGATCGGGTAAGTGTTTTGGTTTTGGGCGATAGGTAATAGACAACTGTTTTAATGGTTCTTAAATCTTAACATTTTTATGATAGAACTAGTGACTCACCCGCACTTCGCTCGGGTCCGTCCCTAGGTACGTTTTAACGGTTAGTATAGAATAGACTATATATATGAACAATCTACGTATAGAAAAGTACGTAGGTATAGAAAAGTAGGTAAGTATTATAAAAAACAAAAAATATATATCCCTTACTTGAGAAATGATTGATTCTCCATTCCATCTTCCATATGATATGTTTTCTGGGATGAAAACTCCTATGTCATTTTCAGGGTCTCAAACTATTTCCATATAAAATTTCATCTAAATCGCTTCAGCGGATAAAGTGTGAAAAGGTGACAGACAGGCAGACAGAGTTACTTTCGTATTTTATATCCTATCAAAAACATAAATGTGACAATGGAAGCCAAGTTTAATAAGAATATGCGTGGTTGTCAACTTCACCGACAAAAGAATTGAGATTTAAATGGGTGGCAAGTTCTGTACATAATGCTGAAATTTATTAATAAGAACATATTTGAGTTCAATCTATGTGTTCAGCCTATGTGTTATTCCAGACTATACATAATCTATCTCTGCCAAATTTCATCCATATCTGTTCAGCCGTTCTGGCGTGAAAGAGTAACAAACATCCATACATACTCACAAACTTTCACATTTATAATATAAAATACGGATAATACGGATGAATTAATATTATTATTTAGATACCCTTTTGTTTTAGATCAAAATATGGTTTCAAAATAGAAGAGCTCGAGAGCGAAGAGAAAAATCTGGGACCATAACTCCGCCACATGCAGTAGTGTTGCCTTCGACTGCTTCCCCACAAAGAAACATTTTAAACGAAGTTTGGTGCTCGTCTCCAAGTGAAATCTATTCATGTGACGTAGGAAATTCACAATCTATAAGGGAAGGAAATCAATTGAATGCTACTTTAAGCAATTCGTTTTCAAGCGAAGATTCTAATGAAAGTAGATGTGATACGCCCTTAGATGTAGAAACTATAGTTGATTGATACCTATATATAAAGGATAGATAAACATAACAGATAAAAACTTAAATATCTACCTAATGAAAGTGACCTTGTTCAGACCATCTCAACAGCCTTTCCTTTCATATAAAATTATTGTACATAATAAATTAAAAATGAGTGGATGTTATCGCAAATAATGAGAGCAATTTATATTAGGTACCTACTACTTATTATGAGTAACAGTTCTTACTTACTTTTTTGTAGGCATAATGTATATAAATGTATAGAGTTTTATGTACATTACCTATGCATATAAAAAATAATGACTTTATTGCTTAGTTATAATCTGCAACTAATCTGCAAGGAATTTGCTCAAAATACCTGTATTCGTATTTTGTATAGGCTTTATTTGATCCTGCTTAATCTACTTCTGTTGGATAACTGAACAATCGATATTTTCTTGTAAATAAACGTATAAATTTTACTAAATGTAACAGTATGTGTTTCACTGGCGGCTTTTTTGGTTCTGTTACTGGTCTTTTCATCAGATATTTAATTGCTTTATTTAAAACTGTTTAGGTAGCACGTACGGCGTACCTACTAAGTAGTACACGTATAAAGTATTTTATTCCGATTGCCACTTTTCTTCCGATTTCAATTAAAGTTATTTAATTTTTCACAGTAAACCCATTTTTATCGGAATAAAAAAAGCCTATAGCAGTCGGCGGTAATACAGCTTCGTATGAGTGAAAGAATTTTCAGAATAGGATCAGTAGTTTCAGGGATTGCCCCTATATATAAACTCACAAACTCTCAAACTTTATCTGCTTATTAATATTAGTAGGTACACATTCAATCAATTGCACATTGAGGCTTGGTCGCTAGTAGATACAGCTATAATGTGCTGCTCTTATACAACTAAAATAATTTATTTCAAATAAAATATCATTTAATTTATTGAAATATTCCTTTGTGTTTTAATTACAATCAAGTAGTGACCGTTGGGATATTATGACGTATTTTCTTCAAACAGATGTGAGATAATTTAGATATTACAATCGTAAATAATATCTAATCCATGAATTGACCTTAAAACCTATGTACGATATTACAGATATACCTAATAATTAATATATTACAATTTAACTGATTATTCTAAACTTTCTCATGTTTGTAACCTTTTAACAAAGACTAATCTATTAATTGTAATCGAGCATTGGAAGACTTTACTATCTCTACGTTAAAATTATAATTCATGATTATCTACATACCTATATATAAATAAGTGTGTTTGTCTGTTTGAAATACATTAGTATCTACTACTCATCTAAATATGATGCAAGTTTACTACGAATCTCTTGCGAAGGTTTTTAACATAGTATCATCATAATTGTACCATCGATGGCTGCGTCGTACATATATCGAACACATACATACCTTGCCGTGACAACTAGGTACCTACTATATGGGCACTAAAAATTCGCAATATGCATTTAAACTTAGACTATTAAAACTATCTATATTTATAGAATATGTTTAGAATTTTGAGTAGGTAACCTCTAAATGTAGTAATGTCTGTATTATTATTAAGTTTAATATTAATTTTTATGTAAGGTACCACCCACAGATATAGATGTAATAGATAACGCAAGTATCACGATTTGTATTGAAACCAAGCGTGCCGACTTTTTAACACCTACTGTGACGTCACAGCCGAAATTTAGTGACGGAAAATCCAAACCGATTCAAAGACATCGATGCCGCCGATGCCCCTCCGCCCCGCTACGATGCAACTGGAGCCGCCGCCGTGATCGTTTCGCTCATACACATAATATATTTAACTTTTTTCCTTTAATGAAACTAATATTTTCAAAATATATAGAACAAATAGTACTGTTTAGTCGGGAACCAGTCTTTCCGTCCCGTGGCCGCAATCCATTTTTATTTAATGATTGGATCATGTGGGAAACTAAAAAATTAATTTTTAAACACATTAAATATATAAACATACTCGTATATGTTGAAAGGATAAACAAAAACACATTGAATACATGAACCCTAAAAATATTACCCTCCTTTTTTTAAAGCTGTCGTTTAAAATTAGGTCATGCATGAGCTTGTTTAATCTACTAAATTGTTTTTTTTTATAATATGTCCGTCCGATATCGATTATACATAATTTGTAGAACGAACAACACTAGTCGCTAGATTTGACAGAAGAATGACAAATTGCCTGTATCACGAAGTCGAAGCGATGTGCGACAGTATCGCGTGTTCCGATATTCATCGTCTCCTTACACACAACGTCAGATCAAACGTCCAAAGCAAACGCGGCAATGTAATGTGAATACCGTTTACTTAACGTTAATTTATAGTTATGTATATTCTGGGACTCACACACAGCTTGGAATACTTAAAAAACAGTTTTAATATTAATTTACGCATAATATAATTTTAAAATAACTTACCTGTGATAGGAAATATGTTCCTGCCTTTGGGTGCTCGAAATTTTTGGGTTATTGCAGTTAATTATCACGCAACGAGGCATTTTTTTAGTTTTTGCGGCCGTCTGGCTGCAACAATGGACGCGCACGGATTGAAGTTAGCGGCGACCAACCTGCACGCTTGGTCGGGGTTCGGACACGCGAAGTACATGCATTTGCGTTATCTATATATGTCTATATCTGTGGTACCACCTATAGCTTAGTAAATATCATTTTCGGCATGTAAAAAATATTTCAAGATTTTTGTCTAAACCAAAACTCCTTAACCTTCTCTTGGAAACCATAACCTATTGCATAACAATTATTTTAATTTACCTACTCTGTGAATTATCCATTATCTTCGACGATTTTTATCCTACAAACAAAAACAGAAATTGCAATCGTACATAATAACAGAAAAAGATTCCGTGCAATACTAAAAAGATAATATAACAATTTGTGCCTAGATTATTATATATCATAATATATATATCATAGATTACATAGATGCCTACATCATATAAGGAATATACTCTCTAAATTTAACATTTGTATGACCAGTGGCTTATGCTGTGCGTTGATCAATCAGTTAGTCAGGATAAAGCATTTTAAATACTACTAGCGACTCACCCTCGCTCCACTCGGGTTCGTCACTAGTTACGTTTTAGCGTTTAGTATAGATTTCTCAGAGATGAGATACTTTCCAGCATTAAAAAGTATCTTATATGTTGACCCGGATAACCAGCTAGCATCATACCAAATTTCATCAAAATCTGTCCAGTACTTTTCCCGTGATGTGTTCCCACATAGACAAACAAACAGACAGACAGACACACAAAACTATAGATTCAGCCTCTGTATCGATATTATTATCGATACAGACTCTTTCAATTAAATTTTCCGAATATTTAATGTACAGATTCGACTCAGTTAGAACTTTATTACATGTATATCTATACATATATATAGATAACAAGACATTAAATTAAGGTCTACATACATATATTTCACAAATCGGAATTCGGATTATTCCAGAAGAATAGAGCAGACGATCGGTCGCGTCTCTTTGATATTGACTAGCGCTCATTAATCATCGCCTTATCTTTGTATGAGAAACTTATCGTTTGTATTTACTATTTAGTGGAATTGCAATGAAAAACTCTTACTATAAACATTGGTTTATTTCATATTTAATTTATGTATTTAATTTTATAAAATTTTATACATATATGGCACAAATAAGCCTAATGTAGTCTTATTCGTGATTTTGATCCTGTTCATCATCACAGCTTTCCATAGGTTCCGTGGTCTTACTTAATATTTCATAGTGTGTAGTTTCTTCTCTAGACGGACTAGTTTCATCTAGGGTGTACCTAAAAATTAATAATTATATTTAATATTAAGCCAAACAAAATTATCTGTTTGAATGTAAATCAGATTAACGTTTAAAAAATGCTTTTGTTTATATACAAGGTCTACTGTATTTCGATGAAATTAATTAATTCAGAGAGATTCATATAGTTATTTTAACAATTTCCTTTGTAATAGAGAAGTACTGTAATAGTATTACTTAACTTATGTAATACATATTATAAAATAAAATTAAAACGACTGCACAAAAGCGAATTAAAAAGAAGAGAACAATCAAAACTGAAAACAAGGGAAGAAGGAAACGAAGCAAAGCAGTATGTATGCAGTGGGAGACACATGTACATATTTTACCCTTGCTGCGAGTCTAGGTAAGTAATACCTAATAATATAAATAATAATGTCCTCCTGACCGATTTCGGCCACGGCGGCCAATCTCATTGAGACTAGCCAACTGCGCAGGAGATATTATAGTGCACAAGTGTGCGCGCAGACACAAGTGCACTCTCTATTTCTTGTATTCCGGTGGGTCGACTGCTCGACACCGGTGAGAGTTAAGGCGCAGTACCGACGGCTTTACGTGCTCTCCGAGACCCGAGTCACGGTAGGTATGTCACTATGTAGTACTAGTAGGTATCTACGAGACATGATCCGTAAACTGTTGAACTATTAAAATGACATATATGTAAAGTATGTATAAGAAAAATCATTTTGAATTTAATAAAACCATATTTACATGACCAATTCATCGACAATAACAAATCGGTACATACATCACCATCATTTATTGACATTTCGGTGTATGATTTAATTTTAGTTGGTTTCTAATGAAACCGTGGATTCTTAATTGAATTTGAGACTCTGTGGTCTCAGGATCTAAATCTCGTAAAGAAAAACATCGTGGAATGTGCATATCTTAGAGAGCCAATCCAGTAATTAAAATACGTGTGAAATCGGTAAGGCTGCATTTGGCCATTTTGGCGTGTGGGATTATAGATACCTCTCCACCGTATTGAGTGAAGGCCCTTGCCCAGCAATGGGACGTTAAAAAGCTTAATCATTAAATAATAAGTCAAATCAAGTTTAAGCGTTTGATGTTGCGTGAGTGAGCGTGAGTTTTGATTGTAGTTCGCTCTTTCTCAATAGCGGACGAACACTGAGTACTGACCACACACGACGGATAGTGTGCAGTTTACTTGTTACACGCGAACGTCTCATGCTCACGTATTATAAATATTATGATATTAAACAACAATTGGGTTCGGTTTCTATTTATTTATATAAAAAAACATTCAATTTCTTGAGCTGTTTTTGCTACAATTTAATGCAATAAGATTCCAATTGCACCTTCAATATCATTAAAAGTTATAAAAGTTAGCGCTACGCTTTTATTAGTACATAAATTAAACTGTCAATTTAACAAATTTAACAAACATAGCACGGCATGAATAAGCGTTAAGCGAAAAGGTAAATAGAGACAACACTGTTTGATTATTGAGACATATTTGATTAAAACATATTATCTAGTTTACTTGAATACAAGAACCAGTCTATTATTACTCATTAATGGCGCATTTGTCTATACCTAGAGATTTACAACGCGCGATTAACTTATTAATTATTATCATTTCTCATTAACTACTATAAAATTGCAGTAGCAATACTTTTACTGTAAGGTTTAAGTTTTGATATATAATTAAGTTATTCGCTCGAATAAATTTTAATTTTTAAGTATTTTCATCTAGAAGCAAGTAATACGAGTTTCTTAGAAAAACGACTTTTACTCCCATTCATCCGCTTGAAGATTGATTTCAATTAAAATAACAAATAGCATTTTAATCAACTCATTATTTGTAAAACTACTTGTCGCATAGTAATAAGTAATAACAATAGGCCTACTGAAGTTGCACAAACATCACTATAGGCACAGTAAAGATATAAATACATTACCGTGCTATAGGCCCTTATTATTCTTCGTTATCTACCTACCTATCTATATAAATAAAAATGAATCACCGAAATGTATGTACGCGCGTAACTTCCGATCGATTGCACCAAATTGGATAATTCTTTTTTTTTGTGTGTTTGTTATTGTCAGGACAAGTTTTGAATTGAAGAAAATTACAAAATAAAATTACTAAAATTATACTTTTTTTTAAATCTCATGATGGAAAATCTTATTGAAATAGTCATTATTGAAACAGAGAACTATAGATTCGGCAATCCATAGTATTTAGAATTTTTGTCTGTCTGTCTGGGAAAGCATCACGAGAAAACCACTGGACAGAATTTGATGAAATTTAGTATGATGAGTAGCTGTTTATCCGAGTCAACATTTAGGATTTTTTATTGCGGGAAAATATCTCATCTTCGAGAAATATAAACTAACCATTAAAACATACCTAGGGGCAAACCCGAGCAGAGCGAGCGTGAGTCGCTAGTTATCTATATGTGTATATACAGGGTGGATTTTTGAGATGGGACAGGTACCTTAACTGTTATAGTTACAGGAAAACGTTCTTAGGAAACCATCTATAACTTTTTGAGATATTCTGAACTGCATTCACAGATTTTGGGAAAAAAATACAGTCAGCGAGAAAAATGCTAAAATAAAAAAAAAAAAATTATGTCAATCGATCCTATTTTATGTAGGGATCAAAAGACTCCATGGGACTATTTAAGGTATGAGTACTAGAAATGACAGAAATCGCCAAAATCTTTTCCCATACATTTTGCACGGAAAAACGTTTAATAAAATCGAAATATTGTTTGTTGCCAAACGGTCCTATTGTTTAATGTGATCAAAAGACTCTTTGAGGCCAACTGAAGTTTGAGTACAGAAACACTAAAAAAATTTATCTTATGCCCGCTGCACAAAATGCCTACGTGTAAACCCGGTCTTGTGACTTATCGTAGTTTCTGTACGCAAACTTCAGTTGGCCTCAAAGGATCTTTTTAAACATTAAAATATACTAGATTCAAAATTATTAATATGAATTAAACTAAAGTTATATGAATTACCTAAATCTATCTAATATATTTAAACGCACAATTCTTGTATATTTATATCTTTATTTATTTATTTATACCAGCGATCTCGGAAACGGCTCTAATGATTTCGCTGAAATTTGGTACGTTGGGGTTTTCGGGGGCGAAAAATCGATCTAGTTTAGTCTCATGTCTGGGAAAACGCGTGTTTTCGAGTTTTAATGCGGTTTTCTTTTGCATTATTCAACGCAGAATATGCTCGATAATTTCTTACACTCAAGCATAAGCATCGGGGTCAAGCGACCAAGGTGCAAGATTAACAATCATAGGTGTGTCCAAGTTCCAATCTCGATCGGATACAAAGTTTCACTTTTTTTGTATTTATTCAAGTTTTTAGTTTTTTTTTTTAATCTAAAAAATACGATAAAACAAAAAAGAACTGCGAACTAGCTCGGTCGCCCAGGTACTAGACACTAGTAATAGAAACAAAAATGTTATAAAGGACATCAGAGAAGGCAGCTCGTAGGTCAAAAGTTGACGACCACTGTAGATACTATCGCTACGTTCTACAAAATATCCCTTATACCTAATAGAACTAGCCTGAACTTTGCCGAAATAACCTTCTCAAATGTGAGGTTATTTTGGGAGATTAGATTTAAAAACATAAATAAGCAAATGGAGTACCTTTTTTAAAAGAAAGGGCACAAAAATATATGTAGGTATATAAAATATAAAACATAAGAAATTCCATTAATTTCTTAATGATATACATACTCGTATATTCACTTATTGCATAATATTTTGACTTTTTAATGGTTCGCGTGTGGTTTGAAACAGATTATATGCACATATTAAAAACAACGAATTCATTAGGTAGTTGCAGGTTAATAACTGTGACCTTGATTGATTGTTGTGTAATATTTATTGGAGTAGATAACACCAACCAAATGATCAGACTAAGCTATTATGTTTTCTTATTTACGCATATTTCACTCAATATAATTAAAATAAAGTGATATATAATTGCACGTGTAGGTAGTATGGCACTTTTATTAATTATTTTCAGTTTATGGTGTTATTATAATAATATAATGGCGAGTAGCGACTCACTCTCGTTTGGGTCGGATGTTTCCCGTTGTATTTAAAATATTATTAGAAATTCAGACAGCGTCACCTTTTGACAAACTTTACTATTAATAGTACCTAAGTCATGTGTTACTTCAGCTCATAATCTATCTAAGTTCATCCAAAATATAAAATAAATAAAAAATAAATTAAAATCCGTTTAGCCGTTTCAGTCTAAAGGAATAACAAACAGCACACAAATGCAATTAGTACAGTGCAATTACTCTGATGGTAGTGTCAAGCATTTTGATATGGTGCCTTGAAGATGGTGATTTTTTTCCCATAATAGGTAAGTCTAGAAGTACCTAACAGTAGCGAATATGGAATAAGAAAGCTTTAATAATAAATTCAACAAAGTAAATAAAGGTAGTTTAATGTTCATTTTTATGTACCTAGTTTAAATGGATTAACTAGAGTTGTTTACATAGATACTTAAAATTTCATGGCTTTTCCAGATTTTCTTAAGAATAGAACTAATATCTATAAAATACATAATAATTTAAGCCTGCGTAGTCTGATCAGTGATCATACATAAAAAAAAGATATAATATAATGCGTCGAACAAAGTACCTCGTCAAGGAAACATAAGAATTTTTATTAATTAAAGATATTCAGCAAAAGTAGATTATTAATAAAAATTGATTAAAGCATAGTGCCCGAAGGACAATAACAAATACATACAAATGAACAAATAATTCCTCCTTCTCCTCCATTTTTAAGTCGGTTTAAAGGTGTAGGTGTACTGTGTTAAACTTACCCGCAAGCTCTGAAGAAGGCGGAGGCGGAGGGGTTGTGCGTGAGTGCAGTGAGGCGCACGCAGCGCATGCGTGTGGCCTGCGCCAGTCGCTCGAGAACGCGCAGCACGCGCTGGCCCAGCCCACGGCGGCGCCCACTCTCCTCTATCTGCACTTCGTAACTGATGGCGAAGAAAAGCGAAATTTGCAGCTATGTATGCTTAAATAATATTACATAAGTTTATTATAGTAATTACAATATGATAAAAATCGTTGTTTGCTGTGGCTTGGTATGTGGTTGTAGCATTTTCGAAAAATCTATTATCTAAACTCTGAAACAGTTTATCACTTAGTGACAATCTTAGTAAAAATTGTACTTTTTATTAAATTCGCTTCGCTTCGGGTTCGTCCCTAGACAAAAACAAATCTATCCCACGGGAACCGTACATTTTTCCGGAATGATATATAGCCTAAAGCCTTCCTCGATAAATGGATTATCCAACACAAAAAGAATTTTTCAATTTCAACCAGTAGTTCCTGAGATTAGGGCGTTCAACCAAACAAACTCTTCAACTTTATAATATTATTATATAAGTATATAGATATAGACCATTGACCCACCCTAGCTTCGTTCGTTGCGTCCCTAGAAGCCTAACAGTAGCCTATGTATTTCTCCAGGTCATAGACTATTTGTGTACTAAATTTCATCCAAATCCGTCCAGCCGTTTCAACGTAAAGAAGTACAAACATACACACATGCAAACTTTGAATATATAATAGTAGTCCGATTATTTTCATACCAGCGCGGCAGTTTGTATAGCTACATATACCTATTTTTAATTTTTTACGGAAAAAGGCATTATCTTCAGACCATGCATTCATTCGCGGTAGGTTCATGCTTGTTATCAATACTGTATGCACGTAAGTTCATCGATAATTTGGTTAATGTACTTAGAGGTGAAAATGATAAAAAATACAGAAGATTGTAGAATCCGCTCGGATACGAATAAATTATATAAAATAAATTAATTGACCGCTGTGACTCATATTGAATCCCACTGCCTACTTATTACGGCAGATGTCTTGGGTTCGATGTTTGCATAGGGATGCAAATATGCAATAACATGTTAACCCAGAAAAATAAGAATATTATTTTTTTCACAAACCCATTCTCATTTTGATCTAAGAACGATTTGCAATAACGTTTTAAATCAAATAACCCGTGTTTTTATAAAAACTCATACGTTTTTAAAATGTTAAACCACAATGTTCTTTTAATAATATACAAAGATAATTTACAAAGATAATTCAAATTCCTTGATTTACATTTGCAAACACATAGCGCCATCAAAAAAGATAACTAAACGTATACATATCCGAAATAATCATTTATATCAATAAAAATCGTTTAATTTCTATCAAATTCAATATATTGAGGTATAAAAACTTTATACTCAATTTTCTCAAAATGGCAGTTGTTTGGCTTGACACAGTATTGCAAATGTGCATCCAATTTAGATTATACAGATGTTTGTTTCTATCAAGTTAAGGTAGAGCATGGCAATACTTCGAAACAGGCCAAAAATGAACACTAAAATGTTACCTACGTTTTACTAAGTTTTCTCTGTCGTTAGAAAAATTTGTAGGAAAGTTACTATATACTTACATATAAATGAAACCAATAGTATTAGTATTTACTCGGGATAGAAAAAGTTCAGTAAAGATTTGGTATGCCAAAACTATATTGTTGATTTTGTTAATGATAATTTATTGGAGACGGTGGACCCATGGAATATTACATAAGTACTAAATGTATGTAATATTTTATAAGATTTATTAGATTTTACACAATACACCTATACTAATATAATATTAAAAGGGGCAGAGTTTGTTTGTTTGAACGCGCTAATCTCAAGAACTAATCCGATTTGAAAAATTCTTTTGCATTAGATAGTCCGTTTATTGAGGAAGACTACAGACTAAATATCATTCCGGAAAAATAACAGTTCCCGTGGGACAGATTTGTTTTTGTCTAGGGACGAATCCGAAACAAAGAGTGGGTGAGTTTTTAATAATTTGTTAACGCTTTAACTATATTTATTTTATTACATAAATAGTAATTTTATAGTAACTATCAAAATTTAGTTTTTTTTTTTTTTTATTTAATGAAAACATTTTAATTTTCTATGATATATTATACCTATACAAAATCAAATACGTAATAAAAATCAAATCTTTATCTACTGAACCAAAGAACTAAGAAGTGCTAGTCGACTGTCTATAACCATCACATGATGATTTCTTGAATGTCAAACGGTGACTTTATTAAAAACTAGCAACTCATCCTAGCTCCGCTCGGGTTAGTCCCTACTTACGTTTTAACGTTTAGTATAGATTTTTCAGAGATGAGAAATTTTCCCGCAGTAAAAAGTATGCTATATGTTGACCCGAATAACCAACTATCATCATACCAAATTTCATCAAAATCCCTCTAGTGGTTTTTTCGTGATGCGGTAATAGATAGACAGACAGACAAAAATTCTAAAACTATACATTTGGTCTCTAATAATGTATATATTATATCGATTATATATATATATATATATATATATATATATATATATATATATATATAATATAAGATTTTCCGAAAAATATTTAATGTACAGATTCGGCTTAGTTACAATTTTATTATATTATATGTGTAGATAATCATATTTTTGCACAGTGTTATAGATATATGTAACAAGTCTAGCAATATAAGTTGTTTAGACTTAGCAATATAGTGATAAGAAATTTCTAGGAAGGAGGTAAAATATCCCCGACTTGTTATGAGTTATTGCGAGCTTCTGAACAGAATGAGTGCGGGATAAATACGCGTATCACGAGAGGAAAGTCAAACTATCTAGTAGTCGGGTGTAGTGAAAGGTCGCGTGTGGGTGGCAGTTTCAGGCTGACGTCAGTGGGGGCAGGCGGGTTGACGGGTTAGCGAGCGCATCGTGCATCGCAATCTGTGTCGAGCAGCAGAAGCATGAACGCGCGGCTGCTGTGGCTGGTGCTGGCCTGTGCGGCGACAGTGCATGCGGCGCGCATACTAGCCGTCCTACCGACCAACACCAAGAGCCACTATGCAATGTACGGCAGACTTCTCGATGCACTTGCCAGGAAGAATCACCATTTGACTGTCATTACTCATTTTCCTATGGTATGTACTGAGTGATTAGTCTATCAGTTTAAAACTATGTACGTATCTGAAGATGATAAGTTAAAAATTTTAGATACTTTGAAACATCGAATCTTAATCTTAAGAGGCATATTACATTATAACCGTGATTTTTCAATTTAATGCCCATCTTTGGCGTTCTTATTCAGAGAAATTGTTCGACAACTTTGACTTATTATATGGTGGAAAATAGTTATTAATATATTTCATAGCGGCCTCGCTTTTCGCAAATTTCCATTATTAATTGAAATAAAGTTAAAATTCCGAAGAAAGTTTTTAAAAAAAAAATCACTTTTTCACGCTTATGGTTTGAAATACTATATTAAGCAAACAAAATAAAAAATATATAGGTAATAATATTTGGTATATAGTGATTGAGTTTATAGCGGCCTCTGAATTTAAAAATATTTATTGGATTTCTACAAAAAAAAATCCTTTTCAAAATCTTAAAATCTACTAAAAACGTTCAGAATTAGCTGTAAGTATATTCTTATAACATTAATATTATTAAGTAAAATTTATACCAGAATATACGTCAGTTCAAAAGAAACGTAATTACATACCTTTTTTTTATATTATAAATCTTTACATAGAAGTAATTACAACTGCACAAAATGCTAGAAAATGCGATGCGCCGGCCGCTCGAACTCAGAACCCATAGAATTCAGTACATTTTGTGATAGGCCTTTTAACTAATCGTCTCTTGTTAATAAGTGCCGTATTTAGCTAGTGAATATAGACACGGATAAATTATTTTATATTTATGCTTAAAATATCACTCCATATATTGGAATCGTAGTGAGGACCAAAAAGGTTAAAAAAAAAAAAACAACAGATGACTACTGACTAGTCTGTTAATCAGCTCCATAAACATAATGCGTGTTATTCAAACATTAAGTCAAAAGTAAGTTTAGACTTGAACTTTGCTTGAAAAGTTTTTTTAAGGTATTATAAATGAAAATTTTCTCTTCTCTCTATTATGAGAGTTTGAATAGTAATAAAATAAAAATAAGAACCGCTATTATATTGTAAGAACACTATTATCGTATGTTTCCTTGTAGATTGTATTTCCATCTTGAAAATATTGTAAAAAAAAAAAACAAAACTTTCTTAGAACTAACCATTAAAAGAAATTTTAATCATTATCTGGTTAGTCAAATAAAGGATTAATTATTATTGATGGAGTACGTAAATACTAATAAAATATTGTATCATTTGGCATTCCGGCCCTTCAGTCTATCTGCTCCGTTAGGAAGTAGCGACATATCGTAACAGAGATAAGTAAGAATAAGTAGGAACAAATTCCAATTGCTAATTGCAGTGGCTGATACGTAGATATTCTTATGCATTGACCAAAAAATACTTGTTCGCAGCTGTAGTTAAAGTATAAAGATAAAGCGTGTTTACCTAAATTGGAAGTTTAATAAAATTTGTACTGCCATACGATGAACTTAACTTTGAAGTAAAAGAAATTAGAACTTGGTAAATGGTAATGATGATGTTTAAATAGAATGAATGATCTTCTTAATTGTTCCGAGTCAAAAGAAATCAGTTTAACGTCCATTACCCAGTTAACAAACAGCTACGCTCTAAAGCGACAATGTAATTTTAAATAAAACTATCTCGGGAGTCTCTCCCGTGACCATGATTGCTGTAAAGCAATCGAAACGTCGGGAACCAAAAATCAAAATAAATCCGCGAAATAATCCGAAAAGATAGTTTTATTTAAAATGTCAAATATTCGCGTAAATCTAAGAAAGTATTATGCGACAACGTAATATTATTGCACATCTAGTAAAATATTATCAAAATTAACCAGGCTCGTGTGTTACGGCTACGTAACAAATAACAAATTAAGAGGCAAACAGACTAGACAAGTCTTGAGTGCACATTTGGGCATCGAGCGCAGCCATAAAGTATTTATCATAAAACTTGCGACTTACACTCGGTACGCTCAGATGCGTTCCTAGGTATACGAATTTTGTTCACAGTTTCATGGGTTTTAATTTTTGGGCTACTTAGAAAAAAAATCAGGAACCCTGATTCTTTTTCTAAGTAGCCCACGTCACTCCTTATAATATCAGCTATCTGCCAGTGAATTCTGTTAAAATTGATCCAGCCGTTTTGGTGATTAGCCGGAACTAACAGACACACGAACAAAAATTTAAAAAAATGTTATTTTCTTATTAGTACCGTATTTATGTACTTTCATTTGCATTTACTAAAAAGCTGTTATTTTGACATTACAATCAGACACTTCAATTTTATTTATCTGTATAGATTACACTCTATGTTTCCATCTCCAATTTCTAATAAGGATACATCGCAATACTACGAGTATATGAAATCATAATGGATACAGACGTAGAGACAATTTCTTTTACATATTCATTTTACTTTTTTTTACTTTACAAAAAATTACATATTACAATTAGTACCTATTGTTACCCTTACTAATAATAAAAAAACATAAAACATAAAATAATATCACTAACTTTTTACACATTAATAATAATAAAATCATTTGCACATATGTACTTTAAAGCAGATAATTATTATTAGTTAACTAACGGCCCTTTTTTTCATCTTTCCAGACGGGGGGTAATATTTTTAGCAATAATGTATCCTTACGTACGTATTAAATTATTTGATCATCTCTATAGTCTTAACGGCTTTCGATAAAATACGATGGTAGAATTTAGACAAAAAAATAATTAGAAACATTTTTGTTTACCCGAAGAAGTCAAATAGTTGCCGGGGAGTATTATTTAGTATTTAATTTTGTAAATTGCCAATCTAGTTTAAATAATTTTTAGTTACATCGCAAAATAATAAGACTGGTCAAAATTTAAAAAAAAAAACACCAATATTTTTGTTTTGGTGGAAGTTACCTTATATAATGATAATCTTCTCAATAACTGACCTAAATTCATTGATCAATAAATACTCTAAGCATAATTTACAAAAGTGCAAAATGAATTTCCAATATGGTCGTAATATAAATTTATTTCATTGCATATTGTTGTTATATAATATCTGATCATGATTATGTTATATTAGATTTGATAAATGAGTATTAAATGGTATAATGAATAGTCGGTAGGAATGACAACTATATTGTAAGCAATTATAAATATGACCTTTGACATAGTTGTGCATGTTATCTTACGGCACGCGCTTTGCTCTCAACCATGTGTCTTGCTATTGTAATAAATAATTATATTACTTGCAAGTATTTCATATTATATTACATTATTTTAAAGAATAAATATTTTTGTTACAGAAAACCCCACCCTCCAACGTAGAAGAGATCAGTCTAGCTGGTACGATACCGGAAATAACTAATAATCTCACCAAACAAAACAATTCCTTAAAGCCAAATGCCATTCAAAATTTGGAGCAAATCATGAAAGAATGTGTTCACGCTTGTGAAGTTGTGTCACAAAATCCGGAAGTGAAAGCCCTAGTAAATTCCACGAGAACCTTTGATTTAGTTATTGTAGAGGTATTTGGCAGTGAATGCTTCCTTCCATTTGGAAATCGCTTTAAAGCTCCTGTAGTTGGACTGTTGTCAAGTGTACCTTTACCATGGGTCAATGAACAACTTGGAAACCCAGAAGGACCAGCATATATACCTGCCTACATGATGGGTTTCGGACAACGAATGAATTTGTGGGAGCGATTTCTAAACACAATAGCAGTTATTTGGGCAAAAATCTATTATAAGAACAAATCACAGATACCGTCACAGGTATGTCATATATAATTCATATCAAATAAGTCAACGTAATGATGTAAAGTGTAGTATACACAACTAAATTACTTACCAATTATACCTGTTGTATTTAAACTGATACCCTATGGACACGATTATTTTTCAAAGCAGAGTAGATATTTATGTCTCACAACAAAAACTGCATAATAGTATGTTTCTTTGTCAACTTGTTTTCATTTTTTAGTTAGCTTATTACGCAGTCGGATTTTTAAGTTTCGTAAATTAATTTCTAAGTAGCTATATCAGCGCAGATAAGGCATAGACAATACAGAATTATGATACACGACGATGGTATGCATAGGCCCTACTCGATATGAAATCTGTAAATATAACAAAATAGGTATATAATTTTTTTTTAAACTATTATTGTTATGTTGACATGTCTGTCTGATTGTTTGTATATCCTGTGTGCATTTTAAGCAAAAACTACTGAACGGATTTTAACTAAATTTTGTGTAGCAATAGCTTATTATTTGGGTCAACATTTATCATACCTTTTACTCTATGAAAATGTCTCATTCCTACGGGAAAACACAATAACTGGTTCGGAGGATTTGTCCTTCATACAAAAATTGTTTTTTTACACAAAGCTATTAGGGTCAAAAGTTAATATAATATTTAATAATTTAGTTCAGTAGAATCTCTCATTTTCGTAAGAAAATACAAAATTTAGTCCGAGCGTAAGTCGTTCATCTATATCTATACATAGTATAAAACAAAATCACTGTCTGACTCTATCTGTTTATCCTATTTTATTAAGGTTTTTAATATATTTAATAGAAAGAGCGATAAAGGGTATAAAGCGATAAAAGGATATATTTATGTATATAATTTGTAAATATTTTGTTCAAAATAGCTGTGCTATGACGCTGTTTTTTTTTTCAAAAAACTGTTTTCGTACGATTACATGGCTAACGGCGGCTAAACTTTTAGAAATACATCAAAACGATGTCGTAGAAAATTTTAGATCTTAAAAAAGCCTACAGAAAACTTTTCCATGTATCTTTTAAGTTACGCTCACAGTGACTATTTTTATCTACTTAAAACGTACTTAGGGACGCACTCGAGTGATTCGAGAATAAGTCGTTAGTTAGTTATAGAATTAAAACTTGCGGGTTATTAACGGCCGTTGATGGGTAATATATCAAAAATCTTCAGGGACCTGCTTCCAAGAACTCTGAGTAACGTACACAACGTTACAAACTTTACACTAAAAAATTATTATATTAATTTTAATTTTTAAGGTGATTGCTGATAAACTTTTTGGCCCTGGTCCTAAGTTAGAAACATTAGCGCAAAACTATAGTTTAGTTTTAGCTAATAGTCATTACAGTATTAACGAAGTACGACCACTAGTTCCTACTTTAGTGGAAGTTGGGGGCTTACATCTAGATAACACACAAACATTGCCAAAGGTATTTATAATATTTCACTATGTATATTGCATGACAATGCGATTGCAATGACACATTTTAAGTTAAACAGCTTCAGTTCCAGAGCAGGAAATATTTCTTAATTTGGATGAAAGGCTTGAGGCTTAAGACTTAATCGTTGTCATAGAAACATAATATCCATACCCCTTATATTTTTTTCAGATTTTTAGAGCGACATCTTGTCTAAGTCACTACTATATTTTAGATTAACCGTTTTGCAGATAAACCTTCAAATTATCTATACTAATATTATAAAGTTGAAGAGTTTGTTTGTTTGTTTGGTTGAACGCGCTAATCTCAGAAATTACTAATCCGATTTGAAAAATTCTTTTTGCATTAGATAGCCCGTTAACTAAGGAAGGCTGTAAATTATATATCATCCCGGAAAAATCTACGATTCCCGTGGGATAGATTTGTTTCTGTCTAGGGACGAACCCGAAGCGAAGCGAGGGTGAGTCGCTAGTCTACTATAAAAATAACACAAGAAGTTTCACGTAACTATATATTTTGAAACTAAGTATTGTTAATCCAAATCGGAAGTGCAACTGGTGTTAAAGGATAAGACACTTCAGATTTTCGTTGATGTGTTGCTGAACGTAAACACTAAATTATGATGTCAATTATAATGCGTTCATATCTATTAACCCAAATGGAATTCAGGTTTATTCCGTCTATCGCGCATATTGTTCATGGCCCTAAGACCTTATTGAATAGATAGTCTATGCTTGTAGTGAAATTATAAAGAGGTCATTGCTTTTAGAATTATTTCATTATTCAATAATCACACTATGCTGTTTTTTTATTTATAACTACTTACCCTCCCTTCGCACGGATTCATCCCTAGTCAAAAACAAAAAAAAATTATCCCACGAGAACCGTAAATTTTTCCGGCATAAAAAGTAACCTTTGTGCTATTCCAGACTATAATCTATCTCTGTGCCAAATTTCATCCAGATCCGATCAGCCGTGCTGGCGGGATTGAGTACAAACATCCATCCAAACATTCGCATTTATAATATTAAAAAAAATGGGATTTCAAAGTTCATGTGCGTACATATACTGTATATACAGGGTGGATTTTTGAGACGGGACAGTAAGGGCAGGTACCTTAAATACTATAGTTACAGGAAAACGCTCCTAGGAGACCATCCATAACTTTTTGAGATATTCTGAACTGCATTCACAGATTTTGGAAAAAATGTACAGTCAGCGAGAAAAATGCTAAAATACGAAAAAAATTTTTTTCATGTCAATCGATCCTATTTCATGCAAGGATCAAAAGACTCTATGGGGCCATTTAAGGTTTGAGTACTAGAAATGACAGAAATCGCCAAAATCTTTTCCCATACATTTTGTATGGAAAAACGTTTAATCAACTCGAAATATTCTTTGTTGTCAAACGGTCCTATTTTTTAATGTAATCAAAAAACTCTTAATACAAACGTAAATAGGGCACATTTAGGTGATCTACAAAATAAATTGCTTAAAATGGATATCGTGTTTCAAAAAAACACGTTTAGTTGATATAATTTTATTTTATTTTTATTTGTCAATGCAATTATGATTTTCTCAAAGAGTCTTTTGATCCTGTAACTATAGTATTTAAGGTACCTGCCCTTACTGTCCCGTCTCAAAAATCCACCCTGTATATTGCAGGTTTTAATGTCATTTAATTTTTTGTGCCTCCAAAATAATAAGATATGCGCGTACGCGAATCCGTCGTGAGCATTGTGTATATTCTTATAAAATATCAATTTTACAGGATCTAAAACTCCTTTTAGACAATGCTGACGAAGGCGTAATTTATTGGAGTTTTGGTTCTATGTCACGTATTGAAACTATTCCCAATGAGAAACTGGCGCAGATATTCAGTGCGATTTCCGAGTTGTCTCAAATGGTCCTCGTACGGATGAACCGAAGACTGCTTGCACGCAACCTTACCGTACCTGACAACGTTTACACCATGGATTGGATACCTCAATATAAGACTTTATGTAAGTGATTATTTCATTTATATGCAATTTTACCATTACGCCTTGTCAACATTAACAATTAACATGATCACAGTTCACTCTTGACGAAGATGTGTTTACATAATTCTTTATAGTTCCTCTTTTTTTTTGCCCTAAAACAGCATTTAAACGCTTGTTTTTAAACTTTTTTAGTTTTACAATAAGATAGTACAATACTCATTCGACATTCGCCAGAATTGAACCCGTTAGTACTATTTTACTACCCACAAAATAAAACGCCTCTGCATTAAAAGTCGTTATAGGTACAATAGGTTTTTTAATGTATTAGTACCTTCTATAGTATTTTTATTATACTTTATAGGTCATCCCAATGTAAAGTTATTTGTATCACACGGTGGTTTATTGGGAACGCAAGAGACGGTAGCGTGTGGAGTTCCTACACTAGTGGTGCCACTGTATGCTGATCAGGCTTTAAACGGACGTGCTATGAGCGACCGCGGCGTTGCGCGAGTTATATCTTTAAAAGATTCTACTACTGAAACTTGGAAAGAAGCTTTTCACGACTTACTGACAAATCACAGGTATATGAATTTTATTTAAAGTCCTTGATATGTTCTAGAAGTTTTTCGAAAAGTTTAAGTTAATAATCGCATTTTTACATACGTTGCGTGGTAGACGCACAGAAAGTGACCTGAAATTTTCTCTGGTAAATAAAGTATCACTTAATTTTTGATAACCTTAGTCTTAAAGAGAAGGGGGAATGCTTGTTGTTTAAGATAAGTAATGGACGATTCTTGGCTATCTTTAAAAAAACAACGAGTTAATTGTACAGTGATAACTTGTTTGACACTTATTAAAAAATCGAAGTAAGGTTATTGAATGTGTAAATTATAAATTTGCAGGTACAAAGAACGCGCCCTTAAGTTGAGAGATATTTTCCTTGATCGACCTATGCCGCCATTGGAAACTGCGGTGTATTGGATAGAATATGTCTTAAGGCATAAGGGAGCTAGTCACATGCGATCACCAGCTCTCGACTTAAATTATACACAGTACCTACTACTAGATGTCGGAGCACTTAGTATAGTTATAACCTCATTGACGATTTACATACTTCACAAGTTATTTAGACACTTAAGCACTCGATGCATTCGTTGGTGGCCTAAAGAAATTCTCTTAGAAAAGAGGCTATTCAGAAGAAATATTAGCCTTTTTCATTGTTTCCTATGGATTTACAAAGTGAAAACTAACTAATTTAGGTTTATTGAAATTTATAATTTACTTGTATTAGTCTTATGCTGTAAATAATATGTAAGATATTTATTAATTCCCCTGTGACATACCAGATAATATTAACTTTATGTGAGTTCATTGAATGTATAATATGTGTGTTAAAAAATTATAAGTTTTTCTTAAATGTTAGCAAAATGTATTACACAGATAACTTATAATGTGTATGTACGTATTGTGTACATTATAGTCATTAAATATTGTGCAATGTGAGATTGAAACACATGTTTCAATTAGATGATTAAAACAAACTATAATAATTTACCTGCTATCTTATTAAAATAAAAAAAAATAATTTAATTAAATCAAAGTGTAATTTGTTGACAGTTGAAGTACAATAACAGTGTCTGTTACATGTTTTCTATTACACTTAATGTAACAGATTTGGATCCCACATATTAAATTATTTATATCAGATATACAAATATTAATTTTAATGAAATCAAAGCAAAAATTGTGTAGTAAAAATATATATACATTGGATATAGGAGGTTAAAAATATAGTACTCGTAAATATTAATTTGTTCAATATACCTAAACTAAGACCTGAATATCACCAAACAAAATTTAATTTTATGTATCTCACCAATACAGGACAGGCTCTCCGAAGTCCAAGTCAAATCTGAAGTGTGAGAATGCTTGAAGCTTATTGTTTTTGTCTTTGGCAATAAGATACCAAGCTGCATCATCTGTCATCTCTTCAACTTTGCGCTCTCTGTTCCATCCCCATGCACAAGTTTCATATCTGTTTTTAAATATTTGTATTATTATTTTTTAAATTCTTTAAATCTATTTAAATTGGAATCCCTCTTTAATTTCAATGAATACTAATATATGTTTAAGAAATTCCCAGTATGCTATAAAATTATTTGCCAAGTCAAATTGAAATAAATTGTGACTATTAAATGTAAGTACATTAAAAAAACAATTACTGTCTATTAATTACATATTATCAAAGCATACATGTTAGTATGGGATAACTCATCTGCATAAGTATGTATGGGCCATTAAAGTATCAAAAAAGTATAATAATGCAAATATGGTGTGAATATGAAGAAGAATAAAGATGTAGTAGTAGAACAACAATTCATATATTATAATAATTAATATAGTATGTGTGTGTGTATCTGTTAAATAAAATGTACTTACAATCTCTTCATATTTCTCTCTGTCAAGTCTATAGCCCACTGTAGAACATTTTTATCCAAGTCTGTGACTCTTTGTATGTACATATCTATTTCTATATCTTTGTTCCTGTAAACGAGTAGCTCTTTACATATTGGAGCTAAGTCTTTCAGTTTGTTTGCAGAAGTAACATATGACATACCATCAGCAATACGACGTTGTTCTAGTTTTCGCGCTTGGCGTTTTTCTTTGCTTTTATTCGCAGAAGCCACTGTTTTTTTCTAAAAATAATGACTTACATTAATTTTAATTATGAATTTTCAGAAATATATTGGTTTATTCTTATATGATAGAAATAGTTTAAAGTTTAAGCAAAGTATTTTTGTACGATACTTACTCCCATTTCGATATATTTCTTGATTGATTTATTTAATAAAATTTAGATATGGCTTTAAATGAATGTATTTAAAAATATAAATAAACAATCGGCGGGAATCATTCACACTGAACGATGCTGCCATTAAACGCAAGGTCGGTTTTCATAGACAAATTAAATCTTCACAAACATTTGTATCCATGATTTACATTATTCTTATTGGTTTAAAAACGTCCTAACTGGAACTCTAGCCAATAATGTGACACTTTTCGTAAAAATTGTAAAAGGGAAAACTTCAAAGAACATTAAACAAGCTATTGACGTATGTTAAGTCGTACGAAAATAAAATTTCAAAAAACTATCACTAAAATATTAGAAAAGAAGGAAAAAAATAAATAAAAAAGGAATTCAGGTCATTCATAAAACGATCATTTTAAGTTTCGTAAAACCTAAAACTAGAAACGTAGCCAGGATCCTGAACGAAGAAGCCGCCAAATTTAAATTATAAAATTATAAATCACTATCACAGCATAATAATGATATAATAATAAGATTTTTTCGTTTCATTTCTTTAATAATATTTTCACTTAGTTTAAAATCATAAATGTGATTTATTCAAATTGAATATTTCACTAAATTGACTATGAGAGTTGCGCAGTAGTAATTTTTGGCGCATTGCCAATTTTCATGTCTGTCAGATTGTTCTTGAAAAGAGATTTTAATTATTATTGGACAGGAAAACGAAGATTTTCTTATTCTTTTCGCTGTGATAATAAAATAGTTAAAAATATGAAATACGTAAAACTATCTCAAACAGCTGATTTAATGCCTACACTAGGCTTAGGAACATGGCAGGTTAGTATAATTTAATATTTCAATATTCTGCTAAAAGGCTTTACAGGTGAATATATTTTTAAATTTCGCATGTTTTAGGCTTCTTCAGAAGTTATCGAGTCTATTGTATATAAAGCTTTAGACTTAGGTTATCGACATATCGATACAGCTTTTAATTATAACAATGAGGAGGCTATCGGTAATGCAATTAAAAAGTGGATAGATGACGGAAAAGGTACGAGAAAGGATTTATTTATTACTACTAAGGTAAGTTACGTTTTTTAAATATAGTAAAACAGATATAACGTAATACGAAATGAGCAATAATTTTATAGTAGGTCTCTGGCGGCCTGCTTTAATCTTAATCATATAGAGATGAAATATGTATTGCCATACAAATATTTTTTTCTGGAATCGAACCAATGACCTCTAAAAAGATAAGGCAAAAAAACTCAACATCAACGCGTTAAAATATTCAGCAAAAAACTAAACATAAAAACCATTACAGGTTTTAGTCTTGTGTCTGTGTTAATTTATTTATCGATGATTATTATTTAAATTTACTGCATGAGAATTTTAAAAATTTTGTATATAGGTATTATATTATATAGTTAAGGGAGCTAATATAGACTGAATGCATTATTTAAGAGGGTAATAGTAGTGTTTATCGTAGTTTAAAAGTTTTAAAAATATAAATTAGGCATATTCTTACATCGGTATAATTTAAATAAAAATTAACAGAGTATTTTAGCGCCTTACTTAACATTTTAAACAAGTAAACAATGAAAATTCTTAGGTGTCTAGTTCTCATATACGAGTAAAATCCCTCAAATGGGTAACGACCATTCACGTAACATTATTTCTGAAATATGAATATGCTAATATAGTATAATTTATATATCTGATAAACGTTAACACGTCACGTGTTAATATCATATTACCTTCATTTAAAGCTCCCTCATGTTGGAAACCGGGCTTCTGACGTGAAGAAGTTTTTAGATCTTCAGCTGAAACGGTTAAAAATGGATTACGTGGATTTATATTTAATTCACGTGCCTTTTGGGTTTCAATGTGATGAGGCGACGCTGACGCCGGTGGTGAAGAGCTCGGGCGAATACGATTTAGACATGGATACCGATCATATCAGCACTTGGAAGGTCATTATAATAATCTCAAATTAATTATTACTTGTATCAAATTAATCATATTGCAAAACATTGGTTAATAGTTATATATTGTTGATAGAGCCTAGAGGCTAAAGAAGAAGGCTTTACGCTTTTTACTCCTATTTTAATACCTATGTTTTGTTAAAATTGGTTTATAGTACACATTTTCAAAAAAATCTCGGTGTGCTCGATGGCTGTTGGGGCTTAATACTAGCCTAGGCTTCCCCCCCGTTCCTGTGTATTAAATTTAGATCGAAATCCGACCCGCCGTTTCAACCGTAAGGAGTAGGTAACCGATAAACTTTCGACCTCTGATTTATAATATTAGTCCAATAATAATTCAGGTAATGGAAGAGTGTCAGAAGGCCGGTCAGGTCCGTAACTTGGGATTGTCCAATTTCAACGAGGAGCAGATAGCAAAGATCATCAAGCACGCGAGCAACATACCGCAGGTGTTGCAAGTAGAGTTGCACGCGTATTTCCAGCAGGTGGAGTTGAGGAAGTTCTGCTCGGAATATGATATAGTGGTGACTGCGTACGCGCCGCTGGGAAGCCCCGGCGCGAAGGAACACTTTGTTAATAAGTATAATTATAGGTAAGTTTGCTAAGTTGATAGCTAGAATAGAAAATCATGGTAACGACTTTACGCATCATGAATTTCGTCAGGCTGTTTTTAATACAACAGGGGTCTAGAGTTAAAGCATTGCGGTAGACTAATATAGTACTTATAAGATTGTTCGTGGACGTGACGAATAGGAAAAATATGGAAATGTCTTTAAATCTATACCTGTCTATATATTTTTTGCGTTTATAGTGATATTAGGACATTGGCGTATTCAATCAATTACAACATTGCTCTACAAAAGCTCTACAGTACCTAATATATTCTATATTGCATACTTTCTGTGTGTTTTATCGCAGTTACTGGAGCACTACTGGACATATTTCAATGAAGCTTCTTAATTCTCGATCATATAATGAATTAAAAAAAATATAATTTTAATTTTTCTTAACTGTTTCATGTCTAGTTTTATTATCTCCCATACAAAAGTGGTCTGGTAAGATTGTAAACTAAATAGCTATAAAGTATAAACATTAGTTATTGAATAATATCTGTGCGATACCCACTAGGAATAATCAAAAATCTCTATTTCATACCACAGATCACATAATACTATACTAGGTCATACCTAATAAAAATAATGATTTTTACTTGTCCTTTTCCAGTCCTGATGCGTTTCCAGACTTGTTAGGGCATCCGGAGGTTAACGAAATAGCTAAAAGCCTAAACAAGTCTCCTGCTCAGGTTCTATTGCGCTACTTAGTTCAGCAGAAAATTGTAGTTATTCCCAAAAGCACTAGTGAGAGCAGACTCAAGGTAATTTCTCATTGTGATATTATTAACATACTTGAATTCATATTTTATCGTACATTGATTTTTTATTAGGTAAATTTTTATATGCTAACTAGCGACTTAGCAATGTCCCTAGCAATGACTTAATTTGAGTGGAACCCTAATTCTTTTTCTAAAAGTAGCCTTATTTACTCCTTATAACGTCAACTATTTGCCAGTGAAAGTCCCGTCAAAATCAGTCCAGCCGTTTCAGAAATAAACACAAACATATTAAAAATTGTGTTTTTCTTATAAATCCAAATGCATTTCATATGCGTTTAGTAAAAAGCTTTTATTTGGACATTGCAGAGACAGTTCAATTTTATTCAATTTATTTTATTTATCTGTAAGTATAGGTAATTAATATATAAAAATTAAAAATACTTTTGAAATAAAGATGAAAATGTCATACTGACAACACATTTGGCTCAGTTGTAGCACAGTGTACTAAAAAATAATAGTGGGCTATCGCCTTTGATGTTTGAAGAAAAGCCGACACCGTGTAGCGTACTTCGCAATACGCAGGGTTGTTACAGTTTTTTTTTGTAATTTAATTAAAATATAATATTATTATTTAGTTATTTATCGAAGTTCTTCATAGCAAAGAATACAAAAAGGCATTTCGCGGAAGCAAATTCAAATAGAGTTTTACAAAATTTCATATAATAATAAGCCTTTTATTTCTTTAATAAAAAATAAAATATACAATTGGTTTAACAATTATTTGATTTGATTGAATGAATATTTCTATGTGACATTGATTTCCAAATCACCTATCATAAATGGGCAACGGACAAATATTTTCGGTTTCCTCATCCTAATAAATATTTTTTTTAAAATATATAATATAGCACAGGTAGTATGAATCATTTTAATTGCTTACAAATTAAAATAAACGCGCGATAGCCCTTAAAGTCGTGTCCCGAGCTGCTAACTAATTCGGGCGGCAGAAATGTATGCAGCTCGGGCTCGTCTACCCGCGTCTCACCTCTCACACCCCGCACGATTGCCCTGTCTAGATGGCTTCGTTGGATGACTGTATTGTTTTATAGACTGTGGTTGTAGTGACCCTACTTGCTGTGCCAGCATTATCATGGGTGTTTATATTTATAATATATATGTATTTAAAGTTATATATTATGTGTACACTACACATATATAACATTAAATCAACTATCTGGTATCCATAACTCAAGCCTCATAGCTTACCATGGAACTAGATGGTGCTGGGTGTTAATGTCCCAACATATTTATTTATTTATTTATACTACATGTACATACATTTATTTTTTGTACACCTACATACCTTTTTTGGCACCTTATATTAAAAAGAAATATGTACTATTCTTACAATACATATTTATGGATTTTGTTTAAATGTACCTATTCAAAAAAAAAAAATGTTTTCAGGAAAATGCTGACTTGTATGATTTTGAATTAACAACGGAAGATATGAATCGACTGAAAAAATTGGATAAAGGAGAAGACGGTCGCATTTTCAACTTTCTATTTTGGAAAGGAGTCGAAAACCACCCGGAGTATCCCTTTAAACATTTAGCTTCGGCGAATTAATTTTTCAAATTCTAGTCAATTTTGTTATAGACCAATCCTTTTTACTTATGAAAATATTTATTATTTTTTTGCTATTATGTCTTTGTCACTGCCAAGGTAGCACATAATTTGTTTGAATCCCAATATGGTGGAAATTGTTTTCTAGTCAATCACTACCTCTTATGTTAAAATACTTATAGTTTGATAATTTTATTATTTATTAAAATAAATGCCTTATAGGACTTGCGAGGCAGTTTTAGGCACGTTACAAGATAATTAAATAAAGGAAGTGCCATATTAATTGAGTAGGAATGGAGCTCATAAGTAATATGTATAAGTTACGAGTGACCAATAATGTTGTAATGACAAATAACGTCGTGTTCTCAGTATAACTGAAGTGACGATAAAACTTGACGAAGGTTTGGTGATGTGATATCAGAATAATTTCTAATAAATAATACGTATAACGTGATAAGGACTGACAAAGTTTTAGATTTGAACTTTAAAAGGTATGGGAAATCAAAGGGTATGCTAGTTCGTAATAGTAGATAAAAACTGTTGAAATTGATTGTAACGTGAACTTTTGTTATGCTTCCTATTACTATGAATCTCAATTTTAAATGTTACTGTATGTCTTTATATTTAAAATATATTGTTGATTTTAAAAGATACAAAGGTAATTTTTGGTATTTAATCAGCGCTATAAACTGTTGTAAACGCTTAGTCAATCATTCCTATAGACTCAAAAAGCGATTGTGATAGTCTTAATTATTTTTTCATAAATGTAGCTGAACAAACAAGATTATTAAAATAAAAGAAACTAAATCATTAGTTTCATTTTACTTCTTCAAATAGTTTTAAATTCAAAATATATATCTTGCACATTTTACATACGAGTATATGTACTACATAGTTAAATATTATTTACGTGTGATTTAAAGAAAATAAAACAGATAAAGGTTTCCTAATTAATAAACTCAATTTCTACATCTGTTTATTCTGTAATGGTTGTTTACATATTTAAATATTTTTTGTTTATACTTTATGAATATCTGTAATTGTGTCAAATAAAACCACATTGATTAATCAAACAAGGTCTAATAAAAAATTAACATAGATCTTACAAGCTTATTGAATGTCAATAATCTTCTTTATTTTTAGTTAAAAATTAGAATCTTAATTACCATCTATGACAGTCTATACAACATTTTTCTTTGCAAGCGATGTTGCAGTTCGCCCCTTCTTATCATAGTGTGTATGACTTTAATAATAGCCCTTTCAGGATATTTTTGTCTCAGAAAGTCTTGTATGATGGTTTGTTCGGACACTTGCGAGCCGACCGCGAACCTGCGCTTCAGCTGCTTCTCAATGCGAGACAGCATCTCATGATCTTCCTCCGTAGTGAAACCTTCTGCCCCTAAAGTTTCATAAAACCACTTTAATGTAATATTTGTTATACGATAAAAGAACATTAATTTGATGTTTTAATATACTTTATAAATGACTAAATACTATAGATGGATGAAATATGAGATAGATACGATAAAATACCTATTTCTATTGTCAACACTAAGCTACTTTATGTTAATTTTACAATGATAGTTACCAGCTAAGCTTCCGGTCATGGCGGCGTCGAGGGTGGATACTTGGAATAATCGGAGTGCCTCCGTCACGTGCGTCTCCGTCGCGAACGGCTGTAGCTGCATCTTGGCCAACGATTCCGATATACGGATGACAGCTTCAAGTTGTCTGAAAATGAAATACTTATTACTGTAGTGGGAATTGATACTGAAGGTTTATCTGAACTAGACTTTTTGTAAGCTGAAAATGAAACAGTACTAGACTTTTTGTAAAAAAAAAAATTATATCATCTAAAAATTAAAGCATCTATATATACATATAATTACCGCAATATTCGAGATTTGAACTTGCTTTACTCAGTTTCCCAAGCGAGCACGTTATCACTGGGCTACCACTGCCTTTTGTAATTTTAGAATATTAAACGTTTACGACTTCAGGAGCATATTGGGAAACATCTATCTTAACTTTGAAGACCTATCCCCCCTAAAATAGCTGAATAGATTTAGATGAAATTTAGTACAGATACACTATAACCTGGAGTAACATAGGCTGCTTTTGGGCACCCAGAATACGTGCGGTAGCAAGTTATATATACCTGACAGTGATAGGTATAGCGAGTCGTTTATCCGCAGAGCGTTCCTGACGGTCGGCGCCGGAGCGCATGAGCACGTAGCGCGCGGCGAGGCGCTCGGCGGCGGAGGCGGCCAGGCGCGGCCCGCAGCACGCCTTGCAGTACGCGCTGTAGCGCCGCAGCAGCGCCAGCGGCAGCTCGCCCGCCGCCGCCGTACGCGACGCCGAGTCGCCGCCCATGTGCACTGAGATTATGTGCTTGGCTAGTGTCTGTAAATAAGGAGATATTATTTATAGAGAACTATAATGCTCAATTTCAAATTATTTTATTTAGCATTAAATTTCTTTTTTCTGTAATTTTTTACATCATAGGTTTGGAAAGAAAAAGCTGTAGTCTTGATAAGAACTAGTGCAAGAAACTCAGCAGAACTATAATTAATAAATGCTCACCCAGCACATGTTTTCAGAATAAAAGATTTATATTTATTAAGAGGAATAATAGCTTAACTATAGCACTACCTACCAGGTCCAAATTATAATTTAGTTAATTAATATAATCTATAAATATATTATAATAAAATTCTAACTGAGTTGAATCTGTACATTAAACACTAGCGACTCATCCTCGCTTCGCTTCGGGTTCGTCCCTAGACAAAAAAAAATCTAACCCATGGAAACCGTACATTTTTCCGGGTTGATATATAGCCTATAGCCTTTCTCAGTTCACGGGCTATCTAATGCAAAAAGAATTTTTGAAATCTGATTAGTAGTTCCTGAGATTAGCGCGTTCAACCAAACAAACAAATAAACACTCTTCAGCTTTATAATATTAGTATAGATTTTTTGGAAATCTTGTTGAAATAGTCATTATTATTGATAGAGAAGCTGAATCTATAGTTTTTAGAATTTTCGTCTGTCTGTTTGTCTGGGTACGCATCACGAGAAATTCACTGGACAGATTTTGATGAAATTTGGTATGATGAGAGCTGGTTTATCCAGGTCAACATATCCAATACTTTTTACTGAAGGAAAAGATCTCTTTTCTGAGAAATCTATAAATTAAACGTTAAAACGTAACTAGGGACGAACGATTAAAGTTTAGCATCTACTACAGCGTCATCTATTGGATCCAAACATAACTATCAAAAACAAACAATCGGTTCTATTTGTTGTAATAAGAATAATATAATTTACATTTTCTTTTACTATATACAATGAAAAAAAAAATTTTTTTTAATAGGTATATAATAATAGACCAAAGTAATTTAATACTTACAATGTCTCTATTTTGATCATGCTCATCCTTCACTATAAAAATCATATCGAATCTAGAGAGAATGGTCGGCATGAAGTCGATGTTATCTTCTGCCTTGGTGTCGTCCCATCTCCCGAACACAGAGTTGGCTGCGGCGAGCACAGAACACCGTGAGTTCAATGTGGTTGTTATTCCAGCCTTTAATGTGAGAAAAAATATAAATATTATATATATTTCGGTTGGTCTTTCTGCTGTATAAGTATTTATGAACTAAATGAAATTGTTAACATATTTTAAAAATGCTTATTTATACCACAGATCATTTATACTAAGAGAAGCGTTTTTTGTTTGAACATTAATTTATTATCATAAAAAATATATTATTAGACAGGTATAAGTAACCAATCTCTACATAGATTTTTATAAGACATCTATAATAAAACTTAATATCTATACAGCATAAAAATAAACTATGTCAATGTTTGTTGCTGTGCGAAAGAAAGACAAATTAAAAATCACACAATCGCATTCATAAAATTACTTGTTCTATTTTACCTTGGCAATGGATATGGTTTGCTGCTCCATGGCCTCGTGTATGGCGACGCGGTCGTCCTCCCGCATCTTGTCGAACTCGTCGATGCAGACCACGCCACCGTCCGCTAGAACCATCGCACCGCCTTCCATTACGAAATTGCGCTGTAATATTTAAATATTTTATTTATTCAAATTTTATTATATATTTATTTAATTAAAGTTTAGATTAAAATCAACAAATATTGTAAGGTAATTTGGTGCGATTTTCAAAATCATTTTGTAAAATTGTGGGTAGGCACTGTCTGTAACAAGTATTTAATGACCTTTGAAAAATCTAAAACCTTTGTCTCTCACGTAACTATCATTGCTGTAAAGCATTCGAAACGTTAGGAATCAAAAATCAAAATAAATCCGCGAAAAATTTGAAATGATAAATACTTACACTGCCCGGATCTCTTATAACAGATGCAGTGAGACCAGCTGCACTGGAGCCCTTGCCAGATGTATACACACCCACTGGTGCTACTTTCTCTACGAACTTAAGCAACTGAGACTTGGCAGTCCCCGGGTCTCCCAAAAGCAGTATATTGATATCTCCTCTCCTTGTAAGTCCATCTGGCAGACGTTTTCGGGATCCTAAAGCATTGGTTTACATATTTTATTATTGGAGTATTTATAAAGTAGGTTTTGGGATTAACTTTTTAAAGAGTTGCATATGGTAGTCCACTGTAATTTCTTGCTTAGCATTATAAACTTTTACAAAACCATTGTAATATTTTAATATCTCCTGCGCATCTTGATAGTCTAGTGAGATTAACCACCATGGCCGAAATAGGTCAGGAGGACATTATTATTTTTTAAGAATAATATTTACCTCCAAATAACAAACATGCGATAGCTTTTTTCATATCAACAGCACCATAAACACTGGGTGCAATAGATTTAGAAATTCTATCATAAATATCAGGAGAGGCAGCGAGTCTCCTAAATTGTTCCTCCTCTTCAGCTGTGAAGGGAGTGAGTCCCCCAGTAACTCCTTCTTCTGCTGAGAGTCCAACTGCCCGAAGGTATGATGCACGAACTCCTACAGAGCCCCGTTCGCGATCTCCTCTCTACAAATATAATTAAACTATAATTTCCAATAATAATACCATCCACACTAATATTATAAAGAGTTAAGATTTGTATTTTTGTATGTTTGTAATGAATAAACTCAAAAACGACTGGACAAATTTAGATGAAATTTGGTAAGAAGATATTTTAAGACCCTGGAACGGTTCAGGGATTTTTTTTTCTGGAAATCATCCCTTAAAGGAGTTTGCTCACTACAACGGTCTCATATCAAGACATCAAGGGGTGGAAAATGGAGATGAAATTTTGTATGGGGAATCAACCTAAGGACAAACCCAAGTGAAGTGAGGGTGAGTCACTAGTTTATTATATGTATGACATGAGACTGCTATTGTAAATACCAATGTTTGTAAGTGTATGTTTGTTACTTCTTTACACATTAACATCTGGACAGATTTGGATGATTACACAGATGACCTTAAGTCATTAACACATTCTTAGGGTCTCATCTGACCAAAGCAAGGTTAAGTTGGTATTTGATTATATTCAAATAAATGTTATTATAAATAGTACATAAATCTATGTGGTACATTAATATCGTTAAATAAATAAAATTAGCCAGTTAAAACAAATGGATTATTTTACTAATACTAGTAAAATTAATATTTTATCACATATCACATTATGGCATTCTCTACTGTGTTATAAGTTATTTCTCTCTAAGTTTCTTAAAAGTATGAACATTATACTAGTAAAAACTTACTTGAAGTTCATCCTTAAATTAAATCATTTCCAGTCCTGACACTGCAAAGTATTAAATAAAAATAAAGGTGGCATGGTTATTGTTCTTTATTTTACTATTACTTACCCCAACTTTAGTAATCTTCTTAATAGAGTATATACCCAGTACAGTTACTCTGGCCCCTGGAGCCACTCTCTCACATAACATGCGTTCACAGTACACTGTAAGGTGTCGTGGCATTTCTCCCTGAGGTATGTTTTCTGGTGCTTCTTGTAGTTTGAGAACCTTGTATAAACAAAATAAAATAAATTATATATAATTATTAAGCAAGAATAAAATTTTACAACTTTTTACTGTTGTGGTGGAATGCTTGAAAATATAATTTATTTTTTTGTAAAACATACCTGATAGTCTATACATTTGCATTTGTCTGGAATAATAAAGTAAGGATCCAAAGGACATTTCGGTCTACCAGCTTGTTCCCTGAAAATAATTTACTTTAAAACTGAATAAACCTTAAAACAATCTAGTTAACAATTAATAAAACACACAAAATTTATTATTAACACATAAAATTTATACTTACGTGTTGCACTTTCTTGGCATCACATAGCCTTCTAAACCAGGCTTTACAGGCAAGTTTGGAATCACATTTCGGCAAGACCTACATTGAATTGATATTTTTGTCGCCTTAGCTTTGATACCTGAAGCTGATATCACAATGCCTGGAATCTTCACAAGTCTTGATACCGTTTCAGACTAAATAAAAAGTAAATAATTTTTTAAATTAATGTTAATTGCTACATAGCTAATGCATTATTTTTAAATAATAGTATTAAGAGTTTACCTTAAGTTCTCGCAAATTAGAAGCATGAGCATCGGACAACAATAGCACTTGTATGTCCTCAACTTTTTCTTCACCTTCTGGTCTTGGAGCAGTTAGCTCATCAGCTAACTGAAATTAAGTATTCAATGAAACATATATAAGTTATAACTTATGTTTTTAAAAAGATATAATATAAGAAAATAAACATCATCATACATCCTTAGCTGCTTCTTCTAGTATAGGTAAATGTTCAGTTGGTTTTTTATAAAGCTTCTCAGCTAATACTTCATCAAAGCTTGAAAGATCTTCAATATGTATTTCAACCCAGTACTGGCGCAAATTGTAGTTACGTTTTAGAGCATCCCTTAAAATATATAAAGTTAAGCAATTTTTTGCAAGATATACTGTTACATTTTAGAGTCGTAAATATGTTTCTAAATACAAATCTGCGTTACCTATATTTATAGTTAAAATTTCCGGTATGAAATTGCCGAATGAATTCTTTAAACTTCTTTTTAACTGCTTGTAGGTTAATTTGATCTTGTGATTCATTTTCTTCTACACCAAAATTATCCGAGAAAAATACACCGGGATCATCAAATCCCTCCATATTTTGAGCACTTTAAATTTATTGATAACAATAAAATAAAATAATTAACAACGGGAATGACAATTTAAAAATACAGTTGCAACAATTTTTTATGATTTGATAACTTTGGCTGTTTGGCGCGAAAATAGACAACTGACAATTGACAAATTGACTTTAGATATGTGACAATATTTTTATTGCTCTCGTAAAAATTTTTTTAGTCTGTTTGACTTTGATGTTCATACATTGTTATTCATATTCATTAATTAAATTTTATAGAATGAAAATAATGGGAAAAATAATTCAATAATTAAATGTAGCTATGCCAGGGTATAATATTATGGTTTACTAGCGACTCACGCTCACTTCGCTCGCGATCGTCCCTAGGTACGTTTTCACGATTAGCTATGTTTATACACAAATAGTACCTTGCTACTTCTATGATATTCATTTAAATTATATAGTGATTTACCCTCGCTTCGCTCGGGTGCGTATGCCGTACGCGGGTTTTGTTCACAATTTCATGGGTTTTAATTTTTTTCGCGGAACCCTGATCCTTTTTCTAAAATAAAAATAGCCTAAGTTACTCCTTATAACGTCAGCTATCTGCCAGTGAAAGTCCCGTCAAAATCGGTTCAACCGTTTCGGAGATTAGCCGGAACAAATAGACAGATAGACAAAAATTGTAAAAAATGTTGTTTTGGTATGTGTACCGTGTATACATTCATATGCATTTAGTAAAAAGCGGTTATTTTAATATTACAAACAGACACTCCAATTTTATTTATCTGTATAGAGTATAGATTATTAAGTATTTAGTTGGAACATGTAATATGTTTGGTGCCGCGAGATGTATATATGTACATTTTACAACACATACCTACATAAAAGAATGAAGCGTGTATGTCTCCGACTGCATAATATTATATTCCTTCGTTGACTTGTTTTCATCTTTTTAGTTAGCTTTTATGTAGTCGGGTTTTTTATTTTTATAATATTTCCTTTGACGACTGATATATTAACTCCTCTGATTGGGTAACTTGAATCGAAACAATTTATAGCTGCGTTCACAGATTTAAAAAATAATAGGGATGCATTGTTATTTTAATTTTTTTCCAAATAGCCCGACGGTTCTCATATAACCCCATTCTACCGGTAATTCGAAATTTGGTTCAAGTTGCTAAGCAACGATATAATAGAATTGTTAGAAAACCATAAAATGTGGAAGTATAAATATTATTTTCTAAGATAACTGTAGTTAATAACTAAAGAAATAATAATCAAATATTTCAATTGAAAATTGATTAATAATGAAGAAGTTTTAATAATTAATTTATTTTTAATTTATTATAACTGAAAGTTCACTGGCGAGATGGGTGATGTGAGTTTTTAATCAATTTATTTTTAATTCTACTAAAAAATTATATATTTTTAGAATTACCTGAAGTTGATTTTAGTAAAGGAAAGATTATAATATTTGCCTTGTATTAAATCTGAATAATATATTAACTTAAGCGAATCATAAAAAAATATAATAAGCATACATATCATATGTAAGACTATAGCGGCTCACCCTCGCTTCGCTCGGGTTCTCCTCTAGGAAAACAAAAATAAAACTATCCCATAAGAACCGATGCTGATACCTTATACCGGAAACTGTACTTTCTGGTATAAGGTATCAGCATGCCAAATTTTACTAAATTAGGTGCATAAGTTGTTGTGTACTAAGCTGTATAAGTTACTATAGTTTTTTGACTATCCCACGGGAACTCTTTAATTTTTCGGAATGAAAAGTATCTAAAATGTTGACCGGGGATATAAGGTACCACCATGTAAAATTTCATTTAAATCGGTCCAACAGTTTCGGAGATTAGCCCGTACAAACAAACAGATAAATAGGCAGACAGACAGAGAAACAAAGAAGATTAAAAAAAACTGGATTTGTTCTTTTTCTCTTCTTACATCCCCCTGACATAGTTTTTAGGTTCTTTTTTCTATGTACAGACATTCGACTTCTACAGTTTTATTATATGTATAGATAAATAAACTTTTGTTTTGTAGAAGGAAGATGTTGATACTCGCTTAGAGTTTATGAGCGAATACATTTTAAAGTCTCTCAAGCAAAAAATTGAAAAATGGACAAAATTCATTACAGGAGATGAAAGGGTAAATTGCCTTTTATATCTACTTTACTAGTACGTGCAGGGCCGGATTTAGGGGTGTGGAGGCCCCGGGGCAATAACGGAGTGGAGGCCCCTAATTATTTTTCGAATAAAATGAACAATTTTTTTAGTCAAGTGATTTAAGTATTTATTGCGAAACAAATTAAATTATTTCAATAAACATATGTAGATATAGTCAATACAAGAATTATTCGAAATTAAATTACAGCGTTAATGAATGGAACCTTGCGAGCTTTTTTGACGAAAAATAGTTGATGATTTCGCTGAACATTAATTCTTTTTTATTATGGATAGAAGTCTTAAATTACCCATATAAATAAAATGACCTTATAAATTGTAGACTTAACGTAAGCTTAAATAATCTATGATAAAGTTACTTTTTAAGTAAAAGAATATACATTATTTTAATAAAATATACTGAGATAGGTAGTTGATCAATAAATAATTTAAAATTGTATTTTAATTCCATCAATTGATTAGATGGAGCCAGAGAGCTATTTTTTTATATTGGAATAGACACAAATAATTTTGAGATGTGGATAAGTACTGTTTTACTATGCTAATACTACGGATATTCTTGATGGACAATACAGACAACCACTCCAGATTTTTTTTTTTACAAAAATGAAAAACCGACTGCATAAAAAGCGACCTAAAAAGAAGAGAACAAGTTGACGAAGGAACATAATGTTATTATTATTTTGTAGTCAGAGACATACACACACGCAGCTATACTAAAACATGTAGGTACATAGTATATGTATGTCTCCGACTGCATAATACTATGCTCCTTCGTCAATCTGCTCTCTTCTTTTTAGGAGAGTTAGACATTTTTAGTTTTATTTAACAATTTCTTATCCTAAATTCCTTTTGATCATATAAGTTATAAATATTTCTGTAATCGCCTCTTAATGGTGTATTTCGATACCCCACTCGATTTATTCGGAGGAAAAATTTTTTTTTTTTCAATGTAATATCTACGAGTATATAGCCTATGACATTCGCGTTATCAATACTTATCGAATTACGTATGGATCATTAAAATTGGTTAAGCCATTTAGTGATTACGAACGAACATAGAATCAGACATACATACAGGTTAAACACATAACCCTGTTTCGCCGCAGTCGGGTAAAAAGCAAACATCTATATTAAATAACATCAGCAACAGCATATAAATAAACCTTATTCACTTGTTTTAACATGATATACCCACATGGAAACTTTTAAATTTAAATATTATGGTGGACTGCATAAGGGCATTAAGGGTTTCAAAATGGAACTCTCGTTGATTGATTCTTCCTTAGCTTTTCTTGCTAGTTGCCTCTTCTATGGCTATTCGACGAATGGTAAACAATGAACAAAACCTCGTTTTTTTTTTATTTCTAATCAACAATCTTATTAGATAAGCTACTGTGCGTTTAATCTTTTAGATATGCTCCTGTGAGTCTAAATTCTTATTGTATTTTATTTACACTTAAGCTAGATTCTGCCGTCGCGTTTGCAGGGGTGTTGTAGTGTGTGCGCAAGCGATCCTGCAACGCCCCATTGCACTGCGGCGACGGATTCCGCTGTGGGTTTTAGTGAGTAGGAGTCTCACAGTACCTTACCCATTGACGGCCGGTAAGGTCCCCATGATGGGTTTCCCCAGCGTCAACAAAAAAAAAAAAAAAAAAAAAAGATTCTGCCGTCGCGTAGACGTAACATACATCATCAATTTAAGTATTATATTGTCTATGAATTTGTATAAGTCTAAATTAATTTTATTTATGTTTTGATTGTGGATGAATTCAATAAAAAATGCAGTTATTTTATCTATACCTACAGATAAATAAAATTTCTATGTCTGTTTGTAATGTCAAAATAACAGTTTTTTACTAAATTCATATTAAATACACATATGGTTTAAATTTTTAAAATTTTTGTCTGTTTGTTCCGGCTAAACTCTGAAACGGCTGGACTGATTTTGACGGAACTTTCACTAGAATATAGCTGATATTATAAGGAGTAACTCAGGCTACAATTATTTTAGAAAAAAAATCAGGGTTCCGCGCAAAAAATTAAAACCCATGAAATTGCTAATTAAATCCGCGTGCCTAGGGACGCACCCGAGCGAAGCGAGGGTAAGTCGCTAGTTGACAATATGTGTTAAATTTTTTATAATAAAAGGTTAAATCCCCATGAGCTCTTTGTTTACCTTTAGTTAACTACCTAAACCTATGGAATAGATATAGTTATGTGCATGCACTTAAAAATACAAAAAACAAAAATAGGAAAGGATCGAAGAGAATTTCTTTCAAATTTGAATTAACAAACGTGAATTTACCTATAAAATATTGGCATTTGATGATAATATTGCAGACCTAAAAATTATAAAATAAATAAACTCACGCGAAAAAAAACGCTTGATAATTAATTATAACCGCTCTGTAACTTCTTTTTACCCGACTGCGATGAACTGCGGTGAACCAATATGGATAAATTGTTTTTAATATTTAATAACAATTATATAACTCCTCGCGGACCGCGAGCACACCGGTGTGCTAGATAACAATTGAATTCTCGGAAATTCGCACGGATTTCTTAGAATTTGTCCGGGAGGGATTAATATGTATAATCAATCATATTTGTTAAAAATAAAAACGAAAAAGTTATCGATCAGTCAGTTTGTTTTTTTTTTATTAAATCTCTTTTGTGGAGGCCCCTCTCTTGTGGAGGCCCCGGGGCTGCAGCCCCGCTTGCCCTCCCTTAAATCCGGCCCTGAGTACGTGTTTAGTAAACTACATTTTTCTAGCGGCATCGCCAGTGCCTTTATTTCTAGATTCCTCGAGTTCAGAGTCGTACCAAGTATTAAAGGCCGCAACCCTACACATGTTGCACTTATCGTGATTGTCGAGGACACTTATGTAATTTTTTTCAGTCATTATTTCAGATGACTAGTCTAAATCAAACGGGCTACCATTGGCTAAATCAATTAGGAGCATATTATTATCATTTGCAAACTGACTTAACTGCAAAACAAACTGCATTTGTTATAAATTAAACCAACTACATTTACAAAAATGGGATCATAAGTCAACGAATTCAATTCTAGTTCAAGAAGTTTCCTAATCCTTTACAATTTTGAAGATGATTTTGCAATTTTGTACACACTAAATGAAAACGCATTTTATATAAACAGATTACTTATATCTTTCAGCATATTTTATTCAAATTTTTCGAGATGCCCAAGTTCGACATTATTGTATTTCGTATTAACACAGCGGGTTTGTTGACATGTGCCACAAACTTTCCGCCAATAAGTAGAGGGAAAATGATTTATTTTTTACGGAATATTGACGATAAAATAACACAAACTAATTTTCGTAAGGTAATTTTGAACATTTATTATAATTAATTGGCATTACGGCCACCTTGACAGACTAACAATAAGATAATCATGTCCCATGCAGCAATACAACCTGCGGCTGAAAGGGGAATAAATAAAAACCATATCATTTTACCATTCATATTTAAAAAAAAAAATTAGCGCCGTAACTTTTTATTTACGTAAATAATAGTAGGTACATAAATAGTTTAATCAGTATTAGATAATTATGTCACAAAAAATATCATAATTATATTGTAGGCGCTAACAATTGGTGAGATTTCGGGAAATGTACTCATGGATATAAGTATAATGGCCGATGAAGTTATAGGTCCTTTGCTTTGTAATCCTGAAAATCAAAAAGGTTGGCCAAAAATAGTGAAGAATGATATGAGAAGGCATGTAAACGAGTTGAGAAACTTAATGCATCAGGTAACGTACGACTTTCGGTCGTTAATTCTTAATTGATAATCTAAAATTGACCCATTTACAGTCACGATTATACAATATTTTTCACAATAATACAAACAAGTTTTTGTTATTTTGTACATTATTACTAGCACTTGAATTTATAAGTAATTTTCCATTGCTGTGGATTTAGATTATTACTTACTAAATATTATGACTACCATAGCTTAAAGGGGAAATGGCCAGCCAAATAATGCTTGCAATGCCAGAGGGAGTAGAAAATATATTTCACGCAGAAGCAAGGTTGAAGGAAAGGTATATTTCCTGTTTTATTATTATCATCATGATCATTGCTCATGATTAGTATTGTTGGATATTTAGAAAGATTGTTTTTATTTTAGCGATTCCGAAGATGTTGACTTATACTTGAAAACAAACATCGAAGGAGCTATAATAAAATGGGCACAACAAGTTCATGATCTTTTACAGGAAGATTCGTACATAGGTGGGGAAAATCTTCTTAATCCAAATATATTCGATGTTAATTTTACATTATAACATTCACATATTAACATTTTGATAAATTGTCATTCATATTTTTAGCATTTAAAAGAACCAAGTTTCCTTTACCTATTGCGGACATAGAGTTCTACGCGCACAGATTGCGCAACTTAGAAGGCATATACTCCCAGTTGCGGGACCCGCGGGTGAAGCGAATGGCGCACTACCTGGAGTCCACGCGTAGCGTCTACCTCGCTTGCTTCAAGTCCATGCTCACTAATATTGTTGCAGGTAGTTTAAAATCAACTTATATAAAAAAACGTACAGTATATTAATTTCCTTTACTTAATCTACTTATCGTATACATAATATACGTGATCTTACTTTTAACTTCCAACTTTAAAAACTTTTAAAAATGAGGTTCTCGATGCAGAGTTCTTTTTGTTTATGTTAATTATATCTTGGCTATAGTTATGAATCGAAAATGGTTCATTATTTTATCAATTACATCCTATATTAGGTCAACCTATGTTTTTTTTTAGTTTTAAGAAGTTCATGCCTTGTGTCTGATATGAAAATATATAATTAAGCATCATCGCTGCTTCTGTTTTTAGTGAGAGTTGGTCTGAGTGTAAACAACTTTAATAACTTGTAATGCACAACTGCTAATGCAAAATCTATTTTATCATCATTTAATATACTGGACCAAGCTAATTTAACTTTCAGCAATTGTAGAGTGCAGGGATATTTACGTGTATCAAAAGCCATTAATACAACATTTTGAGACATTTGAAGGCACGGATTTCTCTGATGCAAAAGCTCTCATAAGGCCAATGTTCCATTGCATTGGGCTACTTTGGGGAAATTCACGATACTATTGTAATGTGGAGAAATTGATACGTAAGTCCATGAGTAATGAGTAATCAATTCAATTAAATAATTTTTCGTGTAATTATGCGATATCTTTTGCAATTAAAACCGATTTTTATAATTTTTAAACCCCGACGCAAAAGAGGGGTGTTATAAGTTTAACGCGTAGGTATATTTATGTGTCTGTCTGTCGCTTCATAGCACCCAAACGGATGAACCGATTTTAATTTAGTTTTCTTTTTATTTGAAAGGTGATTTAATCAAAAGTGCTACAGCTATATTATATCAAGAAACACTTTAATCAAGAAACATTTAAAAGTTCAGCCATTTACAGGCTCTCAGTTCTTTTCTAAACGGTAAAAGGATATGAGCAACTTCCACAGACCTAATCCATTTGAAACTTGGTTTCTCGTTACTTCAATATCATTGCAACGATACGGTAACCTTCGCCCGATGCTCCAGCGCCATGGGCCACCTGTGGAACCTTTTTTTTTATTTTATTTTGGGAAATGCATTTACGCATACCACCTGTAGACATACAGGTGGTTATGTGGGACAGAAAAGCCAGTACTACCCACTAAAACTGGAACCTGCTCAACTAAACTTTTACTTAAATACTTTTTTTAATTAACACCCTCAAGATTGTTCTTTTATAAATTTTAAGAAAAAAATCCACCACTATGGATGTACTTTTAAAATAAGTTTGAAGTCATTTTACATTTTAGTTTACCTTGGATAAATATTTCTTAAGTGTTTCTTTTATCCTTCATTTTTGTGTTTTAATAACGATGTATTTCTAGCATTGTTACGTGAAGTATGCAACCTAGTTATCCAACAATGCACCAACTCTATCGATCCCACCTCGATATTTCAAGGGGATGCAGACGAGCAATTATTGAAATTGAGGAAGGCTGTGGGCATTCTCAATCATTTTATGTAAGCTTTAATGCAAGAAAAATTACATGAGAGTAGATTCATATATCATATATAAATATAGTATAAGCAAGATATCATATTTTGTCTTAAAAAAGACTGAAAAAAGAAATATTTTAGGGCTAATACAACAAAATTTACTACGAGCAGTTTACGGAATAGAACCCGTGACCTATAACCATTAAGCTGTTCTATTGAAATATTTATTTACTATATTTGCTGTCTCGAGAGAAAGAAAAATAACTTTACTTGATTACGAGTAAGTTAATTTTTTTTTATTTTACCAGAGAAACATACGAGATGAATCGTGATAAAGTCCATACATTTTTCCCCGCTGGCGTAATGCCTGTGCGCTGGTCTTTTGACTTTGATCGAGTTTTTATGCGCTTTAACACGTATATGAAAAGACTTAAAATGATTGATAATATTGTCGAAGCTACAGTAGAAATATTGAAGTTGGAGAAGGTAGAATTTTCTGGACTAAGGGGCAAGATTTTGAGTACGGAGTGTATTAAGGTATTGTACTTATTGGCTTAAATTTTAAAATCAGTGTAGGTAAATATAAAGATATAATGTAAATATGGAGTTACATTCTAGGTATTAGATGAGTATACAGTAATATATCAAAATCTCGGCAACATAACGTACGACCCGGCGGATCCTGAGGACGTGAGGTTCTTGGCCGACTACGACAAACACATGGGCGTGTTGGAGGACGTTGATAGACGACTCGCGTCTTTATTTTCACAGGGCCTCGATGAATGCAACGATTTAGAACATTTTTATAAGGTTAGTTAAATGTGTAGCATATTATAATATTTTGATACATACAGAATTATGATAACAATGTAATCGAAGGTTGTTTTGTTTGTACATATTATGAATGTGGTTACATTTTTATTTGTTGCTATAGTATATAATAATATATGTATAGTAGGAGAATATTAGGGTAGATTAGAAACCTATAAAAAGTTACTTAATTAATATATTTTATTTACAGTTTTTCCAAATAATTGGTGATTTATATCGTCGTCCGATAATACAGAATGAATTAAAGCCAAAGGTAGCGAAATTGCTTGACTTTATGCATTCAAACTTGGATTCCGTCAAAGAGATATATGACGAAGAAATGGCGGTAAGTATAGGCGGTAGGTTTTCAAACGGTAAATGAAATGAAAGTTGGAATATTTAAACTTCAAAAGATATCCTCTAATTATATAAAGATTTTAATTTGCTAAGTAAAGAAAGTCTTAAGAAAAGATGAAATTTCTTGCAGAAATTGAACCCAAAAGGAGTAGAAAGGCCAATGGTAGACCCATATTTGCCTCCAATAAGCGGTATAATTTGGTGGATTCATAAATTGAGACGAAGGATTCAAGCTCCGATGGAAGATTTCATTTTGTTTGAGGACCCGTAAGTTATTATCGATTTAAATTTGTTTAATTACCATTTATGAATTAATTGAAATCAATGTATGTATATTTGAATAAATCTATAAAGCTTTGGAATGTATGGGACAATTTATGTTACTTTAAATATTTATTATAATGCTCTGCATTTCTTTTTCATTACTGCTAACATCTTCATGTGCTTAAAACATAATAGTATAATGCATCTAAGCTTCTTCCTCGTTGTTTTATAGTCCATTACGCCATGAACGTAATACTTAAGATTTTAATATACCGATTTGGGGTTTATAGCATAACAGAGTGCGAGAATGCGATTTATCTGAAGCAAAAGCATCATGAGATGCTCGGCTACTTGAACCAGCTGGAGGACCGGCAGTTCAAGCAGTGGTGCGCGACGGTGCCCAACATTTGCAAAATGCATTTGGCCAAGAATCTCATTTACCGCGATCCACCATTTGTTAGGAATAATTTTAGCCCTGAGGTTGGTTTGTTTAAATATAATTACCTAAATAATGTTAATTAATTTGAATCTAACTATTCTAGTACTAATTTGTTTTTAATTCTTATTATTTTCAGTTAGTAATGTTACTACGTGAAATAAGGTATCTGAAATATTTGGAGAAGCAAGGTATACCGCAAGATGGATTAGAATTGTATGCAAGAAATGAAAAATTACAGGTCCATAAGAAATACTTATAATATATAACTATTATTTTTTTGTAGCTGCGTTTTAACGACACCAAATATGAGTGTAAACCTACGAAGTAATGTAAATGTTATGTTTCCTATGTGTAGTATGATATGAATCGTCTCAACCGAGCTATTGCCTGGTACAACGCCATACGGGAAGGCAGCCACGAAACAGAGGTCGCCTTAATAGAAAAGGAAATATCAGCCATAGACCATCTGCTAGGTAGGGGGGTCGAGGAGCTGACTTGGAACGATGATTGTGCGTATATTTTTATTCGTATTTAATTTTTGTTGTAAGTATATCTTCTACATACGTTTTGTTTTGTTATTGACAGTAGTTTTACTATGAAAAGCTTTTCTAGGAATGCTTTATACAATTTGTATGGTTGCTTTCTTTTTGCTTTATTTTCGCCTACATTTGAATTAATTATATCTAGTTACCGAGTGGATGGCAGAAGTATATACAGCAATAAATACGTTGCAAGAGCGAGTGTTAACAGCTCAGAATAACGTGAGGCGAGGTTTATCTAATATCGCGGCTTGGGGCGACAAGCCTTTGCACAACCGTAAGGACAATCCTGAAAAGCTTGAGTTGCTTGCGGTTAATGAAAGACATCCTAGATTAATTACACGGTAAGTTTTAGAAATATCAACAAAAAAATGTAGAGATATAAAATATTTTAGAATCAGACTAATTAAACTAATACATGACACAAATTTATATAAACTAGCAATTTTATAATATAATTATTTGTGTATTTTCCAGTCGTAATAATATCTTACAAAGTTATGCCGAGTTCCAGCAAATATTGAAAGATAACTATAAATTATTTTTCAATATAATAGAAGAAGAAGAGGTACAAAAAACGTCTAATAAGAATATTTTTATTATTTCGTTATAATTATTTTTTTAAAATGAGATATATTTCAGTCGGATCTAGAAGAAGAAGAATTGGAAGAAGTTGATGAGACAACAATGGATGAAGAAGAACGACTCGCTCTTGCTAAGAAGATACAGCAAATGATGGAAGAAAGGGAAGCAAAGCGACTAGCCAGAGAAGAGAGGAACAGAGAAAAGGAAGAAATAGCTCAAGCTAAGTTTGAGAGGAGAGAAGCGCGACGTTTGAAGAAAGAGGCTAAGGAAGCTGAGAATCTTGAAAGACAAGAGCGTCGTGACGCAGGTCAGTTCAGATTATATTCGTCAACTGTACATTGTAATTGTACATTGTATTGTGTCATTTACACTAGAGCAGTATATCGCTTTTAAACTGTGATATGAACAATAACACATTAAAATGTGCTACTACACTCTTTATTTTATTTCTTAACACTTTCAATTATATTTCTCCCGTCAAATTAGGAGAGGAAGTAGAATCGCCTGCAGAAGAAGAAGAAGAGTTGGATCCTGAAGAGTTAGCTGATATCGAGGAGGAACGCCGTGAGATGGAAGAAGAAGCGTTCCGAGCTACTCGGTGGCCGGCCTACGTGCAGTATGTGGACTCATTGGTATGTATTAGCGTTTGAGTTTTGAAAATGTACCTTTCTGAATACCATGCAGTTGAAATAATTTTATATCAATGAAATTTAAAATGTTCAAACATTAAAATATATTTTTGTTTCAACAAATAATTATTATACTGATTTGACCTTTAATATTAATTAAAGGTTTCTACTCAAGTCATGAAAGCTATACAGGCCAGCTTGAATTTATTCGAAAAGAATACTGATTTGGAGAAAGGTCCGAGAGTAGCGTTCTTAGAAGTAGTAGCAGAGCTAAGGGATCCAGGTTTGTTAATCGTACTTTGTTTCTTATATTATTGGCTTAGACACGAACATCTTTATACGGGACGTATCTTAGTTCTGGCGTATGTGTACTACAACAAGTGCTTCCCTTATTCTATTATAATAATCACTTACTAACCCGAGTTGTAACTCCACCAATTTTTTAAGTCTGGGCTGTTACCTATTGACAATTATTGTCAAAAATCTATCTACCAACAATCTGTTGTTAAAAAATTGATAAGTTCTTTGACCTGATCCGTTTGGCTTGTTTGTTTTTTCTTGCACTTTAAGCGTAATATTTTTGCAAATTGCCTTAATGAGCAAAAAATTATTAAATATAATATTTGAATTTGGAAGTGGAATATCCACTACTAAGTGTAAACATTATTTTTAAGGTGATGCTTGTTTGTGATGAAGTTATTGCACCTTTTTATTCGCAGATATTTATTTCTCTCCATCTTTGGACCTCGACGACCCCGGTGGTTTGTATGACACGCTTAAAGAGATGATGAAGGATATGTTTCTCCAAGCCACCATGTTCCCTCGCATTGATTCTATCGTTCCGATCGCCACTTATGAAGGTTATGTGAATCCTATAGATACTGCGATTTTTAGTTTTGGTGCTGTAACTTTAACTATGGAGTTATTTTAAGATGAATATATATTGCTATATATTAAACCTTTTTACTATTCGTAGACGACATAAAGAAAGAAGATGCAATGATCGATTTGTACCATGACATCTTAAAAAGAGTTGAGAATAGTATCACAGATGTTGTCCAATATGCTTCGGTAAGTTGATAATATTAAGATCATAACATTGTAATACTAATAAAGATGTCAATTATGTAGATTCATATCTAATTCACGCTGGTGTAGCAAATATTGTCCTGCTCTTTTCAGAATAAAAACATTATTAATAACTACCATAGCGCAATCTAGTTGGTAAAGTATGAAAGTTGAAGCTATTTTTCAAAAATTACAACTTTAATCTCATTTTTAGAAATATGAGAAATACGCACCACTCTGGTTGGAAGATAGACAGGAAGTGTTGGCGGGGTTCCTGAAGTACGGACGAGTGATACCTCCAGAGGAGTTCGACAAGTATCGCTTTGACAACGGCTGCGACCCGCCTGAGGTTAAGCCAAAGCTCGAACAATATCAGAAAGAGGTATGGTATGGTAATATTATATGGTATGGTAATAATATTTGTTAGATTTCGTTTTTCTATTAAAATTGAATTACGTAAAAAATAGGTTAAAATCAAAATTTTACTATTTTTTTTTTTTGATAGCTTTAAGATAGCTTAATTTATGAAATGCAACATTTTAAATTTTTCGGCCTCAAAATATAATTTAAAATTGTTGTTTCTTGTTATAAAAGTTGTTAATAATTTATTTCATTTTATTCATAGATAGACAAATTCAATGCTATGTACGCTGAAGTATCTGCGCTGCCGCCAGAATATTTATGCAACGGTTGGTTGAAATTAGATCTAAAGAGGCTAAACCAAGCTATCATGAATATTATTTGCAAATGGAGTAATTTATATAAACAGAATCTAAAGGACCATGTACAGACGAGGTAATAATAAAGTTAAAATTGATTCGATAATACTAAAAACGCATACAAAAAATAAAATAATGATCACACGCAACAAGAATTATTTATAGCTTATTAAAGAAATATGGCTTCCAATCGTGTTTTTTTTAATTTTCAGTCTAAATGATCTAGAGAAGTTCATTGCATATGCGTCTAAAGAATTATCAGTGGAGCTAGAAGAGGATGATTACGAGGGTTTGTTGAAAGTAATGGGTGTCCTAAACGAGGTCAAAGCTAAAATGGATGCCGGCACTGATCAGATGTTTGAACCGCTTCGAGATATCATTTACGTTCTTAAGGAATATGGCGTAGAATTCCCTGAGGAAACGTATGAACAGGTAAATAGACTTAAAAAAGAAATATGAACAAATATAAAAATATTATATTATGGTTAATTATTTATTTTGTATCCTATTAGTATTAGTAACTTTATGAATACTTGTTATTGTACGTTTATTATTACATTTTATGTTAATTTATTTGTTTAATATATTTCTAATGCTACCTCTGGATATAAGAAATATACGCCATCTCATCAATATTCGGTATATACTTTGGTAAGACTTAGCTTTTTTGGTCAAAACAATAACACTAACCTTTTTTAATGAAAAGTATATATTTTTAATTGATTTTTTTACAAGATTATTATCTTAGAATCACGTTAATATTTGTCATTTTCAATTAAACAGTATCTCCCGTGACCATTATTGTATTTAGCCCACTTTTTAACGTCTCTTCAATGTGACTTGTGGCTGGTCAAGTGTAAGTTGGCGGATTTCACATGTCTTTCAAAAATTCTCTCAGTGAAGCAGGCTACCTTACTATTTTTTTAATAACCGTGGCCATGTTAGCTGTAAAGTATTTGAACCGCTGAGACCAAAAATCTAAATAAAACCACGAAAAAATAGTTTTATTTAATAAAAATAGTTTTTCTCGTATTATATATTAATAATGTTATCTAGCTGGACGTTTTACCCGAGAAGTGGCGTAACCTGGTGAAGCAAGCGACGGTGATGAAGAACGAGGTGGCGCCGATGCAGGCGGCGCAGGCCGCGCTTATCGCCAAGCGCGTCGCCCTCATCAACCTGCGCATCGCCATGTACCGCGATCAGTTCAAGATGAAAGAGGTGAGCTTGTGATTAGGATATTATATTCTGTGCTTGACTGCCTCCGTGTTCTAGTGTCTGGCTTGTACGGCTGCATATACGGAAGTCTTGGGTTCGAATCCCGGGTCGGGTCAAGTCGGTCCTGCGCCCTCATCTCTCACTGGTCACGTGTAATTGTTATCCCCGGTCCTAGAATTATCCTGGAGTATGAGAGTTACAGGAATAGAGAGTGCACTTGCACTTGTCTGTGTGCATATTTGTGCACTTTAATATCTCTTGCGATGTTGAATAGTCTTTGTGAGATTGGCCGCCGTGGCCAACACCGATCAGGAGGACGTAATATTCTGTGCATTGGTGGTGTATAGGTTTGTAAATGAACTTTACTTGTCATGTTTTATTAATCTTTCATACAGATTTTCCTCGAAAAATGCAAAGAACCATACAGACAAATTGACAAAGTTCACAAGGAGTTGGAACATTTCGAAGAAATTGTTAAAAATTTGAAAAAATCTTGTGGATTATTCGATATTCAACCACCGGATGAGAAAAATTTGAAGCAATGTAGACGTGAATTAAAATTAGCTAAGGTCAAATAAATTTCTTATTTTATTAAATATTGTCTATATATGATACCAAAACTAATAAATGTTGTATTACTTTATAGCAACTTTGGGATTACTATAATTTAGTAATGGGTACTATAGAGTTTTGGAAGAAGTCACCCTGGAAGAAAATAGATGCCGACGGTATGGATCAAGAGTGTAAACGTTTTACAAAGGACTTGAGGCAATTAGATAAAGAAATGAGAGTATGGTGAGCAATGGGTCCTAAGTCCTAACTGTTATTTTAGTTTTAGTTGTGATATCATTATTCATAGGTCTCTATGAGGTTGGTCTAATATTTATTTCACTGTATTTTAGGGAACCATATCTCTCAATAGAAGGAACTATAAAGAACCTAATGACCTCCCTACGCGCTGTTACTGATCTACAAAATCCATCTATTAAAGACAGACATTGGGTCGAATTGATGATGGCGACGAAGGTAAAGTGTTTTTTAATATTATAATTATTTAATATTTCAACTTAATTATTATAAGCTCTAATTAGTTGTATTTATTTTATATTAGAAAGCCGCACACTCATTCATCTTGTCCATCGAAACTAAGCATGTTCAATCTTCACCATTCTCATTTAAACATAAAGTACAAAGTCGTGTTTCGCTGACCGAAATTTTAGATGACTTCAAAACCTTAGATGATTTAGATCATTCATCAAATGATTCAGTAGAAAATAGTAGCAAAAAAGTAACTGAGACGACTGTTAGAGCTGAGTATAAAAAATATCTCCAACTACAAGATTTTAGAAGACCAAAATTGCAAGAATGTGTTTGTACAGTAAATAAGTATCAGAAACTAAATAGATCTTATACAGTACAAGAAATACGAGAAAATGGGCTGCAATTGATTCCACCAAGGGGAAAATCTCAGTGTATCATGCAGAATAGCAATCTCATTTTGTCCGAATATATTTTGTAAATATTTTTTTGAGTAGCATAAATCTGTAGTTATAATTGTAAATAATTAAGACTCAGTACGTATAAAAGAAAAAAAAACATTAATTTCACGTAAGTAGTAGTTTAATGTTTGTTTTTTACTATTTTTTGTAGTTAGAGGATCCCATTCTAAAATCATTTATAACTTTACCAGGTGAAGTTCCACATCGATGATGATACTACACTAGCAGATTTATTAGAGTTAAATCTACACAAATATGAGGAAGAAGTTAAAACTATAGTGGATAAGTCTGTCAAAGAAGCTGCAATGGAAAAAACTCTCAAGTAAATTATGTTCCTTAATTATATTTTAACGATGTGTCTTAATTTCATTTAAATTGTATATAGTGGGTATGTAGATATAGAGGTAGATTTGTATTTCAATTTCTTGCGGAGGAAATATCTAGTAGAAGGAGAGACATTATAATGTATACTGGAATTTAAAAATTTAAGAAGAACCAAGTTTGAATTAATAATTTTCGTTAAATTTAATTATCTCAAATAATTGCTTCTATATACATGGATCGACAGGAAGAGATCTCCTTTCGAAATAAGTCTACCTTTATCCACGTCATTTATTCAATAATTCTTTAAATTGCATTGAAGAAAATAACCAACTTTGTATGCTCATAATTTATTCAGGGAACTGGAAGCTACTTGGGCGATCATGGAATTTGAATATTTAGTTCACGATAGAACAGGAGCCAAATTACCTAAAGCTAGCGAAGAACTTGTTGAGACACTTGAAGACAATCAGGTAATAGAAGCAATAAGCATTAACACTTATCTTAACTTTTTTATTTGTGTAATTCAAATAGTTTGACTAGCTATTACGGTTATCATTCAGGCTTAGTTCTTTTTAATGTTGAATTTTTCTATCAGAACCAAGTGCAAAATATGATGTCTTCAAAATTTATTGGTTTCTACGAAGAAGAAGTTACTGCATGGCAAAAGAAACTTGGCACCGCTGACGCAGTAATAGCCCTTTGGTTTGAAGTTCAACGTAAATGGCAGTATCTTGAGAGTATTTTTGTTGGTTCTGATGATATACGAGCTCAATTACCAGAGGATTCTAAGAGATTTGATAATATTGACAAGACATTTAAGGTTAGACCATCAATCATAAATAAAGTTATGTTACACGAAAACATTATTAAAAATTTAAATATAATGTTAATAACTAGAAAACACAATTAATTGTCATTCAGAAAAAAAATATATTAATTCTTTCGTAGGAACTGCTTAAAGATATAGGCGCTACACCAAATGTTGTTCAAGCTACTAATAAGCCTGGACTGCTTGATAAATTAGAGGAGCTTATGGCAGCATTAAACCTTTGCGAGAAAGCTCTCAATGATTATTTGGAAACGAAACGCTTGGCGTATCCTCGATTTTACTTCGTTTCTTCAGCAGATTTATTGGGTAATTTTTTATTAAGATTTGTACTAGTTATGGTTATTATATTTTATTATATTTAATTTAGTCCGCAAACACTATACATGGTGCTTGTTATTATTAATTAGATGCTATGATTTACTGTGATTTTTTAGATATTTTATCTAATGGTAACAATCCTCCTGCGGTATGTCGTCATCTATCAAAACTATATGATAATTTGGCGAAATTGGTATTTACAAAGCCTGGCAGTAAACAGGCGTTTGAAATGATCTCTAAGGAAAATGAAGAACATGTTCCATTCAAAGCGCCGTGTTGCGATTGCTCAGGAAAGGTAAAAACAAAAGAATTTGGTAGGCTTTATTAGGAATAACCTAATATGTATGAATATTATGAATCTAAATTACTTTTTTAGGTAGAGGTGTGGCTAAATCGTGTAACAGATTGCATGCGTTACACTTTACGAGATATTTTTGAGCACAGTGTAAAATCTTACGAAGACAAACCTCGCGATGAATGGGTGTTCGACTGGCCCGCTCAACCTGCTTTAGTAGGCACTCAGATTTGGTGGACTACGGAAACTAATCAGGCTTTTGAAAAACTTGAAGAAGGTATTGTATTCTTTTAAGAAATTGAATTTTAATACGGTAACAAAATATCTACATAGAATTGCTTAACGAAAATCATTTTACAACGACAATTCTATTTATATTTTTCAGGGTATGAGAATGCGCTAAAAGATTACCAAAAGAAACAGATCGCCCAACTTAATGCCCTTATTGTGCTCCTATTGGGCGACTTGACTGTAGGTGACAGGCAGAAGATAATGACTATTTGTACGATCGATGTTCATTCAAGAGACGTGGTAGCAAAGCTCATTGTAGCTAAAGTAGAGACATCAACTGCTTTTCAGTGGCAGAGTCAATTGAGGTAATTTTTAGATTAGTGTGTGTTACTTACTTTTTGAGTAATAAAACAATTTTATTTTGGTGGTGAGATTTGAATCGTACTAATATATGCTAACTGCTAAACATTATATTTCAGACATCGTTGGGACGTGAAATTGAATAATTGTTTTGCTAATATTTGTGACGCCCAATTTCTGTATGACTATGAATATTTGGGAAATACACCTCGACTTGTAATTACGCCATTAACAGACAGATGTTATATTACTTTGACACAGGTATATCATATCATTTTGAACTATGTCCACGTTGTTGAATGAAAATCAAAATGAGAAAGCAAATTTATTTTATTTCGAAAATCGAAAATAAAGACTTTCTAAAATTTGCTAGGTTCTCTCAGATATGCAGGTTTCCTCACGATGTTTTCCTTAAGACAAGGGGTAATTATGTTGGAAATGATTCGCACAAGAAAATATCAGGGATGCGAGACTCGGAATTTGAACCCACTTTACTCAGTTTTCCAAGCGAGCGTATTACTACTAGGCTACCACTGCCTGCTAATACATTATACAATTTCTTTTTCAATTACCATGGCTAGGTAGAATTTAAATAGATCCAAGGTCAAACTAACGGATATCAGATGATATCGTCAATGTTTTTGTATTTTTTCTATTCATAGAGTCTACATTTGATAATGGGTGGAGCGCCTGCCGGCCCGGCGGGGACTGGTAAGACAGAGACCACTAAAGACTTGGGCAGAGCCTTGGGTATCATGGTATATGTGTTTAATTGTTCTGAACAAATGGATTATAAGTCTTGCGGAAATATATACAAAGGTAAATATACGATTTAATAAGATCGTTTTAGTTTTTATAAGATTTGTAGCAATGTAGTTTGTTAAATTTTGCTATACTATACTTAAGTTAAAAAAATTCCGTTTGATAAGTTTTCTTCATCGGCCTGCACGATGGAGGTTGAACTTTAGGAATCACCTTGAAATACTATAACTCCCATCAGGTCTTGCTCAAACTGGTGCTTGGGGTTGCTTTGATGAATTCAACAGAATCTCAGTTGAAGTACTGTCCGTCGTATCAGTTCAAGTAAAAAGTGTTCTCGATGCTATAAAAGCCAAGAAAAAGAAGTTTGATTTTATGGGTGAAGTCATCACGCTTATTCCTACCATTGGAATGTTTATTACTATGAATCCAGGATATGCTGGTCGAACGGAGTTACCAGAAAATTTAAAGGCATTATTTAGGTGCGTTCTATGAAACAAAATTATCTAAGTACATATAAATGTAATGATAGAGAAATTTAAGTGTAAATTAAAAATTATACGAACGTTTTAATTATTAAGTAATATATCATAATTTTTTAATTGTATTTTTGTCTATCTTATCTATACTAATATTATAAAGAGGTAGAGGTAATCTCTGGATCTACTGAACTGATTTAGATGAAATTTGGTAAGAAGATAGTTTGAGACCCTGGAAAAGACATAGGATACTTTTTATCCCGGAAATCATCCCTTAAGGGGGTGAAAATGGGGATGAAAGTTTGTATGGGGAATTGAGCTAGGGACGAAGTACCATAGTGAGCCGCTAGTACCATATAAATACATAGCTAACATAAAGCCAGAGTTTTTTTGTAGGTTGAGCGGTCGTAGCCGCGGGATCCGTTAGTGGTTTATAATTTTAATTTATTATGTCTGCATATTAAAAGTGACTGAATAAGCATTTTTATACTTAGGCCTTGTGCAATGGTAGTACCAGATTTCGAGCTGATCTGCGAGATCATGCTTGTAGCAGAGGGTTTCCAAGACGCTCGTCTGTTGGCGCGTAAATTCATTACATTGTACACGCTGTGTCGAGAACTATTGTCCAAACAAGATCATTATGATTGGGGATTGAGAGCTATTAAGTCTGTACTTGTTGTTGCTGGATCTTTGAAGGTAATTTTATAGATTGATTCGTATCCGCCCTTCTTACATACCGTATTTGCGAGCTTATGCACTTTTTGTATTTGTAGCTCAAGGACCACTAGTCTGAATCACATGATTCTCCCTTTTAAGAATGGCAATGCAATTTCTGGTTCTGGCTAGGTTTTAATATACATTTAGTTACTATAAATATATATAATTGAGATTTTTTTTAGAGAGGAGATCGACTGAGACCAGAAGATCAAGTGCTGATGAGAGCTCTCAGAGATTTCAATATACCTAAAATAGTGACAGATGATATGCCAGTATTTATGGGGCTGATCGGTGATTTGTTCCCCGCACTCGACGTACCGAGGAAACGTGATCTAGATTTTGAAAAAAATCTTGTTGACGGTGCCATATCTATGAAACTTCAACCTGAACCTGGATTTATTTTGAAGGCACGTTTTGTTAAGAAAATATTTCTTTAAGCATCATTGATTATGTAATTTTTCTAAATAATTAATTGATTTTTAGATGGTACAACTGGTGGAATTATTTGCAGTACGACATTCAGTATTTATCAACGGATTCGCAGGCACAGGAAAATCTATGGTCTGGCAATGCCTTCACAGAACATATCAAATGTTGAAAATGAAGCCGTATTATAACGACTTGGATCCTAAGGCAGTAACCAATGATGAACTGTTTGGTATTATAAATCCGGCAACGAGAGAATGGAAGGACGGGCTGTTTTCTACAATTATGAGAGATATGGCGAATATGCCAGGCGATGGTCCCAAATGGATCGTGCTCGATGGAGATATTGATCCAATGTGGATAGAGAGCTTAAATACTTTGATGGATGATAATAAGGTAGGCTATATAAATCTTAAAAATTAATTAAAACTTACTATAAATAAGTACGTTTACTTAATCGATAGGAACAGTAAATTTATAAAATTTTATAACAACAGATAAAAAGGCTTGCCCTTTAATGTTTATAATTTGCGATTTCACATAGGTGTTGACGCTAGCAAGTAACGAGCGCATCGCTTTAACAAAATCCATGAGACTGTTATTTGAAATAGCAACTTTACGAACAGCAACACCGGCTACTGTATCTCGTGCTGGTATTTTGTACATTAATCCACAAGATTTAGGATGGAATCCGTAAGTAGCAATAAAATTATGAACTTACAAAAAGTAAATTGTAGTAATGACGTCATAGATAATTAATTTCGAAAACATTCCAGTGTGAGTTTTTTGTCTTGATATCTTGTGGGTCATTATTTTTATTAAAAATACACCCAAATTTAGTAACTCCTCATTTTTTAAGTCAGTGAACAATTAAACTTATAATTAAGCTAGGGATACTCCGTAAAACACACACAAAACACAAGTATAAATAGGATGACAAAATATAATATCAGCGTTGTGCATCGATTTCATGACCACCTCATATGAATACCTGCAAAAATATTTATTACTAAAAATATTTATTGCATATTATTTTAAACCATTTACACATACATCTTCATGAACATATCTTGTAGGTTTGTAGCATCGTGGATAGAAACCACTCGTGATGATGAATCAGAGAAAGCAATGTTGACGGTTATGTTCGATAAATACATTCCATCTTTGTTGGAGTCTTGTAAGAAATACAAGCGCATCACTCCGTTGAGTGAGCTACAACAAATCCAGTTAACTTGCTATTTGTTGGAATGTTTTCTCAATAAAAGTTTGTTGCCCAGTGATTGTCCTAAAGAATGGTAAGACTTAAATTAGCCTTACGTATTTTCAGTATTTTTATACAATTTATATTGTATGTTTTATATATGATCGTATTATTTATTTTAAACTATTTTGAAAAAAAAAATGAACTTACTGAGAAAAAAAAAACAATTTTAAATATGAAATGACCTCCTTGGGAACTGCCTCAGTCAAAAATTCTTGTATTTGAAAATAACATATCGTGACTATAAGACCAAGAAAATTTACACTAAAAAGATAATGTTTTCATCCCTTTTAATGTCCTGGGTCATGGGTCTTCCTGCAATGCGACGAGGATTAGACCATAGTCCACCACACTAGTAAAGTGCAGGTTGACGGACTTAATATTTTTCGAAAACTTGTTAGGTTCTCTCACACATGCATATTTTCCTTACGATGTTTTTCTTCACCGTAAGGGTGCGTTTACATCAAACGAGCGAATGCTCATTCTATCCCCACCCTATCAAATTCTTTTAATGTAAACAGAGACAGAGCATTCTTTCGTTGTTCTCTCTGCGTTCGCAAACATTCTATAGAACATTCTAAGAATGCTCACTCGCTTGATGTAAACGGCACTAGAACGTGCGAACAATTGCTTAGAGCGTTCTTAGATGTTCGAAAGCGCTCGCTCCCCGTAGCGGTCTCTTCAAAGCGTTCTTGTGTTCTAGCAATTTGAATATTTACGAGTACATACCTACTTATCAAATCATGGATTGGTCTCAAGATAAATGTCTATTAATGTCTATTAATAAAATTTGTCATCCACCAACGTCTCTTTCTTCTTTTCTTTTTGACTGTTTGAGACAAAATAATAACCACAAAATTGACAATGGGCAATGAGCATTCGTTCGGCTGATCTAAACGTCATTGCAAGAATTCTAGTTCTATGTTCTCATTTTGCTCGTTGATCTTTTGGTGTAAACGCTGAAATCGAGATTTCGTTTACACTAAAAGAACAAGAAAGAATGCTCTTGCTCTAGCTCTAGTTCTTTGTTCGTTTGATGTAAACGCACCCTAAGACAAGTGGTCATCATATCGAAAATCTGACATCGAAAAATATAATGATTTTAATTAATAAATAAACGATTGTCATTTTTTACGTAGGTATGAAACATATTTTGTGTTTTGCGTGGTCTGGGGCTTCGGTTCTGGTCTCTTCCAAGACCAGCTCGTAGATTGGAGAAATGAATTCAGTAAATGGTTTTGTAACGAATTCAAGCAAATCAAATTCCCATCGACGGGAAATGTGTTCGGTTTCTTCATAGATCCAGAGACTAAGAAGTTTTTGCCGTGGGCAGAAAAAGTTGAATCTTTTGAATTAGACCCTGATATACCATTACAGGTAAATTTTTGGGTTATATTAACGTTTTTTGTATATATTAAAATATTATAATATATACATAGTGTATAATATAGAAAATAAATATTCAAGAGCTGCTTTTACACTTTTGTTTCTTTAAAATAAGCTGGAAATGTACCGCAACATATAATATTAATGCTACCAAAGCAGCGGTTTGTGTGCGGAAACAGCAATTACTTAATTCGCAGATACTCGATAAGCCTAGTTTCAGACTAAACAATTACAATTACAATTGTTCAGGTGCTCATTTTTCAAAAAAACTTTATTTGTTACAGTCCTGCCTGGTGTCAACATCAGAAACAACTCGTATACGCTTTTTCATGGACTTACTGATTGCAAAACAAAAGCCGGTAATGTTGGTGGGCAGTGCCGGCAGCGGCAAGACTGTCAGTGTCGCCGCTAAACTAAACTCGCTGTCTGACAACTTCGCTATTACCAATGTACCACTCAACTTTTATACTACATCAGGTCAGTAATACTATAATTAAATTAATATTAATTATATGTATAACAAATATGTCCTCAGGTTTCCCTGAAGTTAAAGGTCACTTTATCTATGTACATTGTATATTCAACAATGTTATTGAGTATTAAGTACAATAATTATTATTTCAGTTTGGAAATACTTTTCTTAAGAAATCATGTACATATTATATTTTGAGTAATTTATTGCAGAAATGATTCAAAAAGTACTTGAAAAGCCATTAGAAAAGAAATCAGGTCGTAACTTTGGGCCACCGGGCAGTAAGTTTATGATTTACTTTGTGGACGATCTGAACATGCCGGAGGTGGACTTGTACGGCACGGTACAGCCTCATACGTTGATTAGACAGTTTATGGATTATCGACATTGGTTTGTACCTAATAAATAATTTTACATTGTGTTATAAAAGGAACGAGTAAGAAGTAATATTATGTAAGAATTTTGAGTAAGACAGTAGGTATATTATATTAATTATTTTGAGTTGACTATAATTTATACGAAGTAATTAAGTTAGAAACATTTAAGTTATTTTAGGTGCCAAACCCTAATACTGAAAATGTACTTACAACATTTTCAGGTATGACAGACAGAAACTAAGTCTCAAAGACATTTCCAATTGCATGTTTGTATCTTGCATGAATCCAACAGCTGGTTCCTTCACAATCGATCCTCGTTTACAGAGACATTTCTGTACCTTCGCAGTCAGGTATCTTTAAAAGCTTTAAAATCTTATAATATTAACGATAAGGTTATCACTTAAACACATAGCTATCGTTTATACATACGAGTATGTACTTATTTAAATATAAAGTTATATTATATTTTGCCAGTTTCCCTGGTTTAGATGCGTGTTTCCACATCTACAAGCAAATCCTCACTCAACATTTGATGAATCCTTTAAATAAATTTAACATCACCGTTCAGAGATACGCGGATAACCTTGTGAATGCGGCGCTTGCACTTCACAATAAACTTGCCTCGACTTTCTTACCTACTGCTATTAAATTCCATTACATATTTAACTTGCGAGATCTATCCAATATATTTCAGGTCAGTAAAAATATATTATTTATCTATGTAAAATATTATGTAATTTTTCCATTTATGCCAATACAACATTTAAAAAGAAGTATTTCTTTAACAATAAACAAACATAACAAAAGTACTTCATGTATATTTTTTCTAGGGCATATTATTTACCACGGGTGATGCTATAAAAGCTCAGTCAGAGTTGATAAGACTATGGATGCACGAGGCCACTCGAGTTTATTCTGACAAGCTGGTAGACTCATTAGATAATGAAAACTTTAACAAGCTCATTATGGACGTCATCAAAAAGAATTGTGAGGTAATGTTAACAGTTTCATATTAGTATAACGACTAAAAATATGTTTGCATTATAAAGTGTTGCTTACGATATTAACTAGCAATAAAATAATAGATCGTAATAAAAGTAAAGTACACAAAGTTTTGAGCCCTGTAAATTAAAAGCCTTAAATAACTAATACGCTCTTATACTTTTACAGGATTTTGATGAAAACGTAGTATTTGAGAAGCCGCTCATCTACTGTCACTTCGCGGAAGGTATCGGTGACCCGAAGTACTTCCCCATCCGCGACTGGCCGCACATCAAGCGCCTACTCGACGAATCTCTCTCCTCATACAACGATCTTGTTGCTACCATGAACCTTGTGCTTTTCGAAGACGCCATGTACCATATTTGCAGGTAACATAAAAGTGTTAATAATTTAGGAATTATTTTTATTAACTGTATGACACATAATATGTAGTATTTGACATAACTTTATTGTCATTGTCAGAATTAATAGAATTTTGGAAGCTCCTCGAGGGAATGCACTTTTGGTAGGCGTCGGCGGTTCTGGAAAGCAGTCTCTATCGCGACTCTCCGCTTTTATCTCCTCACTTGAAGTGTTCCAGATTCAGCTTCGGAAAGGATATAGCATCAATGATCTCAAAGTTGATTTAGGTAAAATTTGAGAAAAATTATGCTCAGAATAATTCTAAATACATTTTTTATGCATATTTCGTTATTTCACAACGTTTTAACAAGAGAAGTGAATCAATTCAATAAGAATCATTATCTTTAGTATTATAATGTTGAATAAATGTTTCTTCCCAAACCTAATAACAATATAACTTTTATTAGCTGGACTTAACATAAAAGCGGGTCTAAAAAACATAGGCAACATGTTCCTGATGACGGACGCGCAGGTCGCGGAGGAACGCTTCCTAGTGCTTATAAATGACTTGCTGGCGTCTGGTGAGATACCCGAGCTGTTTGCTGACGATGAGATAGAGAATATTATAAATGGTGTCAGAGGAGAAGTAAGTCAATTTGAAAGAGTTCAATTTATATAACAATAATATTTATTATTATAATGCGATAGTTAATGAGTGAGTTTGTTTGATCACACAAACTTGAAATGGAGATGGGTCGTTTCATAAATTTAACTTTTTATCGACGTTATGTTTCCTAATTATCGATCACGCTATCGGAAAATAGTAGTTGTTGAATAGAACAATAATTAATTAGTCAATATTAAGACGAAGATTTATATGTAAATTACCAAATAAATAGGTACCCTACGCGTTTAAATCGAATTTATTATATTGGACCATGTAGATATATATGTATAACTTATTTTTTTATTAAAAATAATAAGATATAAAGCGCTTAGAATTAATTAATCTTAATTATCTTCATTCAGACAAAAGCTTCAGGTGTTCAAGATACGCGCGAAAACTGTTGGAGGTTCTTTATCAACAGAGTTCGAAGTATGTTAAAAGTACGTGAATTTGATTATTAATACAAGTTATACTAACTTGTCTTTTTTTCGCTTATTATTATTAAATTATTAATTATTACAATGAATACATACCAATTTAAGTCTATAGATTTGCACATACACATATTATTCTTGACCCTACAAAATGTACTAGTACTGTTTACTAGTCAGCATCCTATAATGAAGGCTATTTAGGTGGTGCTATGTTTCTCTCCCGTGGGCGCTACGCTTCGAGTCCGAGCTCGGAAATTCCCGTCCATCGTCAACTGTACGTCCATTAATTGGTTCCACGAGTGGCCACAGGAGGCGTTGCGGTCTGTGTCTAAAAGGTTCATTTCTGAAGTGGAGTCTTTGCCGGTAATACTGATATTTCTTTCTTAATATCTTTTTTTTCTAATAACCCTGAAAGATACTCTTGTTACTGTTACTTCTAACTTTATTAAGTTACAGTTATTAAATAAGCAAAACTTAATGTTATTTTTTTGTCTTTATGATATCTTATCTAGTCAAATTGGAATACGTAATTCAAAATAAGATTTTTGTTATTGGTTGTTTTTTTATTTTTTTTTATTTAGTGGATACCTACATATTAATTATTTGTTAAGTATCTTACATTGTTTTTTAAATTATTGTATTAAAATTTTTTTTAATAATATACCGCTTGCTGTTTCAGCCTCACCTAGTGGATCCCGTCGCAAATTTCATGTCGCACGTTCATCAAAGTGTAAACCAAATGTCGGCAGTGTATTACCAAAATGAGCGTCGTTATAATTACACTACACCGAAAACTTTTCTTGAACAAATTTCATTATATGGAAAACTGCTAAACGAAAAAACTAAAAATCTAAAAATGATGATTTTTAGATTGGAAAATGGTTTAGAGAAATTGGCATCCTGTGCTGCTGATGTTGCCGTTTTAAAGGTAATATTCTTATACAATTAAGTTTCATATATAATATATTTCTAAGAAATAATTATTGTAGTGCTAATAATTAATAGATAACTGCAATATATTTATGTTACTAAAGGTAACTCTAGCAGAACAAGAACAAATACTGAAAGTAAAGAATAAAGCGGCTGAAGAGCTTATTGAAGTAGTTGGAGCAGAAAGTGAAAAGGTGTCAAAGGAAAAGGCGTTTGGTAAAATATTATTCTCAGTAATGTTCTTAGTACATCATCAATGAAAATAGTGAATTGTAATTTATTACTTTTTTATTCAAATACAGCTGCCGAAGAAGAGAAAAAGGTTAAAGTTATAGAAGAGGATGTAACAATAAAGGCAAAGATATGCGCAGACGACCTTGCAAAAGCTGAGCCAGCATTGATTGCGGCTCAAGAAGCTTTAAATACACTGAATAAAAATAACTTAACTGAATTAAAATCTTTCGGCTCTCCGCCCGATGCCGTCGTCAATGTAACTGCTGCTGTACTCGTATTGTTCTCTAAGAAAGGAAAATTACCGAAAGATAGGTCGTGGAAAGCTTGCAAGGTTAGTAGATAAACGAATAAAAGCAGTGTATGACAAACATGATTTCCTGTTTTTCATTTGAGTTGCAGTGTTTAAAATTATAAACATATCCCTTTACATAAAAATAAACTTTCAGCTCATGATGGCCAAAGTAGATCAGTTCCTGTACGATCTAGTATATTACGACAAAGAAAATATACATCCTGATGTAATTAAGGTAAAATCAACGTTATTATATTAGTTACAAAACTAAATTTTTATTAACCTTCACAACGATACCCTTATCTCCTTGAACCACTATTTACTAGCTACTTTACATAATTACATGTAACGTAAGTTCTAGGTAGTACTTTAGTGTCGTAGGTTATTGTATATATGGGTGTTGGAGATGTAGGTGCAGATGATTAGGCAGCCAAATGACAACACCACATTCACTTTTCACTATAATATATTTAGCGAAGCTGATTACAATAGAAGGCACGGAAGAAATAGTTCAGGTAGGCACAAGTGATTCGTTATATAGACACAGATGGTTAGAACGAAGTATGAAAGATGAAGTACGGAATGTTCGATAATAATTACAATAGGGAAACAAGCGCGGAGCTGATATAAAGCAACATGCGTTCGGAATGCGTAGCTGATATCGACTGCGGCGGGAGGCGGTCAGCCGGCCGGCGCAGGCACACGATGGCGTCACCTTTTGTTCTTACACCGGTTGAAGATTATTGTAACCTTTAGAGAGCGCGTAACGACGCGGCCACGATCGCCTTCCGATATACAGTTTTATTATATTATTACAATGTTGATCTTATATGTTTATATATTGTTACGTTATATAATGTTATTTATATGTATATTTATTTATGTATGTTATTTAAATACTATTTTAATATTTATGCAATACTAATGATTTATTATGATTAAGTTTTTTTACAGGTGGAGTACAGGTAAGTATGCTACAGTTCTCCCCCCCAGAGACCATCCTAGGATGGGCGATAATAGTCAGGGAATTGTACCTTCCTCCCGGATCGTGTTCTAGTGCAGGTAAGTTTAACACTCTCTTCTGAATTTTCAGGTGCTGCTGTTCCCGATCTTTCGGGTAGTTCAACATCAGAGGTGAGTTGATATGCTGGTTTCAGGCGTTCTACCGTAATCGTCTGCTCTTTACCTTTTATGCATAATTTATATACCTTGTCTCCTCTTTGTAAGACTTTATACGGACCTGAATAAGCCGGTTGTAATGGTCCCTTTACGCTGTCATCTCTGACATAAACATGGGTTGCTGAAGGTAAGTCCTTGAAGACGAAGGTGCCTCTGTTGCAGTGTCGTGATGCAGGCTGAGGTCGAAGAGAATTCATCATAGAGCGCAGACGCGCTGTGAAGTCCGTCATGTCCGTAGTGTGCTGATGTGTGCTGGGTTGAAGAAACTCTCCTGGCAATCTGAGCGTCTCGCCATATAGGAGCTCGGCAGGTGAGGCTTGAATGTCAGGTTTGAAAGCTGTTCTCATACCGAGTAGCACCAATGGTAAAGTCTCAGTCCAATTCTGACTTCCGTGACATTTTATTGCCGTTTTCAGTTGCCTGTGCATCCTTTCGACCATGCCGTTACTTGCAGGGTGGTATGCGGTGGTTCTATTCTGCTTGAATCCCGCGAGTTCTGCAAGCTGTTTCATCAGCGCTGATTCGAACTGCTTTCCACGATCTGTCACCACCTCTGTTGGGGTTCCATATCGGGCGATCCAGTTGGTGACAAAGGCTTTAGCAACAGTCTCGGCGGTAATGTCGATTATGGGTATTGCCTCAGGCCATCTGGTATATCGATCGACTGCGGTGAGGCAATATTTAAAGCCATCTGATGGAGGAAGCGGGCCCACCAAATCAATATGAATGTGCTGGAACCTTGCACGAGGAAGCTTAAAAGCTCCCAAGGATGGTGTGACGTGCCGTGTCACTTTGGTGAGCTGACAGGCGTGACATGATTTTGCCCATTCACGGCAGTCTTTATTTATGCCTGGCCAGACGTAGCGGTCTGTGACCAATTTCACTGTAGCTTTGACTCCTGGGTGACTGAGCGAGTGCAGGCTACTAAAGACTTGCTTTCTCTGCTCAGTTGGTACATATGGGCGAGGTGTCTGCGTAGAATTGTCGCAGAATAACTCCGTCCGTGTTCCAGGTATGGCTATCTTGATCAGTTTGAGTGAAGTGTCGTCTTCTAAAATCTGTCTTAGCTCACTGTCGGTAGTCTGCGACTGGGCTAAGCTTTCCAGGTCGACGGGTTGCACCAGTTCCTCTATTCTTGAGAGGGCATCTGCTACAACGTTGTTCTTGCCGGATATGTGTTGTAGATCCGTTGTAAATTGGGATATAAAATCCAAGTGGCGAAATTGTCGTGGCGAGCATTTGTCCTTTCGCTGGTGGAAGGCGAAGCAGATCGGTTTGTGGTCTGGAAAAACCGTAAAATGGCGTGCCTCGACGAAGTGGCGAAAGTGCTTTATCGCTTCATATATCGCCAGCAGCTCGCGGTCGTAAGGCGAATATTTACGCTGACCAGGATTAAGCTTGCGACTGAAAAATGCTAGCGGCTGCCACTCTTCGTCGACACGTTGCTGAAGGACACCACCAATCGTAGTGTCAGAGGCATCAGTAACCAGCGCCAGCCTCGCGTTCATGTCTGGGTGTGCCAGCAATGTAGCGTCGCATAAACTTTGCTTGCAGTCTTCGAAGGCCTTCAGTGTGTCACCGGTCAGCGTCACAGGGTGAGAGCCTTTTACAGTGCCAGTGAGCAAATCGTGAAGCAAAGCTTGTGATTTTGCAGCGTCTTTGAGGAAACGACGGTAAAAGTTGATCATTCCCAAAAAGCGTCTAAGTTCCCTGACATTCTTCGGGATGGGAAACTGCTTGATAGCTTCTACTTTGCTTTCCATGGGTTTGATGCCTGCTGCCGATACCACGCATCCCAGAAAGGTAACCTCTTTTGCGCCGAAAACACATTTTGAAGGGTTGATCACCATTCCAAATTCCTTCAGCCGTGTGAATAATTGCCTCAGGTGCTGGTGATGGCTTTCCAGGTCTCGCGAGAATATCAGGAAGTCATCCAGGTAGCAGTAACAGAATTCCAGATCTCTTGTCATCTCGTCAACGAATCTTTGGAATGTCTGTCCCGCGTTCCGAAGACCGAAAGTCATGTAAGGGAACTCGTACATTCCAAATGGAGTAGTAATGGCCGTCTTCGGTATGTCCTCAGGGTTGACGGGGATCTGGTTGTAGGCCTTGACGAGATCGATTTTTGAGAAGACCTTACAGCCTGAAATATTCTGAGTGAAATCCTGAATGTGCCGGATGGGGTATCTATCCGGTACTGTGCGGTCGTTCAAGGCACGGTAATCGCCGCATGGTCGCCAGCCGTCATCCTTCTTTGGAACCAGGTGCAGGGGTGACGACCATGGGCTCTCAGATGGTCTAGCAGTGCCAGCCCTTAGCATCTCATCAAACTCGTGCTTGGCTATTTTGAGCTTCTCTGGAGCTAGTCGTCTGGGCGTACAGTGAACGGGTGGTCCGGGCGTAGTCCGAATATGGTGTACCGTGTTGTGGATGATAGCTCGATGAGTACCAGGTGGTCGAGTGATCTCTGGGAAGTCCCTAAGGAGTTCAATGTACTCCGTCTCGCCAACGAGAGTTTTGACGGAAGATATGGCGTCCGTTGAAGGTGCTGGCGCTGCAGATGTCGACAACGAAGTGTGATTGTCGATGAGGCGTCGATTCCGACAGTCGACGATCAAGCTGTAATGTGACAAGAAGTCAGCACCGATGATGGCCTTGCTCACGTCAGCAACGACGAAACGCCATGAGAAGACGCGGCGGAGACCAAGGTCGAGTTCAAGTTGAGTGGACCCATAGGTAGTGATCGATGATCCATTAGCCGCGAAGAGTTCATATGAAGATTTCGGTCGTCTGGTTTTCGAAGCCGTGCGAGGGAAGACACAGAGGTCGCTACCAGTGTCGACCAGGAACTGCATCTTCGTTTTTCGGTCCGATACGAATAGGCGACCTGAAGAACTGGGGCAATCGCTTGTCGCCATTAACGACCGCCGTTGGCTTTTCCCTGCTGGTAATCGCAAGGCTTGACACAAGTGCGCGCGTTGTCGCCATACTTATTGTGGTAGAAGCAATTTGGGTACTTGCGGTAACTTGACTGTGAGCGAGTACGACTTTCGTTGCGCTGCCTGCCTCCTTGTCTTGACCTTCTTGAACTATTCGTGGAGAGGGCTTTGACTTGTCGGCTAAGTTCTGCGACTTCCATGGTGAGCTTTTCCAGCAGTGATACCGGAGCAGCGTCCGCAGATGCAACCTGAGGCGTCGAGGGCACCAGGTCGTGCACTTTGTCGGCGAGGTCTGCGAGCGCTTCCAATGTAGACTCGGGCTGTGATGCGATGACTGTCTGCAGACTAGTTGGCACACGACTGGACCATATGGTTCGGATAAAATCGTCCGGGATATTTTTGCCAGCTAAGTGACGCATGTGACGTAAAAGTTGAGACGGTCGTCTGTCTCCAAGCTCTTCATGCATTAGGAGTTGAGTGACTTCTTTCTCCCTAGATGCTGATAGTCGCTTAATAAGCTCAGTTTTTAGTGTTTCGTACTTCCCGGTGGCCGGTGGATTGATGAGAATATCTTTGACTTCAGCTGCGTATCGATGTTCCAATTGGCCGCTGACGTAATAATATTTCGTTTCATCGTCCTTAATCTTCGATAGGGCGAAGCTGCCTTCAACCTGAGCAAACCACACGGCGGGCTCTTCAGGCCAAAACGGTGGCATACGGACTCCGACACGACAAATGTCGTGAGGTGTAAATGTCTTTCCGCCATCTTCAACTTTATGACTCGACGTTGTTTGTTGGGATTGTTCGGCCATTACTAAATATTATGTGGCGTACCTGTCTTCCAGATATTCCAGGTGTAGATAGGGGGTCACCAATATGGGTGTTGGAGATGTAGGTGCAGATGATTAGGCAGCCAAATGACAACACCACATTCACTTTTCACTATAATATATTTAGCGAAGCTGATTACAATAGAAGGCACGGAAGAAATAGTTCAGGTAGGCACAAGTGATTCGTTATATAGACACAGATGGTTAGAACGAAGTATGAAAGATGAAGTACGGAATGTTCGATAATAATTACAATAGGGAAACAAGCGCGGAGCTGATATAAAGCAACATGCGTTCGGAATGCGTAGCTGATATCGACTGCGGCGGGAGGCGGTCAGCCGGCCGGCGCAGGCACACGATGGCGTCACCTTTTGTTCTTACACCGGTTGAAGATTATTGTAACCTTTAGAGAGCGCGTAACGACGCGGCCACGATCGCCTTCCGATATACAGTTTTATTATATTATTACAATGTTGATCTTATATGTTTATATATTGTTACGTTATATAATGTTATTTATATGTATATTTATTTATGTATGTTATTTAAATACTATTTTAATATTTATGCAATACTAATGATTTATTATGATTAAGTTTTTTTACAGGTGGAGTACAGGTAAGTATGCTACACAATACTAATGATTTACTATAATTAGGTTTTTTTTTACAGATGGAGTACAGGTAAGTATGCTACATATAAATTTAAAATATTTAGAACATAATATTATAATAATATCTTTACGTATTATAAAGGCCGTACAACCATACATCAAGAACCCAGAATTCAATGCAGAGTTCATAATGTCGAAGTCTGCGGCGGCGGCCGGCCTCTGCGCGTGGGTCATCAACATCGTGAAGTTCTACGACGTATACGTGGTGGTGGAGCCCAAGCGCCGCGCTCTCAATGCCGCCAACGCGGAGCTGCAGGCCGCCAGGGACAAGCTGGCGTTCCTCACAGATCAGATTAAGGTATTGGCTTGTTTTTGTGTTGTGTCTTCTTATTGATGATTTTTGTATTTTTTTTTTGTTTTTCTTCTGATGTGCTTGTTATTGTTATAATTGATTTCTTACTAGTCTTCAAATGGTTGTTGAACGCTTTTCTTATTTTTTTTACATGGTCTTATTAAGTTTTACATAGAGCAGTTTTTTATTTATATTTTAACCTTATAATTTTTTCTTGAACAGGAACTTGAAGAAAAATTGGAAGAATTATTAAAAGCTTTCCAAGAAGCTGTTAATGAAAAGATGAAGTGTCAGGCTGAGGCCGATACTACTAACTATACCATTGATCTCGCTAATAGACTGGTAAATGGGTTGGCGTCCGAAAAAGTGCGGTTAGTATTTAAGTTACCACAAATCTGCTGCAGCGAAAGTCGAACTTAATTTTTCTAAGTGCTCATGTTGTCTTATTTTATCATTAAATTTATTTTCGAGAGACATTTTTTTTTTGAAATGAAATAGAACGAAATTGGTAACGATTCTAATCATATAGATTTATTTGGTTTAAGATGGTCGGCAACGGTAGTAAACCTGAAGGAGTCAGGGGTGATGTTGCCGGGCGACGTGCTCGTAGTGACCGCGTTCATATCGTACGTGGGCTGCTTCACGCGCCGCTACCGCTTGTTGCTCATCTATGAGGACTGGCTCCCTACGCTCGAAAAAACTGATGTACGTAGCAAAGCTTTGAACGTTGCAAAAAGTCTAACAGATTTCAATTTTCATTCACAAAAATAAATTTCTTTATGCTATTTCATATGAATCTTACCTACACATAAATTAAGTTTTTTTTAATAGTAGCAAATTGATGGACTGATTTATGGCTAAAAATGATCATTGCCATTTATGATTATTAGGGTCGAGCTACAAAGCAGAAGATGAACGGTTTCAATTTATAATTTTCAATATAAATAATTTTTTGTAGCCTAAAATTGAGACAACAGAAGGTCTTGAGCCACTATCGATGTTGACGGATGATGCTCAAGTGGCCACATGGAATAACGAAGGTCTACCCACAGACACGATGAGCACTGAGAACGCAACTATACTCACTAACTCTGCAAGATGGCCACTCCTGATTGACCCTCAATTGTAAGAGATTTTGACAATTTCCGAGAGATGAGATATAGAAAGTATCCTATAATATGTTGACCCGGATAACCAACTATCATTATACCAAATTTAATCAAAATCTGTCCAGTAGTTTTCTCGCGATGCGTTCCCAGATAGAGTGACAGACAGACAGACAAAAATTCTAAAAACTATAGATTTGGCCTCTGTATCGATAATAATGACTATTTCAATAAGATTTTCTGTGAAATATTTAATGTATAGATTCGACTCAGTTACAATTTTATTAAATGTATAGATGTACGATAATGCATGTATGTCGACGTTGTACCTAATCGAAGCATTTAATACATTCAAAATATCGCTGATTTAAAAGATTCATTGTAATCAAATGGCACGAAGTACCTAAATGCAGATTTCTCTATCTCACGATTGTTAGTAGGCCTTTGTTTTTGATCAAAGTGCACATTTATCGTGAATATTAATAACATAACAATAAAAATAGGCAAGGTATAAAATGGATCAAGTCCCGCTACGGCGAAGCGCTAGTGGTGATCCGTCTCACACAGCGCAACTACCTGGACCGCATCGAGCGCGCCGTCAGCAACGGCGACGTCGTGCTGCTCGAGAACATCGGCGAGAGTGTGGACGCCGTGCTCGAGCCGCTGCTGGGCAGGGTGCTCATACGTAAGGGCAGGGTGCTCAAAGTGCGTATATTGTGTGTTTGGCTTTTCATATTGTAGCGATTTAAAGCGATTAGGAAGGTTAGGTTAGGATTAATTAGTGTACCCCAAGGTGCGTTCATGTTGTCGTGGTGGAGAGACTCAGTAGTGCCCGGCAATTTAGCCGGGTGCGAAGTCAAAAAACGCACTGGTAGGTGGCCCGCCTCGGTGGGCGGTTTGCTATGCTATGCTCCTGGTACTTCTCTGATAGCAGAGTGGACTGTGAAGCAACCCCATGGTTGTGGTCTGTTCCCGCAGTCCTGCCGTCGGGGCGTCGTAATTGAGTGCGTAAGCGTTTTGTTGGGTTTTAGTGGGTAGTACTCGCTTTGCCGTTGAGTCACATACCACGTGCCTAAATGCATTACCCAACGTTAAAAAAGGATTAATTAGTGAATGTTGTAATATAGCTGCTGCATATGTTTGAGTGTATTTTAAATAAATTATTTTGATATTTAGACAGTGATAACTTAGGACTTAGGTATTATTACTTATTATTATTCATTGTTTTGTATTATGTATGTTCAAAAAAAAAATATTATACATATTCCAGATTGGGGACCGAGAAATAGATTATCACGCTAATTTCCGACTTATAATTCAAACTAAGCTGGCAAACCCCCATTATCAACCTGAAATGCAAGCGCAATGCACTTTAATAAATTTTACCGTGACCAGAGATGGGTAAGTGAAACTTTGATTGGTTTTTTAAGTTACAGTAAAACCTCACGACTCAAATCCAAAAAAAAATAATGTTTTTTTTTCAAAGTTTACCACTTATGATGCAATAAAATTACGCTGTTGTAGTGCTATGTTAGAAATATTTCATAAATAACAATTAATATCTTATAGTCTCGAAGAACAACTACTGGGAGAAGTCGTAAAAGCTGAAAGACCTGATCTAGAAGCATTGCGAGCAGGACTAACGAAGCAACAAAATGATTTCAAAATCACCCTTAAAAGTCTCGAAGATGATTTGTTAAAGCGTTTATCTTCCGCTGGACCAGACATCCTCAGTGATTCAGCTTTAGTAATTAATTTAGAGACCACGAAGAAAACTGCTGCAGACATCGAAGTGAAAGTAGAGGAGGGAAAGGTTACAGCAGTAAAGATTGACGAAGCGCGTGAAAGATACAGGTGAGTATGGTAGTAGGACATTAAAAATGTCATTATTTTAAATAATTTCTATATGCTATTTATATATTTAATTATTATGACCAAGAGAAATGAAGAAAAGACGTAATAGAAGATTTCTGTTGAAAAATATAAAATCTCATTTCATTGATGGACGACTTATATCTTTGAGAACTGGGATAGTATTTTATCTAAAGTATAAGAAGTTTACGTAATAAAACAACAGTTTCTCTAAGTTTGATTATAAAATAAAATACTTTAACAGGCGAGCCGCAACACGAGCATCACTTTTGTATTTCATATTAAACGACTTATACAAAATAAATCCGATGTATCAGTTCTCACTAAAGGCGTACAGCGTAGTGTTTAAAGACGCTCTCCTTAAAGCTGAACGTTCCGAGGAACTGGATATGAGAGTGGCGAATTTGTTAGACAGTATTACTTTTGCCGTATTTTTATACACCAGCAGGGGACTGTTTGAGAAAGACAAATTAGTTTTCTTGTTCCTCATCACTTTGCAGGTTAGTCTTTACCGTTTATTTTTATTCTAATAATTTTAGCCAGAATAATTATTAATAAAGTAATTACTATTATTGTTATATTTATCGTAGGTTTTGCAAACAGATGGAAAAATAGATCCAAGAGAATTAGACTTTCTATTAAAGTATGCCGTAGCTCCCGCCAATTCTCCATATTCTTGGTTATCTAATAACTCGTGGGGAGGGATCGTGGCACTCTCTAAGATGGATGCTTTTGATAATTTAGATAAGGACATTGAAGGCGCTACTAAGAGGTATTCAATACTCATAACATAACATGAGAATAATAATTTTATTCGTCCTTCCTAATACTTTCGTTGGATGTTTAGTCCCTAAAATAAAAGGAAAATAATGAGATAGTGGTGGACAAGTAAACGATGATGTCACTCATATTTAAAGATTGATAACATCATTTTTTTAGTTCATATTGAATCTGAAAAAATAAAAAAAAATTAAATATTAAGAAAATGTATGTCATGCATACTAGCTAGTAGATACGTACCTACTGTTAAATATCACTGCATAGTATAAAACAAATCCCTATATATGCTTAGATCTTTAAAACTACGCAACGGATTTTGATGCGGTTTTTTTAAATAGATAGTGATTCAAGAGGAAGGTTTATATGCATAATATAGTAGAGAAACACTAATAATTTTAGAGGTTTCTAATGTGATGTCGTAAATAAACACATTTTTTGCGCTTACATTGCAAACGCTAGCTGAACCTTATGAGATAGATCAAAATAATGTACTACAATATTGTACACCTTAAAAAGGTCTACAAAAAAGTCCGCGATGGCATATGTCTATGTTTTAAGGATAACATACTATATCCATTTTACTATATCCAAGCTACGGAGCTATCTGGGACGAACCCGAGCGAAGCGAGGGTGAGTCGCTAGTTCAGTTAATATTTCTCATGATTGATTGTAATTGTTTGATTTTTTGCAAGATGGCAAAAATATACAGACGGCGAAGCACCCGAGCGAGACAAATTGCCCGGCGAGTGGAAAAACAAATCGTCACTGCAGCGCCTGTGCATACTGCGCGCGCTCAGACCTGACAGAATGTCTTATGCTTCAGGGTATAAAAACTTCCAGTTACAGGGTATCTTTTTAGCAGTAGTTTGTCTATAAATTGTTGGTATGATGATATAATAAGTAGGTACATCTGAAATATAGAAAGGAAATCATTAAGCTACAACAGTTTTTAATATGCAGAGAAAATGAAAATCTTTTAATTTTGCTTCATTTACGTAAGCGTTTTTTCCATAACTATTTACATTTATGTAAAGATATTTTTCAAAAATGTTTCGATGTACGTTTTTGAGTTCGAATTATGTGACGTTAAGTAATTTTTTTTCTAACTATCTAACCTATATCCTAACTTTTGTGACTATCCAAACCATAAATTATCTTCAACTAATACCTAAATAAGCTCGATCTGATGCCTCTTTGCTGCTAAAATGGAAAAGCATTAACAGAAAAACACACTTTTAGGTTTATAATACTAAGCTAAGTACATATGATTATTTCATTTTTTTTTAATTTAGTGCCTTTTGTGAGGAGAACCTCGGGACGAAATACGTAGAAGCTAGGACTCCCCCACTTGAAAAGTCTTTCCAAGAAAGCACGTCAACTACGCCCATGTTCTTTATATTATCTCCCGGAGTAGATCCTTTAAAGGTAGAGAACTTGTACATGATTTGTTAACTGTCGAATTTTATTATAAAAACAACAATTCACTCTTACAATATTTATAATGTAATATAATATTAAATTTTAAGCATAATTTTAAAAGGTATTAAAAATGTCAGCTCACTTTTAATAATACTACACCATATCATTTAATAACATAAAAATATACGAAATAAACGTAATCTCAATAATAAATATGGATTATAAAGAAAAGGAATATAAATATAGGATATAGAAAAGCTTGGACGTAAACTTGGATTTTCTACGGACAAGAAAAATTTCCACATTGTGTCTCTCGGCCAAGGCCAAGAGGTAGTTGCTGAAGAAGCCATGGGCGTTGCTGCTGAACATGGCCACTGGGTCATTTTACAGAATGTACACTTAGTGGCCAAGTGGCTACCTACGTTGGAGAAAAAGATGGAAGAAACCTTTGAGAACCCTATTGAAGATTATAGGTTTGAAAACTTTCGAGAATATTACAATTATTTTAACTTGCTTATATGTTGCATGGTATCAAAAAATCATGTTGTCACAACTTCGGTTGTTATTACGTAATGCTTTCACAAACATAGAAATGTATTGCTCGTTTACCTTCATCGATCTCCCCTACATGAATTTTTCAAAAAATATGTCATGATAATAAATATACTTAGTGTTAATATATTTTTTTTCTTCATATTTTTAGGTTATACTTAAGTGCAGAGCCGGCAGCGGACCCCGCGTACCACATCATTCCTCAGGGTATCTTGGAATCGGCTATTAAGATAACCAACGAGCCCCCGAGTGGTATGTGGGCCAATTTGCACAAGGTAATTTTTATTACAATATTGCATTCGTGTGACTCACCCTCGCTTCGCTCGTGTTCGTCCCTAAACAATCTTCATCCCCATTTTCACCCCCTTAAGGCATGATTTCCGGGATAAAACTATCCTATGTCTTTCCCAGGGTCTCAAACTATCTTTTTGCCAAACTTCATCTAAATTGGCTCAGTAGTTTCGGAGCCTATTTGGTACAAACAATCAAAAAATAAATCGTCCCTCTTTATAATATTAGTATAGATGTTCATTGAGATATTTTTCTCTATGCCTTTTAGAAAACGTTGGTAAGAATGTAGCATTACTATTTATTACATTTAAATCAAATTTCGAGAGTGAAAATATCATAATTTGTGAATATATAGTACCAAGTAGTGACAAAGTAATTTCATTCATATTTTAGGCATTAGATAATTTCAGTCAAGAGACCCTTGAGATGTGCAGTAAGGAGGCTGAATTTAAGGCCATATTGTTTGCATTATGCTACTTTCACGCTGTGGTGGCTGAACGACGAAAGTTTGGTCCACAGGGATGGAACAGGTTGGATCAATTAATACCTACTGAAAATAGATATGTAACAAAGCATATTTGAAGTGTATTTCAATATATGTCACTATTTTAAAATTTAAATTAATAAAATTATTTTTTGTCTGAACATGGATACGATTGAATAAGCCAGTCAAGCAGAAGAAACTTAAAAGACAATAATTTTAATAATTCAAATCGCATGTGAATATCATCTACGATGTCAATTTTCCTTTAATAATTTTATTGATATAACTTTTTAATTTTAGAGTATATCCATTCAATTTTGGTGATCTCACAATATGTGTGTACGTTTTGTACAACTACTTGGAAGCCAACCCTCGAGTGCCGTGGGAGGACTTGCGGTATCTGTTTGGCGAGATAATGTACGGAGGACATATCACTGACGATTGGGACAGGCGGCTTTGTAGAACATTCTTATTGGAGTACATGCAGCCTGAATTGGTACATTAACCAATCTTAAAACTAGTAGTTCTGCGAACAGTAAACCTCGCGAGCACAAACTTTGTTGAAAAAATTAATATACCACTAAAGTTATGTGAGCAATTTATTGCATTTTGAGGAGCTATTCTGCTCATCATTCCGAAGATTCTCATGAGGTCTTCATCAAATTTTTTTGAGACCAACTTAAAGTTACTACCTTTCAAATAAAAAAAGAACATATATAACATAAGACGGAGATATCCAGTAACCCCCTGTTTGCACCTTTTTTGGGGGAAATACCCCTCTTATCAAAAATCCCTGACGACCAAAAAATTCTGTAAAGTTGTAAAGCCTATATGCCACATTTAATCCAGATCGATTGTAAAATACGACCTGTAGAGGAGCACCAACAAACTGACAGAGAAAAGCAAATTTTGCCAGACTTGAAGCAATTTAATTAATCATCGTCAATTACTTTATGTATGAAGAATGTATATTGCATATAATCGTTTTAGAAAAAAAGCTTTAAAATACATAACCTTTTATTGAGTAACAATTTTAATAGGTTGATGGTGAACTACAACTTGCCCCTGGATTCATATCGCCGCCTAACTCGGACTATGTCGGCTACCACCAGTACATTGACGATTTCCTGCCAGACGAAACGCCATATCTTTATGGATTACATCCCAATGCTGAAATCGGTTATTTGACTACCGTTTCTGAAAGACTGTTTAAGGTACCTGTATTTTATTTTAGATACATACTATAATACTAATTTATTAATAGTCATTTTTTTTATTTTTAATGATTATTTTATACTAAAAATATCTTCATAATGTTACACAATTTCATAATTTACAGGTAGTGTTCGAAATGCAGCCTCGAGATACCGGGGCTCAAGCGGGCGGTGGCGCCAGCAAAGAGGAAATGGTAAATTCAATTCACTTAATTTTATATACATGATATCAATAATGCTAAATATTTCGTTCAAGACCAATTACTAAAACTTAAATTTCTCACATAGGTGAGATACATATTGGATGATATAATGGACAGAGTACCGGAACCATTCAATTTAGTTGAGCTTATGGGGAAAGTGGAGGAGCTGACGCCTTACACCATCGTCGCGCTGCAGGAGTGTGAGCGGATGAACAGGCTCATGGGAGAGATTCGACGCTCTTTGAAGGAGTTAGAATTGGGTCTCAAGGCATGTTATTTATTGTTATTAAGGTTATAATAAAATGTTTTGTCGTTTATAACAAACACTATTTCATTAAAACTTTTAGCTGAATTATGTTACGTTTTAGTATTTCATGATGAAATCATGAACTTTCAAGACGAGATTATAGCTCTGTAATAATATGCATTGCTTTTTCAAATATAATTTTTGCAAATATATTTAAGATAAAAATCATTAATGATTATTATTATTATAATAATAAATATTTTATTACTGCACATATTATAGTAATCTTAGTAGTTATCACAATAATTGAGCATAATGTGGTGGGACAGGGCGAGTTGACAATCAGCAGCGACATGGAGAACCTGATGGAGTCGTTGTTCATGGACCACGTGCCGGAGTCGTGGACGAAGCTCGCCTACCCCTCGCTGCTCGGCCTTGCCGCCTGGTTCTCCGACCTCTGCCTGCGCCTCACCGAGCTCGAGAACTGGTCCGGCGACTTCAATGTTAGTTTGTTGGTCTCATATATATATATATATATATATATATATATATATATATATATATATATATATATATATATATATATATATATATATCTGTCTGTTTTTCATTAATTTTCTTGGTGACATCGGATTGAGAAGAAAAGCATGTCTAGGTAACTTTGATGATATTGCAATAATATGGTGCATGAGAGTAGTTTGATGATAGGGATATATGTATATATGTAGTTTAAATAATCGTATATTTATTTAACACACAGCTTGCTACATAACATTTAAGAGAAAAAACTATTGGATTGATTCATCCTAGTTAATTGAAGCGATCACTTATAACTTATAAGACAGAGTAAAAGTGATGGACGAACAGGCAGGTGTTAAAAACCATTGCTTCGAATTACATATATTTAATTATTTGTAATGTCCGCAGCTGCCTCCGGCGGTGTGGCTGGCGGGCTTCTTCAACCCGCAGTCGTTCCTCACCGCCATCATGCAGCAGACGGCGCGCAAGAACGAGTGGCCGCTCGACAAGATGTGCCTCAACTGTGACGTCACCAAGAAGAGCCGCGGGGACTTTAAGTTAGATTTTGTTGTTGTTAATATAGACGGTGATATTATCAAGATTTTAGTTTTTATATATTTATTATATATGTTTGATGTTGATAGTGTGTTATTCTACATATGTATTGTAAATTAGTCCGGATATTATTAATTAATATTACTTATTTCTATATAGTATTTTCGTGACAAAGATTCCAATATTTTATGCTTCACTGCCTCGTTGGTTTAGCATATATGGAGAAGTCTAATATAGTTATTGGGGTCTTCTATCAGAAAACCCAGTTACAGACCGGAGTTGAGAATATAGTAACAAAACTCGCAGCAAGTATAAAACATAATTATTATAATCTCCGACTGCATTAAACTATTTCCGTCATGTACATCATGTCATTTCAAACCTTTCAAGTTGGTACCTACTCTTTTAACGTATTTTGTTTTTGCGATTTAATTTTCATTGTTTTCGTTTCCTGTGTTCTACATCCAACAATGGTAATTTTTCGGCCTTTATGATGAATGTAATGACGATGATAATGATGATGACGTTTCCTATTGTATTACAGCGCGCCTCCGCGCGAGGGCGCCAATATCCACGGGCTGTACATGGAGGGCGCGCGCTGGGACACGGCCACCGGCGGCATCGTCGAGTCGCACATGATGGAGCTCTTCCCCATCATGCCCGTCATATACATCAAGGCGGTGACGCAGGACAAGCAGGACACGCGCAACGTGTACGAGTGCCCCGTATACAAGATACGGTGCGTTACTCAAATTTTGAATCACGGATATCCTTAAAAAGTCTGGAATAAGATTCTCTATGATCAATTTGGACTTTTGAAAAACTATTTAATTAAAATATTTTACTTGAATTGAAACACTGTTTCTTAAAATAGTGGTTGAGGTTATTTGCATCGAATGATAGGTACGTTGAATGTATCATTATACTAATAACTAGGAAGTTAAAGTCTTGAGCTACGTTCAGTCCTGTATCGTTTTTTTTTGTCTTCACAAGATTTTGTATGGGAATAATGACGTTAAAGATAATAGTCGGCGTAAAGTTTAACCTTATTTTTCTTGTAGCATGCGTGGGCCGACGTTCGTCTGGACGTTCAACTTGAAGACGAAAGACAAGCCGACGCGCTGGACCCTCGCCGGCGTCGCGTTACTGCTCGGCGTCTGATACTTTACACTAAACCTATGTTTTATTTATATATAATTCAGTATTTGTTCGTTACTTTGTTGTTTGTATTTTATTAGAGCATTTGTTATTTAGTTATTAAATGAATTATGTAATACAAACTGTCTTTTAATTTGCAAAGTACAAACGTATGTTCCCTGTAACATATTATGATTTAATAGGAAAGAGATCACGGATCTATGCAATTATAATTCTGTAAAGGAAATATTATGTAAATCGAATGTAGGTACTCTCTAGTCTATCAGAATCAGATTTTATATTTAGGCAATTTTGACTCGTATATCACCAATTCAGATAACTATGTTCTAGCATTAACAAGTTAATATGATGAAACTTTTGGGTTTAAACGCTCATGATTTGACTACATTCATGATATATTAAGTACCTACATACTGGTATTTTTTGAGCTAGAAAAATAAAAAGAGATAGATATATTTAGTGAGAGGAACAAGAGCAGCAGATCGTTACATGGTGTTATAATATTTGCGTAATTACTATTTTTCAACCGACTTCCAAAAAGAAGGAGGTTCTCAATTCGACCTTATATATACATATGTTCCTTTTTTTTATGTGTGTACGCGGATTTCTTCGTCGTTTATGAACCGATTTTGATGATTCTTTTTTTGTTGGAAAGGAGATATCCCAAGGGTGGTACCATGATAAGGAAACCAGGATCTGATGATGGCATCCCAGAGAAATCGAGGGGAACCTTCGAAAATCCTAGTGGCGACTAGTGCATTGTTAATTTTTTTCATTAAGTATTTTAAAGCACTACTATTTAATGAAGGATTGGGGTCGATCTGATGATGGAGCAGAAAAACAGTCGAGGGAACTCCTCAACGATTTACAGCAATTACCTGGTGTTTGGGCTTGATTAATTTGTATTGATGAGAACTTTACACCTAGATGGGGTGTGACTGTCATTAGGGGTCTGAATAAATGGCCTAATCGAATATGTTTTTAAAAATCTCTCTTTTTACAAATTACCTGCTTATTACGTCTACACTAAAAATGGAAAAATAAAAACTTAAGTCAATACAAATCAAAGCACACCGACTTCCAAAATATCTGATTAGGTATTTATTCTAAATAAAAACCCCCGTTTAGTTATTTTTTACTTTTCAGCGCCTGGAAGTCGGTTTTTATTTTATTTTTTTCAATTAAAAAATACATAGCTGTTAATTTATAATACACGAGAACACGAGTAAAATTAATTTTGTAACTGTCCTTGAACTTTTTTTTATCAACTCTACTCGGTTTTACTATATCTATTTTCCTTAATATTTTTGTATGAAATAATCTTAAAAAAGATTTTTGAAGCTGTGTTACTTTTGTAAAATGATAAAATCAACTTTTTAATAAACACATTTATTTTTTATATATTATTGCATTGCTTTTTATTCGCTCTTTGTACACTAAATATTACTCATAAATATATACATCTACTGGGGCGTCTCGCAATATTTATATATTTATTTAAATTTACTTATTATGTAAGCGTAAGTCCCCATGGAGAAATAAAAGTAATAAAATGCTGCCATCTGAATGAATTTCCTTCAAAAGGTATATTTGACTTTTTAAGAGAAGTCACGTTTTATACAAAATGAGATGGATTGACAACAATGAGTAGACCTGTAGCTAAAAAGATTTTCTAAGCTTTTGTTGTCCCACATTTGAACCGCTCCTGTGGTAACAAACTTTTTTTAATAATATATTCTTTGCAATTTATATAAGGAAGAAAGGAACTAATTATCTAATCTAATAAGGATAAACCCTTTTTTTATCATTGTTGGGTACGAGCGCCTCAAAGTCAAGTCTTCATTCCTATGCCACGGTAAACAGAGTAAGAGGCGCGGATTTTTAATACGTATTTAAAATTAATTTTCATAATTGAAAGAGTTTATTTACTTACATTGATTTTTAACTAGCCAAAAATTACTATAGAAGTATATCCTATATATTTGATGACTTAGGCAAAGTGTTAGATGATTGATTTGTTTATTGTTTGCTCTTTCGATAGACATTCTGTCATAATTCAGAGGGCTTAAGAAGAGTTTTTATTTACCAATGCTGGGTTGGCTGGGACCTATTATATAGGTCGCCTGTAGTCATGTCGGATCATGCAGTCCAAATGTGTGTCAATATTTCCTTTGCAAAAAAAATTATTGGGTATTTTTTTATTCGAAGGAAACTCATGTCATATACAACATGCAGCAAATAAATGGTAATAACAGAATTTTAAATCAATGTATTTAAAGGAAGACTATGACTTATTAAATTGTTATAATGTGAAGTAATTGATGCGTTATTTGGGAAATATACAGACCTATGATTTGCTACATATGTATCGGTACAAATTATTGTTTTATTTCTTGACTTAACTTGATTTTTTAGATTTTAATAAAGTTATTAGTGGCAGTGTTATTTACTATCTATTTTGTACCTAAATTTCAAAATAAATCGTTTATTTCCATTGTTTCATCTTACACTTTTAAATGGCAGCTGATTTACAAAAATAATGTTAATATTACGTACTTAAAAATAATATTATCATTCTTAAGACTATATATTTATTTATATTAACAAAATATCTCATATGTTTTATAGTTACTAATATTTCTCAATTGATTTCATTTAGCTGTTATACTCTTCGTTTTTATAATTGAATTGTATAAATACTACTACATATAATATATAAATTAATGTTATATGTTAAGTTATGAGCATTAGTCAAGACTGCGTACTGTTTTGGATGACTTGGGAGAAGCATTATCGTTGTCTGATGGAGGTTCTGATCCTTTGACTGTAAATGTTACGTAGTATCTTTTGTTTCTGTCCAGTCTCTCGGCCGGTAATGCGATCAGTTGTCTCTCGGAACCGTGAGACACTTCAAGCGTAACGTGAGCTTTTCCCGAAGGTGGCTTTGAATTAATTTTTGGCAAAAATCCTCGCGATTTACTAGCACCCGCTGTTGCAGGCTTAGGCATTGTATGATGATTCCATTTATAAGGAACTAAAAAAAATATTCAATAATCTCGTTATATTATAATATACTAAACAAATTTGAACAAGAAAAACTGAATATTACTTACTATAAGCCGAACAAGGAATTCCAGTATAAGCGTGCACTGCATGGAAACATCTATGTGTCTTACTTGTGCACAAGCATGGGTTATCCGGGATACCGCTCATTTTATACAATTCACTTTCTCCGTAATCGAAATCGATTGGCTTCTCCGGAAGCTTGTCTAAGTGTTTCTTTCCACTTTTTTGCAATTTTCTTAAGCTGTCATAAAGAAATTTTTCAAAACTACTGAATGAATAATCAGTACTATTATAGACTCCTAAACCTACATTACTGAGACTAGATTTATTGTATTCATCGATGGCTCTTTTTACTAGGACGGCCTCGTTAGCTTTACTTGTTCTTATTTGTAGTCTTTTTAATTCTAGTAAGTGTTGAAAAATTTTTCGTTCGCAATAATATCTAAAAAATAAAAATCATTTTAGGATTAAAACATACTAAATACAATAATGAATATCACATAATACAAACCTTCTCATATTCGTTTGAATCCTCTGAGTGACAGATCTCATGTCTACGGCTTTTTTATCACCTGGTTTCCTCACTGGTATCTTACTGTCTGTTTTGCCGTTATTTCTCGCGCTTTTTCGTTGTTGATAATATGCATTCAATCTTGGACTCATAATACATCGTTGAACAGGACGAGGGCTAGGTTCGAACCCAGAGTCTAGTAACCCACTAGACTCATAGCCTCTTTCGGAATTTTCACTTTTAGATCTTAATGTTAATCGACTTTTCATCCTGCCTTTTTTACGAAATCGTTTTCTTCTGCCGTTTGCTTCGGAATGACTGTAATATATTTCATTATCACTAATGCTAGGGATTCTACCAAATGAGCTATCTTTCCGTAATCTCTCCTCATTAATATGTTCTTCGTCTATCAAACTTCTGGATTTTTTTAATATTCCTGGACTTAAATCAGCGGTGTCAATAGTGTCTGAAAGTACCTTATAGCTTTCAGTCTCATAAATACTACTTTTTCTACTACTTACTTGGCTATCTTTTGAAAATTTACTAGCACGACTCGGGGAAATCTGTGTCATAGGGAGGTCAGTATCATATTCTTTTTCTTCATCTTGCGATATTACTTCTTGCAGTCCTCGGTCTTTAAATGATGTATCATCAAAAATTGTTATGATACCTTTATCTGGAATAAGGCCGTTTTCACCATTAGTTGATGGTGTTTCAATTTCTTTCTCCTTTGCTTGAATTATTTCGTTGTCAAGAATAACTTTACTTTCAACTTTCTCAATGTCCATTCCAGTTTCATTGTTATCACCCAACACTTGCTCAGATTCATTTTCGGAATCTTTAATTTTGAAAACTTCATCTTTATTAGAAAAAGATACACTAGGGGATCCTTTATCGAGAGATACTCCTTTTTCTTTATTCATATCTAGTAGAGTTTCGTCCTTTTTTTCCTTATCAGTTTCATCTGGTCCAGATAACACTTGAAAAGATGTTTTTCTTGTTTCAGAGCTACCGCTACGACTACTTTCTTTATCCTTTTTCTCTTCACTACCACTGGTGCTAGCCTTTTCATCTATTCGTTTATCAACGCTTTCAGATTCTTTTTCCAAATCCTTCGATTGTTCACTGTCAACTTCCTGATTGAAAGAAGTTTCTAGCTTAGTTTCACTAATATCCTTTATTTCTTTTGATTTGTCATCTAAGGACTCTTTATCAATTAATTCTTTACTTTCCGCTTCTAAAACGTTTTCAGTAATGGTGTCTGATTTTAGTTCTTCAGATTTCATTTCACTATCTTCTTTCGATAAGCTTGTAACATTTTCTCTATCTATCTGAGGTATTTGTGTTTTATCGACTTCTTTTATTTCTTCATTTATGTCTTTATGCGTAACAGACAAGTTCGCAGTTTCTATAGAAACATTATTAAAAGAATCTACAGTGACTGTTAATTCAGAGCTTCCGTGTTGAGTAGATTCACGCTCCATATGTATTTGAGCTTCAGTTATTACCATATTAGTTTTGACAGAAAGAGTATCAGTTTCAGTTTCGCTATGAGTCTTGGTTTTTACCATTTGAGGTTCTTTTACGGGCTCTCCATCTGTACTGGCAACTAAAGGCTGCTTTTTGGTGGTTATAGTCTCTTTCTCTTCAACCTCAGTGCCCTGCGGCTGTTCGGTATTTTTGTATTTAGTAATATTAACTTTTTGTTTTATATCATCATTTTCAATATGTATGGATGTTTTTTTACCTCTTTGCTTTGTGCTATGTCGTTCACTTAATTCTGAACTAGAACTAGATGTAGATGTATTTTTTCGTTTACTACGCTTCCTATGTCGTTTACTTTTTCTTCTCTTCGCACAACTTGATGTTTCTGATGAACTTTCAGAAGTAGATCTTGTATATCGACTGTGATACCTTGGGCTGCTTTTGCTCCGTCTCGAAGGTTCACTCTTTGATCTATTTTTCTTTGCTCTTGATTCCTTTTTTACTTTTTGTTTACGTTCTTTATACTTTTCATAACCTTCAAATTCACTATCGTAACCGTCACTAAAACTTTTTTGTTTTTCTACCACTTTCTTTCTTTTTTCAGAGTACCTATCACTGTATTTTTTTTGCGCTTTTCTGCTATTTCTTTTATCTTCAGACGAAGAACTACTCTTCGATTCGAAATCATGATCATCTATAGTCTTCCTTTTATCCATAGCTGGACTTGACAGCTCAACAACTTCACGTTTTTCAATTCTTATCCGGTCACGCACATCAATTTTAGTACTTGTTACTTTTCTTGTCGGTAAACCTGTGATTTGTGCGCCATCTAAGATAATTTGAGTATTAGAAAGCTTAGAAGCAGGCAAACCACCATGCATTTGTAAGTATTTAGCAGTGGAACGATGGCCTCTACTTGTTGCACAGTCTAAAGGTGTTAGTGGTTCATTTTTGGATGACCTCGCAACTGGGTTAATCTCGGCTCCTCGGTCTAATAATAAGCGACAGAGGTCAGCATTATCTGTCGCTGCAGCAATATGTAGAGGTGTACGCCCTTCGTGGTTTGTTGCATTAACTTGTGACGGCCTTCCGTCTAGTAACCATTTAACCAATTCCCTACGCCCTGATGCTACAGCTTCATGCAAAGGCAAATCTCCTTTAGAATTTCGTAACCATAGATTAGCTCCCCTTGCTCCTAAAATGTAAATGTAATATTATAGAAAATGAAATTGAAACGTTATAGAAAATGAAGTTACGTTTGGCTAACCTAAAATGCGAACTGTTTCAATTTGTCCTTTAGCAGCTGCAGTATGGGCAGGACTTCTGCCTCTGCGATCCTGGCGATGAGAGTCTGCACCGTGTACAAGTAGAGCTGATGTTGCATCTGCATGACCTAAGGCAGCTGCATAATGTAAAGGAGTACAGCCATGTGAATCAGCTACGTCAACACGAGCTCCACATAGACCCACCAATGTTTCTAGCGCTTCAGTGTGTCCCCGTGCTGCTGCACAATGAAGGGCTGTCAAGCCATCTCTAGTTACAATACAAATATTTTAGAGTTATTTACTTAATATTAAATGACTAAATAGCAATAACAAAAATATTAAGTAATTTAACTAACGTAATTTACCTATCTGAATCATCAACGCTTGCACCTGCTTGATGTAGAGCGAGCACTGCTGCAGCTGACCCTGCAGAAGCAGCCCACAGTAAAGGAGTACGACCATCGGCATCTCGTACTTCTACTCGAGCTCCACCTTCTTTTACTAATGCCCGAAGTACTTCCAAAGCGGCGCCTCTGCTCTATAATATTATAATTTTTATTAAAATATAAATAATGATAATTTCGCTATTTTATTTAATACAATATCATGAAAATACATAATTAAATAAAACCTGGTGATCGGTAGCAGCAGGCGCGCCGCACATTTGCGCCGCGTAATGCAGCGGATAGCCGCCGTGTTGGTCGGGGGTTGCTGCATCTGCCCCCGCAGCTAAAACTGCTCTAAGTGCACCAACTTCGCCACATACTATAATTATAAATGTTTTTCATTATTATTGCCTTACTAAATATTAGTAAATTATTACTGAAATGTTATAATTGCAACATTAAATAACTTCTTACGATTATACATATTATTAGCACCACATGAGTTAAAAATTTACAAAAACTATTTTTGTTTCGTGTGGCGATAACAAAAATAAATGCACATCCACATGTTGGATTTGTAATGTTATCTTTTGACTTTTTGTATTGTGTATGTATATGTGTACATATGTTTGTATGCATATGCGTATTATGTTTATCTATTTGTATTGTAAGTATAAATATGTCAAAATAATTGTATTATAGCAAGTACACCGCCTACCGTTCTTTTCACTCTTCTTTACCTGGTAGTTGGTTGCCTGGAAAAGATCGCTTTAAGTGATAAGGGCGCCTGCTGTGCATCTTTGTTTATTTTTAATTACTGTCTGTGTATTTTATGTTTGGTGTACAATAAAGAGTAATATTATTATTACATGACTTATTTTTATATATAAAAAGTATAAAATTAAATAAAAGGTACTTTCCGTAAATCATGTAGAGTTTTATAAAACAAGGCTATGAAGCGTTAATAAAAGATTTAATTAATTTCTTTTATTAATTAAAAATCTGACTAACTGACTAGACGATTGACATTGAGTTGTCAGATTGACCTTTTGTGTGTTTACATTTCAAACCTCTTACCTCAGTCCTAGATGTACGTAATTCAAAGGTTCAAGGACCCGGCCTTGTTCGTCGTTCAATAAAGTAGTAGCTGGACACCCCTCGCTGCCTTAACAACGACATACAAACTTTGGTCTCTACCACACGATAGCTATTACACAATTGACTTTACGACCACCAAAAATATCCATTTTATCTTTAATCGTATAACTCATTAATAAAATAAATAAAAAAACAAAAATAAAATAATCTTTCTGTCCTGCTTACAATTATTATCATAGTCATTTTGTAGGTAATAGAAACATATTTATTATTGCAGGAACCCCTCTCAAGTGAAGGCCACTTCCAAAGTTTGCAATTTCGTTCGATCCTATGCTACCTATAAGGTGCCATTTACTTCCGGCTAACTCATCCAAGATCATTGCAAAGGAAAAGAAAGGGCTACGTTTTACGGATATATTATGTTAAATGTATGTATGTAATATACACGAAATCGTCGTAACGAGGATTACTAGCTGTTGAGGACTGTTGTCCACTAACCACATACTTATTTTCATATAAATTTTGAAAACATAAAAACACAACTATGCTTTGAACAAACAAAAAGCAAACAGTAATTCAATAAAAATCTTTTAAAAAGTAGGTACTTTACAAAATGCGGTCTTCTGAAGTTATATCAATAAAGCTTGATAAAGCTAATTAAACTGCAATTAATTTTTAATATTATATAATATATACCTACCTACTACGAATAAATAAATTTATTCGTAGCCTACGTACTATTTTTACATTGGTAAATATTATGCAAGTGAAAAAGTTAGATAAATTTACAAAAACGTGGGGTGAATTACGAAAAGCGGGTCACACATTGAATGATTGATACAGAAGAAGACATCAGACAGTGTAAGTGTGCTGTGTAGTGGCGTGCACGCGCGTCAATCCCACTAAAGCGGTGATAATGTGAAACCGGATCTACCGCTGAATGACATAGCTACATAACAAAGCTGTCTGGTTTGATAAACACGTCATGTGCAAACTCACTTTACGCTTGAACGCAATTATCATTATAGAGATACCTACACGTTTCCTATACATATAATAAAATTTTAACTAAGCCGAATCTGTACATTAAATATTCTTTTAAAAATCTTATTGAAATACATGTATGTATATATATAATATAATAATGACCTCCCAACCGACTTCGACCACCATTGAGACTAGCCAACTGCGCAGGAGATATTATAGTGCACAAGTGTACGCGCAGACACAAGTCCACTCTCTATTCCTGTCACTCTCATACTGCGGTGGGACGACTAATCGACACGACCGGGGAGAGTTAAGGCGCAGGATCAACGGCTCTACGTGCTCTCCGAGGTACGGGGGTGAAATACCGCCAACTTCCCAACTTCGGGCTGTTACGGAGACTTACTAAACAGAAAGACTCAATACATAAACTTGGCCCGGCCCGGGACTCGAACCCAGGACCTTTCAATGCAGCCGTACTTGCTAGCCACCACACCATGGAGGCAGTTAGGATATCTATGCATATAATAAAACTGTAGAGGTCAAATGTCTGTACATAGAAAAAAAATGCTAAAAATTGAGTCAGGGGGATGTAAAAAGAGAAATAGAACAAATCCATTTTTTCAATTTTTTTTGTTTCTCAGTCTGTTTGTCTGTTTGTACGGGCTAATCTCCGAAGCTGTTGGACCGATTTAAATGAAATGTTGCATGGTGGTACCTTATATCTCCGGTCAACATTTTAAATAGTTTCATCCCAGAAAATAAAAAAGTTCCCGTGGGATAGTTAAAAATTATAGTAACTTATACAGCTTAGTACACAAAAACTACTCATTGGACTAGAATGAAACTTTACAGTAATATAGTTCATACATTAAATTAACAAACAGGCTACTTTTTATCCCGCAAAATGTACGGTTCCCGTGGGATAGATTTGTCTTTGTTTGTGTAGAGGCGAACTCGAGCGAAGCGAGGGTGAGCCGCTAGTAATACATAATATGATTGATAGGTAGAAGAATAGAGTTTGTGACATGTTCAACGATTGGCTCTTAAATTGCTGATGACTGAATGAATGCTCTTATATTGTTGATGAAAGTTTATAATTCCATCGTTTATTAATCAACACCAACCTGTAGCCCAATGCACAACAGTGTGCTGTTCATTGTCCTTAGCATTCACGTCAGCACCAGCAGCTAGAAGAGTTTGAACTAAGGGCACATTTCCGTGTACGACGGCTAAGTGCAGAGGAGTGAGGCCGTCAGCATCTCGTGCGTCTGCTAGCGCCGGAGCGGCCATCAGCACGCGGTCCGCACACGCCGCACGCGCCGCCTGGCTTGCGCCCGCGCCGCTCGACGCGCAGTAGTGCAGCGCACAGCGAAACCCTCGGTCGCGTACGCGGACTGACGACGGCTGAAGAAATATATTAACGATTTTTACTAACAAACTACAAGTTACTAGCAGTGTAGTGTCTATTTTAAGTGATTTTCTTAATATTATATAGATAGCTAGGTTTCACTCTCGCTACGCTCGGGTACGTCCCTAATTACATTTTAGCGTTTAGTAGGTATAGATTTCTCAGAGATGAGATGTTTTCCCACAGTAAAATTGATATTGACCCGGATAACCAGCTATCATCATACGAAATTTCATCAAAGTCGGTCCAGTGATTTTCACGTGATGCGTTTCCAGACTGACAGACAAAAATTCTAAAATCTACAGATTTGGCCTCTGTGTAATGACTATTTCAATAAGATTTTCCAAAAAATATTTAATGTACAGATTCGACTCAGAATTTTATTATAATTATGTATAATAGATTAAAATTCGATATATTATAAAAAGGACATGGTTTTTATTATTATTTCTTGCTTTAATACAACCATAAGATAACTATATCATCCCATACTTTCTCTCAACTCAGTTCATGCCGAAGTTCTATTGCTAAATTAACATTTTAGTTTTATATAATTCCTAAGTATGAATGAATGCTTAATATATACCTTGCAGTTGGAAATGATTAACAAAGTAAACACGTGGTAGCACTCTAAAGAGTGCCAACACGAAGCTCCGTAACATTGTTGGGCTGGATATGCCTATTGATTGACTATAATATGTTCCCCGCGCTTCGATATTTCCCCGCCTACTAGTGCATTTCCTTGAAAGCTTTCAATTTAATAGCTTCTAACGTCTCACGCTATGAAGTAAATCTTCAGATTATTGTTTATATTATATGTATGTACACCAAAATATGTTATTGCTTCGTACAATAAATGAAAGCTACAGCTATAATTTTGTTTAAAACATTATTAATAATTAACATAACATAACATTATTATTTTTTTTTTTAATTTTACTATAATTATAAGTAATTATTAATTAATTGTTTTAGTTTTATACAGGAGTCTCATAGACGCGAATGAACTTAGATGTTTACAATACGATGCAATGTCTGACAGCGTCAGGGAGTTACATCGCGTGTTGCAGCTAAGCACCTACTAGAAACAAAACTAACATTATCATATTTCAACACTATCAATGCAAAGGTTTTAGTTTATATCATCAAATAAGTATTTTATATCGCACCAGAAATCAACAAATTTTATGAAACATATTTTGGCTCTATTCAAGTAAAACGTGAGCGTTATTTTTAGTACAACAACAATACGCCTACTTATAGTAGTTAGTAAAAAACTTACATCTTTATTGAGCGTTTCAACAACAGACTTATAGTTGGCTTGTTGGCAGGCATACATAAGTGGAGTACAGCCTTGCGGCAGCGGTATGTTTACATCATCCTTTTTAGAGCTGTTCTTTTCCCGTTTGATTTTAGTGCTTTTGTCAACAAGGTCGCCGGCGCGATGCTTTTTTGAATTTTTAAGGATACTGGGGATGGGTTCGCCCCGACCGCTCACTGCGCGCCTTTCCATAACAAAAGGCACTTAGAGCGGCGTGCGTGCCATGTGTCGAGGTGGGCTGCAATGACTATGGCATCGCGACGAGCGGGCGCGGAGGGCGCGGGGCTCCGACTGACCCTCGAGACTCTCGCCTGAAACAGCGGCCACCTACTGCCCGCTCGGACAAAGGAGGCAATGGGCGGCAAGTAACACCCAGTGGACGTAATAAAACCGGGTCACCATCTTATTTAGTTCGAGTATTGGATGTAAATACTCAATAGATAAATATTTTTTTAAAATATATCCGAACTTTATATCAAAATGTATAAGAAAGTATAACGAGATGTAAATTAAATTGTGATATTTTCATCACCTTACAGGAAGGTAATTTATTATAGGTGCATGACTGACAAAAATTTTAGTTTAGCGAAAAAAGTAGTAAGTAGGTAAACTTGATTCTATACCCCTTTACTGAAACAACCTGAAAGTTATTAAGAACAATGATCAATTTGACCTTAGCATTTCTTAAACAGGCACAAGGTTAAAGACAGTGTGATTGTTGTGGCAGGTTCCTAGGTAACTATTATGGGTGTTATTAGGTAGTCATTATATTGTAGAGTAGCCTTTGGCTTATCGTGTAAAGGACTGATGCGTGACGTCACGCCACCATCCACGACACCCTTTGATGGCAATCACGCTATAATAACATAAAGTCTTAAATCAAATATAATTTCTATAAACAATAACGAAACTTTCTTATAAAAATAGTTGATGTGTTACGCAATCATAATAATCGATCTGATTCTGATTTTGTAAGGAAACAAATTCCATTATTTTTCATGTGTATTCAGCCCTTTTTTTAACGTCCCAATGCTGGGCATGACTCTCCTATCAAATGCGGGGCGGGGGAGGGGGGGCTTAGGCCATAGTCTACCACGCTGGCCAAGTGCGGGTTGGCGGACATTTTTCATGTAAATTCTTATAATTTACAAGAGAATGCTCATCTATACATAACAGTAGTATGAAAAGGCAAACGCCGAAATTTCAAGGGAAAAAAGTTTACAATGAAATGAAGTGATAAGAGAGATAAGTAGAGAGTTACGTTTACACTGTGAACTTGCAAATCATTTTTGAAACAGAAATCATCTGAAGATCGTCAAGGGAGATTTCAGTCAGTAATTACACAATAAAAATTCACGCAATTGTGAACTGTGATTTTATCAAATACATACAACAAGCTCAACAACGTTAATGAACCATGATACAGTTTTAGTTTTTAACAATATCAGCAACATAGCTCCATTAGGTACATGTTATATAATATGAGCGCTGTTTCTTTTAGTTTTTTCTTTTTTTATTATATGTACTTATAGATAGATGTCACCACTGATCATATAATACTATATACTAGATGTTACAAACCTTTTTTTAAATAGTGTTGAAGGTATGTTTTTAAATGTGTTAGGTGTTGACTCACCGGCTAGAAGGCAGTTCTACCCATTAAAACCCAACGATATCTTTCTCATCTTAATAAAGGACTCTTCAATCAATTCAGGGCTAGTCGACATTCATACCCCGTAGAAACTTTTACCTTTTGGGGATAAAACGTACCTACTCTTTTCATTAATTTCAACTAGTAGGGTTTGTTTGATTAAATTAACATAGAGAAGAATAAATACTTTAAAAAGTACCATATATATATATATATATATATATATATATATATATATATATATATATATATATATATATATATATTAGTATTCATTTGTCTAAAATAGATAAATAGTGAACTATCTTTCATCAGTGCCTTATCTATCTTAGTATTTCTGGTAGCCCTTATACAAATTCATAGAGGTCGTACCTAATTAAATTACGTATTAAATAAAACGCATGTTTGACCTACTACCCTCTATTTTACTTGAGCCAAATATAAATTATGCGTGAAACAGTCGACCATGAATAAGGTATAAATATTTAAATCCAATTATACTTATAATTTCTTATTATTTTGTTACCTTTATAAGTTGTTGATATCTGTAGTAACAAGGTAATGTCTTCATTTTTTAGACTTTCTTTCGAGATTGAATTGTACAATTGTCAATTGTGTATATTAAAAAAACGTGTGTGTGTTATGTACGCACGTAAAAAGTTATACTTCTTTGACGTAACAGAACAAATTAGCTAAAGATTTCATCCCGTATGTCACAACTATCTGTTTGTAAAAGGAATGCCGCTAACTTCATCATGTCGCTTTTTGGCTGTCGGTGTTTATTTTGGTGTGTGTATTTTACTCTCATAATTTTTCCCAAACGTGCCACAAGAAGTATAACTTCAAAAATGTCTTCAGGAGCCTACATTAATTTAAAATCGAGCTCACACAACCACTATCCAATAGTGGTAGTGCGAGCTCGATTCTATGAGTTAGTTTATTGATAAATATTATATTTATTAATATTTATAATAAGTGTCGGGTCCGACACTTGGTCAGCTTTTTTATTTATCAGTACTTTCGGCATTTGCCCCTCCTAATTCCTACATCCAATCACAAATGTAACATTTTAGAAAAATTGGTCTAGACGTGGCATGTGTACAAAAAATGCTTTAACACGATTCATTAGAGGTATTATTTACACGATTTATTTCCAGCAATACATTTTTTGCCCATTTCTTCATACATTTATTATATCTATAATGATAAAGGATTATATAAAAAATGTAATTATGATAATAAACTTTAAAGTACATTAGAAGAAAAGTAGGTCGTGAGTCGACCTAGTTTATGTTCAGGTTGTTTGCTCGTCTCGGGATGTGTGTGTAGTGTGTACTGCTTTGACGCGTGTAAAGAAAATTAAGTGAAATGCGTTATAATAAATGACTTATAGATACATTTAGAATTGATCAGTGTTAATATGGGAAGTGATTACTGTGTGCTCGCTTTTTAAAGAAGTTATAAATAAACGCATGTATTTTTGTTAGGTGACATCGATCAAAAAAATACTAGATACACAATAGGTGTGCATGCAAAAATTCTCTTAAAACTGTCATCAATTGTGTCTAAGTAATTATTCTAGTTGAAATAAATATGCAACAATGTAAATTGAACCTTAAATGCAATACTTAAGAGGATTGTGAAGTGTCGATACGCGGCGCAAGTAGGATTTTAAAGAAATGCCATCTGTTTCATAACGCTCGCTTTGCCAAACCGATAGAGAGAGTTGCAAATCTTAGGGCGGTCCCTCACTGGGAGCATTCGCTTGTAATGTAACAGTTCAGATTCAGAGTGAGGGAGAAGAACTGACAATTACTAATATTAATATGCTCAGTTCTTCTCCTTCACTTACGTAATGCTCGAATCTGAACTGTTACATTACAGGCGAATGCTCCCGGTAAAGGACCGCCCTTAGAGGCAATTACCTACATTTCCTGTTTGAAATATTGTTTAGGGCGATAACGTTTTCACCCCTCTAAACATTTACGTAATGAGACAACTTTGGTCTCATCAGATTGAGTACACCTTAGTCTAGGTCTGTACGTTTTTCATTTTAAGTAATTCAGTTTAGTTTAATTAAAAAAAATGCTCAAGGAAGTTTTTAAGTCAAAAACACATTATTTAGATGCTAATAACTTCTATCATACTCAACATTTCTTTAAAATAAAAACGTACGGACAAATTAGACTATGTTAATGGGGGAAAAAACGTTATCGTTTTTTGTATGAAAATTTACAGCTTCACAATCCTCTTAAAGTTGCTTTCACAAAAAAAAATTAAGAGCGCGCTCAAATGTTCAAATGAGCGCTCATTCGGTGAGGACATTTTTTGTCGCTGATTGTGTATCCAGTAATTTTTTGATCGATGTTAGGTGAATTATTTTATGACTGAAACATTGAGTAATATTGGAATTTTGTTAAAATGTTTATCACTTATCGTGCAGGAAGGAAACCTATGGGTTTTTTGAAGTAAAAATTATGCTAAATGTTGACGCTGTTATTGAACATACCTAAATCATACCCATATTTATTTTGTTTTTTAGGTTTCAGGTTTTTTATATGTAAAAAAAGAAAAGCTCTCCGGCCCATGGACCTAAAATGTTTTTTTGGAATGAAGTTCCTTATCTCGCATTACACGCTCTGAGCGGATGGGAGCGAGACCGAAAAAAGTGTAATAGTCCGGTTAAAATAGACATTTCAAATAACAAAAACTCCGACAGAGCTGAATTTAAGTAGAAACCTTGAGTACACCAGTAGAAATAAAGTGCCAAAAGTCCCCATCGATCCCACGTGTGCTAAAAAAGCTTTCGGTTTTTTGTTTTTTTTTTTTTCGAAAACGGTAAGTTTTATCAAAAATATAGTCGAAACAAAAATTCTTCTTTTCTTTGTCCTCGCCTTAACTCATTACGCGGGGTCAGCTTTCCTTATCATGCTATGCAACGTAGATCGTGTGTTCGCGTCCTCATCGGTGAAACCGAGGCATTTCATGTCCCTCTGGACATTTGCTATCCAAGTAGCTTGGGGTCTTCCCCTGCCCCTCTTTCTTGTAGCCATGGAAAGGTACTTTTTCACCACCTAATCGTCGGGACTACGCATTACGTGTCAAAAAACCGAAAAATTTTACCTTTGACCTTGAGTAAGGTTTCTACCAAAATTCAGCATTGTCGGAGACTTTGTTATTTGATCACTATTTTATGTCTAATTTGACAGGACTATAATGAGACTTTTTTTCGACACTTTTTGTTATAGTAACAGCCGTGTATGAACTACATATGCATAATATGTATATACATCGCCGAACACAGCTCTTCCGCGCGCCGAAAGACTCGACGGCTCTCTTCTTTTCGGCTTTTTTAAAGTTTTATTTATATTTTTATAGTAAATAATTAATGTTTATTTCTAAAATTAAATTAGTATTATTCATAAAATAAGATTTATACAGTTCTTAAATTTTTATTCGTTATTAACTTAAATTATCCCAGATCATTCAGTATTTATCATTATTTATTTTATACATAATAAATATATTTTATCGTAAATTTTTAAATTGAACTCTATCAACTTGATATTTTATAATATAAATTATAATGACTATAACTTCGTTCCGACCGGGCTCCATAGACCCCTCATTTTTTTTAAGAATATGTTCCTGTATCATACTAAAACAAGACAATTTACCTACCGGCCTATCATTTCTTTTAATTTAAATATATTTATTCCTACTTGTGATCGGAACTTGAAATTTAACTATCGCTATTCTTAAAAAATTGTATAACCCGTTACGTTAGGATTATCTTTTATAGATAGGTAAAAAACTCGCAGTTATTTATAACAAACCGGCAACAGTCGGACAAATAATATATTATTATTATTCATCCGATTAGTAGGCGAATAGACACTTCGTATTATATAAATATGATTTAGTGGAACATCTCAAAGCGCCAACAATATATCGATGCATATGTATCATACATTGAACTGGTCTAGTGTCACATCTACGCAAATTAACATTTTCTTCAATCAAGAATTTGGGCGACCCATTGTTTCTGTACATAAATCTGTCAATAAAAAAATAGAGAGCGCGTACATAAGAGCTGGGTATACCCCGAAAGTTTTTGCTTAACCCATAGCCCAGCAAAAGACAAATTCTCAGAGTCAAATAATACGACTAAACTGTTTCAATTGTAGGCTATTATAAATTATGAAGATAAAATGAGGGTGTCTGCGAAAAACATCTCCGATCGTAGCAGGGGATGCCGTACACCGCCAGTCTGCCCGTGACCACGGCTAGTGCAACCCAGTCGAAACGTCGGGAACAAGATGTATAGCCACTTACTCACGCGTTAAGTCCCGTAATATAGTTATTATATATGTTTATGGTATGTGATTCGGACTGCATAATAATATTTATTTATTTATTTATTTATATATTTACACGAATTTCCCAAGAATTGTGACATGCATAACATTAATACTAGGAGCAAACACAAACTTGTAATGCCTGTGACTCGTCTACAGAGAGTCAGTAATTCTTTTTATGGACAATGTATACGCTTGTACAACAGGATCCCAGAAAATGTTCAAAAAGCTTCTATCGTTAAATTCAAAAAAATTGTTTAAGAACGTTTGTGTGCTAAAGGCTATTATACAATAAATGATTTTATAGAAGACTAGCGACTCACCCTCGCTTCGCTCGGGTTCGTCCCTAGTTACGTTTCACTGCTGAACTGGGCTAAACGTTGATAAGTCAGCCTGTGAGTCGCGAGTAGTGAATAAAAATAGTAATTGCGAGTGTACCTTAGGTGATAGACATATAATATTGCGAACTTCCCTGTATAACTTTGTAAGACCTACAATTTTCTAGTACATTGTTTTGATTTATCTCTTAAGGTTCAGCCAGCGTTAGCCATATAAACTTCTAAGGACGACCCGATAGAACCAGTCATTGCGTTTTCCCGCGGGAACGAAAAATGTGCCTGTAGTAAAAGGTATCCTAAATGTTGACTCGAGTGATAAGCTATCACTATACAAAATTTAATTGAAATCGGTTCAGTACTTTTTGCGTGAAACGCGCACATCGATTTAACTAAGTTAGTTTTGCTATAGGTATAGATAAGAATAGGTATTGCGAGTGTACCTTGAGAGATACACATATACTGTTGTAGATATTTCTGTTGGCCTTTTCAAGATCTACAATTTTTTAGTACATTGTTTTGATGTATGTCTTTAGGTTTAGCCAGCGGAGGGTTCCTAAGGAGGACTCGATAAAACCAGTTATTGCGATTTCCCGCGGGAAACAAAGATTTTCCAAAAGTAAAAGTTATCCTAAATGTTGACCCGAGTAATAAGTTATCAGTTCACAAAATTTCGTTGAAATCGGTTCATTACTTTTTGCGTGAAACGCGTACAGACAAACAGACAAACAGACAAAAAGACAAACAGACAAACAGACAAAAAAATTAATAACTATTGTTTTGGGGTCTATATCGTATACATAATACGTTACAGTCATTGTTTTTAAAAAATATTTCATGTACAGATTTCGCTAAGTTACTGCTTTATTATAGTATAGATAGATAGCACGCCTTGGGAATGAAGTGATCGCCTTCAGGCTACTTCAACTTTATAGCAATATTGTAAACTATAATTTATTAAAAAAATATTAGTCCCGCTGAGTTTCTTTCGCCAGTTCTTCTCAGGTCTGAGGCTTCTTCTTTCCGAACTGGTAGTAGACTCATGATGTTCAGTAAAAAATTGTAATAATTTAATGCTGAATAAAATATTTTGAATTTTGAATTTTGAATTTCTACGTTAACTTGTTCTGATCTTTTTAGTTCGGTTTTGACGCAGCCGGGTTTTTTATTTTTGTAATTATCATATAATATAAAATCTAATATATAAAATTCTCGTGTCACAGTTTTCGTTGCCATACTCCTCCGAAACGGCTTGACCGATTTTGATTAAATTTTTTGTGCTTATCCGGTATCTATGAGAATCGGCCAACATCTATTTTTCATCCCCCAAATGTTAGGGGTAGTCCACCCCAAAATTTTTTATTTTTATTTTTTAGACAAAATTTTTAATTTATATTTTTTTATGATACAACATACAAAAATACATACAATCCTCAATTTTCACCCTTCTACGATCAACCCTTATTTTTTAATAGCCATTTTAGTAATTTAATCATTTTTCCTCTCCGGTCGAAAACTGATCAATCGTGATTTAATGCAAGCTAGGGACGAACCCGAGCGAAGCGAGGGTGAGTCGCTAGTAATATCATATAATTTTATGCTATGCATATCGCGTAAGAATTGTAAATCGATTTTCATAGTCTTTTTGTACTATTTAGCATTATTAATCTCAAGGTCATCCAAGAGATGCAGATAGCGCAAGAGTAATTGATATGGATGATACTTATCTTTATAGAAAGTATAGGAGATCTATGTCTAGTAGTCAACGGAAACTTTTCCGCAAAGTTGATACTTGTTATAGATTTTATGTTTCAGAAAAAAATCAAGCATTATAAAAATAAATGTATCGATAAAAGAAAAATCGTTTTAGTATATATAATACGCTTTTTTATTATACTACTATACCGTTCTAACAACATTTTTTTCTACGCCAAATATTCAATGTGATAGTCACGATTTGTGTTTTAGGCTATTGTTACTGTGTTTATCATGAGGTCGCCAAGACTTTTAAGACTTAATCAGTGATGGTAGACGAATGTGGGTCAACGGTCAATCGCGATAGTGGTAAGCTCGCTCGCGATTATATGGAAATTAATCGACCCTCGGTCAGCCCTAGTGCCTGCTGGGTAAATCTTAAGGTGCCTATAAACGAAACAAATTGCCAACATCCTGTATTACCTTTTATAATTTGGACCGAACCATGACCTAAATGACTTTGTTATAAGCACACAATAAACCTACAGATTGATTATATAGATTTCATATTTAATCTTTGTATCTTTTAATAAATGTCAAAAAACAAAGATTTATAATACTTAAAATTTATAGTATTTGATTAGATGAGATATTATACACCATAGGCACTTTGACTGTCTTATTTTACAATTTAGCTAATTATTATTAAAAGATTATTGTCACCAGCTGAAATGCATCAAATTATAATTCATAGAGACGAATAATTTTACGCAAATTAAGATATTTAGCATGTTATGAAGACTTCATAAAAGTTAGACATCAATAATATATTTTACTTACCTATGAAACACATTACATCCCAATTGAGTGATTCACGTCCACTTTAACATCATTGTTTTTTAATAAAATAATCGTGGTTCATATTTTATAATAAGCTACAGTTACTTAATTTTTCACAATATAGTCTTCATTCAAAATCACAGGACTACATTTAATCTATTTCTACATAAGTTTTACTAAAATGTTAACGGTTATCTACTAATTTGAGACTTGCCGAAAGTCAGTAAATAACAAAGATATGTTCTGACGTGATGCAGACAACAGTTGCGATGGTAACGGATAGGACGCTATCTGTTGCCATAGGTAGCTCGGGGCACATCATTTAGGAAAGGTAAAAGGGTAGGGATAAAGCCTAACTATTATTTTACAAAGCACTAGTTTTGTTTATTTATTAGGTACCACTTCCTCCACACACCTTCGCTTCGTATAAAAAATGTTTTATTTCTACACACCTAAGTATTGGACACGAAAAGATAAATGAGTAACTCTAGCTTTAGAAATCTTTTGATTGACGATTCTAGTGAAATGAAACTATGCTAGTTATATTCTATGTAGCGTAGAGGTTAAAAGAAATATATATAAACGTCGATGGTAAATAGCATACAACAGGCGTTGATGTAGCATCTTATTACTTCTCTCTCGAGGCGTCTATAGTCGATATAAGTCCAACACGTAGAAACCCCATAAGAGATTTAAATTTGTTAATGTTACGTATCTCTGAGTAACCCATAGAGAATTGCCCAAAGATTGTCACTGTATAATATGTATAATTTCTATGGAAAATCAGAAAAACTAAATGGAATTATGGAATAGAGTTTAGAGAAGCTATAAAACTGGGCTATTTCATGAGACCAGCGAACGTCTGCCTTATCATCTGTCCACATTGAACCTTTTTTTTAAACTTAAGTCTTAATGGGGCGTCGCAGGATCGCTTACGCGCTCAACTACGACGCCCAGACGCAACAGCAGGTCTGCCGAAGCAGACCAGAACAACCATAGGGTTGCTCCAAAGTCCACTCTGCTATCGAAGAAGTACCAGGAGCAACTATTTAATATAGGTACTTACACATTCTACTAATTATTTTAGCAAATTTTTATGTTTATTTACTTTATTGCTTAATTTTTATATTTATACTAGCTGACCCGGCAAACGTTGTTTTGCCATATAAATAATTCTAAAAAATAAAAAAAAATTTAGGGGTGGACTACCCCTAACATTTAGGGGGATGAAAAATAGATGTTGGCCGATTCTCATAGATACCGGATAAGCACAAAAAATTTCATCAAAATCGGTCAAGCCGTTTCGGAGGAGTATGGCAACGAAAACTGTGACACGAGAATTTTATATATTAGATATTAATTCCGGCTAATTTCAAACCACACTATAGTGCCGATAGCGGTTCGTTCTCGGTTCAATATCGGTCTGGCAAAATATTTTATATAAGAAACAAGTGACTTAGCCTCGCTTCGCTCGGTTTCATCCCTACGTTTTAACGAATAGTATGGAATAGATAAACTATATACTATATATATATAGTCTATAGCGTCCCTCAATAAACGGGCTATCTAATGCAAGAATTTTTCAAATCGGATGAGTTAGTTCCTGAGATTAGCGCGTTCAAACAAACAAACTCTGCTTCTTTATAATATTAGTATAGACAATGAGTGCATTCACACTATCAGTAAGAATCAAGTTCCGATAGGTCTGGCTGAACGTGATCGAAATATTCATGGCATGTAGGTACTGATAGTGCAAATGCTTTTCTGTTTCCGGCCAAGTTATGTACTGTGATAGCAAAGAAAGTGTATCCTATGAAATAGATGTAATTGGGGATTAATATTTAATAATAATTAACGCAGTTCAATATTCTTCTCCTTCCTCATTTCCTCACTAATGAGGAGTTCAACCACTGATGATTTTCTTCCAGTCTAATCGGTTCAGTGATTCCTGGGCTGCATCATGGAGAGTTGCACCAACTGTCTTCTTATTCGCGTCCTACTACCTCGTAGGTGCCCTTGGCGCATTTACCATGTATTTGGCCTAAGATTATCAGTTTCTCTAGAGTCTCTTCTTCTCTAGTCTAGTTCATTATAGTATAGTTATAAATAAATCATTGATGTTATAAAAAATAATATTTTTCATAATAATTATTCCTGAATTCAGTGTTAAAAAAACGTTTAAAAACGTGGTATGTATTTTGAAAAACGTAATTTAAATTTAATTTTTCACATCTTTTACTATAACTAATTCGACTCCAACTTTGACTATTGACGATTAAAACTGAATCGTGATCAAAGCCTGATTGTATAATGTGAACATGATAAGAAATTATCAGACCAAGACCGTACCGAGCACGAACTGTGATCGCAATATAGTGTGAATCGAAATTATCTTTTTTACTGGTTTGAGGAATAGGCACTTTATCGGTTGACATTCATGAGTTTTTGCTTTACATCTACACTCCGTAAAATATTCTTACTTACCTCTACAAACCTTACCTCTACAAAATTCATTTCAATTTCAAATTAAAACCACCTAACACTCGAATAATGCCCGCTGAAACACACTAGACAGCAAAACAGCTCGGCAGATTTAGATGAAATTTAGTGCACAAATAGACCTGCAGTAACACATAGGCTACTTTTAGGCATTAAGAGGCAAAGGTGAATTAAGGATAAGTTACTAATAATAAATAATATTTTCACTTAACAGTACATATTTTTAATCAAGAAGGGAACTTACTATTCCAATTTCTAGGTAACAAAGATCAAGTAGATTTCTTAACTTCTATTATGTCCAATACTGTTCGCACAAATTACATTTATTGCATTAAAATAAATAAATAAAATATTTAGTCTTTAATTAGAAGTTGGCATACATTTCCCCAGTACATATCTTCTACACCCTAATGCACAATTATTAAGTGGCGGTTCTTCTAAAAGTACTCGAGAAAGTATATATTCATTATTGATTTGTACACATTCAATTTCAAGAGTAGTTGCATTCACCCATAAAGCTTCAGCTGGAAATTTATTAATTCCACAAGGAGCAACAGAGCCAAATTTTTCACATTTCCCTTTCCATAACACCATGGTATCAGTTACACACGGATTTTTTATACAAATTGGTTGGACTGAATTGTTTTTTAATGTCAGGTATTGATTTTCTGGACAAGGACCTTTTTGATATGCTGCCCAGCAAGCATCCGTTATCGGGTGGTACAGATATCCTGAAAATTAGAATTTATATTATAGAATATTAAGTATACCTACCTACGTCTTTTGATGCTACTTTTTAATATTCTATTTTATAAAAAAGTATTACCTGGGCGACAATCACAAATCCAATCATCCGTTTGGTCTCCTGGGTATAACAATTCATTCTCTGGACACATGGACGGTATAAAAACTGGTGTACGATTCTGAAAAGACGAAGTACAAGAAAATAAATACATTATATGTTTACTAGATAGCTAGTTACACGATCCATACATTTTATTACAATAATGAACTGTTTCATTGGTCTGGCACTAGTACATGGCAATACAGCCAGGCGTGAAGCCAAAAAACATATAGGGAGGTGGCCCACTTCGGTGGGTGGTGTACCATGCGGGTTGCTCCTGGTACTTCTCTGTCGGCAGAGTGGACCGTTGAAGCAACCCCATGGCTGTTGCGGTCTGCTTTGGCAGGCAAGCCGTCGGGTGTCGTGGTTGGGTGCGTAAGCGGTGCTGCTACGCCACAATAAGACGGGGGATGTTCCGTTGGGTTTTAGTGGGTAGTACTGGATTTGCCGGTGAGGCACACACCTCGTGAATAAATGCATTTCCCAACGTTAAAAAAAAGATCTGTCGAAGCACAACAAGACCACACAACCAAGGGGTTGCGCCTACGGTCCACTCTCCGTATGAAACACCGCCCACCGAAGTAGGCGACCTCTCTGTGTGTCCCTTGGCTTAGCACCCGGCTGAGTTGCCGGACGCTAATGAGCCCGTAACGTAACTTATATGTATGTACATAAAAACTTTTCACTAAACTGTTTTTTCTTTCTCACAGGAATATTCCTTGTTCAGGATAAACGCATAATTATATTAACGAATATAATATGCTTTTGCGTAAGTAATACTGCCTTTAGGACATTTTGACGGACATTAAAAAACCATACTTAAATAAAACTATCTTTTCGGATTATTTCGCGGATTTATTTTGATTTTTGGTTCCCGACGTTTCGAATGCTTTACAGCAATCATGGTCACGGGAGAGACTAAGGTATTAGACATCTCAAAAGCGTTAAAATAAATCCGCGAAATAATCCGAAAAGATAGTTTTATTTAAAATGTCAAATATTCGCGTAAATCTAAGAAAGTATTATGTAAACCATACTTATGTATTGAGACACGCTGGTTACTAAAAAGATAGTGAAAATATCCTCGGTTAGTTTTTTATTTTATATATTAAATAAGCTATGGGAAAATTTAAAAGCTAAAAAAAGTTATAGCTGTCCTATAAGAATTAAGAAAGTTTATATTTTATGAATTTTACAATGCTTGACTCAAATGGCAAACCATACGAGGATTTGAGGAAAATCACAAAAACACTAATTTAATTTAGGTACCGATAAATATATAAAAAAATTATACATATACTAAAACAGTAACTTAGCGAAATCTGTACATGAAATATTTTTATAAAAACAATGACTATAACTTATTGTGTACAGAATATAGACCCCAAAACAATAGTTATTAAATTTTTTGGCTATTTGTCTGTATGTTATTTGTCTGCTTGGGTGTGCGCGTTTCAGGCCAAAAGTACTGAACCGATTTTAACTAAATTTGGATAATGATAAATTATTACTCAGGTATCCTTGCCGCGAGATGTGCATATCTATGTCTCCGACTGAATAATACTATATTCCTTCGTCAATTTGTTTTCATCTTTTTAGTTAGCTTTTATATAGTCGAGTTTTTTTATTTTTATAATATATTTTTTTATTTACAGCTTTTTAGTTTTTGCCATTAGAAGTAATATTTAGCAATTTTTTATTCTTAATTACTTTTAAATATATAAGTTGTATATGTTTTTGTGATCGCCTCTTAAAAACCTTTATTTTGATACCCACTCGATTGGTTTGGAACATTTTTGTAAAGACACAAATTGGCGTCTAAAGTCCGCCATTTTAATATTTAACTATTTTTATATAGCCTGTGGCATTCGCATTATCAAGACGAATCTAACGACGACGTATGAATCATCAAAATCGGCCCACGCGTTTGGTCTCTAGAACGCCACATAGGAACAAACATTATACATACTTACATACATAAATACATAGATACATAGATACATACATACATTCATACGTACATACATACATACATACATACATACATAGACTGATAAACACGTTACCCTCCCTTGCGTCGCACAGACGGATAAAAATATAAACCTAATAAAATAACTTGTCACACATTAATGACCTCCCGACCGACTTCGGCCACGGTGGCCAGTCTCATTTAGACTAGCCATTTACGTAGGAGATATTATAGTGCACATTGCACAAGTGTACGCGCAGACACAAGTGCAATCTCTATTCCTGTCACTCATACTCATACCCCGGTGGGACGACTACTCGACACGATCGGTGAGAGTTAAGGAGCAGGACCTACGGCTTTACGTGCTCTCCGAGGCACGGCGGTGAAACATCGCCAACTTCCCAACTTTAGGCTGGTACTGAGACTTACTTAACAGAAAGAGTCAATAACTAAACTTGGCCCGACCCGGGACTCGAACCCAGGACCTCCCGATGTGTACCCGTACTTGATAGCCACTTCACCAACGAGGCAGTTAATAATATAACATATTATGGTACTCAATGTGAGACGAATAATTTTATTGGTTTACTAGCAGAACCCGCGGCTTCGCCCGCGATCAAACTACGAAAAAAATAAACTTTTTCGCAATACATACTTTATTACTTGTAAAAATAAATTTGTGTAAGTTTTATTATTTGTTAAAGTATATACTCGTATTATGGAAACAAATTTAATTTTAGCGATCGTAACTCAAAATATCCCGTATTTTAAAAGATGTTAAGCGTATATTTTGTAATTAAATTTACACTTTAGGTATTTAGCAAGCTGCACTACCTGTATTTTTTGTACATTTTTCTACTTCATCTTTCCAAAGTTAGAGGAAGAGAGTACAATGATACAATCGCATACAATGTTTACGACTTTAGAATCAAGTAACATGGCTAATATGGTTTTTTTTAACTAACATACTAACAGGCTAACATCTACGTTGTTTTTAAAGACCCAATGCTATGTACATACTGAAGCTTACAGTCTCCCTCCTTCTGCTTCTTTTTTAAGTTACGTATATGAAGTGCCATTCTTATTTTGTTGTAGCTTTTTGCCTGCGACTACGCTCGCGTGGACTAAAAAATTTGCTCAGTTTTAATTTCCATTGAATTTATATGTTGTCATATCGAATTTTAATATTATGTTTAGAGTAAAACTCTTGATTCACTTAAATTAGTCTTCACTAAAAAAACCAACCACAAATATAGGTTAGGCTCTCTCTCTCGCGCTCTAGGTCTGTTATAGTTGTCGCTGCTGTGATTAGCATGGATTAAGTTACACAAAATTTTCCTTTGAATTCGGAATAATTTCCGTTCTCTGCTTTATATCTCACACAGTTAATGTGCACTTACAGAGAACTTGAGCCATGTTACTCTATTTAAATATATTTAACAACTCAAACTTCACCGGCCAGTTTTACCCACTTAGAGGCTGAATAAAAAAAAATCTACAATACATGTTTATTTAATTGTATTGAAGAGCATTAATACCAAGTTTCAAGTATTTCTGATCATAAACAAATTTTTCCTCATATAAACAGCACAACCCCCTTTTACCCTTTTAAGGGATAAATTTCGAAAAAAAAAATGATATCTGTATTGTTTTAGTTTTCATTTTAAAGGTAAATACCGTTTTCTGTGCATCAATTACAGAGTTTCATACAAACTTTCATCCCCTATTTGACAGCCTTATGGGATAAATTTCAAAAAATGCTAAAATGCATATGTATTTAATTGTATTGAAGAGCATTAATACCAAGTTTCAAGTAATTCTAACCATAAATAATTATTTGCCCATATAAACTTTATAACCCCCTTTTACCCTTTTAAGGGATGAATTTCGAAAAAAATTTAATACATATATTTCTTGTTTTTCATCTTAAAGCTAAATACCACTTACCGTGTATTTCGCGTTAAGAATAACAGAGTTTCATACAATCTTTTATCCCCTATTTTACCCCCTTAGGGGATGAATTTAGAAAAATCCTTTCTTAGCGGATGCCTACACTGTATAAGGAATATGTCCTCTAAATTTCACGTTTCTACGACCAGCGGTTTAGGCTGTGCGTTGATCGATCAGTCAGTCAGGACAAAGCATTTTATGTATATATAGATAATTATTTTTTATTTTTCGTCACACATTGTTATTTGAATAATGTGAAACGAATTATTTTGTTTAATATAATTTTAATTAAAAATTATTTCCTTATTTGTTTGTGACTTCGTGTGATAGCTTAATTTAATTTATATAAGATAACTCATTCACCTAAAACTCATTAATAAAAAAAGAAGTGTTTACATATAGCGCATAAATATGTAGGTAATTACTTAGTTTAGCTATTGCTATGTGAACTCTAAACTACTAAAATGTGTGTTCATGAGTCAAGGATATCTAATAATACTAGTGATCGCCGCGTGGTTGAAAATCAAGCATAATTCATTAAGTTATATATTTATTGTCTTGCGTATATTACAATATTAATCTATTCTCAATTTGATCACAGACTTTAACAATAAACAAAAGAGTATTATATTATGCGTGTGTGTCAAATACATGGTAGTTTGTGTAATGTTTTTTTTATTGATTCAAATTTTAATGTATTTTTTATACATAATTTTTAAAAAATATTAGCATTCTGCACTCCATCTCTATATAAAGTATAAGTGTGGGAAATTTCATATTCCTCAAAGGGTACAAAGTTTTTGTTTCACGTATTAATATATAGATTTCTCAATACACAAATAAAAGTAATTTAATGTCGACTTTTGTGGGGGTATCGGTAATACATTTTTTTTTTAAATAAATGTATAATAATTATAATATAAAAGACCTAGTTACCTTAATTTATAATAATTATTATAATTATTAGATATTTAAATGTTTTAATTACCTGCTTATTGACTAGTAGTGGATTTTCTTCTACCTCTGGAAATCCTATTGTATCTTTGGAATTTCTTGGGATGCTTCTTACAACCACTATTAAATTTATAATAAAAAATATAACACTAAAAAATGCCATGATTTATAATTCTTTTCCAGCAAAATAACTTTAAAATTAACTATTAAACAGTTTATTTACGTAAAATATAATTTCGTAATGTTTTTCTATTACGGCTTGATTAAAGAAATAAAAAAAGTATTCAGTAGTAGGTAAGACAAATACGAGTGCTTAGATGCAGTGTTTGAGAGCGACTACAGAATCATATGTCAGTTATGAACTGTTCACATTTATAACAATATTATAAAATGACTGATAATGATAATGATGAAAAAAGGGGCCGCTAACCAAAACTTGTTTACATACGTTATAGATCAGATAATTATGCAAATTCCACCTACGTAGTAATTTTCGGTTTTACCCGACTGTAGTGAAGCGGAGTGGCGGATTTAGGCTCGATGCCACCCAAGTCCCAGTTTGATAAGCCGCCCTTTTGCGACATGAGAAAGTCATAATTAATATAAACCGTCTATTCAAATGTTTAAATTAGTATTTGTTGAATTTTATTAATTTAAATATAAGTCTATTGGTCGATATATAATTTTACAAAGATGAATAATAGATTTTTTTTTTTTTTAATGAGCGCTATATTATCGGGCTCTTTAAGAGTTGTTTCTTTAGGTCGCTTAAAGGTCGGCAACGCATTCCCAACTCCTCTTATGTTGCAGATGTCAGGTGGATCGTTTGCTCGTTTGCCTCTATTTTTAACTGTAAAAAAGTAATCACATTAAATTTATTCTATCTTGCTTTGGTTCGCGCGAAAACATCGATTATATCTTCATATTCAATTTCTTGTACATGACGTAGGCTTTCCACAAAGATTTTCACGATTGCCAGTCTTGTGCTATCTGCAACCACTAGTTTTAGCGGCTTTGACGAAGTCGCCTTGTCTTGGGCCTGCATAGTGCACACGCTTCGTCTTCAGGTACGCGTCGGTTTCTCAAGTAGGTACTCTTCGCCCACTACTACGAAATACGAAAATAGTTGCGGGGAAATGACATTATCCAGTCGTACTCCTCGCTGTAATTGGATAAGTCCTTTTTTATCTTGGGAATTGCAGTTAATATATAGTAACGCATGCCATCTGTATCCATACCGGTATAGGTAACCGTAGGACTTACTGGCTAGAAAAGTCAGTACTACCCACTAAAACTCAAAAAAAGCTCCCCCGTCTTAATGGGGCGTCACAGAATTGCTTATGCGTTCAACCACGACGCCCTGATGGTAAGTCTGCGAGGCAGACTACACAACCAAGGGGTTGCTCCCACGGTCCACTCTGCTGTCAGAGAAGTACAAGAAGCAATCCGCATGGTACACCGCCCACCGAATTGGGCTACCTCCTTGTGTATCTTTCTGCTTCGCGCCCGGCTGGGTTGCAGGACGCCAATGAGCCTCCCTACTACGACAAGGTGAAAACACAAAAACACATCGGGGATAAATAAATAAATATGTTGGGACATTAACACACAGCACCATCTAGTTCCATGCTAAGCTACGAGGCCTGTGTTATGGATACCAGATAGTTGATACACTACACATATATAACTTTAAATACGTACATATTATAAATATAAACACCCATGACTGGAGTACAAACATTCGTGCTCATCACACAAATGAATGCCTCCAGCGGGACTCGAACCCGCGACCGCTGGCGCAACAAGTAGGGTCACTACAAACTGAGCCAAACGTGTCGTCGAAATTGGATAAGTCCTGAAGTCCCGATCGTGAAGTTGGAACTAACATAATGGCGTTTTTATACAAACACTTCAGCACTATACGGGCGGTCCACTTAGCACCGCTAAAGCTACTGTAGCACAGCTGAGGTCAAAAACGCTAAGCTACTCCTTGACACTTGAACAGTACGCTACACACTATATAGATCTGTTACAACTTACAGCCTATGTATGCGATCTACCTTTATAAGTCTTTACGGAAACCGGATTGTTCGGGAGGGTGGGAATCGTCAAACCCGAGTTCGTGATGGTTTGTAATAACTCTCTAAAACAACTTATAAACAGGACTTAGGAGCAAGACGGACCTGTAATTCTGAACAAGTCGTTGTCGCCCTATTTTAAAGAATAATACCACAACGCCTCAGTTTTATTCTCGTGAGTCTGTTCTCCTAATTATTATTCCTTCTGCAACCGGTGCTCTATTATTCTTGATCTGTTTGAGAGCCACTCTAATCACTTGTAGGCTGACATCCGGAATTGCTTCTGAATGATGTTGGGTTAGCCTAGCTCTTGTATCGTCGTCCAGACTGATGGGTTATTGTTATACGTTGACGTAACGGTCCACTCTACTATTAGAGAAGTACCAGGAGCAATCCGCATGGTACACCACCCATCGAAGTGGGTCCATTTGGGAGGAACTAAAGGAACGTATGTATTAGAAGCTCTATTTTATTATTTTTCTAAGTTTTCCACCTCATTCTTCAATAACTAGAAGGAGAGACACATTGTTTAAGACTTTAAAACATATAACACTGCAACTATCAGCTAGAACAATAAATTAATTATTTTAACAGAAAAACTCAGTAATTAAACTTGGCCCGGCCTGGGACTTGAACCTGGATTAGGTCCTGGGACCTCCGGATCTGCGTTATTTGCTAACCACTAAACCACTGAGGCAGTAATTAATCACTTTTATAAGTAACGTTTTCTTTATAAACTATTTTCTTAAGGATTTCAAAAATTATTTCGTATATTTTGTTCATTGATATTTAACAGTATCACAAATCATATAACTATACTAGACAGTATTTTTAGATATTTTAAACCTTGAAAGTGATGCTGAAAGTAAAATTGTAGATACCCTTGTTGAATTATCTTGTTATATTACACAAATACTTAATGACCCGATGTTTTTCTCAAATATATTTTAGATAAGGCAAATTTTTAAAAATATTGGTAAGTCGAGTACATGATGGATATTACCAGCTTTAAAAAGTATTATTATCGAGCTATACAGCGCTAAAAGTCTACGATGCGCAAAATCTATAAAATAAAAAAAATACATATAATAACATCTAAGAAATTTAACTAATTATTGTAATAAATTTCAATACAAAAATAAAACTATTCATTTTTAAATAAAACAATTTGATTGCATATTTACAGTACAAAAAAAGCAATTTTAGAATTTTCTTCAAAGTTACCATGAACGATAAAATAACCAGAAATGACCAGTTTGAATATTTCAATACAAAATATTTCATAAAAAACATAACGCAAAAATCGTAAAAACAGTTATTGATATAATTCGTATGATGATTTTAATTTGAAAGTACGAAGATATAATTCCTTTGCCAATAAAAAACTCTCTCTTAGGCTTACGTCAACTTGTCAACTTTGGAAGAAGATGACTTTAGTGAAGTGAAAACTCAACGCACAGATGAAAGATATGTGTAGTGAAAACTTTACAAAAAAAACAATGTGAAATTACTATCTTTTTCAATGTAATAATGAAAACTGCAATGTTATAAATTCATAATTACGCCGGCGCGATGTTTACCAAAAAGTCCCATCAAGATGTTAAGAAATCAACTGTTAAAATACAAGATTCGAAGAAGGATTCTACGACTAGACTAAAACATTTAAAAATCGTTTTAGGTATACAAATATGAATTATTTTTAGATTTCCTCTATTATACTAAAGATTGCATAGTGGATTAAAGCGATTTTGAAATGACGACAAAGATAAATGCAGCTACATAGCGTACAACATGCTAATTAGTCCAGAATAACTGTAGTTGATGCTTCTTGATGTATTGTTGCTTATGTTTAAAAGTAAAATAATTTACTAACTGCTTACCATTATATCTTTTTTTCATATGTGACTACTGCTTTAAATATTTACTTACTTTTTACTTCTTTTATTTTCATGACTAGAACATATTCAATATATGAAAATATAGTATATTGTTTTATTACATTTCAGAACATTTTGATGCTGATGAAGCCAAAAATTATTTTGAAAATAACTTTAGTCATGTTTATTTTATCTTATATGACAATTTTATATTAGCAGAAAATAATCTACGACAAAGAGGTATGTCTAAAATTTAATTATATTTATTTCTTTAAATTTAGGTATTATTGAAATAATTTTATATAGAACTTCAACTTCCAGTTATTCAAAATATGTACTGTAATATGTCAATCATAAAGAACTTATTATTTAAATATTCATGTATATTTTTTTCTGTTAACTATTATAATAAACACAGTACAATTAATTATCGTTAAATTTTCATTAATACTAAATAAAAATACAAAAATATACTCACATACAAGATAATATGTAATATTTCTGCACAGACAAAATGTAAAAACTTAGAAAATAAAACACAAATCAAGTCTTGTCAAATTTCATAAACATATTTTTTATTGATAATGTTACTGTAGCATGATTATAAAATTATACCTCAGGTAGGTGTAATTTTTATGTTGTAGTTATTAACTATTATCAAAAGTAGAGTATGTTGTAGATGCATTGTGTATGCTATATTAAAACTATGTTATAACTGAACTTATAAGATGATTCTCTTGTATTATTAGAAATAATATAATAATTATGAACAATTGTAAAATAGTTGGCACATTGATTTATTTATTTTTTTCTCTTTCTGCCGTACAGAACTTCCGTTTCACCTAGGTGAGTTATGGGTTGCAATATCATGTAAAATGCAGCACACTATGTGACACATCTTGGGTAGCTAGGTCTCAACAGTAGTAGAAATCATTTACATATTTGTGAATAAAACTATTTTGAGCAAATCTATGCTTTATTTATGTATATGACTATTTGGATCAGCAAATAATTAACATTGAGTATAGTGCGACTGCTGGTAAAACAGTTGCAATCCTGAAGAAAATGGTTTTATTCAAGATTCATACTTACAAAATTAAAGATATCAATATTCCATATAAATTTAAGATTGGTACATAATTGGTATATTAACATAAGCATATTAGTAATAATATTTTAATTTATGACTGGTGATTGGGTCATGTGTCTTCTGCAGTAGACATAAGAGAAAGTCAATTTTGGAATGTTTTATTATTAATATATGTATACATATTAGTTCTCATTACTCATTTCATTATGTTAGTATAAAATCTTACAATATAATCTACTTCATGAGACTGATGAGATGACTACTTTCATTTAAAGAGATGAAGTTATATGTTAACCAAATTATTTATTATATATTTTTAAATACAAATAGAAATAAATATTCTTAAATCTGCAAGTCTCTAAAACAGCAAGATCTTATACCAAAATTTCATTTTAATTTTAATGAAACTTGATGTTGGTTATCCATAAACATTGCCAGTTATTATACATATTAACATTTTCATAGGTTTTAGGTGTTGCATGAATTGGATTTGTGAATTGTGGTAGTACATTAATGCTTAAGTTTGTTGTTAATTTAAGACATGGAATTTACTGGTAATATTCATCATAAATGCTTTATTCAAACTAACTTATCTTCTAACCCTACATCTTATACTCATTCTTTCATAAAAAAATTATCTAACAATTCCAAATTTTAGTACATAAGGCAGGCAGAGAAGAATTAGAAGGGGCTTTATCTCTTTTGGAAAAAGTATTATGTCTTTTACCAGAATTAATTGGTAAAAGATGGCAGCTGCACTCTTTGACGAGAATATTTTCGAAACTACTTCACAGTGGAAATTCACTGAAATTAAGAGAAGAAGCTATAAGGTAATATGCTTAATTTTTTTCAATTATATTCCTTCCCTTCTTATGTCAATTATATTATATTTTTGCATTACTTAATTTTAATACTACTTAAGTAGTCCAGTAAGTTGCCAAAGTTAAATAAGAAAAATTACTTTTTCAGATATTTTTTGCTATGGTATCAGGCACTCGGAGACAATGCACCACCAGAAGTGAACAGAATGTTTGCATCACTCGTTCCAGGATTACCTGATTCATGCATACCACCTCTCGGGTCGCCTTTTAAAACAAAAGCTCATGAAGCAAATATATCAAATGATTTAAGTGATTTCAAAATGGAAGATATCATGCAACATCCTAACTTCAATGCTTTATCAGATAGTGCCAAAAAGGTTGTCGTTGAACAAACTCCTACAGGTATAATGGGGAAGCTGGCGAACGTATCGGCTTCTATTTTCCATGATACTAACGCGTTAAATCCAGTTCAAAGTATTGATATACTACCATTATTACCCGCCAGTGCTAATGACAAAGTTGAGAACGAAACTAAGTATTTCTTTGACATACTTCTTGATGCAATGGCTAAATCAGTGACGAAAATACATTGGAAGGACCGCTCGCATGCAAAAGCGATGAGGAGTTTCGCCTTTTTACTGGAGAAGTTCAAGACATACTACTTACCAATAATATGTCCTCAATTTAATCACAAGAACTCATTATACAAGCCTAATCTTGGTATGTAGTTCATTCAAATGAATAACTTTATATACATTTTTTTTAATTTTGTTCATTTTATCTTCCATATATTAAACATAATACACACACGCCGTATGTATATGGGATGGCCGATACTACCTACTTTGGTTTTAGCTTGAAAGCTCATGATATCTTATCTATATCCAGCTGCTGCTTTTTCTATATAGGTACACAATTTTTACGCCCATAATTGGGTCATCTAAACACTATATTATGTGCCAAATTTTGACATTTTTTTCCCAGTATATTCAAATAAAATACATAGCTACAAACAAATGGAAATGGACAGGCAGACTCCCAAGCACTTCCAGATTTTTGTTTATACATTCGGTCTTTGTTACAATAGACTTTAAAACAATAATCATACCTTTAATTTCAGAGCTGCCCGTACAACACAATATATTAGAAGATGATTATGTATTATGCCGTGTAACACTTATCAAGTGGGTGGCAAATTATGTACATTTCCTCAAAAAGCCTGGAGGTAGTGAGGGTGGGCAGCCATCTTCCATGACCAGTATAGGATCTCATGCGCCCCACTCAGGAACTCCTACCCCGGCAACATCCTTGCATCATGAGGAAGAGACCTCATTCACTGTGGGTCACCCATCAGACTCCAGTAGAGCTTCCTCACATGATTCTGCATCTATTACTCCACATGCTAGTCTGGAATCAGGTAATTCATTTTTAATTATCTTAATTAATTTAGATGAATACCCTAGCTCGTACCTAATCTATACTAATATTTTAAAGTTGAAGAGTTTGTTTGTTTCTTTGTTTATTTGTTTGGTTAAACGCGCTAATCTCAGGAACTACTAATCCGATTTGAAAAATACTTTTTGCATTAGATAGCCCCTTAACCGAGGAAGGCTATAGGCTATATATCATCCCAGAAAAATGTACGGTTCCCGTGGGATAGATTTGTTTTTTTCTAGAGACGAACCCGAAGCGAAGCCAGGGTGAGTCGCTAGTAACAAATAAACTACAAATTATAGCTTAGGCTTTTATTTCCGCATAGTGTCATAATATATAAGGATAACTAAATTGCCTGCTGGCTTGTTCACCTATTATAGTATAATATACCTATTTATTAGATTTCTCCTGCAGCTTTGCTTTCTGTGTAGATCTATGTCGATTAAAAGTAACCTATGTATTAATCCAAATACCAAAATATACATAAGCTGTTTTAATTTCAAATTTTCAACACTTACATTTGTAGAACTGTTAAAGCATAAATTTTATATATGTTATATGAATAAAATATAAAATTTGTGCCATTCCACGGCAGTATGTCTTTGTAGTGGACCAATCAAAAGGAATCAAAAATGTTTTAATTTTGGATTTTACTAGCGACCTACCCTTGTTTCGTTCGGTTCGGTTTCATCCAAATGCGTCCAGCTATTTCAGCGTGACAGTAATAAACATACACACACAACCTTTATGTACCTGTACAATAAAAATTTGAATTTTTTTACAATTTGTTTACATGAAGTCTTCACTATCTGTTAAATATATATGATTAATTGAATTCCAATGAAATAATACGCTATGAAGGAAAACCTCGTGAGCAAACCTGCATTTCTGAGAGAACTTACCAAGTTTTCGTAAGACACATTTGAAGTCCACCAACCCGCACTTGGCCAGCGTGGTGGACTATGGCCTGATCCGCCTCCCAAGAGGCCCGTGCCCAGCAGTGAAACGTTAAAAGGGCTGAAAAGAACAACAATACGCAATGCCTGTATGAAACACTAGCGACTTACCATCGCTTACGCTTCGGTCGGGTGTCTCTCTAAGAGCCAACTCTACACGTCGTAGTCTATCTGTGAACTAAGTTCTTTTAAAAACAGTTCAGCCGTTTTATAGTGAAGGAGTGACAAACACAAACTTTCGCATTTGTAACAGTAGTCCGTAATGCCCCAACAGCTGGCTCAGGTGTATACGAAGAGCTGAGTGCCGAGCAAGTGGTGCGCGACGTGCTGTGCTGCTGGTCGCGCGAGCACGTCGACTTCACGGTGGAGGTGCTGCGCCAGGCCTTCCTGCTGCCCTTCTCGCACGCCGCCGCCATCCGACGCGTCATCGCCCTATACAAGGACTGGATACAGATGAATGTATGTAGTTTTTTGCAGTTTTAAGGAATAGATGTTATACCGCTTTTTTTATTATTCCTTTTTTCATACGGTGTAGCTTGACAGGAAATGTAGTGGCATCACCTTTTATTGCTATTTTAAGCCTCGCCTAAGGAAACTAAAATTTTCATTCTCGTGTAAGTATACAAAAACACTTAAAATATCCTAAAATAATGAATGCGCAATCGACAATTGCAGGTCTTCCACATGTTATACTATGCCTATGAAAATCCGATAATTTCTAATTTCTATATCCTCAAACATATTTATAAAATTAAATTACAATATGCCATTATGCAACTTATTCCATCTTTCCAGTTGATAAAAAACTAAGCGAATAATAAAATATTCAGTAATTTTTATTTTCTGTTATTATAATCTTATTACATTTATGTTAATTGCATATTAATAAAAAGATGGTTCACTTTATGATGTCGTACAATACGAACTAAAGGTCAATTATTTTCAAATCTGACCACATCCTATTTTGTATTTATTTGTACATACAATCATTGCAAAGCCTTTTCAGAAGGGCTTATTGATGACTCATAAAGCTATTATTGACTCAACTCTCGCCATATGATTGATCCTTCCTTGTTAATGAAGGTTTATTTAATAAAAACAAAACGTGTGTGTGTACTTATGTACGCACGTAAGAAGTTATACCTCTTTGGCGTAACAGAACAAAAATAGCTAAAGATTTCATCCCGTATTTCAGAACTATCTGTTTGTAAAAGGAATGCAGCTAACTTCATCATGTCGCTCTTTGGCTGTCGGTGTGCGCGCAAATCGTAAAAATTTTACATTCATATTTTTTTCCAAACATGCCAAAAGAAGTAGGTATAACTTCAATAATAATAATAATAAATACTTATTATTGTACCCACAAAATATATTTAAGTTTGTTAATTAAAATCTTGTCAAGTCACTGACGAAATAACGAAGATCATTATTTTGACATTATAATTATTTTAGTTTTAATTTCCCTTTCCACGAAATTAAAATGTAGTTATTTTAAAAGCTGGGATTTAATTCATGATTTCATCCGGTTTGGGTTATAGAAGGAAAATAGGTTTTTAGGTTGTCACGATTATGCACATTGAATATCTAACCGATTTATGTAGTCTATTGTATATCTAATTCTACAAATACTGAGGGAGTACTTATGTAATATAATGGCACAGTTTATGTAATTTGTCGATGTTTTAAATTATATGTTATTTTAAATGATACATATTTAATATGAAAAATAGATACTTTAACCGACTTCAAATAGATTATATTGAATTAAAATTTCGTATCATATATACAAAAAACGTTATTATATTTTTTTTTAGTGTATTTTACGGGATATCGCATGGGAGTTTAATGGATACTTAATATCTCAACGGTGGTCCCATAGAAATATAAAAAAATACACTTCTAACCATGGAAAAGTAACTCTAAAGTTAACTTAAATATAAGTTTCGTATTAAATTTAAATATTTGACGTGATTCTACCATTTCTTAAATCGAACACACTAGTAAAGATACCTTTCTTACTTGTGATTTGAATGTTTTGTTTTATATGCTAAAATAAAATATAATTAATCCTGTAGGTGGCAGAAATACCGCCTTTCTTGATGGAGAGTATCTATGAGCAGCAATTAAATCAAGGCGGCGAGCCGCTAGCGCCGCCACGGAGGCTTCGTAACGACTCGTACTTGGGGGCCATCGGCCGCGACAATATAATGGTGCGAGCGGGGATGCAAGTAAGCATCTTAAAATTAACATTCGTTAAATAAATATATTCTTTCATTACTCTAATATATCTTGTCGTATCCTTCAATGAATAACTTTACATACACTCCATATCTACGATGATTCATTACTTATCAATCAAAATCGGTTTCATTCGATTGTTATGTAATGATTTATGGAAAATGTTGTATATTTTGAAAATTGGTAAAAAATCGTTGTCGGGCAATTAATTAAGCGGTCAATGCCTTCCATAAACTTTAATGTTTAAAATTTTCATTTCATTGCATTTGACTACTATAAAATCATATCTACAGATTGGCTGTACTAGAGTTGATAAATTAAGTTTTAATAAAACGATATATTTTTCCACCATGGAAACATATTTATTGTATAATAGTATTGTAGCTTTATTCTGCATTTTAAAAATGCGCTTTACGAAATTCGTATGTAATACCAGAACGTGCTGCAAGTGTTCATGACGCAAGCGGCGAACGTGTTCGTGGCGAGCGCGAGCCCCGTGGCGCCGCCGGGCGCGCTGGGCCCGCAGCTCGACGAACAGACCGACACGTGCAAGCGCGTGCTGAATATATACAGATACATGGTCATGCATATTGCTATGGATGCCGGCTCTTGGTGAGTCAACTTGTGGTTTATAATGGACTAACTACACTTACCTTTCGGTTCGTTTGAGTGTGTTCCTAGATGTCTTTTTGCCATATATTTTATTATTTTATTTCAAACCGTTTAGGTAGCACATACCAATAAAACAATCGATCGGCCAGTTTTATCCGACTTCACGCATTGTTATTGGCACAAGAAATAGCCTAGAACACGCGGCGGTAATGTAGCTTCCTATTAGTAAAAGAATTTTAGAAATCGGTTCTGTTGTTGCAGAGATTAGCATAGGTTACTATTTATTAAATCAAAACATACTATTTTGTATTTTTTTTATCATAAAGTTTTGTGTTATCGATTTCCATTTTGTCTGTAAACTAAAGAAAACTAATCTATACTATAATAAAGCAGTAACTTAGTGTATAATAAACTATATTAATCAATATATTTTTGTATCGCTTTTTTTTCTAGGGAGCAATTATTACTGGTGTTATTACAAATAACATCATTAGTACTGACAAAAGTACCACCTAAAAGGAAACAAGATACTTTGGGTAATTAACTTACTTTTTTTTTTTATATAGGTGATTTGATATTGTTAACACATTTATTATGTTTCAGGTGGTTTTCTGGCTCCAGCGTTATTCCAAACTTTAATAGTAACATGGATTAAAGCTAATTTGAATGTTGCTGTAAAACCTGAATTGTGGCAAAATTTTATGGAACTATTGACTCGTCTTACGCATTGGGAAGATCTGATAAAAGAATGGGCGGTATGTTAATACAAAATTGTGCATTTTTACTTAATATATTTATTTTTATTTATTGTATTTAAATATTTTTTTCTCAAATTACCGTTAGATACTAATTTCTGTATTCATTATTTCAATACTAATAGCATAGTATAAAAATCCATTCAGTAGGCGATCGTCCATCGATTAAAAGCAGTTTTAATGGAAATGCTGTGAAATGTGAGGTTTGTCAAGTTTAGTTTGACGACCCTCACACTTAGTGTGCTGTAGTGTAATCTGATGGCAAATTACACTCATCAACCCTTAAGCGTTTCCCTGAATGTCATTAAAAGTATAGTATGCAGTCATACCGACTTGCGCGTTATTCGCGTCTTACCTCACACGCACCATTACCTTGTCTAAAGGTCTCCGTTAGACGACCAGTTTAGTTGACTGCTATTATATAATATCCTATCCTATATCTATAGTGTAGGATATTTGAATATACATATTTCATGTACATAATATATTGTCTCAATTTTTAGAAAACAATGGAAACCTTAACCCGTGTGCTAGCGCGGCACGTGTACTCGCTGGAACTGTCCGAGACGACGGCGGCCGAGGGCCGCGCGCGAGGCCGCCGCCCCGCGCCGGCGCCCGCGCCGCGCCCCGCGCCCCTGCGGCGCCCTACGCTCGCCACTAGCGATACGAGGACTCCTGGTTATTATATTAATTGAATTACTTATTTTTAATCGACTTCAAAAATTAAGAACTCTTTGACTTATTTTAATAATAGTTTTTTATATAAAAGATTGATATAATCGGTTTTAAAATTGGCAAAGGTATCGCTTAATATGCACATATAAAAACATTCATACAATTATAATGTGAATTGTTATTTAGTGATTTTCTTAATTTGTCCCTAGTTACACACTAAACTTTTACGTTGATGTTATGTAGCGACATATTACTAATGACTTACTGTCGCTTAGTTACGGTGTGACCTGAATTGCCTTTTCTATTTATAATATACACAGTATATGATATACGCTCGTTTGGCTAATTTTATAGTCTAGTTGTGTACTAAATTTCATCCAAATCCCTCCAGCCGTCTTAGCGTGAAGGAGTAACTAACACACACACACACACATACATACACATTCAAACTCTTTGCATGTGTAATAATAGAATCATGTAATATATATTTAATATTATATTAATATATTTCCCTCGTCCCAGGCAAGTCCCCCCGCACGAGCCACGAGACGCACCCGCGCAAGGAGGCGGGCGCGCGGCGGCCGCTGGCGCGCTGCCGCAGCGACCCGCACCTGTCGCGCGCGCCCGCGCCTCACGTGCACCAACCTACAGGTACTCCTATTCTTTTTATATATCATCTATATACATACAGGAGGTAATGTCGGACTCACCGGCTAAGAAAACCAGTACTACCCACTAAAATCCAACGAAACCATCTCCTTAATGGGGCGTCGCAGGATCAACTTTGCACTCACGACGCCCCGACGGCTGGCCTGCCGAGGCAGATTACAACTACCAGGGGGTTGCTTTCACGATCCACCCTGCTAGAGAAGTACCAGGAGCAACACCCATAGTACACGGCCTTCCAAGTGCGTTTCTTGGCCTCATGCCCAGTTTGATTGCTGGAAAGTAATGAACCCCTAGACCACTGCAAGGTACAGGGAGAAAATTATGTTGAACAGGGGAGGTACTCCCATACTACCTTTACGTGTACAGTGTACAACATGGGCCTTACTGCTGATATATTAAGGCAATTTTTATTGGTAACATTAAACTTAAGGTCTATGCACACCACGTTTTTTAAACATGCTGACGATGCGCGCATATATCAGAATAATTAGATTAGACCATGTGACATCATAATTTTAAATAAAACTATCTTTACGGATATTTACGCGTTTTTTTTATTATTGGTTCCCGACGTTTCGAATGTTTTACAGCAATGTAAGGTTTTAGACGTCTCATAGGTCATCATATAAACTCGCCGGCATATTTGGCGGAACACAAAAAAAGGTCCATTATTTAAAAAATATGGTTTTATTTTAAAATCTACTTACTACACTTCGTTTGTTATTTAAAGTTTCATTTGTTTTACTTAAAATGAGATCACATTAAGAACAGATTTTGCGAGTAAAGGCTATGTGTGAAAAATGGTACATTTTTGAACTTTTCATTTAACCGGGAAAAGTGAAAATTAATATTAAAATAACAATTAATAAAATTAGAAAAATGGTGATTAATATCGCATATTTCCTCCACGTGCTCTTATTAAAGTTTCTACCCGTCTAGGCATACTGAGAATGATGTTATCGATGGTCTCCTGGGATAGTCTCCGCCATTCCTCAACTACGGCGATTCGCAGTTCACCTACGTTGGCAGGAGCTGGAATTCTGGACTTAACTTTTCTTTTCAGCAAGTCCCAAACGTACTCTATTGGGTTCATATCTGGTGATCTCGCCGGCCACTCCATAACAGTGATATTCATATCATTAAGATAAGCTTGAGTTACCCGAGCGGTATGCGGCCGAGTATTATTCTGCATAAAAACAAAATCGTCATCGATATATGGGGCAAACGGTACGACATTTTCTTCTAAAACTTCTCTGATATAGCGGTCTGCAGTCAGACTCCGTCTGTCAATCACTACCAAGTCTGTGTGAGCTCCCAAACAAATGCCCGCCCAAACCATTATTGATCCACCACTGTATGCAACTGTAGTTTTAAAGTTTGTCTGAATGTATCGTTCTCCTTTGCGTCTGTATATTCTTTGCCTGCCGTCAATTTGATTTAAGAGAATTCTGCACTCATCACTAAACAATACCTTACTCCATTAGCCCGCGTTCCAAAGTCGATGTTCCTGAGCAAAAGTTAACCTGTTTCTACGATGATTTACCTCGAGCCTTGGAGCCTTGGCGGGCACAAATGAACCCAAATCAGCTTCTTCAAACCTTCTTCGTACCGTACGCTCACTTACGGTTACACCCCACACTGCTTCTAACTCATGTCGGGTATGGACGGCTGTCAAACGGGGGTTCCTACGTACACGAAGCCGAATGAAACGATCATCCCTACTCGAAGTGCGTCTTTTTCTGCCTTGTCCTGCTCTTCTCACATAAGTACCGGTCTCCCTGAACCGTTGGATACTGCGATGGATCGTTGAAACTGGTCGACGAAGATCTCTGGATATCACTCTGTAGGTTTGACCATTTCTTCGCATTTCGAGTGTCCTGGCAATCTCCGTTGGGGCTAAGTCAGGCATAATTCAGTCCTCAACTTCAAAAAGATACGCGATTAAAAAAAAAAACTAACAAAAAACAGTACTTCAATGAAATTTTAAATCAAACTCAGAAGGAAGAAATACTCGAAGTTCGCTCCAGATAAGGTGTATTTCAATAAAATTAAAACAATTGCATAAAATGTGATGTTCAGTTATTTTCTTAATTTGAAAATATTTCTTTTTAAATTAAATGACGTATAAACCAGCCAGCAACCTTATATGATACTGATATCAAACCTTTATTTTATGTTCCGCTAAATATGCCGGTGTGTATAGTTGTTACAGACAGTTCTGTCCACAAAATTATTTGAAAAATACAAAAATGACCACAAAGTTACTATGTTTGTTAATTGTAACTTTGTTTTTGTAGAAGTTTGCAGTTTCTTTTACATTTTACTGTGTCCAAAAATATAATGTTTAAAAAAAATACTTTAAAATAATTATAATAATACAATTTGAGTATTATTTTCATTTATTTGCACGATTATTACGTATATTGAATAACATTTAGATTATTAAATTCGAAAGTGATACCAAAAATTATAAAACGGCCACAAATTAGCACAAAAAAAGTGTAGAAAAATAAAAATATAATAGATTTGTTATTTATTAAACATTTTGTTTACAGAAGAAACCAAAGAAACAACCAGTAATAAACCAAGACGATGGTATTCTCTCGATTCACTAAGACAATCATCACAACAGGAGGAGAGGGATTCTGCTAGTGGTAATAAGCTTAAAATAATAATAATTTTCAAATAATATTAATAATAATGATTTATTATTTAAAATGATTAGTATAAATTAATATAAGATATATTTTTTTGTAGGTTCTCGGTCTCCATCTCCGGCTCCTTCAAGTGGTGTAGAAAGTAGCTCCATCAAGGACTCCCCTTTGCAAATTGATCTGGCTTCGGATGGTGGAAACGTTGGTAAGTATTGTGTTTTGTTGACTAAATGTTGTGTATACCATATTTATAACAACAGACTCGGGTTAGGTTGTAATCGTATTGCCCCTCGAATATTCTTAATTTCTATTTCTCAGAAACTACAGATAAAAGTTAAGGAAATATAGAGTAGAAAAAAAAACCGAAAGTATTAACGCGTATTTCCTGAATTACTTGCGCAAACATTCCTAAATAAGACTCGGTAATATTGGTGACTGAAAATCTGTATTTGTTTTAAGCAAATATATTTTTATTTATTTATTTATTTAATAAATAAATATAAAATAAATATATTGCGTAAAACTTGAGATGATATTAGTTTTAATTAAAATAAGATAGTAAAAACGGCCCTTCTTTGTGAGAAACAACTGCTCATCAATATAAATATGTAACACTATAATAATTATTATTTGATGTGGTCGGCTAGTTCGAAATCTTTAATTTAATCTATACTTAGAACTTAATATATTATTATAAAGCTGAAGAGTTTGTTTGTTTGGTTGAACGCGCTAATCTCAGGAAAAATAATTGTCAATTCTATCAGAATGGTCGGAAGCCGACGGCGCGGGCGGCGTGGGCGGTGCGGGCGGTGCGGGCGCAGTGGGCGCGGGCGGCGCGGGCGTGGGCGTGGCGCTGGGCGGCACGGCGCGCGGCTGGCTGCCCGACGTGGCGTGCGTGCTGTGGCGCCGCATGCTGGCCGCGCTCGGCGACCCCAACGCGCTGCGCGACCCGCACGCGCACCACCATCTCTTTAATTACCTCGTACATCTCAATGCTACGCTCATTAAGGTATGTACATATATTATATAATCATCATCATCGTCATCGTCATTATGATCAGTTTACGTTTTTTTTTTTTTGGCTATGGTGATAATTTTGTTTCATCCAAAGAAACTCTCAGCATAGCCCTCTCATTAGTTCGCTAAGCGACCTTAAACTACTGGACCAATCATCCCGTTAGTATCCGCGTTTCGGCTCCGTACCTTATAGCAAGTTGGACACATTCGTTAATGACTTTGTCTCCTTTCTTTATTATACGTTTTAAAGTTTAGTAATTAGTATAGATTTCACAGAGATAAGATATTTTCCCGCAGTAAAAAGTATCCTATATGCTGATCCGGATAACCATCTATCATCATACCAAACTTCATCAAAATCTGTTCAGTGGTTTTCTCGTGATGCGGTCACAGACAGACAAACAAATATTCTAAAAACTGTAAATTCGTCCTCTGTATCGATAATAATGGCTATTTCAATAAGATTTTCCAAAAAAATATTATTTTTTTTTACTGCACATCATGAGTCTACTACCACTTCGTTAGGAAAATTCTCAGTCCTAAGAAGAACTGACGAAATAAAACTCATAAGAGCCTCCGCGACAATGATCGCCATCTCGCTTTATATTATATCTCAAGAATCGCTGATTGTATGAAATCTCGTTTAAGATCAAGTAGATAATTTTATGCTCTATAATTTTTGTCTCATTATGACCAAAAGAATCAAGTTATTTACAAATAATCCGATTTTCATGAACGTCATCTGATAACTAGTGACGTGGGCACCATATAGAGAGAATAACCATTCAGTGGATAAAAGCAAGATTTTTCTTAACTTAACAGGTAGATGTGTGTTTTAAAAATAAAAATACCATGATATTATTATTACGAACTATTGCAACCGATTCTGAAGTTGTGTAAATGAAAATTATATACATAGTTGAAGAAACAGATTTTTTTTAAAATCTCGCTATATTTTTTGGCGATTAGAAGATTTCCCAGCAAAGTTATTTTTTAACGTTGGGAAATGTGTTTATGCATACCACCTGCATATATGCAGGTGGTTATGTGGAACTCACCGGCTAGAGAAGCCAGTACTACCCACTGAACCATCGATGATTGTAAGGCTTCTGGGGGACGTATAAATAAAAGTGGACTGTACACAATATTTTACTGCTGATTTAGCAATCGCCGTCTTAAATGCGCGTTTACAAAAAAGAAAAATAGCGAAATTTATTTAAATTAAGTTGTTGGTCGTCGTGTTGGCTATAGTTCTAAAGGTAAGTTTAGAGTACAATACATATTAAAATTTTCAGACGTTAATTTCTATACTGTTCATACTTTTACGAAATTTTAGTGTCTGAGTAGTGTCTGTACCTACATAAATGGAGGGAAATTGTATCCGAGCTGTTCACACGCAAAATTCCAGTTAGTGCTCGGTTAGCATGGTGTATTGAAAATGTCGGTGATGATCGCTTGCCGTGGCTCTCGATGGTGCGGCTGTGTCTGCGGTCCCGTCGTGCCCGTTGTTGCGTATATCGGAGCGCAACAATGGTGAAATATACATTTTCCTCCTCTCCTAATTCCTTACATTAGATTTTTAATTTTAAATATACAAATAAACTACCATATTTTATCCCTCGAAAAGTCATCTATACATATAATAAAATTATGAGCCGAATCTCGCCATTAAATATTTTTCTAAAAATCTTTTTGAAATTGTATTATTATCGATACAGAGACCGAATCTATAGTTTTTAGCATAACGCATCACGAGAATACCACTGGACAGATTTTGATGAAATTTGGTATAATAGCTGGTTATCCTAGTGAATACTTTTACTACTGGATACTTTTTACTGCGGGAAAACATGTCATCTCTGAGAAATTTATTCTAAACCTTAAAACATATATAATAAAAGTATCCTCTGTTTTAATAATATGAGTGTATACGAGTGAATTTGGTGAATGGTACCAAAGTACATCCAAATCCGTTCCACAGCCTTCACGAGAATGAGGATGGATATAAAAACACTCAAACATCTTCACAAACTTTTATATTTATAATATAAGAGCTATAGTTTCTGTTAAATTCGCGAATATTTCGCGAAATTAATAATTTAAATAATTTGTTTTAAGTGTAAAAAAGAATAATATAGGCTATTTGAATAATCTCTAGAACTCCTAGTCCGATTTATAAAATTCTTATGCAATTCTATAACCTAAGCGGGGCAAAATGCTTAAATAAACTATGTGAGGATAACCAAGGGTAAAAAGCTTTTCTTAACTGGACGAGAAGTTCAAACCTAGAAGTACGATTTGCAGCCGTATAGCCTAATTACGGAACAACGAGACTTTAATAACAAATTCCTAAACTTAGATTTCGATTTTTCTAACATACTACTAAGTAAGTACTACTGACCATTTTAATGTATAATTAATCAAAACACAAACTTATCTAGCTCTAAGATAGGCACTAAAAATAAACTAGCCTGATTAAATTAATAAGAAAATTGTATTTAATAATTTACAATTCTAAAAACTACAAAATAGGTAACAGTGAACTTGATAGTCATACATACAGCTTTATAACTTTTTGTGTCTTGTCTTAAGCCGAGCGGGATACAGACGTAGAAGCCTATACCTTGTCAAGACAGTCCTCTCGAGGCTGTTGTTCCGCTTCGGTGACCTTATATTGACGAAACAAGAATTATCTTTTCATATAGCTTAGAATAAACATAATGTCCTCCTGATCGATTTCAGCCACGGCACCTTTACTCACTGAGACAAGCTAGATGCGCAGGAGATATTATAGTGCACAAGTTTATGCGCAGACATAATTGCGATCTCTATTCCTTTTACTCTTATCTGATAAGTCCAATGGGACGTAAGTTCGACACGACTGGTGAGAGTTAAGGCGCAGGAACGACGGCTTTACGTGCTCTCCGAGGCACAGACGTGAAACACCTCCATCTTCCCAACTCCGGGCTACTTCTGAGAATATCTTACAGAAACATTCAGTAATTAAACTTGGCCCGACCCGGTGCTCGAACCCAGGACCTCCGGATGCTAGACGTCTGCGTAGGAAATAATACAAACACACGTACACTTATAGTCTGCTAGTGGAAATTTATTTCAAGAAAAAACTCAAAAATATTATTGGCTCGACCAGGAACTCGGACCCAGAACCTCGTGACTGTATATGCTAACCACTAAAGTCTTGTAATATGTACGTTAGTTCTGCATAAATCTACTAAGAACCTTGAGAAATAAATTTTAGTTGAAAATCGTAATAAAAATTTAAACGATAAACCTACCTATTATAGGCACGTGTATCGTAATGCTCATGATGAAATTAGCCTTCTATGAAATCAATCGGTCATACTTGATGGTTTCATGGCGTTAGTGCTTTCACTCTTTTGTTTTAAGAAATAATAAAATACTTAGGAATGTGTTATTAAAAATGGTTTACATTTTTTATTATTTAAAGCGTACTAAATCATAGGTGTGTTACCTTAAAAACAGGCAATTTTATTTAAATGTCAGGTAGTAGGTAGTGGATATAAATCTTTAGACAACATAATTATATTGTTTGAATGAACATAAGATAAATTTAACTGCCTTTATTAACTAACACCTACTCAAATTAGGCACAATTTAAATGTATCTGTCAAAAGCAACATCGACATTGCGTATACGATTAGGCCCGTTACCGTGAAAACCTACGTAATAAAATATTTGCCTCCATATGGCCTTTGTTAATGGTTATCGTAAATATGGCAGTGACTGATTTATCACACGATATCTATCACTCTTCGACATATGTTGAAATTGAATATTTGTTATTCATCGTTTATCTCAGTGATTGGATCATGTTTTGTTTTCAAATCTCATTGTTATTTGTTCGGTAATTAGGAGTAATAACACAAAGCCCTACTGCTGTTAACGTGTATGGTATTGTTAAAATTGTGCGACCTGTTGTCCAATACAAAGCTATTTAAAGACTGCCAATGCGAAAGAGGACCAGGAAAAAGAAGGCTTTTAAGAAGGCGCCAGAAAAGAGAGGTAGCAAAAAAAATTTTTTTTTTCTTAATTATGAGGGTAGATACTAAATTTAGATCATTCAAATAAACAATATAAGAATAATGAAACGTATCATGTATAGTGTTCATTTTATTACTGGTATTGTTTTATTTTATAAATTATACGGTTATACAGTTAATGTTAAATAAAATATAATATTCATTTCGGTAATGGTGAACTCAGTGTTATTAGATACAATATTTAATTCAAACTTAGATGACGTGAAAATAATAACGGAATCTAATATTATTGAGGCAAGTGGTATTTGAATAACAATATTACTATTATTTTAATGTTAATCATTCAATAATTTATTAATTACTGGCAAAGTAGTTAACTATGCCGTTATAATTTGCCTACCATCAAATCATTGATAGTACGCCAAACAAAAAATAAAAGGAAATTCAAGGTTAAGTTTTCGATATCTTGCTTTTTTCGCGATAAAGAAAAATGTTTTTTTATTTTTTTATTTTATCTAGTTTTGCTAATATAGGTTGCGCTACTCTTTATGTGGATACATATATGTATTTATCTTTTTTATTTTTTATTTCATAGTTATTTATTCTTTAATTTAGTAATAAAAACAATAAACAAAAAAATCAATATTTTATATTACTTTTATTATAAAGATGAACCTTTGTAAAAATGTTTAAATTTTCATTTCTCAATCACGCGTGAACAGTTTTACGAATAAACTCTTGATAAAGTCCGACCATACCCTAGATTTAATACAGAATGTTTTTGTCCCGGTACGTGCAGTTGCATCCATAGCATATTAGTATATTGCAAAAATTCACTAGCCTTATAAAATTCCAACACTTATAAAATTAATAAATCGACATCTAATCTATAAATAAGAGTTAGGTTTTTCTATCTGTAAGTTAATGTTATGTTAACCTTTTTGTTATCAGATAAGTGCAAACCAAACTCTTAATGGCAATACGGAAATCCATGTGCCGTTTAACCTGGTGGCGGGATGGTGTCTCGAAGCTGAGGCGCTACCGTCTTCACATAGGTATTATATATTTTTTGTACTATATAGTATAGGTATACTTAATACAATTGCAGTATAATATATTTCATTTGAATTTTTGATGAATGCTATACATAATAATCTTTTAATGTTTGGTTTTACACATAAGTAATTATTATCAGAAGCAATATTAAAAAAATAACATATTACTTTTTAAATTTTTCATTAAATTATTATGGAACTTTTTTTACGTTTAATATGTTTTATACTGTTTATTCCTTTATGCTAAAAATGTCATGTTAAGTACAAAATTTAATGTCTGGTAATAATTTAATGTGTGGTGTTTTAGGGCGGGCAAATTGGTAGCGCTAAGATTGTTATGCGAGTCGACGGCGGCGCAAGCGCAGGGCCCGGGCGCGCCCTCGAGCTGCAATGGACGACCCCATCTTGCCCATTTGCATTTATATCTACGAGCCTTGCATCATGGTAAGAAGAAACTTTATTAGCTTTACATAATATTTAATATGGCTATACACATTATTGTGTATATTGTTATGCCAAATCATGATGTTCTTAACAATTTTCTTTTTAAGTTTTCGATGTCGCCGAAAGATAAAGAAGCAATCTTTATAATTGTCCATATTTTACAGTCATTTTATAAATAAGTAGACTATTATACCGCATAGATGCCGCAAGTTGAAGTCAAATCAAGTGGCAAAATATAAAATTCGGTTTGGTTCTGTATAAGTAGCTAGAGCGAAAAGAAATTAATGCACCTAAATTTATGGTCAACATTTGAATAAGTATTTTAAAATAAAACGATGTTACTAAATGTCTTCTTATTTAAGTCGGCGTAATAATTGCTGTTTTACACTTCTTACATCGTAAACTATTTATCTTAAAAGACAACAACAAACAACAAAACGAATAAACCAACAATAAAAATGAAGTTAAAAATTTTAAGTAACCTCCGACACACCGTAACACCGTAACACCGACACCGTAATAGATAACTCTCATTGAGACTATTCTTATGAGTCCAAATACGCTATATCTGCTAGAAGTTTATGAGTATAATTCTTTTTCTAAAATAAAAGTAGCCTAAGTTACTCCTTATAATATCAGCTATCTGCCAGTGAAAGTCCCGTTAAAATTGGTCCAGCCATTTCGGAGATTAGCCGGAACAAACAGACAGACAAAAATTTTAAAAAATGTGTTTTTCTTATAATTACCATAAATAATTCCATATGCATTTAGTATAAAGCGGTTATTTTGACTTAACAAACAGATACTTCAATTTTGTTTATCTGTATAGATAGTATTGGGATTTTTATGAATTCATTCATATAAATATATGTTTTTTACAAAGGCCTGACGGGCGAGGACAGGTCCGTGGTGGACGTGCTGGTGGAGCACGCGGCGCCGCGGTACCTCTCGCTGGCGCTGGAGGGGCACTCGCTGCTGTTGCTGGACTTCGTGCACGCTTCCACTGTTGTGCTCAACTCCTCGGATATGGGGCCTTCGGTTGGTTATTGTTTTTTAGATATATTATATTGTATATGTTTGACAATATTATCTTCATTTCGATTCTCAGTCACATCCGTTGAACCCTTACAGTTTGCAAAAGTGACCGTCACATTTATAGTATTTTTATGTACAATACAAATGCTAAGAATATTTATTACATAACACTGATATGTTCTTATTAAATACTTAAAGCAACCGTGAAAGTAATTAAATTCGTCAACATTTTGCCTTTGTTACAGTGTCCCCGCACGGCTGCAGTAACGTTTCTAGGATCTCTATTGGCGTTACCTGATGGAATGATGAATGCTCCGATGCTGCAGCCCTATCCTCACCAATACAACACTGTGTCTTGTCCAGATCTGAAGGTAAATACAACAATAATAATATTTGATTGAAATCTATTTTTATTGGTTTATATGTTGTTAAATTCTGGGTATAGTACATATACCCAGAATTTCGTTAATATATAAAATATTTTTTTATAGTATTTATTATACATATTATCATAAAACGCCGGTAGTTATTAGTACATTTATTTTGCGGAGAGTCAACCATTTTCAAACTTATAAGAAAATATTGTATCCATATTTTGTTAAATGTACCTACTTTATAATGTGTAATTTACTCAGACACCATAATCTAATACATAGAAAATATAATCAAGAACTCCATATAAATATGTATGTACATATTACGTAGAGTATAAGATAAACTCATTAATTAAATATAAACATATCCTAATACAAATGTAACGCAGGAGCACGTCCTGAACATAGTGGTGCGCGTGTGCCGGCGCGAGGGCGCGGCGGCGGCGCGCTGCGCGGGCGCGTGCGCGCTGGCGGCGCACTGCGCGCACCTGCTGGCCACGCGCGCGCAGTGCCCGCGCCTGCCCGCGTACGTCACCTGCTTGCTGCAGATGCTTATGGTGGGTTTACCCGACTGCAAGGAAAGGGTTATGTTTTTCGCGCCTATCTTTGTATGTTTGTAATATTCCTTATTCCCTCATATCTTCCAAACCACTCGAAGGATTTCTTTAATTAAGGTATCGTTAGATTCGTCTCATTAGTCCAAGCGTTCTTAGATAGGTGATATAAAAAAAAAATGCGGGCTCCTAGATTTCATTGTTTAGGGTTGATTGTTTTTTTATTTTTATATTTTTTTATTACCTATAGTCTATTTTATGGTTTTATAAATTTCTATCCTCGCTTTACTGTGAGACTTCCCTAGGTACTCGTACCTAAGAGTAGCCTATGTGTTACTCTAAGTTGTAGTCAGTCTGTATTGTAAACTAAATTTCATACAAATCCGTTATACCCTAACAAACATATGCACACACATACAAATAATCGTATTTTTAAGTAGTCCGGTTATTAGCTTCCTTATTCCTTTTTTTTTTTTAATTTATGAATTTAATCCAGAATAAATAATAATTTAGAAACTAATTGTAGTTATAGTGATGATTAACGATTAATGCTTATAAGTTAATTTCGAGCCTTGTATATACGAGTAAGATAATATAGTACTTGCATATATATTTTTATAAGCAGTGTTAAAAAATTAAAAAAAAAGTAATAAAAAATTAAATTATTTTTATATTGTTTCAGATGAAAAACAAAACTATAGCAAAAATAGTGAGTGATGCTGTTTTAGTATTAGCGGATTACACTGACTGCATCGTCGAATTGTATCCCGGCCTCGCAGGTAAGGACTTAATAAATAAACCAAGATTTTGGTCTCTGGAAATCTTAAAATAACGAATTTTCATTCAAACTTCCAAGCTCATTTTCACCCCTATATAGATTGAATTTCGAAAATCTTTTTCTACCTGGCAAATTTCAAGTTTGTAGCATTAATGCTATCTGAAATTTCATAGTGTTTCACTTTCGTTTATATAGTATATAAATCAAATCAAAATATACTCTATTCAAATAGACTTTTACAAGCACTTTTGAATCGTCAATTTTACATTTTAATTTAATAAATAGAAATAATAATAATAATATTTTCCTACAGAAAAAATAATAAAATGGATATGCGCGTGCCTCGCTCAAATATCGAGCAGCAGCGCGCGCGAGGCGGTGAAGCCGCTGGCGGGCTCGCTGCTGCTGTGCCTGGCCGAGTTCGCGGTGCGCTGCGGGCCGGCGCGGCTGCTGCGCGCGCGCGACGCCGGCCAGACGCTGCTCTTGGTTATATTTAAGGTTGATGCTTCTTGTGTTCGTTTAGTTGGTGAAGGAGTGTATGTGAGCGTATGTGTGTGTGTGTGTGTGTGTGTGTGTGTGTGTGTGTGTGTGTGTGTGTGTGTGTGTGTGTGTGTGTGTGTGTGTGTGCGTGCGTGCGTGCGTGAGTGTGTGTGTATGTAATATGTGTGTGTGCGTCATCTGACATCACTGTTAATATTTAGTTAAGGTGAGAAATGTTATTTAACTTGAACTATTTTAGTGTGTTTCATTGTAAGCTTAGAGACTCTCCTGCACGCCTAAGAAGACAGTGAGTGGTCAGACTCTGCTATTAATAATATTTAAGGCGAAGAACGTATAACTTTAACTTATGTGATAAGTGTAGGCTGTTTATATATATATATATATATATATAAATTTGTTAAAGTATTTTATAGTTGTAGTTCTTAAAAGTACGTTACATTTTTTAAATATTAACAGAGTCCACTTCTTGCTGTACTGTTTTTATTGTAACTTAAGTAGTAGTATAGTAACTATAGCTGATTCTCCGATCGTTACATGAGTAAACATGAGTTTTACAATAATGTATGGAAGTCTGCCCGATTTGTGAACATTTATGATTACTGCTCCGCGCCCTAGCATGATGATATATTGCCTATAGCCTTCCTTAATAAACAGGCTATCTAATGCAAAATGAATTTTTCAAATCGGATTAGTAGTTCCTGAGATAAGCGCGTTCAAACAAACAAACAAACAAACCCTGTCTCTTTATAATATTAGTATAGATTGTATACGAACTCATTATTACAATATTACATTATAAAAACATTGATTTAAAAAACATTACAAGGTACATCTTTTGTTGCTTAATTTATTTTTCGTTTTTGGAATATTTCATTTATTTTTTAAATATTCACTGTTTTACATTTTAATAAATATAAATATGCAATAAAAGCAGAAGTTAAAGACCAGTACAAACTGATTGAATGACTTTACTGGTTAAATTGTGATTACTTTTAGAATTAACTGTAAATATTTCGGTGATGTATCTATACTTTATATAATATTATAAAGCTGAAGAGTTTCTTTGATTGTTTGTTTGGTTGAACGCGCTAAGCTCAGGAACTACTGGTTGGAATTGAAAAATTCTTTTTGTGTTGGATAGTCCATTTATCGAGGAAGGCTTTAGGCTATATATAATCCTGGAAAAATGTACAGTTCCCGTGGGATAGATTTTTTTTTGTCTAGGGACGAACCCGAAGCGCAGCGAGGGTGAATCGCTAGTTGGTTAATAAAGCAATAAATAGATTTATGTATACATTAAAAAATTTATTCAAAATCATAAACAAACATACAAAAAGTGCGTAATGGATTACGAAAACGAATCCTAGATAATATTTACAAATCGGTCATTTTAAAAATTTAGAAGACGTTATTCAAATAATAGAAACGTATCTCTATATATAGGAATAACATAGAAACTAAATTTCTAAAATGGAAAATAATTAGCATGTCTCTGTTAGACTGTTATTTATATGCTTTATATAACGCCTGAATATTGAAATATCCTTCATCAATAGAACTACAACGATATGACAATACAAAGACGTTTTAAATAAAATTATCTTTACGAATTTTTTTGCGGCTTTATTTTGATTTTTGGTTCCCGACGGACGTTTTGAATGCTTTACAACAATCATGATCACAGGATAGACTATTAAAGCATTCGAAACGTCCGTCGGAAACCAAAAATCAAAATGAATCCACAAAAAAAATCCGAAAAGATAGTTTTATTTAAAATGTCACATATTCGCGTAAATCTAAGAAAGATTAATACAAAGGCGGTAAAGCATATAAATTATATTTATCTAGTCCGTTTTACTGTCCGGGATGTTCCACGTGCTCCTGTGGCTGGAAGCCGTGCTCGTCTGCGACGTAGGTGACGGTGTAAATGAGGCCGTCCGGGGCCGCGTATTTGTAGCTGCCTTGCACCTCGATGGCTTGGTGGTCTTCAGAGATTTGCTTTAGGTTTCCCTGCTCTTGACGGGAGGTACCATCGCTTGTTTCGAACCTTATTGAAGTAGTAAAACTTGTTATAAACCAATAATTCTATTGTTAACTTCTTTTTATATTAACTCTTTCTGAGTAATTGATAGATTAACGGGGACTTTCTTTTAAACTTATTTGCTTGATTTAAGTTAATACTTTTTTAATATTTAATTAATATTTTAATAAAATACAACTATCTACTTACTCAAAATGGTAACCTTGAGGGTTGACATCAGACTCCTGTTTAAGGATATACGCCTGACTGGAGTCTTGAGGAGCGGCCGCGGCGAGAGCCACCAGGGCGAAAGCGCACAGTACCTGGAAAGATATAATAGAAAGATAATATAAAATATAATATACTAAGAAACTTATTACGGTCTTCTCTCTTACGGATATATAGCTTACTAGCGACTCGCCCTCGTTACGTTTTAACGTTTAGTATACATTTCTCAGAGATGAGATATTTTCCCGCAGTAAAAAGTATTCTATATGTTGACCCGGATAACCAGCTATTGACATTATACCAAAGGAAGGGTAGCGATAAGGCATCTCACAAGTAGTATTTATTGCAGTTTTTTTCTCTCATAAATATATTATCTTATCGGGCACACGGTCTACTTTCAGTAGATGTAAAGAAAAGATCAAATCGTATGACCTAATTTTTTCGTTATTCGGAGCGGAAATAAGGCCTTATCGATACAATTCCTTTCATCAAAATCTATATAGTGGTTTTCTCGAGAAGCGTTCCTAGACAGACAGACAAAAATTCTAAAAACTATAGATTTGGCCTCTGTATCGATAATAATGACTATTTCAATAAGATTTTCCAAAAAATATTTAATGTACAGATTCGACTCAGAATTTTATTATATATATATAGATTATTTAATAATTCACATTTGCAGCTAAACACCGTGTAGGTACTTTAGATGACACTAGACGGTTTTAGACTAAACTAGTTAAACAATGATAAACATAAAAATGTAATGTAAATAAGTTATTGTTAAAAACACTTACAAGTTTTTGCATGTTTGAAAGATAAATTGATTTTGAATTTGGGTGAAAGTAGTGTGTTTGTTGAACTCGGCTGATGCACTGTGCTGATCGACGGATACAGCGGCATTTTAAATGGAAACTCTAATTGATGACAAAACACCCGTCTACGCTCCTCATCTCACGTAATACGGTGCTAATGAGAGAGATTTGAATGTGCGGCAAAAATTACCATAGCTTAATCATATTGTCTTACGCAAAATAGTATGAAAAAAGTATTAGGACCACTGTACGAAAAACCTTGACATATTTTCTCTTTTTCAGAATTTTTGTCTTGCTATAATTTTGTTAGTGCAATACTATATTATCTATTCTATACATATAATAAAAATGTAACTCATCGCTGTCTGTACATTGAAGATATTTTAGAAAAACTATTATTAGGTCTTTATTAACCCAATAGAACCTAAAACAATGATTTTTAGATTTTTTGTCTGTTTGTCTGTGCGTTTGTTCGCGCTAATCTCAGAAACGGCTTAACCGGATAGCTTAACCGGCTTAATTTGGATGCGGTTTTCATTAATGTTTTTGGTAAGCTTCACTTAACATTGAGTATTAATTTTATTACAATCGCTTAAAGTCAAAATTTATGTGTGCTAACTAGAATAAATAAAGGTTTTTATAGTAAAGGAATTTTATAATGATTATTATATGTATGTCATACTTTCTGATCATGGGTTATATAGGACAGGGCCAGGGCATAAAATATCGCATACCTTACACTGATGTTATTGATTCGTTCAGATTAATAATATGTTATATCAATTTAAGAGATTAAAATAAAACTAGATTGCACAACGATAATACTCAGCTATTGGGTGCTAATCTATTTTTAAAAAAGTAATTTTTAATATTCATTGCAAATGATGAAAATACTATACTGTCCCAATATCTTCAAGTGACCTTTCTGTAAAGGTTTAATTTAGATTTTTTTAGAGGAACTTATGAGATTTATAAAGTTTACATTATTGTGTACTAACATCAGCAAAATAATATGACTAATGTGCTGTCTAGAACTAAGATTATGAAGAGTCTCGTTCAGATTGGATAGTTTTAATATAAATTTATGTATGTGCTATCTAGAACAATGTTTGCAGGTATTTTTTAACTTTAAAAAATATTATATGTAATATCAATTGAATAATGTACAGGTGTTGTATGCAGTTATGAATGGAACAAATGGATCTGATATCGAAGGCCTCTCGTTGCCCGTTGATGAGGACTTCGACCCTAATATTCAATTAGACAATTTGGCACCAAAGTCGACGCCAGCGTCTACTATCGACGTCAAACTTTGGGCCCAAACGGTAAGAAAAAATAACAATATATATCAAAGATATTAATTTACATTGATTCAACATTGTAATCAATAATAAAATTAAAAATGAGATTTAAAGAAAGCATTTGATAATATCTTTATGTGAGCACAACTTTATTAGATCTTATACTTTAAGGTGTTTAAGCAAAATGCAGTCTCTATTAGGCAATATTTCATAAAGTAAAACACAAAGAACTTTATATTATTTTTTAGTATATTTTATTTTTTATTATACGTTAATGTATAATTATTTTTATCTTTATTTTAAAGTGATTTCGTCACAAAATGATGCCTACCCTATAGGAATAACTAAATATAATAATGTAACTTTTAATATTTATTTTGTTAAACAACATCTACACAAGCAATAATACATCGAAAATCATTGCTTATTTACACTTTGTAAACTATATAATAAAAATGTTGTACTTTACTATCGCAACTAATCCACATAACATTATATAACATAAATACCTGGAAATGCTGTCATTTGACAAGAGTTGTTTGTGTGTGGTTGTTAATACACTGTAGTGCTATCTAGTGGCACATTAACGTTATATTATATCCGTCAATCTTATAGGCGCTTTCCGAATGTTATATAAAAGTAATCGCCCTGACTAAACGTTTTAGTTAGACGATTGTAAGATTTAGTATACCTACTGTAAAAGAACCATATTAACTTCCATTCCCCTGTTCTCCCAGATCTGCTCCCAACTGGTGCTATACCTGGGCCACTGGCCGCTGTGGAGCGGGTGCCAGATATCGTCGAGCGTGTGCGAGCAGCACGACAGCCCGGCGCTGGGCGCGGAGCTGGGCGCCGCCGTGCTGGCCGCGCCGCACGTGCAGCTGCTGCGCCTCAGCGACGCCACGCTCGCCAGCTTCGTCGAGCTGCCGGCTATTGAGCCGCCGTGTGGCGGGACCACGCCGGGTATGTAGGGGATTAGTTAAGACAGCTTTTTTATTGTAGATTTTAGATAAAATTATACTTAAGTAATAACTTATAACTGAAGAGAGATCCTTTGAAAACATCAAAAACATGATTGCTGTATAACATTCGAAACTGCCGAAAATATTTTAAATGAAAATGGTTTTATTTATAATGTCAAATATTCACGTAAATACAAGAAAGTATTGTACAAACTTTCGTAATGTACTAATTCTATGTATTAAAATTACTATACTAATCATTTTATTAAAATTCCATCTCTCAGTTCACCCTAAAGAAAGTTCAATCTACAACCGTTTCTTGTCCCTAGGCAATTTGATTAGAATTAAAATACAATTATGCCATTTACATTATCTACATCATTTCTAAATAAAAATTAGCAATAAGTTTTTGTTCCTTGATAATCGGTTTAGCTATTTTAAAATGAGCCCAGAAAGAAAAAAAAAAATAGGACCTTTGACTTTAAGATCATGCCAATAACATATTATATAAAAAAGAAAAAGAAACTGGATAGTTATTTCGAAATTTTGATATTTCGACTAAAATATTATTATAGCTTCATATCTAAGATAATGAAAATTAGTAATCGATTTATTTGACAAAAACAAACTGAAATTGCCAAAAGGGTTGATGACATCGGACCGTCAAGTGCGAGTGCTGCTACGCGACATCTGCGGCAAGGCGTGCTGGGACGCCTCCGCGCTGTACTACGACCCGTCCGTCAACTCGTCGGAGCCGCTTGAACCGCTGCCGTTGCCTCCTACGTGAGTTGTTTATTGTAATTGATTAAAGTAAAACTTCTTTATTATCTTTTGTAACATGCCTAATATGCGTTATTTTTAGTATCTCACCTATCCTAATTATTTAAAACATAAATTAAATTTCATAAAGAGTACCGATAACCTACAGACGTTTTACTTTTTGGGCGTGTACACATTCATACACGCACTCTTTAATTTCTTTAGTATTTCTTTTATGTTACAAACATACACACATACAGTTAAATATGTGCTTTTAGAGTGAATGAAAAAGATGTAGTAAAACCACTGAATAGTCCGGTCAACTTAGCGCGAAAAATAGGGGTACCTTTGCATAAATTCCCAAGAAGCTGAAAATTTACATGAACATTAGGAATTATAATGAAATTGTGAAAAGTCCCCATAGATGCTATTTGTGCAAAAAATTTGATGCAAGGTCAAAGTTCGCAAAAATAGGTTTTGTGGATTTTTCAGTGAATTGGTTAATTTTATGATAAAAATAATAATATAATAATAATAATAATAATGTTCTCCTGACCGATTCCGGCCACGGCGGCCAATCTCATTGAGACTAGCCAACTGCGCAGGAGATATTATAGTGCACAAATGTACGCGCAGACACAAGTGCACTCTCTATTCCTGTCACTCTCATACTCCGGTGGGACGACTACTCGACACGACCGGTGAGAGTTAAGGCGCAGGACCGACGGCTTTACGTGCTCTCCGAGGCACGGGGGTGAAACACCGCCTACTTCCCAACTCCGGGCTGTTACTGAGGAGCAATTATCTACAAAAATTGTCCTTACACTTTTTATTCCTAAGATTTACCATTTTGAGCGTACCATTTACATATGTATGTATCTACGTTGAGTGGATATTCGTGTATTAATATAATAATTAATTGATGTTTCTAGCACCGCATCTCATTATATTTTTTATCACGCTCGAGGGTTTCTGGTAGAGATCTCTTAAAGAGATCAGTTTTGAAAGAAGGTTTGTTTTGTATTATATGTATATAATATTATAACATATAAAACACTTTAACTGTTATTTTATATAAGGAACTAACAGTTAAACAAATTAATAGTTAAGCAAACTAACAGTTAATCTAACTATTAGTTCAGCAAACTGTTAGTTAAGCAAACTATCAGTTAAACTAACTGTTAAACTAGCTTTTAAACTAACTCACTGTTAAACTAACTAACAGTTAAGCAATCTGACTCTTAAGCAAACTAACAGTTAAGCTAACTATCAGTTAAGTAAACTGTCAGTTAAGCAAACTAACAGTTAAGCTAACTATCAGTTAAGTAAACTGTCAGTTAAGCAAACTAACAGTTAAACTAACTATCAGTTAAACTAACTATCAGTTAAACTAACTATCAGTTAAGCAAACTAACTGTTAAGCAAACTAATAGTTAATCTAAGTAACAGTTAAAATAACTAACTGTTAAACTAACTAACAGTTAAATTAACAGTCAAACTAACTAACAGTTAAGCAAAGTATCAGTTTAGCAAACTATCAGTTAGCAAATTAGCAGTTAAGCAAATAAACAAATTTTCTAGTACATTGTTTTCATGAAAGTATCACTACTAACACTAATATTAAGCCAGCGTTAACCATATAAATTTCGACAACTGGATAGAATCAGTTGTTGTGTTTTCCCGTGGGAATGAAAAATTTTCCTGTAGTAATAGATATCCGAAATGTCGACCCGAGTAATAAGTTATCACTACACAACTTTTTATGTCTAAAACTTTACTGCTAGACATAGATTTTGATATAAATAATATAAATATATTAATCTTGTAATGACATTTCAGGAAAATTCAAACTTATATACAAACTTGTATGCTTTCGCAAATGGAATCTCATTTTAACTACGTAATACGTACGTTTGGCTCAGTTTGTAGTTACACTACTTGCTGTGTCAGCGGTCGCGGGTTCGAGTCCCGCTGGGGGCATTCATTTGAAGATGAGTACGAATGTTTGTACTTCAGTCATGGGTGTTTATATTTATAATATGTATGTATTTAAAGCTATACATGTGTAGTGTATCAACTATCTGGTATCCATGACACAAGCCTCGTAGCTTACCATGGAACTAGATGGTGCTGTGTGTTAATGTCCCAACGTATTTATTTATTTATAAACAATATTGCATTAAAAAGCTGCTTTATATACGTTTCCTTTTTTTTTACAGGATAGATTGTCCAAGGGACAATACGTTATCTTCACTGCCACCACCCCTGCCACCTGATTTGTTGCCAGATTACAAAAATTCACCACCGGATAAACATCAATTAGATCATGTGAGTTCATAAAATTATTTATGATTTAATAAATAATTAACCGACTTCCAAAAAGGAGGAGGTTCTCAATTCGTCGGAATCTTTTTTCTTCCTTTTTTTTTTATGTATGTTCACGGATTACTCGACGACGGCTGAACCGATTTGGAAAATTCTTTTTTTGTTTCAAAGGGTATTCTTCCCCGGTGGTCCCATATAAATTTTATCGAAATCGGTCAAGCGGTTTCTAAATAAATGGCTAAATCAAATATGTTTTATTAATAAAAATCTTTCTTCTTATAAATTACAAATTACCTGCTTATTACGTCTACACTAAAAATGGAAAAATAAAAACTTAAAAAAAAAATAAAAACCGACTTCCAGGCACTGAAAAGTAAAAAATAACTAAACAGGGGTTTTCATTTAGAATAGATACTTAATCAGATATTTTCGAAGTCGGTGCCAGCCAATACAAATCAAAGCACACCGACTTCGAAAATAACTGATTAAGTATCTATTCTAAATGAAAACCCCTGTTTAGTTATTTTTTACCTTTCAGTACCTGGAAGTCGGTTTTTATTTTTTTTTTAAAAGTTTTTTTTCAATTTATAAATATTTATCAAAAAATTCAAGATACACGGTCAGTGTCTTAAAAGTACCCTCAAAAAAAAAGCGCACAATTTAAAATTGTGTACTATTCCTATTCCAATTCACAATTGCTATAAAAAACTTTCTCATATAAAATGTTAGTGCTATAAAATGTGAACAGATCCTGGCGTACATTTACAATTATAACATTATTTAGTAATAACACTTAACACTATCTCTCTCGTACATGGGTTGACTGGAAGAAATCCCTTTTAGGCATAAATCCACCTTTGCCATTTGATATGGAATGTCTATATTATTTTTTTATAAGTGCAATCCCATAAATATTGTTAATGTGAAAGTTTGGATGATATTTGTAAGTCAATCACGCCAGAATGGCTGAACTTATCTGGATGGGCACACAGATAGAATATATTCTGGAATAGCATATAGGTTACTTATTATCCCGAAAAAATGTACGGTTCCCGAGGGATATCCATACGTACCTAGGGAGAACCCGGGTGAGTCGCTAGTAAAGAATATATATAAAACGTGATCAGATCCTGGCGTACATCGGGCACACGTCGCCGGAGGTGGCGTGCGGGCGGCGGCTGGACGAGGCGGGCGCGTCGCCGCTGGCGCCGGGCGCGGAGGACGAGCTGGTGTGCGCGCTGGTGGCGCACGGCAACGCCGAGCGGCAGTACCTGGCCAACCGGGACAGGTTGCTGTTGCTTTTGTTTTGATACTTTATTGCCACTGGCTCCGTTCGCGTGGATTTTTTTTTCTTTCAAGTTTTTTTTTCTTTGGCAGTGACATAGGTCTCACTAGTAGTATACATTTTATGACTTTTAAGTTTAAAGTTGGCCTTAATAATTTAATTGCTTTTATTTTCCATTCATTATTCAATCAGTCAGTCAGTGAGTCCAAAATAAATGGTTATATCAAATTTCGAAAAAATCTAAGGCTTTTCGTAAATTTAATGAGTGTAGTATGTGTAAAACCATATGATAAACAATTTATCCTATGGCAGTCGAGTAAAAAGAAATGTTATAAATTATTTTTTATAGCAGCATTTAATTGGTATATTTAATAAGTCGTACATAGAATTAGTGTTCAGTGTCGTTTTCCGAACATTTTTCTTAGTAAGTTCTTGCTCTGGAAACTTTATATTTGAATCATCTAATTTCTTTTAAAACATTATTTAGTATAATATACATTGCTATCGTCATCGCTTATAGTAAAATAGTTTTACGTTAAATATCCAATGTCCATGTAAAATGCGTAGCGACGAGGAGTGCGAGGAGGGCGGCGCGGAGGCGGCGGGCGCGGGCGGCGCGGGCGGCGCGGGGGGCGCGGAGGCGCACAGCCGCGGGCTGGTGGCGCAGCTGGGCTCGCTGAGCGCGGCGCGGCGCCCGCACGCGCAGCTGCTGCGCCGCTCCGACCGCCTGCTGCGCGAGCTACGCAACCTCGACCAGCAGAGGTACGCCCCCAACCACACTACACTAATACATATACATACACTACACTCATCTAACGAGACCGTCTAGACGGGACCGTAGTGCGTGGCGTGCTGGGTGAGACACTGGGGACACACCCGAATATTATACGTACTTTTACATGATAGTATAACAGATTTAGGGTTGACGGTTATAACTGTAACCAGCTACGAGATGGCGCTACAGCGTTTTAATATATGTATACATACATACAGTTCACTTTCAGGGCTATCGATAAAACTGCTTGGTCTAGCATTATATTTTAATAATAATGTCCGCTTAGTGGTTATTATTGAAAATTTTAGGAAAACATAATATATGAAAAGAATTTACCTATGTATCTATATTAAAAAATCTAACTGTATCCAATTTTTTTTATTGATTACACTAAAATTCGTCGATTGCTATTGTATATAGATAAATAAAATAGTAAAATATTTTTTTTATAAACACATACCTAGAACAAATTAGATTCGCCTGATTTGAATATACATTTTTATTAGTTTTTGCATTTGCAGTATTTTTTAAGTAATAATATTTACAAATTATAACTATCAGATTAAAAAGTAAAATGAAGAAAATAGTAATTTCTTGATTTTTCTTTTTTTTTTTTGAATATATAATTTATTATGAATGTAACATTCAATGTATATTTCATATCATTATTTTTTTCATCATATATTTTTTTCCATGGCAGGTGTCGAGAAACACACAAAGTAGCAGTAATTTATGTGGGCAAGGGGCAGGAGACACGCAATGAAATCTTGTCAAATCGCTGCGGCAGTCCTGCTTATGAAGCATTTTTGGCTGCTCTCGCGTGGGAGGTTAGTGTATCAGATGTTTTTAATATAAAACTCTGATTCCCGTAGCCATGATGGTTGTAAAACATTCCAAAACGTTAGGAACGAAAAATTAAAATAAATCCGAGCAAACATCCGAAAAGATGAATGATGATGAATGATGCAATGAATAAAATAAAGATTATTTGAAAGATATATTTAGCAAATAAGATTTTATGGCAATTGAACTATACCAGAAGTACATTAAGTTCGTAGAAACTACGACAGTTTACGACAGTTTAGTACAGTCAACGTAGAAGTTAAGTATATAGAGGGTATATTCGTTGGTTGAGTATCTGTTAGCTTGTACGGCTGCATATCCAAAAGTCTTCGGTTCGAGTCTTAACTTGAGTCAAATACAGTTATTGGTTATTTTTTTGTCAAGAATTTCTTAGTCAAGTATAATAGCTCAGTTTTGGGAAGTTGGCAAATTTGTTGCCTTGCACGCAAAACCGTCGGTCCTTCACACATGCAATGCACTTGTGTTTACGCACACTTTGCTTTATAATATTTTGTTTTGGAGTTGTAGCTATCTCATACATACACTATGACGGTTACATATAAGCTTGTTAGGTTATACATTGTTGTGAGACGATCCTCATCCACAGGTGGAGCTGGAGTCGCACGTGGGGTTTGCGGGCGGGCTGCGCGGCGGCGGCGGCGGCGGCGTCAGCGCGCCCTACATCGCCACGCTCACGCTCGAGGCGCTGTTCCACGTGGCCACGCGCATGCCCGCCGACACGCCCGACGCTATACTCAACAAGGTAGGCCTTGTTGTTACTGTTACACAACTGCGGCTAATACATTTTTAACATAATCTATATCATCACTATTATAAAGCTGAAGAGTTTGTTTGTTTGTTTGGTTGAATGCGCTAATCTTAGGAACTACTAATCCGATTTGAAAAATTCTTTTTGCATTAGATAGCCCATTAACTCAGGAAGGCTATAGGCTATACATCATCCCGGAAAAACGATTTCGACGAATTGAGAATCTCCTCTTTTTTGGAAGTCTGTTGAAAAAAGAACTCTTCCAAATATGTTCAGCCTGTAAATTATAGGCAAAGTGAAATAAAACATATAAATAGTTACTATGTCTTATATGGATACGCTATCCCAATACGTGTCATATATTACAATGGTGTTTGCATCCAGACACGTCACCTCGGCAACGACGAGGTGCACGTGGTGTGGAGCGAGCACTGGCGGCCGTACAAGCGCGACACGCTGCCCACGCAGTTCTGCGACGTGCTCATCGTGCTGTACCCGCTGCCCGGCGGCCTGCTGCGCTGCACCGTCTCGCGCAAACCAGACGTACGTATACAGTTTACACACACAACATACATGTTTGTATTTCATCTTGGAAGATATATTTATTTGTTTTTTTTTTATTATTATTTTTAATAAATTAGCCGCTTCTATGCAGCACATGAAAAGACGGATTGATTTTTTTAAAGCACTTTCTACAATGAATTTAGACTTTAGAAAGTGATCCAATTACAGAAAGGTAGCGTCAATAAATGAATTCATTAAGTTTGGGGAGTAAATTGGAAAAATCTAAAATTACTGCGTTTATTATATGATGAAATTAAAAAACATCGAATTAATTAACTGATATGTAATATGAATTATTATTTATCATATATAATAAAGTTATGTGTTTGTACGTTTGTCATTCTTAAAGATTGATTGAACGAATTTTGATATAATTTAGTACACAAATAGACTATGACCTGGAGTAACTAACAGGCTACAGTTAAGCACCTGAAGTCACTCGGATTTCTCTAATTTCAAAATTGTTTAGTATATATCATTCGTGACTTAAAAAAATAGTTGATTTGTTTTGCGTTGGAAGGTGGCAGTGTTCGGTCCGCTGTGGGAGGAGTGCCTGGTGCGCGTGAGCTGCGGCGCGGCGCTCGTGCGCGGCGCGGCCTTCGCGGGCGGCCGCGCCGTGCGCGCCACCATGCCGCTGTACCAGCACGCCTGCAGCGAGCGCGCGCGCGACCTGGACGCGCTCGTGGCGCACCACACGCTGCCCGCCACCTTCGAGACCTTCGTCACGCGCGTGCGCGACCCCGTGCCGCACCACCTGCCTCACCACGTGCCCCACAGCGCAGGTGAGGCGACTCATACCGGTAGGTAGCGACGTAAATTGTAGTCCTAGATGTAGCCTCCGAAATGAACTGTAAAATGAATTTATAATAAGGAAAATCGAACAACTGATCTACGAATCGATTCAATACGCAATATCACAGATCTTTTATCTAATGAGTTGTCAAAAATACAAATTTTCATGGTGAATTTGAATTTAAAAAAAAAGTAATATTTATTCTACCAATAAAATATAATAATATATTGTACAGATCAGAGCAGCGGTCGGCTCGCCAACGCGCTGATCGACCACGGCGCGGCGTGGGGCGGCTGCGAGCCGCACTCCGTGTCGCCGCGCCCCACCAAGCGCCTCGGGCCCTTCAAGCGCCCGCCGCAGACACACAACCGATGAATACATCATATGACTACAATATCTACTGTATCTATCGGCACGAAGTGTTAGTTTAGAAAAAAGGTTTTAAACAACTGTAATATATAGAGCTTGTCAAAACGAATCAAATGGGTCTATTTCGAAAGTTACACTAGAAGTCATTGTAGTATACTACTATCCAACTCCAGAGTCCATCGTTAGATTAGCTCGATGATATTAAATTATACATCGACTTCATTCAATTTTTAAATATAATGTTTCAAATCAATACGATAATTAGATGTAGGTTGCTTCAAAAATTTCATTAAATTGACAGTTATATAAATTGATAGATAAGTGAAGCTAATAAAACCGTATTTAAAAAGAGTTTCATAGTAATATGGCTTTCACAGTAATCTGCCAAATAGACCGATAAAGTTTGAACTCACAATTTGTGCCGATATCTATATCTCTATACTTACTGTACATATACGATGTAGTCGATAAGATCAATAGATGGGATAAACCGATATATTATGTAGATAGTGTTAGTTTTAGAACCATAAAGGAATACTGAGGGCTAAATAAATACATTTTTGATATATTCAAATTCGAATCATAGTTAAAATAACTTTTTTTATTACATACTAAAGGCTAATTAATAGAAGTTAACGATATATTTTTTAACAAGAAAATAAATTCCAAATGTTTTAATTGTTATTTTTAATAGATTTATTTTGAATTATTTTTAAAATAAAGTTATATTTACATTTTACTAATTACGTTGCACGTAATTATCACTTTATTAACTTCTAATTAACCTAAGAGAAATTAATAATTATAGTAACAATTCAAAATAAGAACATCGTACATTTAAATAGATACAACTTTTAGATGTTATGTTATTTAATGAATTATTTACTTAACTTTAAAATAAAGGATTTGATTAACATGTTACATTGAGTGTAACAAATGTCGTCCATGATGAGATTGTTAGCACTATATAAATGGACTTATTGAAATTTTATGTACTTAATAATTTATTTTTTAAGACATAAGCTATTTAAGCATAGATTTGTATGGCATTTAAAGTTTAATATAAATAGTAATTTAATTTCGTTTCCTCTCGTGTGAAAATGTTTTATCTGATAGTAAAACCAAATATTATTTGTTCAGATCATCATTCACAATATTGTGATGTTTATATATAAAAAGAGAATATCGACAAGAATTAAATTAATATTAAATTAAAAATAATATAAAAGAATGTATCAGGCTACATGTTTTAGCATATATCTGTATTGTATGATGTACAGGCATGGTCACATTTTATGACGATTCAATCTCATATAGGCATATAACTTTTTCAAATCGAGAACGCAAATATAAAATCTATCTTAAAACGTTGCCAAGACCAGGTCTACATGCACCAAAAATACGGAATATTAAAGGAAACATGCATATTACATAGCATATAGTATCTTACTTCAAGTGACATATGTATATGTATAAAAAAATTAACAGATATTGTGATTGGTGTTCTCAGAAAAAAAAATACCATTGCACTGATTTGTACATAATGTGTAAATTAATTGTAGAGCTTTATCTGTTGTAGGCTATTTATTTATATACTGTGATGGAAAACGGTCTGTTTAAATGTGGCTCTAACATAAAAATGTCGGCTTATATTTTGATGTCTCAACCATACACCTAGGGAATGGACTGAGCGATACTGTCATGAAATTGACCACTCTCTAGAGAAAGCCAACGCGCGAAAAATACCTGTCTTATAACAAAATTTCAATTTATAAATGGAATGTAAAAAAATTATAATATAATTTTTATGAAAATTGTAATATTATCATGGAACGTAAAATGGTTATAAATATATATCTTCATTAATCGTATTTCAATTAATACAGAAGACTTCTGGCCGCACATTCGTTTTGTCTCTGTCGCTTTTCCGCCATTTTCAGCTGATGGCGGGCAAAGAAACACTCGGTCCACTCTCTTATGTCTATGGTCTCAATTAATTATTGAATATTTTACATGTATTGTTATACTGTAATACGCCATTGGGATGCTGATATATTTTTTAAATATTATATGAGGTCTTCTTTTTATGGGGATAAATATAAAGCGCTGGTATACTGGTAATTGCTACATATCTAAGCAGACTTTATAAAGTGAAAAAAGCTAAGCTTGAAGATTACATTGAAATATTTTAAATAAAATATCAAGAAAAGCTTCATAGATTTTCTTAGTGGCACCTAGTGCTACCAGCTTGTTTCACTTATTTATTATATAATAAAAATATATTTCAATAATATAAGTCATCTCTATTAACATGTTTGCTTATAGTTTTATATGTACTACATGAGTAGATTGCGTTTTAAGAATCAATAATCAATTGTAATTACTTTGTTGAGTCCAAATAAGTTTCAATATTTTAATTACACAGTATAGATGTCTTTATTAATTCAGTTTATTGCATAAAACTCAATGTCTGGTGCTATACTAAAATGATTGGTTATTACATTCCAAAAACTTAACTTCTGCGCTTCCTTCATTTGAGGTTATTATAGTGTCATGATCTGTTCGCATTTAATTTTATGTATGTTTCGTTCGTAATATTTTAATGCATTCCGAGAAATTATTGCTTATTATTTAACAGTATGTCTAAATTTTATTAACATAAATAATCCTTATAGTATTTCCGATCTAACAGTATTTTATAGACTTTAAGACTGACAAGATTATGTATTAAATTATTAAGTATTAAATTTATTCATTCTTTACACATTGGCGGTATTGTATTGATATTATTTTGTTTTCTTTGTACACAATAAAGGCTTTGTAATTGTCACATAATGTTATATGTTAACAATAACTTTCCCAGACATTAACCCCACAGACATTAATATAACCAAATTTTATATATATTATACTTCAAAAAATAAAGTTTGTTAAACTTTACATATATTTGTTTTTATTTTTGTAATCGTTTCGTGTTGCTTCCAATCAACAACTCGACATCGTCGAAATCGACCCGAATCAGCAATCTTGGACAAATTGATTATAGCGTTGGGAAATGCATTTACGCATACCACCTGCATACATACATACATACATTCGATTCGCTGACTAGAAACGACAATACTACCCACTAAAACCCTGCGTCTGTCGCAAAATGGGGCGTCGCAGGATCGCTTACACGCTCAATCACGACGCCCCGACGGAAGATCTACTGAAGCAGACCACACAAACAAAGAGTTGCCCCCTAATCCTAAGTCCTAACCTAACCGAAAATTAGTCATCAAACCAAATTTTCAGGCTTCTGTAGCCAAATGGCTAAAACGGAAGCTCTCCATCCAACGTCCGGCTGTCCGCATATCGCAGCAGTTTTTTTTTCTAAAACTATTAGTTACATTGCTGAAATTTAATAGGTAGGTCTCTCAACAGTATACCTCCAAAAACAGAATTGCTTAAGTGTCAGAAAACGAAATGCGCTCGTAAATCAAAGGAGAATGGACGATATGTAACTTTAAAGATCATAAATTAATAGCTTTATTTTATTGTATGACACCAACAACGAGACACGTGCAGGGAAAGAGCTATGAATTTTCTTTATAAATTCCAATTTATAAAAAAATATCAAACAAATATTTCAAAAGCTTTACAGCAATCATAGTGATCAGATTTCTTTATAATTCTGTAACTTTCTTCATATTAGTTGAAATGTGAATGTGAAAGGTAGTCCAAATAAACCCAAAAAATATTTTAAAACTTTATTATGTTTTAGGTAATTTATACATGCCTGCTTGTAAAACAAGCTGATGAGTTCGGACCTTTGTATCCAAAAATTGTCTTAACTCTTGAAGACTGCACTCAGTGCCAGGAGCTTGTGATGCAAACATTTTCAGCATCTGATGAATCCGCTCTAAGGGCAAAGAGTCTAAATTTGTCAGCATGCCCACAATATATGACCAGAAAACCTGCAATTCTCCTTCCCTTTGGTCATGTGCAGATGCCATTACACTCTCTGTCTCTTCATCCTCACATATCATTTCTTGGACTTGATTTGCTGCACCATGAGATTTGTTTGCTTCAGATCCATCAATCAGTACATAATAATCAGCACTTTTTTCTGATATAATGCCCATTGACTGCCAATATGTGATTTTTCTTCTTAAAATTGTAATAGGAACTTTCATAGTTTGATGCAATTCCTCAAGTGACCACTCAGTTTTATTTTGAAAATGCATTATTAAAGTAGCATTGAACGGTGACACTGTCAAATCTAACTTTTTGTCACCTATTTCTATTTCAATATTAACATTACCTAAATGTGGTTTCCAATTAAGAGTTCTATTCCCTTTTAATGCTTCATATGATTTTGTATATGCATCAAAGTGTTGTTTGATTTCCTCTGGTAATTCCAAACTTTCATCTTTAAATGGAGGCCAAAATTGAGCAGACAAAATCATTGCATTAGATGAGAATTTATCACTTATTGCTTCGAAATTTTTATCTTGCTGTATCAAAGCATTAATTCTTTTAGAATCAGAAACGTCTTTTAACATCACTTCACAGAAATGTAATTGAGATTCTCCAAATCTGAGCTTAAGCAGCTCTAAATATCTTATCTCTTTTTCTGTATTAATAACACTTTGAGCTAACAATCTATCAGCTAATAGGGTTCTGTATTCATTAACAAATAATTCTTTACTTCCATATACATTAACAAGCATAGATATAATATCATTTGCCTTTCTATCATTTGCATTTATTTTAGGATCTGCATCTACTGGGTCAGGAACCCATTCATCCCAAGCCTCTTCTTTTTCATTATCATCATCAGTTTCTGCAGCAAATTTTGCCAACTCTTCTGCTAATTCACTTCCAGCACCATCTTCTGTTAAACTACTAACTACACTGCGAACAGTGTCCTCTCTATTTCTTAGGTAAGTACGAACTGGCTTTGTTACAGTCTCTAAAATGACACCAGAGGGATCCAAGTGCCTTAGAGCTCTAATTGTTGAAATATATGCAGTAAGAATGTCTGGAGTATTTACACCAGGATGTAACAATCTTGTTTCTAAGGCATTTTGTAATTTTTTACATAAAGTGGAACGTAAATCAGTTTTATCCAAACACAATTTAATATCATCAACAGCCGGCTGTGAGTCTGGATATTCAATTATAATGTTAAACAATTGATCAATCCTTAATTTTGTATAACTATGATACAAATAGTAGCTTACTTTTTGTTTGAATTTTGAAATTGCACTCAAAATATTTTTATCATCTGGTGGTGGTTTTGATGAACCCGCACAATAAATTCTTATTAACCATGACATAACTGTTGTATCTAGCCAATTTTCAAGAAAACTTATGTGAGAAACATCAAAAGTACCAGTACAAAGCTTTTGTATGTGGCTTTCAATTCTCATCTGTATGAAATTAGTTAAAACCTGTCCTGTCAACCTTTCAAGCAGCTGCAGCTCCATCAACTTTCTATTTGTTTCATGAAAGACTTTAACAATGTATGCACAATTGCAATCTGAATATTCATTCCAGCAACCAGAGCACATAACATCTTCACCCATTTCAGAATTTTCATACTCATTGTCAAAGACATTAAATGAGACTTTATAAAAGTGATTAATTACTACATGAAAATCGAGTGGTAGTTGTGAAAGAAGTGTAGCTCGAAGTAATTGCTTAAAGCCTAATACAACATCTCGCTCACCAAATATAGGTTTGTTATCACAACAAACACTGTTCAACTTAGTAAGGTTTGATAAAATAAGCGAAAAATTTGACACGAATTCATAAAGATCGTTGACTGCAGATTTAAATAATTGGAATCCTTTTACTTCTTCTTCTACTTTAATGAATTTTCCCCAAAACGCTGGGGACACTTGTTGTCGTAAATATTTTTCAATGTGAACTAAAATAAGATCACGTATTTTTACTTGAATTCCTAGTCCTGTAATCATTTGTTGAATTTCCTCATATTCACACTCAGTGCAATCAGTAAATAAGGTATCGTTTAAAATTGGGAAAGCGTAATTAATTTTATTCCAATAAAGTTTTAACTCGTCCCTTTTACTGTTCATTTTTAATTCTATACAATTATTTTGGTGTTAATTGTAACCAATACTTTCAGTAATTATTATTATTCTTTATTTTGTGGCTTTTAGGCGAGCCAGTTTTGCATAGTTTACTTCGCCAATGTCGCGTAGAATGAAGAAGACACGAAGGAAATTGATCAGTAAAATAAAGATAATATTCAACACTTAAATTTGATTACATGTAGGTATTCAAAATACTAAATCAAAAAAAAGCACAAACCAGTAACAACAAGAAAAAATAACAGATGTATTTTTGTTAGTGACAACTGACAAATGACAGAACAGTTAAAATAAAATTAACAAAGTAGAAGTACCACCAGGGTGGCACAGACTAAGTGCAATAAAGTATCTATAGACAACACAATAAGCCTGCTGCTAGTAAGCTGTCAAAATCGGAAGATTATCGGATGTGTATATGATTTATCGGACGAAAAAATAATTTGATATAGTAATGAGAATTTATTTAAAGTAATATGTATATATTACCCATCAAAAAACATAAATGTGAAAATGGGAGTCAAGTTCAATATTAAGAATATGCATCGTTGTCGACTTCGCCGACAAAAGAAATGAAATCTAAATGGGTGCCAAGTTCGTTTAAGTGTTCGTTCAAGTGCCAACCATGGATGACAAATAAGTGCCAACTTCGTCATTTTTGACGTAAGAAATGTAAATATTGATATATGAAAACTTGGTTAGCGAAAAAGTTTACAGTATCACTTTTTTATGAAAATCCATTCTTTAACCACTTGAACCCCGCTGGTGCCTATGGGCACCACTTCCGGCGTTACCGTTAAACCCCGCTGGTACCCATAGGCACCACCTCGCCCGTTGCACTTTTATCACTTATTACACGACGAAATTAGTTTATTTTATGCCAAATGTGTAATAAACGCGAACTTTAGAAGTTTTATCAGTTATATAATAAAATAAAATTTTAATTAAATGCCGACAACGTTAAAAACAAACGCGTCAAAAATGTTTAAATTTCAAGTGAAGCGCGCGCGGTTCACTATAGATTTTGTGTAATTTAAAATATTTAAACTAGTGAATTTGTGCCGTAAACGTATAAATATTTATTGTTAGTATTCTTTGCCACTATTGAGATACTAATAAGTTTATAATCACCTCATAAAATTAGTTTTTTGGTCCAACGAATTTTGATGTATAAAATTCGTAAAATAAGTCGCCATTTTATAACATGAATTTTGACTATTAGTCATTGATTTGGTGCCTGATAAAAGTAAATCACTAAAGAAAAACTAATATAATTTCATATTTTCAGTTGTTTGTAGCATATTTCAGTATTTTTATTATATAAAATATGTTTATTTACAAATAATACCTATAACCTGTCAAATTTGACATATTTGAACTCTCATCAAAGACCAGTTAGACATTGACACATGTCGATATGTGTTATCGATAATATCGATATTTTAATATAAACATAATGTAACAGTGGGAAATAAAATGCAAAATAAAATACTCTTATATATTATAAAATATAATAGGTATATTTAAAAGCCTAAATACAAAGGCAAACATAGTAAACTACACTATAATGGGAATACAAAGACGTTCATCCATATTTTATATATAAATGAAAATGAATGGCTAAATTTGTTGCTAAGCATAAAACTCGAGGACGGCTAGACCAATTAGTCCATTTTTTTTCAAATATTCATTGAAGTCCGAGGAAGGTTCTTATGAAGAGAAAAATTGGAAAAAAATCACGGAAAAACGTAAAAATCACATGTTTCTTTTTCCTTATTACTATATTATTATAAACGCAACCTCAAAATTAATATATACTACTTGAATGCATTTATAAATTTTACAATTTCTCTTTCTACGATATACAGTTTGACGTTGACTTTATTTGTTTGTTTGTTTATACTTCTTTCACGTCGAAACAAAGTGCTGAATATTTGTGATTTTTTGTGTGAAGATAGATAGAAGGAAGGCTGAAGAATGAAATTGGCTACTTTTTACCGCGGGAGACTATCTTGTTCCCACTGGAAAACAATTTATATCTATTTCATACTAACCGTTAAAACGTACCTAGCGACGAACCTGAGCGAGCGAGGGTGAGTCGCTAGTCTGAAATAACATAAGCGTTCCCTGACTGCCTCGTCGGTCTAATAGTAGTGTAAAAAGCTTTAGTATTAGGGTATATTATTGAGTTGATCTACTGGGAAATACTCAGTAATAATAGTTTAGAAAAGGGCTAAATAATTTGCAAAACGCCCGCTTTATGTTTCGTGGGACTTCAAAAACATAGCAAAAATATGAGTGTATAATATATATTAAACTTGTGTAGACACAAGTTAAAGACATTAGACACAAATGATAGATCATTTAAGTAACGTAACTATTCATGGTTACTTCGAATATTGGCGAGGTATTACACGGGCATTTATTCTCACGAGTAAATTAAAGTCTTCTTTGACTATATAAATGATTCCCTAGATTAGAGGAAAAGATAATAAAAGGGTTGGAAATCCTCGAGAACAGCAAATTTCTTAAAAAAAATCTTTGAATCAATAAATATTATGTTCATCTAAATATTGTACTTTTTGCGTTTTTCACATTGTTTAACACACGAATAAACTGAACCTAAAAGAGCTATATTATTGAAATTCTCATTCTCAAATTATTATTTTAAAAATAACAAGATAGGAGTACCAGTACATGGAACTAGTGAAAAATAAAATTTTTAGTACCATATAAGTGGTATAAATTTTTAAATTGAGATAGATATTTTTCTTTTTATTAATTAATATTTAATTAATATATTATGTTACTTTTTCGTAATATATTAATTTACATAAATTAAATTTTTCATAATACGAAAGAATCTTGCGGGCCAGAACTTTTATTCTCGCATTTATTAAATTTTTTATAATAATTTTATTTGTTATATTTTTATGAAAATTATACTTTATATAATAATTTTTTATCTAATTTGTCCAAAAAATTACATTATTTTATTTCACTTATTTTGATTTTTTAAATACATATTTTTTATTGTTATAAATGAACATAAAAATTGTAATTGTGTTTATTTCTGTTTAAAGGTTCACAAAAATAATCGATAATTTTTAGTGTTGTGGGGTACATCACTACGCACCAAAATATTATCAGTACATACTACATACATTATTACAATCAACTTCACATGTTTAAATGTTTAGTTTTTTGAATAAAAAGTGTTAAGTTTTCATGTATATGATAATGCTTAGCTTGTTCTTTTATAGTTTGAGCTAAATTTATATACAGAAACGTTAATTACAATATAACACGAGCGTCTATAACAAATAACCTCAATTTTTCTCTGTTTTAAGAAAATCATCCGAATTTTGATTACAGTGGCTTATTTTCAAGATTTATTGGTGCATATTTGTAAAGCAAGGACTATTCTGTATTTTAGTATTAGTTTTATTATGAATCCACCTACTATAACTCGAATGATTGATTTGAAAATTGCGCGATGAGCTGCGCAAATACAACGAAGGAGCCGCGAGTGCTATAAAGTTTTGAATTTGATTGTAACTAACAACTAATATAAATAAATCAAGAAATGGTTTTGTGCGATTACGTGTTTATTCATAAAACAGTGTTTCAAATTTAATGTAAATTTAAACCGTGGTATTATTTTCAACTAACACTGATATATTGTCAGCTTATTTATAATTCATCAATAGTTTAAAGTGTATTTTGTATATTGTTATAAATACTCATATTATTTAAAAACCCAAAACAGCTTACACATTTTAAATCGGTGCTATATTATTTGAATTATGAGTGTTTTTTTAAATCATGGTTGTATCGGGGAAAAATGACGTGCGGGCTCGGTGTTTAACGGGTGTTGCATGTCAAAAAGCGCGGGGTTCAAGTGGTTAAGGGGGTAAAATAGGGCATGAAAGTTTCTATTAAACTTGATTTTAATGATCTTCAATTCAATTAAACAAACACACAAGATAAATAATAGGCAATACGTGTTATCATTCGGATTATTCGACATTCGTCCCCTGAAAGGGTAAAAATATTATCAGGATCTAGAGCAAGGAGTCAACTTGTTGACTTAAAAATCAACATTATAACTTTAATAAAAAAATTTCTATTATTTAAATTGATCGACCGACTGATCGATCGATTGATTGACCAACTGATGGACCGACTGATCGACCGACTGGTCGACCGACTGGTCGACCGACTGGTCGAACGACCGGTCGACCGACTGGTCGACCGATAATGCGACCAACTGATCGACCGACTGGTACACCAACTGGTCAACCGGCTGGTCCACAGACTGATCGACGGACTGGTCTACCGACTGATCGACCGACTGGTCGACCAGCTGGTCGACCGGCTGGTCCACAGACTGATCGACCGACTGGTCTACCGACTGATCGACCGACTGTTCGACCCAATAATAGATCGACTGATCAACCGACTGATCGACCGACTGGTAGACCGATTGGTCGATGGACTGGTCTACCGACTGGTCTACCGACTGATCGACCGACTGGTCTACCGACTGATCGACCGACTGGTCGACCGACTGGTCGACCGACTGGTCAACCGACTGGTCGACCGACAGGTCGACCGGCTGGTCGACCGACTAGTCGACCGGCTGGTCGACCGACTGATCGACTGACTGATCAATCGACTGATCGACCGACTAGTCGACGGACTGGTCGACCGATAATGCGACCGACTGATCGACCGACTGGTCGACCAACTAGTCAACCGACTGGTCGACCGGCTGGTCCACAAACTGTTCGACCGACTGGTCTACCGACTGGTCGACCGATTGGTCGACCGACTGGTCGATGGACTGGTCTACCGACTGGTCGACCGACTGATCGATGGACTGGTCTACCGACTGATCGATGGACTGGTCTACCGACTGATCGATGGACTGGTCTCATGACTGGTTTACCGACTGACCGACCGACTGGTCGACCGGTTGGTCGACCGACTGGTCGATGGATTGGTCGACCGATTGATCAATCAATGTCAACTGCACGTTAGCATGTGCTAACGTCAGGAACTACTAATCCTATTTGAAAAAATATTTTTGCATTAGCCTAACTATAGGTAGCAAAAAAATTGTTTGTTTGTTTGGTTGAACGCGCTAATCTCAGGAATTACTAATCCGATTAGAAAAATTCTTTTTGCATTAAATTATTGCAAAAATCATTATATATCATCTAAATAAAATCATATAAAATCATTATATATCATATATATCATCCCGGAAAAATGTACGGTTCCCGTGGGATAGATTTGTGCAGGGACGAACCAGAAGCGAAGCGAGGGTGCGTCGCTAGTTAGTAATATACTAAAGTTAATAATCGAATAACTATTACTAATTAGTAATTACTAACGGCGATTCAGTTAAATTGGTCGCGACTGCGACCCAGTCGCTACGTGCCAGTTTAAAATGAAATACGAGTGAATGGATCATTTGGCTTGTTTAAACTTGTTACTGTTACTTAGTAATTACTAGTTAGTAGTTAGTAAAAGTTTACCTGAGAGGTGTGATTCGGTCGTACGTCGTGCGTAAAACATACATACAAGTTGTCAGTCGAAGGAAACGTATTATTAATACAACTAAAACAGGTACTTAGCGACAAAGTCGAGCAGGTATTAGTTACTACATTCGAATGAGTTGCGCATCGCTACTCTCAACTCTCAAGTCTCACTAGTCGCAGCCGCATAATCTGTGCAGCCGGATATACTTTATAATCTGGATTCTGGAATAATTATTAATTAACGTTAAGTGTCAACTTGAACTACGTCATTAGTCATACATGATACATTGTCACTTTACTGAAATATTATCAGTATTATTTATAATTTATTTCAACCTGGTTTCGTATATAGTTAAATTATTTTTGCTAGTTCCACTGGGAAATATTTTTTAAATATGGCTACAAATTATCCTCCGACTACTTCAAATATTCCACTTGGAAATCCGAATGATCTTCCTCCACCTTATTCCGCTGTTGTAGGCAATCCTCAATATGGATTCGTACTACCTTCTGGAGAACCAAATCTTGGACCTGAAGGGTCATTTCCACAACCAAAACAATTTACTGCGCCTGGTGTTTACCCACACCCAACAGTTGTCACTACAGCTCAGCCTCAAGTAGGAAATATCCCACCTCCTCCGCCCGGTATATCAGTACCTGTTGGAGTAATAATGCCTCCCGCAGTTGGAACCGAACCTACTACAGTGACTTGTTATAATTGTGGAAAAGTTGTTACAACAAGAGTTACATACACTACAGCTTGGCATACTCATTTTGTGGCTGGGTCTATTTGTGTAATAACAATGTAAGTATTAAAGATAAATGTACATTTATGATTTCTTTGTCCCTTTTATTTTGAAGGTAGATTAATAAAACCTTATAATCTTTCAGGGTGTGTTCACTGTGCTGTCTTGGACTTGTACCTTACTGCTTTGATACATTTAAGGATGCTGAGCATTATTGTCCCAATTGCAGTACTTTTATTGGCAAAAGCAACAAATGTTAATAAAACACTTTTTAAACATATGTAAGTGTCCATTAGTTAACATAAATTTTCAATCAATCACTTATTGTACTATTCCTATTGCAGAATATTACACAACCATTAAATGTTGCATATTCTGATTTTTAATGTAATTGTGATTTTATTATATATTAATTTGGAGACATAAACCAATATTTACCAATATTTTACTATAATTTCTTTTTTAATATTTAAGAGCCAAGTTATTGGAATTATTTGTATATAAATGCACAATATCAATGTTTTCTAACACTGAACTTCGGTGCCATTTTAAATAAATAGAACAATGTATTTTATATATATAATTCAATTATGTGCCCAAAAGTTCTTGATTAAGTTTAATATTATTTATGATAAGTAAGGGTGGTGGCCCTGATATTTTTTAACATGTGTTTTCTTCAATTTATTTACATATATTGATTATAGTTTAGTGAAATAAGAAACTATTTTTATACCCTAATTTAATATAGATTTTGTACCATGGACATTTATTGACATGGACATGGATTTAGATGTTACTATTGTCTTCTGTTCAGAATACAGTTTATTAATATAATCAAAGAAACAGAGAACCTACAAAAAACAGCTATATATTTTTTCATCTAACAATTTAAAAAGAAAAATAACACCTCCAAACATTTTGAGAGAAATCATAAATTGATTAGAAATTAGCATTCCAACCAAAACTATAAAAAGCTTTATAGACTAAAATGAATTTATTTGTATTATATTCATGTTAAATGATAAACTGTGATATTATTCCGAGTATCTGTAATACTACAAAGATCCTGTTTATATTACTGACTTAATATTATTCATGTGTATTGTCAAGACACAAAATTGTTAATTTTCCTGACGAATACACCTTATTTTCTCTCAAATTTGCTATGAATATATCTTGTGAATTCTGTGATTGAAACTAAAGTCTTTAAGTTTATGACATAACTTATTGTGAAGTATATTAAAAAAGGTGTAATTAAGTAGACATTATATTTTATTTTCTTGTATATTTTCATATATTTTAAGCTGATATTTAGGTATGTGGTGAGGTGGATAATTTATGTATAATTTTATAGAATATATTTTAGTACAAATGTAATTTTCCTTAGAATATACTTATACTACAATAAAAAGATCGGCCTATAAACATAACATGTGTTTAACTGCAGTTTCTTGCATTAGCATACAATATCAGCAATTTTCTCCAATTGTACCTATTTATAATGAATTGTAAATAAAAAGGTTAGTTTATTACTGTTATTTTACTTATGAAATTCCCCTTTCACAACAATATGTATATGTAGTATAACATATATTATGGTCATATCATATCTATTTGAAATGATAAGATAATATGATATGTACCTGATTAACATGTCTAAAACTAAAACTGATCAATATAATATTGTTTATCGGTTTATACAATTTAAGTATTTACAACAAAAAGAATGAATAATAGAGACGAAAATTCTAATACAAGTTCTGAATTAGGGCATAGAGGTATAGAGAATCAGATAATTGGACACCCACAGGATCCTCCGCCACCTTATTCACCCAGTGATGTAATTAGTAGCCCGCCAGTACCTGGCCAACATATAATACATCAAACAATTATAGTTCATCAAAGTTTAAGAGATGTGCCAACCTACTTTAATTGTCCAAGTTGCCATAAAAGAGTTCTCACAACAGTGCAATTTGTTAATTCAAATAAAACCCATATGCTGGCTGGTTTTATTTGTGGACTAACACTGTAAGTATTGAATAGATTGAAGTCATAATATGTGTTTTACTATTAGTATTATTTTGGTAATCAAATCTTTTAGTAATATGAAATAAAGGATTTCATATAAATTTGTTAACTTGCACTGTAAATGAAATAATTGTGAATAGTGAGTTATACATTATAATTTGAGATGTATTAATATGTATTCTAGTGCAAGACTTAGAGTACCCCTAAAAATATTGCAAATAAATTATTTTGTTGCACATGTAAGGAACTACAAAATGAACTTCAAATTTTCAAAGGGTTGTAAAACCACAAAATATGGTATTTCTATTAAACTTTGATATATATTTTGAAAAATTATCATAAAGAACCTTATTTGATTTCTTTCAGTTGTTGCATGCTATGCTGCCTATCTGCACTCCCATACATGATTACAAGTTTTAAAACAGCAGATCATTATTGTTCTAATTGTAATTATTATTTAGGAAGTTATTCAAAAATTTAAATCTAAGTACTGTGTAATATAATTTCAGCTATTGAAACTTATTTGTAATATTAATTTTTAAATATTTATGGAGAAAAGTAAATTTTTATTTAATAACAAATTGCTAAACTCGAAAAATACAAACACTTTGTAGAATGTTTGAATGCAGAGATTTTTGTAGATTTTTTATGTTGATAATTAAAGATATACAATATTTTGTTTGTAAAATATTTAAAATAAAACTAAGCATTTCTTAAATAGTAATTATATTTATTAGCCAAAAAATCTTTTCTTAAAATAGTTTATTACTCTCACAATCACATATTATGTTAATTATTGTATGGTACTTGCAGTCTAAAACAATCTGATGCAATTTTCCATTTTCCCTCAACTGCTACGATAAGGAAAGTTTGTTGAAAGTGTTTTTTAACGTCGTCATTTTGGTATGTAACATCCCCACAAGCTTGTATCATATAAGTCAGCTTATTAGCCACTAAATTTTCAGCAATGGGTTGAGCGTCTAAGGTCTTTAATACGTGATTGCTCGCGGGTAGATCCATTAGAAACTTCTGAATTTTGTCACTTCCATTGATCCCATTTCCATTCCAAACTAGAAGCCCTGTATCCAGGTACAATTTGGAGGTTAAGTGTCTGCTATTGTCGACTTGTTTGTAGAATACTCTTGTGAATTCTTCCGCCGTTTCACATGCATTATCTACATTCTTTAAAGTAACTTCACTTGCCATTGTAAAATTACTTTAGTATCTCAATGTGTAAGCAATTAGCAATATTGAAATTTGAAAATATAAATATTTTGATTTATGTTATGTGCATAGATAATACAATTTCATTCTAATCAATAATCAATATTCATGATTCATCTAATGGGTATTTGCCTTTTTTCCCGCCAGATGTCGCGATCACTATAGCCCTCATACTAAATCTCTAAAGCGTGAATGGATTTTTTTTTTTATTTTATTTAAAATTTAATTAAATTTTAAAATGACAAAGTATGCAGTGCCAGGATGCAAAGAAAATAGATATCATTTGTTATTGAAAGACACATACTAAAAATTGTAAAATCTTTATATTTAAGGCTATGTGGATATCATTTAAAAGAAAGTGATTTTAAAACTGTTAAATTTTCTACAGGTGAATATATTTTTTTTTGTACATTTTTACCTATTAATTACAGAGTTTCATACAAACTTTCATCCCCCATTTTACTTCCTTATAGGATTAAATTTCGAAAAATGATAAAACACGTAATTATTTAATGGTATTGAAGAGCATTAATATCAAGTTTCAAGTAATTCTGATCATATTTAAATATTTTTTTGCCCATATAGACTTAATTATCACCTTTTACCCATTAAGAATTTCGAAAAAAAAATCAAATAAATATGTTTCTTATTTTTATCTAATAAAGCTAAATACCATTTTCTGTGTATTTCACATTAAAAATGACAGAGTTTCATACAATCACACGACGACACGTTTCGCTCAGTTTGTACTTGCTGTGCCAGCGGTCGCGGGTCGAGTCCCATCAAATTTTAGCTTTTGGCATTAAATTAGCACTAAATGCGCACTAATTTATGCACTTATTTTTAAGTGAGTCTGCTCACTCAGGTGTCACTTTTTTACTAGTTTCTCTGCTCATACCGTTAAATTTGCAAGTTATTTTTTTATATTTGTCGTCATGGATGGCCAGCACTAGTTGAGCCCTAAATTAATGCTAGATCGATTTGGTGCTGTGCTATGCGGTTAGCATATTAGGCAGTAACACTGCTAGCGCAATTAAAAGCTAGCAGTTTTCTAATTTTCTGCCAATCTATAAGAGCATCAAATTTTAGCTTTTGGTACTAAATTAGAACTAAATGAGCACTAATTTATACACTTATTTTTAAGCGATTCTGCTAATTTTGCCATGCTAGCTTTACATACATCATATATGGAGGGCAGAGCGGAGGAGGCGTCTCTGTGTGTACGTTAAAATAGATCGTTATTTATATAGAAAAGGTTGTTAAAAATCTGTAAAATCTATTCACAAATGCGTGTTTGGTTTGATGTGTAGGAAAGATATAAGGTCGAAAAGTCGCTACCTTTAGAACTGCTCTCTGAGCACGTTCTAGGCAGAAGCGTAGCTAGGTAACCATGGGCCCTGGTGCAAAAAAAAAAACTGGGACCCTAACTAAACTGTTCAGGTTTCATCAAGTCAAAATCCATACTTAATATGATAAATGTGAAAGTGTGTTTGTTTGTTTGTTTGTCCTTCTTTCACGTTGAAACAGGGCAACGGATTGGCGTAATTTTTTGTGTGGCGATAGTCGGAGGACTGGAGGGTGACCTAGGCTACTTTTTACCGCGGGAGATTATCTCATTCCTTCATCACTATTCTTCTGCTTCTGATTATCGATTTCGAAACGGGGAAGAAATATTTAAAATTACTATTTTCAATAATGTACTAGGTAGACAAAACAATAGTTCAATTAAATGTACGTTTGGCTGGTATGAGTGCAGTCACTCAAATATTTAATTTTCTAACACCAGCATTTTTACTGGATGTAGATGAAACAACTTTATTAAAAAAGTGTGACCAATTCCAAAGTAAATATTCTGATATAATAGACCCCAACTATTTCCTTCAATTTCTTAATATTTACCACCTATTTCGTCCTGAATTAACTAAGGCATGGAGTATTACTTATATATATTCATCATATTACTTAATACCTATTAGTATGTATTCAGCCCTTTTTAACGTCCCACTGCTGGGGGTGGGCCTTCCTTCATACGAAGGGGGTCAGGCCATAGTCCACCACGCTAGCCAAGTGCGGGTTGGCGGACTTCATATGTCTTTAGAAAACTTGCTATGTTCTCTCAGACATGCAGGTATCCTCACGATGTTTTCCTTCACTGTAAGGCAAGTGGTAATCATGTTAGAAATAATTCGCACATGAAAATATAAGAGGTGCGAGACCCTGGATTTGAACCCGCTTCACTCGGTTTTCCAAGCGAGCGCGTTACCACTGGGCTACCACTGCCTTAATACCGATAGGCAATATGTATATTAATCCAAGTATACAGAACACCGAACAGAACTCGAAACTTGTTATAAATTCTCCTGTATTCTAAATTCTTTCAAATGAGTTGCCATGATTAAAGTCTTATTGCAACTTATTTTATTTACGTTCCGAAGGTGAGAGATTTTTTAACTAGTTCAATACGAGGTTTGTTGGTCAGGGTCTGAGGGCCCCTGAGCTTGAGGGCCCCGGTGCACGGCACCGTCTAGCCCTTCGGTAGCTACGCCACTGGTTCTAGGGGGAGAAAAATTGTTTTAGGAGCATCCCTCCAGGAAGTAATGCCATAGGTGAGTATGGATTGACACAAAGGTAAATAGAGTATAGACCTGTCTTATCAATTTAAATTTAGCGATGTTACAGAGATATTTAAAAATATATATTAATTTACGAACTCTAGCACAAAGTAAATCGATGTGCTTGCGGAAATTTAAATTTGTGTCGAGCACGTATTACTTTTACTTTTACTATTTTATATGGATTGTTTTTGTTCATGCGGGACATGTACTGCAGTGTCATCATACGTGCTACGGTTATAAAATGTAAATGTTTAGGTCAGTAGGTATATTATTGATAATCGTTAGTTTCGACTAATATAAGACACCAATATTTGATTGTTTATTTGTAGTGCAATAGTAATATTAATGGTGTATTTATGTGAGTTTGATGACACAGGTTTTGATACAAACATACTTTCCTTGTTTTTGAAGTAAAACTTCTTTACCCACACTTGACTTGGAGAGTAAGCGTAATGCGTTACGAAAAGTGTAAATCAGGCGAGGCGAACGTTTGTTGCCATGGTAACCGTTGTTATTTGCTAACAATTAATGATATATAATATTATATTCTTTTCTTAAATGATATTCTTTAAATGTTATTTTTAGTATCTTACCTATCCTAATTATTTATAGCATAAATTGAATTTCATAAAGTGTACCGATAACGTACAGAAGTTTTACTTTTTACGCGTGTACACATTCATACACGCGCTCTTTAATTTTTTTTTATCTTCCGTGAGATGCGTCAATCATATAAAATTTGACAGCGCTAATTCGGGCTATTTTTATTTGCTTGAATGATAATAGATGTCGTTAATCAGCAAACTTTCAAACAGTTTCTGTGAATTTCACAGGGCAGGTTTTTAAAAATATGTAATAAAATTAATCAAATTATACTTAATTAGTATTTGTGAATAACCTTATTTTTATATTATGTTAATGTTTTATTAATTATATATTAAAGACTCGTGTTTCTCCAAGTCTAGCCATTTTAGAGAAAAGTAACAAATATATACATATACAAATTTTCAAATTTAGTAGTAGTTCTATTTTTTATATATTCACAAAACCGTGCGTTCGGTTTGACTATAGGTATTATATAGTATATTACAGGGGTTAACAAATTAATATTTAAATAAAAGAAATATCATAGAAATATTTTATTTAATAATGTCTTTATCTATTCTATATATGAATTCTCATATAAATTGCCTTAAATATTATACATTTATTTTTATTTATATCACTACAGTTATCCAATGATCAGGAAATTTGACACGGCCCTATTAATTGTAGGTTACAAATGTTCTGTGTCGGTGCACGATGTTAAAATAACACAGAAGAGTGACTATCAATTTTATCCTCACATAAGAATCGAGAATATTCTATTGCTTTATAAAATTTTGAAACAATTTCTACCTTATGATGTGTATGCCATCTATGATTTCAAGCCACCAAATAAAAATAATATAGCCAAAGTTCAAAATAACAAAATATTTGACACATTGATAACTTAATTGTTAGCATGCATTTGATTACGTTAGTCTAAAAATTAAATAGTCAGCTTATTAAATTCAAATCTTACTCTAAGGCACTGACAGAAATGATTATGCACTAGTATAAAAGTTATAAATAATATAAGCCTAGATAAATAACATTCCCTAAAATAAAATATTACACTCAATTTCGTTAAATTCGGAATTGCAAAGAAAACAAACTAGAATAAGAATATTTTACTAATATGTATTCCAAACGGTATGTATTTTTATAAATCATTTAAGAAAAAGCAACAGAATTTAAAGAAAATATAATATTAATTTAACTAAATCTAATTTTTCTTACGCTAAATGGATTACATTGATCACAATAACAATTTTAGACTGGTCTCTTAAAGATGAAATCTAAATTTATTAAACACTACTCCATAAAAGCACTGCTTGTGTGTCTATAGAGTAATTTCGTTTTTTATTAGTTAAACATAGTTCAGAAAATACATTAATAAAAATATGAAGCGTATTAAACTAAAAGATTGCCATTAACATGTCTGCGTACATCACTCAAAAATATTATCAATAATTTACAATTAAATTGTTGACTTTACATTTTAATTAAAAAAAATATAAAAGAATATATCATAAGCTGCTTTACTTATAAGATACAACTAATGAACTAATACAGTCCAAACTTACCTGTTCAATCATCAATGTTACATCTACTAGGAATTAAAATTTTATGTCATTTACATTATTTACGTTATAAAAGCCAAAGTTATATTAAATTTTACTTATTCTCTGAATAACTTATCAATTTCCATTTTATATTGAGGTTTATCTAAGCCTGGTTATTCCCCTAATTGATTTAAATATGTAGTGCCAATATTATAATCAAAATTCTTTCATTCTTAAATTGGCATTCTGAATTGTTGCATATTTTTTAACATGTTTTTGGAATTAATAATATTATAATGTCCACTGAGCCTTGCTCAAAAACATGAAAATTGAAAAGTTATGTTTTTAATCGCCGACAACTAAAGATAATTTAGTACAATTTCACATATTATGTTACACATTTTAGACAAGACACTACGTTTAAGAAGCGTTTTATATATAACATGTTGGATTTATACTCCACATAGGGAGCAGTTTAGACGATTAAGAATGATAGTAACAATAATACAAACTTCTAAAGAATTCAAATGTTATTTTTTTTTATAATCTTGAGATTCTAATGACCTCTTTTCATCTTCATACCAGCAGACCAAATATTTTAGATGATGGTACCAACAATTTTGCTTGAACTAAAAGGAAAATCATTTAAATCTATCAAATCGATTAATATGTATAATCGATAGCTATTCTCATTCGTGTCTGAATCATTCGTAATCGCCTGCAGGCCCGTCTATCGGATAACCTTAATATATAAGCGGCAGTGTAGCGCGGCGCGCCGGACGTCGGTGCGTACTGCGTCCCTTCACGCCGCCCGTTCCTTTGTACATTACATATACTATTCCTTACTTCTCATTTAATCCAACCTGTAACATAACAGTCAACATTTTATTTTTATTGTTTTTTTTTATTTTTATTGAAATGGAATTATATTTTTCTGTAATTGTACATTTACCATTTTCAATAAACTTTTAGAAAAATGCAATATTAATAGCAATTGACGATACGACGTTTGGCTCAGTTTGCAGTGATCCTACTTGTTGTGCCAGCGGTCGCGGATTCGAGTCCCGCTGGGGGCATTCATTTGTGTGATGAGCACGAATGTTTGTACTCCAGTCATGGGTGTTTATATTTATAATACGTATGTATTTAACGTTATATATGTGTAGTGGATCAACTATCTGGTATCCATAACACAAGCCTCGTAGCTTACCATGGAACTAGATCGTATTTGTGTGTTAATGTCCCAACATATTATTATATATTAATTGTTTAACTATTTAAAATTCAACCAAAGAAATCTAGTAAACATTAAACAATTGATACTGAATTTGAAATCATTACCTGACCTGTAGCGGGCCATTGCGTATATCGGCGTCGTGTTTATCGTTTAAACCTGCCATTAGCCTTTCCTGTTGAAAGAAATAAAACTGCTTTGTGATTTATCACCATAAAGTTTAGTCTAAGAAATGGAAAATTATAACAATCACTCCAATATTAAAACAGCACCTTCTCACTCAATTTAATCAAAAATTATCTTAATTACTATTTTTATGTATTGTGATATATAGATATGTATTTATGTAAGAGTATATAGGTATATACATAATTATGGATGATATAGTATGTAGTATATATTGTACCATTTTATATATAATATTTAATTGGCTATTTATTTTTAAGTACCTATATATTATTTATATGACTACAACTGCATAATTTTAGCCTACTTTATAACACTATTTCTCACTACCATAGGTTGGCTAGAAGAGATCTCTTCTAGAGATAAGTCCACCTTTGCAAACAAAAATTGTATTTTAATCACTGTATTTACTTTAAAGTGCAATAAAGAATATGTTTATCCCTCAAAAAACGAAATATAAAATAGCACAAAATGTATATTACAATGTTATTAATTATTATATTTTATGCATTAAATACAATATTTGTTTACATAATGTAATATTCACTTCGGTTTATTCCAATTTAATTATTTTTGACTGCTTTTTTGTATATAATAAGAAATTCTCACCTCTGTAAGTCTTTCAGCATCCGCAAAACTGTTGCTGTGATTTTTTGTTTGTAGTTTTTGTAATTCCGCTTGCAGTGAATCTATTTTGTTCTGCATCTGTAAACAGAGAAATTAATATATTATTTAAGTAATATATTTTTTTAATAGGTATTTTTTATTAAACCTTAATAGAGACCGTCACCGTCAATGTTGCTAGGTTCATTATAAATTAAAGTATTTATGCTAGCATTTAAAATATATTATCCTTCAAATTACTTAACAAAATACAGATACATTATTGAACACTGGCAACATGTCATAAACATTTACGTACAGAAGCAGGAAAGTAAGAGAATTAAGTGTAAAGTTTGATAGATTACTATAGAAACTAAAAGTATGGAGGGACATTGGCTATGTTTGTTTCCTATTTGTTATTTAGTATATATTTATTTGTGCTAATAATTTAAACAGAAATTTAGCTGTAGTTTTTGTTTAATTTGTTAGTATATTTATTAAAATTTTAACTATTTAGAAATTGTCGTAAATCCAACAAAGTGACTTTAGAGATCACAAAATTTACATGAAGTTATAATTATTGCTCGACCGAATGGAGACAAATAAAGTAAAAGTAGACAAATTTGAATTCCCTTGCCTCTAATATCCACATCTAATACAAACGTCACAAATCAAAGGATATCTGAAGTATACATAGAAGCCTTACATACAGATGACTTATTGTGAAAGAATATAATAAAATATTTACGGCATGATACAAAAATCTGTCTCGAAATTAAATAAACATCTATATTTAATTATTTATGTTACAGTCAGAACTCTTTTTTGGTCAAAACTACTTTTGCCGACAAAAACAATCAAAAGCAGTTTTGACTGTCATATCAGTCAAAAATCTTAAAAAGTTAAGGAGGTAAGTAGATTGAAGAATGAAACGATAAAAGAATGATTCAAATGTTATCGCGGAAATTATTAATATCTTAGGTTAGGCTATTTTTATTCAATAATATAACTACTACTAACGCCCTTGGTCAATATCAGTCAAAAGATATATTCACCAATATTTCCTAGTAAAAACTACTTTTGACCAACCGCTTAAGTCAAAAATACTTTTGACTATTGTCAGTCAAAAGTAGTTTTGACTATAAAATAGTTTTGACTGTAACATATAAACCGATTAGAGTCATACTTCAATTACTTTAAAAAATATGTATGTATGGTGTAATCATTTCATTATATCTCTCATGCAACAATGAAGAGGCAACACGTAACGCAATAAACACTTATCAGGTGCACGTCTGACCTCCTCTACGATGGTAGGCAACGACCTCTCAATGCAGGAGTATGCAAACGCCAAAGGTTCCTATATAGAAATTGTTTAAGCAAATTTAGCTAAATAATTGCTAATTATAATACTTATACTTTCTTAGATTTACGCGAATAATTGACATTTTAAATAAAACTATCTTTTCGGATTTTTTCGCGGATTTATTTTGATTTTTGGTTCTCGACGTTTCGAACATAGACAGTCTGTAACAAGTATATATATAATAATGACCTTTGAGATGTCTAAAATCTTTGTTTCTCCCGTGACAATGATTGCTGTAAAGCACTCGAAATGTCGGGAACTAAAATGAAAATAAATCCGTGAAAAAATCCGAAAGGAAAGTTTTATTTAAAATTGCCAATTTATATTATATATCAACGATATATAAATTATTTTGTGCACTTAAAATAATTTTATCAGTTAATCAGTACTGATATGCAAAAGCATTAGTCACAAGCTATGATAATTTTTAGGCAGAAATTTCTGACGTCATGATTCTTTTTAAAACATTTCTTGAAATTTATACACAGCCCATATAGATTGCATATATTATAAAGCAACATTTACACTACGTTTTTGAATTAATATGAGATGCTGTTAATTGGAGGAAAAATTAGTTGTTAGTGATTTCTATTTTTACGTAATACTAGTGACTCACCCTCGCTCCGCTCGGGTTCATCCCTACTTACGTTTTAAAGTTTAGTGTAGATTTCTCAGAGATGAGTTATTTTCTCGCAGTAAAAAGTATCCTATATGTTGACCCGAATAACCAACTATCATCATACCAAATTTAATCAAAATCCCTGCAGTGGTTTTTCTGTGATGCGGTAACAGACAGACAGACTGACAAAAATTCTAAAAATTATGGATTCGGCCTCTGTATCGATAATAATGTCTATTTCAATAAGATTTTCCAAAAAATATATAATGCACAGATTCGGATGAGTCACGATTTTATTATATGTATAGATTAAGAAAATATAATTTTACATTAATATACTTCACTGGTGTATAAGGTTTAATGTATAAGGCGTATTGTACTATAATTTTTGCATACAGAATCACAGTAACCACGGTATAAAAATCCGTACAATAGACGACCACATATTGATTCTCACGCTGTCAAATAATACAAGGGTTGTCAAAATACTACTTTTCATGGTGAACGATTTCAGAGCAATCTCGTAGCAAGTTTTAATAATACCCGTTAACTCTAAAGCAGTTCCCGACCGTTATTTAAAATAAGTATGACAGTCGGGAGCGTCTTACCCGCGTTTAAATCTCACGTAGCACTCTCTAGATGCTTTTATTAGACGGTTATATGGATCAGTAATCTGATATAGATATGACGTTTAGTCATCGATCAAAAAAGTATTAGATACACAATCAGTGACAAAAAATGTCCTCACCGAATGAGCGTTCATTTGAACATTTGAGCGCGCTTTTTTTTTGTGAAAACAACTTTAAGCATTGCATTTAAGGTTCAATATACATTGTTGCATATTTATTTCAACTAGAATAATTACCTAAACGCAATTGGTGACAGTTTTAAGAGGACTTTTGCGTGGGACTGTGTATCTAGTACTTTTTTGATCGATGCGTGTAGTGTGGCGAGTACAGTACGGAGTACGCACCTGCAGCAGCGTGTGCGTCTGCAGCGCGTCGAGCTCGCGCTGCTTGTCGGCCAGCTGCCGCGCCCAGCGCGCCTCCTCGCGCGACACGTCCTGCTGCAGCCGCGACAGCACGCCCTCCTGGGATACACATTCGGATCAATCAAGCGATACAATATTTATCAGATAACGAATAGAATAGATACACTATATAATTTTAATTTGATTTTTAAACTGATTTTTTTAAATAATTAATTTAATTTTATATAAAAATATATATAAAATTAAATTAATTATTTTAAAAATCAGCGGGCCACATCAACCTGTTTTTTTATAAGCTACAAATTCTACCACAAAGCTAAGAAAAAAATTTTTTTTCGTTCCACCCTAAATAATATATTATATAATATATATATTATTTAGGGTGGAGCGAAAAAAAATTTTTTACACACATATAGGTATGATGACTTGTTGTGGTTTGTATTATAACGTGTTTTATCATACACATCACGCGTATTTCATTGGCATTTAATGCAATTGCGGCTTTAACTAATCATTTATTAGAAGTCAAACTTGGCCAGTCAAATTTGATTATGTAATATTATATTAATGTGCCAACTTACGGTATCATTTATTATTCTCTTATATTTGTCAACAAGGTTCTGTAGGTGCTCATTTTGTGCTGTTAAGTCCTTCACCCTCGAGTCGTCCGCGTTCTCTTTGACAACCGTCACTACTTGTTTCGCCTGCAACTCACTCTCCAATTGCTTCTTAACATTAGCTTCTTCTTTTACTCTCTTTTGTAATTCACTTTCGAGTTTTGCTTTCGCCGATTCCTTTTCTTGTATCTGTTGTCTTAATTTGTTTTCTATTTCTTTCGCTACCATTTCTTTTTCCTTTATTTTATTCCGTAAATCGTTTTCTAATTGCATTCTTTCGTTATCTTTTTGCGTTAACTTCGCTGATAGTTCTTTTTCAATTTGTCTTTTTTCCGATTCTTTCATGTCCAGCTCTTTTTTGAGATTGTCAGCGAATGTTTCAAGCCAGTTGGTTTCCGAGGTTGAGGCGGGCACGGCGGACGGACAGACCTTGCGGAGGACATTTGCTACTTCTGTGAAGTGCTGCTCTCGGGCCTTTGCTATTGCTTCCTGTAAGAATAATGTAATATATAGAGGCATATAGCGTTGCAGGCAACTCATTTAATGAATAAAATAATGTTTTATATTATAGGTAGAATATATAATATACGATTTGCTAATATTACTTCTAGTGACTACTAGATTAAGCGAAGCCGGCCAAAGTTATAACTAAATACATTGCGATACATGTACAATATTTATAATATAGTCTGTTTCAATCCAAAGTGTAAAATAATTTAAACAAAGCATCAAGAGGATACAATACACATACCTATCTGTACATACATGGATATAGTGATAAAACAAAATATAATTGAATTATAAATTTAATAGGATATAAAAACTAATTTTGGGACTGAATTTTTTATGCTATCTCAACACACCTAAGATTTCTATGGTTTCTTCGAGTTAGTTAAATCAAAATGGTGCTGGTTTCTTGTTATACTACATAAATACAGGTACGCAATTAAAGCAAAGACATTGGCGCCATATAGAATTAACATATATCACGCAAGCATATCTATAGTAATAGGGAATATGAGTGTGATTTAAATAAAGGTGATTTTTTTTTATAATCTTTATTGCTTCTGAATTAAGCTTATATAAATATTTTAAGTGTAATTTATTTTTGATTCAGAAATTAATTATTAAAAAAGCGCAAATATAGGTGGAAAATTCAAAGTAGTTGAAACGCAACTCTATTGATCAGACCGAATGTGACATCAAAGTCTATAATAACAGAGCCAGTGCTGCCAATTTAGTGATTTTTTGTTTAAACAAAAATCGTAATTTTTAGAGACAAAATCACTAAATTGGCAAAACTGACTTTGTTATTGTAGATTTTGACGTCACACCAAGCGGGCCAAAATGGTGGGCGTTTAAAATATTCGTATCGGTATAATATTAAAAAAAAAAAGTAAATTTTAATTGTTGGAATTGGATATTTTTATTACAATTATATAACGATGTAAGCTATTGTATAAAAAATAAAAAAAAATCACACATACTCCCTATTAAACCAATTAACATTTATTTTTGTACAAAATCGTTTTTGAACGTTATCGAAATAAGAAACCAACTTAGAAGCTATAGATACTAAAAAAATTTTTTTCCAATAGTTTCCACATTTACAATAAATAAGAAACCGCCGCCATTTTAATAAACATGACATTTATTTACAGATCGGATTGAAGCAGCGATAAGAAGCGCGTGGACTTACGTCTCGCGCGGCCCGGGCCGGCCCCGCGGGCGCCGCTCTCGTCGCGAGCGCCCTTTCCGCGGTCTGTAACGCCTCCATTACTTTCCAGTTTTTAGTTCGCAACTCCTATTGCCGACCAGACAAGTTACCACACGGTTAGATATATAGAATAGAATCGTTAAATGAATTAATTCAAATTATGTTATAAGAAGATATGTATTTATATTATTTTATTGGAAGATTAAAGTATTTAATATTAATATATTCTCATATTAATTATAAGAATAACATGCACAATGCATATTAGGTAATAGATAGTCATTTAAAATTTTTTATCACACAATAGTTAATGGTACGAGTAAACAAAGACACAAGTCAATAGATATCTGAATAATAGTTACATATTTTAAATAAAACTATTTTTCGGATTTATTCGGGATTTTATTTCAATGTTTGGTTTGGTGTTAGTCTAATTTAAAGAAATAGATATATTGAAAAAGATATCTTTATATTATATAACAATTTCATGTTGTATAATACCAACCCCAATTAGTTATTCATTAAATATTATACACCGGTGCCATGTGCAATTTCGTAAGGAGACACCATCTTAAAAAACTAATACACTGACTTCTGAGCACCAAAAAAAAAATACCCCCAGATTTCCCGTGACCACGATTGAAAGAAACCTGGATAGATAGTTTTATTTAAAATGTCATATATCTATGAAAGTATTATTAGTTAAGACATATCAATCGGTATGTTACTCACATTGTTCTTGTCCTTGTAGTGCTTGAGCTGGTCGTGCAGCGCGGCCAGCTGTTCCCGCTGCTCGGCGCTGCCGCGCTGCGCCGCCGCCAGCTCGCTGCGCAACGCCTCCACCGCACTCTCCACCTTCGCCAGCTCGGCCGCCTGTACGAGTTCAGGATTGCTTTATTGTATGTTTAATGTATGCTACTAAAAGGTTTATGAAGGCAGTGGTAGCCCAGTGGTAACGCATTCGCTAGGGAAACCGAGTAAAGCAGGTTCAAATCCCACACCTCTGATATTTTTTTGTGCGAATCATTTCCAACATGATTAATACTTGTCTTACGGTGAACGAAAACATCGTGAGGAAACCTGCGTGTCTGGAAAAACCTAACAAGTTTTCGAAACATACTTGGCCAGCTTGGTGGACAATGGCCTGATACGAGGGCGTATTAAAAGTAGGCCCGTGCCCAGCAGTGGGCAGTTAAAAAGTTATGAATACTAATTTTTTTGATGAAAAACACTAATTTGTAATATGAATAATATTATTATTTGTTATTGTTATTCTTAATTTCTTTTATTCTATTGACGGTATTGCTCATTGATTATATTTTTTAGTAAACTGTACTATCCTTGATTAAATTTAATAAAGAGAAATAATTGTTTGAAGATGTTTAAATTTAGTACTCAATCATATATAAATTACTAAATGACATTGGATGAAACTTTACACCACTAGAGCTAAATCAATAGATTACATTTTTACGAGATGAATGTTCCGGGCAGTAACTATAATAAAATATACAGTACCTTTTGTTCGTCACTGCTGTTGGTGGGCGGCAGGCCGTTCTGCGCCGGCGCGGCCTTTAGCTGCTTGATCTCCGCCAGCTCGGCCTCGCGCGCGCTCAACAACTCGCGAAGTGACGCTAGCTCCTTTAATAGCTACAATAATATAATATACTGTATTATATATTTATATTGTATACTTTTTACTAGTATTTACTTTTGCTATTGCACACCCCACATCACACATACACTGTGAGTCCGTGTTAGGTGTCATTAAAAAGCACAGATATTTATTGTGCAATCGTTGATTTAAAAGTTATTTTGTTAAATATACGGCTTTGCTCATGTGATAAGCAAAGAGGGTTCAAGGAAACCTATGTCTGATCCCATGTCTTTGCCAAATTTTATCTGTTCAGCGGATAAAGCGTGAAAATGAAAAAAAAAATCAGTCCCTATTACATTTATAATATTAGGATGGATTTTAACACTTACTTCCTGTTTCTCTTTTTCCATCTCATCTTTAATTTTCTCAGCATTGCTTTCAGCGGCTTGCGCTCGGTTCGTCAAACGTTGTACCTCATTTTGAAGTTCAGTGAGACCTGTGTAATTTAATTTGCTCTACTTACTAAATACAAATAAATTGAATAAATTTTCTTTTGCACGTTTATTGTAAGGTCACAGAGCTGTGTCAGAGCTTATTTTCCTCTTTAAAGAACTATGACTTTATGGAGTTTTGGTGAGAGTGACAGGTTATTACTATATAGATTTATAAATTTTACATCTAATAATAGTGAATTATTGTCGTACTGTTCGTTAATATGTGCATTTCTTAAAAAAGGCTTTTTTTTTAATTTATTACATCCACAGGCTTTAATTGCCCGTGCTCTTTTTATAACATAGTTTTTATGATTGGCGATTACACTTTTTTTTTTATACTTAGAACTAGCGGTACTTAAGGCTATACATTGAAGGACGTGGTCCGACACTGACTGGCATTAATTAATGAACTTAACATGCAAATTTTTTTTTTTTTTTAATTTAACAGGTTTTTTTTTTTGTTTCCCTTTTTTTGTGTTAGTTTCCCGAGGATCCTGCCCCACTCCGCAAAAAAGGCTTAAAAAAGGCTGGATAGATGCAGCTGCTTTTTAAAGAAGGCTTTATCTAGTTAAAAAAGAAATGCCAAAAAATACTGAATGTGCTTTCTATAGGATATTTTATGAATTAAAAAAAAATGAAATTTGAGCAGGACTACGTTTCTTGGATTATACCTATATATTCTAGTAAGATAACAAATGTTAAATAACGTAAATCTATAATACTAGTAAGAATATAAAATACAAACCGGCGAGGCGCGCCTGCAGTGCTCGCAGTTCCTGCTGTGCGAGCTGCTCGGCGTGCACGGCGCAGGCGCGCTGCTGCTCCAGTTCCGCGTACACCCGGTTAGCCTCCTGCAATTAAATATATTACTGACTTTCAAACATTACCACAGTCTTTATAAAAATTAATTAATATATCAAGTGCTTCAATTTTAAAAAGCAACAAATAATTAAATTGTACAGGACATGACATAAGAACTAAAGCTGTGTCCTCTGTACCTGCGAAATAATAACATACACTCGCCAAATGTGGATTGGTTTGTATCATATTGTACCTCACGATAGTACAATAGCATTCAAATTTCAAAATTTCAAAATTACAAATAAAGAAATTCCACATAAATGTGGAATTAATTTTTTTCTTCAGATCGGTGAATATGTGAAGTAATACACATAAAAGTACTCTCTTCTTTTTAAGTTGGTTAAAAATGTGTTAATTTAATAAATTATTAATTATAATAAACTTAACTAATTCAAATCATTCGCATAACACAAAATATAAAAAACTAATGTAACACGTATGATATGTAGGTATGTACGTATATAGCGCTACCTGCAGCTGCTGCGCGAGCTCGGCGCTGTGCTGCTGCGCGAGCGCGGCGTCGCAGCGCGCCTGCCCCGCCTCGGCCTGCAGCGCGCCCAGCTGCGCCATCAGCGCCACCTCCGACTGGCGATGCAAGCAAACCTTCTGTATTATTGGCTACTTGACACCATTTACCAGTTTCAATTTCTCGCGTTTCATCTTTACTAATATTACAAATATGTAAAGTTTGTCAGTTTGTATGTAAGGGATAGCCTCCGAAATTATTGATTCGATTCTAAAAATTCTTTGACTTGAATTTTTAAAATTCACTAGAAACAGGTACGAAAATTATAGGTTATACTTTATTAAATTTTATGACATGTGATATTTTTGTGTTAAGTCAGAAAAACCATACTGTCTGAAAACTCCTCTATTATTATAAATGCAAAAGGTAACTAGTTCTTTATAACTTACTAGCGACACACTCTCGCTTCGCTTGGGTTCGTCCCTAGGTACGTTTTACCAGTCAGTATTGAACAGATAGACTATATATTTTATAATATATAGCCTATAGCCTTCGTTAATATACGATAGCCATCTAATGCAAAAAGAATTTTTCTAATCGGATTAGTAGTTCCTGACATTAGCGCGTTCAAACAAAAGACCTCTGCCTCTTTATAATATTAGTACAGATTTGTCTTAATAGTATTAGTATAGTAATTATTGGCGTATTTTAAATATTCAATTGTGCATATCAAAAATATCTTACCTCTGAAAGCCTTTGAATATGCATTTCCATTTGTACGCGTTGTGCTTGAGCTTCACCTTCTTCGCTCAATTTAGCTTGTAGCTGAAAATAGAAAAAAAAATATTTCAGAAACAAAATATTACTAAGTAAATTAAGCACCACGTGACGTTCACCTAATATATATTGTCTAAAATGCTGCCTTTTGACGAAAATAATTAAGGTGAGTGTAATTGTTTGTTTCCGGAACACTTATTAAATTTCATAAAATAAAATTCTTTATGCATTACATCAAAAAAAGCCTATGTGAGTTTTAGCTATTATTGAGGCAGCTATAAAGTTATGGACGTTCTCGTCTCGCATCGGTAAATCGGTAGTTGGTATAAATAAGCAGTGAGAGCAATAAGCTCACCATATGCTTCTCGTTGGCGAGCGCGTGGTTGTCGTCGAGCACGCGCTGCAGCCGCGCCTGCAGCGCGTGCAGCTCGGCGCGCGCCGCCGCCGCCGCGCCGCCCGCCGCCTCCGCCGCGCGCGCCAGCCCGCCCGCGCGCTCGCGCTCCGCGTTCAGGCTCGACCTGTACGATAACACTAATTAAACACATATTCAGAACAAACATAAAATACACGCTGCATTTACATGCTTGAGATCCGTACATACAGAAACCAGCTTTAAGGCTGAAACAATATTACGTAGATGATACAAATACAAATATACTTTATTGCATACCATTACTTTACATTACATATTAGGAACAAACTAATAATAGGCTATCTTATCGCGAAACAGAGATCTTTTCCAGGCAACCTTTGGGTAGAAAGAAAGAGAGAGAGAGAAGGAAGGATAATAATAATTAATAGCATACTAGTAGCGTTTTCTCGTGGCCTCCCCTCACATAGTTTAATTATGTATGAGTGTATAACTACAGCTTGTGTGTTACTCTGATGTATAATATATGCTATAATACTATACTTTTTATCAAAACTATTTTAATACTTTTTGCGTGAAGGAGTAACAAACATACATCCATATCTCCTCCATACACCCTTGTAAACTTGCGCATTTATAATATTAGTAGGACTAAAATCAGCCATATATACATTTAAATTACTAGTTATATCTGTTTCATTAACAAATCTATACAGATAAATAAAATTAGAGTGTCTGTTTGTTATATCAAAATAACCGCTTTTTACTAAATGGATATGGATGTATACACGGTACATATACCAAAACGACGTTTTTTACAATTTTTGCCTGTCTGTCTGTTTGTTCCGGCTAATCTCTGAAATGGCTGGACCGATTTTGACGGGACATTCACTGACAGATAGCTGATGTAATAAGGAGTAACTTAAGCTACTTTTATTTTAGAAAAAAATAGGGTCCCACGAAAAAAAAATTAAAACAAATTAATTCATTAATTTTGTTTTGGGAAGCAACCTAGGGACGAACCCGAGCGAGGCGAGGGTGAGTCGCTAGTTTCAAATAATTCCCTGCTCGCGTTAGCTATTGTACTAAATTATTTTAATATTCTATTATCACTTATATACAAATAGCTAAGTGCAACATTACATATTTAATTTGGCTCAATTTCTATGTAAATAATTTAAATAACGAATTTAAATAGTTTATATGCTGCTACAATATACAATCTTATCTAATCTCTAAAAGAGATTAACAACAGATATTCTCAAGTTCTATTAAATTCAGTATGTTATGAAAACACCATTAGTTTTAAATGCAGTTTTCACATGCTAGAAATAAATATATAACTTACTAGCCCCCTAGCCTACCAAATTTCATCAAAATCTGTCCAGTGGTTTTTATGTGATGCGGTCACAGATAGACAGACAGACAAAAATTGTAAAAACTACAGATTCGGCCTCTGTATCGATAATAATATCTATTTCAATAAGATTTTCCAAAAAATATTTGATGTACAGATTCGGCGTAGCTACAATTTTATTATAGGTATAGATAAAAAGGCTAGAAGTATGTTTTTATAATATTAAAGCATGCAGCAGACTTTTGACATTTAGTATTAGGAAAATTTTAAATAAAATAATTCTCAGTGTAGTAGCACACAATGGATACATACTTACATAAACTTCACAACTCACCTTTATCTATACATATAAATAAAATTTAAGTGTCTGTTTGTAATGTCAAAATAACAGCTCTTTACTAAATGCATAAGAAATTATATACATACTTATAAGAAAAACACAATTTTTAAAATATTTCTCTGTCTGTTTGTTCCGGCTAATCTCTGAAACGGCTGGACTGATTTTGACGAGACTTTCACTGGCAGATAGCTTATAAGAAGTAACTTAGGCAACTTTTATTTTTAAAAAAGTATTAGAATTCCGTTAAAAAAAATTAAAACCTACCTAGGGGACGCACCCAAGCAAAGAGAGGGTGAGTCGCTAGTTTATAAGAATATAACATTGTTTACAATATAATGTAGCCATATGTGTAAACATAATGTGGAGCACTAGACACAGTCTACACATGTTATTTTATGTTATTTTGTCTTGTAAGATAAGTTTCGCTATAATTTACTTTAGTTTTGCAGTTCATTGCACTTACCTGAGTTCTTTCAATGAGGCTTGCGAGGTTTGAGAAGCTTCCAAAGCTTCGGCAAGCGCTTTTTCCTTAGCGGCGAGCTGCTTTTTAAGCTTTTGCATGGGATCATTGGGACCCTAAAAATAAAAACAAATTACTTATTGTTCAATGTTATAAAATATAAATAATAACAAATTTTGTTTAAAAGATACAATTTAAATAAAAATTGTGTATGTCAACCCGTACCTTTGAGTACCCTTCACTACACATATTACAAATGAAGATTATTATAGTCATTCTCAGCTTGAACGTGGCTTAGAAAATATAATTATTTGCTTAACTTATTTCACTAGAGAATCAACAATACTATCTTAAGTAAACTAGTACATATTAGATTTATTTTGCCGCAGATCGCTTAAAAGACCAAGATCAAATATTAAGATTATAATATTATAGATAGATACTTTATTGTACACCACAAAGAAATATTCCAGGCAACCTTAGGACGTAGGAGTAAGTATATGAAATGGTAGGTTCTGGCTCAGTAGTGCTCGGCAATGCAGCTGGGCGCTAAGCCAAGAAACGCACAGGGAGGTGGCCTACTTCGGTGGGCGGTGTACCGTGCGGGTTGCTCCTGGTACTTCTCTAATAGCAGAGTGGACTGTGGAGTAACCCCATGGCTGTTGTGGTCTGCTTCGACAGACCTGCCGTCGGGGCGTCGTAGTTGAGTGCGTAAGCGATCCCGCGATGCCCCGATAAGAAGAAGGGCGAATTCGCCGCGAAACGTTTCTCATAAAAGTCACGTCACACTCGCACGTCGGTCTCATAAAAAAATTGTGAAGATCTGATGAGTATCTTCGTTGCGATGAGCAAAATAGTTCCTCAAAGTAAAGTTTGTGCTCGCGAGATCTACTGCTAAAAAATAATAACACTCTACCTCAGTCCACTCCGAGTGCTCTGGAAGCTGATCATGGTGCTTGTTGAGCAGCGCGTCCGTCAGTATCTGGATCTCGGTGCGGGAGAGCGTCGCCTCGCGCACGACGCGCACCAGCTCGCTCACCGCCACGCCGCCGCTCTCACTAGCTGTACCGAAATGAATATCATTTTTAACTTTAAGATTTTTATATATGCAATATAAATGGTAGCAGTACCGAGACCCACATCTCATTTTACCAAGCCACAATTGTGCCAAAAGAGTTTTTAGTAGAATTATTGACTTTTAAATTACACATTTTACTTTAAAACCAAACCGAAAAGATGCATTTATATATATATATATATATATATATATATATATATATATATATATATATATATATATATATATATATATATATATATATATATATTCGTTTTCTTTTTTTAATAGGGGAAAACATCTCTACTGTACCTAAAGTACAACAAGGATTGGTAGTTTTAATAAATAAGCACTAAGGCGACGACTTACTAATATGCTAAAGGAAATAGTTGTAAGGAAACCTGCATGTTTGATAGTAGCTACCTAGTTTTCAAGAGACCTATTGATCCATTACCAGGCCACATTTGGCCATCGTGGTACACTAATTCCTTCAAATTAAAGGGAGGGCCCTTCCCAGCGGTAGGACGTTAAAGCAGAATTATTTGTTACATTTCTAATACAGTGACACAATTAATGTACCTACTTAAGAGAATAAAAAAATACAATCTATCAACTGTCACGTATGTTAAGGTCTTACGACATTCATACGTTATAAATAGTAAAAACAATGAGATATTATTCATAAGAGCTTCACTTAAATTTACAGCTAACGAGCACAGAAAATCGTTTGTGGTTGCCTCATGTTTTATACAAAAGACGTCAAATAGATTCACGTCATTTAAATACCAACGATGGCAAATATTGTATACCTAATAGAAGTATTATATATATATATATATATATATATATATATATATATATATATATATATATAATAATTATTAGAATAAGAACGTCATGTATAATGTTTAATCAAATCTTTTATGTATTTGTCTCGAATATGTAAATAAAGATAAAGAATACTTATAAAGATTTTAGATAAAAAAAATTGTATGAGTCAATTGGCTTTTGCCTATTTAGTAAAAATAAACGATAAAAGGCCAAAGCCGACATTGATAAAACAGAATATGATCAATACTCGCAATCTAAGGTGGCATTCGAATTTACACCACGTACATAAACATCTCTATCTTTTGTTACCAATTCCAAAAAAAAAAAACAAGTTCCAAAAAAAATATTATGGCGGCATTCTTTGTATTTACGGTAACGTAGAACTGGCAAACTCAGATCGCTTGAAATATGATAAATAAATAATTATCTAAACAAAAATGTTTTTTTTTTTTACGTTTTAAAATATTGTGATGTTTGATCAATTCTTTGTTTATCTTTTGCACGTTTTTGATTAGTGCACAGTTTTTGTTATTATAAATCGAAATTTAAAGTATTGTATCTATAGACCTGGCACAATTTTTATTTATATCTTATATATATCTTTATAATTTCATTAGTAAAATAAACACTACGACACTAAATTTAGTGTTAGAAATTAGTCAAATTAAATTTATAATTTATATTAAAAAAAAACTTAAATTTTATGGTTGCACCTATTTATTCTCTCTTCTTCACTTCATAGGCAGTGGTAGCTCAGTGGTAACGCGCTCGTTTGGGAAACCGAGTGAAGCGAGTTCAAATCCCGGGTCTCGCACCTCTTGATATTTTCATGTGCGAATCATTTCTAACATAAATACCACTTGCCTTACGGTGAAGGAAAACACCGTGAGGAAACCTGCATGTCTGAGAGAACCTAGCATGTTTTTAAAACACATGTGAAGTCCGCCAACCCGCACTTGGCCAGCGTGGTGGACTATGGCCTAATCTCCCTCGTATTGAAGGGAGGCCCGTGCCTAGCAGTGGGACGTTAAAAGGGCTGAATACATACATACATTCTCTCTTCAAAACACCTATTATATACATATGCATTGGATGGTTGTCCTTCAAAGATACTAGTCGGCAAAGCAAGCCGGCGACTTAGCGCAATCAAAGTAGATTTAAGCCGCTTCTAATATCGTATCGACTTTAAACTATTTTAATACTACTTTTGATTGTATAGTTCTGATAACAATACAAGAATTTGATTCGAAGTTGCGGGCAGTCATCCAGTTTGGGCTCGTTTGAATCATTAATGTATCTCATATAGTTAAGTTCCTCAAAAGCACTGACAAGCCAGTGTGGACAAATGGCCAGAAAGGTCACGCTTTGTCTCAGCCAAACTGGTTCGGTATACATATATTCGGTACGTTCGCCCTGCGCCGAAATCGCACCCGCCAACAATGGATTTTAAATTATACACAAAGTACATAATATGTATATAATACTCCGCTGCGCTACGACTGACATTTATACTATATCTTTTTTTGTAATAGCCACGTTTGTCAATTCTTATCGTAATTAACAGTTTATATAGATACAAGGAACGCGTCATTTTAATACTTTTATGTCAAAAACTACCATTGCAATCATAATTGCATAGAGCGAAGCACTATTGATGACACGTAATGGGATTAAAGTCCAATGAACTCACGTGGTCGAACTCTATGGATGGCTTATCTGCTCGTAGTAATCAACTACGCGTCGATAATAGTTTATTATTTTGTCCTAACTATATTTTTGCCGTGTCTTTCATCATGAGACCCTACTATTTAAAAAAGTTTTTTATTTTATCACAAATCAAGTAAAAGATATGTTTAATTACTTAGACAAAAGAAATTCCTTAGATAACAAAGTACGATTATATCATGAATCGTTTGAAAATCTAAGCAATTAATAATTTTACCATATCAAACACAATATTTCGATACGTTTATGTATTTCTAAGAAAAAAAAATGCAAAAGACTAAGTCAAAATAAATAACAAGTGAAAATATCGTGGAGTTATTTCTTATTACTGTACAAGTACATCATTGTATAGTATTTGTTTACATTTCACTGTTTTGCAAGTAAGCGGTGAGTGTGTCGCGTCGCTATGTGTTAGTGTGGAATGGATCAACATGTTTGTCCGACAGTAGTTTTATCTCCACGTTTAGCGGATTACACACATCCGTTACATTCTTCAATATAAAATTTTAATAAAGATATAATCAGTACTTATTCATTTTTTGTTTCCTTGTTTTCTAACTAGTTGAAAATATCGTCACAAATAACAACATTTTTACGTATATATAACATTCTCGCGACCTCTTATTCGTTACTTACAATAATAGATAGAAATCGTTTTAATAACGCTAACATTTTGATATAAATACGTACACTTATAAAATAGAATACATATGTAGTATATATTTCACTCAGAAAAATCAACTCTATGCTAAAAACTATGCAAACGGCATACAAAACACGCAAATACGGAATAAGCTCAAAATTTCTTTAGAATATAATCCAAAACTGCAATTGACCAAAAAGATAACGAAAGTTAAAAGATCAGTCAGTGATATTCAGCAATTATTTTAACGTCCCACAGCTGGGCATGGACCTCCCATTACTACAAGGGGGATCTGGCCATATTCCGCCACGATGGCCAAGTGCAAAAAGTTGCTAGATTCTCAGACATGCAGGTTTACTCACCATGTTTCTTCACCGTAAGGCAAGTGGTAGTCATGTTGGAAATTATCCGAAATTTTGTTTGAGAAACCGAATGAAGAGTCACTTAATTTTCACTTAGAGTGTGTTACTGGGCTACCACAGCTTCTCCTACAAACAAAAAAAAAAAACAAAAACACAACACTCACCAATAAGTGACAGTACGTTCTGCTCGGACTTCTTCTTCTTGCCCTTGGCGGGCGGGGAGGGCGCGGGCGCGGGCGCGCTCTGCACTTGCCGCAGCAGCTTGTCGGTGGTCAGCTCGCTCGGCTGCGGCGCGTTCAGCGGCGGCACTACTTCCTCGGTCAATGCTTCTACCACTTTCTTCTCTGTTTTCTTTGCTACAATAATTCAAATATAAAAGGAATATAATATTAAATATATATCTTACATTATTTTAGGTATAATAAATATGAATCTGAGGAGTCTCAAACGAATCGGACTATTATAAATGGAAATGATTTTATTTGTATGTGTGTTTGGTGTAACAAATGCCACACGCACACATAAAATGTTCACGTAAAATCAGCTGGACGGATTTGGATTCGTGAACAGATAACCGTAACACGTAAGCTACCATTAGGCATTTGTGAGAGTCACTAGTTTATTGTTATATATTTCAAAATTGTACACAATAAATTTATTAATACTTAATACAAACCTTTGCGCTGTTCAAGTGGCGCTTCCACAATATTGCGTTGTTCTCGTACTTCTTCCTTAACAGGCTCAGGGGCACTCTGCTTTTGTGACGCTTTGCCACCTTTAGCTTGCTTCTGATTTTTATTTTCCTTCTTCTCTACTACTTCTTCTTTCTTCTCCACGTGCTGTACAATTAAAGAAAAATGAAGTAATTCATTGTAACCTTACTTCGAAAATTAAAAAAACCATAAAGATAACAAACAACAAAAACCAACCGCGTCATAGTAAGTTGGTAAAGGTGCATGCTAATACTTACATTTTATAGAAAGTAAGAGTAAAAAAAAAACGTAAGGAACATTGTAACATAATCCATGCATTCAATTCTTAACATTATAACAATTATTTCAACAGAGTTGATAAATACTAAAGAATAATAAAGACAGCTAATAAAAGAAATATTTATACAGCAAATAAATAATAACCCATGCAAAGCAATGATTCCACAAGTGCATGTAAATTACCCAATAATAAATAACTTAGAATAATACTCAAAGAAAACCAAGACAAAAACTACAATTATGTATAATTAATCTAGTATAAAATCATCTATACACCTATATCATATTCATCTCTTAAACATGACATAATATATTTAATGTGTATTAATATAAATGATGTTTTTAAGACATTTTTAAAGTCTTCCATGTTAGTCAACATAACTACTTAATAGAATATACCAAAGCAGTGGCTGGATGAAGCTAAGAACTAATAACTAGTAAATTTTACCATTTCATCCTAGGGTAGTAAAAATTATTAAAAAAAAATATTGAAACAGTGACATAGTAGAAGACATTATCACAAGGTATCAAGTATTGCCAACTTAAATATTTAACATTTGATGCTAATATTAATTGACAGTTTAATACATGCTATTAATTATAAATAATTCAATAGTCACAGAAATGACTCTTAACATTTTTAGTTACATTTTAACAGTAATTAGTAAAGCTTATATCTGAACATCACAAGAACAACAGTTATTGTTTTATGAGTTGTTTTTGTTTTAATATTAGTTAATTTTAATTTTAGTATATAGTAAAATTGTTTGATTACAAAGTTGGCAACACTGTAGACAGAGGTAGCAAACTCACTTTTTCGAGTGTGGCTTGCAACAACTCAAACTCGTCCTTTGGATGCATTTCCTCAAAATGGTTAGAGACCTCGGCGACAGGAGTTGCAGCCGTACTCGGATCGCTAACGCAGCTCGGATCCTCTTTGTTAATTAATATCGGCTTTACTTTAGGATCCTTGCCGCGTTTGCGAATCTGTACACACAGTAATTCTACGATAGAAGAACCTTTTCCTTTCTAAACTATGCTACTACAACTATCATCAAAAGGTGGATCATTTAAATAGCTTAAAACATTTAATCAATACTCAAAAATTTCACTTATTAATTCCCCTATGTGTACACTGTACATTGATTATGCAAAATAAAAATAAATGCAAAAAATTACAATTTGATATAGAATATTTACAGTAAGTATACCTATAGTATTTATTCAATGACTAAATAGTATTTTTTATTATAACACACAATATTACCATATAAAACCATATTTATAATTTAGTAAATAGATATAAGATGCACAATAGAGAATAATAATATATAGTCCAGAAGACTAATCAAGTATATGGTTAATGTGAGACATTGGAAACCAGATAAATTTTGCAAGCAGATATAGAATATCTCAAACATGCATGCAAATTATTGAGTGATGATATGACTTATTTTTATTTTATAATGAGAAGATAAGCAGCAATCTGGGAACCCAAATATTTTGATAACATTTGAATACTTGATGTATGTATTATAAAAGTACCTGTAAATTAAACAAAAAAAAAATTAAATACCTTAATATTAGGTGGAGTGTCTGTAGGTAGTTCTACAACTACTGAGGCACTAAACTCAACATGAGGCTTGACAGGAACCGAGTCATCATCTACACCACTTTCGGCAGGGGCCTCACTTTCAGGATCACTTCCAGTGGCCGTTGAAGCATTTTCTTTTCTTTCTTTCTTTGCTAACTAAAATAAATATTGGTAAAATGTATTTAACATTTTGGAACAAAACAAAGTCTAAGTTATGTACAAAACAGTATGTATTATGTCTGATGAATGTGCATAAAATTAAATCATAATATTGAGGCTATGATTATGTTACTTTTATTAATCATAGTAATTATTTCAACTATATTTTATCAATAGTTTTTTTTCATGGTCAGCAATAAAATTATACCTACTTATAATACAAGTACATATAATGTATAAGTATCACAAATAGTATTTATTTATTGATTATAAACTAAATTTACATAAAGCAAAGTTTAAAGATAAAAAAAAATCGTTTTATATTTATATGTAGTATATCGATCTTTATATTTGAAATATGCAACTTAATTGTCTTAAGAATAATTAGGGAATATGAATGTTATTATCTCATCATAAAACAATTAAAACCTAAGTTACCTTCTTATTAGCTTTCTTATTGGTCTTCTTAGATTTATTCTTAGTATCAGCTAGTGCAAGCAATTCACTTGTAGCCCGGCGTTGTTGGGCAATAGCTTCTTCGTAGCTTGTACCAGAGGCAGAGAAAAGGCTCATGAGCAGAAGCACAGCTGCACCTGCTACACCCACTCCACACAGAACTAACAATGCCTGCAGCTCCATTGGATCTGCCGCAAGCACTTACTTTCTATAATAAAAGTAAAGTATTTCAAATCTGTTAACATTAAAAAATGTTTTATAATAAGTGAGCGTATTTAAAAACTAAATACAGTTTTAAATAAAAATATTTTGTAATAGAAGACACCGACAATATACTACATTTTTATGCGGGAAAAAGAAATAAAACTGAAATATGTACAATATTTATTATTACCAAATACCGATCACGTTTGTAGTAAATGTTATCGTTATGTACCTTTTAATAATAGGTATAAAGTCGTAAACATGTAGATAAATATTTTAAACTACCTACTTTCAAATTTGGTTTCGATTAATCAAAAATTCACGGTAAAAGCTCGTTCAATAAGAATACAGTGGCCGACACGTAAGCAATGACACATGTCAAAGGTTATTGACAGGAGTTAAACTGTTTTAAGTACTATTTCGTAATTGATAAATATTGAGAGTAATAAAGCAGATATATTTATATTAAAAGCTAGTACATTATTATATTACTATATGAACAAATTTGACATCTTTAAAACTCGCATAAATATCTTTAAATCATGATAATCAATAGTAATAACATCGTAATGAATGAACAGTTAAAACTTACCTACAAATTAAGGAGATAATATCTTGTAATTAAATTGTTAACATTGAATTTCATACGTATTAACTTTCAAAAGAGACAAATTTCAAAAATAAATAGAAAAACAAGTAAAAAGTGCTGTGGCGAAGTACCGACCGACATTGAATTGCCGAAGAAGAGCGAAAACGACAGCGTTGGTAGTTGGTATCAATGTTGCCAAAAAATATATTTTTAGTTTTGAATGATCTTCTTTGCAGGATAAAATTATTGTTTATATGAAAGTAATTTGAAAATTAATTTGCCGTTAATAAATATTAAAGTCAAGTCTATGTTTTGACTCCAGGATATAAGCTTTTTCTTCCACAGATTTCAAACATCAACATAATTATTTTGAATTTTTTCATTTATAATGTAAAGATTAACTAGATTAATGACACATTTTTATTTGAAATAACATAATTAATGTACGTGTTTTCTTTTTATTTCAATTTATTTACATTTGAAGCTTACATTTATACTAAAAAAATAATAATATAATAATTAATAAACATGGCCGCGTGACATGACAGCTGAGCCGTCAGTTGTTGTCCTACAAAAATTGTCAATTAAAATGAACAGCTGTCGATGTTATAAAGTTTTTTGTTCTTAATTGAGGCTTAATTAAATATATATCTTTAAATCATATTGAAATTACATATTGGAAGTTTTATGTGATTAAAATCAAACTTGAAATTGTGCTTTCCTTCTGTACACTAGAATGTCGATTCCTCCACTTGTTTGCAGCACTCCGCCACCACCCGAGCAATGTGAAGACGATAAAGACCCTGAAGATTTTGATTTATCGTACAATCGTAAGTACTGAATGCTAACACAACGAATTTCATACTATATCATTTTTGTTTTCTTTGTTGCTTATAGTATGTCTTCCTCTAAACCTTATTAATATATCAAAGTTATTACATACATTCTATATTGATGCAATTAAATATAAAATTAGTAACAAGATTAAAATTATAATCAGAACTAACTCATCTAATTCTCATAAACACTCATTTTCAGTCTCACAAGAGGAAGACGATGACAGCACTGAATACAATTTTGGAAATTATCCTTATAATATTTATCCAACTAAATCAGATAATGTGAACGCAGAAAAATGGCAAACAATAGAATGTAAGCAAGAAGATAATGTACAATCTGAGGATATAACGAGAAATGGCAATCTTATCACAAATGACAATTTATTTACTGAAGATATACCAAAATTTGAAGAAAATATATTGGAGGATCTTAACTTAAAAGTTGAAGCAGATGATGCACATTCTAATGGTATATGTACAAAAGAAGATGAGACTGAATCTAAAATATATGATACTGAAGAAAGTTCTGGTGTTTGTAATACAAGAATACAAGATCAAGGTGGCACAGATATAATAAAAAATGAAGAAGACAATACTATTCTAGGGGACATACCAGAGATTGTTGAATCTGTTAATGATAACAATGAACATGTGAATAATGAAAATAATGAAGAAATTATTCAAAATGTGTATAATGAATTGACAGTTAGATATGAGAATAAATCAACTAATAGTTTCTCTGACAATGAGCAAACTACTTCATCGAGCAACATGATATCCGAACTGGCACATGACGTCATAGAAAATATTAACGAGGCAAAAGATCAAGCTGATCATTTTAATGATGATGAATTTGGAGAATTTGAAGATTTTCAATTTAAAAGTTCTAGTGACAACAAGGCATTGCCACTAAGCAGTGAAAATCCATGGGACAGTAATACTAATGAAAGTCAAGAATTTGGGGCATTCACAGCAAACTTTGACTCAAGTGTACAAGAATTAGATGAAATATCAAATACTCAAAACTATAATAAAAATGACAGTGCAATAAATGACGATGAGGATGATGATGATTTTGGTGATTTTGATGATTTTAAATCTTCCAGTAATATTCCGGAAGATACAGAAGATGCTAAAAATGTAACTGCCACATCAAGTGTTCCAGTACTAAATTTTCATTCACAAGACAATGAATTACAGATTGTGGATACTTTAAATAATGTATTGACTTCTATATTTATGAATGAAATATCCGAACCTGACAATAGTTTAGATGAGAAACTTGAATTGTATCTTAGTGAAACCTGGGGACATTTAATTGATATAGATGTCAGACAGCCATACATGGTCAATTGGAATAATTCCTTGGGGCAAAAAACTCTTTTGAAAGCATTGTGCATAGATTCCAGGAACATTGTAAGATTATTTACTTGAATACTTATACACCTAAAATACCTGCCAGTGATATTCAATATTTCTTATGCTCAATATAGGTGTCTGCATAGCCTAATTTTTAGTCAGCTAGCCAAACTTTAATTTTTAAATTTTTGTTTGTTTGTGTGTCTACATTAACCCTTGAAACAAAACAGGCTCATAATGGCATGTTTTAGACAAGAATTGACATGACAGTGACTACTCTTTATTCTAAAGAAAGCAAATAAATAAATTTTAGAAAATGACAAAAAGTAAAATGGTAATTCTTAATCCAGCTCTGCGTTCTTAGATTGGACTATATCAATGCACATCTTGTGTTTGTCCAAAAGGGGAATTTACGGCTGCCGAAAACTAGTTACACCAGTCTTGACCTGATGAAAAAATATAAAACAAAAACAAAATAATTCAAAATAATTGTTAAGATTATTATAATAGCTGGCAGTTCCTCAAAGCCCAAACAATTTGTGCCTCTTCTCCTTAGTATTTTTTGTAACAGACAAATAACCAAACCATTTTATGTATTGGGATAAAAAATAGTGTATGTTGCTTTCAATCCACTGAACTATGTCTGTGCAAAAATTTGCATAGATCCATTACTCTGTGGGTTAAAGAAGGAATTATACATTTTCTCATTTAGTAGTTAGGTTTAAACTATAGTATTACATTGACATTACATGATATTGTTTTCAGTTATTTGGGCATAAGTGGAACTATAACATGCCAAAATATGCAGCAAACTTAAGTGTTGCTCCGCTACAGCCACAGAAACAACAAGCACAGACAATTGCTCCGAACACGGAGACTGTAGAGAAGGCTGCTAGTAAGGAGACTGGCACATGGGTTGATCCTTTCACACCTGATGGACAGGAATGTAAGTTTCTGTCATTTAAATATAATTTATTGCAATTAACAAAAACTATATTGTAAAGTACACAATTTACTAACAAATTCATATTATTTTGAAATGTATTATAAAGTCCATTGGAGTGATGAATATCACAGTGAACTATACAAATTAGGAAATATAATAACATTTTGATGCTCTCTGATTTGACACTGTATAATTGGTTCTTTTGCATGTCTTGCACATGGATTAAACCATACACCTTTGCAATCTGCTTCTTCCCAAATCCTATGTCCCTCCCATTTAGACACCTATGCTGAAGCTCTTCTCCTAGACTTAGAGCACCTAATGGCCACTTTAGACCAAATGGCTCACAAACATTCCACATTAAAAATATCTGAGCTACTCTCACATGGTAAGTTTTGTAGCATGTAGTTATGTAAGTTTGCACTTCTCATAAAATCAACATAATATTTATCTCATTAAAAATTTTTATTGATACATGTAATGTTATCTTTAAGTTTATAAAAAAAATTGTTAGCATATTTTAGAAATTGACTATAGAATATTCTATACTTAAATGAGCTTGCTTAATCTATGCTAATATTATAAAGCTGAAGAGTTTGTGTTTGTTTGTTTGAACACGCTAATCTCAGGAACTGCTAATCCGATTAAAAAAATTCTTTTTGCATTGGATAGCCTGTTAACTGAGGAAGGCTATAGGCTATATATCATGCCCGGGAATTTGTACAGTTCCCTTGGGATAGATTTGTTTTTGTCTAGGGACGAACCCGAAGCGAAGCGAGGGTGAATCGCTAGTATATAATAAAATGTTACGATTTTAAATGATTATTATTATGGATATTTTTATATTACATATCACGATTTAACTAATACTGTTACTGATACCAAATTTTATATATTTCAGCTTGTAACACAGAAACCGAAAGCACGAAAGTTGATACAGTTAAAAGACCAACAGACTTAGATGTTTTTGAGAATGAAACTTCTACAAAATTAAATAAAATATACTCAAGCACTTTAAATGTGCAACCATTGAGACATATCAATTTACCCGATACTCATATATTTACACCAACTGATTCAGAAACACCTAGATCAAAAACAATTCACTATGACGATGGTCCTGCTCTTGTTCCTGCGCCTGTTATAGAAACTGATAAAAATGAGCCAGAACAAGTGGTTCGTGAACCAGGCAATATGGAAAGTGATAATGAATATTGGGAATTCCAAGATTTTAAGGGGACAAACACTCAAGTTCCTGTATTGAATGCAGCTGATCAAGAAAAATCTGAAGAAGCAGCTGCCATGTCCACATCAGACTCTTTACCTAAAGCTGGAATAACTTATCAAACACAAATATTACAACCTATTAAAATAGAACCTATTATGCCAACATTAAATTGGCCCGATCCCGGAGAAGTGAAAGAGACATTTGATGACTTCTCCGACTTTATTTCAAACACATCTTGGAGTAATGACAAAGATAATAGCGTCCATGATTTACAAAAAGAAGATAAACAGGTTGAAGATAATAAAAATGACATTAAGACTGAAAAAATTGATGATGAATTTGAAACATTCCAATCAGCTCCGGCACCAACATCAGTTATAGAATTTGATGGAAGTTCTTCTCTAAATAGAAATTTGGAAAATCCCAATACGAAAATAATAGGAAATAATGAAAAGATAGAAATCTCACATACAAAAAAGTTAAATGAGATACCATCACAAATACCAACTTCTACAATGCAAAACAATGTGTTAGGGTTGCAAGATTTTAATTTCCCTCAACCGTCTGGTTTAAATCCTACGAATTACCAAGCCAATAGTAATATTTTACAACCAACAAGTTCGAGCACCAGTGGGACGGCTCGTACTCAGCACACTACTGGGCAAATACTACAGCCACTGTCCTTAGAAAGTTATTCCCAAATTAATTGGCCTAACCCCGGGATAGACTTACAAGATCTCTCGAGGTTTAATCCAGTCAACAGTCTACATTCATTAAAAAGTGAAGCTATTACAGGTGGGAACAGCAAGAGTGCGTCGCCCGCACATAACTCTGTGCATACTCAAAATGATGTAGCAGATGATGATATTTGGGGTGACTTTGTATCAAGTACACCTAAACCACAAACGTCGCCAAAAAAACCTGTTACTTTTGTAGACGATGACGAGTGGACTGACTTTGTATCAAGCCCTAGTATTAGACCTCAAAATGGTTTGAACACAATCAGTTTAAACGTTCACACAAATTTAAGTATGCAAAAATCTTCAAGTCATAACAAAATATCGACTAGAAGTAATCAATTACCACTCGATATACCAACTTTGAATTATATCACACCTAAATCGAATAATCGCGTTATATATACAGAAAAACATTTCCAAAATTTATAACAGTATAGTTTAGTTTTTCGTATATATACGTATTACAATGTACTTAATTAGACATATGTGTAAATATAATATGGTGGTGGGTTGTCTATATTATTTAAATTTTTACCAAATTATATACTTAAATTATTTTGAAATATACAGTTATTACTTGTGTTTACATTTAATTCCGATAGAATTTCTTAACAGTCAAATATTGAATGGTAAAATTATGTATAATATTTAAAATAAATTAACCCGTCCCTAGTAGTTGTCTTAATAATAAAGTAGTATATAATTTCAATATTTTTTTGTATATTTGAACATATAATGTAAACTTGCAATGGTATTAGTAATTTAATTTGAAGAAAGCAATATTTATTACTTAGATTTACTGATATAAAGTATTATATGGTTTGTATATAGAGTTGCAATGTATAAAATGTAAAAAATAGATAATTCTGTCATCACATTAAAAACATACCATGTATTATTGTTTTTTATTTTAATGTGAAGTTTACCTAATAATGATTTTAGAATGATATTTTGATATCTAAATGTAGTAATTTATGCTTTCTTGATCTTATTCTTGATGTTTTTATAATTAACAAACCATATCGTTTTTATATTTTCCAATTGTTTTAATGTGTGTGTGTACTTGTCACTTTGATAGAAAAATTATGCATTTCTAATTGATAAATTATTATTATTTTTTCTTGAGCTATAAAAGTTATTGTACTGATGTTATGTGTAAAATAAACATATGTTTTACTTAACAACTTCTTTATTCAAATATTATCAGGTTCTATTTCAGTGTCAGAACTTTCAATCTCTTCTATATTTGCACCATTATTAGACTTGTCATCATCGTCGTCTAAAGATGTAGCGAGTTTTGGTAAATTGTTTTCCATGGTCACTCTAAATGGACATTGTTCAAATTCTGGCCAGGATATGAATCTGAAGATAGAAAAATAGCATTTTAAGTAATAAGATACAAAAACTATCTTAATTTGATATAAACATGTTTTAAAATAGTATGCTTCTTGCGTTTACAAGGCAAGCTATAGTATTTTGATTATAGCACAGTGCAGGTGACCATATGAATTGAGAAGTGAAAACATTCAATCATTTTAATTGATAAATATGTATTTTCAAAATTTTAAAGAAAAATATTTTAAACATCATTACTACCATACCAATGTTTTACTATAAATTTAAGATAAAACATTTAAACAACACTCGAGATCCAGCATGTGACAAAAGAGGATAGATAAACAAAATATGGTTGCACCAATTACATAGAATGTTGATAAGTTCTTTAATTTTTTGATTCTTAAATTGTTATTTAAAAAGCAAACATTTAAATAATATACAAAAAGTACTTCCATATAATGAATATCGACAATCTAGTGTGCCAATAGGCAATATGTCCCATCACTAAGACGTTACGTTACATGCATAAAAAATCGCATTGTTTTTTTATATTTTGTGGAATTTATTTAAAAACAGTCAGTTACTCATTATACATTAATTTTATTTTTGACTTACTAACTTTATCAATGATACCTTATGCTCATAAAATTTAGGATAGAGCAGAAATATTACGCCATGTTTGTAAATCATAGGAACATTCATTAGTGAAAAGGAACGGTTTGACTAATGTCAACCACACCATGCATTATGTTAATGCCTAATACTATGTTCTATGTAAATAAAAATAAGCAAAACTACAATACAATGGTTACTTTGGCGTTTTGACAGATAGGGCCTCCAAATATCACGTTTATCAACGCATCGACTATGCATCCACATTCAGGGTTGTAACTTAAAAAATGCAGATTGTGACACCCATTGTGCGGTGGTCTAACACCCGTCGACAGTGTTAAAAATGGTATTGTGCATAGGCCCTTATTGTTTAAAATGCGAGCTCTAACTTTAGATTTAGTATTATATAATAGTAGTAGTATATTTAATATTCCTTAATTTTATTGATTTATGTTACTACTGTGCTTTTTTGATAAAGATTTGTCAGTACTATTTTTATTAAACTAATTAAACTGTCCATATAATAATTACCTCTTAAAAATGGTTATTCTCTGCTGTAAATTTAAATCACCAAACTCAGTAAAGATAGTCATATGAGGCAATTTAGCATCAGTTTCATCTGGGGATAGCTTTTTGTTAGTATCAGGTGGATCTTGCCCAGTTATTAACCAAACACCACAACCTGGTATCCATTGCCTAAAATTATAGATAATGTGATAAAATATTTTTAGAGCTTTTTATCTGTCATAAACAAGCTGTAACCTTGTATGAATAGCAATCTGAATATGCAGTCCCCTATACAAAAAATTAAAAATCATACTCAAGCATAGGTATAACTCTGGTAGATTTTGAGAATGTATGAGGCTTGAAGAAATACCACAACAGTGGCAAATATTCTGGTAAACAAGGCAATTTTTCTTTCTGTGTTAATCTCACTAAGTATAGGCAATATTCGTCCATCTGTAAAAATAATAAGTGGATATTTTGTTGATTACCAACTTATAATTTATATGCATTATATGAAATTTACCACTGAGAGCTTTTTTGATGATGGTGTATATGTCCAAGGCAAAAAATGCGCTTTAGGTACTTTATTTAAAACCTTGAAATCAAAAAGTAATTGAAATAGTGCTGGTACTGCTTTGTGTTTGCCCTTTTGGATTCCACTGTCTACAAGAAACTAAAGAAAATTAGTGTTTCATAGTATATAGTTATATATTATTTTAATTTATATTTAAAGTAACAGCATGATGTTACCTCATAATGATGTCCTGGCATAACAATGTACATGTCTGGTCTTCCTAAATGATTTGTATCATTATGAAAAACAATAGTATTTATTAAATGTCTTACAAATGATAAGCTTGGCATTGCACCTATTATATTTAATATTCTATCTGAAATAAAAAGTAAAAAATATTTTTTCTGCATCTTCTAATGATAACATACTTAGTCACACCTGAGCAAAACGAGTTTGTCATTAGTTAAATGCATAAATTATAGGTTGATTAACAAGACAATACAAATTGGAGGAAGTATCCTTTTTATTTTGTTAGGTTATATAAAACTTGCTGAAATTTATTTCATGAATGTATAAACATCCATAAGTAATAAGAACATATAGAATGCATGATGAATGATATCTTAAAACATTGTTTTATACATTATTTGTCCCAAACCAATACCTTTAATGTTCTAAAATCTGGCTGAAAGATTGCTACTTATGAGTATTTAATCAAAATCAATTTTTTATATACAATTATAAAAGGGATAATATGTTTTGGTGGGGTTGCCTATTAACTTGTGCCTGCTAGTATTTTTTTTTAAATTATTATTAATTTAATTATTATAAATTATTATTAATTTTAATTACAAGGTTATCTGGACAATAATATCCAGCCAATAATAAGAATTAAAACTAACATACCAGTGTCATAAGTCATCAAGTCTCCTAAAAGTTCATTAACCCTATTTCCTTGATCTTTTTTATCTTGGAAAGCTAACTTCCACATTCCAAAAAAGTTTGCTATTTTCAAATTTACTCTTTGAGGATGTTCTTTTTTGATATCCTGCAGCAGTAAACATTATTAAAATGTATAATTGATTACAAATTTTACATTTCAAAATGCATATAGTTTACTACTTAATATACATAATGAGACTAACATTTAAAAATTGTATAAAATGGTTGGAAGTTTCATATAAGAAGATGGGATTTTTTTGGCATCGTAAAAGTTCCTGTGTTAAAAACCCGAATCCTGGATTAACTTCCACTATAGGAGCCTCCTTGTTTAAATAATTTAATATTGTCGATGTAATATCTTTTGCTGTTTTTTTATTTATCAAATACATAGTTTCAGGAGTTTTATATTTTTTTAGTAGGGTCTTCGGCATTACATCAATAATATCCTTATATTCTATGGAACTCTCCAAGTAATTCATAACATCTTGAGCCACCTTAGGTTGTTTCAAGTCATTTTGTTTGTTTACTTTATGACACAAACGAGCAGTATTTTTAATAGGATAAGTTTTTAGTATTAAAACTCTACAATTAGGTAACATTGTATAATATTAACATAATGTAATTAACCATTAATAAGTCAATAAAAGTTTTAAATGTTAACGTTATTGTTCCTGGTCTGCGATTTTAATATAGGTTATACTTCAAAAATTGAACCTTTATTTGTCATCAACCGTCAACCATAGATTATAAAATTTCATGTAGAACATAGAATATGTAGGAAGGTAGTTAAAGACCTATAACCCAGATAATCTAAATAAGTTAATAAAGGCCTTAAAACTGAAATGAACCGACTAAGTTTAATTAGTTTATTTTGTCTTGTTGGTCTCTCAAGGCTACTATGACAATTACAAACTATATTTTTAAGATATTTTCTTTGAGTGCTACAAAACTTTTTATTATATTGAGCGCCATCTATGAACACAGTTTACATAATTATTATCAAAGATCGTGCTATCACAATGTAGTACCCATTATTGCCGCCAGAAATATAACGATATTATTGAATTTTATAAAACTTCAAAAACATTATACTTTCGTCCATTACTTCCTTTTTTCTTACTTTAGGTATTTTTTTTTTAAGTTACAATATATGCTATTCGCATTAAATTTTTTTCAAATTTTGAATTTAACATGAACATAAAAACAAATCGATACATACAACGCCATCTATTATCATTTTTTTAACTTATTTCACTTTGTTCGTGACGTGACCCCATCTTTCTCTCGCCAGATGTCGCGATCACTATGGCCTCAGTATATTGTAAAGCTCTGTAGCGTGGATGTTTTTTTTTTCATTTTACTTAAAATTTAAATAAAATGACAAATTTTGCAGTGCCAGAATGCAAAGAAAATGGATATCATTTGTTCCCAAAAGACAAAAACTGAAGAAATTGTGGGTTAAAGCAATAAAACGACCAAAATTGGCGAAATCGCAATCTTTATAATATTTAGGGACATCATTTGAAATTCTTAAATGGTCCACTGGTGAATATTTTATTTTTATTATTTGTACTTTTATTTTTTACATATTAATTACAGAGTTTCATAGAAACTTTCATCTCCCATTTTACCCCCTTACGGGACTGAATTTATTTAATTGTATTGAAGAGCAATAATACCAAGTTTCAAGTAATTCTGATCATAAATAATTCTTTGCCCATAAAACTTTATTTAGCCCCTTTTACCCTTTTACCTTTATATATATATATATCTTATTTTTTATCTTAAAGCTAAGCACGACATTTTGTTTCAAAGGTTTTGGTAATGCTTCCACAAAATGCAATAGGCCGGTTCGATGCGTAAAATGTACACTTGCTCATCCTACATGGGAATGTCCTAAGAGAGATAAAGACGGACCAGCACGATGTTGCAACTGCCGAGATAACCACCCCGCCAATTACGCTCAATGCCAAGCACGACTACAATATATTGAGCGAATCCCATAGAAACGTGAAACTTTACGTAAGGCTCTAATTCCCGAAATTACTAATTTAAAAATTGATCTACCTGGCATGTCGTGGGCTAAAGTCGCAAGTTTAGGTAAAAAAGATGAGGCCAGATCTAGACCTGTAACACCAGTAGATTTAGCTTAAAAGATACTTCTGAGGAAAACTGCCTTTTTCCAGCATGATTTAAATAGGTACTTCGAATCCTGATGCGAAGACTTCCCGTTCAGAAATGTTAGAAATTCTCGCTGTTATAAAATCTATCAAAGAAGAATTCGCCAAGTGTAAAACCTTCATGGATAAAGTAATCTTAATATTAACTCATCTTGGGCATTATGTTTAGTTGTCATGAACTTCGCATTATGTATTGGAAGGCTGATGGCGTTCACAGTAAGCAACAAGAATTAACTGAACTTGCGGTGAGTAAATTTAACGTGGACTAATTGCTCTTTGTGAAACTAGACTAACTAACCGCCTAACTCTCAATATACCTGGTTACATTTGTTATCGTATCGATAAACATACTAATGGCAACGGCCAAGGTGTAGCGTTACTTGTTCGTTCGGACTTAGACCATAGTTTAGTGTCTGCTCCTAAAACTCAGAACATTGAAGTAATTGGCATTTCATTAAAACTTATTAATAGTAGTGTTATTATCTACTCAGTTTATCAATCTCCAAATCTCCCACTCCTAACAATATAGATTTAATCTTATCATCTGGTTCCCGAGTCCTAATCATGGGTGATATGAATTCAAAGCATCCGCTGTGGTTACCTGGGACAAGTAATACCTATGGTAAAAAGCTTTACGAACGCATGCTTAATGGTGATTATGTTATCCATGCTATGATGCTCCACATGAACAAACACTTATGCATTACCATGTAAAACACAAGCCATCTCTGCCTGACATTCTTCTAAATAAAAATGTCAATTTCACTATCGCAGCATTATCTTCTAATCATTTTCCAGTTTTTTTTACATTTAAAACTAAATTTAATCGTCTTCCTATTAAAAAAATTAACTATACAAAGGTGTTTAAAATATCGTAATTTTCTTAACAATAATATAACTCTATCTCCTAAAATATATAACGATACAAATCAGATTGATTCAGTAATTGTCGATTTTCAACACTTGTTACTAAAGGGCAGAGACTCTTGTGTCCCCATTAGTATTCTAAAACCAAGCAATATTTCCTCCTTCCCACGACGTATTAAACGACTCATTCAGCTTAGAAATCGTTTTCGCAGGTATACAACCTTAGAATCAAACACTTTAATACGTAATTAATATTAATCAATTATTTTTTTTAATTAATCAAGCCATAAGCACTTATAATGATAAAGCATGGAATCTTAAATTAAAAAGGGTTGATAATCCCGGGTCCGACCTCTGGCGACTAGTGAAAAGTCTCCGCTCCACTACAACCTCTCCTATTTCGAAATTGAAATGTGAAGATGGCTCATTTTCTACAACTCAACAAGAACAATGTAACGTCCTTGCAAATACTTTCCAAACTAACATGCTTTTAACACATAACTGGCAAAGTAATATATCAATTATTGACCGATCTATAGCTAAACTTAATGAAAGTACGTCTACTAAAACCATTAAGCTGGTCCGCCCAGTTGAAATCAAGAAAATTATATCAAGTTTAAAGCCCCGTAAAGCCCCTGGATCTGATCTCATCAGTAATTTACTCATCAAATATATCCCACATAAGTCCATTGTTCTCTTAACTTAAATATTCAATTCTTGCCGTATGCTTAATTATTTTCCAACTCCATGGAAAGTTGCGAGAGTTATTGCTATACATAAACCGGGTAAGGATACAACAGATCCCGCCTGCTATCACCCAATTAGTCTTTTGCCCTGCCTTAGCAAGCTTTTTGAAAAGACAATTTTTAAACGATTATTTCGTGTATCCGAACATCATCTCGTCGATGTGCAATTTGGGTTTTGTCGAGGCCATTTCACAGTCCAACAACTTGCTAGGATTGCTGAAACTATATCCCATAATTTAAATTTAAAATAATCAACTGGAATGTTTCTATTAGACATCGAAAAAGCTTTTAACACTGTTTGGTACAAAGCTTTACTTCATAAACTCATAAGATTTGGGCTGCTTATTCCGCTTATAAAAATCATCCAGTCATACTTAAGTGATCGCAGTTTTCGAGTCCACATCAATAGTTACTCATCTTTTTCAAACTCAATAGCCGCAGGAGTGCCACAGGGCTCAATATTAGGACTATATTTGTTTCTTCTGTTCCTAAACGATATTCTGGTTCAACCACGGACGAGTTTGGCCTGTTTTGCAGATGATTCAGCCTCTTTTACTACCTTTTCAGATATAAACTTGATAATTGATCGATTTCAACTCTCCATCGATCAACTTCTATTTTATTTCCATAAATGGAAGTTAAAAATAAATGCATCTAAGACAGAAGCTATTCTATTTACTAGAAAGCGAACTTTATCATCTCGAAAGCTGAAAATTGGAGGGTATATTTTACCTTGGAGCAAATCAGTTAAATATCTTGGCTTAATGCTCGACAGTAAGCTCAACTGGACCGAAAACACTTTTACACTACGGCTAAAAGGTATTAAAGCATTGAATGCCCTAAATCCAATCCTAAATAGACGCTGATGTCTAGGTAGTAGCACAAAACTAGGTATATATTGCACCCTGGTAAGTCCATGCATTACCTACGCATGTCCCGTATGGAGCGGTACTTGCAAAACGAACATTAAAAAACTACAGACTTTACAAAACAAAGCTATTAAATATGCCTTTAATACTCCCTTTCGCACTAATCTCCACAAGTTTCATTATTTAATAGGTCTACCAAAAATCGATGTTTATATTTATAAATTATCCGAAATATAAACTAATAAATAATATATGTATGTAATAGTCGTAAAAATAATCTTCCTTATGTCGATAAATATGACCGGTACAAATTGCCGCATCACTTATTCCTAGACTTGCCGCTGCCGCGAGTGCTATTCTCGTTCGCATATTTACCATATGATACAAGATCGGATATGGCGCACGCGCCGCGGTGCGGATTCGCTCGCCTGCGTGTGCGATAGATAACATATTACGTTCTTGTTGCTTGCTGTTGACTGCTTTAAGTTGATATTTTATTTACATCTATCGACCACGAGATCGAAAGAAGAATAATCTTCTTTGTTTAAAATTTATGCTATAAATGTAATCGCTTCTCTAAAGCTTACATAAGTACTTTAAATGATATACCTACTGTATAATCATTAATAATTATTATTCATATGCACGTGTCACCTTTTGCTATTATGTTTTATATAAGTCTGTGTACTTGTTAAACAAATATAATAGTATATAATATGTACTACTAGGATTAAATTTACACTAGAAATGTACTTAATTTAATGAACTATGACTTTACTCCAATTTTCCATTTTTTCATATTTCTTCTCAGTCTTCTCTTAGCTCCAAAATTCAACTGAACTCGACTTATTGCCGCTGTTTTTACCTGACTGCGGCGAAGCCCAAAGGAGGGTTATGTGTTTGACCTGTTTGTTCGTGCGTGCATTCCTTCGTCAACTTGTTACCTGGGGGCACGGGAGTGGCCCGGCCAAGTCGAGCAAAAAAGGGCTCGGCAGTACCATTCTATTCTCGAAGCCATTAAGGTCATTTTTCACCCCCTAGTAACTTCGTTGTGGTTAAAGCTCTCGATTAGTTATTTTCGTAGTATTATATGTCCTATGGCATCTTACTATGGGGAAATGCAGCTGCTATTAATACAATTTTTGTTCTAGTGTCAATTTTGGTCCTAGAGTGTCATTAAAAGATAAGTTTAAAGAAATAAAAATGTGGACTGTTACTTCTCAGTACATGTACGATATGGTACGAATAAAGAGTCAGTAACTCTTTTCATGGACAATATAAATGCTTGTACAACAGGATCCTAGAAAACGTTTAAAAAGCTTCTATCGCCAAATTCAAAAAAATTGTTAAAGAACGTGTTCTCACAGAAGTATGGACTAATATGGTTGTCGATGGCCATGACCTCGTAGCAGAGTATCTGTCTGGACATTTTTATCATGGTGCACAATTTTCCACAATTAAATTAGATTATACCTGTATTTAAAGTATTATTCTAAAATTTTTAAAATACTTTGTACCAAAAACAATACACATGATTTCGGATAGGTGGCGAGGGTTAGTCTAAAACTTCACCATGTATCACCAGGGAGAAGGGGGAGTTACAAAGTTGCTAAAAATATCACGTGATTAATGGACGACTTCTAACCTATGCAGGACTTTGGCCAAAACAGTGGTCGAATGATTTAGATGAAAGATTTAGATTATATAAAGCTTAATCATTGCTAACTATGTATTGTTTAAAGGGAAAAGGAAGTAGGGAATGGAGTGCCAAATAAGAATGGCATAATCAGCGTCCCTCCCTGACTTCTATCCTCCCTTAAACAGGCAAAACCTGGCATCCGGAAAAGGGAACCAGGAATCAACCATGTCTCCGAGAGGGCAATAATGACAGGATTATGTGAGGAAATAAGATGGATTAATTTATGTTTTTTCATATGGACGCTTTTATAGTTCTGCTGAAGGAAGTTCAGTGGGGCTATTTTTTACTATAAAAAATGATAAAAAATTGCATTACTTTCTGGGAAACGTTGGACGGTAAAACATCATCACAATTCACAGGTGGATATTATAGATATAACAGTTTCGATGAGAGCTTCGAGGAAATTCTTTTCAGGACTAGGAGGGTTGTTAACATTATAACTGCTATATATAACATTATAACTGATCTGCAGAAAGAAACGCGTGTTGAAACTTATGTTGCCTTGTTGAATCGATACAGAAATGAAGGAATATTGGATCGAATTGTGACATGTGATGAGAAGTGGTCTGGTCAAGCAATAACGGCAGATGTCTATTGTGCCGATCTCCGAACAATGATAGCAAAACTAGCAGTGAAACAGCCCTGACTCATGAATCGATCTTCACCATTATTGCTCCATGATAACGCGAGACCCCATACAGCACGAGAAACCGTTTTAACTCTACAGGAACTGCAATTAGAAGCCATTCGTCACCCTCCGTATTCGCCAGACCTTGCTCCAACGGACTACCATTTTTTTCGTCATTTGGACAGTTTTCTACGTGATAAAAAGTTTTCTTCTCAGGAGGCAGTACAAAATGGTTTCACACAGTTTATCGAATCTGGATCACCAGAGTTCTATCGCAAAGGCATAAATGACCTTCCTATTAGATGGCAACAATGTATAGATAATAATTAGTCCGGTCAATATAGACATTTAAAATAACAATAATTCCCGGAAAGCCAAATATTTGTGGAGAGCTGGGGTTTACCATTACAAATAAAGTATTAAAAATCCCCATCGATCCTATGTGTGCTACAAAAGTTATTCGGGGTCAAAGGTCAAAATTTGAGATTTTTTGGATTTTTATCGAAAACGGTAAGTTTTATCAAAAAAAAAAACCTCAAACTAAAGTTGTAGGTCTTAAAATTTTCTACAAAAATGGTACCCTTTCCGTTTTTTAATGAAAATTTAAAAAATATTTTTATCAACGCAGTTCCTATATCCAGTAATTATATGATGCGTTTATACAAACCAAGATGGTAGATATATTCATAATATAAAAAAAGAAGGCGGGCCGCCCTCGCCGTCACTAACACGCTACGCCTCTAGGTCTCAGACTTAATAATAACATAGAGTATACTAAATAAACAAAAGACGAAAATAAGTTCACGAAGGAATATAGTATTATGCAATCGGAGATGTAATTTAATTATCATTATTTTATTCCTTCGTGAACTTGTTTTCGTCTTTTTGCTAGCTTTTATGCAGTCGGTTATGTTATTTTTTAAATATATTTTTTTATTTATAGCTTTTTAGTTTTTGCCAATTAGACATTTGAAATTATATTTAGCAATTTTTTATCCTAAATTACTTTTAAGCATATAAGTTGTGTATATTCTTATTTTTTAAGTATTTTTAAGTAGAAAAATTTGTGAGAATAGTTGTCAACCAACTTTAAATCATTATATATCCTAAACTGTTATTTAAAATGAAAAATTATGAAAGAAACCTAAAAATGAATTTAAATAAATAAATGTGGTTTTAATTATCATTATTTTAAGTAATACAGGGATGTTATACCTTTTTGGAATCCTTGTTATGAGCCCTTTAATTGGATACCCATATTGCAGAAAAAGAAGATTAAAAAAAATCACTAAACAATGAAGCTCCAGCAGCCCCCATATTTAATTTTTTTTTATGTCAACTATCTAAGAACACTTGGACTAATGAGACGAATGTAACGATACCTTAATTAAAAAAAAATCCATCGAGTGGTTTGGAAGATATGAGGGAATAAAGAATATTACAAACATACAAAGATAGGCGCGAAAAACATAACCCTTTTCTTGCAGTTGGATAAAAAGAATATTGTATTTTTTATAATTAATATTTTCTTCTCAAAAATTGTAAATTAACGACAAATAAATACCTAGTAAAAAATTTCCCTTATTCTTTGAAGGAAATAAACGAGCTGTACTAATCGAAAATAGTAGCAAAATAAAGAAACATCCTACTATTTTAGATTTAACATTTTTTTTGGCGGGCTTTGTCTATATCTGAGCTTTATAATTAAATATGAATTACACTAAGTTTCGACTGTGTACTAAGAAGTTACGAGTATAAGAATTATAATCAAGTAAACAATTAAGGACTTGTATAAACATCTAAAAGACATTAAAAACCCATAAAATCACCTAGTCATTCAGTATATCATTTTCTCATAGTTTATACACACGTACACATACCTACATGTAGGTACCTACTGTATCTCTAAAGAATACACAGGACAACAGCATGTATGTTGCATGAAGTTTTGTACATGAATCTGAATAGTTTTTCTACGCTAATTTCAAAAAACTAAACCGTTTTCATGTAGCAGCTCTAGTTTTACAGATATGAGGTGACGCAATTTTATACTAAAACGAACATAGTTTCAGATACAAAAAATTATTAAATATACGTAGTCTGAATAAAATTGTCTTTTATAAGATTTTCTCGCATGAGGTATGTTAGGAGTATTATTCTGAATGTTCCAAGAATAATCAGTCATCATATTTACGTTCTAGTAATCCTGGTATCTCTCCGCCATAGTACTAGTATCCTGGTGAAAGCGCGTTCCTCTTTTTAACATTTCTGTTAACTCCAGTTTTATATGCAAATATTGTACGATCTATAGATGCTAGTAGAGTATTAATAACTACTAAATTGTTTTCTTTAGTAAAGAAATAAAACTGTTTTCCCTGTTACGGTACCTAATACGATTATTGTGTTTCTTTCGTCAACAGATTTTTTCTTTCAATCGGGAAACTAGAATTTTTAATGCAGGCTTAGAAGTTAAAGGTTCCTTATTAAGTCATTTAGATCGTGTTAGCTTAGTGGTCGAGGATAACCGAGGTCGTTAAGATCACTGTCGCCACTATTGTCGTAATTATTGGTTTATTGGCTGCACTATTCTGGATGTTCCGAGGATGTATGGTTGCTGTGGTACTAATGTATCACTAATATTCATGACCAGTCTTATAGCAGATTATAAGCTGGGATAAATCCATTTAGAGCAATTTTTACGGTTCATTGGTATGATTTTCGAAACACCAGAAATAACAGTGGTCAAGATGATTTGATGATTCACGCCAGGTTACTGCAGCTTTGTACTTGAAAGAGGCTCTTTTTTTGTTAGCCCATAAATGCAAAGGCTCAACACAGTTTTTACACACCAAAATAGGTATCCAGAGCTTGGCGTTTGTTGGCAATGGAAACCCGAAGTAGTCAAAGTTGCTTTTTTCACGAAGTCGGACACCTTTAAGTGCAATTTTTGTACATATATTCATCACAAATAACACAAAAATAATTGAGAATATTTAAATATGTCCTTCTTGAGGAAGTCATAATGAATATTATACAGAAACTAGTTTAGTTGACTGCTACTGATAGAAATTGTCGACTACTTATGTTAATTTAAGACGGTACCCATATCTCAAAAACTAGAGCTGCTACGAAAAATCTGAGAGTAGATTTGAAATCAGCGCACCAAAATTAGTAAACAACAGTAGAAAAACTTCAGGCAACAAAAAAATATTATGTCGATTTTGTTGTCCTGTGCTATATATTTAAAGAACAAAGATTTTTGAAGTTCGTCATCAGCATACATTCATTATTATCGATATAATTCAGCTTGTTTAATTATGTCTTGGTAATTATGATTATTAATTATCACTTTTGCCTCTAATGCATCACAATTCCAAGCGTTGCCACGATGTTATCTCATCCGATAGGTAATCACCAGGGCCCATTTTGATATATTCGTAATGAGAAATTCAATGCGATCAAGTACTATTTATGCATTCAATTAGTAAAGTACGAATGTTGTTACTGTGCATGGTATTGCAATTGGTTGTTGTAGCCGCCCGCGCCTCAGTCATATTTGAGGATTGCGGTAAGTTTGATTTTTCATACCGCTACGTCTATGTTACCTAATACATATATCTATCTTAAGCTATATTATTTACATATATATTATCCAAAAATAATTAATTTCTTCAGATGCATCTTTGTAATCTATTTTTATCCCAGTGAGGACTTATAGTCCTGTTGCTTTAAAATACGCGAAACTTAGTGATAAAAATTATAAATCTAGAATAGTTTCAGGGTGAAGGAAGTCTACGAGCTTAATTTTAATTCATAAAAAAAAATTACGATACTTAGGATATGAAAATACTTTTACTTTAGTTATTAATTTAAATAAAATAGTTAAGTAAGTGGTAATAATTATTATAATTTAATTTAAATTTTATTTTATTTTTTTTTCACTCAGATTTCGTGTATTTTTATTTTTTGTATTTTATTTATCTTATCAACTAATTGCACAAATAGTTGCGATAATGTGTCATTTAAAATAGCAAAGGATTCGAAAAATGACATGACAAGGCTCCAGTTTTACTGTTAATCATCCGCTTTATCCATCATAGTCTTTTCATTTGAGGTAGCAGATTATCCACTAAGGTATGTCCTTTAGTAAATGTAATCATTCATGTGGTCATCCTATTTAACTTTGTGAAGTTTAATGTCGATGTTATCTAAAGCGGATTCATTGATAAATACTAATTAATCCACATATAGTACCTATACGTATTTACCATATATTTTTTATATTCAAACTTATCCATTCTATATATAAATACATATATAGTCTAATTTACACTTAACAAGCATCGTAAATGTTTGATTCATGTCAAGATAGAGTAGATCTAATTCACTAATGATAACGCACCGTAATCTCTACCTATAATATTTGTTTATAAATCAAAGCATATGAAGGACCATAAACCAATATTTGCTTTTTATTGACAATATATTTGTGATAAGTGATTATTTAAATATGTTTTTATAAATATAGATAAAGATAAGAATCAGTGTTTTGTAGTACTTGCATATACGAGTACAATAGCTGTGTTGGTTGGGTGGTTAGAATATATCCGTATTAATCCGTATTAATATTATAAATGTGAAAGTTTGTGAGTATGGATATTTGACGCCAGAACGGCTGAACGGATCTGGATGAAATTTGGCACAGAGATAGATTGTAGTCTGGAATAACACATAAGCTACTTTTTATCCCAGAAAAATATACGGTTCCCGGGAGATAGATTTGTATTTGTTTTTCTAGAGGCGAACCCGAGCGAAGCGAGGGTGAGCCGCTAGTAGTTTATAAATGTAAGTATAATTATTATTGAAAAATATAGCTACTTTATAGCTATCTAGTCTCTCTGCCACGATTCGCCTGATAATATTATTATTTTTTCAGCCAAAGAAAAGTGAAATCGTAATAATTAATAAATAGTTTAAAATATCCTTTAAGTATCTCTTAGGGATTTGATTAAAGGACATACATATTCTTGATCTCTATTTATTTTTAATTTATATTAATGTGATACCTCTCATGAGTGACAAAAAAGCAAAAGTTACATAGTTGTTAACTACACTAAGAAATAGCTCCGCGTGAATCAGAAAGTACCACTTATACCTACTGAGAATTATCTTTGGACGGTACTTTACGAGGAACTAACATTAAATATAATGTTGTTTACCTAAAAATTCTCTTCTTCTGTAGGTATGGTTTTACAATGCAATTTTATCTACACAGTAGTAAGCTTTTAATCCGAGTGCACGTATTACGACGTAGGTACTAACTCAGCTGACGCACAATATCCACGGCTATGAGTGTACCTACCTACAATCCACATAATTAAAAATTAATCTTAATATTCGTTAGTATCATATAATGATTTAAAATAATATTTGATGGTACTATAAAATTTATTTAGTTCTAATGTTTTATTAGCTAAAGCGGCAGATGTTGTTAAGTTCAGACAGTAGTTACAAGATTGTTAACAGACAAAAGGTAAATCTGGTTTAATAACAACCACTGGATCATTAGACCCAGTGGTTGTTATTAAATACAGTATTTATGGGAATACTGATGTATGAGCTATATTATTTTAAAGTTTTATTAAAATCCATTCAGTAGTCTTTGTGTGAAAAAGTAACAAACGTCCATCCATCCAAACATATTACATCCTCACAAACTTTCGCATTTATAATATTGGTAGGAAGAGTTACCACGGTGCATCGAGCACATCGTGGAAGATAACAAACGTTAAAAAAAAACACTTTTAGTTTTCGGAATTTCCCAATTTGTCGGGTCATTTTTCAACAAGTTTTAGCTCCGCCTTTTATTTAAAAAAAAAAAATATTAAAATTTATCGCTTCCTGTATACGCATTACATGCAATTTAATCTACAACATATTAAGCTTTTAATCTGAGTAATTAACGCTATACGTAGACATAAAGATGCACAAAAGATAACCACATGTAGGATTCTAAGCGTCTATATTTGTATTCAGCCCCTTTTTAACGTCCCACTGCTGGACACGGGCCTCCCTTCAATATGAGGGGAATCAGGCCATAGTCCACCACGCTGGCCAAGTGCGGATTGGCGGACTTCACATGTCTTTCGAAAACTTGCTAGGTTTTCTCAGACATGCAGGTTACCTCACGATGTTTTCCTTCACCGTAAGGCAAGTGGTAATTATGTTAGAAATGATTCGCACATGAAAATATCAGAGGCAGTGGTAGCCCAGTGGTAACGTGCTCGCTTGGGAAACCGAGTGAAGCGGGTTCAAATCACGGATAAACATCTATATATGTACTTATCTGTAGGGGTTTTGTTTTTTGACTTGTAAAATGTGAAAATATAGGTGTACCAAAAGTAACATAACAAGTACCCCCCCAATATTGATAGAAAACACGCTTTATATAAAACGATCCTAAAAATTGCAAGATTAATAGCGAAAGCCATTTAAAGTATCTATTAATTGACGTACTCATATTATGCTAAAGTTATCATAATTTAATTGCTTGTTATAAATCCACTTCTTCTTACGTGAATACTAAAATGGCAAGTTGCTGACACCTTATTGGCTTAGTTGTAATGAGATTAGAAATAATTTTATTACATTTTTTATAAAAAATGACTACAATCGCCGAGATTTTACACTCACATACAAACATACAATTACATCATAATGTAAGTAAACATAACATTATCCAAAATAAACGCAATAAAAAAGATATCCCAGAATAAGCAATAGAAACAATAAGTACAGTCACAACTGCCGTTTCTGTACAATTAATGTTAGGAATCGATAGTTTTTTTAGTAATAGTTTAATTACAATCGAATTGATCTATATATAAATAAAGTAAACATGTAAATGTTTGTTTATTCAAATCTCTGAATGTATCTACCGATTGCTTCGACACTTTGAAGAACGTACCTACATACTCGTATAACTGTTAAACGTAGATTTACTCACTAGATAGCGCTGCAGTGCCCCTTCTTTTACTTTACTCGTTTCACTAATGGCCATGAAAATTGGTGCACTTTTGTATATACAGTTAAGACCGTAAATATGTAAATACATACATAATCATGGACAGCTCGGCAATAATACCTGATTGCATCATTGACGCGTTAATCTAGTATAGATTAATATAATAAAGAGATAAAGTTTGTGAGTTTGTGAGGTCGTAGGGGGTAATCTCTGGATCTACATAACCGATTTAAATTAAATTTGGTAAGAAGATAGTTTGAGACCCTGGACAGGACATACGATACTTTTATCCCGGAAATCATCCCTTAAGGGGGTGAAAATGGGGATGAAAGTTTGTATGGGGAATCAACCTAGGGACGAACCCAAGCGAAGCGAGGGCGAGTCGCTAGTTTAGGATAATTTAGATAGAGTTTTGGTAGATTTTTTAGTCTCGATATTTATAAATTATTAATGTATTTAATAAGTAGGCAAATACATATAATACATAAATATTAAATATAAGTTATATCTATGTATTTCATATCCCCTTGATGAAGTGGCAACACGGAAGATTTTTTTTCTATTCTGTGAGCGACAATATATACGAAGAAGAAGAAGCGAAATAATACCGGCAATGAGAATTGCTATTCCATAAGCATAGGCATAATGTAAACAAGGCATGTAATGATATTATTGATGTTCCAGGGTCGGCTTACAGGTTAACTAATGTGAATATAGAAGGATGCAATTCCCGTTTACCTTGTTTTGTGACGTTGGGAGATAGAATTACTGTCAATATGGAATTTTTTGCTGGTAGGTATCTGCTCCTTCTATTTTATCGATATTTTTTAAATGTGTTTGTGCTATGTATAACACAATCTAACACGCGTTAAGTAAGTATATTTTAAAAATATAATAAATAAAAAAATACCTATCACCTATAGGTACTCAAAAGGGGTCTAAAGCGAGCATAGATTAAATAAATATGATATTTGATGTAGAGAAAGATACCCATGTAGAAATCGTAAAGCTTGACACTTTATTCTTTCTGGGCTCTAACCACAGCTATAATAATTGCGAGCCTCCGGGCGGCTGGTGGTTACGAGGCTCTTAAATCAAGTCAATACTTATACACGATGAAGGGCTGTCGTTACGAAAGGTTAAGAAGAGTTTTCATTAACTCGAGTTTTTTGAGATTACCTCTTTTTTGATTCATTTACATTACGAAAATAACTATTAGATAAATCAATGAGACCGAAATTAAAAACGCGCAAAATTTTTGTATTGTATGTATGTTGTGTGCTATGGGGGTTGCTCCTGGTACTTCTCCGATAGCAGAGTAAACTGTGGAGTAACCCCATGGTTGTTGTGGTCTGCTTCGGCAGACCTGCCGTCGGAGCGTCGTGGTTGAATGCGTTAGCGATCTTGCGATGCTCCATTAAGAAGGTTTTGTTGGGTTTTAGTGGGTAGTACTGGCTTTTCTAGCCAGTGATTGCCACATAACCACCTGTATGGCTACAGGTGGTATGCGTAAATTTTTACTTTAGCAAGAAAAATTAAGGCAATTAGTAAACTTAAATTCATATGATACTCTAAATAATGAAGACTGTTTAAAATTACCTAAGATAAAGATTACAAGTAATATTTTTAGTTAACTAGAGAGTACAAAGACTACAAAATTACCAAATATTGGTATCTGTTATTGTTTTTGAACTTTTTATTAATAAATAAGGAGATAAAAAGTAATTAAATATTTAGTCTATTAGGTGTGGTAAGATATTGTTGATTTTTGTATTTTTTTATATACATTTTATACCATAACAAATATTATGTATTAAATTCCGAAAAAAGCTATAGTTTGCGGGATCCCGCTGGATTGAAGTCAATCCAGCAAAAATCCCGCTGGATTGCAATCCCTAATTCGCAAGTTACTTCGTCTAAAAATTATGCAACTGCTGTAATTATACATGATACCTTAAAATAGAAATTGAACCTTGATAAGACATAAAACACAACCAAAAAATAGTACTACGAGTATGTTCTTGTAAAATAATAATTTCTGATACATGAAGACAAAATGTTTTCCTGCATTATATGTATGTTTATATAAGATATATATTTATGTTTATTAACTAAAGCTGATATTAGCTTAATAACTTTGTAGTTTTGTAACACTGTAATTATAATAACTTTGTAGTTCAAAAAGTCTCAATAAAACATAAGTAAACTATATAATATTTTTTCAGATTTTGTTTCGCGTCAACTTGATCAAGATGTAATACTAGATATCAACTACATTCACGCTTCAACGACAGTGACTCCTGGTATGTAATACTAATAAGTAATAACATCTTCTAAATAATTAACTTAAATTGTTGACATTGTCCTATTTTTTTTTTAAAAAATCCACTATATATTAAATATACATAATTTTGAATAATTTGTTTTAGTTGAATACTTCCGGACAATATTAATTTCATAATAGATATAGGAAAAAGGTACATAATGGCATGGCAAACAGCATAGATTTATTCTAAGGACAAATAAATAAGAAACAAGATTCAGTTTATATGTTTATTTTGTTTATCTAGTAAACACCCGCAATCAATTTTTATTATTGCTGGCTTCTGTAGATGTGTACATATAATTTCAATAATATGTATCTAATATATTTAAATGAGCAATTCTTGTATATTTATATCTTTATATCTTTATTTATTTATACAAGCGATCTCGGAAACGGCTCTAACGATTTCGCTGAAATTTGGTATGTGGGGGCTTTCGGGGGCGAAAAATCTATCTAGATTAGTCTCATGTCTGGGAAAACGCTTGTTTTCGAGTATTCATGCAGTTTTCTTTTGCATTATTCTACGCAGAATATGCTCGATAATTTCTTACTCTCAGACATAAGCATTGTGGTCATGCGACCAAGGTGCAAGATTAACAAATCGATAGGTGAGTCTGAGATTGAATTTCGATCGGATAGAAAGTTTTTCTTTTTTTTTGGATTTATTCAAGTTTTTAGTTCTTTTTATCTAAAAAATACGATAAAAAAAAAACTCCGAGCGAAGCTCGGTCGCCAGGTACCTACTGTTGTAATAATGTTACCTACATCTATTCATCGCCAATTATAGTGTTCTGTCATCCGTGTCACTACATAATGTCATTTAATTGATTACTAAGAATTAAGTTAACAACTATTAAATTGTTTGAGTTAGTGCAATCCGTTACCTACGTGTAGAGTCGAATTAAAAAGTTGAGGCCCAGGGAAATAAATATATTGCATAGAACTCAAAAAAGTTTATTATCGGATTTCTTTTTATTTATCTTGCAAAATTTTTGGTACCACAAAAATGGGTTCATTCATTCATAAGTAAAACGAATTATCTTATATACCTTTATAGGTTCTAACTGATTATGAGTCGAATCTGTAGAACATTAAATATTTTATTGAAAATTTTACTGAAATAGTCATTATTATCGTTACAGAGGCCTAATCTATAGTTTTTAGTATTTTTGTCTGTCTGTCTGGGAACGCATCACGAGAAAATTACTGGATGGATTTTGATAAAATTTGGTATGGTGATAGCTGGTCATGCGGGTCAACATATAGGATACTTTTTACTGCGGGAAAATATGTCATCTCTGAGAAATCTATACTAAAAGTTAAAACGTAACTAGGGACGAACCCGAGCGGAGCGAGTGTGAGTCGCTAGTTTAAAATAGTTTCATCTACGTGAGTAATGTTAAAACCTACTTGTATGGGGTTTTTCTTCTACTTCTACACAAATGAAAATATAAATTGGATTGATTGATAAAGCATTGGAAAAAACTGATAACACAAAATTTGGAAAAATGGAAATTATATTTTCTATATAAAAAACGTTATGCTTTAAAATACTAATTTACTTTAAGTAACATTTTGCTAGGTATTCCTATATATATATATAATGAACTTGTATGGAAGCCGAATCTGTAGGTACATTAAATAGTTTTTTGGAAAATCTTAGTGTAATAGACATTTTTATCGATACAGAGTCCAAATCTACAGTTTTTAAAATTTATGTCCGTCTCTCTGTAACCGCATCATAGGAAAACTACTGGACGGATTTCGCAGAGGAGTGATGATAGCTGATTAGCCGGGTCAACATATACGATATTTTTTACTGCGAAAAAATACCTCAGTCCCTACAAAAATATAAAATAAAAACTGGTTTTAGTAAACAAACAAAGTGCCAAAACTAACAAACTTACAAAATAAATCAGAAAATAATTATAAACATTTTACGTAAAAAATAATGAAATTTTATAGATACATAAAATAATTAAATAATGATGATATGCTGTTATTTTGTATTATTTGGAAAATCATAGATGTCAACACGAGTTTGTGAAATACGTATCTATACATATAATAAAACTGTAGAGGTCGAATGTCTGTACATTAAAAAAAAATGTTAAAAACTGAGTCAAGGGATGTAAGAAGAGAAATAGAACAACTCCAGATTTTTTTTCAAATTTCTTGTTTCTCTGTCTGTTTGTACGGACTAAACTCCGAAACTGCTGGACCGATTTAAATGAAATTTTGCTTGGTGGTACCTTATATCTCCGGTCAATATTTTAGATACTTTTCATCCCGGAAAATTAAAGAGTTCCCGTGGGATAGTTAAAAAACTAAAAAGATGAAAACAAGTTCACGAAGGAATATAGTATTATGCAGTCGGAGATATACATACGAGTATATACATCTCGCAGCAAGGATGAAACGTGTAAGGCTAATTAGGATTTAGGGCTTGAAATAAAAAGCTCAAATTTGGACAGAATTTGGTACCAAAACGATCCCTAATGTACGAAGAGAAAACTCCGCGGTTGTAAACAAAAATATTATTATTATTATATTGATCCAATTTCCGTTATTTTGTTCCAAAAGTTCAAACAACCCCCTTTTACCTTTTTAAGGCATGGATTTCGAAAAAAAAATGATATTTGTATTGTTTCAGTTTTCATTTTAAAGGTAAATACCGTTTCATACAAACTTTCATCACCTATTTTTGCCCCTTAGGGGATGAATTTCGAAAACTCCTTTCTTAGCGGATGCCTACATTGTATAAGGAATATGTTTTTCAAATTTCACGTTTCTACGACCAGCGGTTTAGACTGTGCGTTGATCGATCAGTCAGTCAGGACAAAGCATTTTATGTGTGTATATATGTATATATATATATATATATATATATATATATATATATATTCTATATCTAAGCATGTACGGAGCAGTATGAGCTTTGACATAGTTAAAGTTTATATAGAGAAGGACTGCAGAAAGCCAAAATTAATTGAATTTCTTTTACCCGCGAATCCGCTCGCGTATTTTATTTATATATAATTACTTCAATACTAAAACATATAATGTGATGCTACCTAACCTTCATCAATATTATACGAGTAGGTACTTACATTATATATAGATGAAAAGTTTATTTGTCTATATGTGCAAATCTATGGGCTCGTTTGAAAATCCTTTTGGATCTTATAGGTTATCTATATAACTTTGAAAAAAGAACCTCAATATCGATCAAACTTAATAAATTATGGTTGATTTTCAACCACGCGGCGATCACTAGTAATAATTAATTAATTTTACCGAACTGATGGTTGAAGGTACTCATGACGCTTAGTAAAAAATGTAATAATTTAATGCAAAATAATATATTTCAAAATTTAAATAATTTTATTTAAATTTAAATAATTTTATTTAAATTCAAAATAATTTATTTCATTCTTGATTGTTATGGAAACTACCACTGTGGGCACTAGCTGCATATCCGTTTGGATACAAATTGGCGTGATAATTATTTCATATTTTATTAGTTGTTAATATAACCTTGGGTAGTATTAATATAATAGTCATATTACTTATGTGATTTAAAATGGCATAATCTTTTTTCCATTATGCGCACAAACCTTTAGAATTCCAATCAGCGCGAATCCGAGGCTAAAGCTTTGAAGTCTAAGATGAAAGCTATATCATAAATCCCGCTATAACAATACATAAATAAGCTGCACAGGTACAGGAGTGGGTAAAGTTAGTCGATACAAATATATAAAAGCTAAACACATTAATTGATTAATTACCAAATATGGAAAACTACTTCATCTATATCAAGCTGAGATTTACAGATAGACATTACACATACATATATAATGTAAGCAGAAGACGCTAACTAAGAAAGAATTTTGCGAGAGTACCTAATTAAGGAGGGTGTAGAGGTATACGTATTTTAAATAAATATTCTGTAGTTTGCTTAAAATATTCATTACTTCATTTGCTAATAATTTTAAATTTAATCATACAGATTATTTCTGTGTGAGTCTAGAGTTATAATAATACTATCTGTGTAATTATTAGCGTATATGTGCAAATTAATAGTGTTAAAAAACTACGAACAATATATTTTGTTAACCTCCGAAGTAAAAACATGGTGGTTTTATGAGTTTAATGTATCTGTATATCTCCATATCTGTCTGTGGCATCGTAACGCCCAAACGGATGAACCGATTTGTATTTATTTATTTATTTTTCTTGAAAGGCGACTTGATCGAGAGTGTTCTTAGCTATAAATCAAAAAAATCCGCTCAGCCGTTTGCGCGCCATCACCTCTTTTATAGATATCAAAAAGATATGAGTAACTTCCATTGATTTCATCCATTCGAAACTTAGTATCTCTTGACTCTTTACTTCAATGATATTGCAACGTTATGGTACAACCTTGGCCTAGTGCTATCGCATCACGTAAAATCTGCAACATGCTTAACTATTTATTAAAATACTGCAGAGATATTGTGTTTAGGCTCAGTGAAATGGTATCAATGAATAGGTCTTTATGTTAGGGTTTATTTAAATTGTAGTTTACTCCTTAAGAAATGATTTTCATAAAATGCCCCATCAATTTAAAAGTGATACGTTTTTCTGCGCAACGTACCTACCTGGCACACGTTTCAATTTTAAATGCCACAGTGATTAATAATGACAACAGTATTGATGTAATTAGTATTCAAATTGATATTAATAGTGAAGTAAATCAACCTTCCTAACAATGTATTCATGTAGTATAAGCAATATTTATTTATGTAATAACATAATTGATGTATAATATTTTACTGAATCAATATGAAAAATGTGAATAGAATAACAATTTAAAGTACATACATAATATGTTTTCAGTATTATAAGAGATGCGTTTATTTAGCCTTTTTGCCTATTGCATATTCAAAGACACTCGTACCACAGTAAAGATTTATATCTTTACTGTGCTCGTACTTAGGAGTAAACTTCAATCGTGCGTCAGAGTTGACACACATTTTTATTTCTAGTTAACATTGTCCGCGGTTCCGCCCGCGTTCAAATGTCCAAAAACCAAATTCTTAGGTTTTACATATTAGCATACTCTTACATATTATACCAATTTTATTGCGCACCGCATGATTGGTAAATAATGGCGGTGACTGACAATGCCAAAAAGGTTTCTACGTTAATCTCATATCTGATATAGTAATATTGCACTTTTTGTTTTAACAATAACATTTATAGTATGTCTATTACTTCTGTTTTCTTTATTTGTTTGTTTAGGACGTTAAACTCTCAAACTAATGAATTAATTTAATTCATTTATTTACTAATAGACAGCTATTGATTAATTTATATTTAGCTGATTATTTAAGAGGCCGTATACGAAATCAAAACAAGCGAAATTAGTTATTTCGCGCACACACACACGCGCACTTAGCGTTCTGTCGCGTGTGTGCGTAAGTCCGCAGTCGCCGTTTGGCGATTAAACCGTTTTGATCCTTTAATATTTTTTATGAGTATATTACATTCACTCTCATGGATTTGTCAATTGAAATAAAATACCTGGTAATATAAAATTAAGCCTTTATTTATCGCTAGTTATTATATATTCTTTATTGCACAAATAAAAAAATTTAAAATAATTACCTATTTGGTACCAATTTGGAAAGTAAAAACAAAGACCTATTTTGCTTGTGCCAGAACTCTTTATCCGCTTATCGAGTCGCAGTGAAATGAATCATTCTAAAAATTTGCGGATGTAAAAATGTCTGCTAATAAATACATATAATAAAATTCTAACTAAGTCGAATCTGTACGTTAAATACTTTTTGGAAAATCTTATTGAAAAATTGAATTAGCTTTTATTTCTAATCATGATAAAAATGTCAGCATAACAAATATTGAGATAAATATTATTTTTCCACAAAAAACGATTCCAGAAGAACATTTTTTGTAAAGAACACATGCAATTCTTTTATTCAAAAAGTTTCTTTCGCATGTCGTGGACAATTAACCGTATAATTTACTTTCTTTGTACTTTACTAGTTTTTCGTTTTAACTTTTTAACCTCTGAAAAAACATATTTTTTAATAGATTAAAGTAAGTAGTAAACTTTATCCATAAAATATATTTACTTGGTTTATTTTTTAACGTTCCCTCGTAATTACTAAACGACAACCGATTTTGATGATTCATATATAATTACTTACAAAAGTATCAAAAATTCACGTCGCGCTACACACGTCGCTACACTTCGATACGTTGCGTGACGTCAGTAATTGCGCTAGCGCAGAACGATACATCCACCCTCTAATAACGCTCAGCGCGGACTGCTGTCTCGTGGCTTCAGTGTTCACAACCTGAAGTCAGGCAATTATCGTACCTAGGGCCGTAAAATTATCGTACATGGACCAAAATTATCGTACATATTAAGATTGTGCAAAAATAGTCGAGTTTTATACAAATCGATATTTTTTCCTTCTAATCAATTTTTAATAACTGATTCCCTCCGGTCAACTGAACAGTCGAACGGTCAGCGACCTAAATGTGTTTGCACCTGGAACAGGCGGACGAGCAAAAAAAAAAAAAAAAAAAAGGCCTCCTTAAACCATTTTCTTCTCCTACGAATGCAATCCCTACCAACGGAAGAGCAAAAAAAAAAAACCTCCTTGCAACATTTTCTTATCATTCGAATGCGACCTCCACAAACGGGAGAGCAAAAAAAAAAAAAAAAAAAAAAAAAAAATACAGAACTGCTGAAACTTTTTCTTACCATCTGGATGCAATCCCTACAGCCGGGAGAGCAAAAAAAAAAAAAAAAAGGACTATTCTCCTTTTCCTCCCTTCTTACAAATACTACATACTTAAAATATTAACTCGAACAATACTCTTCCTAAAACATTACCTGACCCTCACAAACATTTTCACCCATCCCACCTTCACAAATTATCGTACATTTGCAATATATTATCGTACATCGTACACAGACATGAAATTATCGTACATGTACGATAATTATCGTACGGTTGCGAACACTGCGTGGCTTGCGTCGAGTAATATATATTGCGAGTTTCAGTCGTTTTAAAAGATTTTTTTTGCAAAGTATAGTTTTTAACATTTTAATTTTTTTTTATGAAATGAATAGTCCTTGAACTGAAGTTTCTTTCTGTAATTTTCTTTTTATGAACGAGAGTTCTATGTAGCCTAGTGTACCAGAAATACTTTGCGCATTTTCTTTAAAATTTGTCTGAGTTTAATATTTATTTACTCAACTATTTTATATAAAAGTAGTAAAAACTGATTCATACATTGTATAAAACACTTTTACAACAATACACTGTATTTTTTTCATATTATTTAGAGGTCAACACAAGCCGTAAGTGATGGTATCCTAAACCTCTTACACAAAAAAATCACCTTTCAGTCGCGGTTTTGTTGTCAATAATTCAAAACTAAGTACTAAAAATAAAAAAGGGGGCCATTCATTAGATTATAATTAAAATGACCTTTCATATTATGTATATAAACTTATAGAAAAAATATTTTATAACTGTGAAATAACGTTCGTAAAATAGCGTAAATCAGCGAATTCGGCAAAATTTCATATACGGCCTCTTAAATAACAAAATAATAACTTTTCTCGATTTACATTATATTAAGCATTTTTAATATAATGTAAATTAATTTTAATATAATGTAATCAAGTAAATATTAACTATTTTTGGAGTTATTTTAATAAATAAAATAACGCTATTGATATATTTTTTTTTCAATATAAGCTATTTTTAATAGTGTTTTGCCATATTTGGTAAGTTACCTTGCTAAAATATTTATAGTATCATCGTGGTTTTGTTCTAACCAGTTTTTTGTATTTTTTCTCAGAAATGAGATATTTTCCCGCGGTAAGAAGTATCCTATATGTTGACCCGGATATCCAGTTATTACCAAATTTCATCAAAATCCCTCCAGTACTTTTTCCGTGATGCGGTCACAGACAGATTAGACAGACAGACAGACAAACATTCTAAAAACTATAGATTCGGCCTCTGTATTGATAATCATGTCTATTTCAATAATATTATTTTCTAAAAAATATTCAATGTACAGATTCGGCTTAGTTACAATTTTATTATATATTAATGAGAATGATATTTAAAGAAACGTCATGTTTATTTTAAAGAATTTCATGAAGGTTTAAGGTAAAATATAAAAGCAAAACTGATTACCAAATTATTTTACTCAGAAATTATTTCTTCTTTATCCTTATGTATGTACATAATTATGTTCAGTATACATACATATATTATGTTGGTAAATTAGCATAATTTATCAAACATTTTGTAGGATCGATTCTGTTGATTAAAATGTTATAAAAATTTAATAAATATATAACATTTTTATAGAACCATGTGCGACGGTGATGTGTCCAGTCCGGACGTACGCTATTACCTCACTCACGAGCATAATGTCCGTGCCAACTAACATGGCTTTGGTAAGATACTGTATATTTTATGGTTTGAATGTATCACTAGTTCCGCCATTATGGTTTGGAAGTATGATTTTTGTATAAAAACTAATTACATGTTCATATACCTACTCCGGCTCTTTTAAAGAAACTTTGTAACTAGAGTATTATCTATGACACCTTTGACAAATAATGGCGGAACTAGTGATGATTTTATGAGTTTTAGCACATGAAATGAAATGATGGTAGTTCACGGATCGTAGTAAGAGATCGTAGTATCACATTTTTTTGGATTATCTGCTTCGGTGGCCTAGAAGCTAGCATACGGTAGGAGGTCCTAGATTCGAGTCTCAGGTGGCACCAAGTACCTATAGTTATTGTGGTTTCATTTAATAAATTCTCGTAACATCCCAGAGTTTGGAAGTTCGCTATCTTTTACTTCTGTAACTCGGAAAGGATCTAAAGTCGTCAAACCTGCGCCTAATCTCTCATAGATCGTGTCGAATTCTAGTCCTTTAGAAGTTTAAGAGAGAATGGAATAGAGTGTGCACTTGTGTTTTTGCGCATACTTGTGCACTACAATACGTCCTGCGCAGATAGCTAGTGTCTGTGCCATATATAAGTACCTACATACTGTTGTTTTTTTTGGATTCCATTTTTAATTAATGATATTATACATTTTTATAGCATATCTGTCATTCAAACTTGCCAGTTATCTACTGTATATTATAATTGTAATTATTTTTTTTAATACTTGCAGATTAAATTAAGTCTGCTTCAGGAAATAAATTAAGTAATTTAAAAATATAGTTTTACATTTTCTAGTTATGAAGGTCATATTTCAATTTACAATTATTAGGTACCGACTTATTTTATATTTATGGACATGACTAAAATTGTTTAATTTGTACGTATAATAAATTTGTAACAGATTTGTGAGTCGAATCTGTACATTAAATATTTTTTGGAAAATCTTATTGAAATAGTCATTATTACCGATACAGAGGCCGAATCTATAGTTTTTAGAATTTTTGTCTGTCTGTCTGATTTTGATAAAATTTGGTATGATGAAAGCTGGTTATCCGGTCAAATATCAACATATAGGATACTTTTTACTGCGGAAAAATATCTTATCTCTGACAAATCTATATTAAACGTTAAAACGTAACGAGGGACGAACCCGAGCGGAGCGAGGGTGAGTCGCTAGTTAATAATATATGTACCTTTGTAAAAACAGGCTTGCAAGCAAGGCTCTATAGATGAAGGGCTTCTACAATCTTCTCATAATTTAACTTTGCATATACTAACACCTACGGGTAACTATAGCAGTACTAACAAATTAATGTTATAGTAAAACATATTTACCAACACTTTGAAACAAATTACTATTGTATTTACGTACATACTGAATTCAAAAAATGTATGCCTTTTTAATCGACTGCCAAGAAAGGGTTATGTTTTTCGCGCGTATCTTGTATTTTTCTATGTATGTATGTTTGTAAATTTCTTTATTACCTCTTACCTTCCAAACGGTTGCGGACCGTTGAGGTGACTCTTCCAAACTGATGGATTGCGACTGTTAAGGTATCGTTAGACTCGTCTCAAAAATCCAAGTGTCCTAGATAGGTGTTTTAAAATAATATCAATTTGACGGATCCTAGGCGCCAATTTGTGTGTCTGGAAAATTTTTTTCATTCGAATTATTCAAATGGGTTATCAAAATGCAGGTGTTTAAGAGGCGATTACAAACACATACACAACTGATATGTTTAAAAATAATTTAGAATAAGGATAGGAATTAATTTACAAAAATAAAAAGCCCGACTGCTTAAAAAGTACTACATACGATGATATGAATATATATGTACATAGTACATGTTTTATATAAGCTGAGAGTTTTGCTATGGGTGTCGTATGTCTCCGTATATATATGTTTCTTCGTCAAAATGTTCTCTTTTTTTTTAGTTTGCTTTCTACGCAGTCAGGTATAGGGTATATGATCTGTGATATAATATTCTATACATTATAAAGTATAGACGACTCGTCACGGTCTGTCTGTTTATGAGTTAAGTTGTTCGCGTTTCTCGCAATAGCAATTTAATGGTTTGTGATAAAATTTTGTACAGTAATAATATAGATATCCAGGTTATATATACGTTAACATTTTAACGTATATATAATACGTAAATAAAAATACGTATGTATATTTTAACAGTTACGTTTTAACATTTAGTATAATAGATTTCTCAGAAATGAAATATTTTCCCGCAGTAAAAAGTCTCCTATATGTTGGCCCGGATAACCAGCTATCACCATACCAAATTTCATCAAAGCCCAGCGGTTTTCCCGTGATGCGGTAACAGACAGACAGACAGACAAAAATTCTAAAAACTATAGATTCGGCCTCTGTATCGATAATAAAGTCTATTTCGATAAGATTTTCTAAAAAATATTTAATGTACAGATTCGGCGTAGTTACAATTTTATTATATGTATAGATAAATCTTTAAAATGAAAGAAACACACATACACACACGTACACGCACGCATGCATGTGCATTGTGCATGTGCATTGTGCATGTACAATGTAGCTACGCATTTATTTTTCAAATTTTGTAAAGCAATTATTTTTTTTTTTTTTTAGAATAAGCGGGGATACTTATATTGGCGAGTACATAATGAAGAAGGGAAGCAAGTACTTTGCTACTCGGTGTTGGTACAAACTCAAAATTACGTCCAAAAGTTTCTACGAGCTTTGGTGCCCGATACGTGGGATGAAAATAGTGTATCCAATGAAGAGGTTTTAAATGAAGAACACAATAATAAAGAATATTTCTATGAATTATTTCAAAAATACAACGGAAACAATACCTATGTCAATTAAATTATCTATGTATTGTAGGTATATGAATTATTTACTAGTTATCTTTACACAAAAACACAATTCAAGATTGAACAAAATTCGTTAAGTAGTTTCTTAATGTTGTTTTAATTTAGCTATTTTTGTTACAAAAAAATAAAAAATGAATAAATCGATGTTTTTGTAAAGGTTGTACCTACCTATGATACGAGTATATAGTTATTTAACGTATTATGTATTATTTTCTTATACTACTACAGTATTCCATTCTTTTATTTGCTTTCATATGAACGCGTTGACGTAATATATTACTATATGTTTATAAATATAACTTTTAATTTTAGACTATATTTTATATTACTTTATAAGTTTTTAGTGAATGATTTTGAACCGACTTATAAAAAGGAGGAGGTCTTTAGATAGGTACTCATTTTTCTATGTATTCTTACCTACTGATTTCTTCTTTTTGCATTGGTGGACCATCCCCCAAGATAAAAGTTCTAGTCCACGCCCTTGATGTCTGACGATAATAAAAAAAATAACTGGATTATTGGGCGCATAAATTTTTTGAAGTTGTACTTCTTTTGGCACGTTTTGGAAAAAATAATGAGAGTAAAATTTTTACGTGCGCCCGCACACAGACAGCCAAAAAGCGACATGATGAAGTTAGCTGTATTCCTTTTACAAACAGAGAGTTGTGACATACGGGATGAAATCTTTAGCTATTTTTGTTCTGTTAAGCCAAAGAAGTATAACTTCTTACGTGCGTACGTACAAACACACACGTAATTTTTTTTCATACATAACTATCGAACGTAATAAAAAGCGAACCTAAAATATGGAAATAAGGTGATTATGTTATTCAATTTGCTGGGTAATAGACCAATTTGGATTTGGCTGCCGAAATCAGAGGTATGGGGGAGGAGGGGGGGGGGTCCTCTTTATTATGAGCCCCTTTTTCAAGAAACGAAATCACAGGAAGTGGAAGAAGCCCTGATAGTGCAATTAAAAACTAGATAGTAAAAGATCTTTTTCCACCCTGAAGGAGGTAAAGGTACTTGCGTGCTAGAATGGGCCAAGATAAATGAATGCCCTTGTATTATTGTCCATTTAAACCCAATAATGCAAGAAATTGATAATGAAGATAAAATTGACGTTTTCACGTGAACCATACGTGATAAAAATTATTGTGATAAGTGTTAATTAAAAAAAAAAACTTGTTATGAAGAAGAAGAGTTTGTTATATTGCAATGAATAAAATTCATTTTCCTTATTTTGTAAAAGGAGCTTGCGATATGAAGAAATTTCAATTGGTAGGTTTATCAAGCTGGGTCTAGGGCGGCATCGAGCCTAAATTCGCCACTGCCCGCACGGTACTCCTACCAATACCCAACGAGATGGGCCGCCTCCAACGTGCGAATAAGTGATGATTAAAGTTCACACAAAATAGACTTCAAAACCCATTTTAATATAAATAATCTTATGCTCTGTTATGTAAAAAGATAGGTATATAAAACTTTTCTTTTGTAGGACGTAATTAGTATGCACTACTTTTTTGTTGCTTGCATAATTAATTTTTTACCTACAATAGGATATAAATTTACAACCAGAAGTATTCTCGCTAGTATTAATTAAGATTAATCATCTGATAGTCAAATATTATGTAAATGTTACTCAAAATATAAAGTAATTCACTTTATACTGTCTAAGAGATACATCATCATCATCATCACCCTGCCCATTTCCCAAGTACTTGGGGTCGGCGCAGTACATCTTCCGTACTGCTGATCTTAAGTGATACTACATTATAAATTTTATTTTGTGAATCTAGATATTGTACATGCAAATGTATATAATTATATTATTATGTTACATGTTTTATTAACAATAAAGAAAATTACAAATATACTTAGATATATATTCAAAACAAATGTACACTTAGTTATTACTGTACAAGTCATGTCCACGTGGAATAGTGGCAAGAATGCTCGCCGCATTCCCCCGCTGAATGGCAATGCCGATTCTTTGGGCGTAAAATGCACCAGCTCTCCTGTCACCAGTAGAGGCGATAAGACGAGGTGTTATGTCTTTTAAGAAGCGCTTAGCACTTTGATTCCATGGAGCAAGGGTTTCTACAGCAAATGGAATAAAAACATAATTTTGACTAAGGGAGGCGTATTTACTAACTTAAGAAGTTCAGCCATCTCCGCCGCGGCTCCCACTTTAGACGCCGTCTCCCTGACATGGGACGGGGCCAATGCGTCAAGTGTCAACGCATGTAGTGTTCCGCAATAGGGTCCGTCCCCTTTCCCAAGGAACCAGCGACATGCCATCAGGTCTCTTACCATCATCTCGACTTATTCCAGATGGCTCAATATGAAAAACTGAAAAGAAAAAAGAGATACTTAAAATATTAATTGTGATATGTCACATATTATATACCTAAATTAATAAGTATTTTTATCTGACTGCAACGAAGTTCATGGGGAGGGTTATGTGAGGATTGGTATGTATGTATATACGTATGTAATATGACCATTGTCCAATCTTATTTTGCTTCGTAATTACGAATCAGCTTAATGGATTTTGATAAATTGTACGTCATTAGATTACGTATTGATAACGCGAGTGTCACAGGTGTATTAAAATAATAAACAAAATCTAAATGGTGGATTTATTATGGCTTTAATCGTAAAGCGTTTTAAAGAAATATATATACTAAACATTATCTTGTCAACCTGAGAGTCAAATTGTAAGTTTTTAAGAGGCAATTTCTCCTTCGTGTCTTCCATTGTACGTGACATTGGCGAAGTAATCTGTGCTCAACTGGCACACTTTAAAGCCATTCACAAGAAAATGAATTGCATTGAAGAGGCAATGGCAAATATACATATCATATATGTACATTATACATTATACAACTTATGTGTTAAAACTCTTTTGATAACAAATTGTTAAATAACAAAAACTCTAATTGTATCACTTAAACTTGCTTTTCTATGCTTTGCTTTTTATGAAGTGGTTTTTTCTGTTTTTATTTTGCAAAATGTATTTAGAGAAGTTTGAGATGTAAGAGAGGTCAAATGGATTCAAAACCAAATCAAAAATTTTATCGACGTGCGCTGAATAAACGGTGAAAACAATGTATAGCAAATATGTAGAGTTTCAATAGTTTTCGTTTTAGTGTATTAAAAATCGTGGATCGTTTGAGAGCGAGATTAATTGCAATAAAACTTTATTTATTAAGAAGTAGAAATTACAATTAAGTACTTTGACCACTTTCGTTTTCATTTACCTAAAGCGGGTGTCAATCTCGTATTATTTAAAATTGGTACATACTATTTTCATAAATCATACGTCCTTTATTTAAAAAGCTTGAATTAAATATATATCTTTAAGTTTAATTCCAATCAGTTGAGTAAAATTTAAAAAACATCTACAGAAATGGGCTTATAAAACGCTAACTAAATATACCGCAAACATTATTTTGAATATATAAAAAGCTTTGCTTTTTTAATTATAAGTAACATTAACAATTTCTAACAAAGTGGGTCCTTCAGTTATCAAGCATTACGCTGTAAGCTACCAAACACAATGACACAGTAGTTGAACTGTATGACGGTATGTTTAGGACTAGTCTTCAACACGCAAGTTGATTCGCCAAAAGCTCTACATATCTTTAGGAGAAGGGGCCTATCTCTCTATGCTCTTGCAATAGACATTCTCTCACTCTCAAGCATTATAAATGATATGATCTCTTCCAGACTAATTTTCAATGTAATCTTTTTAATAACAATTATAATTCTTTAACAGAGCCCTTAGGTTTCTTCTTAAAGTTCAGTCTACGTATAGTTATTTTATTTTTATAAACTTTTTATATTGATACGACATGTGTAATAACCCTTAAATACTGACATATATTCCATAGAAAAAGGATTTTAATAATTATTAAAAAATAAAATAAATCTATATAAAAAAACAGCTGGGCACGAGTCTTCCTTCAATACGGGGGAGATCAGGCCATAGTCCACCACATTGACCTAGTGAGGGTTGGCGGACTACACATATCTTTCGAAAACTTTGTAGGTTCTAACAGACACGCAGGTTTCCTCACGATGTTTTCCTTCACCGTAAAAGAAGTGGTATTCATGTTGAAAATGATTCGCACATGAAAATATCAGAGGTGCGAGACCCGGGGTATGAACCCGCTTCACTCGATTTCCCAAGCGAGCGCGTTATCACTGGGCTAGTGCTGCCTTAAATATATATTAAACGTTAAAACCTAACCAGGGACGAACCCGAGCGGAGCAAAGGTGAGTCGCTAGTAAAATAATAAGTTATTGAAAAAGAAACAGCAAATAAATTTTTAGATTAAGCAACTTTATTACTCGATTTAGTCAAAGCAAAGAATATCTTAAGTCATGTTGGTTTGTATTCTGAACCTGCCCTTGCACTATCTATAGGGATCCATCGGCATCTATGATCTTATAGTTCTTCATATATATAGTTGTTCATACTCCCTAGTTATATCAAATAGGTACACAAGCTTTATTACGTGCAATTATTATATTTTCATAAGTCTTCTTCATAAGTCTCATAAAAAGTGGCAAAAAATGAGACCTAACTACAACACAAAAAAAAGATATATTTTATATAAACACTTCTACTCGTAATAGCCAAATAAATAACTGTCTATTATAATCTCATTAAGGAAAAGAACAGTGTAAATCACATAAAAACAAAATGGTAATTTATACACAATTTAGATGACAGTGCGAATTATACTGGTACGGACTAATAGTATTTTTTAATTTTCTTCTTACATTAAAAGTATATAAAGTATTATTATACATTTTGTTAAGTTACTCTAAGAAAGTTTCCTATTCTTTATTGCCTTTAAAAATCCTAATCTAGACAGGTTTAATTAATTTATATCTAATATATTTAATTTTTTTTAATTTTTTTTATTTTTTTTACAAAAAAATAATAATAATAATGATAGTTATATAAAACTAAGTACAATTTAACAAATAATGTAAATTTATTTAGGTATATTATAAGTTATTTTATATTCATTATAATTATTCTTTACAAAAAAAAAACATTAATTACATTATTACATAAAATATTTAATTAATCAGAAAATAATTGTAAAACCAATTGTAAATTTTATTTTTGTTAAGCAAATAAAAGGCTTATTATTATTATTATCTCTTTCGAATTCACAGGTTCGAAGGAGCCCGGTCCTTTGGAAGGCTTGCGTGGGGACACAGGTCCAACACGTAGAGCCCCTTTAAAAGATTCAAGCTTGTTTAATGTGACGCATCAGCCGGTATCCATCTCTGAGTAACCCATAGGGAATTGCCCATAAATGGCCTCTGGATAATGCGTATGGACTATGGAAAATATGAAAAACTAAATAGGGTTATGGAATGGAGTTTGGATGGACTAAAAACGGGCTATTGGATGAGACTACCGGACGTCCGCCTGCTCCACAGTCTCACATTGAATATTTGGCGGACGGTGACTCGCCTCCCACTAGATGGGCCCCCACAAAGCGGTATAGTGTCTTGGGCGCAACATCAGAATGGTCGGCTAAGGGTGTTGAGAGGTGTGCACCGGTTTTACCATCGCGAGAATGCTCGTGAGCGGGTTTCCCCGTTATTACGCAGATTGAGCACTTCCCTTTCGAGCACTTGGCTCTTGCTATTATTATTATATTTAATCTAATCTGTCTAATATAATTAAACGAGCAATTCTTGTATATTTACATATTTATTTATTTATACCGGCGATCTCGGAAACGGCTCTAACGATTTCGATAATATTTGGTATCACATACCAAATATCATCGAAATCGGGTTTTCGGGGGCGAAAAATCGATCTAGATTACTCTTATGTCTGGAAAAATGCGTATTTTCGAGTTTTCATGCGGTTTTCTTTCGCATTCCTCCACGCAAAATATGGTCGATAATTTCTTATGCTTGGGCTTAAGCATCATAGTCAAGCGGCCAAGGTGCAAGATTGACAGTCACAAGTGTCCGAATCCCGGTCGGAACACAAAGTTTTTACTTTTGTTTTTTCATTGTATTTATTCAAGTTTTTAGATTTTTTTTGTTTTAACGCCAAATTAAAAAGAAAATTGTACACTATGTGAAAAAACTCCGTGCGAAGCTCGGTCGCCCAGGTACTGTTATTTATATGTTACACACAATTTGAAATATCAATCATGATGAGATCGATCGATCACGATTAAATGGAATCAATCTAATTTGCTACTTTTATTTGAATATGTTAAAACAGCGAACGGCAACTAATGCGGTCCGCGAGTTGCCTCCATGCAGCCCGTGACTGTTTTATAAATCATAGGTACCTACTCTTTATGCGAACAAACTTTTTCAATTCTTAATTAAGGAAAAAATTATGCATCTTGCAATTAAAAATATGCATCTCGGCTTATAGATGAGCATTTAAGTAACATTTTACGAATTGTAACTACTAACATGAAAGCTAAGATAATACGAGTACTTACAACAAATAGCCGCTCAAATACAGCCTCAATCGTCACACTGAAGTTTGTAGTTATATATTTTGTGGTATATGTTTATATTTTTTTGTTATTTTTTGCTCATTTCTTTAAATAAAATACAAATTTTTTTTTGTGGTAGTGCCACGCTTGTTACCTTCGGGTAGCAGCCGAATGGGCCGGCACGCCCCGTATAGTACCACTCTCTCACAGGAGACCGGCGTGAAGTGGCAGCTATGCTGTCGCGTTTCGTCCGGTAAGTGAGAGTCCGGGAGGCCCACTCCTCCTCCCTCCCTCCTCCCTTCATCTCCCTCCCTCCCTTTCCTGAAAGGCCGGCAACGCATCTGCATCTGCAAGCCCTGTAATGTTGCAGATGTCCATGGGCGGAGGTAATCACTTCTCATCAGGTGAGCCTCTTGCCCGTTTGCCCCCTTTGTGCCATAAAAAAAAAAAAAAAACAAATAAAATGTTTTTTCGTTTTTAATATCACAAGTGCGGCCCGCCTTTATTAGATATTGCTACCTTGTGGCCCCTGTCTGCTGAAAGGTTGCCGACCGCTGTTTTAAAACATAACTTTCAACTCACCTGACACCTGCGCTTAGGTTATTTGTTTGTAGTGTTCTTTAGCCAGAGAGTCCAATAAAAACTCTCTTAAATTAATTGAAGCAATCTGTGTACGGTTTGTTAATTTGTTTTACTAAAATATATTTTGAAGTCGGCGAAAATTGATATATATATATATATATATATATATATATATATATATATATATATATATATATATAATTAGTTTTTAACGAGTGACGCAAAAAGAGAGGTGTTGTAACTTTAACGTAAGTTGTGTATTTATGTGTTTATTTTTTATCTGGCTGTGGCATCGTAGCGCTATTATACTATATTTAGTTTTTTTTGGTTTAAAGGTGACTTCATCGAGAGTATTGTGTGAGAACTATAAATCAAGAAAATCCGATTAGCCGTTTGAAGGCCATCAACTCTTTTCTAGACGGCAAAAGGATATGAGCCACTACCTAAGAATCGAAACTTAGCATCCCGTAACTTTAATAACACTGTAATGATATAATAAGTAATAACCTAGGCCTGATGCTGTAGTGTCACCTGAAATCTGCAAGATACTCACCTCTTTACTAACATATTGGAGAGATATCGTGTTTGAACTCATCGAGATGGCCTATATTATTATAAACTTATTACATTTATAGTGATGTTAATAACATTTTTATTTTAAATACCTACCTTACATTTACTTTTTTCCCTGTTATGTATTAAATTCTTCAATGACATTGCAATGATATAGTAACCTAGGCCAGATGATGCAGTGTCAACGTTAATCGTAAGGCCCGGAAAGCCGCTTGGTACATCTTTCTTTACAAAAGGAAATTAATTACCAGCGTGTATCGATCGGTTTTAGCTGTTATGATCTGCGATTCTCCAGAAAAGTTTTAGTGTACTAAAATTCGTTTTTGCACTTATAGGAGCTGAGCATAGATGGTATTATAGCACAGTAAAGATATAAACGGTATTGTAACTCGGCCCTGTCCTTGAAATAATTACCTACGCGCCAGTACAGCCGCACTCTACACAACGACGCGAGAGGGCTGCCCGTCTACAGTATTTTAATTTCATCTTGAGTTTCTTTCTAGTTTTGTGATTGCAAATGTTTTATTTTTTATTTAAAAAATATTATTAGTAAATTTAATTAAAAAATCTCAAATTTATAAGGGTGTATGTGACCCTTATAAATTTGAGATTGAAAAATATTTGCGCCTCGACTGAGACGTACGAAAAACTTTATTGTTAAATTTAATAGTATAAAAAATCCGCATTCGAATAAACAGTTTAATTAAAAATACTTTAATTTTTATTTTAATTTTAATTAATTATTTTATTTTCAAAACATACGATGTCTCGATACTTTTTTGTTTGACATTAGCGAAGTTACAGGAGAAATAAAATGTTTATTTTTGTATCCAATTATAAAAGTTACATAACATAACCATCTTATAATTTTCATATCCAATTATACGATCTGGCAGCCCTTTACGATTGTCTACCGAGTGTTTACCGAACGCGAGGCGCGTAGGTATAACTCGATTTTCGACCGTTTGTATGAAGATGAAATACTGTTTATATCTTTACTGTGATTATAGTGAGTCCATTCAGCAGAATAGCATTGCTTGATCGCTTTATCGACGTGCGCTGAATAAACGGTTGTAAATATGTATATGAAAACAATGTGTGGCAAATATATAGATGCTTTTATGATTTAATATAGAAAAATATGTCTTCTTAATAAATAATAATATCTCTCTTTATATACATGCGAATATTTGACAATTTAAATTAAATTATCTTTTTGGATTTATTTTGCTTTACAGTAAACATGGTCGGGAGCAGTGGCGTAGCATGCACTTATGCCGCCCAGGTGGGGAGTCAAATTCGCCGCCCTCTTCTTCGGGCAATTATATTAAGGCCAATAAAATAGCACCATTTCCAAATAATAACTCTGACAAGCAATTCGACCAGATCAAGTGAGAATTCAGTTTGTTATGGATTAATTATTTAACAATAAGGCCCAATGCTTTTGCTATTCCAAATCAAGAAGCATTTAATGGTGCAAAATAGGATAAAATCTACAATGTTACAGGTTCGCGATCGCAAATTGTTTTGTTTGAAAGACAGCGATCAAAGAAGAAACTGTAAATCACATGTGCTTCAAGAAGTTTGTAAGATTATAATATGAGAGTACAATAAGCTTGAAGAATGAGAGTACAAGAAGCCATGTTATCTGCAGTCAGATGGAATGGTGAAACGGTTAAACTAGACCTTGGAATGGCACCTAGCAAAGGTTGTGACTTGTGGATAGAAATTAAAGTATTAGGTCGAACATTTACCATTAATATATAATTCATTCATCGTAACGGATTGTCGTACACGAAAGTAATTTACATCAGCTTATATTATCGGCAGTCTGCTATGTATATGATGGGAGGATATCCCCAAAAACATTACCACATATCCCAGTGACAATGGACTAATACGGACACGAAAAGTGGCGCAGAACGCCTGCAACAAAAGATGCCTGCCATGGCAATCACAGTAGGCTTACGAAGCGAGTCGTGAACAAAGCCACAAACAGCCCCAAATACCGATATGCCTGCTGAAGCTAAAAGCCAAAACGGGGGCGAGGAAGAGGGGGATCAACACACTCAACTTGTAAGGCATTAGTGGGGGAAGACCTCATTGCACTTAAAATTAACCGAAGGCATTTGTATTGTATTTTATTTAATTTCGCAGTAGCTGCTTTATTAAAGAGGTCCATAACAAAAGGCCATAATCTGCCCTGCAGTGTCTGAGCAGTGTCTGGTGTGTGGTGCACCCCACCACACACCAGACACTGCTCGCAGAGCAGTGATTCCCTTTTCACATTTTTTTACTGATATAGTCAGTATAAGCCTATTGCTTTCAGAGTTTTATTTAATACAATGCCTAAGAATTTACCCTATCACTCATATTAATAAATTGATGCTCATATAAAAGATTGAAGTTAGGGATTGATCTCTTTTTAGTAAGCATGACCGCTTGACATTTAGCTACTGATAATGACAAGTTGTGTTCAGATATCCATTGGCTTAGATAGTGTAAAGCAGTATTTAACCGAAAAAAGATGTCCTCTATAGATTTTGAGCTATAGGTAATGGAGGACGATATCATTAGTATACTGAAAGATGTTACAAAAGCTGTAGACAGACAATTGGAGGTCATGGGTGTAAATGCTATACAGCAAAGGGCTAAGAACTGAGCCTTGGGGAAGGCTTTTCAGATGAGTCTGGGAGGTAAAGTAAGACGGTTCTTAACAGATATACTCCAATCCAAAAAAAACTCCAACTAAGTACTCTCCCTTGGCATAGGCTAGTGTTAAATGCATCACTTCATAATTTTAGTGCGCCACTGACGTATTTTTTAGTTTTTTGATGAAACAAATTATAATTTTGTATCTGTACTTAAGAATAAAATTTTATGATAGTATGAACCTTATTGCGTGCAAGTGAGAAACTAGTATTATTTCCATTGAATCATCAGAAACTGGTTGAAATGAGTGTTTAAAGCGAGTGCGGCGGCGCATGTTGCTCAGTCACTTGACCAATTTGTCAGTAGAAACATCTCAGATATCAATATGTGGTCCTTAAGTGTGGTCGTGTGCTCTTTGTTGGTGATCGCTGCAGCGACTGACGTGCGACAATGTCCCGGTTAGTATGTACTTTCTTTACGTAACTGTTATTCCTCGACCCGCTTTCGGATTTGTTACACTATTCTATAAAATCATCTAAATAATAGTAAACAGTTGACACGCCAAGATATTACAAAACATTACTACTGAGCTAGTTCATGGAAGTTCCTTTAAGTTCTACACAATTAAATTGCAGGTTTAGTCATTTCTATTATTGAGTAAATTTAATTTTATAAAGCTAAGATTGAAGGCAGAAAAGAAACTGGTATAGTGTGTCGAAATTATTACAAAATTGTTACCTGAATATAAATAAAATACCGTGACCTACACTTTTAAAACTAATCTTAACATATTTAAGAATTGTTTGTAAGATTTTTAAGTTTTTTATTGTGTTCTAATAATGATAGTGTATAGTTATCATTACTTTTACTTTTATTTAAAATCTATAGTATGAATTACTATTATATATTACTAATACTAACTACTACTAATAGACATTTTATTGTTCGTTATTTTATAAATATTAATTTTAAAAAGTTCTTTATTATTTCTTAGAATCACAAATATTATAATAAAATTTACCTTTTGCTTGCTTCAAATATGCAAAAGTTTTTATAGCGTAACTAAAAGAACGTTATTGAAATCAATTTAAAATTTTAAATTGATTTCGATAAAGGGTAGTAACGACCTACGTACATATAAAGCAATTTCAGTAGGTAGTAACCTTATTTCTGTTCGTAAGCTTATCTAATCTTTTTATATATTTAACGCTTACAGTTAAAATTAGATCACTATAGAGTAGTAATTAATTTTATGAGTTTGATACTAAAAGTATGGCTTAATGCTTATATACATCCAAAGCCTTTTTCGCATGCATGAGTATAAAGTATCATAAGTCGCCGAGTTATAGCTTGACATCCATGACCCCTCGTTAAATAAAGGACATAGGTCGCAAGCTGTATTTCTAATCTACTTTACCAGAGGAAAAGAAAAATATCTAAACAAAAAAACATAACTAATCAAATTATATAATATGTAAATGAGTTATCAATAGATTTGGCTTCTGTATAATAAAAAAGAAATTCAATGTAATTTGGGATTATTTCATAACATGCTGATAAAAAATATTCAAAGTAGCCTGATTTAATTTGATATTTTATGCAAAGTTATTTTTAAGATAAAATAATATTTTCATCACTGTTGATATTTGCATTTATTATAAATCAATGCTAAGGTAGGTATCATAAATACATCATGGCCTGCATGTTTTTATAATGGATAAGTGTTTGAGAATAGTAAACAAAAGGTGAACATGAACGTCTTCATTCTTCCTTAAGACAACACTGGATTTTCCGGGGCTAAAATTAAATAGAATTTTGATTAGAAACTTCTTTTACGGTTTTTGCGTTAAATTATTCATACACTTTATCATATTACTTTTATTATTACAATAACAATGATACCTACCTTTGGTTGACAATATAGGTACGTACCTAATATTTATATTATTTATATTATTATATAAGTAAATTATTTATTCTACGCGTTAATTCAAATAGAGGTTTTGTATTATTTTATTACTTTATTAGAATTTTTTAAACAGAAATTAGATTTATTTTATCTTTAAATTAAAAATATATTTTTAAATCCGTACATAATGCGATGGATAATTTAATTAAAAATATTCTTTTTTTTTCACAACCTGAGAATGCAAAAAAGAAGTACGAATTTCAAGTGTATTTTTTGTGTGTGGTGGGGGGACCCCCGCCCGTCAAAAACGAAGCTCCTCACGCCTTTTCTTCAAATCCGAATATAATTTAATATATTATATATTTTGATTATTGGCATTTATAAATTTTCGTGACTTGAGGAAAAAGTGTTATGTTCCCTCATGCGACTTTATCGTTCTCTCTGCAATCCATTTTTTTTTTTATTTCTATCATTTTTTCAATTATAAAGTACTTATTAAACGAGCAATATTTGTGTCATATAGATTTATTTGTAATGACGTTTTCGAAAACGGCTCTAACGATTTCGATGAAATTTGCATTATTCTGGGGTTTATGGAGGCGGAAAATCTATTTAGCTAGGTTTCATATCCGGGAAAATTCGATATGTCCGTATTTTCACGCAAAAATATTTGCAGTAATTTCACCGCCGCCGTCTAAATAGCCGAATGGTTAAATTAAAGCGTTGGCCTACTACGCCGAAGGTCAGAAGTTTCTGTTTTTATTCTTATAATATTAAATTCTAAGAATTGCTCAATACTTGAATATTTATATACATATAGATTTATTTCGTTTATCTCAGAAACGGCACTAACGATTTAGATCAAATTTTGTACCTCTCTAGATAAGGTTTTGTTTTTTTATTTTATCTATCTATACACCTACTTAAGTGTATTTTCTGAATATCTTTTCTGAAAAACGGTAAAAACGCCGAACTAAGCTCGGTCGCCCTACGTACGGTAGTACCTACTGTAAATAATGCAAAGTAATGAATAAAATCAAAGGGTTTCTTAAAATATTTTAGTAAAAATATAAAATATTTATTTATTCAAAATTAGATATAAAATAGTGAATTATAAATTAGATAAAAATAATCAGACAATGTAACTTATTTTTAAATAAAATTGTTATTGAAAAACAATTTTATTGAACGGGAGTTTACTCCGACCATCAAGAACATTTAACTAACATGTGATGTATCATGTACTTAAAGAAGTATGGCGGCCAGCGCTTGGCGATAAAATCCGAACTACGCCGGAAGGAACCGAACATCTCGTAACGCTTTTTCGTTATACATACTACGATTTCTACCACCACTACCTATATACATACAGGTGGTTATGTGGGCCTCACCGGCTAGAAAAGCCAGTAGGTACTAGTCACTAAAATCCAACAGAACCCCCCCCCCCCCCCCTACTTTCTTAAGAGGATTGTGAAGCTGTAAATTTCCATACAAAAAGCAACAACTTTTTCCCTCCATAAACATAGTTTAATATTCATAATTTTATAAAATGTAGATATAATGAAAAACTAGGAACGTAAGTTTTTATTTTAAAGAATAATTGCGTACGATAGAAGTTATCAGCATCTAAATAGCTATATTTTGAAGTAAAACTTCTTAACGTACGCTTGACTTGGGGAGTAAGTTGGTGAATGCGTGACGAGAGCGTTACGAAAAGTGTAATCAGGCGAGGCGAACGTTTGGTGCCATGGTACCTAATCGTTGTTGTTGACAAATGATATATAATATTATATTGTTTCCTTAAATGGTATTCTATAAATATATGATTGTAATGTGCCTAATATGCGTAATTTAATTATTTCCTTAGTATCTCACCTTTCCTAATTATTTAAAACATAAATTGAATTTCATAAAGAGTACCGATAACCTACAGAAGTTGTACTTCTTGCGCGTGTAAACATTTATAGACGCACTTTTAATATTTTTTTCTTTGACTTAAAAATTTCCTCGAGCGTTTTTTTTGTTATTATTTAAACTAAATTAACTGAATTATTAAAAAAGAAAAATTGTCTCATTTCGTAAATGTTTAGGGGGGTGAAAACGTTACCGCCCGAAACAATATTTCAAAAAGGAAATGTAAGTAAATGCCTCTAAGAATTGCAACTCTATCGAACCATACGGGTTGGCAAAGCGACCGGTATGAATTAGATAGCATTTTCTTAAAAACCTACACGCGCCGCGTATCGGCACTTCACAATCGTCTTAATTAGGAGTCGCAAGGTCGCTTACGCACACAAATACGACATCCCGACGGCAGGTCTGCCGAAGCACAACCAAGGGGTTGCTTCCACGGTTCACTTTGCTGTCAGAGAAGTGCCAGGAGCAACCCGCATAGAACATCGCCCACCGAAGTGGACCATTTCCGAGTGTGTCTCTTCGCTTTACGCCTGCTGAATTACCGAACGCTTCCAAAAACCTTGCTAATACAAAAATGCCCACCAAAAAGCTTTAAATAGCTAAGTTGTATCTTGATTATTTGACATTTATGTGTCATGGCAAATAATCAAGATATAAATGTCAAGATCATTTCTATCTAATTTTTAAAGACCAAGCTTATTGTTCCTTAAAATTATTTTGATTTTTCTAATATTTTTAATACATTATAAAACGGTTCACATCATCACATGGCACCCAAATTACAGAGCTATATAATAGGCCTATTACATAAGCAAAAACGGAACCTTTAAATCGAGGAAAATTTAAAGATTCCGTTTTTGCTTTTTGTTTACAAAAATACGATTGATCTGACTCTGAAAATTCTTTCACTAATTAAAGCTCATTACCGCCGAGTGCTATTTTTTCTCCATTAAAAATTGTATATGGATAGAATAAATAAACTTTTATTGAAGTCGGAAAAAAAACCATTGATTTGGTTCATCCGCTACTGTTATGTATCTAGGGAAGCACGCACCCAAGCGAAGCGAATAAGTCGTTTGCAACTAAACTGAATCGGTCATTTCAAAAACCTCTTAAGTCACATTTTTTCCAACATGCTTTTTTTCCTGAAAATGGTTCCTTAAAGGGAGATGTCTATTCTGGGTGAAAACCACTTAAGTCGATACATTCCTTCCTCTTTCAATAATATCGCGTGAAAGACGTTCATTGCATAAACAACATATAGGAGGAATATATTGATGGATTGATTAAACATTCATTCTCATTAATAAAAAAAATAACCATCTCTGTTTCACTTCCATCAACCAAAGCCTATGATTTGAAAGTGGGCACTTTCATCAATGAAAAAAAAATAGACGATTTAAAACAAGTTCAATATATCATTCTGGAAGAGCTTGTGCCATTTTATAACAACATTTTTAGCAGGCCAACTGCAAATGTTGAAGATAATCCAGATGAGAATGATGGAGAATATGACTATGTACCATAAAGATATTAAAACAGGACAAATTAATACATGTAAAATGTTAATAAGATTATTTTTAAGTGTAATTCTCAATTATAAGCAATAAAAAATATGATTACTACGATTGTTTTGGTTACAATATATACTACTAACCCTATTTTTCGCTAAAACAACATACATAAGTCAAGAACTGTCTTTCAGGTTTTTTTCATTATTTCTATTAATAAACTGTAAAGGTTATTCGCTATTTTAATTTTTTACCACTCAAATACTAAATTAAACATAAAAAAGTCCTTTAAAACTCATTTGCTTGTGTATGATACAGTTTGTATTGATTTCTGAAAAATTCTTATGAGGTTTTTGAAATGACCGATTCAACTATATTGCTATATTGAAACGGTAAATATCTTATTATAAATTTTGTTTTAATATTCACTGATAATGCAAATAAAAAACGTTTTTGAAATACACTAAATACGCAAAGTCAACTGAATTGTTTCTATTTTGTATTTATTTTTTTAATTGCTTAGTTAGTGCAAAGGTAATGTTTATAAATAAATATTACGAGCTCATTGTTTGTATTGACCAATATTATTACTGATATTTGCTCGCGTTTAGTATGCTTATGACAACGTAAGCGTGTTATTGAGTTCTGCTACTTAACGAATTAGTAGATTCATTCTAAGTGCAATAAAACATGTGAAAATGAAAAAAAAAAATTTTACACGTAAACGGTCCCCATACAAGCGTTACGAAACACGATATGTCCATGTGCGACTATATATTTTTTGGCCATTATTCGATGTCCACTTATCGACTGATGGTTACCCCGGGTATACCCGTGTACACCGGTGGTACACAGACTTATGAATTAAAGAACGTCCATTAACGAATCACATACTAACGGGTAGGGGTTCACTAGTACATTCACGGAAAAATAGGTTCATTGTTATTCGGAGTGGGCGTATGATTATAGGCAACCCAACACTGGTGACTTATTGACGTTTATATCTGTGAAGATTCTTGATCGGTACTGTCAAATCTTATAAATATGTCTCCCATTACTGTTGATGGAGATTTTATAGGCTGTGTCAGATGCCTTGCACACCCTAAATACCAAATAATCGTTGCTATGTGAGCGCAATAGCCTACGATTCGAGCCCCATTTTTGCAGGTACAATAAGAAGGATTTTATTGAGTCTTTTCATGGGCGTAGCGAGGTACGGGCAAGTTGGGTCAGCTGCCCTCCCCCTCCCCCCTCCCTAGAAGAGCGATTGTTCGCTGGTAAACTGTAATTCTGACGAGCTTCATAGCTTGCGACGCTTCTTATAAGATCTGAGAAACTAACAGGCTTGAAGGCTGGCTTGTGAAATTCAACGATACGGGATGTGATCTCTAATATAATTTTTTTTACATCATTTCTTACTCTAAAAGATGCCACATAAATGTAATAAAGCTATTTCTGATTTTTATATATTTTTAATTACTACCTCCATATTCCTGCTCATGTGAAGCTCATATGTTAAAACAACCATCAAAACAATATAATCTAGGATTATTTTTTTTTTGGAGTCTTTGGGCAAGAAAAGATTTCGTTCCATCCGAAGACGATGCGTGGGATGCTATCAAAACCTCTTTGATGGAGGTCGACTTGCTCTATACGCACGGGCCAAAGCCAAAAGGGTATAAGCGCAATGTAGCATATATATAAAAAGCATACTATATTGTTTGTTTTTCTAAATTTCAAATTTACCAATAAAACTTTGTTTATTTTCTACTCAGTTGTTTTATTTTGCGCTGTTATAGCAACAATTTAACCCGTTGAGAGGCACAGATGCGCCGGCGTGTCAGTTAACAATTAATTTCTTAGAATTTATCCAGGAGGTGAAAAAATATAATATGTTTTTGACTTTTCCTTTTATTAGATCTTCAAAGTCCACAAAGAAAACACTAACTATTTTGACAAGTCCGTGGTCCGAGGGTCCGAAGAGTAGCACAGGGCTTGTGTGCCTCAGATGCTAAGGTTACTTAATACATATTGTATTGTATTTAGCCCTTTTTTTCGTCCCACTGCTGGGTACGGGCCTCCCTTCAGTACGAGGGGATTTAGATTATAATCCACCACGCTGGCCAAGAGCGGGATGGCGGACTTCACATGTCTTTCGAGAACTTGCTAGGTTCTCTCAGACATGCAGGTTTTCTCACGACGTTTTCCTTCACCGTAAGACAAGTGATCATCATGTTGGAAATGATTTGCACATGAAAATATCAGAGGTGCGAGACCCGGGATTTGAAGCTGCTTCGCTTGGTTTCTCGAGCGAGCGCGTTACCACTGGGCTACCACTGCCAATAAGTACTTAACATAAGTACTATAAGTACCTACTTAATACATATACTTACTTGATATACTTAACAGATAGATAATTGAAAAGAAAAAATAAAAGTAAAGACCATGTGCACAAAGCCGCCAATAATTCTAGCAATAAATAATATGTATGCTTAAAGTGTATGACACGAAGCGATTATGTGATCAGCATAAACTTTATATGTTTATTAGCTTCGATATAAGCTAACGTTTATTTCCGCAAACATTATGTTGATAGAACTATTAAAGGACAGAAGTAGCTACTTGTAATTGTACCTGAAACAATTTAAGTGTATAATTGTTGTATATCTCTTTTTTTCTTTAGCGTTAAGAAGGTTACAACTTACTAGTATATTTTATGGTTGATCCGATTCTGATCTAGAATTCAAATGTTTGATCCAAGTCCAGATCCAAATTGATCCAAGATAGCGCTAGCACTGGTTACTTATCATCTTAAATATCAAACTTTTTAATTTACTTATCAACATCTTTTTTTATATTGCTGGGGAAACCCATGCTAGCCGACAACTAGCGGGAAACTGTAAGGCTTTTACTCACTTAAACGCTCAATCGCGATCGTAGGATGTTGTAGGTGATCAGTGATCATACACCACACACCTGCTTAAGGTGTTGTCATGTGATCTGGTATGGAGTTGTCTAGAGAAAAAAATAGAGGTGGCATATCATAGACACATATACAGATGGCATATACACGTACCCATAAAACAATGGAAATTACTTTGTAGAGATAATTTAAATATTTTTCTTCCTTTAATTTTATCGTTTTAAGGGTTTCGTAGTTAACAAGGACCCTTATAGTTCCGCCATGTCCGTCCATCTGCCCGCAGCTTAGCTCGGAGACTTTTACTACTGGAGAGCTGTAATTCGGCATAGTTACGCCGACGAAGTAGTAAAATAAATCTTAAAAAAAATTTTGGGTATCTCCTCTATATGTAAAGTGGTGATGTTTTTTTTTTTTCTTTCGTCTACCCCTTGGTGTGGGATGTTGTTGAATAGATCTTTCAAAAATATTGCGGATTTGTGAAAATAATTTTTCGATTAAGGGATTCGTTTGTGAAATATGAAGCTTTAAGTGCTTGTTAGGGTGCGTTTACATCAAACGAGCGAATGCTCATTCTATCCCCACCCTATCAAATTCTTTTAATGTAAACAGAGACAGAGCATTCTTTCGTTGTTCTCTCTGCGTTCGCAAACATTCTATAGAACATTCTAAGAATGCTCACTCGCTTGATGTAAACGGCACTAGAACGTGCGAACAATTGCTTAGAGCGTTCTTAGATGTTCGAACGCGCTCGCTCCCCGTAGCGGTCTCTTCAAAGCGTTCTTGTGTTCTAGCAATTTGAATATTTACGAGTACATACCTACTTATCGAATCATGGATTGGTCTCAAGATAAATGTCTATTAATGTCTATTAATAAAATTTGTCATCCACCAACGTCTCTTTCTTCTTTTCTTTTTGACTGTTTGAGACAAAATAATAACCACAAAATTGACAATGGGCAATGAGCATTCGTTCGGCTGATCTAAACGTCATTGCAAGAATTCTAGTTCTATGTTCTCATTTTGCTCGTTGATCTTTTGGTGTAAACGCTGAAATCGAGATTTCGTTTACACTAAAAGAACAAGAAAGAATGCTCTTGCTCTAGCTCTAGTTCTTTGTTCGTTTGATGTAAACGCACCCTTAGACTCAAGTCATTATAGTGATGGGCAACTATGAAACCCTACATAGCGCGTGGCCCGACACGCATAGGGAATATCCGGGTGATTTAAATAAGGATGAAATATTTTTTTTATAATCTTTATTACTTTTGAATGAAGCCTATGTTAGTATTTTTAATGTAATATCTTTTTGATTAAAAAATAATTATTAAAAAAATGTAAATATAGATAGGAAATTCAAAGTAGTTGAAACGCAACGCCATTGATCAACCCGAATATGACGTCAGAGTATATCATAAAGTGCGTTTAAAGTATTCGTACGGGTATGATATTTTTATATACTAAATTTTAATTTTTTGGAGTTGGATATATTTTTTACAATTATATAATGATGTACGTTATTGTATAAAATATAAAAAAAAATCACCCATATTAATCGTTTCCTACGCTTACGCTCTTTAGTTTTCATAGTAACAATATCTTTGAAAAATACTATGAAATACAAAGTTGTATTTGCTATCGATAAAGTCAATATGGTGTTTTTAATTTATAAAATGAGACTTTTTGCATTACAAGTTTAATATTTCATTGAACCAATGTAAGCACACGGTTCGAGAGCCAGACTTGGTCTTGTCTCAGTTTTTTTATTATGGATCCTTTTTTATGTCCAGTTTTATTACTTACTATATTTATATTATCTTATAGTATCTATGTTAGTATTTATCTAGGAACTGTTAAATATGATAACTAAAGATCTTACTTACTAAAAATACCAATAAAAATCTTAATATCGTTTAATACTTAATATGCCTATAATATATATAATAAGTGCTTGTCTGCTCAAGTCTGTTCAAGATCTTATAAATTCCATGATATAAAATTAACTTCTTAGAACAAAACTATCAATTATGTACGTACAACCAGCAATTAAGGATCCTAGCGTTTCGATCTGATTGCGTGCTAGCATTCTATAAATTGCAAGTAGGTAAATTACATAAAGCAGTAGTAAGTAGGTATATTAGTTTTTACTTCACTCATATACAAAACAAAAGAAAAACTCACGACCTGTTCAGCGTTGTGTTTAATCATGCTACAGTCTACTGTCTAGCTAACTTTATCCACTATTAATCATTCAATGTTGTTACTAGACTTGCAACGAATATTCGGCTATTATTCGGTATTCGGCCTATTCGGCTACTTTTATCCTATTCGGCCGAATACCAAACATGTAGATAATATTCGGCCGAATACCTTCGGTAGCGATTTTGTCGCTTACATTTGGGTCGTCATTCCTGTGTATGTCATACTATGACGTATGACATTTAAAATCTTGTTTTTATACAAAATTTTAGTTTTTTAGAGCTAGATATTTTTCGGTAAAATGAAAATATTGATTTATGTATTTTATAATAATATATTTTTCTTATAATCATTAACGTAACCATAATTACATAGTCACCTTCTTTTTTACAAAAATTAACAAAAAAAGCTATCAAATAAGTGTCTACACACTTGCATTATCATAATTAAAATTCAGAAGTGGAAGAAAAGACTATTTTTTCTGCATTTTCAGGCAATAGTTTAGTCCTAGATAATCCTAGATTCAGAAAAAAGACGCTCGGAATAAATACTTCTTCCTGGCGCCAAACAAGAAACAAACACATAGATACAAGTTTCCCCGCCACACGCTGACCGAATACTTTTGCTTAATATTTGGCTATTCGGCTAGAAAGCCCAAAGAACATTCGGTATTCGCCGTATGGCCGAATATACTATTCATTGCAAGTCTAGTTATTACTAATAATATAAGTAACTATGTCAAAGTGCATTTAGTACTATGAGTACAGAGTGTAACATGACTGATGGATCAAAGCTGAAGGTCGAGGACTTTAATATCTATCGATTTAATCCCTAGAATATGTTCAGCGATTTTTAGTTGTTCCAAAGTTATTTGAATATTCTTTAATATCTAAAATTAAATAATATTTAAATGACTATGTAGGTACTAACTTTTTTATAAAAATTATGAGGATAAATCTAAAACCATCAAAGCCGTTTGTTGCCACTAAATATTGAATTAATAAAATACACATATATTACATACCCACGATTAATAAACCTTTACCAGTCCAATGATAATTATGATCATTGAACAAATATGCAGAAAAAATATTTCCTATTATTGCTTAAACATTTTTATTCAAGCGTAGATCATATAATACTATAGGTACTATAGGTACTTATTCAAGTTATTTGCTTCAACATTCTAAAAATAGTTTTCTTGATCTGATTGCGTACAGCTAACTCCAAGTTACACATTCAAAGCATTTGATGTACCTACAGTGTATTTTATATAAAGAATCCTTCTTTAAACTTCTGAAATCACTAGTATGTAATTACTAGTAATTACCCACCTACGAGTAAGTTTATTTACTTATAATCGTGTTAAGTCAATACACCTAGGTATTAATTTGTTTTAAAAATTGTTTGTGAGTTAGTCCTTTATTAAAGACGGTAAAATTGACAAACAATTTTTATACCTATTTCTTAATAACAGAGTACAGTCAAATTTTATATAATCATTTTATAAATACTATAAAGGTGGCTTCTCAATGTTCGCCCAGTGGTCGAAATTTTTTTTAATAAAACTCGTTTTTGGCTTTGCAATGGCTGTTACACCAAATAAAAAAAGAAAATCAGTTAATAATCAGAGGAGAAAAAGGTACTGATAATGTGCTATATATAAACTGTCTTACCCTATTTATACATATATACTTACCTATACATTTCGCTTACTGCGGTAAGTACTTATTATTTTGGAAAATGAAATGGTACCCGAAGGATATTTAGTTAGAAGTTTTGTGAAAGTTTACTAGTAAATTAACAGTATCCTTTAGAATGTATTGGAAATATATTTTTTCTTAGAACTTTGTAGGTGCTGTGTTTTCATAAATAGCGTTGTTCGCGCTTTCTGACTTGTCTATTTTGGTTGCAAACAGTTACGACTCATTAAAATCGAAAAATATTATTATTTTGTCTCAAATATTTTAGTGTACACATTTTTGTAAATATGCCATCTCGGCGACTTCAGGTATGCGCCATCTATTGTCCATTCAGACCAAAACAGAAGTCCGAAAAGCAGCTCACTCTATAACCGCTCACTTTCTTTACGTAAAATTTTACCGGCGAGCATCAACTAAAAAGATAACATAACGAAGCCGGTAGTCTAGTGATACATACATACATATACATATATGATTATATCATGTAGTTGACCGTGGTCGGAGTAGCTTTGGATAGAGATGTGCCAACTCGGAAAAAATATGACTCGATTTAACTCGAATTGAAATTCACGTAACTCGAATTGAACTCGAGTTACATAACTCGAGTTAACTGGATGAAAATTGAAGTGAATGATTTGTTTGGTTTAAATCAATGTAATGACTCAACTTCGCAACAATATTGAAAAAAATGATACAGATTCGTAATAAATATGTATTGGGACCAGTGTTCACAACCTGAAGTCAGACAATTATCGTACCTAGGGCCGTAAAATTATCGTACATGGACCAAAATTATCGTACATATCAGGGATGTGACAAAATAGTCGAGTTTTATACAAATCGATTTTTTTTCCTTATGACTAATTTTTCGTAACCGATTCTCTCAGGTCAACTGAACGGTCAGCAACCTGAAAGTGTTTGCACCTAGTACAGGCGGGAGAAAAAAAAAAAACAGACTATCCCGCTTGCGAACACTGAATTTGATAGGGTGGGGATAGAATGAGCATTCGCTCGTTTGATGTAAATCGGGCTTAAGAATGCCTAATTCGAGTCAGAGAGAATTCAACTCGAGTTAATTCGAGTTAAGCCCAACTCGACTTAACTCGAGTTAGTAAATCGAGTTGACACATCTTTAGCTTTGGAACAAGGTTCGTTAGCATTCTAGAAAGATAATGCAGATCATTTGAATCATTCACCCATTTCTGTTACCATATCGATCTATAATTCAAGACATGCTCGTGAATCAGATTTTGTTACATTGAAACAATAGTTTGGGGATTTACGTAGTGGGTATCCTAATAATATTTATAGCACGTAACAACTATTCAATTTCAGACCATATAAATTTATTTATTAACATAGTCAAAACATATAATGTCTTCCTTATTGTATTAAACAACCAAATAACATAATGAATCCTGATTTTAAAACAACAAACACTTGTTAATCTTTTGTTTTTATTTTAAATTAGACAATAGAAAAAAAATACGTACTACACTAACATTATAATAGTTTTTACTTCACGCCATGTAATTTAATTATTATTTATGTGTAGGTTTTTATAGTAAAAACGTTTTGCAATGGTTTCATTTTTCAATATTCATTAACATTTACGTTACTTTGTATTTAATATGTTATAATAATAGACTATTAACTCAATATATTTAAAATATCTGACGCTCATTTTCTCAGTAGTGATGTGTTTTTTTTTCTAAATTACTTTTTGTGAATCATACAAATACGTGCCGTGTACACAGTAGATAATATCAGCATTTTCACAATTTAGCTACAACAAGTTAAATAAACAATGACGTTCAAGTACCTACGTTTTATTTAGTTAATTCTATAATAGAGTTTTTGTTATTATAATGGTAGCCCTTTTGATAGCGAAAGTATTACCATATTGTTTATATGTTCAATCTATGAAGTTAACCCTAATCTTATTTTTAAAGAGTGATAATCCATACTAATATATAAATGCGAAAGTAACTCTGTGTCTGTCCGTCTGTCTGTCTCCTTTTCACGCTTAATCCCCTGAACCGATTTAGTTGATATTTGGTATGGAGATAGTTTGAGACCCTGGGAAGGACATAGGATAGTTTTTATTTCGGAAATCATCCCTTAAGGGGGTGAAAAGGGAAATGAAAATTTGTATGGCGAATCATTTCTCAAGTAAGGGATATATGTACATTTTTTTTTATTTTTAAAGCAGTTATTTATTTTTCTATACCTATGTATGTACATATATATAATTTATTCGTTTTATAGTTACCGTGAAAACGTACCTAGGGACGAACGCGAGTGAAGCGAGCGTGAGTCGCTAGTAGAATATAACCCGATAAAATCTATTTTCCTTGTAGCAGAATTAGTAGCGGGAATGATTTTCCCTATATACCGCTTTCTCTAAAATTTCTCTAATATTAAATACTCTTTACTTCGTTCTAATATGTATTATTTGTGAATAATTTTAAAGTTTAATATTGTTTCACAATTTTTTTTGGGTAACACATACTAGATAGGGTTAATTGGATAACCCTAACAAAAAGAGTTAAAGGGAGTTAACTCTATGAAGGAAATGATTTCATTAATCCTGTTGACTGGATAACCTTATGAAAAGCGATTTTGACGTTAAAACACTTTACAATAAACCATTTTATAAACCAGTAAAGGGTAACCAAATGAGTCCCTGCTTACTACTATTTTTATTAATATTGCTAGTATTGGATCTGGAAAAAACGGGATTACTGTGTCTCCCAAAAAACTGCATTAGGTTATTACTGTGCAGTTGTATGCATCTATTTAAGGGGTCTTTATTTTAAAATTTCTGATCAACAAGACGGCAGATAAGAGTAGGTAAAGTTATATCTTATGTTTATTGATGGCACTTAAGTCAATTAAGTAAGTTGACGTAAAGGAAAAATATATATAATAAGATTATTAGATTGTTCACTGTAGGTAGTCATTATAATAGTCTATCATTTATATTTAATGACAGAAGGATTATATACTCGTATACATATATATGTAACATAAAATGCTTTGTCCTGACTGACTGACTGATCGATCAACGCACAGCCTAAACCGCTGGTCGTAGAAACGTGAAATTTGGAAAACATATTCCTTATACAATGTAGGTATCCGCTAAGAAATGATTTTTCGAAATTTATCCTCTAAGGGGGTAAAATAGGGGATAAAAGAAAGGAGTGAGTAAAAGTGGGCGGTGAAGTTTGAGTTGTTGAATATATTTAAATAAAGTAACATGGCTCAAGTTCTCTGTAAGTGTACACATACTGTGTGGGATATAAAGTAGAGTAAATTTATTTACAGAATATAACGCTTAACATTTTATATATATTTTTGCAAGTAATAAAATGCCTATGTATTGCGAAAAAGTTTATTGTTTTCGTAGTTTTATCGTGGGCGAAGCCGCGGGTTCTGCTAGTTGTATATAAAAACATAAAAAAAAAACGACTTTCAGGCACTGAAAAGTAAAAAATAACTAAACGGGGGTTTTCATTTAAAATAGATAGATACCTAACCAGATATTTTCGAAGTCGGTGTGCTATGATTTGTATTGGCTGGCAATCCTCCTTTTTGGAAGTCGATTGAAAAATAGGACTTATAAGTATATTTTCAGGACTCAATGCGGGCACAAAATAAAATATTCAATGCTCAATACAATATAATGAAGGAAATCAGAGTATTGTAAACTTGAAACGATAAGAGATATATAGAGATGAGCAGCGGATTCTCAACACCGGTTTGACTTCAACACATAACACTCCAATGATCCTCCACGAATAACCAACGTTACCAAGTCACATAATATCTGCAATGAATGCAGTGATGGCGCCTCGACTCGGCTCGAGGCGTGTAAGCCTCTGCTCTTAATTTGAATTTGATTTGACTATTTAAATAATAATAAGGTTTTATATTTTAACACAAAAAGGTAACATGTAAAATTAAATTATAATTAATTTCTACTAAATCCTCCTCCGACATATTCATATTTACTTAATTTCATATTGACGATCAGAATTATACTCTTTATTGCCCGCTTTCATAAATCGATATCTCAGAAACAGCTTGACCGACCTCGCTAATTTAAATTTTATTTTGTTAAAGTAGAGCCAAAGGTGGGTCCTATTTAATATTATTTGATATATCATATTATAGCGTATACCGTTTTTAAGAAAACCATGAAATTAGTATGATGAGATATTTAATGCACACGACTGTTTAACGCCCTGTCGAGTGTCGACACGCGTTTATCGCGTTACAAAAAGAAGTACCTAATATGCATTTTTATGATTAAAAAAATAATAATTTAGTGATACAATATAGTATTATATGATCTATGGTGATATTTATTCACTTCACTTTCATGTTATACTAGCAGAACCCGCGGCTTCGCCCGCGATCAAACTACGAAAAAAAAAAACTTTTTCGCAATACATACTTTATTACTTGTAAAAATAAAGGCCATAAGACGATAAGTATAGTGAATTGGCCCCAGAATGATATCTGGTTCATCATTATAGGGCATGTAGGTACCAATAAGATACATTGATCCTGCAAGTTTCAGATCTCTATGTATTACCGGTTTTTTAAAAATCGAAAAAATCTGAAAATCAGAAAAAAAATTTTTTCTCAGAAACTTGTGAATCGATTAATTTAAATTTTTGATATGTTTTTGGGGCTGATGGTAGCTCCTAAGAATAAAATTAAGGGCTATATCGGTCCATAAGATCCTTGAAAAAAAATTAGTTTTTTTTTTTAATTTTAATTTTTAACCATGATACAATTTTGGCACAATTATGAAACTATTTTTTTTGAAATCCCCATTCAATTTCCTATAAAGTAATATATCTTTCAAATCTTAAAAAACGGTACGCCATATTGAAAAAAATAAAAAACCGATTTTTCATACAAACCCAATTTACTTTAATGTAACCTTTGAAACAACAGAAACGGAGTTTAATCGATTACTATACGAGTGTAAATAAGATCATTATATACATTATTTATCGCTACGATTAAATATATAATTTATTATAAATGATAAAAGTCTGTTTAAAGACTCGTGACTAATCTTCGTCACTATCTTCATCAATAACGGTGGTAATATTGTCCTTATTGAATAAAGTGTTGAGTAATGCAGCTGGTCCGGGGATTTTAGCCAAATATCGTCCGTGTGCGAGGCAAAAAAATATTGCAGCAACGTGTGAACAGCAACCGATTGTCCTAAGTCCATTTGGACATTCGCAGCAATATCTTGATATTCCACTCCATCCAATCGAGTTTGGTTTATATTCAATAAAACATCTGGAAACCTTTCTACCGATATGACGAGATTGTACTTGAGCCTTTAATATATTGGTTTTATCTCTGAGAAATTGGATAGTTATATTATCTGATTCATCTATCATCTCTGCTATGTATGATATTGTTTGTTTATATTAATAAGTACCCGTAAATAAAAGTTTCAAGTCCTTTTCGGTCATTTCTGGAAAATCCATTAAATCACAACATAAGATTGTTTCAAATGGAAGTTTTTTTCACTGCCAACTATTTTTGTCTACTTCATCAACTAGTATATTGCCCGTATTATTTCGAGATTTCATCATTTCAACAATTTCATCTAAATACTCTACATCAGAAGTAAGATGTTTGTTGTACTGATTGTGAAGAAATGATGCAATTCTATAATACCTACCGATTCTGGGAAGCATTTTGCTGTCGAATTTTTGGTCAAGGAGATGATATTTTTGTTTCAGCATTCCATGTGTTTTTTGTGTATGTAAGCCTACTAATTTTATAAATGTTTTATAGTTTACGGGTTTTGTTTAGATTTACTGTCATACATAATCACATCTTGTAATATTTTAGAAATATTCAAATATAAGTTTCGATATTTCATAGTAAGAAAATGAATGTTAAATTATTACGTACTATTGGTACAACAAATGGATACATAGTTGATATGTTAGGACCATATCACACTAATATGAATGACACTACTATAATGAAAGAAATTATCGATACTTCTAACGGTATTTGCAACTTATTGGAACCAGGTGATGTTTTTGTTGTTGATCGAGGATTTCGGGACGCTCAAGAGCACTTAGAGGAAAGAGGTTATCAAGTGTTAATGTCGGTATTAAAAGTTAAAAGAAATCGTTTAACAACTACTGAATCTAACGCATCAAGATATGTCACCATTGACCAAAGTTGACCAAAAATTCGACACCAAAATACTTCCCAGAATCGGTAGGTATTATAGAATTGCATCATTTCTTCACAATCAGTACAACAAACATCTTACTTCTGATGTAGAGTATTTAGATGAAATTGTTGAAATGATGAAATCTCGAAATAATACGGGCAATATACTAGCTGATGAAGTAGACAAAAATAGTTGGCAGTGAAAAAAACTTCCATTTGAAACAATCTTATGTTGTGATTTAATGGATTTTCCAGAAATGACCGAAAAGGACTTGAAACTTTTATTTACGGGTACTTATTAATATAAACAAACAATATCATACATAGCAGAGATGATAGATGAATCAGATAATATAACTATCCAATTTCTCAGAGATAAAACCAATATATTAAAGGCTCAAGTACAATCTCGTCATATCGGTAGAAAGGTTTCCAGATGTTTTATTGAATATAAACCAAACTCGATTGGATGGAGTGGAATATCAAGATATTGCTGCGAATGTCCAAATGGACTTAGGACAATCGGTTGCTGTTCACACGTTGCTGCAATATTTTTTTGCCTCGCACACGGACGATATTTGGCTAAAATCCCCGGACCAGCTGCATTACTCAACACTATATTCAATAAGGACAATATTACCACCGTTATTGATGAAGATAGTGACGCAGATTAGTCACGAGTCTTTAAACAGACTTTTATCATTTATAATAAATTATATATTTAATCGTAGCGATAAATAATGTATATAATGATCTTATTTACACTCGTATAGTAATCGATTAAACTCCGTTTCTGTTGTTTCAAAGGTTACATTAAAGTAAATTGGGTTTGTATGAAAAATCGGTTTTTTATTTTTTTCAATATGGCGTACCGTTTTTTAAGATTTGAAAGATATATTACTTTATAGGAAATTGAATGGGGATTTCAAAAAAAATAGTTTCATAATTGTGCCAAAATTGTATCATGGTTAAAAATTAAAATTAAAAAAAAAAACTAATTTTTTTTCAAGGATCTTATGGACCGATATAGCCCTTAATTTTATTCTTAGGAGCTACCATCAGCCCCAAAAACATATCAAAAATTTAAATTAATCGATTCACAAGTTTCTGAGAAAAAATTTTTTTTCTGATTTTCAGATTTTTTCGATTTTTAAAAAACCGGTAATACATAGAGATCTGAAACTTGCAGGATCAATGTATCTTATTGGTACCTACATGCCCTATAATGATGAACCAGATATCATTCTGGGGCCGATTCACTATACTTATCGTCCTATGGCCTTTGTGTAAGTTTTATTATTTGTTAAAGTATATACTCGTATTATGGAAACAAATTTAATTTTAGCGATCGTAACTCAAAATATCCCGTATTTTAAAAGATGTTAAGCGTATATTTTGTAATTAAATTTACACTTTAGGTATTTAGCAAGCTGCACTACCTGTATTTTTTGTACATTTTTCTACTTCATCTTTCCAAAGTTAGAGGAAGAGAGTACAATGATACAATCGCATACAATGTTTACGACTTTAGAATCAAGTAACATGGCTAATATGGGTTTTTTTAACTAACATACTAACAGGCTAACATCTACGTTGTTTTTAAAGACCCAATGCTATGTACATACTGAAGCTTACAGTCTCCCTCCTTCTGCTTCTTTTTTAAGTTACGTATATGAAGTGCCATTCTTATTTTGTTGTAGCTTTTTGCCTGCGACTACGCTCGCGTGGACTAAAAAATTTGCTCAGTTTTAATTTCCATTGAATTTATATGTTGTCATATCGAATTTTAATATTATGTTTAGAGTAAAACTCTTGATTCACTTAAATTAGTCTTCACTAAAAAAACCAACCACAAATATAGGTTAGGCTCTCTCTCTCGCGCTCTAGGTCTGTTATAGTTGTCGCTGCTGTGATTAGCATGGATTAAGTTACACAAAATTTTCCTTTGAATTCGGAATAATTTCCGTTCTCTGCTTTATATCTCACACAGTTAATGTGCACTTACAGAGAACTTGAGCCATGTTACTCTATTTAAATATATTTAACAACTCAAACTTCACCGGCCAGTTTTACCCACTTAGAGGCTGAATAAAAAAAAATCTACAATACATGTTTATTTAATTGTATTGAAGAGCATTAATACCAAGTTTCAAGTATTTCTGATCATAAACAAATTTTTCCTCATATAAACAGCACAACCCCCTTTTACCCTTTTAAGGGATAAATTTCGAAAAAAAAAATGATATCTGTATTGTTTTAGTTTTCATTTTAAAGGTAAATACCGTTTTCTGTGCATCAATTACAGAGTTTCATACAAACTTTCATCCCCTATTTGACAGCCTTATGGGATAAATTTCAAAAAATGCTAAAATGCATATGTATTTAATTGTATTGAAGAGCATTAATACCAAGTTTCAAGTAATTCTAACCATAAATAATTATTTGCCCATATAAACTTTATAACCCCCTTTTACCCTTTTAAGGGATGAATTTCGAAAAAAATTTAATACATATATTTCTTGTTTTTCATCTTAAAGCTAAATACCACTTACCGTGTATTTCGCGTTAAGAATAACAGAGTTTCATACAATCTTTTATCCCCTATTTTACCCCCTTAGGGGATGAATTTAGAAAAATCCTTTCTTAGCGGATGCCTACACTGTATAAGGAATATGTCCTCTAAATTTCACGTTTCTACGACCAGCGGTTTAGGCTGTGCGTTGATCGATCAGTCAGTCAGGACAAAGCATTTTATGTATATATAGATGTAAAATACTAAACCTACTATAAGAACTATGAGAACTATAAGAACTGTATTAAAGTTACGGACTCTGGCTAGTTAATGAAATAATGTATTTCCGTTGGTGCTATTTTTTGTTTTTTGTTTTTAGGAATGACTTAACTCTTACACGTGTCCTGACCACTCATAACTATAAAATAAGTAACTAAAAAAATCAAAGTATTTTTATTACAACAAAGTATTTAGGTATAATACAACAACATAACATAACCATCTCATAATTTTCTTTTCCAATTATACAATCTGGCAGCCTTTTACGATTGTCTACCGAGTGTTTACCGAACGCGAGGCGCGTAGGTATAACTCGATTTTCGACCGTTTGTATGAAGATGAAATACTGTTTATATCTTTACTGTGCCTACAATAAGTATCTACGGTCGCGTCGCGTCGCGTCGGTGGGCGACATGCTAGGAGTTAGGACCCTCCTCGCCCCCTTCGGCCACTGCCCCCGCTGTAGTCGTCGTCGGATATTATTACGTTTCGCAAGTTATTTTCATTCTGATTTTGTGATAGGTACCTATATCTTCTAAAATATTCATGTAAGTTAAATGGTCAGTTTTGATCTAAATTAAGTTCTTTTGTTGTCTAATATATTTATTAAGATAATGATTAACACCATTTCAGTATAAACATCTTCAGAAATAAAGCATTATTTTAGACCCAAATTGAGTACCATAAAAATGGTTATTGTGAATCCACCTTAAAAGATAGACATAGGTATGCTATCCCGGACTTTTTTGTAGTATTTTTTATGTTTTTCATTTTATTAGAACATTTTGTGGTTTTATCTGCAATAGTTTACTCAGCGAAATCTTAAACAATCATCGACACATTTCTGCCAGTTTACACAAGAACTTATTGAATTATTACACCTAAAGGCTAAATCTTCCTCATGAATCACTCTGTGATCTGTTCATTGTTGAAAACTGAAAACGAAAATCTGTTCGGTAGTTTTTGAGTTTATATCGCGTTCAGACAGACAGACGTGGTGGGGGACTTCGTTTAATAATATGTATAGAATATGAATAGATGTGGATATTTTATACATATTAAATGTTGTCGTGATTTTTATAAATAGAAATACCTAATTTATGTAAATTATATGCTTACCAGTTACCGGATACATTTAAATTATCTGAACACGTGTTTAATGTTTTGACCGTAGCCTAAGTACGAAAAATTTTTGCTTGCATTTCTCGAAGATGAAGGTTTTATGACGACATATTGAACTAATTCATTTAAGGACACTGGTGATAAAGAGATTAAATGAATTTAATTTTTCGTCATTTGTCATTCGTACAAGAAAAAAGCTAATGAGAGATGAGACGTTGTATAACTTCGAGGTCATATAACTTATTATGATACGTACCTACTATGTTTATGAAAATCTTATTGATGCTGTTTAATACTTAAGAACCTACTTTGTTTGCTATAGGTACAAGTTTCTAGGCAGTAAAAAACTTAGGTTTTTTGTTTGTTGTTTTCGCAAAAAACATTAAACAAGTTTTTTTTTCTAAGTAAAGGTCACGTTCATAATATTTTTGCAAAAGACTTAATCAAAGAATGAGTCAATGCTAAAAACACAGTACATAAAACAACAACATTGGCGGAAATAAACTTTAAAAAGTATTTATTTTATTAACTAGCAAAAACTCGTGACTTTAACATTTTAGGTCCTTATAGAGGTCTTTACATATGCTTTTTATGCTATTTCTATCGCACATTATATTTCGTATAATATAGGTATTACTTTTATCTTACCAGCAAATGCATGAGGCTCGTTAAAACTTATATATTTTACTGATAACTATTGAAGAGTTTCACTATCCACTCCCCAATCTCTACCTCCCTTATCAAATAAGGATTTCACATACCTAATTACTTACAAAGTTTCAAATCCAAATAATCGTTTGAAAAATATTAAAATTGGCTCTCAATAATTATTTTTATATTAATTGTTATATTAGTTAACATTATTTAAAAATTAAAATTAAAATTTAATAGGAGATGGCAAATAATATGACAGGAATTATTACTGTATATCAACAATTAGATTTTTAACTTATACATGCATGTGTACGAGTACATTAAAAGGGATTCCAAGGGATAGAGAATAAACGCTTATACCATAATTTTAAAATCTCATTTCTATTAGTACATGCGGTCTACAAATATAGTTATGTTAAATAAATAAAATGTAAACCGATGATATTTAAAAGAGCAACAAAATGAAAAACATTGAATAAAATGAAGAAAAATGGCACATCATTAATATAAATTAAAAAGAGAAAGAGGCCAATATGGGCCCTTGTGGAACCCCCACATCTAATTGAGCCCCAAGAGATCTCTTACCGTTTACATCAACCCTCTGTATTCTATTATTTAAATACGAATTCAGAAGGTCGAGTGCCTTATTTCTAATACCATAGTGATGCAGTTTCCTGATCAGTGTCTCATGATGCACACAATCAAAGGCCTTGGATAAGTCACAGAATATCCTAAGTGCATTTTGTGACCTTTCCCAAGCCTCAAAAATATTTTTTACTAGCTCAACACTAGCATCTGCTGTGGAGTAGCCCTTCGTAAATCCAAACTGTTTCTTATGAAGTACCTAGATTGTGTGCATTGAAATTCGTTAAAATTTTACTAAACTTGGCGGCAGTACCAAAATTGATCTAAAATTATTAGGGTCTAAAGTACTACCTGATTTAAAAAAAGAAAACTGTGTTTTATTAGATCAGTCCCTATACCGCTATAAGTATAGTAGCTAGATGAGGTGCGACAACATCAATTACCAAAGTAATAACTTTTACATATAATATACCCCATAGGTCAGCGGTTTTCTTGATATCCAAACTTCTGAAGACTGCGATGATATCTTTGGGGTACAGAAGTTTAAATTTAAATACCTACTAAATTACATTCTTTAACTTGTTCCTTTAGTAAAGATTCGGCAATAGCGAGAGATGAGTAGAGTGATAGCGTTGTTGAAATTGGAATGTCAATGAAAAAATTTTAATCTTAGGTGCAACTTTTTGGTCTGAAGTAATAAAATTATCGTTGCCTAGCGACTCATCCTCGCTTCGCTTCAGGCTCGTCCTAAGACACAAAAAATCTATTATACAAAAAATAACTCCAGTTCGAGATCCTTACCTATCATGCCCTGTATATTTTGCTACAATGATCTTTAAATTAGATTGACGATTGAAAAGTACTTGTATAAATCTAATTTAATAAAGTTTAATTACTTTTACAAAGCATTGGAAATTTTAATAAGTTTAGTTAAGTTTACAATTTTTAAGACTTATCTTACTATTTTTAACATATTTATTTGTTTTTAATTGCAGGACGATCAGATGAAGGTTTAAAGGACCTAGTGACGCTCACACCGTGCAAAAAACTACCTTGTCGTCTAAAGAAAGGAGGTGACACGCACATCACCATTAAATTTATACCTGGTACTAATTTAATTTTTGCACTTATTGTTGAATTAAATTTAATTTCATTATTATTGTACATAAGTAATTATAAAAAAAATATAAAATTAAAAGTAGGTTCACAATATTAAGTGTCTTTACTCCTGCTACTCACATACATATTATATAATAGGGGTATTTAAGTGTGAGAATCTAAGCAATTAGGTAATGCAAATATTATAAACAGTTTTTTTGCAAAAACAAATTATAAAATAGGATTCAAGTTGAAATATCAAAAAAAATTGCGCCTGTTAATTTTTATTTTCGTTTACGCCCAAACCCGCTTCAGCACTAACAAATAATAAAGTACACATAATATACTTGTAAAACAGTATAATAAACAAGATTTCTAATGGTTTATTTATAGGTATGATTTCTTGTCTAAAAGTCAGCTAGCTATTTAACAGGATTAATAAGTCTAGCTTCCTTTCTTATCAGTTATCACTTATATATTATGTACTTTAATCTATTAAATATTAAAGGAGCACTTAAAATTAATTTATTATTATTTATGTAATTGATCTTTTGGTAATTTTAAACGTAAGCGAATAGCGATTTTTTAATTAGATATAATAATGATAATCGCTATCTATGCATTGTTTTTGCATTAATATATTCAAGGTAAAAGCTTTCACACCGATATGTAATATAAATATTGTCATAGAAACTTGAGACGTTTTTTTAAAACAAACCCTAGGACAAGAATAGAATATTTTTTATTTATATTTTTCTGTCCGGTTATTATCTAGGTAAAACTGTGAATTATACATTTACAATAGAGATAATGATTCACTGTTAAATGTATATAAAACTATACACAAAGAATAGCACGTATAATTTATATTATAGTCTAGTATAAGTTAGTATTCATACCAAATCTTGAGTATGGGATTAGTCTACACATTGGTCGCTTTAAGACGTTAAGCCATATTAATTGACCCGGCAATATTATTATGTAATAATTGCCGTATTATACGTCATTTAATACAATTATTAGATAAAAGTGCTAAAAAATCACATGTGGTAAACAAGATAATAACTTAACTTGTTTTTTCTTTCAGAGATTGATATGGAGGAAATTGACAACCACGTGGTAGCTGATGTTTTTGGTGTGAAATTTCCTTTCGTTGGAGTAGACGGAAATTCAGTCTGCGACAAACTTGAAACTGAGAGTGGCGAGAAGACTTCATGTCCTGTTAAAGCTGGCACCAAATACATCTACAAAGACTCTTTCCCTGTTTTAAATTTTTACCCTTCAATAGAAGTGGATGTACATTGGTCACTTATGTATAAGAAAAAAGATATAGTCTGCTTTGAAGTACCTGTGAAAATAGTCTAGGGAATATATTCAATAAGTTATAGTTTTACATATATCCTCAGGGTTATAGCAATATTACGATGTGTGACTTAAGTACATAGTGCATAATTAACACGTGCTAAGAACCCTACATTAATAGATTTACTTAAGTCACGAATATCGTACACTATTTTATAACTCATGTGACATAAACCCGCCCGCCATCTTTTTAAAGAGATCTTCCAAAGGTCCATTTTTGATTAATGACATTTTCGGAATATTACCAATGTTTTCGTATCCCACAATTTATGTTTCTTAAAAAACGTACTATAAACACATATATTCCGTTGCTCAAGAATAAGCGTAAATGAAAGGAAAAAACTAATCTTACGGTAAATTTACCACACAAATTGTAAAATTTATAGTCATTTTGAACATAGATTAGAAAAAAAACACTGACACTTAAGCAGATTTAAACCAAAAGAAAATCAAAAGGTTGTACTATACAAAAAAAACTTAAGTAAACCACTTAAGAAACAAAAAAAGCTTTGATATTTTATTCAGATTTAGAAACAAGTTAACGAAATATGTCATTAAAACATAACAATTCACATCTAAAAGTACCTTTTTTTCTTTTCTTTTTCTTTTTGAAATACATAGATTTATTATTGCACGGTGTAATTATGATTTATTTAAGTCACGCGGTGTTATAAAATCTCTTAATACATTTGATATACATAACGAATTTAAACAAATTAATTTTTAACATGAGTAATATTTTAAATAAAATTTTAAATGAACAAATTAATATATGCATTCTTTGTTATGAATATTATTAAAGATAAATACGTATATGTATTACTAGGTTAGGAGTTAATTAATAATAATAAGAGGTTTCAATAAATATTTATCACATTTTTTATCATTATTATTTAATGTAAAAAAATTGATTATACAAATCACTTATGTCTTTTACTTATACCTAAAAACCTTCTAATTACTATGGAATAAAACGGATACAGAAAAAAATCATAAGATCTGCTTCAGTTTTTTTTCATCTGTGTAATAACAGCCGGTACTTCGAAACAGATGATATCCTTAGAGCCATCATTGAGTCCCCAGTGGACACGAAGAGGAACTTGTGGATAGAATAGTTCTATGGGGAAGGAATTAGTGTATACATATTCTTGATTGGGCGCCAGAGGACAGGGTACATGCTCGCCGGTGTCAGCTCGTCTTATCTGCTCGCACGCACTCACCCCAGACACGCCGACAAACGGCAATGGGAGGCCACCAATTAAAGCATAGACGTCGTTTGTAAGTTTTGTTACTTTATGTTCTGGAAATATTTAATAATTAATTATCTTAAAAGATGCAAAATAGTTTTTTTTGCTTTATTTTAATTTACTTTAGTTAGCCTTTAAGTAATAAAATTTTACTTTAAAAGAATATATAATAGACTAGTATAGTATTATATTATGATATGTGATAATAGTAAGAAGGTTTTCATAACTTTTTATTGTTATTTTTTTTTTGTTGTACATATATGATTATTAATTTTCTAATATATTTTATTAAGAATAATCATAATTATAATAATATATACCCCAAAAATCAGTACAGACAAAAATAAATTTCTCTTATTGTTAGATAAGTGTTAGGTAATAATAGGCATATTATGCATATTTGCGGTTAGTATAGTTTTGTCAGAGATGAGATATTTTCCCGCAGTAAAAAGTATCCTAAATGTTGACCCGGATAACCAGCTATCATCATACTAAATTTCATCAAAATCTGTCTAGTGGTTTTCTCGTGATGCATTCCGACACACAAACAGAGAGACAAAAATTCTAAAAACTATAGATTCGTCCTCTGTATCGATAATAATGACTATTTCAATAAGATTTCCCATAAAATATTTAATGTACAGAGTCGACTCAAAATTTTATTATATGTATAGATAATTGGCAATCGACACCTAAAGGCCACATGCTTAAAGTTAAGGTTGGTTATGTCTCTCTTGATACTTAATCAAAATCAATACTATTTATAAATAGTATATTTCCAGCTAATGCAGAAAAATTAATGTTCTTATTATAAAACTTAAATTTTAATAGCTTATATAAAAGGTACCATCTATTTAGGTATTAGGTATCAACCATGCTAGCTAGTAAGTAGTAGCTACACTACTGTTACGTACATAAAGTATTAAGTCACGTTAAGTTACTTGCATAAATCGTTCATGACTCACGATTATGAGAGCAAATTGGAAAAAAAAGATGCGCAATAGTAACATTACGCGTACCTAATAGAAGAGATAATAGCTGATAGTAAGCAAGTAAACGGACCCTGGCAATAGCCGGGATAAATAAATGCCAGGCAGAAGAAGAAGTAAGCAAGTAAATGAAATTAAGTAATTAAAAGGAATTAAGTGACTAAAATTAAATAAAATAATGGTCACCATACCATTGGACATATGTAAATGATACTCTTGACCACATATTATGTAATTGTATTACTAGGTATACCTACTATACCATATTTTATTAGATAACATTTAACACAAAATACTTTTCATCCGGTAAGCAGAAGGACCGAGGACGACTACATCTCAAGATATAAAGTTTGATTGAATTATACTTAGTTATGAAATTTTTTAGTTAGCCGCCTGATCCAAGACAAAATAAATACAAAACGAAATAAAGATATACCATGCTACACGGTCCATGGACCGTGAATTTGAAAAGCTGGTTCATTCGAGTTAGTTTTATTTTGTAAACAATAAATACTGTTGACGAAACCGACCAATAAACATGTATGAGGGTAAAAATTTAGATTCATTATTAATAGGCATCTACTATAAACTTGTACTTAAAAAGTCTAGACTCTAGATCAAAGTATCCCCAAAAAAATAATAATTTGAACTGTCTTAACTAGTACACAGTACACAGTAGTTTACAGGTCCAAAATGCTATTGGAGAACTCTACTCACCAACAATATATCTTACATTTCTATAAATATAACATAACTAAAAAATAGAGAGGCGAGTCGAAAAATCTAATGAAACTTATCTTGTCTTATAGGATCTATTGTATTGGTTTTAGCTTGCCTGTCAAATAAAAACTGGTTACAAATAAAAGTCAATTTACTTGAAATCCCATTCGATATCCCTTCTTGGAAGAAGCTAAAACTTGGTATGTGGTATAATAAAATAAAAATAACATTGATTAAATTTACTTGTAAGTGTTCACATAATATATGTACTCCTACCTACCATTCATTTTTGGTGCGTCACGATAAAATATTCTTAAAATTTACCTAATAAATATTTTAACTTACTTGGATTAAATTTGATCTCTACGGTAGTGTTTGTGCCCTTACGCAGCTTGCAGTGCGTCTTTCCGCACGGGATGACCTGAATCCGTTCGTGAAGATTGTCGAAATTTTGACCTAGAAACAAAAGGTGGATAATTAGTTATCTACCCAAAATGTTATTGATATAAATATCAAATAACACCTTATTAGAGCCTCTCTGTAAAACAATTCATAGCGAACTTAGAAACAATACAAAGATACCAGAGCGAACTCGATTCCTAGCTGTATCAAAATAAGCATTCTGATTTCTAGCTACAGTCTGCTTCACTAAATTATAGCGGAACACATCTCAGTACATTTTCTTTTGTAGTTAGTTTACTTGTGTCTAGGGACCAAAACAAAACCTCATGTTGTCAATGATACCAAGGTCTTTTAAACTCTCTTATCTTGCCACGCACCGTCAACAACATCATACCTAGAAAACCCTTGCTATTCGGCAACGTGCCGGCTACCCTTGTACCACGGAGACAAAGCAGGTCACTGATGTGGGAGGCTACATATGTCGGTACCCCTGCTTTATCTCACATTAAAACGAACTCTGTCACCGCGGAAATAGCGACCACGGAGCCTGAACGTATCAGGCGTCAATAGATGCAAATATTCCTTGTTGAAAGTCATACATACATACATATATTTGCAAGGCTAGATGCGGAAATTCAGACCATACATCATTTCAGTAAAGAATTGGTGGGAGAGAGAGAGAAGTCTCAGTCTTAAAAGCTGGCCAATACTTTGTTACAAAAAATAAGCACAACCATCAAAAGAAGCAATGCGGTTTTTTAGGGTTCCGTACCCAAAGGGTAAAACGGGGAGCCTATTACTAAGACTTTGCTGTCCGTCCGTCTGTCTGTCTGTCTGTCTTTCTGTCCGTCTGTCACCAGGCTGTATTCCATGAACCGTGATAGTAAGACAGTTGAAATTTTCACAAATGATGTATTTCTGTTGCCGCTATAACAACAAATACAAAAAACAAAATAAAATAAATATTTAACTGGGCTCCCATACAACAAACGGTTTTTTTGCTCGTTTTTGCACTATATTGATAACGGCAACAGGTAGACGCTTGAAATATTCACAGAATATTTAGTTATATATTCACTTTAAAAATAAATAATTAAATTAAAATAAAACAAATATTTAAGGGCTCCCATGCAATAGACATGATTTTTATGCCGTTTCTATAGATAATGTTACGGAGCCATTCGTGCGCGAGTCCGACTCGCACCTGGCCGGTTTTTATTTACACTTCTCTTTCTAGCGGTGTATTATGTTTTTATGAATTGTTTTTAAAGTAAAATTTCTTTACGCACGCTTGACTTGGGGGGTAAGCTGGTGAATACGTTACGAAAAAATGTACGTACGTTTGTTGCCATGGTAACCATTGTTACTGTCTGACAAATGATATATAATATTATATTCTTTCCTTAAATGATATTCTATAATATATGATTGTAATGTGCCTAATATGCGTTATTTTTAGTATCTCACCTATCCTAATTATTTAAAACATAAATTGAATTTCATAAAGAGTACCGATAACCTACAGAAGTTCTACTTCTTGCGCGTGTACACATTCATGCACGCACCCTTTTTTTGTATACTATATACATACATAAATGTAGATATTAAAATGTTATAAAATTATTATTCAATTGTATACTAACGTTTGTTACGCAACCCTAATGTATGTGGACCATTGAGCTCGCACCGACCACCAACATCGCATCCCGCACTTGCACTGCGACACTTTCGTCATTCGTGTTTCAGCGTAACTTTTGTGTTGTGACGTTCGACCACACGTTTAAGATAAAGTAACATTTCTTTTGCATCATCTGGCTGTGACTTCTATAATATGTTTGTAAATATTTTCATGAAAAAAAATGTCAGTTGAAACTCGAAAAAAATTAAAAACTTTGTATCCGGCCGGGATATGAACCTTCGAACTGTCACAATCTTGCACCTTAGCCGCTTGACTACGATGCTTATGGCCTAGCGTAAGAAATTATCAACCATATTTTGCGTAGAATAATGCGAAATCAACCGCATGAAAACTCGAAAACACGCGTTTTTCTCAAACATAAGACTAATCTAGATTGATTTTTTGCCCCTAAAAACCCCCACATACCTTTCAGGGAAATCGTTAGAGTCGTTTCCGAGATCATCGGTATAAATAAATAAATAAAAATACAAGAATTGCTCGTTTTAATATATTAGACAAAGTTTTCATAAAATTTATAGGTATTTTATTACATTATTATGGCTATTTTATGACAAGAAATTATGGTGCGCGAGGATAGGTAGATAGTATACTTACACAAACTCGTAGGTACTTATAAATAGATAATTGAATTATTTCGAACTTGTGTATCTTGTCAACTCTGCTATCCTCTGTTTGTTTGCCACACAAGTACACAACAGATTTTGGTACATTTTTTACTAATAGAAATAGCGACAAACGAGGAAGGTTTGTGTTACATTGTTAATAGTACCTGGGCGACCGAACTATTTTTACATAAAAAAAACTAAAAACTTGAATAAATACAAAAAAAAAGTAAAACTTTGTATGCGATCGAGATTCGAACTCGGACATTTCGGACATTATCAAGCATATTCTGCGTAGAATAATGCGAAAGATAATCCCATGAAAACTCGAAAACACGCATTTTCCCAGACATGAGACTAATCTAGATCGATTTTTTGCCCCCGAAAACCTCCACATACCAAATTTCAGCGAAATCGTTAGAGCCGTTTCCGAGATCGCTGGTATAAATAAATAAAGATATAAAGATATAAATATATAAGAATTACTCATTTAAATATATTAGATATTAGATTTTGTACAAAATAGCTGAACCATGAAGGTGTTGTGTGAAAAAACTATTTTCTGTCGGAATTTTTATATTTCTAAATTTTTTTATTCGAGTCCTATGTATATTTTTATCTAAATTTAAATTATTAATTAAATAGTATTATTACCGACTTATTTTGCAATTACATTATGGTTTGTAGTCGAAACAACTTCAAAAAATTAATAATCAGACAAGTCTGACAAAATGTTTACGAGTTTAAAAACATATATTACGACATGTTTGGCTAAGTCTGTAGTGACCCGACTTGCTGTGCCAGCGGTCGCGGGTTCCAGTCCCGAGTCGAGTTCCTTTGTGTGATGAGCAAGAATGTTTGTAGTACTCTAGGCATGGGTGATTTATATTTATAATATGCATGTATATATAAGAATACCATAAGAAGCCAACAGAGCAAGAGCAACAAAACACAATATACCTAATCACAAAGACTATGACCACCGACATATGATACATTTGCTTTGTATTTTTTTTCTATTAAGACTATTATTGTCATTTTTCTCGTTGTTAAACTAAATGAACCCTCATTATGCTTACATACATAATTTAAATTCAATTTATGGCTTCTGCAAAATAATTTCAATGTATTTGTTATGTAAAGGTTTAGCTGTGGATTTTGTATAAATAAATAAATAAATATATGCGTAGTGTATTAACTATCTCAACACAAGCCTCGTAGCTTACCATGGTATTAGGCCAACTTAAACTTACTTCTAATCAGCCTAAAACATGTTTTTCCAGTGACAATAAAATAATTTCATAACATAACTAGATCCAATATAAACAGGCGTGCAAGGGTGCACTGCACGCGGGCGGCACGTCCAGGGGGGCGGCAAATCGAGCGTAATAATAAAAATCATTGTCAAATATCTCAGGTTTTAAAATAGTTAACGCGTGGAGTGAAAAAAGACAGATGTGAAAATTACCATAGACGCCAGTGGTGACCTCTTGTGTTAATTATTTTCAAAATGATTACAACTGATTGTGAAGAAAATATCGAGAGGAAAACTGCATATCAGAGAGAATCTAGCAAGCCGCCATCCCGTACTTGGTCAGCGTGGTGGACTATGGCCCGCGTGCCCAGCCGTAGGAGGTTAATAAGTACTGAATACAAGTGCCACCCTGATTTTTTGTTATAAGACTACAGAATTGTCTAGCGATTTACATAAGACACCTAGGTAGGTACCTGACTAATTTATGCAATGTAGCTTTAATTAATTAGTCTTCGGGGAAAATAATGGCTGCGACATACGGACATATTACATACGTTTAAGCCAATTATCCTTATAGATATTAACAAGGAAGTAATAAAAATAACTTTCTATTATAATAATTGACTTTACTAATCTTAGCCCAGTAGCTTAGAGGACAACATTCTCGGAATTCAAAGAGATACCGGCCTTGAATGGAACAGAAAATATTAAATGTTACTTTTCAATGGCTACTAGTAAGCCCCTTGAATTTGGGTTTATTTGGTTTCTTTTGTCAAGACCAATAGGTGTTAGACTTCGGCGAAGGTCCGTTTTTAGTGTGTAGAGAAGAAGTAAGAGAGATTTTAGTTTCTTTTATTTAAATAGTTTTAGAAATTTCTTAGTTAAGTAAATAAAAGTACTTAAAACTACGCACGCACTGCTAACGTACAACTGAACCGCGCATCAAGCACTCCGTAACACCAGACATTTTTGTGTCGTATTTCAACTTTCAAAATAAAGTAAAATAAAATATTTACACATTAATTTTAAAGCTCTACATAAAAAAAAGATTATTTCTCAATGAGACTGGAATAAGTAAAGTTAAATTTGCAGCCGCAGCGAACAAAGCTCAATAAGTATTCAGTGTATTTTCTTCAAAATAATTTTCCTAGAAAGTGCTTCCGAATTTCTTTCAGAATTTTCTGCTAGTGTACCTATTCATCAACTATTGATTACAATAAAAAAGTAAACACATCTACCTCATTTCTAAAAATCTAGGTATCCATAAAAATACTCACTCAAATTATGATTTAGTTAACTATTTGCATGGAATTTAGAAGACATTGCTGAGACATGTACATACCAGTTCTCATAAAACTGAGAAGAGAGAAAACAACCCTTTTTCACTTCTTACAATTAGTGTTTTAAATGAATATGCGCTTCATTTAACCCGACATTTGCATATAAAATTTCATTCCTAGTTTTTTAATATTTTTTCGTTTAGACCAACTTCTACAGAACTTCACAGTTTTTTATTATATTAATTTTAAGTTGTATTTTTACTACGTATTTCATAATGTGGCACGTAATATGTGACAATTTAAATAAAAAACATTTAAAATGCTTGCTAAATTAATTTAAAATTTTTTAGTCTAATTTCGAACCTCTATATTTAGAACTTGAATTTTTGAAACTTATTATTTCATTAATCTATTAGATAGTAAGAGATTATTTATGTAGAATATTCTCACCTGCGCATTGTTCTGAAGGTGTCTCGTCACTTCGCACAGAAATTATCGCAACTGCTAATAAAATCGCAACGGTAAAATATATTTTATTCATCTTTATGAGTGATGAGACGACCGTTCCTTTAGCCGCTGACACACCTATTGAATCTGGGGAGCAATCGTCTTATCGTAGCTACAACACAAGTAAAGGTCGCCACTTGCAAGACGAAGGCACACAAAGAAGTTCGTATAATTCGTTAATTGGATACAAAGAGCACGCGGACCAGGCGATCCAGCTCGAGTGTCTTGATATAAATAATAAAGCATGTCATGTTTTCACTCTTTTATTTTAAGACATACATATTATGCAAATCTTCAAAATGACGGAGCTTTTTAATATTTGGTACCTGTTCATAAGTTTTCGTTTAAATTTTTATTTTGTACTTGAATACATCAGTTTATTTTTATTTGTGTTTGGCCTATATACTCGTACATACATGTATGTCCGATCCTATATTCCCACGTAATGACTTAACGGCTTAACCGATTTTGATGATTCATACGTTGTTAGATTTGTCTTGATAATGCGAGTGTGACATGGTATATAATGTAGATACCATTAAAATTTAAAATAGGGAATCTTAGGCGCCAATTTGTGTCTTGAAAAAATTTTCCTCCGAATCAATCGAGTGGGTTAACAAAATTCAGGTTTTTAAGAGACAATACAAAAATATATGCAACTTATATGTTTAAATATAATTTTGGATAAAAAATTGTTAAATAAAAGTAAAAACTTCTTACTAACCAAAACTAGAAAAATGTACGTCTATAAAAAAAATACAAAAATAAAAAATAAACCGACTGCGTATAATACTACTAATGTAAGACGTAAGTACTATAAAGACGATAACAAGTTGATGAAGGAACATAGTCTAGTATAATATTATGTGATCTGTGGTATTATGCAGTCGGAGACATATATATATAGAGACATATATTATACATACATGTTTTATACTAGCTGCGAGGTTTGCTACGTATGTATTGTATGCATGTCTCCGAATGCATAATACTAGGTATGGGTTTGGGATTTTTATTTTTGTAAATTATTTTTTTAATCGTTTGATAAGATCCAATGATGGAACAGAGGTCCAGTATCAAATCACAAGAACGTTTATTATTATTTATAGTAGTACCTATACTGTTTCTTAAAATCTCGCAATAGTAGATCACTTCCATATTATAATTACAGGTAGGTCTATATTTACCTTATACTTACCATATTACTTACTCTACGCAGAAATAAAGTATTCTTTATAATGTTACATATTCTCTATAATTTTTGGGTCACGCTAACACACCAAAGAGCCTTATCTATATTTATATACATAAAATGCTTTGTCCTGACTGACTGATCGATCAACGCCTAAACCGCTGGTTGTAGAAACGTGAAATTTAGAGGACATATTCCTTATACAATGTAGGCATCCGTTAAGAAAGGATTTTTCAAAATTCATCCTCTCAGGGGATAAAATAGGGGATAAAAGATTGTATGAAACTTTGTCATTCTTAACGCGAAATGCACGGAAAGTGGTATTTAGCTTTAAGATGATAAATAAGAAATATATGTATTAGATTTTTTCGAAATTCATCCCTTAAAAGGATAAAAGGGTATAATAAAGTTTATATGGGCAAAGAATTATTTATGATCAGAATTACTTGAAACTTGGTGTTAATGCTCTTCAGTACAATTAAATAAATACGTATTATAGCATTTTTGAAATTCAACCCTTAAGGGGGTAAAATGGGGGGTGAAAGTTTGTATGAAACTCTATACTTAATGCACGTAAAGTCTTATTTACCTTTAAAATGAAAACTAAAACAATACAACTATATTTTTTTTCGAAATTCATCCCTTAAAGGGTAAAAGGGGGTTGTGCAGTTTATATGAGGAAAAAATTATTTATGATCAAAATTACTTGAAACTTGGTATTAATCACAGATATATACATCTATATCTGTGGTATTAATGCTCTTCAATACAATTAAATAAAAATATTTTTAGAGTTTTTTAAAATTCAACCCCTAAGTGGGTAAAACTAGACGGTGAAGTTTGAGTTGTTGAATATATTTAAAAAGAGTAACATGCCTCAAGTTCTCCGTAAGTGTACACTTACCTATTGTGTGGGATATAAAGTAGAGAACGGAAATTATTCCGAGTCTAAAGGTTTATGTATATTAAATTTTTATTCTAATCCCCTTTTTCATATTGATTCAGTAAAATATTATACACCAATTATGTTATTAAATAAATAAATATTACTTATACTACATGAATTACATTGTTAGCAAGGTTGATTTACTTCACTATTAATATGAGACACAGACAGATACAGAGATATACAGATATATTAAACTTATAACACCCATATTTTACGTCGGAGGTTAATAAAATATATTGCTCGTAGTTTTTTAACACTATTAATTTGCACATATACGCTAATAATTACACAGATAGTATTACCTACTCGTATTATAACTCTAGACTCACACGGAAATAACCTGTATGATTAAATCTAAAATTATTATCAAATGAAGTAATTAATATTTTAAGCAAACTACAGAATATTTATTTTTGATGCGTTTAAATTACGATCAATAACGAACCTTTACATCCCCCTTAATTAGGTACTCTCGCAAAATTCTTTCTTAGTTGGCAGCGTCTTCTGCTTACTTTTTTTTATGAGATTCAGTGACAAACGAGCAGACAGTACACCTGATGGAAAGCAGTACCTATCGCCCATAACACCTACGGTTCATGTACTTAGTTAATGCAAAGCAGCAGATGCGTTGTCACTGAGAGGACTAAGATGATATGCCTCTTGCCTGTAATTGCGCTGGCTACCTTATCCTTCATACCGGAACACAACAATGCAATCATTGTTGCTTGGCGGCAGAAATAGATAAGGGGGTGGACCCATTCAGTCGGACTCCTCAGGCTTGACAGAGTCCTACCACCGGTAAATACATAATACATAATATATGTATGTGTAATGTCTATCTGTACCTAAATCTCAGCTTGATATAGATGAAGTAGTTTTCCATACTTGGTAATTAATCAATTAATGAGTTTCGCATTTACCTATATATTTGTATCGACTAACTTTACCCACGCCTGTACCTGTGCAACTTATTTATGTATTGTCATAGCGGGATTTATTTTATGATATAACCTTCATCTTAGATTTCAAAACTTTAGCCTCGGATTCGCGCCGATTGGAATTCCAAAGCTTTGTGCGCATAATGGAAAAAGATTCTACCATTTTAAATCACATAAGTAATATGACTATTATAAGCATAATTATAAAGTTACTTACATTAATACTTACCCAAGGTTATATTAACAACTAATAAAGAAATAATTATCACGCCAATTGTATACAAACGGGTATGCAGCTAGTTTCCACAGTGGTAGTTTCCATAACAATCAAGAATGAAATAAATTATTTTGAATTTAAATAAAATTATTTAAATTTAAATAAAATTATTTAAATTTAAAATATATTATTTAGCATTAAATTATTACATTTTTTACTAAGCGTCGTGAGTACCTTCAACCATCAGTTCGGTGAGATTAATTAATTATTATTACTAGTGATCGCCGCGTGGTTGAAAATCAACCATAATTCATTAAGTTTGATCGATATTGAGGTTCTTTTTTCAAAGTTATATAAATAACCTATAAGATCCAAAAGAATTTTCAAACGGGCCCATAGATTTGCACATATAGACAAATAAACTTATTATCTATATATTATGCAAGTACTCGTATAATATTGATTAAGGTTATCTAACATCATATTATATGTTTTAACAGTGAAGTAATTATATATAAATAAAATACGCGAGCGGATTCGCGGGTAAAAGAAAGTCAATTAATTTTGGCTTTCTGCAGTCCTTCTCTATATAAACTTTAACTATGTCAAAGCTCATACTGCTCCGTACAAGCAATATGCTTAATCTAGGTATCTATATATACATAAAATGCTTTGTCCTGACTGACTGACTGATCGATCAACGCAGAGCCTAAACCGCTGATCGTAGAAACGTGAAATTTAGAGGACATATTCCTCATACAATGTAGGCATCCGCTAAGAAAGGATTTTTCGAAGTTCACCCCTTAAGGGGCTAAAATAGGGAATGATAGTTTGTATGAAACTCTGTAATTGATGCACGGAATACGGTATTTACCTTTAAAATGAAAACTAAAATAATACAAATATCATTTTTTTTTTCGAAATTCATCCCTTAAAAGGGTAAAAGGGGGTTGTACTGTTTATATGAGGAAAAAAATGTTTATGATCGGAATTACTTGAAATTTGGTATTTATGCTCTTCAATACAATTAAATAAGCATATATTTAGAACTAGACAGAACATCCATCAATGTGGTATATTAGTGGTTGGTTTTTTTAGTGTAAACTAACTTAAGTGAATCAAGAGTTTTAGAAGACAACATATAAATTCAATAGAAATTAAAACTGAACAAATTTTTCAGTCCACGCGAGCGTAGCCGAGGGCAAAAAGCTACAGCAGAAGAAGAATAGTACTACACATAAGAATGGCGTATATAAATATATAGCTTATAAAGAAGGAGAAGGAGAGAGACTATAAGCTTTAGGTGTAGGGGAAGCCCGGGCAAGAAGCATATGTTAAGGGATAGTGTAAATAAAACTACAATTTGATAATTCAGTAGAACTCTTTGTACTTTAAGTTTGTACTATGTTTAATCATCTTTGGAAAATAATCACTTAAATTAAAAAACTTTAACAATTTCTATAATAATTATGAGCATTTACAAAAAGCATCAATTATCCGTTTTGCCCGGAGGGGTTGAGCAAACAGATATGCCCCAAGGGCAAAAATGATATGTTAAATTAGTTCAGATCAGTCTTCACATTCATCACAGAAGTAGCTGCCATCTCCTACATAAGAAGTGCAATTTTCATGCGCCCAACTTTTGCACTGATTACACTGAATCCAATCTTCCACTGGTGGTTCAGTGTATTTGTCAGCACATACTAAACAGTAAAAACTTTTTTCGGGTTTTTCTTTGGTTGCTTGACTGAGGATCTTTTAGTTTTAGTTTTACTGGGGCCTGCTAGCTCAGAAATTTTGGTCTTCTTAATATTTACTTTCTCAAACTTTAATGCTTGTTCAGCTTTGACGGGAGTAGATGTCAATACCTCTGATTTCTGCCTTTTGTGCTTGCGGCCTGTTTTAGGAGCAGCCATAGTTGGAATAGGTCTAATTTGAAATGGTGTAAGGCTCGCTGCAGGCGCTTGATGATTTTCTCCTAGTGAATGAGCTGATCCTTCTTCCAGTGTTTTGGAATCAGACAAAGGTGTAGTAGACCTTTCAGCTTCTATTTCTAAAATGATAACAAACTGTGTAGAACATTCATCTACTGCCTCCTTTGCGGTAACAGATGCAATTTCAAGTAGAACCGGGTCAGTCGTCATTACTGTTGCAGAAGAATCTTTTAACGCGCAGTCGGTCATAGTAGACGAAGTGCCATGAAAAGGATCTTTGGCCATTGTCGACGGTGCATCATGTACAGGACCTTCATTCATAGTAGACGGTGCGCCAGGAAGAGGGCGGTCGTTCATAGTTGAAGGAGCATAATCTTCTTCTCCAAAAACATTTGGATCATAGGGCCAGATTCCTGGTTTTTTAAACCCATTAACTGCATTCTGAACTGAAGCACTTTTTGCATATGCTACCCCAAATATAAAATATATGTACCTAAATAGTAAACGGAGATTTATATCAAATTAACATTAGTTGTCAAAAAAAATTGTTAAAATATTTCTTACTTAAGAAGGAGATAATGAAATAAATAAATATCATCTGTTCGTCATGCCCATATCCGTTATGCCCAACACGCTAATATTAGCGCTAATCAACACGCTAATCAACACTTGAAATGTTTTAGTAGGTAAACAAAAAGTAACAATCACAATTAATAATACTTAAATAAACGTGCAAAATGAATAAACAATAATATTCATAGACAACTGATGACTAATACAAAATGTTTATGTACAAACCTTCACAAAAATCGTAACAAAACAACGATAATCCTTTTTTTTTCCTTCCACAACAAATGAACTCGCGTATTGTTTTGGTTGAACTGCCATGGCGTAGCCGGTCGCACGTGTCACGACTTAAGAAAGTTTTATAGCGCCATCTATTATATAGTACCTGGCGACCGAGCTTCGCTCGGTGTTCTTTTTTGTTATATCATATCTTTTAGATTAAAAAAAACTAAAAACTTGGATAAATACAAAAAAAAAGTAGAACTTTGTATCCAATATCCAATATGATCCATATAATGTTAATCTTGCACCTTGGTCGCTTGATCACGATGCTTATGCCTGAGTGTAAGAAATACGAACATAAATATCAAACATATTCTGCGTACAATAATGCAAAAGAAAATCGCATGAAAACTCGAAAACACGCGTTTTCCCAGACATGAGACTAATCTAGATCGATTTTTCGCCCCCGAAAGCAACCCCAAACCAAATTTCAGCGAAATCGTTAGAGCCGTTTTCGAGATCGCCGGTATAAATAAATATATAAAGATATAAATATACAAGAATTGCTCGTTTAAATATATTAGATTTATGTAAAAATCAATTATTCTTCTTACCCGCGCTATGCTTCTTGCCCGGGTTTCCCCTACATAGCATTGGGTCTTTAAAAATAACGTAGATGTTTGCCTGTTACTATGTTAGTTAAAAACCCATATTAGCCGAGTTACATGATTCTAAAGTCGTAAACATTGTATGCGATTGTATCATTGTACTCTCTTCCTCTAACTTTAGAAAAATGGAGTAGAAAAATGTGCAAAATATATAGGCAGTGGAGCTTGCTAAATGCCTAAAGTGTAAATTTATTTACAGAATATACGCTTAACATCTTTTAAGATACTGAATATTTTGATTTACGATCGCTAAAATTAAATTTGTTGTCCATCTATCTTTAAGAAATAATAAAACTTACACGAACATATTTTTGCAAGTAATAAAGTATGTATTGCGAAAAAGTTTATTTTTTTCGTAGTTTGATCGCGAGCGAAGCCGCGGGTTCTGCTAGTATAAAATAAAATAAATAAATAACAATGAACTAAGATTTTTTTTTTCAAATTATTGTAGTAGTTGGACTTTGGATTATGGACATTACGTGAAATCGGCTTATATTTTCTTGTGAAGCCTGTCAACATCCCTCAGTAATTACTTATATAATATAGTTACAAATAAACTTTTATTTTCTAGTACATATTTATTTACTATATGTATAAACAGAATTAATATAAAAAAAGTTTGTGTGTGTCAGCTCCGACGCACGACTAGAGGTTTACTCCTTCCTACAAGAAACAGAATGTTTTATAATTTAAAATATTTAATTTTATTATTAAAATTTAATAATAATATTAATAAATAATAAATAATATGTTGGGACATTAACACACAGCATCCTCTAGTTCCATAATAAGCTACGAGACTTGTGTTATGGATACCAGATAACTGATACACAACACTTATATAACTTTTAAATACATACATATTATAAAATATATAAACAGTTATTTGTATTCTTTTGTGTATTTCCCATATATTTATGAGGATCAATAATTATATAATAGAAGAATGGTGTAAAAATCGTCATAACGTTAATCTATATTCTATACCTACATAATAAAAAAAATGGGTGCGTGTAACCTTTACGCGCGGTTGAAGTAAAACTTCTTTAGCAAATATCGCAATTAAATTAAAACAAATAAATAATTAAATAAGGCATATTAGGCATATTACAATCATAATATATTTATAGAATATCATATACGGAAAGAATATAATCTATACTAATATTATAAAGCTGAAGAGTTTGTTTAAGGTGGGTGGACCATGGATGGCGATGCTCCTTGTAAGGCCAATTATTAAAAAGTCGTAGTTATTGCCAACCGATGACAAATTCCTTCTACCTAGACTAGCACCCATTGAACTTAAGAACACAGACGCGGCGGCGAGTCGCTAGCGTTGTTTGTCAATGCGGTCCCTCGCTTTGTTGACTTCTTTCGATGACGTTAAAATTCTAATATGCGCTCGCAGCAAAACGCTAGATTTCAAGTAAATAAACTATTATTTTCTTTATTTTTTTATCTGAATTCATATATAAGGATTTGCTGTTGTATTAAAGAAAAGCTATATGATTTTATTTCAATTTTAGTTAAAATATCGATAGTGTTCCTAGGAAAGCCAGTGTTTCCTTGTAAGGCCGAAAAAAAATCATCAAAAAATTGACAAGTTGGCCTTGCTAGGGCACAAGGACCTTGTTAGGAACATTTAGGAATCAGGAAAATATTAATACTTAGTTTTTAGTTGTAAATACGTATCGGGAAAGGAAAAACAAAGTATAATTTCATAATATTATTCCTTATAATCATGCATTGCATGGCAGGCCATTTTGGAGGGGTTCAATAAAACTTAAATTTAAAAAATAAGAATTAACTCTACAATAAAATAAAATGTTACATAAGTTACATTAAAGAACAAAGTGTTACTTAATAATTTGTTTGTTTCATTTATCCAATAAATAAAAGAATTATAACCGTTTATTTGTTAGAGTGGCCTTCCATGGTCCACCCACCTTATTTGTTTGGTTGAACGCGCTAATCTTAGAAGCTAGTGATCTGATTTGAAAAATTCTTTTTGCATTAGATAGCCCGTTAACTGAGGAAGGCTATAGGCTACATATCAATTATCATCCCGCAAAAATGTTCGGTTCCCGTGGGATAGGTTTGTTTTTGTCTAGGGACGAACCCGAAGCGAAGCGAGGGTGAGTCGCTAGTATTATATATTTGTCAGACAATAACAACGGTTACCATGGCAACATGGCAATGTATTCTATCTCATTTTCTAACCGGCTTAATCCTATATGTGTTTGTCTCTTTTTAGTGTCGCATTTTCGTTTCATCGAGTTTCAAATCACAACGATTCTAAAGAAGTTTTACGTCTACAAAGCTAACGTGGCAAAATAAGCAGAATCGCTTGAAAATTAGTGCCAAAAGTTAAAATTTGATGTTCTTATAGATTAGCATAAAATTAGAACACTATGCTAACTTGTAATGAAGCTAGTAGTGTAGGTATTCCCTCAAACGCCGGAATCATCTCAATATGGCAAAGTATGGAAAATTTAATGCTCAATGAGTGCCTGCGATATTTGATTAGCAATTTAGAGACATTTTTTTTGTTTTTAAATAATAATAATCAAAACTGCTAATATGACAGTCTCAGCAAGTTACAGGGTTAAATACAAAGATCTGCATCGGTAATTAATGATTATTAAGGGTTTATAACTTAGTCCTCGATTAGTGCTGGCCATAAGCATAAGTGAGCATAAATGGGGAAGATTTCTTGAAAGGCACTCGCTCTCGCTACACATATGATCTATTTACATTCAGTCTGAGGATAAGCAATTTATTATGATATCTCGTTTGTACCTGGTTTATGCTTCTATTGTGTATCCTGACTGACTAATGTATCAACACACAGGCCTAAACTGCTGGTCGTAGAAACGTGAAATTTGGAGGATCCGATAAGAAATAATTTTTCGAAATTCATCCCCTAAGTGGGTAAAATAGGAGACTAAATTATTTTATTTATTTATTTATTTATAAATATTTTATTGCACACACAAGGATGATACATAAAATGAAAGAAAAAAGAAAGATATCAAAAGGCATGCGAAGGCGGTCTTATTGCTATGAGCAATTTCTTACAGACAACCTCTGGTAAAAGGATTAATGAAATCGTAATTAGGACGGGACAATTAATATTATATATACACAATATACATGCTCAAATATATACATACATAAATAGATATATAAAACATAAATACATATATACGTATACATACAAAAATACATATATAATAAATACATACATATAAATATATATATACACGATATCTACAAATAAAGATAGTAATTAGTTAGACGACGTTCAAAAATATCAATATATATCAATAGGGATGGAGAAAAGGAGGGAGAGAACGTGCAAATTGCGCCGATGTCTGATTGTAAGCCACCGTAGTTGTATGCGGTATTCGGAGATGTGGTCGAATTTACGCAAACCATATATAAATCTGATGCACATATTCTGCAGACGTTCAAGTTTGTTGAGCTGCTCCTCTGAAACATCAAGGTAACAGCAGTCAGCATAGTCTAAAATTGGTAGCAGTAGTGAGTGAGCCAATGCAGTTTTGGTTTTAAATTATTGTATGAAACTCTGTCATTCTTAATGTGAAATACACAGAAAGTGGTGTTTAAAGCTTTAAGATAAAAAATACATCCCTTAAATGGGTGAAAGGCTAAAAATGTTTATATGGGCAAAGAAATATTTATGATCATAATCACATGAAACTTGGTATTAATGCTAATATTTTTTAAAAACAATGACTGTACCATATTGTGTACAGAATATAGATCCCGAAACAATATGTAGCTATTAAATTTTTTGTCTGTTTATCTGTATGTCTGTGTGTGCGCGTTTCACGCAAAAAGTAATGAACCGATTTCAACGAAATTTGGTGAAATGATAACTTATTACTCGGGATACATTTTACTTCAGGAAAATAAAAACACAATAACTGGTTTTATCGAGTCGTCTTTAGAAACCTTCCACTGGCTAAACCATAAGTCATACATCAAAACAATGTACTAAAAATTGTAGGTCTTGATAAGGCCTACAGAAGTCTGCAATAGTATATGTCTATCTCCTAAGGTACACTCGCAATACCTATTTTTATCTATACATATAATAAAACTATAACTTAGTCAAATCGATGTGCGCGTTTCACGCAAAAAGTACTGAACCGATTTTAACTAAATTTTGTGTAGCGATAGCTTATTACTCGGGTCAACATTTAGGATACCTTTTACTACATAAAAATTTTTCGTTCTCACGGGAAAACACAATAACTGGTTCTATTCGATCGTCCTTAGAAATTTATTTGGCTGACGCAGCACTGGCTAAACCTTTAGAGATACATCAAAACAATGTACTGAAAAATTGTACATCTTAAAAAGGCCAAGTTCTTACTATCATAATATGTCTATCTCCTAAGATACACTCGTAGTAACTATTCATATCTATTTAAAACGTACCTAGGGACACACCCGAGCGAAGCGAGGATAAGTCGCTAGTAATTAATATTTAATACAACGTTTACCCATTTTCATACGTTATCAATTAATACCTTTATCTATACTAATATTATAAATGTGAAAGTTTGTGAGTATGGATGTATAAATAAATAAATATGTTAGGACATTAACACAACGCCATCTAGTTCCATGGTAAGCTACGAAGCCTGTGTTATGGATACCAGATAGTTGATACACTAAATATACATAACCAGGACTCCGTCACTCGTTCAAGGTCACGCGCCAACGTACCTGCGACTCAAGCTCGCCCGGGCGAACAAAATGCCAGTGGTTGCCACTTGGCACTCGCTCGCTCGGGTGTACTGTGTATATACTGCATCCGCACCTTTGATAATGGGATAATAAAAAAATCCAGACTTGGACAAAACAAATATGTTTTCTCATTTTAAAGCATTTAATAAAAATTCTACCTTTTATGGACGAATAATAGTACCACTGGAATCGTTTATACAATATATAAAAGATTTAGAAACATTATTTTTAAATAATGTTGAAAAAACCATAACTAGCCGGCCAGGAAGCAGCCTGTATAACATGCTAAAGGAGATGAAATTTACACCTTTATGTACATGTTTTCCTATGGAGTATTTGTTAAAGTTATTTGTTAGATTTAAAATTTTCACGACGATTAGGTTTAATAATAGAAATTTACGGGAGGGTAAAAAGTTCATTGACAGTTATATTAAAGTGAGGCATTTGTAATTTTCAAGAAATCAAAATATTATTTTCAATGTAAAAAAAATGTTTTTAGTTACTCATTCTTTCGTGTAATAATTTCTTAGCATAGACCACGCATAGACAGCCCTAGCGTTGTGTTCAATGAATTATAAAACACGTGATCGCCCGACACCACGGCAGACGACGTAGTAGATACTTTCGGGCGTCCACGTATGGTACATTTTAGCGCGCACGAAGGCCTGAAATATTTTTGTAGGTAATTATAGCGTTAGGTATCTATTTTTTCTATGGAGTGTAGTATCTGTTCCGTAAGGAACTATTAGTTAATCTGTGATATAACTTTAAATACATACATATTATAAATATAAACACCCATGACTAGAATACAAACATTCGTGCTCATCACACAAAATAATGTATGCTCGAGCATCACATCATCTGCATCACACAAATGTATGTCCCAGCGGACTCGAACCCGCAACCTCTAGCACAGCAAGTAGGGTTATTACAAACTGAGCGAAACGTGTCGTATGGATGTTTGTTACTCTTTCACGCCAGAACGGCTGAACGGATCTGGATGAAATTTGCCACAGAGATAGATTATAGTCTGGAATAACACATAGGCTACTTTTTATTCCGGAAAAATGTACGGTTCCCGTGGGATAGGTTTGTTTTTGTTTTACTAAAGGCGAACCCAAACGAAGCGAGGGTGAGCCATTAGTAATTGATAAAACGGAAAACATTATTGTCAGAAATTCTTATCTAAAAAACCTACAATAATGTATCAAATATCTCTACCATATTAATATATCTATGATAAAGTTATTATTGTTTTTGCATATCCTGACAGGATTATAAGAAAAGTATCTACCACTCGTCTCAAAAATTTATTTTAGTTACCTACATATATCTCAAACAAGTTAAATCCCTGTATCTTACAAATAAAAATGAAAACTAATATAAAAAATAATACAGACGTAAGATAAGTTACCTGAGGGCTTAGCCATATTACAAACGTTTCCTATCTAATCTCTTTCTATTATTGGTAGCGTCTTGTCGATAGCTATATTAGAAAACGATTTGGTGCTAGCCATGTCAACAAAACTAGTGTCTCAAGCCGGTTTGAATTGATACTCAGGGTCTTGGAACGAATAAACATCTAAATATTGATTTGACAAAATTGTGGTAATTGAGTTTGGTTTGTTTAATCTTTTATATCAAATAGTATTTTTCAATTCATTTCGATAATTAAATACAAGTCAATTTAACTAAATAAAGTTAATGGCTTCCAAGCGTGCCAGTTGAGCAGATTACTTTGCCAATGTCACGTAGAATGGAGAAGACACGAAGGAGATTGGTCGATGTTAATTAAATAATAGTAATATGAACTTCGTTTTAGGTTAATATAATTAATAATGTATACTCAAAATAGAAATAACCCTTTATTTCAAAAGACGTACAATAATAATACTTATAAAATACAAAAATGAGGCAGATTATAATAATTACAAGTAGGTAATAGGTACTTGTAAATTTAATGAGAACATCGATTTTTTAATTCATTCTCATGAATGAAGTAAAAAATCAAGAAATCGAGACGTACAAAAAATAGCTGATAATCTTAGTTCACCTTGGCTGCGTACATTAGGTTCCATTAATCCTATTTAATTTTAATAAGTAGATAGGTACATACATATCTCGAAAATAATTATGCTTATTTTTACATCAACTCATCAGCAATATTTTAAAATAGGTCCCCGCGACATTTAGAACATACATATTATATAATATTAAATCTAATATTATTACATCTAAATTACATTTGATCATTTATTTATATTTATATTATACATAATACATAATACATTATATTCTTACGCACATTACATTTCCACAAGGTTATATAACGTTAATATTTTTTGCCTTCAGTATAATCTATACAGATAAATAAAACTGAAGTGTCCTCTGTCTGTTTGTAATGTCAAAATATGAACTTTTTACTAAATGTGAAACTATACTCGACGTCTCGTGAAACAGAAAAGATGGCTCTGAAAAGAGCTATTTTAATGTCTGTGTAAAACAAGAAGTAGTTCTGAAAAGAACTGTTTTACAACTCAAGTACTACGCGTAGCAAGGCTGCAGATCCATTCGGCGCGCTCGCTGCGAAGTGCGAAACGAATGGCACTCCGCGAGCAATGAGCATCAGTGTTCACAACCTGAAGTTAGGCAATTATCGTACCTAGGGTTGTAAAATTATCGTACATGGACCAAAATTATCGTACATATTAGGAATGTGCCCAAATAGTCGACTTTTATACAAATCGATATTTTTTCCTTCTAACCAATTTCTAATAACCGATTCTCTCCGGTCAGCAACCTGAATGTGTTTACACCTACAACGAGCTGAAGAGCAAAAAAAAAAAAAGAAAAAAAAAAACATTATCTTCATATTTACCCTTATTACTCATTCTAATCCTACGATTACGAACGCTGCAGACGGGAGAGCAAAAAAAAAAAAAGGACTATTCTCGTTTTTCTCCCTTCTTACAAGTACTACATACTTAAAATACTAACTCAAACAATTCTCTTTCTAAAACATTACCTAATCCTCACAAAAATTTTCACCCATCCCACCTTCACAAATTATCGTACATTTGCAATGTATTATCGTACATCGTACACAGACATGAAATTATCGTACATGTACGATAATTATCGTACGGTTGCGAACACTGATGAGCATTGACAATTGACTGCCTAGCCTACATACTCGTATATTTATAACTTCAGCGTTCCGCGCGAGACCACCTCGCGCGAATTCCCAGAATCCAAGACGGCAGAAGATTCGCGCTATTTTTCTCTCATTAATTTTTTACTACCAATTAAGTTTTAAATAATTCTAAGATTTTTATTTGTTATCCTAATGTCAACTTTGTAAATATTTAATTGTGAGCATTTTTATTGGTTACGTATTTTGTAAAATTTCTATCTATTTTTTGTATAAAAGGAGTCACATTTTTTGTAATAAATAATCTACTTATTCTACAGATTCTACTGACTACAAGTTTTCTCATTTATTAACTCCCTGCTCCCACCTTGTAAAAATACATATGAAATTACATAAAGTACTAAGAAAAACACATTTAAAAAAAATATGTGTATGTCCGTCTTTTATTTTAGAAAAAAAAATTAGGGTTCCGCTCAAAAAAATTAAAGCGTACCTAGGGACGCACCCAATAGAAGCGAGGGTAAGTCGCTAGTATTTAATACGCATGGAAGATAATACGTCAAATACGTCAAATACTTCAGACCTATGCACACGACGTTTCTTTTTCAACACTCGTTAAGTAATTTATTTCAACTAGAATAATTACCTAAACACAATTGGTGACAGTTTTATGAGAACTTTTGCATGCACACCGATTGTGTATCTAATATTTTTTTGATCGATGCTAAAACTAGAATTATATAACAGTTTTAATTATGATATCATGAGATTTTTTAATTTTATTTACATGTGACTAAATTAAAATTTCACGTACTAATAAGTAATAACATTAACTAAGTTGAGAGCATAATAATTTCAAAGAATCACATCAATATAAAAATCATAGATAAAAATTGTTGTTTCAGTAAATATTTGTGTATATATATATATATATATATATATATATATATATACACATATATTTGTGTATATATATATATATATATATATATATATATTTTAACTTTAAAGGATTTATTATGTACCTAGGTAGTTTTTTTTTTTCAAAAATATTGTAAATATTTGACATGATAATTTCAGCAATGTTAAACGTTTTAAATCTTCTAAACTACATTAGCGAAGTAAATTGTGCCCAAATGGCATGCCTATGAGCCACATAACAAAGAACATTAAACATTGAACGTTTTAAATCAATTTCATTATTTAATAAACTAAAAATTAATTTAAGATTCAAAACAATCCGTACTAATTAGGGATTGCAATCCGGAAAAACGGATCCGGTAATCCGGCGGATCCGGCATCATTAAACGCTCACCGGAAGAAATTTTTGGCAAAATAATAGAGATGTTGCATGTAGAGGCCCTATTCAGAAGAGATTCGACCCTGTTAAAGTTAGACTTTCGAAACAAGCGTCAATAATGCGGCGTTTATAGCGTTACCGACGCCGCGTAAGTTGACTGGTGTCAGTGACGCCTTGGTGACTTTGGATGGCTTTATGTATATATTGTCTATCTATTCCATACTCAACGTCACAACGTACCCGAGCGAAGCGAGTGTGAGTCGCTACATTTACATAGTGCAAGCGTCAGTAGCGTCAGTGACGTCGCGACAGGGCGGCAGATTAATTCACTATGTAAATGTAGGGAACGACATTCGAGCGCAGCGTCACTGACGCCGTGTCAGTGTCTGTGCGACTGTGACGTTAGACCCTAGCGTTACTGCCGCGCTCATGTTCGCAGTGTCGCCGCCGCCCATGTGTATTTTGAGGTATTTTCAATAAAAAATCATAAAATGGCATCTGTTGAGGCGTTTACTGAAGAAGATGATGAAATTTTAATTACACTGGTGTCTCGACATCCATTGTTTTATAATTTATTTTTTATATTGTTTTATAATTAATAACGTTGTAGAAACCTTCATTGTTTCGACTTTTTGATGAAAATTGGATGAGTGGATGCCCTTTCTACACTGAGATAGTATCGAATTAAAAGGTCATCATCTTCTTCCTTTTCTATAATCAATTCAAGATAATCCATAATGAAATACTTTTATAAGAGCTATCGAAATGTGGTGGGTGCGGCAAAGGCGATGGACGTCTGTCGTGGCCATCCAAAGTCACCAAGGCGTCAAAGTTGTTTTTATATATGTTTTATTTTTTATAAACTACCTATATTAAGTACAATCACACTTGATTAACTTACTAACAGTTCATTTTGAACCAAAAAGCGAAAATTATCCTCATTTGATCAATCCGGCCGAATCCGGTCGGATCCGGCCGGACTGAAAATGACGCCGGATTGCAATCACTAGTACTAATATTATAAATGCATTAAAGTAACTGTTTGTTAGGCACTTTTTTGTTTGTTACGTTTTCACGACTAAACGGCTGAACCGATTTAGATGAAAATTGGTATGGAGATAATTGAGACCCTGGGAAGGACATAGAATAGTTTTTACTCCGAAAATCATCCCTTAAGGGGTTGAAAAAGGTGGTATGGGGAATCAATCATTTCTCAAATAAGGGATATAAAACTCATCATAAATATGTATATATTGTCTATCTATTCCATACTCACCGTCACAACGTACCCGAGCGAAGCGAGTGTGAGTCGCTATTATTAAATATTTTTAATTAAAATTGGTTATCAGCAAATAAAAGTGTCCTAAACAACACTAAAAAATATTTTACAAAACGGAAACACACTTAGAACTTACTCGTAGATATATGTATAGGTACTTATACCATCGAATCACTAAAGAAACTAAACTAAATAAATTCATTGCTCATAAAACAACATATAAAAATACGATAATAACTGTGAGTAAGATTTGTTCAAAAGTGACCATAATTTTTTCTCAATTGAACGAGATAACTACTAAAATCTTATTCACGTAAGTATTTTAATCACCGGCTAAGCAACAGCAGAAAACATTAGAAAATATTATTAATATATTTAGTTATTATTTATTTTTCATATTTAGTTATTTATTTTTTCTTTTTAACACACAAACAAGTTGTATGTGTTTAGACCTAGTTTAAGAAAAGTAAGTAGTTGGACCTTGTCTAAAACTTAAGCGAATTTAAACGAATCTATGACGTCAGCACTATGTTTACGATCCACAAGGTCAACCGGTCGCACTGGTGCACTCCTTAAGGCCTGTACACACGACTTTTTTACGCATGCGACTTTTTAGAATACGCGCATTATTGGCGCGTTTATGAGAACTTTGAAGGCAATTACAAAGAATATATTCTGGTGTAATCATATTAAATACCTACTATCGCCTCCTGGTTTTTAGGGTTACTATCTAACAGAGTTGTGGGTACACAAAAAATGGACTTATGAGCATGTAAATATATGTATCTGTATTCTTTGGTCCTTAGAAATTCGGCGATGTTTGCTTGCAAAAGAGACAAATTCTGGTTATTTTTGAAGGGACCTCTTATGTGCCTTAAATTTAAATTTTATGTAAGTGTATAGAGGTAACTGAATAATAAATAATTATATAATAGATTAGAATTTGAGTGGCACACTTCATAAACAGTTCATATTTTTTTATGAACAATCTCAGATGTCAAATACTCTTAAAGTACAAACTTTTAAAACTTTTGAAGTAAAACTTCTTTAGGCGTGAATGAGAGGTAAGTCAATGAATTCGAAAAATGAGTGTCAGTTGTGAGAGTCAAATATATTTATATTTTTATAATAATTATTATTATATATTTATTATTAATAATTTTATAATAATTATTACTTATAAAAAATGAACTAATAATTATATAAAAAATATTTTATTTATATTTTGATTTGTTTCATTTAATTGTTTTATCTGCCACAGCGCAAAAGAAGTTTTACTTCCACCGCGCGTAAAGGTTACACGCATTCATTTTTTCTTTCTTAATAACCTATTAATAATAAAATACTCAGCATAATTCTGTCTTCAAATCTATTACTTAGCTTAGTAAAACATGCGTTCATAATAAAAGAAACACTTCTTACAGTAAAAATTATAAGTAACAATGAATAAATAACGTGACAATAATCAAAAATAATAAAAAATACAATAACAGAATTTTCATTTTGAGCTTTGGAATTAATGTAACGGATTTGTTAAAACTATTAAAATCTAATATTTGGTAAAATTTATTCTTGACTATTGTTTTACAAAATTACAAAACGTTTGGAATCTATATTAAGTTTACTTGCAATTAGAGCAACAAAATTCTGATTGTTTAGTAATAAAATATTTAAAAGAACAACAATAATCCCATATCACTACATATTATATAAGAAAGTCCCCGCGCCACGTCTATCTGTCTGTCTGTCTGTCTGTCCGAACGCGATGAACTCTAAAACTACCGAATGAATTTTCATACGGTTTTCACTAATGAATGAAGTGATTCATGAGGAAGGCTTAGGCGTATAACATTAAGGTTTTGTGCAAATTGACTGAAATAGGACGATGGTTGTCAGAAGATGTCGGAAAAAAACATACCGACTGAGAGTTTTACTAGCGTGCGGCGCATTAACCAATAGCTAGGTATATGAAAACTGTACCACCCGAGCGAAGGGAGGTTAAGTCATTAATAAGTAATATAAAATTATTCGCTGTATCTTCTTCTGTACGCTAAGATTTATGAATATTCGAAAATTAATTACATACTTTAAATCTACAAAGAAATAATAAGTAATTAAGGGAGACAAATATAGGTACGTGTACTAGACGTGTACATTAGTACATACACTAACTTGCACAATACACTTGCATACCAGCTTCTTGCTCATGCCAGTTTCTTGCACACGCCAGCTACTCTCGTATGTAGATGTCAAATAATGTGCCTTTAATTGACAGTCTCAATCCACTTGAGATAGCAATATATTTTGACATTATGAGGGTCTGCAATTTGCAGTGTGCAGCTTATGTATGCAAGTTACAAGAATGCCATCCTGCGTGCCATTCGCTGGCACATAAAAGAAAAATGAGAACGAAAATAGATAACTAAAAATCTAAATAAGAAAAACGAAAACTGCAATTAAAGGAGTCTGCCCACTACACCGTCTCATACCATGACCGTGCTATGAACGTATCAGGCACGGAAACGAGCGCGGCACGGACTACTATGCCCACTAGACCGTATCAACAGCGTATCATGCCCGTACATAACGGTTATAGTGACCGTAGCATCCGCGTATCATCCGCGTATCATCCGGGTATCATCCGCGTATCAACCGCGTATCAACCGCGTATCATCCGCGTGTCATATCCGTAATATAAATAATACGATACTGAGTGACATACCTGAGATAAATATCACTAATATTGAAGTATTAGTTACAATATTATAAAATTGCCAGACGAATATATTAATATTACCTAATCCTGAGAAATATTGGTACTAACCCATCTTTAATAACGATTATTGCCCATCTCTACAAGACAAGCGGCAATACGTAACGGTCTTAGAACGGTCATCATACGCGGTTATAACGGTCATCATACGCGGTTATAACGGTCATCATACGCGTTTATAACCCGTATGCTCACCGGTTCAACAACGTCGCGTGTCAGGCACGGAGCGTACCGGCACCGGCAAAATATTCTCGCCGACAATTGTTGACGCTCCGTGCACGGCACGCGACGGTGCCGGTCGGTGACGGAACGGTCTAGTGGGCAGAGTCTCATACATTTCAATACAAAGAATATTTTTTTGCCTGACACGCTCCTAGCACGGTCATGGTATGAGACGGGGTAGTGGGCAGACTCCTTTATACAGTCAAAAAATCGCTTAGCGTCATTGCGTTTGCAATAGTGCAGAAATGTAGAGAGCTCCAAAAATAGCGAAAATCCTATTACGTAGGTAATAGGATAAAAAAAACTAAAGATAATGAGTGTTCACGTTTAACTGTGATGTCAATACAAATAATATAACCGATGTCAGAATAATGCTCATTATCATTGAACGATCAAGAAACTTGTTCTTTATTTCGAAATATAGAGAGCTATTGAAAAATGTATTAATATTAGTAATAAATATTTTTAGATCCCGGAATACTATGTATATTTTATAATTTAAATACTATTATCTATCAGGTCTCGGATACATTTTTGTCAATGTTTGTAGAGGTACTTTGAGAAAGGCGTCCTTTAGATTACCGCAGTGCGATTGAGGTGCATCGGTTAAATATTTATCCAAATTTGTCAACATTTTCATTGGATCAGTCCCGATTTCATACTCGTCGATGGCCCTATAAATTGCCTAAAAAAGAGTTATGTTTTTATTTATTTGTCACAGAACGTAAAAAAATATCAAGTAGAAAACAGTATAATATACATTATGATAATTGAAAGAAAACTAAATAATTAATGAGTTTCCGATACTTCTATAATTGAATGGGTAAATTTAGAGAAAATTAGATTTGTCAGTCAAACAGACAACAGCCTAGTGAATGTGAGTGAGGGAAATTAACGAAAGGAACATTCTAATTTCTAATGTCTTCCTGACCGATTTCGGTCACGGTGGTTATATAATAAAATATTTTAGCTATTAAATCTTTAACAGAAATGACGATGTTATTTTACATTTTAAATAACTATGTAAATCCGATCTGACCTTCTTGATCTAGTCAAGTGGCTTCAAAACCAAAGATCATAGGTTCGATTTCAGGGTCGGGCCAAGTTTATTTATTGAGTTTTACTAAAAATAAACTCTCATTAACACACATGTTTTCACACACGCTTGTATTCGTGCGTATATTTGTTCACTATAAAATCTTGACGTACATGACTAACCTCAGAGTAAGTAGTTCCCGTTTAATATTGGGGTATTAAAAATAGTTAGGAACTATAGTAGGGACCTAAGCGAAGCGAGGCCGGTTTACTAGTAATTAAAACGTAAAACTACCTCAAAAGCTGGTTGTTTGTGGTTGTGGAAGGCTCGTCGACTGCCGTGGATGATGAAAACGCCTGATTCCGTAGCGTCTGCACAAGCGTCGCCATACATACATTGGTCTGATCGGTAATTGTACCGACACGATAGAACGTATACAGCTCGCTCGTGGTAGTGGAATATTATGTTTATTATATCCTTTAAAATATAAAAATAACATTTTCATATCAAAATATTATTTTAAATAAGAACGTTTGTATGTGTGTGTGTGTTTGATGAAAATTAGTACGTAGATAGGCACATAGAGGCACCATCGAACGAAGCAAGGCTAAGTCGCTAGTAAACCAATAAATATAAATTAACCTTTGTATCAAGACACGCGGTAGCGAGTCCAGCCAAGTTCAAGCCAAAGGAACCGGTTACGCAACACCGTGTGTTACATGAACCATTTGGAGCCACGTTTGACGTCTTAATAACTCAAAATCTATTTACCATAAACACATGAAATTTGATTCACTTATTAAACCGCCTAATATTAACTGGAGCCCCAAATTTCATTAATACAAGTCAAACGGTTATTGAAATATTAACGTCTAAAAATCGGCATTTTCGTCACTGACTGATTGACTACAGATCAAAAACCTAACCAACCAAATCAGAAAACAGTGAATTTTTACGATTATAATTTACATGAGTCACTGGTAATTCGACTGACATCAAGAAATAAGAAGGCTCTCTATGTTATATTTAATATGATGTATGTTTCATTTATGTACGTTACGCAATGTCTGCAGATTATGAACGGTTAGTGTTGAATAGATAGACTTAAGACTATATTATACGATATATTAGGTATAGCATATTATAGCCTTCCTCAATAAACGCGCTATCTAATGCAAAAAGAATTTTCGAATTGGATTAGTAGTTCCTGAGATTAGCGCGTTCAAACAAACAAACTTTGTGTCTTTATATTAGTGTAGGCATTTTAATCTATACTAGATTAAAATGCCTTTTAAAATTTATTTTTTGTAAAAATAGTGGTTTTTTATCTTGTGCATGCAAATAATAATTATAAAATCAATTTTATAAATAGAAACTAGCAACAACTTACTTGATCTCCCCAAGGAATATATAATTTCCATTTCAACATTATAGGCGTCACATACTCTATCCATCCAAAATCTCGCATTCTCGTTAAATTCATAAGCATAACTCCTGAATTCAAACCTAATAGAATAGAAAATTTTTATATTTGCATCCCTTGAGTAATATGAAATGTATTGACTATTGAGCCACATAACTAAAAGTTTAACTGATATATAAATTGTCCTTAAAAAGGTTTTCACAATGTTAACCAAAGCATTATGTAAACAATATAGGCATAACATTTGTAGGATTAAGCAAGGATAACTAAAATCTGAATTTGTTTTTGTAAAAAAATCTACCAACCATATTTTCCATAAAATGGATGCTTAGCAAAACGTGGATACCAGGAAACATTTGGGTTATCATCTTCTAACGCCATTGCTGATATTTGAGAACTATTAAACTTTCTAAAAGTTTGCCAAAGCTCATCAACAGGTCCAAGGAACAATGTGTCCGTGTCTACATATATCATGGAATCAATATGAGGTATTAATTTCTAAAACAAAAAAATCAAAAACATTTTAGTTAAAAAGTTACAATTCTAACCAAATAATATAACAAAATCAAGTAGTAATGTAGTCAATTCACAACTATCTTGATTTCAATGTTTGAATAATATAAAATGTTTCCATCATATATTTTTAGGACAATTTGTATTCTTCTGATATATATCTTCTTCAATAGTTTTATTCAAGTTTCATTAAAAACCATATCATAATAATAATATCCATATTTTCCTAGATTTTTTTAAGCAATATGTATGAGATGTCTATGTGATGACTTAAATATTAATAAATTTTTATAAATGCTAATTTGAGATATTGTTATCAAATTGTATCAATTTTTTTTTAATATTCTCTACATATTAATTGAAATTCATTATTGCAAGTTAGGAAACTGTGCGTGTACACCATTTAACTCAAAAAAACTTATGAACGTAACTTCCATTTTTAACTCAAAAATTGCACATATTTTAAAGCTGTTAATTTGAATCACATACTAGTCTTACTAAATATCAATTAATTATATTGTTTTTGATTTTACGTGTTTAAATAGTAGAAAACAAAAGATTTATTGAGTATTTGTCCCTAACTAAAATACTTTTACTGACAAATCTAATTAAAACTAGTTCAACTGATTGGTATGAAATCTAAACACTCTTTCACAAATAATGGATAATAAAATAATTTAATATTCTAGGTATATTTCTTTATAATATTTTTTATAGTTACAAAATAAGGCACCATTATAACTTAACTAGCGGCTCACCCTCAGTTTGCAAAGGTTCGCCCCTAGGTATGTTTTAATGGTTAGTATGGAATAGATTGACTATATATTATAATACTGCTCTGCTACCTTGGGTAGTAGCATGATAATATGTAGCCTATAGCCTACCTTAATAAACGGGCTATCTAATGCAAAAAGAACTTTTTAAATCAGATTAGTAGTTCCTGAGATTAGCACTTTCAAACAAATAAACTCTGCCTTTTTATAATATTAGTATAGATTTATAAATTAAGTTTGGGAAAACAAAATTAAAAAAAAAATGAAATAAAGTGACTTTTAATAACAAAGTAGTTTAATATATGACCATTTACTTACTGGAATAAATAATCTCTGGGCTGCACATTTACTAAATAAATTCATCCAATCTTCTTCATGTGCTTCTGGAAATTTTATCCTTTGCAATTCAAATTCTAGTTGACTGTATAAAATACTTTTCCATTTTGTAAGAGTTTCATTAAATTTACTCCTTAGATTGTCATCAGAAAATATTACAAAATAAACAGGGGATTTTGTGAAGATTAAAACAGATTTAATAACATTTAAGGATTCATTAAATCTTGCATCACAAACAACAAATGATATAACTATTTTTTCTGTCTTATGAGAATTCCTATAATACAAGAAGAAACATTGAAAAGAGAATTTTTCATTATTATTATTTTTTTTAATTAATTGTCTACCATAACAAGCTTAAAACTTACCACGATTTAGTTACTGTTATATTATTTCTGTTACTTTTTTCATATTTTGAGGAATAAATGTATAATAGTACTACACAAAAAAATATTAATAAAAATAATTTATAAAAAGATAATCGTCTCATGGTGATAAATACTGGTATTTTAAATAAATTACATTTCCAATACAAAGGTAAACACTATGTCTGAATTGAAGCTAAAATTTAAAATATTTAAACGTTAATAAAATAGTTTCCAATAAAATCTCTAACAGTTATTTATCAACAACTTCTAAAACATGTCAAGTGACACATGTCATTATTCATTAAATCATAGTACATGGATGACAAATAAGTATCTACAGATGTTTAATCCTCGCCAAACTTTTAGGCCGCCCTGAAGTTGGCACTAGCAAGACCTCGCGCAGTACATTCGATTGGACAATAACTAACGCATTTATAAATAAATTAACATATTATTGTTATTTATGACTTTTTCATATGCAATGACTTATTTTATTTAGTTAATAAATATAAATAAGATATTGATAAATTTAGTCAATTATTAAGATTTAAAAATTAAATACATTTCATCTTCAAAGACATTTTAAATGTGGAATTAAAGTCCTTTTCGAGGTTACTTTTCTTTCCCCTCTTCCTTTTTAATTGTTACTTTAATTGTAAGATATGAAAAACAAAAGTTAAACACGACAAAAATAACAAAGATTTTTTTACTCGAGTGTTCTGTGTCCATATAGTTTATGTAAAGACGTGTCACGCACACTACACTGGGCGAGCTCAGGGGCGCTGCGGGTAGGACGCAGAGAAGCGGGATCCGCATCTCCCGCGCACCTCGCCCAATACCTCAATCTTTCGTTCTTAATTTTGTAGTCTCCTTAATCTGTGCTTAATGCTTTCGTTCTGCGCAGCGACTCGCGCCAATTTAGGGCAGCCAAAAAGTTTGGCGAGGATTATATTTTTTTTTATATGCGACAAAATATGATTTTTTTGGCATATTTGTAAATCCTTCCATTTAGTTGTTTTAGCTTTCATCATTTTAGAATGAAGTACAGGAAAGTGATCATTAGATTAGATCATTTTTAACCACTTGAACCCCGCGCTTTTTGACATGCAACACCCGTTAAACACCGAGCCCGCGCGTCATTTTTCCCCGATACAACCATGATTTAAAAAAACACTCGTAATTCAAATAATATAGCACCGATTTAAAATGTGTAAGCTGTTTTGGGTTTTTAAATAATATGAGCATTTATGACAATATACAAAATACACTTTAAACTATTGATGAATTATAAATAAGCTGACAATATATCAGTGTTAGTTGAAAATGTAGTAGTTGTTGTAATATATTGATTTCTGACAATACCACGGTTTAAATTTACATTAAATTTGAAACACTGTTTTAAGAATAACCATGTAATCGCACAAAACCATTTCTTGATTTATTTATATTAGTTGTTAGTTACAATCAAATTCAAAACTTTATAGCACTCGCGGCTCGTTCGTTGTATTTGCGCAGCTCATCGCGCAATTTTCAAATCAATCATTCGAGTTATAGTAGGTGGATTCATAATAAAACTAACACTAAAATACAGAATAGTCCTTGCTTTACAAATATGCACCAATAAATCTTGAAAATAAGCCACTGTAATCAACATTCGGATGGTTTTCTTAAAATAGAGACAAATTGAGGTTATTTGTTATAGACGCTCGTGTTGTATTGTAATTAACGTTTCTGTATATAAATTTAGCTCAAATTATAAAAGAACAAGCTAAGCATTATCATATACATGAAAATTTAACACTTTTTATTCAAAAAACTAAACATTTAAACATGTGAAGTGGAATGTAATAATGTATGTAGTATGTACTGATAATATTTTGGTGCGTAGTGATGGTACCCCACAACACTAAAAATTATCGATTATTTTCGTGAACCGTAAAACACAAATAAACACAATTACAATTTTTATATTCATTTGTAACAATAAAAAATAAGTATTTAAAAAATCAAAATAAGTGAAATAAAATAATGTAATTTTTTGGACAAATTAGATAAAAAATTATTAAATAAAGTATAATTTTCATAAAAATATAACAAATAAAATTATTATAAAAATTTTAATAAATGCGAGAATAAAAGTTCTGGCCCGCAAGCTTTCGTATCATGAAAAATTTAATTTATGTAAATTAATATATTACGAAAAAGTAACATAATATATTAATTAAATATTAATTAATAAAAATAGAAATATCTATCTCAATTTAAAAATTTATACCACTAATATGGCACTAAAAATTTTATTTTTCAATAGTTCCATGTACTGGTACTCCTATCTTGTAATTTTTAAAATAATAATTTGAGAATGAGAATTTCAATAATATAGCTCTTTTAGGTTCAGTTTATTCGTGTGTTAAACAATGTGAAAAACGCAATAAGTACAATATTTAGATGAACATGATATTTATTGATTCAATGATTTTTTTTAAGAAATTTGCTGTTCTCGAGGATTTCCAACCCTTTTATTATCTTTTCCTCTAATCTACGGAATCATTTAAATAGTCAAAGAAGACTTTAATTTACTCGTAAAAATAAATGCCCGTGTAATACTACTAAAGCTTTTTACACTACTATTAGACCGACGAGGCAGTCAGGGAACGCTTATGTTATTTCAGACTAGTGACTCACCCTCGCTTCGCTCAGGTTCATCGCTGGGTACGTTTTAACGGTTGGTATGAAATGGATATAAATTGTTTTCCAGTGGGAACAAGATTTTCTCCCGCGGTAAAAAGTAGCCAATTTCATTCTTCAGCCTTCCTTCTTCACAAATATTCAGCACTTTGTTTCGACGTGAAAGAAGTACAAATAAACAAACAAATAAAGTCAACGTCATACTGTATATCGTAGAAAGAGAAAGTGTGAAATTTACAAATGCATTCAAGTAGTATATATTAATTTTAAGGTTGAGTTTATAATAATATAGTAATAAGGAAAAAGAAACATGTGATTTTTACGTTTTTCCGTGATTTTTTTCTAATTTTTCTCTTCATAAGAACCTTCCTCGGACTTCAATGAATATTTGAAAAAAAATGGGCTAATTGGTCTAGCCGTCCTCGAGTTTTGCGCTTAGCAACAAATTTAGCCATTCATTTTTATTTATATATAAAATATGAATGAACGTCTTTGTATTCCTATTATAGAGTAGTTTACTATGTTTGCCTTTGTATTTAGGCTTTTAAATATACCTATTATATTTTATAATATATAAGAGTATTTTATTTTGCATTTTATTTCCCACTGTTACATTATATTTATATTAAAATATCGATATTATCGATAACACATATCGACATGTGTCAATGTCTAACTGGTCTTTGATGAGAGTTCAAATATGTCAAATTTGACAGCTTATAGGTATTATTTGTAAATAAACATATTTTATATAATAAAAATATTGAAATATGCTACAAACAACTGAAAATATGAAATTATATTAGTTTTTCTGTAGTGATTTACCTTTATCAGGCACCAAATCAATGACTAATAGTCAAAATTCATGTTGTAAAATGGCGACTTATTTTACGAATTTTATACATCAAAATTCGTTGGACCAAAAAACTAATTTTATGACGTTATAAACTTATTAGTATCTCAATAGTGGCAAAGAATACTAACAATAAATATTTATACGTTTACGGCACAAATTCACTAGTTTAAATATTTTTAATTACACAAAATCTATAGTGAACCGCGCGCGCTTCACTTGAAATTTAAACAATTTTTGACGCGTTTGTTTTTAACGTTATCGGCATTTAATTAAAATTTTATTTTATTATATAATTGATAAAACTTCTAAAGTTTGCGTGTATCACACATTTAGCATAAAATAAACTAATTTGGTCGTGTAATAAGTGATAAAAGTGCAGCGGGCGAGGTGGTGCCTATGGGTACCAGCGGGGTTTAACGGCAACGCCGGAAGTGGTGCCCATAGGCACCAGCGGGGTTCAAGTGGTTAAAAAGTATTTTTTTTTATACAAACTGCACAAACAATTCATCTTTCTAGATTTAATTATTTGAAATCTTATTAATAATAAGAAGAAATTAACTAACTAGACATGTAACTTGAATTATGAAAACTCACTTTTAGAAAACTGCAAATAATACGTACAATCGCCACAGTTTGTGCTTAAAATTTTGCTATATTTAGTAGTAATAAAATGTTAAACAAAACTGATTAAAGTGGATGGTACCGCAAACAGCTGACTTTAAACACGAATTGTTATTTGTTAATATGTAATACCGATGGCAACTCTGGAAAACTGTCAACAAAAAAATATCTCTATTCTCATTTCTCTACCACAGATTAAGGAGACTATTCTCTACAGCATTTCTATATAGTTTGTGATCTCTACTCTCTAGTCTGTGCTCAATATTTTGCCAAATGTTTTAATGATCTAAGATCTGAATGGCGCAAGGTCGCGAGTTACGTTATCATTTTAACAATTTAGATAATAATTTAATATAACTAATACCTAATATATAAACGCAAAGTTATTAATAAAATTTCAATCATGGTAGTGGGTGCATTCCCGATCGCAAAATTATCTGTTTTATTGGTAAAACAAATTAGTAAGCCTATTGCTAACATTTGCAAGGAAAGAGCCAAAAATAATCCTTTTTTTAGAACTTACGTCTGTATGCCTCCTGCACAATGTATGTTAAAAACTGTTAAACATTTGAGTTTCAACCGGTTACCTGTATACAAATTAACAAATATTATGTATGCTTTTTTTAGTTTATAACTGGTGTGAAGTTAAGGCAAAAATGTGGATTTTAAACTTGGGGAAACCAGTAAACATTCCTGTATTAAGCCAAGAGATGGCAATAGAACTAGGAGCTAATCTTCTTGGTGAAACTGTAATATTTGTAATAGGTGCTGGCTTACTGATTTTTGAATACAACAGGTAAAATTTTATTATTGATTTCCTTTTGGCAGTATTTCTCAGGGCTAACTCATTTTTTCGAATCTAGTAGAGTTTTTAACGAACTTAAGTTAGCAATCTATTACCTAGTACCTACTGTTATTTTTAAAAAACCAATATTTTTTCAGACAGAGTAAAAAAGAAGCTGCTAAAGAAGCTAAACGAGAGGATGAAATGAAACATATTACTGGAACAATAACAGATTTATACTTCACAGTCCAACAACAACAAACACAACTTAGAGAAATGGAGAGAATAATTCATTCAATGAGTAATGTATCCATTTAAACATTTTTAATAGTGTAATATTATATTTAACACACAACACACTTGTTAATTAGAATTAAAATATATATATCTTAATTGCAGATGGTAAAAAACCTATTTTGTCTTCACCACCTTCAAGTGGACCCACTGGACCAACACCACCACCAGCACCCCCAAAACCTCAAAATATTAGTCATATTATGGAGTATAATATTTCTTCATCTCCTACACCTTATCCAGATAAAGGTGTAATACTGCAATCACTAAATTATATCCAAATGGATGTTTTTAGTTCATTTTTTAATTATTCAAGTGAAATTTCTAGAAATGAAAATATTGAAAGGCCTCAGACCCACATTAAGAGAGAACCAGCTTTACTTTCAGAAGCTTTGCATAACATAGAAAATAACTTTAGAAGTTTATTTTAATATTTTTTTTAATCTCTTGTATTTATTTATACTTTACAATTTTTTAAATTGTGGTAATCCATTGTTTAAATGTAAGATATTTTTGTAAGACATAATTTAGTTGTCACAAGTATGGTATATTATAAGTTAAATGTGATATTCAATACATGTTATTTAAAAACGATTTTGTGAGTACCATATGTATATATTACATACTCAGTAGATTCAATTTATACACACCTTAAATGTTTATTCATATAATTATTAGTAAATGTGCTTAACATAATTTTAGATTAGAAATTTAGTAAAATTTTGAAGGTAATAAAAGATTTAAATTATTATATTTGTTTATTGTTCAAGCCATTCGCTTATATATTTACAGTCTTGGGGTGTAATTAAACCTGTAGAGCAACATTTATGAATAAGGGGACATACTCCACAGGGAACTTGCACTAAACCAGGAGGTGGTATAAGAGATTCTATGGCTCTGTAAACCTTATTACCATCTGGATATATATTACTTTCAGCTCTTCCATCATAAACCAGTGTATCTAAAATTGTAATAACATCTTCAACTTCTAGTTTTACCTGAAAGTTTACGATAAGTTATAGGCCATTATATTATTTTTAAATTAAGTTTATTATTTGCTAAATAATATCAATTAATATTAACAATAAGTAGTAAGGATCAGTTAATACTAACTTTGCTAATACCTAAATCAGTTATGTACTTTTGCACTTCTGCAGCAGTAGCATATGACTGTGTTCTCCCTACTATAGGTCCTCTAGGATTATTCTTTATTTTATCTGCTCTCTGTTGTAAGAATCTTAAACATTGCCGATTTAATATATCAACAAATTCAGATTCAAAGTCCTGATCTTGATACCATGCTCCTCCTGATATTGAGCGGTCTGGTTCTAAGTTGTAAAGCATATAAACTTTTTTTTTGGATGCCTATAAAATAATACAAGTATTAATAATTGTATCATAAGATAAGAAGACAAAATGGTCTGTACCAAATGATAAATATTTAAAATATCCTCTTACATTGACACATTTAACTGCTTTAATAACTTTTTTGCTTTCAAGACTTTTTAATACTTTTGTAAGCTGAGTATTAGCTAGATTTGAACGAATTCTTATATCTCTTATCCATATACCCTTATTGCCTGCTTCTTCTATAAGATTATATACAACTTTCTCTTCATTGTCAGCTCCTTTTATGGCTTGTTTAGATGTTTGATTATTCAATCTGTAAATTAAAATTTTAAGATATACATATATTACTTTTCCATTTCATATAACATAGAGAATTGACATTATGACACTAACACATAGCACCATCTAGTTCCATGATAAGCTACGAAGCTTGTGTCATAGATAGAACTTACTTATATAGCAGTGTCCCATTTTGATTGTATAAATCAAAAAGACCCTGTTGTAAAAGCTTATTTATGGCACCAACAAGTTCTGCAGATGAAAGTTCAGGCACTGCTGCTGCAATGTCATTAGCAGAAACTCCTTTCGGATTTTTTTTAGCTGCATTGATAATTTTCTCACTTATAACATCATCATTCTTACTATCCCCCATATTCTATTATGCTCATTCCTTAAATAATAAAATTAACTTTATAAAAACAACAGCCGACACTTCACAAAAACTAAGTGGGTGCACAGTTTCTAAATAAATAATGAGTACAGACAGCTTTAATCAAAAAGGTTAGCAGAAATCAGAAATCCTGATCATGGATGACAAATAAAAATCCTGATTCAGAATTTTAATTATTTTTGACAGTGACAGTTACAAATTAGAGTTTTATCTAATTCATATCCTGTGTCGTTTGACATTTATTGAGTGTTGCAACTTGCATGTCCTAAAGTTAAAAACTTTTATTTGTCATCCATGTTAAAAACGTACCTAGGGGCTAGGTACTAGTTGAGCACAGATTCATATTTTTAAAATATATTTTTTAATCACTCATGTTTTGTGCTGTCACTGTCAAATGTCAAAATCTTAACGAAAATCCGAAATTACAGGCATAAAGTGGCTACAAACATTATTTATATAATATTTAATGTAAAGCTAAAGAATTAGACTGTCTTCTCTATTCTACGCGACATTGATTAAATAAATTGAGCTCAACTAGCCGCCTTAAAACTATAAAAACAAGAGTAGAATATGTAACAAAGTTAATACTTAAATATTTACTTTTATTTAAGTAAATAATTTACTTATAATACATCTGTTTTTTAGTAAATAAACTAATATTGACGTATTTCTGTCTGTCAAATTATTTACAATTATGGATAAACCTGAAATTAAGCCTATGTCCATAAAAGTTTATAATTCAATTGTTAAAGATTTCAACAAAATGACTTCATTTAGCAGAAAGTCTGAAAATGAATTGAAAAAAAAGTACAAAGAGTAAGTTATTCTAAAAACTTCCTAGTGTAGATGATTTTATAATATGTATGTAGACAATTTTATAAATTTATAATTCTTTTAATAATATATTGGCATTTAAAAATTCACAATTAATTTTATGTTGATAAACTATTTGGGTTGATGTATATTTTTGTGACACAACATATCTATACTAATATTATAAAGCTGAAGAGTTTGTTTGTTTGTTTGTTTGGTTGAACGCACTAATCTCAGGAACTACTAATCCGATTTGAAAAATTCTTTTTGCATTAGATAGCCCGTTAACTGAGGAAGGCTATAGGCTATATATCATCCCGGAAAAATGTATGGTTCCCGTGGGATAGATTTGTTTTGTCTAGGGACAAACCCGAAGCGAAGCAAGGGTGAGTCGCTAGTTTCAAATGAAATGTATTCTTTACTTATTACTTCAATAATAAAATGATAAAACTAATGGATTATTAATATTTATATTCAATATTAGGGTGTTGCCGTCAACTTTGGGTAGTATTATATCTTTACTTGTACAAAGATCTATGAAGCAAAGCTATCGTAAGTCGCCTGTAATATCAAGCAAATATTATGATTTATATGAGGAGCTAATGAAAGACAAAAATAAAGGAGAAGTAATACTTAAGTAAGGGTATAATTTTATTATTTATTTAAAAGTTACTTTACCATATTATTGGATTATAATATGTATCTGAAATGTGAGAAAAATTCTAGTTCATCTCTTGTATTGTTCTATTTTCATTGAGCCTACATTTAAAATAAACATAACATTAAATTTATATTTATTGTAACAGGTTAGCAGATAGTCAAGGTATCAGCCCAGCATTGTTTGTGAGATCATTATTGCAAAATGTTACACCAGACTCTACTATGGTAAAAAAATATCTTAAAGATACAACATTGATAGAAAATAAGGATTTAGCCTATCAAGTATTTTTGGTAAGTTGTAACATAATTTCAAGCTACTATTTTTTTTATTTTTTATTAAGCAAGAGCAATGTTAAAAAGTTACAATAGTGTAAGTCTGATAAATCTCGTTCTGCATGTTATTATATGGTTTTTACACTTGTTTTACCTTTAAGCTTTCCATAAGAATAAATATAAAAAATTCAGTTTGTTTCTCTTGTAAAATCAGTTATAGTGATAGCATGATTTAGAGTATTAACGAGGATAATAAAAATTCTTGCAGGGCATCATGAATGACAATCAATATGGACCCTATGCAGATATTATCAAACAGTAAGTTTTTATTTTAATGATGAATAAAATTATCAATATAACTAACACTACTTTAAAAATGAATAACTATTAATTTCCAGATCAATAGGACTAGAATATGAACTGCGCCTAGAAAGAGAATTAAGAGTCATGAATATTTCTTTTTCTGATGAAAATGTGCTCAGGTTGCGTGGATATGACAAAACTCCAGACTTTAAATTGGATGTTCCAATTGCTGTGGATGATTTTATTGTAAACTGGATTGAAAGTAAAGCTTTGTTTGGCGATGAAGAAAACCATTTAGGATACTTAAAAGAACAACTTGTATGCTATTGGAATAGATTTGGCCCTGGTTTAGTTATATATTGGTTTGGATATCTAGAAACTCTTGATACTATGCCAGAAGTTAATAATATGTTCATTTTACGAACAAAATTTCCAGATAAATTAAGCATTACCCAATATAAAATTGATTTTTAATAATTGCTATGGTTTAATTTCAGACGTAAATGGGTTACCAGTTTACCACATAATATAATCTCAATCGCCTACAACGTGTCTCAATTACAGTATTTTTGTTTGTTGACTTAAGCATTTAAAATAATAGCTTAACAAAATAACCTAATAAATTCAGTAAGTAGGTACATTATCTATACATATAATAATAATAATAATGTCCTCCTGACCGTTTCCGGCCACGGCGGCCAATCTCATTGGGACTAGCCAACTGCGCAGGAGATATTATAGTGCACAAGTGTACGCGCAGACACAAGTGCACTCCCTATTCCTGTCACTCTCATACTCCGGTGGGACGACTACTCGACACGACCGGTGAGAGTTAAGGTGCAGGACCGACGGCTTTACGTGCTCTCCGAGGCACGGGGGTGAAACACCGCCAACTTCCCAACTCCGGGCTGTTACTGAGGCTTACTATACAGAAAGACTCAATAACTAAACTTGGCCCGACCCGGGACTCGAACCCAGGACCTCAGGATGTGTAGCCGTACATGCTAGCCACTACACCACCGAGGCAGTCTCATACATATAATAAAATTGTAACTAATCCAAATCTGTACATTAAATATTTTTTGGAAAATCTTATTGAAATAGACTTTATTATCGATACCGAAGCCAAATCTATAGTTTTTAGAATTTTTGTCTGTCTGTCTGTCTGTCTGTTACCGCATCACGGGAAAACCACTGGACAGATTTTGATGAAATTTGGTATGAAGATAGCTGGTTATCCGGGTCAACATATAGGATACTTTTTGCTGCGGGAAAATATCTCATCTTTGAGCTAAACGTTAAAACGTAACTAGGGACGAACCCGAGCGGAGCGAGGGTGAGTTGCTAGTACTTATATAAAAGTTGGCTTCATTAAAAAAAACATCCTAAAAATTCAACCATGTTTTACCAATATGTTATTGTTTCTAAGCAAAAAAATGTCTGATCCTGAACTTACAAAACAAATTTTTAATATATTTATGCAATGACTATAACAAATTCAATTAACTGCCTCGGTGGTGTAGTGGCTAGCATGTACGGCTGCACGTCCAGAGGTCCTGAGTACGAGTCCCGGGTCGGGCCAAGTTTAGTTATTAAGCCTTTCTGTATAGTAAGCCTCAGTAACAGCCCGGAGTTGGGAAATTGGTGGTGTTTCACCCTCGTGCCTCAGAGAGCACGTAAAAGCTATCCGTCCTGCGCTTAATTCTCACACAAAAAAATTAAATATGAGGCCCGGGTGAATTTTCATTTTATGATTTATTATGACAGTTTTTGTGCGATTTTATGTTTTACTTCAAAAACTAAAAACCAGTCACTAAATTATGATGACTATTATATTAAAAAAACTTTTGTACAATGAAACTATGAATTAAATATCACATTTATGAGAAAAATTGTAAAATAAAAAATATTGCATTGAAGTTAATGATATTGTGTAGACGTAAATGATTAACATGTTGAAGTCAATGATAACGGATTGAAGTTAGTGATGGAAATAAAAAATACTCATTACAATCAGCTTTTTATTGAAGGTAATGGACATACCAAGTCCTAAACTTAAAATAACAAAAAAAAATTTTTTTTTCTTTTAAATAAAACACAAACAGCCTGAACGTAATAATCAGCTTAGATCTAACTTGTAAGTAACCTAAAATATAAACTACAAAAAATCTTTGATTTTTTAACGAAATACAAGACTACAAAATAATTTTATCATAAAATAATCAGCCTTGATAAAATTATTAATTAAGTACCTATTTAACTTTACCTAATCGTTGATTTATCGAAACAAAAAAAGCCTCTTCAAAATAATTGAATTTCAATATAATCAGCCTTGATCAAACTAGTAATTACTAAGTACCTACATATATCTATACTAATATTATAAAGCTGAAGAGTTTGTTTGTTTGGTTGAACGCGCCAACCTCAGGAACTACTAATCCGATTTGAAAATTCTTTTTGCATTAGATAGCCCGTTACCTGAGGAAGCCTAAAGGCTATATATCATCCCTGAAAAATGTACGGTTCCCGTGGGATAAATTTGTTTTTGTCTACGGACGAACCCGAAGCGAAGCGAGGGTGAGTCGCTAGTAACCCTATAGGTATTACTTAAAATATAAAAAACAAAGCCTATTCAAATTGAATTACAAAATATTTAGTGTTGATTGAACTAACTTTGATTTATTAAAACGTAAAAAAGAGTTTCTGCAAAATAATTCAATTACAGAATAAACTGTCTTCTCGTTACAAATATTTTGTCAATTTAGATGAGATAGATAATATGAAATTTATTTATAGACGTTGTGTTGATTTAGATTTAGTCGGTTGATTCAAATAATGCAAGTTACGATCATTTTGTAATTTGTAAGTCATATCTTCTAATTCGACAATTCTCTTGTTGCTCCCACTCTTTTTAGGTGTCGTTGATAACATTGTTATATTTTCTGATTCATTATAATTATTTTTAACATTTTCTATAATTTCATGAAATTCTAGGTGTTTGCCGTGTACACAACGCTCATCAATATCGCATAAAAAACAACTTACTTTTCTTAAAGTAAGTTTATTAAAGAACAAATCCCAAAGAACCTGGTGGACGGAAAGGGTGCCTCTGAAAGGCTTCAGATTTTTTTGGAAGTATTTCCTTCTCTTTTATAAAATCTTCCTGCTTACTGTCATAATAATTATATTTTCAACGTTTTCTTTTAATACTTCACAAAATGATTCGAAATCACCAATATCTCGTCCGTAATGAACCAGTTTATCGGCAGTTCTTTTCAAAACAGCTTCTACGCCGTCAGGGGCACCCTTTCCATGCCGCGCTTCTGTATAATTCCAAGTAATTTTGGAAATATATTCAAAATCATTCCGAATCTGTGACATTACATAAAACATATTATATTTGTTCCTTTACTGTGATATTGGTGAGTCTGACAAGAAATGTATTGTCGTGATAAACGGATTGATTTCCACAGCCTGTTTTATCAATGGAATTAAATGCGCCCAAATTAGCTGCAACATTGTGACGAAGACAAGTGACAACTACTAACAATGCATACCGATATTGGTCGAACTGTTCCTAAAGAAAAATCATGAGTGTAAATGATTGAGGTATGCAAAGAAACTTGTTATCGGCTTCCTCCAAAATGAAATGACTGCACTTCTTCAGCATACTTTAGAGCGTAATTTTCGGAAAAATCTACATGAATATTGGCTTCTGAAACCGATAAATTTTTCTTTAAATTTTTATTTCTTGTATATTTGGCTTCAATATTATAAATATCTAAGAAAAAGGAATTTATTAATATTTCCAATTCTTTTATTGCTGCTAGTGAATTTGTAGTAATTGGATCCTTTATTGTTAGTATTTCTTTCTTTTTAGGCCCTTTTTTATTATTAGGTAACTCTTTGGTGGCTTTTCTCCACTTAAAATAAGTCAAATTAGAGTTAGTCGAAAACTCTTCGTAGATAATATTCTTATCTTTACAAGAAATGCACTGCCTCGGTAAACATTTCCTAGATTCACAGCAAAAATGCGAGAATAATTCATGTGAGTTTTTTTCACCTATAATAGATGCATTATACAAAGGTAATAATTACTAAAATTTTTATTTAATTTACACCAAATTTAAACCTTTAAATTTACACCAAAGTTTTTTTGCTCAAAAAATTGCTCTTTAAATGCTCTTTCGAAATATGCAATTGCTCTACGTCTAAAGTGATCATTTAATTAATAATCATTTAAAAAAAAAATGCTTACTCAAAAATTAAATTCGCTATAACACGAGAAATAATAATTTTTTTACCAAAGTTTTTTGCTCAAATATGCTCTTTAAATGCTCTTTTGAAATATGCAATTGCTCCACGTCCACGCATGTGTTTTTTATTTATTTTGTGCATGTATATATTTTTAGTTTTTTTTTTTTGTAATTTGTTGAAAAAAAAAAAACAATAATAGTTAATTGTCTGTTAACTTCAAGGTCTTATACGTACGGCTCACACTATGGTATTGGTTTAATAATATTAGTTTTTAAAGTTAAGCATGTAAGGTGTATCGAGTAACAATAACAGTATTCATCAGATGTGGACATTAGGAGCACCCTATGTTTGATGTGCTCGCCTGTCAAGCGGCTTCTATTGTCCGAAACTTTTGAATTACCGCCTTTAAAACATGGTAGATACGCTTGCGCCGAATTTGTCGAGAAAAGACCTAAACACTTCTCATGATACTGAAATAAGCCGACGTCTAATAATTTTTGAAACTTTTTCGTAACGATAAATTATAAAAAAATATTTAAAAAAATTGTACTTTAATAAATTTAATTGTTAATTTTCCGTTAACTTCAGGGTCATGTACGTCTCACATTGATGGTACATGTTTAATAGTATTAGTACTTTCGTGCACGCAGCCAATAGTCTTACTGTAATAATACATTTCATAAAAATTGTGGCAGGTTTATTTTAAAGTTAACGATGCCCGACGAATATACAAGGAGTCTCGAGTAATATTAAACACCAAACCAGTTGCGTCAAAAATATATCGAAATTGATACAAATGCGATACTCTAAAATAAATATCAAATATCGATATATCGGGATTAAAAGTATCGATGATATAAATCGATAATTGTGTGGAAAAATATCGATATTCTAATGTAGCGATATTTTTTGCCCAAGCCTAGCTAATTGATTATTAACCATGGATCAAACGTAAAACGTAGTGGCAGTGTTCGCAACCGTACGATAATTATCGTACATGTACGAAAATTTCATAACTGCGTACGATGTACGATAGTACATTACAATTGTACGATAATTTGTGAAGATGGGTTAAGATTAATATTTGTCAGGCTTAGGTAATAGTAATATATAACTTTGGCATGTGGCTGTTTTATAAAGAAATTTTTTTAAGTATTTTGAATTTGTAAGTACTGAAAAAATGAAAATGTAAGTATTTAAGCATTTAAGAGTTATTTTAGAAAATGTGACATTGACATATTTTGTGGTATATGTTTTTTTTGCTCTCCCGTCTTTACTAGGTGTAGCCACTTTGTGTTCCCTGCCTGCTAAAAGGTTGCCGACCGCTGAGCCGACCTTAGAGCATTGGTTATTAAAAATCGATTATAAATATAAAAAAAATTAAAAAAAAAGTCGATTAATATAAAAATCGACTATTTATTCACATCCCTGATGTGTACGATAATTTTGATCCATGTACGATAATTTTATGGCCCTAGGTACGATAATTGCCTGGCTTCAGGTTGTGAACACTGCGTAGTGGTGACTAGAGATGGGTTAATACCGATATTTCTCAGGATTAGGTAATACTAATATATTCGTCGGGCAAGATTATAATATTGTAACTAATATTTTAATATTAGTGATATTTATCCCAGGTTTGTCACTCACTATCGTATTCCTGTTCAATACTACTTATATTAGGTTTGTTACTAAGTATTTAAAATTGAAACTAATATAGGAATATCATGTGATATTCGTAATAAATTTCATTGGTCATCTATGGTAATAAATGAATGTGTAGGTACACTTTGATCGTATTAGCAAGTATTAAGATCATTTTTTGCTTGATGTTCCGTTGACGAATCCGAGAATCCTAACTGACAATGAATCCGAACGACATTATCCGACTTATTTTGAATGGTTATCACAAAGATTATGTGAATATGAAATATTAGCATATCAGAATTTGTCAGATTACTAATACACAGATCCTTTAATATTACTAATCTCTTAGCAAATACTAATATATCAGTCACACCACTAGTGGTGACAATTGACATACTTTTTTTGGATGTCAGATGACTATTAACGTCAACATAGAGATGTGCCAACTCGGAAAAAATATGACTCGATTTAACTCGAATTGAAATTCACGTAACTCGAATTGAACTCGAGTTACATAACTCGAGTTAACTGGATGAAAATTGAAGTGAATGATTTGTTTGGTTTAAATCAATGTAATGACTCAACTTCGCAACAATATTGAAAAAAATGATACAGATTCGTAATAAATATGTATTGGGACCAGTGTTCACAACCTGAAGTCAGACAATTATCGTACCTAGGGCCGTAAAATTATCGTACATGGACCAAAATTATCGTACATATCAGGGATGTGACAAAATAGTCGAGTTTTATACAAATCGATTTTTTTTCCTTATGACTAATTTTTCGTAACCGATTCTCTCAGGTCAACTGAACGGTCAGCAACCTGAAAGTGTTTGCACCTAGTACAGGCGGGAGAAAAAAAAAAAACAGACTATCCCGCTTGCGAACACTGAATTTGATAGGGTGGGGATAGAATGAGCATTCGCTCGTTTGATGTAAATCGGGCTTAAGAATGCCTAATTCGAGTCAGAGAGAATTCAACTCGAGTTAATTCGAGTTAAGCCCAACTCGACTTAACTCGAGTTAGTAAATCGAGTTGACACATCTTTACGTCAACATTGTTTTAATATTACCTATATTTTTTATTTTTAGCACCTATCATTTTAGATTGCAAAATAAATAATTGAATTACTTTATATGTAATCAATTCCAGTGTCTTTCATATATATAATTATATTATATCGGCTGATCACGTCTTTTACTTTCTTCGCGACAGTTAACAATATTAACAAGGTAGCAAAGCAAAAGCCAGCACAAAATATTTTACATTTGTTCCTACCTATTAAAAAGCTAATTGATCATGATTGATGATACTACAAGCATCATTTCTAAAACATGGTCAAAAACAGTTGACAATATCAACAAGGTAATGTTCACGAAGAAAGTTTTTTGCTGTAGCCCTTTATCATTTTTTTTTGTGTCCTATCCTAAATGGATAGCTGTGTGCGGAGCCACTTGCGAAAGCTACTTCATAATACAAGCTCACATTTAGTAGTCTACTCAACACTTATTTTATATTTTAAAATGATTATATTCATACATATTGAGGCAGTGGTAGCCCAATGGTAACGCACTCGCTTGGGAAATTGAAGAATGTCTGATATTTTCATGTGTGAATCATTTGCAACATGATTACCACTTCTATGTCGAAAGAAAACATCATTAGGAACTATGACCTAATTCCCCTTAATGGCATTTATATATGTTATTAATTTTTAGATAGGATATTCTGATGGCATTGCAGATGGGCAATCTTCTAGATTTCAAACTAGTTTTGATATGGGCTATGAACAAGGCTTGAGCTTAGGATTACAATTGGGATTTGAAGCAGCAAAGTAAGAACAATTTTAATAGCATATATACTATTTTTGTCTTAAAGCTAAAAAAATAATGATAAAATTTTCAGAAAACAGCAAACTAATCTGATTAATACCAGTCCAGGAGATATCCGGAATATAAACTGTGTAATTTGTTTAAATGGTGGCACATTGGCAGATAATGTTGTTAACTTATTTAACAAACAAAAGGAAAAGAATGATGAATACCTAAAAGAAACATTGAAGAATAGTGACACATGATTTACATATTTTTGAGCTACATGTATAATATTATATAAATGGGTGAAAAATTGATGCTAAATGTAGCAAAAATACAAGTAAAATCAAAATTCTTATTTGAGATTTTTATTTTAAAACTTGTTTTGTGAGGCTTTTATATTTTACTGTAGTAAAGATATTTTATTATAAAAAAAAACTTATTGGTTGACAGTAAACAGTTAAATAAATAATAATTACAAAATATAGTTTCACTTATGATACTCTTGGTTTTTTTTCTGGAGGAGGTTTCATATTTTCTTGCTTAATCTCTGTTTTAATTTCCATGTGTGGCATATTACCATTAGTCATTTCAGAATTCATGGAATCTATGGGCTCCTGTTTGATCGTTATATTATTTAAATTTCCATCTGCTGTTTTGTCTGAACTTTTTTCACTAGTATTTTCAGTTTTTACTGTGACCCCATTCTGTACAAAGAAAATTTATTATATTGATAGCTAAAATAAATCTAGCAAGTTTTTTTTAAATTACCATAATATTACAAAAATTAGGAAAATAGTAATATTGTGTTATTGTTACATCTCAAAAGGCATCCGGTCCAGGTTTTACAATAAATGATAATTCTAATGTAAATAAAACACTTGATAATATTAACTGATGTGCTAACTTATAACTTATAAGGGCAGACCATCTTATAAGATTTTAAGTTTTTTCTTAGCAAAGGTGAGCACTCAATAAAATTATATATTATGGTGTTTATCTTACATATTTTTACTATAATGGATTAAAGATTTGAGACAAATTCAAAGTGCACTGTATATCCTGGATTAATATACTGACATCTTTTGTTTTACATACCTATTATTATTCTAAATAAAGGGAGTTATGGCCAAATCTTAATTTTAATTTAAACAAAACTGTTTTTATTCAGTAATTGTTGATTTTGTTTGCAAGCTGTTTAAATTAATTTAATCCTTTAATAATTTCACATGGAAAACAATTTTCATTTATTTACTGGACACACAGTTGTTCAAACATTATAACATTAAAAACTTAATGTATACTAATATTAGAGGTGAAGTTTGTGAAGTTCTAGGGGGTAATCTCTGGATCTACTGAACTGATTTAGATAAAATTTGGTAAGAAGATAGTTTGAGGCCCTGGAAAGGACATAGGATACTTTTTATCTCGGAAATCATCCCTTAAAGGGGTGAAAATGGGGATGAAAATTTGTATGGGGAATCAACCAAGGGACAAACCCGAGCGAAGCAAGAGTGAGTCACTAGTACAAAATATAGTAAAATGTTTAAAATTTGAAGGTGTCACAACATGCACCAGTTTTATGTTTATTTATTACACAATTAGTATATATCATAAATAAGCCATAAAATAACTTAATCTTACTTGATTTGTAGCAGTTTGTGTAACAGGTAGAGGAAATTGCCTTACTAATTCAGCCAATAACATATCTACTCTTTGCCGTTGAAACAATGTTGAAGGTTCTTCTTTTGGTGTATTTGCAACTTCTTTAGGAGCAGATTGTCCCATGTTGAAAGGACCTGATATAATAAATTAAGGTGTTTACATGCATAATACATTCTTGCAAAATTTAATAATTATGAAAAAATATATATTCTAATAAAATAAAAATATAAACTACTATTATATTTTAAAACAGCATCATTTAAATTTTAGAAGTAAAGAATTATGTATTTAAAAAATGTTCTTAAATTGTGTTTATTAAACAGTAAAGCAGAATACCTGATTTATTAGCTTTGAAATCCCACCAATATCCTTTACTAGGGTGATATTTTGAATATGTCATTGTTTCTTCAAATGAACATTGGAGATGATGGACAGCAGACAGCTAAAATATAGTTACAAATTATCCTTTATAAACACATATTTTTAGCAATAATTTAGAGAATATATCATGAAAAAGGTTACAATACTTTTATAAAATAAGTACTAATGCACAATCTGTACATGAAATATTTTTTAAATACAATGACTAACATATTGTTTACAAATGTAGACCTCAAAAAATTATAATTATTTTTGTCCATCTGTATATCATTGAATTTCACACAAAAAGTTATGAAGCTTACTCGAGTCTACATTTAGGATACCTTTTACTTCAGGAAAATCTCTCTTTCCCACAGGAAAACACAATAACTGGTTCTATCGAGTTATCCTTAGAAATTTACTTGGCTAACACTGGCTAAAACTTTAGATATACATCAAAATAATGTACTAGAAAATTGTAGGTCTTAAAATGCCTACAGATAAGTCTGCAATAGCATATGTCTATCTCCTAAGGTAAATTTGCAATAACTGTTTTTATCTTTTTAAAATATACTATTATCTATACAGATAAATAAAATTGGAGTGTCTGTTTGTAATATTAAAATAATCGCTTTTTACTAAATGCATATGGATGTATACACGGTACATATACCAAAACAACATTTTTTACAATTTTTGTCTGTCTGTTTGTTCCAGCTAATCTCCGAAACGGCTGGACCGATTTTGAAAGATATTGATTGATTTGACGAATATAACTCTAACAGACATGTTTGGGTCAAGATAAGGATAACACTATAGCCGTCACTAACCCATTAATCTGCTGTAAAAAAAACTGCTTCATTTCATAACAGTGTTAAATATTAATCCCTCCCGGACAAATTCTAAGAAATCCGTGCGAATTTCCGAGAATTCAATTGTTATCTAGCACACCGGTGTGCTCGCGGTCCGCGAGGAGTTAATGCATAAAAAAGGGTAAATTAATAAACACAAATTTAAAGTTATAATATTAGCAAATATTATACATAGTTAAATACTTACTAATCTTGAATTTAAAACACTTGCTAAATCAGGAGCTTGATAAACTATTCCTGCAATTATATAGTAATCAGCAAGAGGTATTGTTTGAACAGGGCTATGTCTGTGTTGCTTTCTTATAACATATAAAATTGGCTCTTGTACATGAAGTAATATATATTCCAACCCCGTCATATTTCTGAAATATAGTTGAATAAATATATAAATTTTAAGTAATGACATATTCAATTATATATAATTATTTAAAACATTAAGACTTACTGTAACTGATCCATACTGAGTCGTTGCATTTTAACAACTTCATTATTGCATGTGCGGTCAAAGAAAGGATTAGACCTTTCTGAAAAATAATCCATAATATTAGATGGATTTAATGATGGAATCCAGGCCGAGTCGTGCCATGACAGACCTAAGGGATTCTCAGCTGCAATCGGCATATGACCAATTCTTCCAGGCATCATTTTCGTAATATTATTATTTACTTTTGAAGATAACTGCCTAGTTGTGCTTCTGTGCTTGTTCTACTTTTTAGTACTTATTTTGTGAACTACAAAAAATATATTAATTAATGTTTACTTACTTGTTTACAGTAAAGTATTATGTGTCTGCGCTAAAACATCTTAAATACCTTTAATAATGGTTTCGGTTGAATATTTATGTCGGTGGCTCCTAGATTGCAAATCGCAAAATGCACGAAGACGAACACACACGCCACAGTCAAATGTAAATAAATACTTCTCTATGGCCTGCTGGTGCTGGCTCCTAGAATTATGGATTCAGAAACAGAATACAGAATACAGATTAGACTATGGATAACTAGACTAAAGAATTCAGAAATATTAAAATAATAATAGAGTTGACAATTAAATGTTGACAATTGAATATTGACCATGGATGGTATTGACAGTTGACTCTTGACAAATGGGTGCGTTCCACTAAGCGCTTACGACACCTAAAATACTCATTTGGCCGTTCCACATGGCAATTACGATCGTTGTGGTCGCGGTGAAAACGTCACTAATGACGTCATGACTTACGATCACGTTGAACTCACGACAACCCATCTCAAGGGGTGGGTCGAAGTGAGAGTTGAGAGATTAAGCGGGACTTTTTAAACAAAGCAATACAGATGGCGACCGTGAAAATTTCATTATTTGATGCGATAAGAGATAAATCTATACATATTATAAAATTCTAACTAAGCCGAATCTGTACATTAAATATTTTTTGGAAAATCTTATTGAAATAGATATTATTATCGATACAGAGGCCGAATCTATAGTTTTTAGAATTTTTGTCTGTCTGTCTGTCTGTCTGTCTGTCTGTCTGTTACCGCATCACAGAAAAACCACTGGAGGGATTTTGATAAAATTTGGTATGGTGATAGCTGGTTATCCGGGTCAACATATAGGATACTTTTTACCGCGGAAAAATATCTCATTTCTGAGAAAAAACACAAAAACTGGTTGGAACAAAATCACGATGAAACTATTTATAAATAGTTTAGCAAGGTAATTTACTAAATATGGTAAAAACTATTAAAAATAGCTTATCTTGAAAATCAAATTATCAATAGCGCTATTTTATCCATTAAAATAGTTATTTTAATTAATATTTATTTATGTGTATTTAGATACTCGACAATAGATGTCGCCATGTGTTTTTAAAATACGTAGTTTTAATTCAAAAAAATGAATGTATGAATGTATGTAGAATTACCTACTACTAAATTACCCGCGGCCCCGCCCGTGTTGAAATTATCAATAAAGCAAACTTTTGATTTTATAAATGAGTAACTATACACATAATAAAATTGTAACTAAGCCGAATCCGTACATTCAATATTTTTCGAAAAATCTTATTGAAATATTCATTATTAGCGATATAGAGGCCGAATCTATAGTTTTTAGAATTTTTGTCTGTCTGTCTGTCTGTATGTAAGTGCATTACAGCAAAACCAATGGAGGGATTTAGATGAAATTTGGTATGGTGATAGCAGGTTATCCGCGTCAATGCATAGGATACTTATTACAGCAGGAAAATTCTCATTTCTCATCTCATTTCTGGGAAAAAATACAAAAACTGGTTAAAATAAAAGCAAGATGATACTATTAACATTTTAGCAAGGTAACTTAATATGTTAAAACTATTAAAAAAATCTTATCTTAAAAGAAATATAAATAGCGCTATTTTATTCATTAAAATAGTTATTTTGACGAAAATTTATTTATGTGTTATTTAGATATTTGACAATAGATGTCGCCATGTGTTTTTAAAATATGTAGTTTTAATCCAAAAAAATAATAATGTACAGATATGACCTTTCTATGACTTTATTAGAATTACTAGGTACTAAATTACCCGCGGCCCCGCCAGTATTCAAATTATCAAAAAAACAAACTTTTTGGCTTTATAATTTAGTAACATATAAGTAATATTTTGTTCGTCGAAACAATTTTCAAATGAAAATATTTGTAAATTTTAATTGTTTAGTAAGTAATGTTAATATTTTTTTTTTCTTTTAATGTAAAATTAGGCAAATGCAGATCCATCGCGCATTATAGGTTTCGTATAGCAAAATTCTGTGTTGTTTTCCGTACTTACGTGTTTTGTTAGGTTAACACTAAAATAAATACGAATAATATTTACGTTTCCGCAATATCGACTCATTTTATCAACTGTAAAAATAACTGGAAAACAAGTTAATGGCTGTTAAACTGACAAAGCGGATAACTAAAAATATTCCATATCCCAAAAACTTTGCAAAAGTATTTTAGGAATTGTTATACCTAAACTTTTTCAGTTTTTTTTGACACCATTTCTTGGAAGGTAAAGGCTTAAAGGACACAATAAAATTCTACCGACTTTAATGATATTAGCCGAGCCATATGAAATAATAAAAAGCATTTGCTTAGAATTATTTACTTATTACACTTTCTTTTGAAAATCGATTTGGAAAATATTACTAACTAGCGCTAACCAATCCCTGTTTCGCGACCAATTAACATTAAGAAAAGTTACCATTATGTAATTTAAATAATCAGCTAAATATTAAATTAATCAATAGCTATCTATTAGTAAAAAAATAATTCAAATTATTTCCGTAGTTTGAAAGTTTATCGCCCAAAACTAAACAAACAAACAAAACAGAAGTATAGACATACATAAATATTATTGCTAAAACAAAAAGTGCAATATTACTAAATCAAATATGAGATTAACGGAGGAACCTTTGTGGCATTGTCAATCACTGCCATTATTTACCAATCATGCGGTGCGCAATGTAAGTGGTATAGATATGTAAGAGTATACTAATGTGTAAAGCCTAAGAATTTAGTTTTTGATAATCTGAACGCGGGCGGAGCCGCGGGAAATGCTAGTATTTTTAATAAATAAATAGTTTATTTATTTCATTTAACAACAAGTACATGATAGTAACAAGATATTTTAGTAGAAGTAAATGTTTCTGCAGTGGATGCTCGACGTGCTGCCACTGATAAATAATATAATGATGTAAAACAAACTTACAAAAAATAATTGCAATTCATAATTAATTATTATGTATAAATTTTCTTTTGAGTGTCAATATAACCTTACAAATAAAAATTAATTTAGCCGACATTTGACAATTCGTAGCACTTTTCTTATTAAAAACATTCTTACAAAGATAAGAAATTCCACATTTAAAAGATTTTAAAAAATATAAGTGTAATTTTCGAACAAATTTCTTTGAGTTTCGATTTGATTCATTCAAAAAATAAAAAAGTTATCAAACGTCGGCAATTTTCAGTATCATATTTTATAAGTATAAACAACGGTCATTACTAATAAAAGAGATATTATTATCATGTATTTTTATTGTAGATACAGTATTGCAACACTTATTTACGTTAACGCTTGAAACGTTCCATAATTCATTCCGCTTGGATTTACGATTATAACGCTCGGGACTAAGTGGAACGGGAAAATCCGTAGTTGTGAGCATGATCGTCGTGAGCGCTTAGTGGAACGTAGCAATTATGATTTCTGATTTGTGAGTAAAGCACAGACTAAGTAGAGAAGGGCAGAGTAAAAAAGACCTTTTTGTATTTTAGCTTTGAGTAATGTAATACAGTACAGCATATATTATAAAACAAAACATTAATAACCTTTGCTCAGATTTTATGCAATTAAGAATATGAATAATAGTTAATTTTACAAAAGTCTTATATTAAGGTTTGGTATAGAATAGATAGACTACATATTATTATAAATTGTTATGGGTTGTATTATAACGTATTTTCTCGTGAGAATGAGGTAATCTCCCGGGCTAAAAAGTAGCCCCAAAGAGTTGAATAATATACAGGGGAAAGCCTTTGAGTAGTCCTTAGCCCTTAGTCTAGGAATCATCCATTAATCATGTGAGGCTCAAAGGGTAGGGGGGAGGGGAGTCGGAAAAAATCACGTAACATCACAAGGGGGAGAGGGGTGTAGTGAGATTTTATGTGTATTTATTTTTTCGTTGAACTTCGTCGTTCGTGGTTCTTTCGTTGAATTCAGAAGGCTGGAGAAGTTCTCACAGAAGTATAGTATAATATGGTTATCGGCCGCCATGACGTTGACAACTTTATCCCAGACCTGCCTTCTCCGCAATAATACAGCGAGCATGTGCGAGAGAGCTAGTATTTGCTTTAGGTACTGCAACCTTAATGTCTGTCTGGACATTGTATCAAGGTGAATAATTTTATAGGATTAAATTATATTATACCTATATTTAAAATTATATTCTGTTTTTTTTTTTTTAAATACTTTGTAACAAAAAAATACACGTGATTTTGGATAGGGAGAGGGGGAGGAGGGTGATTAGTCTAAAACCTCAGTTCACCTCGTATCATCGTATCACCAGGGGGAAGGGGGAGTTAAAAAGTTGCTAAAAAAACATCACGTTAAAACGTCAACTCTATGCTATTAGCCTTAGCATTTCTATATAGTTTGTGTTCAATGGCAGTTTCGACTAATCCGACGATAATCCTATATCCGAATGTCAAAACTCATAAAGATTATCGGTAATGACACAATATATCTACGCAGTGGACAAATTTATTTATTGGCGTATTGTATTAGGGATGTCCATGTAAAAAAATATCGGTATTTTTTTCTATATAATATATCGTAGTGTTCTATCGATACTTTGCGATACATCGTACAAATATATCGATATTTTCAATATATTGTAAGTCGTAAGTAATTTGTTTGTATATGAGTAAAAACAGTTAAGAGTGAAGAAACAAATCAATTTTATTTATTTATAAACCCCAATATTTTCCAAAAACCAAAATTCCTTTGCAAAAACAAAATTTTATTTACTCTTTTGGCTTGCAGTCTGCTTCTCTGCTGAATTGGAACCTGTGTGACTTTTGATAAAAGTCTGTCAGATGGAACAGAGCTAGCCACCATACTTAAATATTTAAATGCTATATTGTATGACTTTGGGAACTGTACTTTGTAATTTACCCACACTTGTAATGGGTTTTCGTTAAATCTACTAACTGGAGCCCTCAAATAAAGCGATAACTCATCTAAATAATAATCTTTTCAATAATTCGGCAGGGTTATTACGAATCTCGCGACAGGCTTGCGACGGTTGTAAATCGGGCGATCGCTGCTGTCAAACGTCACTTTTGTATTACGTAACAGCGGCTAGAGAGCAGTGTTCGCAACCGTACGATAATTATCGTACATGTACGATAATTTCTTGTCTGTGTACGATGTACGATAATACATTGGAAATGTACGATAATTTGTGAAGATGGGATGGGTTAAAATTTTTGTCAGGATTAGGTAATGTTTTGTAAAGAAAACTGTTTGATTATGCATTTTAAGTATGTAGAATTTGCAAGAACGGAAAAAATGATAATAGTCCTTTTTTTTGCTCTCTCGTTTGCAGCGTCCGCAAGTGGGATAGTGTTTTTTTTTGCTCTCCCGGCCATAGAGATCGCATCCGTATGATTAGAATTCGTAATAAGGGAAAGCATGAAAAAGGGTGTTTTTTTTTTTGCTCTCCCGCTTGTACTAGGTGCAAACACTTTCAGGTTGCTGACCGTTGACCTGAGAGAATCGGTTATTAAAAAGTGGTTATAAGGAAAAAAAATCGATTTGTATAAAACTCGACTATTTTGTCACATTCCTGATATGTACGATAATTTTGGTCCATGTACGATAATTTTACGGCCCTAGGTACGATAATTGCCTGACTTCAGGTTGTGAACACTGCTAGAGAGCAGACAGCAGTCGAGCTCTTTCACCCTCTATCGGACAATCTATGAACCCATCTCTCTCGACTGCAGTCTGCTCTCTAGCTGCTGTTACATAATACAAAAGTGACATTTGACAGCAGCGATCGGGCGATTTACAACTGTCGCAAGCCTGTCGCGAGATTCGTAATAACCCTGCGGGGTTTTACGTTTTATTTTTACTCAAGTTGTCAGCCATAAATAAAGGAATCAGTATAAAAAAAAGAAATGGAATGTGCTTTTAATTTCTCACGATATTCGATATATCTGATGAAATATATTGATTATATGTATCGACACTAGATGATTCGATAATATCGGGTTGAAGCGATATAATTATATCGTACATATATCGATGTTTTATGAAATATCGATTTATATCGTGCAGTCCTATATTGTACCTACCAACATTGTTGATCTGTGATATTTCTATTTTCTTGACAATCCAAAGAAATCGTTTATCAAATGAATAAAGATAACAAATCAACACCACAATGCTCTCTGAAATTAAATTGAATCTATTTAAAAGTGGTTTCAGTTGAATGTAAAATCAGTACTTAAAAGACTAATATTTTAAAGTGCTTAATGAAGCTACTATGTGTTTTCTAAATTATGATGAACGGATCGAGTAGCACATTTGTTCCAAATTCTGTGCTTAATAGTTCTAATAGTGATGTTAAACAAGGTACGACAACAATGAAGGTCGAAAGCATTAGTAAAGCCGCCACATCGAAAGATAATACACGTGATAGTTCTGAAGATCTCCTTGATCTCAAGGGGAAAGTTGAATCACGCTTGTTGTCGATGTGGAATAATGTAAAATTCGGATGGACAGTTAAGTTAAAAACTAGTTTCTCCAAGGAATCACCGGTCTGGCTTTTAGGTCGTTGCTATCATAGGAAACTAAGTCCAAGTGGATCATTAGAATCATCAACTGAAATTGGAACAGAGGCTACAGCTCATGATCCTATGGAACAAATATATGTTGAAGGCATTGAAGGTTTCAAATCAGATTTTATAAGCAAACTATGGATGACATATCGAAGAGAATTCCCAACTATGTTGGGTTCTTCATTTACTACAGATTGTGGTTGGGGATGTATGCTACGTAGTGGCCAAATGATGCTTGCACAAGCTTTAGTTTGTCATTTTCTAGGCCGCTCATGGCGTTGGATACCTGACAAACCTATTCAAAATGCTAGAGAATTTCAGGAAGATTGCCTTCATCGAATGATTATAAAATGGTTTGGTGACAAATCATCTGTCAACAGTCCTCTTTCTATTCATCAGATGGTAAGCTTAGGAGAAGCTCTTGGAAAAAAGCCTGGTGACTGGTATGGTCCTGCTTCAGTTGCACATTGTTTAAAGGCAGTTATGAATGCAGCATCAAAAGAAAATTATGAATTTGATAAATTGGATGTTTATGTTGCTCAAGATTCTACTATATATATTCAAGATATATACACACAATGCAGGATGCCCAATAGTTCCTGGAAATCGCTCATTCTATTGGTACCTGTAAAACTGGGTACTGATAAACTAAATCCTATTTATGGCCCTTGCTTAACATCATTATTAACATTAGACTTTTGCATTGGAGTAATAGGTGGAAGACCCAAGCATTCTTTATATTTTGTTGGTTATCAAGATGATAGACTTATTCATTTAGATCCACATTACTGCCAAGAAATGGTTGACGTATGGCAACCGAATTTTTCATTACAAACTTTTCATTGTCGTTCTCCTCGAAAAATGCCTATAAGTAAAATGGACCCATCATGTTGTATTGGTTTTTATCTTGCAACACATAATGATTTTGAAACATTTGTTAATGTAATTGGTTCATTTCTAGCCCCACAAGGTGTTTCATCAAATAATGAATATCCCATATTTACACTTCATAATGGCTCTCGTAGCACTATTATGAACCCACCTAACATTAGGAATTCAATATTTGAATCTGAACAACATTGGGCTATTCCAAATATCCAAGATAGTGATACTGATATTGAATCAGAAGAATTTGTATTGCTTTAACTTTTAAATAACATTAATATTTAGAATGTTGTATATTTACATGATGGTTACTTGCACAGATACAAATTGTTTACTTAATTTACAATGACTACACTATTAACCCAAATTGCATTATACTAATGGTTAGAATATGCTCTACTTATGTAATTGATTAATAAGTATATTAGAAAAAACATTTAAGTTTAAATTAGAAAATAAATAACTTATTAATCTGTATAAATAAAAAAATAGGGTAATTTAATTTATGTAATCATGAAAAATTACATCAAGTAATTTGAATGTTTGGTTACTTCTGATAGCAAGTTGAAAAATAAAATGACACTAAATTATTAGCCTTACTTCCATCTACTTTATTTGTTATATAGTCACAAAATAACACTATTTAATAAAGTAAATATTAAAAATATTGTTTACAGGAATTGATTTATGCCAGCATATATATAATGTGAATAAGAAAAGGCTTTATTTACTATATAATAAGTACTAAGTAGATACACATTGCAATTACAGTTGGCCATTATAAAGAAAACATAACTTCAAATATATAAAATTAAGAAACTTTATAGGATATTTAAAAAAAAATGGTTAAAAATGTACAGACCAAGACACAGAGGATATTTGTAATGGATATTGATGTCAATAATCGATAATTGAATATAAAAATATTTAAAAACAAACTATCTTTATTCAATCACATCTGTATTTAAATATTGTTTTAATCATTCATTTTAATTTCTATATTAATTTAAGTATAGATCCTCTATAAATGCAATTATTTAAGAATACCAGACTTTCAAGTCAAGGCAATTTATGTATCTAGTCAGATAAATGATCACTACGAAACTGATAAAAGTTAGTTACAAAGTTTTATGGACTGAGATATATACATAAGAAATTAGTTAAGTACATATTTAGCTCAAGCTGTTTTGTTAAATGTTACAAATTATAAAATAATTGGATTTGAGATAAAACTTTATTTTCCATAGTTCTGCATGTCTTTTGTACTTGTATGTTCATGTGTATAAAATTGATTTTTAACTACAAAATACATAAAATGATTTTTATGTACAAAAAAATCCACCCCCTTTGAAAGTACAACCAAAAAGTAACAGTAATAATACATTTTGATGTAATATAATTTCTTTCACCACTAGTACCTGATGCTCTTGTATAAAATCATGAGGTATGTTTAAGATTTCAAATGTCAAAAAAAAAAAATATATATTAAACATTTTTCAGTTACTGTCTTTTACTGGGGGTGGATGTCTTATGAAATAATGTAAAGCATTATATGCTAGATGTGGTGCAATATTATGTAAGGGGTGTATTCTGTTAAGTTCATTCCTTGGAGAGCCAACGACATATGGATCAGTAGCACCTGTCCCATGCTGAGCTACAGATAATCCACTTAATGTATAACAAGTGTGATATAAATCTCGAGGCCTGTAAAATTACATAAATTCCTTTATTATAATATGAAGTTACTATAAAATATTCTTTTATTTATTTCATACAATTAAAATAATTTAAATACAAGAACAATAGCAATTAGTATATATACATAATTATCAATTATAGTACTTACTTTCCTGGTTTATCAATAAGCCCTCCCTCATAAGCCTGACAGCATACAATTATATATTCCTGTAAGGCACTTTGACTAAACAAAACTGTCTCTATCATTTCTTTGTGATCTGAAATTAGAAATAGCCAAGTGAATAAATTTAACTTACATGGTCACTGTATGTAAAATGCCATAGGACTATATGTAAAATGATTTACTTACCTTGGGCCAATATAGCGCTAATGATGGGGAATATAGCGCCTTGCCAAAAAGAATAGCAGCCATCAACAAGTTTATTTGTTCTACCCTGGAACCCTCCCTCAAGACTTGTCTGACGATTTACAGCCCACCTCAGCAATGCTTCAACATCACAAAGTTGTGTTTTATTAAGTAAAGCTAAAGCTGCAATTCCACAATAAGCATAACCACCATGGGCTTCCATTCCAGGGCAACTAGCAAATCCACCTTCATAGGTTTGACAACTAACAATCCATTCTGCTGTTTTATCAAATAATGCATCAGTATATGTATTAGTTATTTTTGCCACACTAATTGCACAGTATGCTCCTCTTATATCATGTTCACCTCCAATGTGAAGAGCAAATGAACCATCAACATCTCGGACAGTCCATAGGAATTTCTGTAAAGAACTTCTATCAATAGAATTATAAGCCTCTTCAGTGCCAATTATGCTTAGTGCATTTACTGCTGCATAAGTAGTACCAAGGTGGGATAATTGTCCAGGCCCACCACCATAGCCGCCATCTTTATTTTGACAATGTGATAAAAACTTCACTACATGTGATAAAGTTTCAGAATCAGGCATATCTTTTAAAGTCCAAAGACCATGTAAAATCCAATAAACCAACCATGATCTACTGGCTTCCAAACAGGCATAGCTGCGAGGCAATTTTTTTAAAGAATCTTTTAAATATATAGCATGAGCATTTTTATTGAGTTGAGGAAGTTCAGGATCTATAGAAGCTTTTTCTTCAAACTTTCTGTATATTCTTAAAATCACACTTTCAACTTCTAACTGAAAAAATTATAAATATGATATCATCACCATAGAAATATACGAAAATTCATATAATTAATGAAACTGTATTACCTGATCTGATGATGTATTGGTTAAGACTCCTTCATCATTGTATACTTCTTTTAAAATATCATTATAGAATCTCAAGCGATTCTCCATTTTATTATATACATGTAAACAAAAAAAGAATTACAGGTGCTGATATAACTATTATCAGAATATAACTCAATCTAGATTTCAGTGCCAATTGGCAGGGATTTGTTGTTACAGAAATGCTTTAGGTCTTTAAAACTATAAATATTATATGTAGTCTATCAAATATCAGATCTAAGAAATACATTTTGACGTTTTCGCATTTTTCATTGCACAAAACATTGTTTAAACGTATAGTAAATTTGATTTCAAATAAACTTTCCTAAAACATCAAAAATTTACTAAGTTATTTGAATAATCAATAATTATTATTACATAAGTATAACATTCGTATTGTACAATAATCTAAAGTTAAATTTCGTAAACTTAATCAAATACAAAAATATTATCATAAGTTGTAAATTAAGTTGACGCTATTACAATGTTACCTCATTAAGTTCTTTGCAAAGAGAATGTCACCACTACGTTTTACTTTGCAGTAAAATTGGACAGATAAGATAATACCATATTATTGTGGTTAAAACTATAATATAATTTAAATCTATTTAACCTTGTACAATAGTACATATAAAATTGTATTGAATTCCATGGAAAATCACGTTTGAAAAATGCAATTAGTGATTGCTTCGGTAATATATAAAATACGAAAATCAGGCTCGAAATTTCAGATTTCTACGCGCTCTGCGCTCAAACAAAAAAACGAATGCGCGTAACCTTTTTTGAAGTGAATCTTCTTTGGCGCTGATACTGCGTTTAAAAAAAACAAATCAAAATATAAATATAATAAGTTTTATAAAATTATTATAATTTAATTTATTCAAAAAAGTACCCATCATCTCATACCTGTTTCTCTCATCTCAATTCTCATCATCATGGTTTTGGCCTTTACCTGTCACTGTATTAGTCCATGACCCGTGTAATGTCAATTGTTAACTTTTTGTCATTTGTCAATGTCTCAAGCACATGTGTTTGTTATTTAATTTTTGTGTTGTTTTTTTATTTTTTTAGTGAAGGTACAATATTAAAATCCTTCTATTTATTACTGTTAATCCAGTCTTAGTGGAATAATTTGAAATATCACCGGCCAATCTCGAACGTGACTCCTCCATTCAACGTGACACTGGCGAAATAATTTGTGCTCAACTGGCTCACATTAAAAATATTATAAGAATTGAATTGAATTATTCATGCGTAGTAAAAATATTTTTACTTGCGAATTACTGAATATTATACAACGCCAAATGTAGCAAATGCTTTTATTAATTTATAAGAATTATTTATTAAAATATTGTCTATACTGAATAGTTGCTTTACTTGTAGTTATTATTTGAGACCGTAAATATGGGAAAAGCGAAGAGAAATTTCAATAAGAAAAGAAAAGGATCATCTAAATCAATTAATAAAAAGAAACAAAAAAATGGAAAACATAATGAGGTAACCAATAAGAAAGCTATTTTTAATAGATATAAAGATAAACAAAAGGTTGAGGAAGAATTTGCAAAAAAGAAACAAATGGAAGAGCGATTTAAAAAACAACAAACCACTTTTTCAGAGAGTGAAGAGGAACAGGAAGATGCTTATGGACAGTTAGTTTCTTGTTTCAGAAATAAGAAAAGTAATAATTCTTTTCTTGAAAGTGATGATGATGTTGATAGTGATGATGATATATATAATAACAGTGAAATAAATGAAACAATTTCAAATAATACTCTAGTAGAAGAAACTACAAAAAAATGTAGTAATGACGATTATATAAGTGGGGATGAAGATGAATCAGAAAATAACAGTGTGGTATTTAAGATTTTTTTATTACACACTTATGGCTAATTAACATTTAATAACTTTGGCAGTATGCTTTTGTGTTAAATGGTATTGATTTGCAAATGTAGAGTAGTTCATTTTATAAAGTCTAGCTAACAACACTAATTTACTATTTTACTTAATACTATTAAACAAAATAGTAAAGATATTACTGTAGAATTGGTAAACTCTTTTTTTTTTAAATTGTGTATTTATGTATTCAGACTTTATTTTAACGTCCCACTGCTGGGTATAAACCTTCCTTTAATATGAGGGGGATCAAGCTTTTTAGCTTTATCCCCCTCATATTAATTCATGGATTTTTCCACAACTCTGGCTAAGTATTGATTTGTGGACTGCACATGTCTTTGAAAAACTTGCTAGGTTTTCTCAGATATGTAGGTTTTTTCACAATGTTTTCCTTTACCATAAGACAAGTGATTATTATGTTGAAAATGATTCGCACATGGGAATATCAGAGGTGGGAGACCTGGGATTTAAACCGGCTTCACTCGGTTTCCCAAGCAAGCCTATTACCACTGGGCTACCACAGCTTTTTTTTTTTAAATTAGTTTGCACAAATAGGTAGTACAGTATATTGTTTGTATTTAAAGTCACCTTATAAAATTTTTGCAGGATTTAGAAGAGCCAGAAATAGAAAATGATGTGGATGCAAGTGATCCCTTTATAAAGCACTTACAATATGACTTAGATGATGGATTACTTGTTTCTTTATCAAGCACGCCACCCACAGAGAAGCAAATCACAAAAACTTGGCAAATTTTAGGAAATCTAACTATTACTATTCCTCAGCCTGTTGAAAGATTGGCTACAAAAACAAGTTCAAAATTTTCATTATTAGAAGAAAAAACATATGCACCTTTAGGAATAGTGCCTCATATTTATAATAATGTTAATTGGGATGAACTATATATAAAATCTCAGATTCGTGGGAATATTGTATCAGCAAATAAAAAAAATCTAATAAAAAGGGATTTAGACCTTACTGAAATGCTAACTCCATTACAAAAGGAAATATTTTCAGTTATAAATAATTACCAAGATTTTTATTACCCGGAACGATCATTTACTAATGCAGATGAAATTCGGTTCACTTACTGCTTACATGTTGTTAATCACATGTTAAAGACAAGAACAAAAATTTTACATCATAATGCAAAATTAGTTAAGAAATCTGATGTACCTGATGACTATAGGGACCAGGGATTAGTAAGACCCAAGGTAATTATTAAAAATAATTTAAATCCTTTAATGTGGATAATTTTCTACCTTTACATTTATGTAATTTTAGTTTAATTTTTCTGATCAAATTGTCTGAATTTTCTAAATCTCAAAATATATGTTTGTATTCATGTATTTTTAATATTGCCTTTGTTTTATTGTGTCTAACTTATTTAATATTGGGCTTGACTATGCACTTCCATAACAACCGTTTCCGTTGCTGGTATTTGTAAAAAGTATTTGATTATAACATGTCTCTAATTTTATATTGTAGGTACTTATATTACTTCCATTTAAAGATGCAGCTTACAGAGTGGTAAAGACTCTCATAGATATTGTGGTGCCAAAAGAAGCAGGACAAGTTGTTAATAAAAACAGGTTTGAAGAAGATTTTACGGGAGGCGAATTAATAATGCCCAGTAAAAACCCAAAGCCAGAAGATTACGAATTACTGTTTAGTGGAAATACTGATGATACATTCAGATTAGGGATGACTTTAACCAAGAAAACTCTAAAGGTATTATAATAGTTATAAACTTAACTGCCTCGGTGGTGTAGTGGCTAGCATGTACGGCTGCACACCCAGAGGTCCTGGGTTCGAGTCCCGGGTCGGGCCAAGTTTAGTTATTGTGTCTTTCTGTATAGTAAGCCTCAGTAACAGCCCGGAGTTGGGAAGTTGGCGGTGTTTCACCCCCGTGCCTCGGAGAGCACGTAAAGCCGTCGGTCCTGCGCCTTAACTCTCACTGGTCGTGTCGAGTAGTCGTCCCACCGGAGTATGAGAGTGACAGGAATAGAGAGTGCACTTGTGTCTGCGCGTACATTTATGCACTATAATATCTCCTGCGCAGTTGGCTAGTCTCAATGAGATTGGCCGCCGTGGCCGGAATCGGTCAGGAGGACATTATCTATACTATAATAAAGCAGTAACTTAGCGAAATCTGTACATGAAATATTTTTTAAAAACAATGACTGTAACGTATTATGTATACGATATAGACCCCAAAACAATAGTTAGAATTTTTTTTGTCTGTTTGTCTGTTTGTCTGTTTGTCTGTTTGTCTGTTTGTCTGTTTGTCTGTACGCGTTTCACGCAAAAAGTAATGAACCGATTTCAACGAAATTTTGTGAACTGATAACTTATTACTCGGGTCAACATTTAGGATACCTTTTACTTTAGAAAAATCTTTGTTTCCCGCGGGAAATCGCAATAACTGGTTTTATCGAGTCCTCCTTAGGAACCCTCCGCTGGCTAAACCTAAAGACATACATCAAAACAATTTACTTAAAAATTGTAGATCTTGAAAAGGCCAACAGAAATATCTACAGCAGTATATGTCTATCTCTTAAGGTACACTCGCAATACCTATTCTTATCTATACCTATAACAAAACTAACTTAGTTAAATCGATGTGCGCGTTTCACGCAAAAAGTACTGAACCGATTTCAATTAAATTTTGTATAGTGATAGCTTATCACTCGAGTCAACATTTAGGATACCTTTTACTACAGGCACATTTTTCGTTCCCGCGGGAAAACGCAATGACTGGTTCTATCGAGTCGTCCTTAGAAATTTCTATGGCTAACGGTGGCTCAACCTTAAGAGATACATCAAAACAATGTACTAGAAAATTGTAGGTCTTAAAAAGTTCTACAGAAAAGTTCTCAACAGTATATGTCTATCTCCTAAAGTACACTCGCTATAACTATTTTTATTAAATGATATTACTGTTTTCTTATACGAGTACGTTATCTATACTATAATAAAGCAGTAACTTAGCGAAATCTGTACATGAAATATTTTTTAAAAACAATGACTGTAACGTATTATGTATACGATATAGACCCCAAAACAATAGTTAGAATTTTTTTTGTCTGTTTGTCTGTTTGTCTGTTTGTCTGTTTGTCTGTTTGTCTGTACGCGTTTCACGCAAAAAGTAATGAACCGATTTCAACGAAATTTTGTGAACTGATAACTTATTACTCGGGTCAACATTTAGGATACCTTTTACTTTAGAAAAATCTTTGTTTCCCGCGGGAAATCGCAATAACTGGTTTTATCGAGTCCTCCTTAGGAACCCTCCGCTGGCTAAACCTAAAGACATACATCAAAACAATTTACTTAAAAATTGTAGATCTTGAAAAGGCCAACAGAAATATCTACAGCAGTATATGTCTATCTCTTAAGGTACACTCGCAATACCTATTCTTATCTATACCTATAACAAAACTAACTTAGTTAAATCGATGTGCGCGTTTCACGCAAAAAGTACTGAACCGATTTCAATTAAATTTTGTATAGTGATAGCTTATCACTCGAGTCAACATTTAGGATACCTTTTACTACAGGCACATTTTTCGTTCCCGCGGGAAAACGCAATGACTGGTTCTATCGAGTCGTCCTTAGAAATTTCTATGGCTAACGGTGGCTGAACCTTAAGAGATACATCAAAACAATGTACTAGAAAATTGTAGGTCTTAAAAAGTTCTACAGAAAAGTTCTCAACAGTATATGTCTATCTCCTAAAGTACACTCGCTATAACTATTTTTATTAAATGATATTACTGTTTTCTTATACGAGTACGTTATCTATACTATAATAAAGCAGTAACTTAGCGAAATCTGTACATGAAATATTTTTTAAAAACAATGACTGTAACGTATTATGTATACGATATAGACCCCAAAACAATAGTTAGAATTTTTTTTGTCTGTTTGTCTGTTTGTCTGTTTGTCTGTTTGTCTGTTTGTCTGTTTGTCTGTACGCGTTTCACGCAAAAAGTAATGAACCGATTTCAACGAAATTTTGTGAACTGATAACTTATTACTCGGGTCAACATTTAGGATACCTTTTACTTTAGAAAAATCTTTGTTTCCCGCGGGAAATCGCAATAACTGGTTTTATCGAGTCCTCCTTAGGAACCCTCCGCTGGCTAAACCTAAAGACATACATCAAAACAATTTACTTAAAAATTGTAGATCTTGAAAAGGCCAACAGAAATATCTACAGCAGTATATGTCTATCTCTTAAGGTACACTCGCAATACCTATTCTTATCTATACCTATAACAAAACTAACTTAGTTAAATCGATGTGCGCGTTTCACGCAAAAAGTACTGAACCGATTTCAATTAAATTTTGTATAGTGATAGCTTATCACTCGAGTCAACATTTAGGATACCTTTTACTACAGGCACATTTTTCGTTCCCGCGGGAAAACGCAATGACTGGTTCTATCGAGTCGTCCTTAGAAATTTCTATGGCTAACGGTGGCTGAACCTTAAGAGATACATCAAAACAATGTACTAGAAAATTGTAGGTCTTAAAAAGTTCTACAGAAAAGTTCTCAACAGTATATGTCTATCTCCTAAAGTACACTCGCTATAACTATTTTTATTAAATGATATTACTGTTTTCTTATACGAGTACGTTATCTATACTATAATAAAGCAGTAACTTAGCGAAATCTGTACATGAAATATTTTTTAAAAACAATGACTGTAACGTATTATGTATACGATATAGACCCCAAAACAATAGTTAGAATTTTTTTGTCTGTTTGTCTGTTTGTCTGTTTGTCTGTTTGTCTGTTTGTCTGTTTGTCTGTTTGTCTGTACGCGTTTCACGCAAAAAGTAATGAACCGATTTCAACGAAATTTTGTGAACTGATAACTTATTACTCGGGTCAACATTTAGGATACCTTTTACTTTAGAAAAATCTTTGTTTCCCGCGGGAAATCGCAATAACTGGTTTTATCGAGTCCTCCTTAGGAACCCTCCGCTGGCTAAACCTAAAGACATACATCAAAACAATTTACTTAAAAATTGTAGATCTTGAAAAGGCCAACAGAAATATCTACAGCAGTATATGTCTATCTCTTAAGGTACACTCGCAATACCTATTCTTATCTATACCTATAACAAAACTAACTTAGTTAAATCGATGTGCGCGTTTCACGCAAAAAGTACTGAACCGATTTCAATTAAATTTTGTATAGTGATAGCTTATCACTCGAGTCAACATTTAGGATACCTTTTACTACAGGCACATTTTTCGTTCCCGCGGGAAAACGCAATGACTGGTTCTATCGAGTCGTCCTTAGAAATTTCTATGGCTAACGGTGGCTCAACCTTAAGAGATACATCAAAACAATGTACTAGAAAATTGTAGGTCTTAAAAAGTTCTACAGAAAAGTTCTCAACAGTATATGTCTATCTCCTAAAGTACACTCGCTATAACTATTTTTATTAAATGATATTACTGTTTTCTTATACGAGTACGTTATCTATACTATAATAAAGCAGTAACTTAGCGAAATCTGTACATGAAATATTTTTTAAAAACAATGACTGTAACGTATTATGTATACGATATAGACCCCAAAACAATAGTTAGAATTTTTTTTGTCTGTTTGTCTGTTTGTCTGTTTGTCTGTTTGTCTGTTTGTCTGTACGCGTTTCACGCAAAAAGTAATGAACCGATTTCAACGAAATTTTGTGAACTGATAACTTATTACTCGGGTCAACATTTAGGATACCTTTTACTTTAGAAAAATCTTTGTTTCCCGCGGGAAATCGCAATAACTGGTTTTATCGAGTCCTCCTTAGGAACCCTCCGCTGGCTAAACCTAAAGACATACATCAAAACAATTTACTTAAAAATTGTAGATCTTGAAAAGGCCAACAGAAATATCTACAGCAGTATATGTCTATCTCTTAAGGTACACTCGCAATACCTATTCTTATCTATACCTATAACAAAACTAACTTAGTTAAATCGATGTGCGCGTTTCACGCAAAAAGTACTGAACCGATTTCAATTAAATTTTGTATAGTGATAGCTTATCACTCGAGTCAACATTTAGGATACCTTTTACTACAGGCACATTTTTCGTTCCCGCGGGAAAACGCAATGACTGGTTCTATCGAGTCGTCCTTAGAAATTTCTATGGCTAACGGTGGCTGAACCTTAAGAGATACATCAAAACAATGTACTAGAAAATTGTAGGTCTTAAAAAGTTCTACAGAAAAGTTCTCAACAGTATATGTCTATCTCCTAAAGTACACTCGCTATAACTATTTTTATTAAATGATATTACTGTTTTCTTATACGAGTACGTTATCTATACTATAATAAAGCAGTAACTTAGCGAAATCTGTACATGAAATATTTTTTAAAAACAATGACTGTAACGTATTATGTATACGATATAGACCCCAAAACAATAGTTAGAATTTTTTTTGTCTGTTTGTCTGTTTGTCTGTTTGTCTGTTTGTCTGTTTGTCTGTTTGTCTGTACGCGTTTCACGCAAAAAGTAATGAACCGATTTCAACGAAATTTTGTGAACTGATAACTTATTACTCGGGTCAACATTTAGGATACCTTTTACTTTAGAAAAATCTTTGTTTCCCGCGGGAAATCGCAATAACTGGTTTTATCGAGTCCTCCTTAGGAACCCTCCGCTGGCTAAACCTAAAGACATACATCAAAACAATTTACTTAAAAATTGTAGATCTTGAAAAGGCCAACAGAAATATCTACAGCAGTATATGTCTATCTCTTAAGGTACACTCGCAATACCTATTCTTATCTATACCTATAACAAAACTAACTTAGTTAAATCGATGTGCGCGTTTCACGCAAAAAGTACTGAACCGATTTCAATTAAATTTTGTATAGTGATAGCTTATCACTCGAGTCAACATTTAGGATACCTTTTACTACAGGCACATTTTTCGTTCCCGCGGGAAAACGCAATGACTGGTTCTATCGAGTCGTCCTTAGAAATTTCTATGGCTAACGGTGGCTGAACCTTAAGAGATACATCAAAACAATGTACTAGAAAATTGTAGGTCTTAAAAAGTTCTACAGAAAAGTTCTCAACAGTATATGTCTATCTCCTAAAGTACACTCGCTATAACTATTTTTATTAAATGATATTACTGTTTTCTTATACGAGTACGTTATCTATACTATAATAAAGCAGTAACTTAGCGAAATCTGTACATGAAATATTTTTTAAAAACAATGACTGTAACGTATTATGTATACGATATAGACCCCAAAACAATAGTTAGAATTTTTTTGTCTGTTTGTCTGTTTGTCTGTTTGTCTGTTTGTCTGTTTGTCTGTTTGTCTGTTTGTCTGTACGCGTTTCACGCAAAAAGTAATGAACCGATTTCAACGAAATTTTGTGAACTGATAACTTATTACTCGGGTCAACATTTAGGATACCTTTTACTTTAGAAAAATCTTTGTTTCCCGCGGGAAATCGCAATAACTGGTTTTATCGAGTCCTCCTTAGGAACCCTCCGCTGGCTAAACCTAAAGACATACATCAAAACAATTTACTTAAAAATTGTAGATCTTGAAAAGGCCAACAGAAATATCTACAGCAGTATATGTCTATCTCTTAAGGTACACTCGCAATACCTATTCTTATCTATACCTATAACAAAACTAACTTAGTTAAATCGATGTGCGCGTTTCACGCAAAAAGTACTGAACCGATTTCAATTAAATTTTGTATAGTGATAGCTTATCACTCGAGTCAACATTTAGGATACCTTTTACTACAGGCACATTTTTCGTTCCCGCGGGAAAACGCAATGACTGGTTCTATCGAGTCGTCCTTAGAAATTTCTATGGCTAACGGTGGCTGAACCTTAAGAGATACATCAAAACAATGTACTAGAAAATTGTAGGTCTTAAAAAGTTCTACAGAAAAGTTCTCAACAGTATATGTCTATCTCCTAAAGTACACTCGCTATAACTATTTTTATTAAATGATATTACTGTTTTCTTATACGAGTACGTTATCTATACTATAATAAAGCAGTAACTTAGCGAAATCTGTACATGAAATATTTTTTAAAAACAATGACTGTAACGTATTATGTATACGATATAGACCCCAAAACAATAGTTAGAATTTTTTTTGTCTGTTTGTCTGTTTGTCTGTTTGTCTGTTTGTCTGTTTGTCTGTTTGTCTGTACGCGTTTCACGCAAAAAGTAATGAACCGATTTCAACGAAATTTTGTGAACTGATAACTTATTACTCGGGTCAACATTTAGGATACCTTTTACTTTAGAAAAATCTTTGTTTCCCGCGGGAAATCGCAATAACTGGTTTTATCGAGTCCTCCTTAGGAACCCTCCGCTGGCTAAACCTAAAGACATACATCAAAACAATTTACTTAAAAATTGTAGATCTTGAAAAGGCCAACAGAAATATCTACAGCAGTATATGTCTATCTCTTAAGGTACACTCGCAATACCTATTCTTATCTATACCTATAACAAAACTAACTTAGTTAAATCGATGTGCGCGTTTCACGCAAAAAGTACTGAACCGATTTCAATTAAATTTTGTATAGTGATAGCTTATCACTCGAGTCAACATTTAGGATACCTTTTACTACAGGCACATTTTTCGTTCCCGCGGGAAAACGCAATGACTGGTTCTATCGAGTCGTCCTTAGAAATTTCTATGGCTAACGGTGGCTCAACCTTAAGAGATACATCAAAACAATGTACTAGAAAATTGTAGGTCTTAAAAAGTTCTACAGAAAAGTTCTCAACAGTATATGTCTATCTCCTAAAGTACACTCGCTATAACTATTTTTATTAAATGATATTACTGTTTTCTTATACGAGTACGTTATCTATACTATAATAAAGCAGTAACTTAGCGAAATCTGTACATGAAATATTTTTTAAAAACAATGACTGTAACGTATTATGTATACGATATAGACCCCAAAACAATAGTTAGAATTTTTTTTGTCTGTTTGTCTGTTTGTCTGTTTGTCTGTTTGTCTGTTTGTCTGTTTGTCTGTACGCGTTTCACGCAAAAAGTAATGAACCGATTTCAACGAAATTTTGTGAACTGATAACTTATTACTCGGGTCAACATTTAGGATACCTTTTACTTTAGAAAAATCTTTGTTTCCCGCGGGAAATCGCAATAACTGGTTTTATCGAGTCCTCCTTAGGAACCCTCCGCTGGCTAAACCTAAAGACATACATCAAAACAATTTACTTAAAAATTGTAGATCTTGAAAAGGCCAACAGAAATATCTACAGCAGTATATGTCTATCTCTTAAGGTACACTCGCAATACCTATTCTTATCTATACCTATAACAAAACTAACTTAGTTAAATCGATGTGCGCGTTTCACGCAAAAAGTACTGAACCGATTTCAATTAAATTTTGTATAGTGATAGCTTATCACTCGAGTCAACATTTAGGATACCTTTTACTACAGGCACATTTTTCGTTCCCGCGGGAAAACGCAATGACTGGTTCTATCGAGTCGTCCTTAGAAATTTCTATGGCTAACGGTGGCTCAACCTTAAGAGATACATCAAAACAATGTACTAGAAAATTGTAGGTCTTAAAAAGTTCTACAGAAAAGTTCTCAACAGTATATGTCTATCTCCTAAAGTACACTCGCTATAACTATTTTTATTAAATGATATTACTGTTTTCTTATACGAGTACGTTATCTATACTATAATAAAGCAGTAACTTAGCGAAATCTGTACATGAAATATTTTTTAAAAACAATGACTGTAACGTATTATGTATACGATATAGACCCCAAAACAATAGTTAGAATTTTTTTTGTCTGTTTGTCTGTTTGTCTGTTTGTCTGTTTGTCTGTTTGTCTGTTTGTCTGTACGCGTTTCACGCAAAAAGTAATGAACCGATTTCAACGAAATTTTGTGAACTGATAACTTATTACTCGGGTCAACATTTAGGATACCTTTTACTTTAGAAAAATCTTTGTTTCCCGCGGGAAATCGCAATAACTGGTTTTATCGAGTCCTCCTTAGGAACCCTCCGCTGGCTAAACCTAAAGACATACATCAAAACAATTTACTTAAAAATTGTAGATCTTGAAAAGGCCAACAGAAATATCTACAGCAGTATATGTCTATCTCTTAAGGTACACTCGCAATACCTATTCTTATCTATACCTATAACAAAACTAACTTAGTTAAATCGATGTGCGCGTTTCACGCAAAAAGTACTGAACCGATTTCAATTAAATTTTGTATAGTGATAGCTTATCACTCGAGTCAACATTTAGGATACCTTTTACTACAGGCACATTTTTCGTTCCCGCGGGAAAACGCAATGACTGGTTCTATCGAGTCGTCCTTAGAAATTTCTATGGCTAACGGTGGCTGAACCTTAAGAGATACATCAAAACAATGTACTAGAAAATTGTAGGTCTTAAAAAGTTCTACAGAAAAGTTCTCAACAGTATATGTCTATCTCCTAAAGTACACTCGCTATAACTATTTTTATTAAATGATATTACTGTTTTCTTATACGAGTACGTTATCTATACTATAATAAAGCAGTAACTTAGCGAAATCTGTACATGAAATATTTTTTAAAAACAATGACTGTAACGTATTATGTATACGATATAGACCCCAAAACAATAGTTAGAATTTTTTTGTCTGTTTGTCTGTTTGTCTGTTTGTCTGTTTGTCTGTTTGTCTGTTTGTCTGTTTGTCTGTACGCGTTTCACGCAAAAAGTAATGAACCGATTTCAACGAAATTTTGTGAACTGATAACTTATTACTCGGGTCAACATTTAGGATACCTTTTACTTTAGAAAAATCTTTGTTTCCCGCGGGAAATCGCAATAACTGGTTTTATCGAGTCCTCCTTAGGAACCCTCCGCTGGCTAAACCTAAAGACATACATCAAAACAATTTACTTAAAAATTGTAGATCTTGAAAAGGCCAACAGAAATATCTACAGCAGTATATGTCTATCTCTTAAGGTACACTCGCAATACCTATTCTTATCTATACCTATAACAAAACTAACTTAGTTAAATCGATGTGCGCGTTTCACGCAAAAAGTACTGAACCGATTTCAATTAAATTTTGTATAGTGATAGCTTATCACTCGAGTCAACATTTAGGATACCTTTTACTACAGGCACATTTTTCGTTCCCGCGGGAAAACGCAATGACTGGTTCTATCGAGTCGTCCTTAGAAATTTCTATGGCTAACGGTGGCTGAACCTTAAGAGATACATCAAAACAATGTACTAGAAAATTGTAGGTCTTAAAAAGTTCTACAGAAAAGTTCTCAACAGTATATGTCTATCTCCTAAAGTACACTCGCTATAACTATTTTTATTAAATGATATTACTGTTTTCTTATACGAGTACGTTATCTATACTATAATAAAGCAGTAACTTAGCGAAATCTGTACATGAAATATTTTTTAAAAACAATGACTGTAACGTATTATGTATACGATATAGACCCCAAAACAATAGTTAGAATTTTTTTTGTCTGTTTGTCTGTTTGTCTGTTTGTCTGTTTGTCTGTTTGTCTGTTTGTCTGTACGCGTTTCACGCAAAAAGTAATGAACCGATTTCAACGAAATTTTGTGAACTGATAACTTATTACTCGGGTCAACATTTAGGATACCTTTTACTTTAGAAAAATCTTTGTTTCCCGCGGGAAATCGCAATAACTGGTTTTATCGAGTCCTCCTTAGGAACCCTCCGCTGGCTAAACCTAAAGACATACATCAAAACAATTTACTTAAAAATTGTAGATCTTGAAAAGGCCAACAGAAATATCTACAGCAGTATATGTCTATCTCTTAAGGTACACTCGCAATACCTATTCTTATCTATACCTATAACAAAACTAACTTAGTTAAATCGAGGTGCGCGTTTCACGCAAAAAGTACTGAACCGATTTCAATTAAATTTTGTATAGTGATAGCTTATCACTCGAGTCAACATTTAGGATACCTTTTACTACAGGCACATTTTTCGTTCCCGCGGGAAAACGCAATGACTGGTTCTATCGAGTCGTCCTTAGAAATTTCTATGGCTAACGGTGGCTCAACCTTAAGAGATACATCAAAACAATGTACTAGAAAATTGTAGGTCTTAAAAAGTTCTACAGAAAAGTTCTCAACAGTATATGTCTATCTCCTAAAGTACACTCGCTATAACTATTTTTATTAAATGATATTACTGTTTTCTTATACGAGTACGTTATCTATACTATAATAAAGCAGTAACTTAGCGAAATCTGTACATGAAATATTTTTTAAAAACAATGACTGTAACGTATTATGTATACGATATAGACCCCAAAACAATAGTTAGAATTTTTTTTGTCTGTTTGTCTGTTTGTCTGTTTGTCTGTTTGTCTGTTTGTCTGTTTGTCTGTACGCGTTTCACGCAAAAAGTAATGAACCGATTTCAACGAAATTTTGTGAACTGATAACTTATTACTCGGGTCAACATTTAGGATACCTTTTACTTTAGAAAAATCTTTGTTTCCCGCGGGAAATCGCAATAACTGGTTTTATCGAGTCCTCCTTAGGAACCCTCCGCTGGCTAAACCTAAAGACATACATCAAAACAATTTACTTAAAAATTGTAGATCTTGAAAAGGCCAACAGAAATATCTACAGCAGTATATGTCTATCTCTTAAGGTACACTCGCAATACCTATTCTTATCTATACCTATAACAAAACTAACTTAGTTAAATCGATGTGCGCGTTTCACGCAAAAAGTACTGAACCGATTTCAATTAAATTTTGTATAGTGATAGCTTATCACTCGAGTCAACATTTAGGATACCTTTTACTACAGGCACATTTTTCGTTCCCGCGGGAAAACGCAATGACTGGTTCTATCGAGTCGTCCTTAGAAATTTCTATGGCTAACGGTGGCTCAACCTTAAGAGATACATCAAAACAATGTACTAGAAAATTGTAGGTCTTAAAAAGTTATACAGGGAAGTTCGCAATATTATACGTCTATCACCTAAGGTACATTCGCAATTACTATTTTTATTCACTACTCGCGACTCAAAGACTGACTTATCAACGTTTAGCTCAGTTCAGCAGTAAAACGTAACTAGGGACGAACCCGAGCGAAGCGAGGGTGAGTCGTACATAATATAATATGTATTAAGTGGATGTTTAAATAAACATTTCATTTCTAAGGCTGGTATAATGATTTTAAAGTTAGAAATCTAATTAGCAACCCTCGCTTCACTTTGGTGCGTCGCTAGGTGCTTATTGTATTTATAATAATCTATACTAATATTATAAAGAGGAAAGATTTTTTTGTTTGTTTGTTTGTACCGAATAAGCTCCGAAATTACTGGACCGATTTAGATGAAATTTGGTAAGAGTACAGTTTGAGACTCTGGGAAGGAGATAGGATAGTTTTTATTCCAGAAATCAACCCTTACGGGGGTGAAAATAGGGATGCAGGTTTGTATGGGGAATCAACCTAGAGACGAACCCGAGCGAAGCGAGGGTGAGTCGCTAGTTAGTTATAAACTTTATTAATTATGATGTCTAAATGAAGTGTCATTCAATAAGACAAATACAAACAGTTTAAATTAATAACTGGTATTTTAATAAAAAAGACTATATAGTAATTTAAGCCAACTGTATGAATTACTTGTCTGTGATAATTAATATATAGTACCTGGGCGACCGAGCTTCGTTCGAAAATAGGTACGGGAGAAAACGAATTCTCCCTGATATGAGATCTAGCGAGATCGATATTTCGTCCTCGTAAACTTCTATATTACACATTTCATCGAAATCGTTAGAGCCCTTTTCGAAAACGTGATTACAAATAATATACAAATATTGCTCGTTTAAAAGTATAGGATTGGATAATTATAGTAAACATAATATTTTGCAGCTGTACACTGATTTCTATGCGTCGGATATCCTAATAGCATCACCTCTCGGCCTCCGTATGATAGTAGGCGCTGAGGGGGAAGAAGACCGCGACTACGACTTCCTCGCGTCCATAGAGTTACTTGTGATAGACCAGGCTGATGTTTGTTATATGCAGAATTGGGACCACTTGCTCCATATTTTAGATCACTTCCATTTACAGCCTAAGAAAACTCACGGCACCGATTTTTCAAGGGTACGCTCGTGGGCTGTTAATGGATGGACTAAATATTATAGGTAATTAATTATGTATATATTTTGTTACTAGCACTTAGCAGTACTCGCGGCTTCGCCGGCGTTCAAATTTCCGATCGCAATTCACTACCAAACTTCACAGGATCACCCGCTAAGTTATTCTGAACTTTACCTGAAAATTTCATCAAAATCGCTCCAGCCGTTTTGGAGTGGTATATATTTATGTTATAATATATTGGCCTTGCTTTGTCTATGTCAATAGTGTTTGTTTTGTTTTTGCTCAGTGTACAGGTATAAGACAACTACGCTAAAATATTATTTTATCAATATTTTTTATTGCAAATAAAAGAAGTTGAAGGTGATACATGAATACAAGTTGATTCATTATCTCAAGAGAACTCATTACTGGGACAAATAATCCATAGAGGGAAAGTGCTGCGCTCATAAGTGACCATGTTGTTAAAATTCATACCTACTAATATTATAAATCTGTACCTGAGAAGCATAACGCTGTAACTCCGTTTTTTACGAGTTTGTATTTTTTACAGTATACTATTGTATGCGTCCTTTTCTATAATGGCATAACACTGTTTGTAGCAAAATTATTAAGTATTTAATACTATAGATAGTTAATTTTGCTACAAACAGTGTTATGCCATTATAGAAAAGGACACATACAATAGTATACTGTAAAAAACACAAACTCGTAAAAAACAAAGTTACAGTGTTATGCTTCTCAGGTACAGAAATGTGAAAGATTGTGAGGATGGATGGATGTTTGTTACTCTTTCACGCCAGAACGGCTCAACAGATCTGGATAAAATTTTACACAGATATCTCTGTGGAATAGCACATACGTTACTTTTAATCTCGGAAAAGTACCGTTCCCGTGGGATAGATTTGTTTTTGTCTAGAGACGAACCCGAAGTGAAGCGAGGGAGAGTCGCTAGTTGTATATAAACCAGTACTGATATTTTCATACTAGTAAGATAATTTATTCATAAAAAATTGTAATATTTTAAATTTAATGAAACTATAAAATATATTTTCAGACAAACACTGCTATTTTCATCTATCACATTACCTGAAATAAAATCCGTGATGAACAGGAAATGCCAGAATTATGCTGGTAAAGTGTTTGTTACGAATGTTCCCCAAGTAGGCAGCGTCCAACAGGTGTTAGTGCAAGTTCCTCAGCTCTTTCACAGGTTGGTATTCAGAAAAGAAAATTTATATGTATAAATGTTCTATACAGATAAATGAAATTGAAATGTTTGTTTGAAATGTAATAACAGGTTTTTACTAAATACATATGAAAGTATATACGGTACTTATACTAAAAAAATAATTTGAAGAATTTTATAGTTTGTCTCTGCCTAATTAGTCTGGCTAATCTTCGAAACGGCTTGACCGATTTTGACGGGACTTTTATAGGCAGATAGCTGATGTTATAAGGAGTAACTTAAGCTACTTTTATTTAAGAAAACGGAATAGGGTTCCGTGCAAAAAAATTGAGACTCATGAACAAAATCTGCGTACATAGGGACGCACTCGAGCTAGTATTTAATTATTTTATAATTTCAACCTGCTCAAGTCTAGAAAATCGTCATTCCTGGGGTAGGTTAAGAAATTATTTTCAGTAGTATAACTGCTAATTGCTTAACAAGTTATGTTTAAATCAATAGGGAGTAAGAATAGTTTTAAAAATTTAAAATACACTCTTTTGGACTTTTTTATGAAACTTGTGAAACCTGTCAAATCAGCATAAACTCGAAGTTTTTACTAGTACCTAAGTTTTAGTAGTAGCCATTGAAGGTTACACTATACTGTATGCTGTACTTTTTTCCTCCAACATATCAGCTTGACAGAACCATATTGTTTACATAGTTTCCAAATAATACGACGGTTAGAAGTAGTAGGTTAAAATTAAAAGAATTTTATTTGTATAAAAATTTACGTTTTCTAACTTCGTAATTTTTATGATGTATAGAAAAAACGAATTAACTACTAAGATTTTTTACTAAGAAGCTTGAGAGTATCAATCTGTATCTTATTTATTTTAATCTGCTAAGCTCCTATAAGAAGCTCGGTTAAAGACATTACGTGAATCGGTGACGCCTCAAAATTATACCATGAACTAATTTAAGCCCACTAAGTAAAAGATAATAATGTGCGTAACAGCATTTATCAATACTAATATTATAAAGAGGTAAAGTTTGTGAGTTTGTGAGGTTGAAAGGGGTAATCTCTGGATCTACTGAACCGATTTATCCCTACTTATACTTTTTATCCCGAAAATCATCCCTTAAGGGGGTGAAAATGGGGATGAAAGTTTTTATTGGGAAGCAAGCAGGGACAAATCCGAGTGAAGCGAGGGTGAGTCGCTAGTCTTTTATAAAACAAACCAGCTTGGCTTTTCGAAGTTCCTTTAGTACTATGAAGAGATCAATACAAGTAGTTGAAGTTATGTCTGATAAGTGTAATGGGACTCGCGGTATGAATTTTACCCACCTGCCGACCCGATGTATGCCCCTTTGTTGTGGTGCAACCCCCGGATTGTCGTGTTCGGCCTCGGTATGCAGCCGTCGCGTCGTCTCGTCGTGGTTGAGTACGTAAGCGATGTTGCGACGCCGAAGACGGGGAAGGTACCGTTGGGTTTTAGTGGGTAGTACTAACTTTTTTAGCCGGTGAGTCTCCACATATGCACAAATGTACTTGTATTTATGCAAGAATTATGTGTTAATGTATTTCTTTACGTTACAAAAGTAATTTATAGGTGTAAAAAATACTTATTTTGCAGATTCAACGCATCGAGCCCTCTCGCAGCAGTCGACGCCAGGTTCGAGTACTTTATAAAAGAGATACTTCCAAAGCAGCGCGACACGCTTATGAGCCACACCCTCATCTACGTGCCGAGTTATTTTGATTTTGTACGAATAAGGAATTACTTTAAGAAGGAGGATATCGGCTTTGTCCAGATATGTGAATATTCGAAGGTAAGAAGCTTATTATTAATTAACTAAGAGCAATGTGTTTATACCAAAATTCCAAACTATAAATAGGCTTTAAAAAAAAAGATATGTACTTTTTATATATTTTTACGTTATAGGTACTTTTAAATATATATAATGCATGTTAAATATAATATGTACGTCACATATTGCTTGTATAAGTAACTGCCTCGGTGGTGTAGTGGCTAGCATGTACGGCTGCACACCCGGGCCAAGTTTAGTTATTGAGTCTTTCTGTATAGTAAGCCTCAGTAACAGCCCGGAGTTGGGAAGTTGGCGGTGTTTCACCCCCGTGCCTCGGAGAGCACGTAAAGCCGTCGGTCCTGCGCCTTAACTCTCACCGGTTGTGTCGAGCAGTCGTCCCACCGGAGTATGAGAGTGACAGGAATAGAGAGTGCCCTTGTGTCTGCGCTCTCCCTCACACGGGCTGCACTATATTATCTCCTGCGCAGTTGGCTAGTCTCAATCAGATTGGCCGCCGTGGCCGAAATCGGTCAGGAGGACATTACTATTATATATAAAGTATTACAAAAATTTGTCTTGACTTCCACTTCATATACAGAAGTCCTAGTAGGACTGTTAATTTAACATTGAAATTATATAGATACAATGTGTCTATATGTCTGAATTATACCAAACTTATAAGTTATATTTTATCTATATCTTTATATTGAGTAATACTATGAAAAATGTTTTAAAAGAAAACAATATCGAATGTGCATATTACAAGACGTCCGCGATAAACAATAGCATTCCCAAGGAGGATTGATGTCTGGCAGGCGGCCGGTCGTAAAACTTTTGCCACATAAGCAGTACGGAAGGTGTACTGTGTCGACCCCAAGTGATTGGGAAATGGGCAGGGAAATGATGAAATAATTTAAAAAATTTTTAGGATCCGAAAATAGCGCGTGCAAGGGATATGTTCTTTCACACTGAAGCTCACTTCTTGTTATATTCGGAGAGAGTACACTTCTTCAGGAGGTTCCGTATTAAGGGGATTCGTCACATCATTTTCTATCAACCACCGACATATCCACATTTTTATTCGGAAATGTGCAATCTCATGCAAGTAAGTAATACAAAAAAATAATAATTATTCGATATTAAGGTGTTTTTTGTTAATGTATCTATATTGTATAATATTTGAAAAAAAAAATCTTTAAAAGTATAGCAGACGGACAGGCAAATAGGTGGAATAAATCCCCTGACTTTGGGCACATAAATCTGAAAAAATGATATATCTTGACTTGATTTCCATAAATGTTTGTGATTTTCATAAGTTTTAACGCTTTCCAAAAATCATACAAATAACTAATCTGTAATAATATTATAAAGAGACAAATTTGTTTGTTTTTACGCGCTAATCTCAGGAACTACTAATACGATTGCATTAGATAGCCCGTTTATTTTATAAATATGTATGTGTGTGTGACTTCGAAAAAATTCAGTTCCATCATCTCTATAACCAGAGAATATTACTTATCATTTATAAAGGCTGTTCCTTGCTCTTTACGTAAAATAATGTTATGGCATCTATTTGCATATGTTATTTTGGAAAAGTGTTTTTATTTTTATAGTAGAAATAAATAAGATTTAATTATATTTACTTTTTCCATTTAAATCTTTCTTTTTAATTGGAGACTTATCTTTAATTCATACAATTACTATCAATTTCAACGCAAAAATATAATATATCTAATGTGAAAAATTGTACGTGTAATTTATGTAACTATGCTTATTATCTTAAGGTAACTAATGAGTTTTATTTTATACAGGAAAGCAATCAGAACAAATATGGCGGGAGTGACTGCAACATGACAGTGACAGTTCTGTACTGTAAGTACGACATGCAGCGCGCCGCGGCGCTGCTCGGCGCGGCGCGCGTCGCACGCATGGCCGTGTCAGACAAATCTGTACATATGTATGTTACTGGCGACTAATAATTAATAAATATTTTTAATAATTTGTATGTTTTATTTTTTAATCTGAAATTGAGTAATGTTTTAGTAGGTATATGTGCAAATTATTGTAAGAAATCAGTTCATTTAAAGTCTCAATTAAAAAGTTATCGAGTAATTTTGAGTTCGAGATTTAGTCGACTTAATGACAAAATAATATTTATCAATCTAAATCGAGCTAACGTGTCTTACATTAATTCATTTTTTTTTGTTTTTTTTTATTTGAATTTTTTTTAATTGATGGAGATTAAAGGTGAGCTGAGGTATAATATGTAAGTCCACACTTTTCTTGAAGAAATTCATATTTTATTAACTTTAACATAACATTTATTACATCGCAATACATGATGAATCATTCACAGACAGGTATTCATATTCTACGCAAACAACTAAATGCATAAAGTCATAAAACTACACGAGCTATGGCAAGCTTACATAAAGTCTAAAATCTCTTCAATTAAAAATTCCATCAAACACTAAATTATAAAAAAGAACAAAAGTCTATTTTATTAACATTATTTAGAAAAGCAAAAAAATAGGTCCCTTATTATTTCTAGATAAGTAATAGTTAATTTCAATAATATAATATACGGTGTTGTATAGATGAATATTTTTGTAGTCATTTGTAATAATATCTTATTATTAATGGTTCGGGAGTTACCCTTACTAATGAGTCGTTTCGAGCCAAATAATTCCATGAAACGATGAACAAGATTTTATGATAGACAAGAGGAGTTGATTCTCATCGTTCCTAATTCTTCACATGTTCTTACACCCCATTTTTAGAATAGATGATGTTATTAAGTTAAGTTTCAAGTTTTTTTTTTTAAACTGATTTGGAATGACTTCTGTTTGACATCATGTTTTTTTTTATTTTGTTGTAGATTAATCACATGAATTGTACACATTTTCACATTTTTAAGTAAATTTTAATTGATTATTGGTTTCCTTTTTATTCTTTGTGATGTAAATTTTCTTACAACTTATATGGTGTATTGAATAATTGAGTACACTATCGATTAAAATAAAGATTAAGCGGCATAAAATCACCAATAATGTTCATTGGTTCCCCCCTAACCATAACTTTTCTTATATCTGTATGAGATCGATGTTCATTTATAAATCTAATTAATATTTCATTGCAAACGAAAGTCAAATTAGGCTTCTATTATTTATTGCGTATTACATATACGATAAAATATAGGAGCTAATTTTATATAATTATTTCTTACATTCACGGGTGCTCAGCAACCTTAGTTATTATAGTAAATCTTGATCCGCTTTGCGATTGTACGCGGCTGTTGGAGCAGCAATCAGGTCAAGTACGCGACCGAGTAGGACTACAGACAAATTATATTATAAAAATAAATTTAATAACCTTTATTAGAATATAATAATATAACCTGTTTAGTTCAATTTTTTATTTAATGGTTTATTATAGATTCTATAAACTGCAATTCGTGAACTCAAAATTAAATATTTGTATTAAGTTTTGAACTGTGTTATATTTGGCCTTCATAATAGGTATGAGATAAATTAAAATAGTAAAAAGTGACATAAAAGCAGGTGGGGTATGCGGATAAAATTAACTGATCTTTATAGTCACGTTTAACTTTTTAAGATTCAGAAGTAGGTATTATATCGATTGTAAAAGTCGCTCACTGATGCACTCGTGAATATAATATAATATCTGGACTCTAGAGTCTTGAATTCATTTAAAAAAATAAGTGACTTTAAATTACTCGTATGAATATCGAACACATTGTATTTATAAATTAAGTTTAACTCCGTGCGCATGGAATTCTGTAATTTCTGAGGCCATTTTTTGATTAGCGATTTTACTAAATTGATGTATATGAATGATAACTTCTCAGGGTATAAAGTACCCTACATAAAATAAGCCACAAATCGTAATAGCAAGTCGTACCTACAATAACTACGTTTAAATTTACTATTTTTGAATTTTTACTTTACCTTACACGTACAAGATACCCTATGAAACATTTAGACGCTGTTATTAACCTACATAAGTACCTATTAGGTATCTACAATATATTATAATTTTAAAGATAATTCTAATTCTTTAATTAATTATGTAAAGAAATAAATAAAAAAAGAAGAAGTAAAATTTTATGGTAAAAAATGAATAAGAGTACGCTATTCAACCGAATTCCATGCAAACGATATCGAAAACTAAAATATTATCATCTTTGCTGGGAAGTATTTGTGTACTATTTGAATTTATTTTGGTCTTGTCTAGCCAATGATCACACTTATAAAAATATGGCAAGTATATTGTAATTTCCTTAACTAATACTAACTTATCACTACTTTAGTTTTTAAATATTACCTATACTTTTTACATTTCATTATTTAACTAAAGCTATTGGTGTTTTGTTCAGACTTCCCTCGACTCTGGCACTGTACATTCACAATACGCTTTCGCAAAGCTAATACAGTTTTGCCCTCACTACAAAAAACTAGCTCAAAATGTTAAGGCCTATTTACCGCTGTTTAAACAAACGCTAAAAATAATTTAAATAATTAATACAGTTCACTGTAGATTTTTTTTTTTCTAAGAAACCTGTAGAATGCCGAATTTCATTGTTTACCTATTGTACATTACGAAATCATTTTGCCATACCAATTCCGCGCAATGCTATGACGAATCTTTTCAATGCTTAATCGAAATAGAAATACTATCACAATTCAATTAGTGAATTTTAGACGGCAAATGTTACTTTGATCACAAGACAATATACTCATTGGGCAATATCTTGGGCTTTAGGTAGTTGACGATTCAACTACATATAGTTTTGTTGTTTGGTTTCTGGACAGGATCTTTGTACCGTCATGTAACCGTAGTTTCGTTGAAGGTTTCAGTTGTGGAGGTTTCGTTATCATTGCTGGGATCTAATAAGGTCGAGTTTTCGTTGAAGTAGAACGTCGGTTCAACAGTGTCATTGGTTGTCGTAGCACTATCGTAGTTATCTAGTATGGGTGGAGTGGTTGTTTCGTTCACTGGGGTATTGCTTCCTCCTGCGAACAAATTAATTAGCATTTTAAAAAAGCAATTTAATTAATCCAACCTCGTGACATTAAGCTTTTTCATTTGTTTTTAGTATGTATAGGGTTTTTGGACTAATGGAATAGATAATTATTAACTCAACAGAATTTTAAATTTATTTCTTGCGTTATATTAATTTTTCATGTGTGATAAAAAGTTTAGTATGGAGCAGGTTTTAATGTCCGTATTGAAAAGTGTAATGCGTCATAAAATGTAGTAGGTACACACATACGTTAACATTTATACTTGTACCAGCCTTAGGCAAATACAGACGAGGTTTTATAAATATTTAGAAAAAGCGCTAAAGCTTTAACAGTGATTTACGAACATTGAAATAAACACGTGCAGTACATAGATTGTGAGCGCAGATTTTCCTTTGTAAATGCTGTTCCTAATAATTCTGACATTTTAAAGAAGTAAATAAAATGAAATATTGTGTAAATTTTTACCATAATTAATGATAGTCCAGAGAGGTTCATTGAAAAAAGAAAATATTAAATAAATTTACTTTGAGTTTCTCTTGCTGTTTTTTGAAGAATTAATTTCATACCGTGGATTATTTCTGAACAGACTGACAACACTGGTTTTTCTTAATTGAAATTAAAACTATTAAAAGCGCTTGTAAAAGTTAATTGAATATCGTAGGTAGGTATGTACATTTTTAATTCGGACAAAAATATTTATGAAAAACTCAAATGATGTCACAAGAATGTATAAAGGTAAAGATTATGCCATATGGTATTATGCATCTTAATCTCTTCGATATCTTAGAAATACCATTTTTTAATTTTTTTACCATTATCATGTGATTATCATGTGTTAATTAGATAATCGTTAAGTAAAGCTTCAATGATGACATATTATAACTGAATGATATGAGAAAGCTTGTAAAAACAAAGGATTATTTTTGGATTGAATCTCTCTTTTTAAAGAAGAAATTCCTCTAACAATCGTAACCGAACGTTTGGTTGAACTATGTAGGTATGCTTTGAAGTAAGTTAGTTATAGTGTAGAAAGCTATTCTAAGCCATTTCGCCCGAAATCGTTAATGATTTATATCTTATAAACATGATCAGTGAATAGCCGAGTGCCGGTTATTGTAACTACCTCGGCTATATTTAGAATTATTGCTACAAGCTCTCGCAAACTCTCAACAGGCGAAGTTCCCCAAAAACATCCATATATTTTGATTATCAAATAATGTATACCCACTCGGGCATAATTAAATTATTATTTTAGTTTGAACCTATTAAAAGAATGTTTCACCTTTTAGTATATGTATCTACAAATATATACATATAAAAAACCGATAACTGTGCATCGTACAAAGATGTTTACAAACTGAATAACTGAAAAATATATAATTACGTTCTATTCAACGTAAATAAACAATTTTCGTAATTTTTGTCTATTTGTCACTTCATTCATTTAAAATTTTAATTTTAATGTTTACTAGCAGCTCGCCCTCGCTTCACTCGGGTTCACCTCTAGAAAAACAAAAATAAATCTATCCCACAGGAACCGTCCATTTTTCCGGGATAAAAAGTAGCCTATTTGTTATTCCAATGTATGAACTATATTATTGTAAAGTTTCATTAAAATCCAATCAGTTATTTTTGTGTACTCAGCTGTATAAGTTACTGTAGTTTTTTAACTATCCCACGGGAACTCTTAAATTTTCCGGGATAAAAAGTATCTAAGATGTTGACCGAGGATATAAGGTACCACCATACAAAATTTCATTTATATCGGTCTAACAGTTTCGGAGATTAGCCCGTACAAACAAACAGACAGAGAAACAAAAAAATTGAAAAAAACCGGATTTGTTCTATTACTTTTCTTACATCCCCCTGACTCAGTTATCAGCATTTTTTTTCTATGTACAGACATTCGACCTCTTCAGTTTTATTATATGTATAGGTAGATGTAGGATTTGTGCATCTTGCAAATACAAAGTAGGTAGGGTCAAATTCATAATGAGTGACATATGAGCATAAACCTTTTTACCCAACTGCGGCGAAGCCCAAAGGCAGGTTATGTATTTGACCTGTGTTCCTTTGTAAATACTGGACGGCTTATCCGATTTTGATTCATACGTTCGTCATTCATGAGATTCGTCTTGATAACGCGAGTGTCATAGGGTATAGACACATTATGAAAAATCAAAATGGCGGATCATGGATGCCAATTTGGCTGTTTTGAAAAATTTTTTTCGTTCAAATCAATAGGGTGGGTTATCAAAATACAGGTTTTTAAGAGGCGATTACGAAAATACAACTTATGTATACCTTTTTTATCTTTTCTTATTTTTAAACATATTAGGTATATGTTTAAAAATAACATAAGCTAAAAAATTGTTAAATCAAACTAAAAATCTCGTAACTGGCCAAAACTTAAAAGCTGCAAATGAAAAATTATTTTAAAAATAAAAAGAAACCGACTGCGAACTATAAGGATGAGAACAAGTCGATGAAGGAACATAGTATTATGTAGTCTAGTTGTTGATGCTGTTTTTAGATTTCTAAATCATATTAGAATGTAGTCTAAGCCCGCATGATACGATATCTACCAAAAGATACAGGAGCATTTACAAACTTTTAAATTGATGTGAGAATAAAGTTACTCTTGACCTACTTACATACATAACAAACGTTTTTACATTTAATTTTAGAGCAGGTACGTTTATAAATGAGCCTTTTCACACTGTTTTCTTCTTGTATGTTTTCGATCGCTTATAAAAAAGTGATCGAAGTGATATTATGTTGATGTTTTGCATTGACACAGTTTATGAGTCGTAGAGTGACAATATAGGCTACTTTATACCGGTATAACAAGTGGTTTCCATGTGATATAATCTCTTGCAATAAATTTATTTTAATAGAGATTTTTTTTAATTTTTATTTTATTTGGGAAACAAACAGTACAAGGTAATATAATTATAAAAAAAGCATAAAATATAAATCATTGACCAATAAAGTTTCCACAATTAAATAATACATAGAATAGTGCGAGCAAATTAATAACAATAAAAAATAATCAAATACTTTAAATAAAAAAAATAATATCATATAAATAGAAAATAATTAATGATTAAAGTAAAAATTACAAAATTATGGTTAATAATAAAGTGCAAAATATAATTTAATATAAATAAGAATAATTAAAAGTAAGAAATTTTCTTAATTTGTTCAATTAATTTTTGTAACGAACCTGTAAAGTAATCAATTGAACAGTATTCTTTGTTGTATAATAAACAAGAACGATGAATGAAGGCATTTTGTGCATATTTAGTATATAGTCGATTGAATGGAGGGTGATTCTTAAAAATATTGCCATAATTGAGAAGCAATATACCTACAGATTAAAGATTACGAGTATATATAGCGTATCTAGTCATTAAAAAAAGATTAAATAAAACCTAGACCTTTTCTATTGAAATACATGAAAGACTAACGTTTTTAATGGTTTGTCATGTTTATTATTCACAGTCCGTTAATGTGTACGTCGTAAATTTTACGCGGATCGTTGTTAAAATCATATTAGATACAATGAAAACACTTACAATTTTAACGCCGCGCCATCATAAAATCAATATTTGGTCAGTTTTTTGGACTATTCATTTTAAGGAATTTTTAGGACCATTAAATTATTATGCATTAAAACATTGACTGAAAGTGACTTAAATCTATGAATTTGATTTGTGGAGCTCAATTCGAAAATAATAAAGACTACGCTCGAATTGCTATTAAATATTTATAACGTTTATAGACTAAGTGGCTGCTTTCTTTTAATTTATATGATAAATGATTGTCTATTTTTTAAATAAGCCTATAATATAACGATGAAAATAATAAATTACTTAAATAACATGCAATATATTGCACTCTATTTATAGAGTTAAAATATTTGAAACATATGTACATCTCAAGCAATGACAAGATTTCTTAAGACTTTGTTTCAACTATGTATCATTGTAAATTATAATATACAGACGTATGTACGGAATGTACACTACTCTTGAATATTGAACTACTATTGAATTATCTTCTGTTATATTTTTTTTATCTTTTTTAAATTATTGATTCCTAATAATTTCTCTATATAAGCTGAAATAAGTATTTTTACTATAAATACACCTACGTCGTTAAATATTACGGCAGAAAAAATATATACATATAATTCTAGATTACACTAATACTCATATCCGTTAAATAACATACGTCCCGGCATCTCTACACTGTGTTTGTATTAAATGCAATACATTCCTTTTGCGTTACCTGAGTGCCTAATTATATTTTTTTTTTATATCAGCTAGGTACTTTACCTAATCTACAACTTCGCTCAAATGTATTTCGAATTAAGTTTTACATAGGGAAGCGTAGAACGGGGTGCTAAGTTGTATCTTTTCGATCGATTGAAATGAATTGTAGGGCTGTCTTTAATTTGCACTGTGATCAATAATACTATAAAAAATGTCATTGAAATTTATGAGTTATGCGTTATTCAACAAATATACTAAATATTAAAAAAAAACAAATCTTATAAAACTTTCAATGTACCTAATAACTTTAACCACGTTATAATTTTACTATATAGGTAATATATATACTTATGTATTTTTTAATACATTTCTACTTACAAAGTATATAAACAAACAGCAACACATCATTTTGTTCTTCTTGTTAAATACTAAAGCAATATTTACATGCGCTAATTAATTACCGATGGTTTAATTTCTTAGTGATTAATATTTCTACAGTGTACGGTGCAAAAGGTAAGTTGGTCAGGATTAGGAAAACGGTAAATCTACTTATAGCTGGAATATGTTCACACGAGCTCGTATATAGGATTGCTTTTATTTAGTTGATTGCTGAATAGTTATCTGATATCTCATTGAGAAAACCACAAGGGATAGCGTGTCGGTTGTGTGACCTACCAGTGTGGGGCATAAAGCAAGTGGGCATTGGTGTTGTGCTGATTTGCGGCGTGACAGTGTTTGACACCTTGCGCTGCGCGTATTGCGCGTCCTTGGGCTCCCAGAAGAACACGTAGTAGAGAGACAGCATGATTGCGGCGAGCGACACGCAGAATACATAGATGATGACGGTGAGGACGCGGACGCTCTTCTTATCTCGCTTCCGCTCGTAGAGCGCGTCCAGCACCACCTCGTGGCCGGACGCCGTGCCGAGTCGCACGGAGCCCGCGCACGAGCGCATGCTGCCCGACGTGTACGACTTGCCCGACATCTCCTGCGACGCCTTCGTCTACAATGCACCGCGGCACCGGAACCGCCACGAAACCGGGTAAGTAGGACACGCTTATCGATATGCCCCAGTTCGCCGATGCGCCGCGGCCCAGCCGTGTTGCCGGGTCACGCCGTCCGTGTCTGCAGCTTGACACCTTCAGATGCCGACTGGAGTTTCATTATTATGGCGCTCGCACCGGACTTCATTTGTTTATCCTTTAATTTCACGCTCCGTAATATCTGAATCTATTCCAGTTTCTGACGTAGACGCACGAACGTAATTCGTTTGTCATGAGCCCTCGTATTCGAACTTGCGCCTTTTTTATATAAGAGTCTTAATTTTAAACAAACTATCAACTTTTACAAGACATGATTGAAATCCGCGCTTAATTAGGCACTGAGTCATAACACACACATGCACAGGCGTTAACGAAACCACCGACAGATGTTTAGGTTGGCAGGTGTTATTTATGTCAAGTGATGTTCGAATGTAACAATACGCAAACGAAGTTAATTTGGTAGAGGGTTATGCGGGTTTAGTGTGAAGCATGGGAGGGCGGATGACAGCGAGGCGCGGCGAGGCGTCGCGGCGCGGCGGCGCGACGCCCGCCTCCGTAACTCGCACAGTTGATCAATAAATTCGCAATATTAATTGCAAGTTTGCAATTTTTATTGAGACGTTATAAATTACACTTCGAATAATATATTGTAATACAAAATTAAGTGAAGTTTTTATTTTAATTTTATTGCCCAATTAACACAAAAAATAATTTCTATAAGTACTGAGTGACATATTCCTATTAATTAAGTATTCTTTAATAATAGAAATTATAGAAAATTATTTATTAATTTATAAAATTATTTAGTTTGGATAAGAGAATAAGATGAGTCTTTTTGAGTGTATCCGCCATAAAAGAGAAATTGAACTCAGTCTCCGGGCACTGAGGAGATAACTTTATTCTTGGAATTGCAAATAGGTAGCCTGAAATACCATAACATTTCAAGCGTCGCGTCGTAGGTATACTTTACGCTTACAATTAGCCTATCTTATTCCTTTGAACTGAAGTCTTGTTATGTAACGCTTACACATCTTTTAATTCCCCTTATATTTTTTATGTATTTGTAAACCTACTTATGCTTAAAGTATTTAAGTATTTTTAATTTAAATGATGAATTATTCCAAACTTAAACTTATCTTTATTTCAAAAAAAATATATATAATACCTAGTTACCTATGCTGAATATCGCATTTTATATTGGAAAAACAGAAATAGTATATAAGTAAAGTTATATAACTTAATCCAACTTTGATAATTCAATATGGTACATGCGAGAAGAGGCATTAATTGATCGTTTATATGAAAAACAAACGTTCAAACTAGAGAATGCTTCTCAGCCTTATATGGCGATGGCATGTGTTTTATCTTACCAATTATTGGACCAATAAAGATGTTTCTAGATCCACATTCCACAGGTAGATTCACTTATTAATTGGACTAGACTTACGGATGATCGAATTATCGAACAAATAACCTGCGTCTTTAAGTACATGAAATGAATAACAATAAAATCAAGTAATTATAACTATTTCATCGTATTACAATTTAAATGAAACTTTGACGTAGGATCGTCAATTAATAAAATTTAACGTACCTAGTAACATGAAACTATTTTGAAGTTTTAAATAAAACGTTGATTACACTATTGTTCTTCGTATTTATTATTTTCAATTCAATATAAAGAAAGTAGAATACTAAAACGATAAGAAGGTACCTACAAATAACTTTATTAAGATAGATGACCCAGCATAAATAGCAACGCTTATTGGCAAAAAACTAAATAAAGTAATTGATGACCGACACACAATTGGGTTATATCGCTAATTGGATTTCGGGAACCCCCACGTACTTAAACTAATACCACGCCTAAACATTGGGAATTACGAATTACTAAAACAAATTGTATGCAAACATGCGTACGTAGTATGTACTTAGGCACTCAATACGAACAAATAATAACATTTGTTTACGTACCTAGGTATTTAGTTACTTATCATTATTAACAGAAAAGATTTTGAGAACAATATTTATACTGATGTATTTAATGGTTGTTCATGATTTTTTTTAAACGGCTTAAGAATAATTAAAGTTCGCGTTAAAAATGTCTTCAATTTAATCATCAACATAAGTTACGTAATAGAGTTTTGTTTTATCGGATTGTAAGTCACTGCCTTATTAAGCGATTCTGTAGGTAATTGAATCCAGCAGCCTTTGCTGTTGTAATCCCTTGTCAAGGTTAAAATAAATATTATCAGAATTAATATTTGTTATATAAATTCAATATTGACTCAGTACCTACTAGTAATGTACATAGAATCATAAATAAGTAGAGAATAGATGATGTTTTTTGTTGGCTGAAGTTAAACTCGGTGGATATCAACTATGCTAATTTTATGGTTCTGCAGCATTGATACATAAAAACTCAAGGTACAAGTACAGTACTCAAGAGTCAATTCTGCATCTTAAAAGTGTCCTCAAAAGAGCGCACAATTCGAAATTGTGCATGTGTGCTCTTTGCAAATAGTCGCGAAAAAAAGCGAAAAACCAAATTCTTATTTTTTACATATTAGTATATGTAAGAGACATAGCAGTTTTGTATTTTTTCTCAGAAATGAGATATTTTCCTGCGGTAAAAAGTATCCTATTTATATGTTAACCCGGATAACCAGCTATGACCATACCATATTTCATCAAAATCCCTCCAGTAGTTTTTCTGTGATGCGGTAACAGACAGACAGACAAAAATTCTAAAAACTATAGATTCGGCCTCTGTATCGATAATAAATAATAATGTTTATTTCAATAAGATTTTCCAAAAAATATCTAATGCTCAGAATAGGCTTAGTTACAATTTTATTATATTATGTATAGAAAACATAACGAGGATTATTTGTTTAATTTCCACTTCACACACAGGTCGATAATTATACGACAAATTTTACTTGCCGCTTAATTGCTACAAGCGAATTATCCTCGCTTCGCTCGGGTGCGTCCCTATGTACGTTTTGAATAGATATATGTACCTAAAGAGTTATTGCGAGCAATAGAAAGACTTATGCTATTGCGGATTTTTATGTAGGCCTTATTAAGACCTACATTTTTTTAGTAGATACATTGTTTTGATGTATTTCTTAAGGTTTAGTCAGCGTTAGCCATATATGTAGGTACATTTCTAAGGATGACTCGATAGAACGAGTTATTGTGTTTTCCCATGGAAATGCAAAATTTAGTTACAATTGATTCAGTACTTTTTGCGTGAAGTGCCACACACAAAGAGACAAAATTTTTTGTAATTATTGTTTTGGGGTCTATATTCTGTACACAATACGTTAGGTACAGTCGTAGTTATTAAAAAATATTTTATTATAGGTATGTATAGATAAGAACAGTATATCTTCTATAGTTACTCGACTACTACATATGACTATTTAGTACTAATTTGAAATTTCATACCTACTTTTTAAATATGTTTAAGTAATAGATTAACCTGTTTTCATTTATAACAAGTAATTCAATATTTAATGTTTTATTTAAAAAGAATGAATACACTATTGAGTTTCATTTTTACCTAAAAATAATTTTATTTTAAGTTTTATTTTTAAGTAATGGTAAAAGCCATTATAATAACTTTAACACACGTTTCTAATGGTGATATGAATTTTTAAGGCTACAATATCAAGTTGCAATTTTTCCTAGAAAATAAAATCAATATAATAACCAACTATTCACTCTATGTAGCTTTTATTATGCTTGACTCCTGACGGCGCGGCGATTGCTTTTCGGAAGACAACGTGACACGATAATCTGCGTTAACAAATTGTTTTCATACGCGTAAGTTCAAATTTGTGTTAACACAATCAGAACTTACCAATTTATTTGTCATCCATGATACCAATTTTGTGTTTTATTCTTTGATTTGACTTAATGTTACTTGCGGCGCTAGTTTTTGAAGAGATATTTCTTAAGAACTCTACATGGTTTTCCATTTTATATATTAATGTTCTACAGCTCTAGTTCTACAGCCAAAAATTAAAAAGTGAACTCCAATATTTCGTCATGTCCGCCCGGTATAGTCCCTTAGCCACTTTACTTTGAGAATATTGGTTTTATATAGCCGCACCCTGGATGGTAGGTGACACATGTGAATTGCTAGGCAATGGTGAATTTTTTTTATGAAAAATAAAAATGATTTGCACATAAGCTACTTGCTTGCTAGGAATAAAATTTGCTAAGAATTGATCTATTCATAATATTATGAAAACAAAAGCATCTAATAACGCTGAACGTATCCCAGCGAAGCTAGCGTAACTGTTGAGTATAAAATATTTTAACTTAGTTTTTAACCTAATAAATAACAGTAAAACAACACAAATTTAATATTTCATGAGAAGGAACACTCGGTGTGCGAGTCACACACATTTGTCCGAATTTTATTCCGGTACATCAAGTAACTCCCATGGAGTATTAGTTCGTGGCAAATGGCTATACGTTATCAATTAGATCACCAGCAGGTCATAATCATCATAAAAGTATTAATTGTTGTTTATTAACTACTGTTTATATGTTAAACTGTTCATCGAAACCTCCTCGGTTGTATCAAATTATTGTATTGTCTTTAGGATTTAATGCTAACCTAATTTCAAATCGATATGTTAAGTCAGTCGTTATTTTATAACATAGTTAGGTAATAAGTAAGGTTCTCCTGATTGATTTCGCCGGCGGCAAATGACATTGAGATTAGCAGTAGAAGATGTTACTGAGAATTTCTTAACAGAAAAATTTAATAACACAATTTGACCCGACCCGGGACTAGAACACAGGAGCTCTGGATCTGCAGCCGTACATGCTAGCCACTACCACCGAGGCAATGCGAGCAGCACCAAAATATAAACAAAGAAATATGTGTTTAAAATTCAGCTCACTAGTTATAACTTTATTTTCTGCCAAAGCTTAATAAATTGGTTGAAATATACCTATTGTAAACTATCTTTACATATAATAAAAATGTAGAGGTCGAATGTCTGTACAGAGAAAAAAATACTAAAAACTGAGTCAGGGGGAGGAAGAAGAGAAATAGAACAAATTCAGATTTTTTTCATTTTTTTTTTGTTTCCCTGTTTGTTTGTCTGTTTGTACGGGTAATATCCGAAACTATTGGACCGATTTAAATGAAATTTTGCGTGGTGGTACCTTATATCTCCGGTCAACAATTCAGATACTTTTTATCCCGGAAAATTAAAGAGTTTCCGTGGCATAGTTAAAAAAATATAGTAACTTATACAGCTTAGTACACAAATACTACTGATTGGATTTTAATGAAACTTTACAATAATATAGTTCATACATCAGAATAACAAATATGCTACTTTTTATCCTGGAAAAATGTATGGTTCCCGTGGGATAGATTTGTTTTTTTTTTTGTCTAGAGGCGGACCCAAGCGAAGCGAGGGTGAGCCGCTAGTTGTAAAATATAATCCATTTAAAAATTCAGCCAGCTAAAATTTTAATATCTTCATTTTTATAAGAAATCTTTCAACTAGAATATAATATTTTAAAGCTTTGCAAATGCAATTTTACTTGCATAGACTTTGCCTGCAACTTTGTGCTGCTATTTGCAATTTTTTAACGACAGCGCGACGCAAAGGAGGGTAGGTAATGTAGGTATATATAAGTCTGTGTATGTATGTTTTCTAGAAACCAAACGCGTGGGCCGATTTTAATGATCGTCGTTAGATTCGTCTTAATAACGCGAGTGTCATAGGCTATATAAAAATAGTTAAAAATTAAAATGGCTGATTTCAGACGCTAATTTGTGTGTTTTCCAAACCAATCGAGCGGGGTATCAAAATAAAGGTTATTAAGAGGCGGTCACAAAAATATATGCAACTTATACTGTATACATATGTTTAAAAGTAATTTAGGATAAAAAAATTGCTAAATATAACTTCAAATGTCTAATTGGTAAAAACTAATAAGCTGTAAATAAAAAATATATATTATAAAATTGAAAAACTGCATATAAGCTAACTAAAAAGATGAAAACAAGTTGACGAAGGAATATAGTATTATTCAGTCGGAGACATACATAATATGTATGTACATCTCGTGGCAAGGATGAATGTGTGTCTCCGACTCCATAATACTATATATAGTGTAAGGTTGCATTTATATATATGAGCGTTTTAATGGAAAATAATATTATATTTGATTAATTTGTAATGATTTATGTTTAAGGCATTTTGTTATGTGACCTTGGCCAATAGGAATGTATTTTAAAAAAATAAAAAAGGGCGCGGATATTAATTTGTTTCCCGCGCTTTTTGGCAGACATGTCGGTACCACCCTGTAGTGACTAGTCATGGAATGATTGTACTACTAAAAATTATTGTTATAAATTATGTAACTCATTATTTTAAAAGAGCAACTGTTGAGTTTCTTGCCGGCTCTTCTCAGCAGAACTGCTTTCCGAGCCGGTGGTAGCTTCTATACGGACAGACGTACTGACGATTATAAAAGTACTGAATATATGAGTATATGCAACGAGTATCGTAAAGTTTTATTAGTGTCTCCCTACAATATATTCCTTCATCAACTTGTTTTCATCTTTTATGCAGTCGGATTTTCATTTTTATTACATTTTTTTGAACGTTTGAATATAGCGCTCGTTTTCATGAATATTAATTTAGGTATAATTCATATCTAAATATTATATTGTTTTTATACAATATTTCCATTACTCATAAAGTTAACAGATTGACCAATTGAAAGTATAATTTGCTGGCTGACTAAATATTATTGGCTCTATTTATATCAATATGAAAGCGGACGATAACCAACTAACACACATATTCTAGGACGCAAAATTTCAGGTTCGGAAGTTTCCTCTAAAACTAACAAAATATATTTTAAGTCAAAATCATAAATATGCAAACATATATTTATAGGACCTTTCAACCTTTTTACCCGACTGCGGCGAAACCCAAAGGAGGGTTATGTGTTTGACCTGTATGTATGTCTGATCCTATAATATGCCCTCGTAATAACTAAATGGCTTAACCGATTCTAATCTTCTATATTCTAAAAGCAAGAATCTAGCAGGTTTATATGATTCCGCATACTAAAATACGTACATCAATGGCAGCTTAATTGAACCATCGACAAGAGATTAATCTGTCACTGTTAAGTATATTGTTTTGTACTGCAGCATCCATGTGTTTTGCTTATAAAAGATTCTTAAATTCATGTAAGATTTTGCTTTTAACCACAATGCTATTCGTAAAGAATTCTTAGTTTTGGTGGGCCGTAGTTTTTATGTCTATTAGGCTTTTAGATTAGAGAGATTAAAAGTGATGATTTTTGACAAACCCTTGCCGCGAGTACATAGAAGACCTGACCTGACGTGTAAAGTGTATTTTATACAATATTCTAATTTAAGTAAATATGTACTAGTCAGAACTTTTAGGTTTTTTAATTCAATTTAATAACTATTAGCGACTCGCCCTCGCTCCGCTCGGTTTCGTCCCTGCTTACGTTTAGTATAGATTTCTCGGAGATGAGATATTTTCCCGCAGTAAATAGTATCCTATATGGTGATCCGGATAACCATCTATCGTCATACCAAATTTCATCAAAATCCCTCCTGTAGTTTTTCCGTGATGCGGTCACAGACAGACAGACAAAAATTCTATAAACTATAGATTCGGCCTCTGCATCGATAATAATGTCCATTTCAATAAGATTTTCCAAAAAATATTTAATGAACAGATTCTAGGCTTAGGCTTAGTTACAATAATTTTGTTATATGTATAGATTTATTAACCACCAAACCTAATACATATAAGATAATACTGAAAATATATGGTGGACCTTATTTTCGTTTGACTAGTATACTTACTTAATATTTCGTTACAAAATTTTATATTATAAGTATATTTTATATTTTTTCTCCACATAAGGAAAAATGTTCCTTAAATATAAAAAGTATGAATTTCTTTTTTTAAGAAGAAGAAGAAATATATAATAAGGCTTCATTACGGATTGGCATTATCCAATAAAAATGATAATGTAGCTTCCTTAGCAAACTTTATCATATAAGTATTAAAGATACAAATAATTATTAAACGATAATGTATAAGTAGGTAATCCCTAATAAGTAATACATAAGTTTTCGATGAAATAATAATTAATTTACCTATATTATTGTACGGAGAACTGTCAAGCGTCAAAGCTGGATGATAATCATGGTGATCCCCACGTCTTGCACTAAGCATCTCATAGCTCTCGTTTAGCGGAAGATCCGGCGACTTCCATATACATATGTAGTAAACTGAGAGGAGAATTGCTGCCAAGGATACTGATAGGAGATATGCGAGAACTGTCAGGACCCGAACCACAGTGCTCGCTGGTTTCTCTCTATAGAGATCTTGAGACGGCGTCGGCCCAGCCTCCACTGATGCACTGTCTCCCTCCTGAGCACTCCCCGACATCTCGCTACCGATACATAGTCTCACAAACTATCCTTCCCAAAACATGTCCCGCTTGAAACTAACGTGAAAGCTAAACATGTGGCGGTCCGCGGCTGGGCCGAGCGAATGTGGTAAACGGTTGCGTCCCACCGTCCAGTGCGCGCACTGCTCCCGCGTTAAACCGATTAACCGCACACGTCACTGATTTACGAATGCTACAAGTCGTATTAAATTTTATACCTTACAGAAGATGGTTCCATTCGTCATTCCAAATCCATTCATATTGCGGAAGCGCCAAAATAGATTTATTATTTTTTATGCCAACATATAGATTTAACCGGCCCAATGACACACATAATTTTTTATGCCTCCTTAATACAAATAAACAATTATTAACTAATGCGGCTACTATTTCTGATATTGAAATGCTACCTATCATAATTAATTCATGTAACATCCGCTCTGCATAGCATTACCAATAGTGTGGGTAAATTGAATTATGTAGGTGTACCCTTCCATACATATTCTGAGCCATATTACGTGACACACAATTTGATTATGAGATTTAATATTTCAGTTATATTTACTTTGTATGGTATCAACTTACCTTACTTATTAACAAACCCAAGTGTAAGTGGGTGTTAGTGTTGCTTCTGAGCTGGTACAAAAATATCTAATATTTACCAATCACTCACCATCCTACGATATCGTTCTTAGATATGCAAAATATATTGAAAATAATTTCATATTTCATTTCTCAAATGTTAGCACTAGGTAATGCAATCTATTCTCACCACACATTAAAACGAGAACGTTATATTGAAAGCACGTACGAATATAATTGACGAGTTCATTGCGAGAATGTAATTAATCTCTAATATATAAAATTCTCGTGTCACAGTTTTCGTTGCCATACTCCTCCGAAACGGCTTGACCGATTTTGATGAAATTTTTTGTGCTTATCCGGTATCTATGAGAATCGGCCAACATCTATTTTTCATCCCCCTAAATGTTAGGGGTAGTCCACCCCTAATTTTTATTTTTATTTTTTAGACAAAATTTTTAATTTCTATTTTTTTATGATACAACATACAAAAATACATACAATCCTCAATTTTCACCTTTCTACGATCAACCCTTATTTTTTAATAGCCATTTTAGTAATTTAATCATTTTTCCTCTCCGGTCGAAAACTGATCAATCGTGATTTAATGCAGGTGAGTCGCTAGTGTACCTATATATTTATAATTATTACTAATAGTAATATCTATTACTAGTGTACGAAGTATGAAGTAGAGTATGTACTTAATTTCATCCAAATCCATCTAGTCGCATCACCATGAAGGAGTAACAAACATACAAACACACACATACATACACCCACGACCACACTAACATCCCCACCCCCGCACCCGCACGCAAGCACGCAGGCATGCATGTACGCGCGCACGCACGCACGCATGCACGCACATATGCATGCGTAATAGTGTGATAACCTTTATGAATTTCTATTCATTCAAATTCCTTTTCAGCAGATATATGTTATTAATTCTACTTAGATTAGTTAAAAGACCCAACTACTAAGTGAAAAATAAGCGGTCGGGATAGTGGATAGTACTCGTTATTAGGTAGTCTATCACTTAATGATAATATTGTAAGCTTAAGCTAGGATTACGGCAATAATCTTTTTTTCACTGTTTAAAATACATACATACCTACATGTACCTATATCATAGGCCGGTGCTAAAATTATTTTGCGATGCAAAAGAATTACCTATTCATACAATATTTTTATTTACATAATATATACATAACGATCGTTCATTTTATTTACCAACTAGAGACTCACCCTCGCTTCGCTCGGGTTCGTCCCTAGGTATAGATATGGAATAGATAGACGTTTGTTTATACATATATGTTTATATACATAGGTATGATGAATTGTTGTGGGTTGTATTATAACGTGTTTTCCAGTGGGAATGAGATAAATTTTTCAATTTTCTGCGTAATTTTCTTAATTTTTCTTTCCGTGGAAGTATTAGAAAACTTAACAGAAGTTAGTATTAGAAAACTTAAAAAAAAGATAATGAAATCGGTAAAGTCATTCTCAAGTTATGGCGTGACCAAGGGAAATAGAGATTCATTTTTAAGTTATAGGTATGTAGATTTCATCAGATATTTTCTTAATAATAATAGATTATAGTTTATAGAGAAAAGAAATAGTTATAAATAAATATAAAGAAAGGCACACAATAGCAGGGTCAAAGATGTATTTTGAATAAGTTTTTTAAAATATTTTTATTTTGTTTCGGAACAATAAGAATTCTTACGCATTACATTACATAACGCAATACTAATTCAACATTAAGAGGCCATCCGTAAATGAGTGGTCACTAAGGATATTATTTTTTTATAGTAAGAAATAAAATATAAATTGAAAGGCTTGAATTCCTCACTAGGAATAGTTCAAAAATATTTTTCTTTATTGTTAAGGGTTACACGTTAGTTTTAAAGCATTCAATTTTACAATTAACTAGCGACTCACCCTCGCTGCGCTCGGGTTTGTCCCTAGTTACGTTTTAACGATTAGTATGGAATAAATAGACTATATATTATTGATATATAGCCTATAGTCTCCTTAAAAAACAGGCTATCTAATGCAAAAAGTAATTCCTGAGATTAGCACGTTCAAACAAATAAACAAACATAATATTATGAGCAAGCGTGCGAGCGAACGAGCGAACGAACGAACAAACGAACCAACATACAAACAAACAAACTCTGCCTCTTTAAAATATTAGTATAGATTTTATAATAAACTAGCGACTCGCCCTCGCCCCACTCGGGTTCGTCCCTACTTACGTTTTAACTTTTAGTATAGATTTCTCAGAGATGAGATATTTTTCCGCAGTAAAAAGTATCTTATATGTTGACCCGGATAACCAGCTATTATTTCATCAAAATCCCTCCAGTGGTTTTTCTGTGATGCGGTAACAGACATACAGACAGACAAAAATTCAAAAAACTATAGATTCGGCCTCTGTATCGATGACAATGACTATTTCAATAAGATTTTCCAAAACATATTTAATGTACAGAATCGACTCAGAATTATATTATATGTTACATAGATTAATTATAGCTATGTCGTATGAGTTTAGTACATAGTAAATTAGATTTCAACAGTATCATTTTAACATTAAACAGAAACTAGCTAATTACTTTATAAATTTATAAGTATTGTTAACTGATATGACACTTTGAATATAGGTACGCCTTCCCGCTACTCCCTAATGAATTAATTATTTATGAGAAAACGGCAAAGTTTACTTACGGTAATAACATGGTTAACGAGTGAAATAATGCAGGTGCATCCACTATCTAATGTAAATTCAAGTGGTTCTACAATTGAGGAACTATATTTATTTTATACATTCTTACTTACATACATACATACATACATTATACATAGGTTTTATGGGTAGGTAGGTGCATGATACAAATACAATATTTTGGATTAGACGAGTAAGTAGGTTTTAATAAGGCTGTCTGTAGTTAAGTGTCTCAATGTCATTAATATTATACGGTATTAAGACATTTTTAGGTGTTCTCTTCTTTAATTACAGATGTAGAGGTGAGCAGGAAGTAATCTCCTACATTTCTTTGTACAGACTTCGCTTACAACGGAGGCCCCGGTTTAAAAAATCATTAGACAACACTCAAAATGTTTTAGAATTTGATATGCCTAATAGATCCTGGAACTGGTGTCAGATGTGTCGTACCTTGAAAATGTTAATTAATTGTAAGTAACTCTTAAAAAACGTTAGTGTGAAATTATATTCCACGTATACAAATATACACCTAATAAGGTACCTATAATAATACAAATAAAATATAAAAACTAAATTATTATAGTTCTTGCATGTGTACTGCCATCTTAACATGGCTGTAATACCAATCAATTTAATATTATTGCTATAAGCAAGTATGTATGATGTGTATGCGAAACATAGCTCTACATAGGAACAGTCGACATACGAGGATGATTGATTACTGTAGAACATATAAGTAGGGAGCCGTTATTATGCTAAGGCAATGATATTGCTAGCACCGATCCAATTATCTCTAATGGACGAATTCCCAATGCACTAGTATACTCGCAAATTTTGAAAATTGATAAGCAATTGTCTAATGTTAGGTATTTTTTATTTAATTAAATATATTAACATAATTAATTTACTAGGTCAGAATGTAAGCTAAGTTCTGTATTACAGTCATTGTGCGCACGTATAGTCTATTTATAGTAAATTTACATGATAGAACCATGATATGCCTAAACTGTGGTCTTTGTTAAATTCGAGTTGGTAAATGTATTTACGCATACTATATACCTGCTTTTTACTGGTGGTTATGTGGTTGATCGCCGGCTATATATTAATTAGTACTTGAAATCTAATGGAACATTCCCCGTCTTAACGGTGCGCCGGAGGATCACATAACCGGACTTTGATGAATTTACCGCGGTTCTGTAAAACCTCTGATAATGCTTCCTTCGGCCCAGATACCAAACTTTTTAGCGGTAGTTCGTTCTAGAATTGCTGCGTTTTGGGATTGACTACGCAATTCTAACAAAGAGATGAGGCTCATATGAAGAAAGAAATATAGATTAATACCTGTAGGTAAATATTAAAAATAATATTTGACTTGAAAAAGCAATGTTATAATATTGGAACTGATGTGCTGTTACAAAATTATTTATATAGCCCGGATAGCTCAGTCGGTAGAGCATTGGACTTTTAATCCAAGGGTCCAGGGTTCAAGTCCCTGTTCGGGCGAAATGTATTTTGATGTTAAAATGTTATAAAATTTCTATCTACGACTGTGTTACAAAACATGTACAAACAAAACTTAATTTCTTTCACGTCGAATCAGTGACGGATTGGCGTGATTTTTTGTGTGGAGATAGTTGGAGGGCTGGAGAGTGATGATGTTTTATGTATGTATGTGTTTGTGTGTGTATTTGTGAATGTAAGATTCTTTAATAAACAGTGGTCAAAAGTTCTTTAGTCTTTTCATTTTTTCATTTATTTTAGGTACAACGATAAGATGTGAGTGGATATAATATATTCAATATTTTTTTGATTCTATTGTAGAGTAAGCAAACAGCTTACATATGAGTAGTGACGTGTGACCGCAGTTTTTGCAGAATTAATTTGACATATAGTGCGGGATCTGAGTTTAGTACATAATAGGGTTATAAGGAAGCTCAGACAGTTTGTAAAACAAAAGTTTCCTTACGAACAATAAATACATTACTAAGAGCGTATTGAAAATCCGCCGTGGGGAAATAGATTGGCTTATTGGACATAACTTTTAAAACTGCTCTCAAGGCCCTTTTCAGTCTCAACGTTAACGTTTTAACTGATCAACACCAACACGTAATGCAGTATGATATAACGGCGATTATCTCGAAACTTGATATTAATGCTCTTCAATACAATTAAATAAATACGTGTTTTAGCATTTTTAGAAATTCATCCCATAAAGGGGTAAAATTGGGGATGAAATTTTGTTTGAAACCAACCTTTTTAAGGTGTTTTTTGTAGTCTATATAAAATAGTTAAAAATTAAAATCGGGGATCAAACCTTTCGAGTGGATTATCAAAATAAAGTTTTTAAGAGGTGATCACAAAAATATATATGATACAACTTATATATTTAAAAGTAATTTGGATAAAAAATTACTAAATATAACTTCAAATGTCTAATTGGCAAAAACTAAAAAGCTGTAAATAAAAAAATATATTATAAAAATAAAAAACCCGACTGCATAACTAAAAAGATGAAAACAAGTTTACGAAGGAATAAAGTAAGGCCAAGATGGTCAAATGAAAATTTTCTCAAAGGATCGAAGGATATGTTAATTAATATTTTATTATATATATAAAAGTTAAAGGTACTTAGAACGGTTTTTTTATAAATTTTAACTATTATCGAATAATTTTGTATATCGAACATAAAATCTATATCTATAAACACATGATGTGTGTTATACATCATACCTTAATTACATATTAGTTTTATATGATGATTTTTGCATAAAGAAGTTAATCATAGATGAATAGTAAAAAAGTTATCCACAAGGAATAAAAAAAATTACAAAAATAAAAAACCCGCCTGCGTAAAAAGTGAACTAAAAAGATGAATTTATTCTCATCTTTTTAGTGATTAGTTGACGAAGAAACGTATTAAAGTATTATGAAGCGCGCTTAGAGTAATACACACCGACATCGAAAATATCTCATTAGGTATCTATATTAAATGAGAACTTCCGTACAGTTGTTTTTACCTTGTAATGTCTGCAAGTCGGTCTTTATTTTTTTTGAAGTAAAATGTAAGCTGATGAATGCGTTACGAAAAAATGTACCTACGTACGTTTGTTGGCATGGTAACCGTTGTTAGTGTCTGACAAATGATATATTATAATATTATATTTTTTCCTTAATACCTCGTCTGTCGATCGACCTCCTAGAGGTCGATGTCAAAAATACCCCTGTCTGTCAAGCGACCTCCTAGAGGTCGATTAGTCCCGATGTGATTTAATGTGTGATTTCTCGCTTTTAAACTATATTTATTTTTATCTACGTTTTGTAACGTGTAAAGAAAAAAACAAGGAATAATATCATACTACATATCAATAAAGTAATAACTCCAGTAACATAAATTTTGGTAATCTGTGCAGACAACTTATTTAAATTTTGGCGGTCTTCAAACTCGATACTTATTTATACAAATTAAATAAAATAGTGTAAAATTATTATTACAAAGATTGGGATATCATGGAAGGGTAAGTAATAAACAGTTTTTATTTCATAGGACGTGTATTGAATAAAACTTTTATATAGAAATTGTTACATTTATCAAACATCATAAGCATTAACGCGCGTTAAGTCCTTATATTTTCATTTTTATGAATAAAAAATACACTATTGACAGCATAATATCTTTATTCATATGATTTAAATTTATAACTACATAATTACGTATAATTGAATTTGTAAATCTTCTATTAGATTTTAAGTAATTAATAATATAAAAATACGTAACCCAAAGTCGAGTCGCCATTTTTGACGGTTGTTGGATAGTATGGATAAGACTTTTTTAATATTCATTAGAATATTTTCATTGGTTTTTTTGGCATTATTTGAAATTATGCATTTTATAAATATTTTAACTGTTTTACTAGTATATTTTTACTAGTATTTAGTATTATGCAGTCAGAGATATACATATGTACATTTCGCAGCAAGGATGAATCGTTGGTTTTTTATTTTTATAATGTATTTTTTTATTATACATTTCAAGTTATAATAGTTATAAAATATTTAATTTTATAATTTGCATCTCTTAAACTAGTATCATGTTGCATTTTATGTTTTTGACTGCAGCAAAATTGCTTAAAACATGCATGGCCTGGCTTCATTTGATTTTTTTAAACTAGAGCTACAACAAGAGGTCCTCGAACTCGCGGACCACGACGTGGTAGAGGAGTACGAGGTGGTAGAACTGCAACTTCACTGCTGGTGGAACGTAACGTGGTAGTTGCACGTGGCCGCGGTGGTCGTGGTCGTCGTAGTGTGCGCACCCAGGACACTAATATACGGCCTGGGCCACGTACTATTGACGAGTTAGCTTTTATATTTTACTAATGCTATTTTCAACTAATCTTATTATTTTCACATCATAATTAGAATACGTGTATTACAATTAAATGGTTTTAAATTTTAGACTTAAGATATACGACATTACGGAGGGGCCGATCGGCCAGCGTCTCGAGACCCCTTTACTTCCTAAACGGATGCGCACGTGGCAACCGTAAGTTATATAACAGTATGCAGATAATATTACTGTGTTTGTATTACTAGTAATTATAACATATTTTAAATGTCCATCTAGATCCAACTTGGTTGCAGCTGATACACCTCAACTGATTACATCTTCTAGCTCGATAAAACAAGTGGAAGTTGAATCAGATGCTGCAATAGCCTTTTTGCCGGAATCTCAGGTGCCCTCACCGGCAATGTAAGTCGCTTATGGACATTTGTATTTATTTCGAAAAAAATCCGTACTACAAGATTTTCGTTCTAGGTTCGTAGAATACGAAGACTCTGCCCAAAGTACGGCATCTGGATCACCGATGCAGCTTCTTCGCCGGACTATACGCGATAAGGACATCGTACATGGACTTAATTATGGTAAGTAGTTGCTTATTTTAGCTTAGGTAGCACGTTTTTGGTCCCGGAGAGATTCTGTAGATTACATTGCGAACTTATAAATTTATTACAGGTAGCGAAGTAAGCTCTGGCGATAGTGATGATGATGATTTGGTGTATCCCTTCATCCCCAGGGTGTATAGAAGCACTTTGGAGACACCGATGGATACAGAAGTTGACCTTACATCTAATGCATCTGTGCCCGCCGATAACCCCACGTTCTCCGTTAACGCATCGGCTAGTTTTGAGCCTAGAAGTCTATATGACTTTCAGTGGCGAGCGTTCCCAAATCCTCCAATTCCACCTAATTCAAGGCGGGAAACCTTTTCTGAAAAAAATGTTGGCCCAACAATACCATATGTCGACCCATATGAGATTTTCGTTGCTATATGGGATCGGCAATTTATGGAATACATTGCCTCTGAAACAAATAGGTACGCTCAGCAGGTGACAATTCAAATGTTACATAATCATAATCTCCATCCCAATAGCCGTATCAGTCAGTGGCGTGACACGACGCCTGATGAATTATATGTTTATTTCGGCCTCGTTATAGCAATGGGGAATGTGATTAAATCCAGAATAGAGGAATACTGGAATGTCACCTCTGACGTATTCTATACTCCCGGTTTTAGCGCATACATGTCTATAAATCGATTTATACTTTTAAATAAATGCTTACATTTTATTAATAATGAAGACATGTTTGCGCTAGAACTGGACGCTTCGGAGGCCAAACTTTTTAAGATTCGACCAGTATTATCTCATCTGAATAATAAATTTCAGACTTTGTATAAAATGGGACAAAATATTTCGTTAGATGAGTCTCTTCTTAAATGGAAAGGTTGGTTAGAAATTAACCAATTGCTCCCCAACAAAGCTGCTAAGGCGGGAATTAAATCTTATGAAGTTTGTGAATCTCAAACCGGGTACCTTTGGAGGTTTGAGATTCACACTCATAAGAAAACTCCACCACAGCAGTTACAAGAAGATCGTTACAATACATTCATACCGGCCCTTGTTTTAAGGCTTACACATGGCCTTGAAAATAAGGGACACACTCTGTGGATGGATAGTTACTACAACTCACCATGTTTAGCTCGACGTCTCAAATCACTGGGATTTGACTGTGCGGGAACTCTGCGGACAAATCGCAAATTTGTTCCTCAGGCTTTGCATAGTTTGACCAAGGGAAGCATGCGCCCAGGTCAAATAGCTGGCTTAACCTCAGGAGATGTTGATGCCATTGTATGGAGAGATAATAATAGGGTTTCTATGATCTCTACATACCATGGCAACGCTTCTTCACAAATTGAAAACTCCACCAAACCTATCTTAATATTAGATTATAATATTATGATGGGTGGGGTGGATAAGAAGGACCAAATGTTGGCAATGTACCCCATAGAGCGGAAACGAACAAGGGTGTGGTATAAAAAACTATTTAAAAGACTTTTAAACGTATCTATATTAAATTCATATATTATTCATCATCATTCTTCTTCTTCTCATACTCATCGAAATTTCCGTATCGCTTTAGTAAAATCACTTCTATCTAAACATTCTTCTGCTACTCCATTTTCGCTTGCAACCTCACAGAACAAACGTTTAGATCTCACCCATCGCTTGGTTCAGTACCAGTTTTCGAACCACCAACGCCAGCGGCGAGTGTGCAGCGTTTGCAAAAAACGGGTGCATACGTTCTGTATTGGTTGCAATAAATGTGTATGTATTGACCCCTGTTTTCTTCAAATGCATTCATAGGCTTTTAATTTATGTAATATGCATTTATAAATATATTTTTTGTATTTATTTATAAAATAACTTGTTTATATATTTTACCACACCTTTGTTCGTTTCATCCATCTGGTGAAGTTGGTATAGTTCATCTTAAGAGTGATGTGTTGAACATTTTATTTGTGTGTATATATAGCTATGTCTCTTTACTTAGCGGTAATTAATATTTGTTGCTTGGAGGGTGGGTCATCATATTATTATTATTTTTTTCACTTAATAAAATTGCAAAACAGTAGAAAAAATATTTCTGTTCAAATCAATATTTGAAGTTGCTTTATTTTGTATTTTATTTTTTATTTTAATTTTATTTCCATAATATAATCTGTTCAGATGTGATAGTATTGGTCGTATCCATACTAATGTAGCTGTCCCTTGTAATTTTTATAGTGAAATTGTTAGTTATCGTTATTGATTTCTGGAATGTTCTAATAAGGCAGCATGCCTGTTTATTGTATTTTTCCATTTGTAAATATCACTAAATTGTAAAATGTACACATATTTTAATGAAAAATTAAGCAGAATTTGCTCTGCGATCCAAAGTTTGAGACAATGTTTTTTAGCACTTATTTTCAAGTGTTTGGTTTGTTGTTTAATTCTCGTAAACTAAATAGTTATAAGGACTCAAACTGTGTCAGTATTATTAACGTGGACTAAACTATAATATAAATGATTATCCTAAATTTCTTGGTCTTCAATGCTCTCAGAATTCAAGTATAAAAAATACCTCTTTTTTATCGGGTGCTAAGTCGCCATGATTAAGATGTGTTATTGTAATGCTTGTGGAATTAAAAAATGTACAGAGAGTTGAGTTCTTTTTATCAATTAATATAAAATATTGTATCTAGAATTCAATGATATAAAAAACTTTTTAAAATAATAGTTTTATTTTGTAATAATTCCTGATTTCATACTATGTACCGATAATAATCACTTACAGCGATTTCAACTTATAATTAACTATATATTATTAAATACAATTGAACTTATAGTTTTATATATAGTTAGTTTATTTCAAAACGATTCCAACGACATAAGCTTTATATATAGCTTTCATATAAAATTATTAGAAATATTGTTATTTTAATGATGCGTACACATTTCGCGCGAGGCCCTCGGAAAGTAGCCGACAGATGCGCCATATTCGTGTAAAATGACAGCGACAGTTGAGAGGTTAAATAATATTCTATAAATATTAAATATATATTATTTTTAGTATCCTCACCACAGATATAGATGTATATATCTGTGATCCTCACCATCCCAATTATTTAAAACATAAATTGAATTTCATAAAGAGTACCAATGACCTACAGAAGTTTTACTTTTTGCGCGTGTACACATTCATACACGCACTCTTTAATTTTCTTGTCTTTAAAAAATCTGTAATGATAGATGCTACTAAGCAAAATAAAGATAAGGCCAAACTTTTATGGCCTTAATTTTTATTTTTACTTTAGGTAAATTTTAAATAGAAATTCGCAATATTATCCATTGTTTTCAACAGCCCGTTATATCTAGGGCCCTGGGGTTGCAGCCCAAAAAGCCTGTCAGTAGATGCGCACCTGCGCACTTCCCTTGTTTTTTCTCTTCCGTGGTTCTCTAACCTTTTCTGGTTGTCAAGATTTATTACCTTGTAAATAGCTTCAAAAAGTGCCAGTTGAACACTGATTACTTCGCCAATGTCAAGAAAAATAGTTTTAAAAAAAATTAAAAATAGGAATTTTTTAAAACTGAATTACAAGTATTGAAATGGGGGCGGGTCTGTGTCTATGCTTTCACGGTTTCCATTACGACATTTGGCTTCGCTTTGCTTGCTTTGCTTTGCTTTGCATGGTAGTATAGGCGCAGGCCTACCTCACTGCCTCCTTCAGAGGCGGTGGGGGGGCGTGGTCTTGGGAGTAGCGCAGGTCGCTGAGATCCCCAAGGCAAGTCTGGTGGACTACCCTTCAAGAGGTTGCCGGCCCCGTTATAGGTCTAATGCCTTAAGCATTAGACGCAACTGAAACCTCCAGACGCCTAATTGCAGGGATGGAGAGGTCATGTCCTTGCGAGTCCATCATCTAAAATGACAAGAGGGTGGATAGCTAATGACCTCCTGCGTGTTTGTGCCGTGCGCGGGAACCCGTACCGGAGGATGAAGGAGTCCTGGAAGTTGAGTGGAGCAGTGGGCCGGCTGTAGTTGCACGCTGCACACAACACACTTCTTTGGTCCGGATTTCTCTTCACACGGGAGGCCGTGGAGTAGCTAACCACGGTCAATCGGCTGCGATAACCCATAAGCGGGTTGTCAAGCGAGAGTCGGGGTGTGGAGGAGGGGCCGTCGGCGCGGTACGGGGCTCAGGGTGAGTTTGCGTCACATGCCTCGTGATGCGAACAACTCTGGGTTTCCTTATTGCGTGCGGACGCGTCTACTTTTCTACGCACTGGCTCTATACCGGAGGAGTAGCTCTGGCGATTGCTTGCTGAAGCAAGCAACGTCCCCGGCTGAGGGCTCCATGGCGGGTGGAGAGCTCCAATGGTGAAATTTTTATCAAGACCTCAATGGATTCAGAGGCAAAAAAACCCAAACAACTAACCAACCCAATTCAGGCTGCGTCTTCAGATGCGCCAGAACAACCTAAACCAAGGGCTGCGTCCCGGAACTTGCCAAGGCGCAAATCGCTGGAGGCAACTTCCCGAGATGCCCCTAGGCCTTCAACAACAAAGGATGCGCCTATCCAGGCAGCGTCCAAGGACACGATGAGGAGGGCTGTGGTTAGAGATGCGCCAAACCAGGCTGCGTCTCAGACCATACTCTCAGCGTCCACGTCCACAACAAAAACACTTAAGGTTACGGCTACTGATGCGCCCGAGTTAGCCCCCCCCCCCCCCCCCCAGCCAAACCAAGGATGGCTGCGCCCGACAATGCGACAGTAATGTCAGCGTCGGAGGGTGCGGTATCCGCGGTGAATCTGGAAGGGCGGACTCAGGCTGCGTCGGTGAGCGTGCCCTTATCAGCTCACAAACAAGACAAAACAATGGACATGTCTGCATTAAAAGACGCCATTCAGTTGGAACCTGTCCTTTTAAAAACGATGACCTCCTCCAAACGGCGGCGCCTGAAAAAAGCCAGAGCGTGCTGAGGCAACTGATGCTGCGAGGCAACTTGAGGCTCCCAATCCTTGCCCGGTAGCTGCCACGGCAGCAGTAGGTAGGGATGGGGCACCTCCGCCGACCGTGCCGAACGCTGCACCTGCGCATAATGTTCGCAAGCGCAGCATGAGACCTAGGGGTCAAAAGAAACCCAAACAAACTAACGAACAACAGACCACGGGTAATAAACGCACACGCCCCGAGGACACTGTGACACCGACTGGTGAGAGCAAAAGGGTTAAACCCAACCGAACCAGATCGATGGCCGGTACCTCGGTCAGCTATGCTGAAGCGGCTGCGTCTTACAAAGCCAATGAGTTCTGTGTTGCCATCATGACTGAGCCCTTCTCAGACATGACGCCAGAGCAAGCCGACGAAATACGATTAACCATCGAAGGGAAGATTCAGGAGGAGCTCATGGCCGACCCTGATGCCACCCTTCAAAAGGAACCCAATGACATTCGGTTTCGGGGTAGAGCCCATTTCTCGGATGGCGTCCTCAAAACTTGGTGCGAGGATGCCTATACGTTAGACTGGCTTACTCGAACCGCTAATGCCATTGCGTCTCCTTTAACGAATACCAAACTCGTGGTGAGGCCTCAATCTGCGATACCAAGGAGGATCCCCTGCATGCTCCAGGTTCCTGGTTACACCGGGGATACGGAAGTGCTGAGGAAACTTCTGGCGAGGCAGAACCGCCACCTCAACATTAGATTCTGGACTCTGACGCACGAAAAGAGAAAACAGAACCCACCTGCAATTCAACTCTTCTTTCGTGTGCCGGAACCAGATGTACGAACTCTAAAAACCCAAGACAGACGCGTCTACTATCTGATGGGGAACATCTACATCCGTTTCTTGGACAAAGAAGACCCCACTGAAGATGGTACGACTAAGACAACCACACCCACGGTACCAGCACCGACAACCCTGCAAACGGTGCCTTCCCCGTCAGAGACGGCAGACACCAAAGTTGCAGAGAGTGCCGAGCTGCAGGCCCCGATGGGAATAACGGAACAAACATCACCTGGACTGACCATCTCGGATGAAGAGTGCTTTCCGGAGACGGGGGGGAGTGAGCTCAGCGACAGCTGTCTCCGCTCCTCCCCTACTCCAGACTGCTAACGTCATCCAGGCAAATCTCCAGCACAGCCAGACTGCGTCGGCATCATTACGCAGAGTGCTGGAATGCGACCCTAAGACCATTACCTTGATCCAAGAGCCGTGGATCAGGAATGGCAGAATATGCGGCCTTGGTAATATCGGAGGCAAACTCTTACTTAACACCTCCGTAAGTAACCCGACAACTTGCATATTCATGCCAAAACATGTACCAACCTTACTAATAAACGAATTATGTTCAAGGGACCTAACAGCAGTCAGGCTACCTAGGACTGAAGAACAACTCCCAGACGTTGTCCTTGCTTCTGCGTACTTGCCGGGTGACGAGGAGGTGCCCACACCTGAACTCGTATCCCTGGCTGAGTACTGCGAGCGGGAGAACCTGGATCTCATCATTGCTGCCGACTCCAACGCCCATCACACGTTATGGGGTAATGTCGATACAAACAACCGAGGTGAGGATATGCTTAATTTTATTTTTAGCAATAACCTCACACTACTTAACAAAGGTTCAGAACCAACATTTATAAACGCAAGATCTCAAACCATAATCGATCTAACGATGGTAACGGCGGGCATGACAAACTATATCCGTGACTGGCGCGTGTCAGACGAGTTGTCTTGTTCGGACCACCGGTGGATTCGATTCTCCATTAACATGAACTTACCCAAACCAGAAACAAAAAGGTTACCTCATAAGACAGACAAATCGAAATTTATTAGGTTAGTCAGTTCTGCAATAGGTAATCAACTCACAACACCAAAAATCATCAATATAACCGATATAGACAAATACGTCGATAATCTAACGTCCATACTCCTAACGAGCTATGAACAGTCCTGCCCCCTCACTATACCAAAGTGGGGTGGAAGGCAACACTGGTGGTGCCCTGAACTGCAGAGGCACCGTCGGAAAGTTAGAAGACTGTTTAATAGAGCTAGGAACACGCGGTTGAATGTCGACTGGGACAGATACACGACAGCTAGAAAACAATACAAAAAACTCATCCGCCTCAGGAGGCGAGAATGCTGGAGACACTTCTGCACCAGCATAGAAAACAATAACCAGGCAATTAGAGTGAAATCCTGCCTCTCAAAAGAGACGGACCACTCGATAGGATGCCTCAAAAAACCTGATAACACTTACACCAAAACCGATGCAGAAACAAACGAACTGCTGCTTAAGTCCCACTTTCCTGGTTGCCAGATCGCCACCATGCCACAATGGGAACTATGCGAAGAAAGGACGACAAGCAGTGTGGACTGGAACGTAGCCCAAGATATAGTAAATGAAGAGAAAGTACTATGGGCAATAAACACATTCCTACCATTCAAAGCAGCAGGCCTGGATGGAATATTTCCAGGACTACTAAAATGGAGTGGATGTGTTATAGCAGACCATCTTGTCAAGGTGTTTCAAGCCTGCATAGCACACCGCTACATACCGTTGAAATGGCGGGAAGTCAAAATCATCTTCATTCCAAAACCAGGTAGAGCGGATTATACGCAGGCAAAATCTTTCAGACCGATAAGCCTCACCTCGTTTCTTCTAAAGACGCTTGAGAGGCTGGTGGACCGAGAGATAAGAGACCAAGTATCTTCATCCAAATCTCTACACCCTAACCAGCATGCATATAGTGCAGGCAAATCAACAGAATCATCGCTCCACAATGTAGTATCCCGGATAGGTAATTCGTTAAAATCAAAACAACCGACTCTAGGTGCCTTCATTGATATAGAAGGAGCTTTTGATAAAACGAACTTTTCTAGCATAAACTATGCATTACGCTCAAGCGGAATAGCCCCAACTCTTACCGAATGGATAAATAACATGTTAAAACAACGAGCTATACAGTTTACTGTGAATACCACCACGCGGGGTATTGTGAGTAGAGGCTGTCCACAGGGAGGCGTCTTATCCCCACTACTGTGGAACCTAGTTGTAAATGAGCTCATAACAGAGCTCAATGCAAACAACCTCTACACGGTAGGGTATGCTGATGATATAGCTATATTAATATCTGGGAATTTTGAAAGCACCTTATGTGACCTCATGAGGAAAGCCTGCAAAATAATCGAGAACTGGTGTACTAAACATGAGCTCTCGGTTAATCCCACGAAAACTGAACTGATCATGTTCACTAACCGAAGAGCTCCTGGATCCTACAGACTCCCGAAACTCTTCAACACTGAACTACAACTTAAAAACGAAGTCAAGTACCTGGGTGTGATTCTAGATAGTAAATTGCTCTGGAATAAGCACCTTGACTACAAACTAAATAAATCAACTATTGCCTTTTATCAATGTAAAAAGATGTTAGGCAATAAGTGGGGTCTTTCCCCAAAAATAACATTATGGCTATATACCTCTGTGATAAGACCAATACTGACCTACGGAGCCCTAGTCTGGTGGACTAGAACCGAACTCCGGACTACTAGCACCAGATTGGGGCGCTTCCAAAGGCTGGCACTATCCGCTGCGAGTGGATGTTTGAAATCAACTCCCACAGCAGCATTAGAGGTAGCCTTACTAATAACACCCCTAGATCTATACATACAGCAGGAAGCAGCAATGGCTGCTATCAGGCTTATGCACTTAGGACTATGGGGTAAAAACCACCACAGTCCACACACATCCATCTTGGATAGGGCAATAGAGTACCAACCACTCATAGCTGCCCCGTGTGACAGAATCCCCAATCAATTCATCTTTAACAAAAAATACCACATACAATTGAGGGAAGAGGAACGTGACCAATCAGGTGCAAATGAGTTACGTATATATACTGATGGCTCCAAGACTCAAGATGGGTCAGGAGCCGGGGTATATTCTCCTGACCTCAATATTAACATACACTTACCACTAGGCGCATATAGCTCTATCTTTCAATGCGAATGTGCCGCTATAACAGAAGCCGCAAAAGCAGTGCACAGACGGGGGGTGAAAAACCACGGTATAAGATTCCTATCTGATAGCGCTGTCGTATTGACGACACTAAAAAGCAAACAAACCAACAGCAAACTAATCACTGAGTGTCAACACGCCCTGGACGTAATATCCTCGGCTAATCGAGTCACACTCCAGTGGATAAAGGGACACAGTGGATCTCTCGGCAACGATGCAGCAGATGAACTGGCAAAGAGAGGATCTGAGATGAGAGTAGTCGGCCCGTACCCACTCCTTCCATTACCTTTCTCACAAGTTCGAACCTGGATCCGCCAGAGATCCACAGAACTGCAAAACCTCAGATGGTCGCAAACCACAGAATGCAGGCAGTCTAAACAGGCACTGCCCGCAGTAAGCCTGCGACTGACAAAACGACTATTAAGCTTCAATAGAACTAATCTAAAAATAATGATAGGGACAATTACGGGTCATTGTCACTTAAACAAACATCTATTTATAACCGGCGGGACTGATAGTCCTCTATGCAGAGGATGTTTCAGTGCCGAAGAATCAGTCACCCACGTGATCCTGGAATGCGAGGCAGTGGCTCAACAACGCAAAGAAATCCTCGGATCAGTGAGGTCGCTCCGCGAAGCCTGTGAAGCTCCCAGGAAACTTCTGCGCTTCTGGGCGGAGCTAGGCTGGCTAGATTAGCCGGGATTCAGGACGCATAACGGACCAATTTTGAGTCTAAATGCGGACAATTGAGTCCACCCAACATTAACATTAACATTAACAAGTATTGAAATGTCACTTATTCATTATTGCAAAAATAATATAGTCTGTGAAAATTGAAATTTAATTGTCAAATGTCACGGCGACCGGCTTGAGGCTTCCGGCGTAAGTGTTAAGTTGGTTATCTTTGAATTAAATAATCATTGATCGATATGAAATAATTATTAATTCATTGATATTTTACGTGTTCCTATCAGGTTAGTTATAAAAACTAAGGTGTGATAATTATTTATCACGATTTGACACTTTATGTAATTCGCAATTTAAGAAATCAAAAAGGATACGAACATATAAGAGTGAAACAAATAGAAACATATAGAATTAATTACTTTTCTAAACAATAATGGCTGTGTCAATACATAACAAAATAGTTTGTGGTCCAGAAGAAAGCCCTATACCTGCTCACTTGTCGTATGGTCAATTTATATTCGACAAACTTAAAGTTGGTGGTGACAAAATTGCACAAGTAAGTAATACTGTACGTAATGTAAATTTATAAGTCAAAACCCTAATCTTAGCCCGCATAAAAATAAGAAATACATGTAAAATAAAAATAAAACGTCTTATGTGAATTTTTATTTTGTTCTAGATATCAGGTACAAACTAAACGTTTACCAAATAGGTACTAAATAATTATTATTTCAAAGTAAAATCTCATCATCAATATTATTTAGTGTTAAAGATCAAGCTAATTTACAGAAAATTTAATCAACTTGATATGTCTTACTAATATAAGTTTTTGTATTACTGTAAAGTTTATGACTCAAAACGTTATTTAAAAAAATGTAGTAGATACTATGTACTCATTTTTTTACTTTACAGATTTGTGCAGAAACGGGAAACTCTGTTACTTTTAAAACCATTTTGCAGAATAGTGTTAATTTGGCTGTAGCACTTCAAGAATTGGGTTTAAAGAAAGGAGATGTAGTGTCTCTGAGCAGTGAAAATCGTTTCGAGTTTACTGTTGCATCACTAGCTGTTATATATTGTGGAGGAATCTTATCAACTCTCAATGTTACATATTCACCTGGTATGAATAATCACTATCCTTGATAAAATTATAGTAATACAAGCCTTGTGTAGCTGGCTTTAATTTACTTTTGCATATTTCTTCTCCAAAATTACTTCTCATAGGGTGATTAACTGCATTACATATAGACATTTATAAAAATATAGTATCTAGAAGGGGGGCAAGATGCTTTTACATTTATAATGCTAGAATGGAAGTACAAAATCAAATCAAAATATTTAATTTAGTTTGATAAGAACAGAATCCAAAGTAAATAAATATTTAGTGTGTCTATTCTTCCTTAAAAAATCTTTGTGGCTTTATATAATTAATGTAATGCAATATGCATATAAATATAACCAGATATTATTGTTTTTTTTCCTAATTGACACCTTAATTTGCAAATTGGCTAACTCCGCTTAGTGAATTTTTCAAATGCTACCTAAAACAAATACAGTGTAAATTCTTTATTACAAAACTCCACTAAGGACCAAGCATTTCTTTCATTATGGAGAGTTGATATTATATAGAGTGAAAAAATAGAAATCACAATAGTTATTAATAAGTATGTGTTCAAATTGATAATTAAGTTATTCTAAATATATATAGACTTAACTTTACCTAACATTTTCTGTTATGCCAGTATTTGTTTTGTATTTTATCCATATTTTGAGATGTGGTGGGATCATCTTCATGAAACAATTAGAATTTTAGACTCTTCCCACTTCATTATCTTTATTTTGTTTCTCCTTACTTTTGGACATGACATATATTTAGATATGTGAATGCATGTTCGTAATAGAAAATAACTTAGGCGCTATAAAGAGTGTATCAATGTATGGGTTTTTTAAAGTAAACGAACAAAATTCAAGAAAGGTCTGCATTATTATAGATAATTTTTCATTATAACAAAGGACGCTATAAAGTGTTTACACTATATTTCAAATTTTACTTATTACGAATTTGGAAGAATAATATTTTTTTTTAATAATTATGTTTAAATTAAACTAAAATTTCATATTTTTCTAACTTTTATTATTATTGAAAAAATAATGGTTCTAGTGACCCCTGAAAACTGCACTGAAACGAAGTTAGTCGACTTGCGAAAAAAAGTTCAGAAATGTATTTTATCACATAGTAATTTAATAACTAATATTTATTTTCAGATGAAATCACTCATATATTTCACATAACGAAACCAAAATTTATTATAACTTCACCAATTACTGCACAAAACTTATATGATTGTAGTAAGGATCTGCCTTATGTTGAGAAAATAATTTTATTTGGCGAATATGATATAGAACCTGGTGTATTCTACAATGATTTAGTAAAGAAGCAGGCAGATGTAGATAGCTTTACATTGGTGGATGTAAATGGAGTTGAGGACACAGTGGCAGTGATGTGCTCATCGGGTACTACTGGACTCCCAAAAGGCGTAATGCTCACTCACGTTAATTTTCTAACATTAACTGCTCATATGAAGTAAGTTTAATATACAAAATTGTGACTTATATAGTAGTTTTACTAAAGAATTAGTAATCTAAAATTTCCTAAGTTGTCTATAAAGTAAATTTGAGAACATTGATCTTAGCATCCAATTAAATGTTGCTGGCCATTTAAATGATTACATAAACCTCATAATTCTATCAACTTACACAATATTAACAAAAGTCGACATGTTAATGTAAATATTTTACTCAAATATAGATAAAAAAAGTATTTGAATCCTAATTTAATATTTCTTTTAATTTGATTACTCATATTTGATTTAAGAATAATATTGTGGATCTAAAACTATGCTTAATATATTTTTAACATAAATAACTTATTACAGATATTATTTGGAAACTTCACAGCAGAGAAAAAAGCATAAAGTAATAAATGCCCTGTCCTTGATACCCTGGTTCCATGCATATGGTTTCATTACAAACCTAGCTGTTATGTGTCTCAATATACAAGTTATATTTTTAGTGCGCTTTGAGGAGAAACAATTCCTTGAAACTATTCAGAAATATAAGGTAAGCCATTAAGTATGTATATATATTTATATGCATATATATAATACAATAGTATAGTAACTGGTTCAATTTCATACACTTCATATAGTATTTATGATATCTTGCGTATATTGAAAAATGAAGCTTTGGGTTTAACTACTACACAGTTTCATATTAAAAGATATGTTGTTATTTGCAAATGGTATGCACCTTAGTGTCTATTGCTGCTAAAGTAATTACTAATAATTAATTGTTTTAGCAGTAATGGACAGTGAGGTAAATCGGATACATAATCCTAAAAATTTCAAGAGTAATTACTGACAAGAAACAACAAAGAATACAGACAACAAGGTATTTTTTTTTATTATTTACAGATTAACATGACAACAATAGTTCCACCACTGGCAGTGTTTTTGGCCAAACACCCGCTAGTGGAAAAATATGATTTAACATCCTTAAACGAAGTGTGGTGTGGAGCCGCTCCACTTTCTAGGAAAATTCAGGATGCTGTATCTAAAAGGTACGCTGTACTTTAATATTTACATATTTGCTATTTTAGTTTTAATCCTACAGATAAAAATAAACTGTCTAGTTGTATGAGTATGTACCATAAAATATGATTTTTTTCTGTAGATATCCTAGAATCAATTGATAAATAAAAAAATATTATGGTATTTGTGAGATCATAAAGAACTACTTACATTTTAACTAAAAAGTTCAAACACTCATTCAAGCGTAAACATCGTTTCATTTTGGTAAGATTTGGCGAAGCAATCATTAAAATGCTGTAAAACTTAACTTTTTAGAACGGGTATATCGTATATAAGACAAGGATACGGTCTCACGGAGGTCACGATGGCTTGTTGTGTGGATTTGACTGATGGGGAAAAAGTTGGCTCTTGCGGCACCCCCGCGCCTGGCATGAGAATTAAGGTAAATATTATTTTACTTATATACGAAGTTAACTCTTTTTCCGTAACCGAAGGGTGCCAATGGAACTTTATTACTTAGCGTCCGCTGTCCGTCCGTCCGTCCGTCCGACTGTCAAAAGGCTGTATCTCATGAACCGTAATTCATAGAGAGTAAAGAATCCACACTTTCTTACTAATATTATAAATGTGAAAGTGTGTTTGTTTGTCCTTCTTTCACGTCGAAACGGAGTGACGGGTTGGCTTGATTTTTTGTCTGGAGATAGTTGGAGGGCTGGAGAATGTCATAGGCGACTTTTTACCGCGGGAGATTGTCTAATTCCCACGGGGAAACATGATATAATACAATCCAAAAAAAATGATTTGTGCTCAGAATTACTTGAAACTTAGTATTAATGATCTTCAATAAAATTAAATAAATACGTGTTTTATATACATGTGAACATGTGGGGTAAAATAAAGGATGAAAGTTTGTATGAAACTACCTTTTTAGAGATTGTTTTTTGTACTTTAGCGCGAGCAAAGCCGCGGGTTCTGCTAGTATTATATAAAAGTCTTTTTCTGTAAAATTTACTCAACTATGTTAACGTATGTGTGTATTAGTTATCGAATGAATGCTCATATCTGTATCAGGCTGGTATTAAAGTCTAACATAGATTAAATTCTAAACTATATCTTGCATAGTTATACAAGAAGATAAATACTTAAACACTTATCTTTAGCATATTGTTCTTTTGTCCTCTAAAATTTTTGAAAGGAAAAAAATTAAGACGCTTAATTGGCGCCGAAGAAAATCACAATTTTGGTTTTATTTGAGTAGTTATAATAAATGTTCGCCCAGTACCTAGTCGAAATTTCACAATTTTTTTTTTTTCATTAATAACATTGAAGCTTGTCAAAAGTTACTTAGTCTAGTCAACAAGTGCTTTTTGTGTCAAAGTTTTTTCTCCGCCTCCGAAAAAAATGAATGGGGTGTCATCGGTTCGAAATAGCATGTAGATGATTTTTAAAATAATTCAAGAGCCGCTTGCAAAAGTTATTAACAATTAACTGAAAAAACAAATGGGGTTTGGTTTTTTGCAAATATCTCAAAAACTATTAGACATTTTTCAAATTTGAAAAAAGATTAAAAGGTGGAGGAAATATCCCAATTTCATCAAAAAAATTCTATCTTCTGCCTCCCGGAATTGTATGACCAATATTTATGATTTACCCAGAGGGTTGAAAATACTGCCGAAAACTGGGATTCTGATTTACGTAAGCCCAGCCCACTTTGAACCTTCAATGAATAAATTTTTTAAACTTATTTAAATATGAAAATTAAGAATTTAAAAAATTCAGACATCTACTGGATAGATAAACGAACAATAATCCGCGGTCAAAAATTTTTTATCGCGATTTTTCTATTCATTAGGCATTAGTTAATTAACATTTTTTTTCCTACTTGAACATGAACATTGTGTGATAATAATTGTTAAATAACAAATCTGAATTTTTTTCCTTTTTTGGAGCTATTTTTGTGAGGTCTCAGAAGAGATTCCCGTTGGAAGATTAAAAAATTGTTATTTTTCACTTTATTATCAACAATTTACTTAGGTTAAAAATTAAAAAAGTTGATTAATTATTGAAAGAATACGTAAAATCTTTGAAGATAGCAAAGAATATCATATATATCATTTTTCATACAATAACAACGGTTACTATGGCAACCTAATGCAATCTATTTCATTACGGTGTACTTTTCTGACCCGGTACTCATATGTTTTGGTGTGATTTTAAAGACGTTTCACGTCAAAAAACAATATTTACTTACCGCAGGTGTTGAACACGGAAACAGGTGAGAAGTTAGGTCCTTACAAAGAAGGTGAGCTATGGATCAAGTCGCCGCTCCGTATGAAGGGGTACATGGGCGACCCGGCCGCCAGCGCCGCGCTGCTGGACGCCGACGGCTACGTGCAGACTGGCGACATCGGCTACTACGATGAAGACGGCTTCTTCTACATTGTGGATCGGCTGAAGGAACTCATCAAGTATAAGGGCTTTCAGGTATTATTGTAATTTATATATTTTTTTTACTTTAATGTTTTTATTTTTTAATTAGTATGTGGTATGTACAAAAATTGGAAATCGAATTAACGACTTTCTCCTTCTTCTTATAGTTAGAGTATACTTTTACCTTTATTTTATAAAGTAGTGAAGAGTTTAATTTCGGATCTATAGAAAAATTTAAGCGAAGGGCACTAAGGTCTATGTTAGCGGGCATCCATCGGAAAATAATCATGCTAATATTATAAAGTTTGTATACTTTTTCACGCTGTAACAATTGAACAGATTTCAGCATTAGGAAATACACTACATATGTACATAGATTAGCACGTAGACTACTTTGATTGATAACGTACCTACCACAGCGGCATTGACGTAGGCATATAATAACCGATGAATAAATGAATAATTCATATATAACAGACGCCTAATCGATTATGTTATACTATTTGCGTCTATAAATTCTCACAAACTTTCACTTTTATAATATTACTTGTTAGAAAGACGTGTAACCAGTTATGCCACAGATGAGATATGGAGTATGGTCTCCACAGGTGGCGCCGGCGGAGCTGGAGGCGCTGCTGCTGCGGCACCCGGGCGTGGCGGACTGCGGCGTGGTGGGGCGCGCGCACGAGGCGGCCGGCGAGCTGCCCGTCGCCTTCGTCGTGCCGCAGCCCGGCGCCGCCCTGCGGCCCGACGACCTCGTCGCCTATGTCGCCTCCAAGGTAATGACTCCTGACTGATTGGCTATTTCAGCCACATCGACCGATCTCACTGAGACTACGCAAGGGATGTTATAGTGCACAATTAGTGTACTCGCCATAGAGATAATACACATAGAGTAGGCAACTGTCATTCAGCACTATAAGTGGCGGTGATGCGTGGAGAAAAATATAGCCAAATATTTATGCGAGTCTAGTATTCGTTTCCTTATTAAATACTAGCTGACAAAAAAAAAACAAATGTATCCCACGGGAACCGTACATTTTTCCGGGATAAAAAGTAGCCTTTATGTTATTCTGATGTATGAACCATATTATTATAAAGATTCATTAAAATCCAATGAGTAGTTTTTTTGTACTAAGTTGTATACGTTACTATAGTTTTTTAACCATCCCACGGGAACTCTTTAATTTTCCGGGATGAAAATTATCTAAGATGTTGACCGGGGATATACGGTACCATACAAAATTTCATTTAAATCGGTCCAACAATTTCGGAGATTAGCCCGTTTAAATAGACACAGAACACAAAAAATTTGAAAAAAATCTGGTTTTGTTCTATTTCTCTTCTACATCCCCCTGACTCCGTTTTTAGCATATTTTTTTTCTGTGTACAGACATTCGACCTCTACAGTTTTATTATATGTATAGATTCGCGGTTAATATAAACAATTATATATGTCACTTAACAAAGAAAAAAAATCTTAGATAGTTAACTTGCAAAGGTCTAGAAATTGAATACATAATTACCTACTTATAAAGAGTCGAGAGGTTGTAAATAATAACTATAGCGTCTTTAATAAAACCTCTTATTGAAAAACGTTTTTGCATTTTTTTATATTTATTGTGTTGTGTCCATTAATTTTCTTTCAGTGAATTATTAATTTACTGTTTCGCGTACCTACTCGTTAATTTATGTTAGTTAATTTTATGGCTAGAAAACAAAACACAATGACAGTAAAAAGTGTATTCTTGCTTGTGAAAAATTATTTATAGGATTCACATGGCGTAGCGTAGGTACAAAAATATTGTGTGAAAGTTTGTTAATTACACGAAAACAATTAATAGATTTTTATGAAAGTTAGCACGATTACAACAGAAAATCGGTACACGGACCCCGGGGCCGACTGATCAATCGATTAGGTTCATTCGCAATTCACAACGAAAGTTACATAAAAGACGGTTTCGGGGTCGAATATTATGCAGTCAAGGTCACTTTTAATTGCTTTACTTACAAGGCAATTAACATAACTACAACTACATGACATAACATATTAACAATGTACGTAGCCCTGGTATAAAACAAAATTATACGTTCATAGAATAAGACAATATATAAATATTAATTCAATTAGGTTCGGTTATAAAAACTATTGTTGAGTATTAGTGAGGACATAATTATTATATTTAAAACTAGCGACTTACCCTCGCTTCGCTCGGGTGCGTCCCGTACGTCCGTTTTAATTTTTTTAGCGGAACCCTAATTCTCTTTCTAAAATAAAAGTAGCCTAAGTTACTCCTTATAATATCAGCTGTCTGCTAGTAAAAGTCCCGTCAAAACCTGTTCAGCGGTTTCGGAGATTAGCCGGAACAAACAGACAGACAGAGAAAATGTTAAAAATTGTGTTTTAGTTAAAAGTGCCGTAATAATTCTAGGTATATGCATTTAGTAGAAAGCTGTTATTTTAATATTACAAACAGACACTTTAATTTTATTTATCTGTATAGATTTTGAGAAGAGATAGCGTTTTTGTTTGAAGTAAAGTTACAATTAGTATAAACCATTAATAGTAAAAACTAGTACATAAATATAAAATTATATAAGGGATATAAAGTAAATTTCACGCTCATAAAGACTTTACAGACGGAAAAAAAGATAACATATAAGATATTTTACATAATATATTTGAATATATCTCATAATCAAAACATTATTCTGTTTAGGTGTCTCCCGCAAAGCATTTACGAGGTGGAGTTATATTTGTTGAAGAAATACCGAAGAACCCATCGGGTAAAATTTTAAGAAGAGAACTGAGAAAAATGTTAGCTGCCAAAGTTAAGAGTAAGCTATAACAGCGCAGTATGTTGTTTTTATGCCAATTTCAATACCAAAATAAGACCTTTTGACAATTTGTCAATCCGTCACCGTTTCAATTAGTTCCTAGTATTTATGATATTCCTTCTTCAAATGATCAATTTTTTTTTGTAATTTTATGAGTAAAATTTTGATGTCGAAAGTATTATTAATGTATTGGGATTTATTCATTTTAATTCTCTCCATGACATATACCTATTTATTAAAGGGTAAAAATGTTAGTTTGATTGGCTTTGTATTTTTTTATTATTATAAAGTACTAGTGACTCACCCTCGCTCCGTTCGGGTTCGTCCCTAGATACGTTTTAGTATAGATTTTTCAGAGATGAGCTATTTTCCTGCAGTAAAAAGTATTCTATAAGTCGACCTGAATAAGCAGCTATCATCACACCAAATTTCATCAAAATCTGTCTAGTAGTTTTCTCGTGATGTGGCAAGACAGACAAATTTTAAAAATTTGGCCTCTGTATAGATAATAATGACTATTTTAATAAGATTTTCCAAAAAATATTTAATGTGAAGATTCAACTTAGAATTTTGTTATATGTATAAATTAAGAAAAATCATTGAAAGTGACAGGTATATATTAATATTATAAAACATGTAAAATATTAATAACAATTTACTATAACTAATGTATTTTACACTTTTACTTATTAGCTAATTTATCTTTTAATTCTTGAGGGATTTTGCTAAGAGCATAGTCATGGAGTTCACTATTTGCGGCAGCTAGAACACCAGTTTTGTTTGGTCTTCCTTCTGAGGCCCCATACTTGTAATAATTCCCAAGGATATCGGTTAACTTTCCACCAGCTGCACTGAGGATTGCTTCAGGAGCGCAAGTGTCCCATTTCTTACAGCCGGGACTAGCAAAGACATAAACCGATGCTGCTCCTTCTAATAATTGTAAAACCTACAAATTATAACGTCAGTGTTATTTATTATAGACACAAATTATTACTTATTCTTACATGTTAACTTTATATTGAATTGTAAATTGAAACTTATTCTTGTGCCACAAATGTCAAAAATATTCAAATGGTTAATAGAAGTTAGAACACAGGACATACTCCATAAGCCAAAAAAGACAAACATTCTATCAAACACAGGATTTTTAAGTGTCATTATCATGTCAGATCAAATTAAATACATGTGTTTAGTTCTTAATTAACTTTTAAGTTAGAAATTTTTCACTTTACCTAAATGAAATATACTAAACACAAAATTAGAATATTACATTTTATAAAGTTTACTCCATTAAGGCATTTATGTTGAAATTAATAATTTAATGTATAATTCTTATTGATTTAATTATTTATTTCTTATGTTTGTTAATTCAATAGTAATTAATCATTTTAATTATCTTACCTTATAACCAGCACCACCAACTCTTAGAATTTGTGCTGCATTCATCACTTGCAATGCTTTCTCTACAACTGGGTTTGAATGACTTCTTGTAGTAGTGAGAATTAAGGAGTCTGGAGGCGGAGCTACAGTAAACCCCCCAACACCAACTTCTTGCAAACCCCAGATAGTTCTACCAATTTTCTTCTCCCCGCCAACTAAACTTTTGTAATATGGTTGATGTATGACACCAGCCACTGGTTTTTCATTTACCGATATACCAATCAGAACTGTTACATGCTCCAGGAAACCTGCAACAATTGACACATTAATAAAAGACTTTTTATTTACTATATTAAATGGAATAGAACAAGCAACATGCATACCAAAGACAAGTTTAGGAAGCAAGATAACATACAATTATGAATAAATATGGATGATAAAGTTAAAAATATGAAACTCATCCTTGAGAATACTGTCATTAAATAATCAAGTGAAAGCTATCTGTGATGCATGCACCAAAAACATTTGTGATATTTTAGTTCAAAACAATTGTGTTATTATTTTTAATGAGTCTTTGTTAAATAAAATCTGTTTCATTGATATTGTTATTTATTTACATTCAAAAGATACTACCTACTACTTTCAAATTTTCCATTTACCATAGTGTGATTGTAGTAAACTTAAATACCACTTGATACTTATAAATGGATGAGTCAAATACATTTTCCATCTTTCCCAAGGATCTCTCTTCAACATAAGGGAACCTAAAATTTTATGAGGCTTAATGTGCTTACAATTTATTAATAACATCACTCCCCAAATAATTTAAATATATAGCCATTTTGGATAAACTTTTTAATAATAATATATTTTTGACCGAAGGAGTATTCAAAATTTAAATTATGAATAAATTGCTCAAATTAAAATACTTTTACAAAAGGCAAAAGTTAATATTGACCTTGGGTATACTCCGAAGTTCCATCAAGTGGGTCCACCCAAACTACAATATCCTCTTCCTTTACACCTTGAAGTTTAGAAGGGCATTCTAGAGATAGCACTTCCTTGTCTGCATCTATTACTAACCAATCACTTGGTACCTCACCCTGAAAATAATTAACTTTATATTGACAGTTCAATGTCATTTTTTTTGTTGTACTACTATAATAAAAATACTTATTATCAAGTTCATTGTTTCCCTAATAAAGAATAAATTAATTACAAATACCTACAGTTTAATTTATGGCTCAACTTTATAATGAGGAATTCGTAGTAGACTCTTGATTTTCTTTTTGTGCAAAGTACTTATTATTTTAAGTAAACCCACAAAAATTCAACTTAATAGGGTAAATACTTTCGGAAATAAAAAATATCAAAGTTTGATAAATATAACCTCAATCTGCATTATTTTATTGCTTTTGACGTAATTTTGACAGTAGTGTTGCTATTTTAGGGAATTTTAATTATGCGTTTTGATTTTTAAGACAGAAATGTTGCCATTTTAGGAACTTAATTATGCGTTTTAATTTTGTAAATAATAAGTTGACGCACTTTTTAATTTTTATTTGAAGATTATTAATGTTTTATTTGGTTTAATAAGTCATTAATTTTGACTAGTTAGGTAAGAAGTTTGTGGTTAGGTTAGGTTACAACTTAGGTAATTATCATCAGATTTTGGTTAGGTTAGGTTAGAACAGTTTTCATAACACACGAGCCGAGCGAGCGAAGCGAGCGTGCCGCGGTAGCGGCCGGCGAGTGTCATAAACTCTAAATGTTATAAAACTAGAACACTAGAAAGATCAAATTTCACGCAAAATCGAAGTACACACTTAACAAAACATAACCTCAAAATAAGATTTTTAAAAATTCATAAAAAAAAACATTTGCAACCTATTAACTTGTATTTTTTGGGGGGTGATTTACACCCCCTACCGACCCCCCCTACCCCAAAAATATATAGATTTTATGAATTCCTCTTTCAAAAGTCCTTCCTAATTTATTATTTTAAATAGATCCAGATGACATTATACATAACAGTTAACCTTAAATACAGTTAATTTTGTTTTGATTATTACTTGTTAAAACAAATGACTATAAATATATGACACAATTAATAGAATCTTTTTTAAATTATATTCTCATATCATTTTTACCTCTGTATCTGGATTGTCCTCTTCACCTATAATATGAACTTTGGGGTATTGTGCTGACAAAGAAGCTATGATACATCGTTGTGCTGACCTATCAGCTTCTGTTTGATAATCATCTTTACCCTGTCAATCGAAGAAGAGAGTCGAGATTCACGTGATTAATGAAATAGAATAATGTTATGCATTCAAAGACAATTTTAAGTGACGAAATACAAACCTTTTCTACAATACCAAGTTCCCCTTTGCTCATAATATCTCTTACAATTTTTCCTGCTCGACCGGCCACGGAAACAGATGATGCTAATAGCTTCACGATCACAGGAATACTTGTTGACATTTTTATCACAAAATAAAGTTTATTATCTAATTAATATAGAAAATGCGCGATAGAACTGTCAACACGAGACGTAAAGAGATGTCTACTGTGAGCTGTCAACTAACAGCAGTGTTCACAACCTGAAATCAGGCAATTATCGTACCTAGGGCCGTAAAATTATCGTACATGGATCAAAATTATCGTACACATCAGGGATGTGAAAAATAATCGATTTTTATATAAATGTATTTTTTTTTTGTTATATTTATAACCCACTTTTAATAATCGATTGTCTAAGGTCGGCTCAGCAGTCGGTAACCTTTTAGCAGGCAGAGACCACAAAGTGGTTACACCTACTAAAGACGGGAAAGCAAAAAAAAAAAGGACCATTTTCATGTTTTCGGTAATTACAAATTCAAAATACTTCAAAGGCATAAACAGTTTTCTTTATAAAACAGACACATGCCAAAATTATATATTAATATTACCTAATCCTCACAAAAATTGTTACCCATCCCATCTGTAGAAATTATCGTACAATAGCAATGTACTATCGTACATCGTACGCAGTCATGAAATTATCGTACATGTACGATAATTATCGTACGGTTGAGAACACTGACTAACAGGCAGTGTTCACAACCTGAAGCCAGGCAATTATCGTACTAGGGCCGTAAAATTATCGTACATGGATCAAAATTATCGTACACATCAGGGATGTGAAAAAATGGTAGATTTTTATATTAATCGACTTTTTTTTAATTTTTTTTTTTTATTATATTTATAATCGTTTTTTAATAACCAATCCTCTAAGGACGGCTCAGCAGTCGGCAACCTTTTAGCAGGCAGGGACCACAAAGTGGCTACACCTAGTAAAGGCGGGAGAGCAAAAAAAAAAAAGGACATATACCACAAAGTTTGTCAATGTCACAATTTCTACAATAACTCTTAAATGCTTTCAGTATTTACAAATTCAAAATACTTAAAAAGTTTTCTTTATAAAACAGCCACATGCCAAAGTTATATATTACTATTATCTAAACCTGACAAATATTGATCTTAACCCGGTTACGGTTGCGAACACTGCTAACAGGTACAGGTACAGACCAAGAGGCAAGAACACTGAACAACAAGCTAAGAGATGACGTAAGTTAGAGAGAGACGTAATAATAAAGAAACTATAATCTTACACGATATGAAGCCACTTTTCACTTGCTAAAGATACCGGCTGGTGACTTACAATGTTTTTGATATTTGTGATTATTTTAATAATAAAAGCAATTAGATGTAACAGACTTTGTTTTAAGGTTTTTTTTTTATTAGAAATGGGTTTACTCTTGACCTTCATCTTAGCTCGAAGGCATAGATAATGTCTACGATATAGCGAGTTTGCCCAAGAGAAGCCTGTTAACCATAGAGTTATAAGAATAGAGTGCGCAACTGCTATGCTTTCTTACAAGTGGCAGCGTAAGCGGATTAGAAAAAAAACGCATCCTAAGCCACCGTTCTATTTCACTCTAACCGAGCTGTCATTAGTTATTCCCCTGTGTTGTCTACACAACAAAAAATATACACTGTTCTTTCCTAACTAGAGTATTCGTATAAATCGTACGATTTATTTTATTATTTGTGGTTGAATATCGTACCTTACCACTAACTGACGCAATCTAAGCCACTAAAAAATCCACTAGCCACTAAAACCAATATTTAGCCGCTAAAGGGGAAGTCTAAACCGCCAGATCTAGTGGAAAATCCACTGAGTTGGCAACACTAGTTGTGCGGGTTAGGCGGAGGTATAACCAATCGCGACTCGACTAGAGAGAGAAAGAAAGGTGGTTTGGAATCAGCGTTATCTCTCTAATGCGTTAACGCTATTTTAGCTACCGCGTCGCGCACTCTAATCTTATAACTCTATGCTGTTAACACGCACCTTAAAGAGTTTCAGGTCATACGCACTCGGAAAAATAGACCGAGCATTGCATTCCACTTCTTGGCTGTGCGCATTATAAAAGATGATAATAGCGTTTAGTGCGAATGGTTGGAATGTCAACCATTCGCACCAATTTATAATGTACCTCTCAATAATATACTCAGTTCTATCAAGGGGCGAGATGAAGTGATAGGCTTTATAAAAGTTAGATAAACTTTATCATACCGAATTTATTTGATAGTCATATTATTATTGTTAAACATGGCATTGTCCACGGATTCGTGCGTGTATTCTTAACTGAATTCTATGCATTTCAAATTGTTATGATCATTCAACAGCTCTGTCCCGGCTTCATCAGTCATATTCTTTTATTCCCGATGTTATTTTTTTTTAAAAACCAAATACATGTTGCATTAATAATGTCGATGAGCATTTAAATTAAATATCCAGTTATAAAAAAAAAATGGATTTGGTCTACGCTCTACGCGATAACGAATTAGTCAAGCCAAGAAACTTTAGGGCCTATGCATACGACAACTTTTAACGCACAAATTTTAAGTCGATACACATGTAATTCAGCAAACCGTTATTACCAAAAAGTTGCAGTTTTGTTGAAAATATAACAAAGTACTCCTATAGTATAACAAACATCTACCACAGTTCACTCGCCATGTTTGTAAGGTGTTAGGTCCTATGCACACCCTCTACCATCTATGAACGCGCCACGAACCACGTACATCGATGAAAAAACTACACAATCCCATGTAAAAGTTCTCTTAAAACTGTCACTAAAATTATTCTAGTTGAAATAAATATACAACAGTGTAAATTGAACCTTAAATGCAGTGCTTTAAGTTGATTTCACAAACACAATTTTAAATTGATAGCGCGCTCAAATGTTCAAATGAGCGTTCATTCGATGAGGACATTTTTTGTCGCCGATTGTGAATCCAGTATTTTTTTGATCGATGTTCACGTATCATTAACTTGCGTCGTCTGCGCTTGCACCACGTTTCATAACTCATCGACGAGGCACGTATCACTCACACACAACACTAAAAAGCTAAAAAGGTTACATATTCTATGTAAAAGGTCAAAGTGGGTATAGCACTTGCGTGCCCTTGGTACATGTAAGCGTTTGGTATTGCAAGCGAAATACATACGCTATGCTGTCGACTAACGTTTATATCGATACAAATTAATTTTCAAGTTTATTAATGAAAATGACTGATGATGATTTTTTTATTATGTAATATTTAGGTTAAAATTTACAACGTACCTACGCTATCTGAATACAAAAATAAGTGATGAAAAATTTTCTCACACGACGGTCGCAATCTATAGATTAGATGGATTAAGGGGATATTTAAAATACTTTATTTTTATTTCAATGTGTATAATTTAAACATATTATTCAAATCATAAAGAAATTATTGCTTAAAATATATATGTCTATACATAAAAACTGGATATACCTATAAAAACGTTAATTAGAATACAAAATATTTATTACCAATGATATCAGTATTATATTATTATATTTAAGGCACTTTTAACAGTAACTATAGCTATTGCCTGACCCATGACATGTTGAACTTGTAAGCAATATTTTATATCTTTTTAATAATCTTGCTCGTGAAAAATATCATCTCATAGTTATCAAGTTAGTGGTTTAAGATGACAACATTATAAAAATTGAATTTATCTTTCAGTAAATATGTAAAAGATCAAAAGAATTTGCCTCCCTACTGATAAAACCTAATCTTATAAACCCTAAACCAGTCAAAAATATTTATATATATTTCACAATACATTTTATATCCCTCAAACAATATAACACAAAAGGTGATATAAATAAGTATCTTCTTCAAAAAGTTGAATTTTTGATCTCCTACACCCAATTTATATTGAAAAATAAATGCTTAACAATTGTGTTTTAAATCTCTTATAACTTTATGGATAATATTTTTGATTGTATATAATATTATTTACCTTATAAATAAATTGAATTTTAAAATATATTGTATCGAAAATCGAACCAAGAATGGTTCGAACTTCATGATACCTTAACCTCATAGAAAATAAGTTTTTATCTATATATTTCCGTTCTTTTGCATTTTTTCTCTAGCTGGATGAAAGGATATATGACGTCTACAATTGCTTATAGACGGTGTATGTTAGGTGAAAATATCCAATACCGCGTATATTTTTAACAGTCTGGAAAAATATTTGCATACCCAATGCAATCATGTCTCGTTCGGGATTCGAACCCGTAATTCCGGACGTAGTACGCATGCCACGTTGAGACATGACGTATCACTTTCACTTCTTTTAGTCTAATTAATGTATATCAATGATATAATTAACTTACCTCTCCGTCAAATTTGTTAACAAATAAGCCTTATTTAGTCTCTATCTCTAAACATATACAAGATATGAAAATATAACATTTGGATATGTGTATGAAATATAGTAAGTAAATATTTAAAATTTGTTCAACAGTAACTTAAAGTAACATTCAAAGCCGAAAATGAAACATTATAATAATTATTATTAATCTGTCAAAAATAGATCTATAATTATACCTATTCCATGATTTATTTTCAAACCTCACATGATTTCCCATTACAGTTATTACCCTAATTCAAATAATATTCCATTTAAAATTCACATAACCTCTTAGGGGCCATTCATTAATTACATAAGAGTCCTATCACATCTGTGGCTAACATAGCGTGATGGATATTTGAGAGCTATTAGCATTGGAGACAACAACTCTGAGATCTAATTTTTCTTTTGTAATGTACAACTTCTTTTATACATATTTTTATTATTTATTAAGTTTTCAAAATCTTCAATGCTAAATTTTAGTGCAATTGATCCTTTTCTAAAACCTGATAAAATCTTACGTAATAAGGGTGAGAGGGAACCTGAGAAATCTTAAGTGCTCTTACATGACAGTAGGGAGGGGGTCAAAAATGGCCAAAATTGTCCTTACGTAATTAATGAATGGCCCCTTATACAGCATAATAACAAAACGACAAAACAATAAAATTTTACGTCTTAACATTATCCTTTGTGTTGTCCTCTGAGGAGTCCTCTTCATCATCAGACTGGCTGACTTGAGCCAGTATGTGCGTGACGATTTGGTCGATGGTGTGTGTGTCGAGCATCCGCGCTATGTTCTTGTCCTCTATCACGTATAAGAAGAGATGCTTTGCGTTCTCCCTCAGACGTTGCACCCGAGTCCATTTCTGCTTGTCCGCAGTACGAGCACCACAATTTTCTATCACCTTTTCTAGTATCTGTTGTAAATATAATGAAACTTATTCTTTGACTCATATTTAAGACTATCTTTTTGACTATTTAATAATTGAGTAAATGTCTTTCTTAACTCCCAACTTAAGAGGGTTCTTATAAATTTAACGTGTGTATCTATGTATCTGTCTGTGGCATCATAGTATCCAAACAGATTTTTTTTTAAATTTATTTTGTTTTGTTTAAAAGATGACTTAATCAAGTGTTCTTAGCTATAAATCAAGAAAATCAGATCAGCCATTTGCAGGCTATCAGCTCTTTTCTAGATAGTAAAAGGGTATGAGCAACTTCCACAGATCTAATCCATTCGATAAACTGCAGAGATATTGTGATTAGGCTCATTAAAATGGCCTCCATAAATAGGTTATTATGTTGGGGGTTTTTCAAATTTTTGATTTAACATCTTGTTAGTTTGATAACTTTGTAAAGTTCTACAGTTTTCATTATATAAATTCAAAAATAAACGTATTGCTCACCTCATCAACACTCTCATCAGGCCACCCAAAGCATTCCAACATTTCTTTATCAATAAGCTGTGACAGCAGTTTTCTAAGACTGTCGGCTAGTTCCTCTTCAGACATCAATGGAGATGGTTCCTCTTCCTAAAAGCCCAATAAAATTGGATAATAAAATATACAGTGTTTTCTATCGAATATATTCTAGGTCCGCTACTTATATCTTTTACAATTAACTAATACTTCAAGGGTACTATTACATATAATAAATAAAAGTGATATATGAGTATGGAAAAAATCAATCTATTGCTCAAATGCTGCTCGAAAGGACAAATTCAAACAACAGCAAATATATGTTCACATTTATAATATAAGTAATTAGTTTTATTTTCCACAATTATAAGCAGAGAGTAATTAAAAGGAATGACTTATAATATGTTATACTGCACTGTAGTTTTTTACCTCTGTCCCACTATCCAACACTATTATATATCCCACAACAACAGTATATCGTATTTTTTAGATTAAAAAAGAACTAAAAACTTGAATAAATACAAAAAAAAAAAAACAAAAGTGAAAACTCGATGTCCGAGCGGAATTCGAAGCCGGACACCTGTAATTTTCAATCTTGCACCTTGTCCGCTTCTCCACGATTCTTATGCCCAAGCGTAAGAAATTAACGACCACTTTTTGCGTGGAATATTGCGATAGAAAACCGCATGAAAACTCGAAAACACGCGTTTTCCCAGACATAAGACTAATCTAGATCGATTTTTAGCCTCCGAAAACCCCCACGTACCAAATTTCTGCGAAATTGTTAGAGCCGTTTCTGAGATCGCCGGTATAAATAAATATACAAGAATTGCTCGTTTAAATATATTAGATAATACATATGTGTGTATGTAGCGTACCTGCGTCTGTTCCTCCTCCGCGTCCGAGGCTTGCTCCTGCAGGCCGCCGTACAGCACGCCGTGCCCGTAGCCCTCCAGGATGCGGTCAGATTCTGCGTCCAAAACGTTCAAGATCGACTCCAACTCTGACTTCTTCACCCTTTCCACTCCTGGGTTCGAACCCTGTTACACATTGTGTAAAAATTTAATAATAAAATCAATTATGATGGGTAAGTACATTTTTAATGACAAATTGTATAATATTACGTTTAAGAAAATAAAATGAAGACGCTTCGAATGTATTTTTCTGTAGTGCACATAACCGTGTCAGCAATCACTTAGTAGGTGTGGATAGAGACCAACCAACTTATAAAGGTTGCATCGAATTTAGCTTCTTCACTTCGTGGACTTTGCTTTTGCCTTTTTTTTAAAAAAAAACACAAAACAAAACTCACGAGCACGCTGCGCACGTGCAGCAGTCGCTCGCGGAACACCGCGGGGTGCGTCTTGCGCACGTGGCGCACCAACTGCTCGCCGCGCACGTACGCGCGCGCCGCCACGCAGTACATGCAGCGCCTCGGCCGCTCCAGCGCGTGCGTGCTCGTGTGCCGCCGCATGTTCGCCTCGTTGTGGAACCGCTTGCCGCACACCTCACACGCGAATGCTACACGCACAGAAACATAACACGTACAACATTATACTTCCATCTTCCGTCTACTAGGAAAGCAGCCTTAAAGTTCTTTATTGTTACGAAATAAGGACGAACAGAGGACACCTTCAAAGATGAATAGATAATTTATGGGGCAAGTTATAATAATAAACCAATCTCGAGATTTAACATTCCAGTAGTCTCACGCGCTCTGAATCCGCTGCGAATTTATTTTAGTCATTTTACGTAACTTTTAACATTTAAACTAATCTAACCTTTCGGATTTTTATCGCTAGTTCTATGATATACCAGGCTTACCCTCGTTTCGCTTGGGTGCATCCCTAGGTACGTTTTAATTTTTTGAGCGGTACCCTAATTCTTTTTCTAAAATAAAAGTAGCCTTTATTACTCTTTATAACATCAACTATCTGCCAGTCATCGTCCAGTCAAAATCAGTCCAGCCGTTTCGGAGATTTAAGAGTTAAGAGCCGGAACAAAAAGAAAAAAAAATAATAAAAAATGTGTTTTTAAAAGAAGTACCGTATATTCTACTTTTATATGCATTTAGTAAAAAACTGTTATTTTGACATTTATACAAACAGACACTTCAATTTTATTTATCTGTATAGAATATAGATATAGATCATAATATTATGTACCTCTTCTATAATAAAAATTCGTAACCTTCATATTTCTCTTCATATTTTATTAGTTATGAATGAGTTTCTAAAGTTAAAACTAAAATATAAATAAAAATCTAAGGTTAAAAGAGATTTAAATTAAATGATCATTTTTAAAACTTACGCTTATCATCTAAATGCATTTTCACATGGGACTGAAGACTTTCTTCATTAGCAAACTCCTTTTTGCCATGTATACAATTTTCTACTGGACAAAGCAGCTTGTTTAGACCCATATGTTTCCGACTATGAATTATAAGCCTGAAAATAAAGTCCTTTTATTATATACATAGATATGTGTATTCAACTGCTTCGGTGGTGTAGTGGCTAACATGTACGGCTACACATTCGGAGGTCCTGGGTTCGAGTCCCAGGTCGGGTGAAGTTTAGTTATTGAAACTTTCTGTTAAGAAAGTCTCAGTAACAATCCGGAGTTGGAAAGTTGACGGTGTTTTTACCCCCTGCCGTGGAAAGCACGTAACGCCATCGGTCCTGTGCCTGATCTCTTAACGGACATGTGGAACTATCGGAATCCCATCGGAATTTAAGAGTGAAAGGAATAGAAAGTGCACTGGTGTCTGCGCGTACTTTTGCAGTATAATAACTCCTGCTAAGTTGACTCATCGCATTGAGATGGGCTGCCGTGGACGATACCGGTCAGGAGGACATCATCACATTCAAAATTTTCGTGACTTACATATATGGCTATATTTACCACACACTAATTCAATAACTACAACCTAATACATGTGTATATATTTTTTTATATTTGTGTAAAATATATTATAGCGAGTTATGTATGGTACCCATGAGCATCCAATATTCCCTAGAATTACACCTATAAATCAAAATGTGAATACACATACTATGATATAAAGATGCATGAATAAAATAAAATAAAAATATTTTTTTACTTGGCTTTGGTTTGGAATGCTTCGCCGCATTTCAAGCATTGGTTGCCGACGTGCTTTTGAAGATGACGTTGCAATTGCACTTTTTGTATGTAGGAGCTACCGCACATCTTGCACTTGTATGGTTTCTCTGGTAAGTGCGTAAACACATGGCGGCGCATCACCTCTATCGTGAATGTACTGTAGCCACACTAGACGATAAAAATATAAGTTAAAAGTTGTCTTTTAAAAACAATTTAGGTTTCCTCACGATGTTTTTCTTCACCATATTAGCATGTATACGAGCAGAAATGCGAGACTCGGGTTTGAACCCGTATCACTTAGTTTACTACTGCTAACAATAATGGGGATAATGTTCATTTAATTACTCTAAAGTATTATAATAATTATAATACTTCAGTTTAGAATAAGTACTATAAAAATATTATAAAGTAAATATTTAACAAGCTTTTACTAGCATTATTTATCTACACAGTACTTGGGTGACCGAACATTGCTTGGCGTTCTTTTTTTGTAAAATCGTGTTTTTTCGATAAGTGATTTATATATAAGTATTGCTCATTAAAATATTAATTATAAGATATACTCGTAATCGTTATTCTTCTACGGCTAGTGGTATGACAGCCCAGAACCTTCGTCAATAAAAAGGGCTATAAAACAATAATTTTTCAAATTGGAATCATTGTAATTTTAGAATTCGACAATCGCAGTTCTCTTTTAGTTATTTTATACAAACACCAATTACAAATCTATACATATAACGCCATCTATTGACATTGAGGTCATTTTTTTTGATACTGATGAAACCCATGTTAATAGTAAATATAAAAGAACTGTGAGGTCATCTATCAAAAAAGTACTAGATAATAGATACACAATCAGCGACAAAAAATGTCCTCACCGAATAAGCGCTCATTTGAACATTTGAGCGCGTTTTTAATTTGTAGGTAAACATGCCTCAGTGCTCGTTTAAAAATTACAAAAACCGTACATCTAGAACACTAAAAGTGTCAATATTATTATTATATAATTGTTAGTACTATATTGTAATTACTGATATTTTGTCAAGAAAACATCGTAAAAACAGTTTTTAAGTGTTTTTTAAATGCGCCGCGGCGCATTGACGCAGTGGCGCTAGCTTCGGTCGTAAATTTTATTTGTGAAAATAACTTTAAGTATTGCTTTTAAGGTTCAATTTTCATTATTGTATATTTATTTCAACTAGAATAATAATTACCTAAACACAATTGGTGACAATTTTAAGAGAACTTTTAGATGGGATTGTGTATCTAGTACGTTTTTGATCAATGTGTGAGGTAGGTTACTTGGACCATACTTGATATTATTTTAAATAAATTATTTGATACTTACAACATTGCTTCTTGAAATGCAGCATAAAAAATTACAAGAATTAACATTTAGTATTCATTGTAAATTTTTAAACATATAATTTGCATTTAGGAAACCACCTATTACAAAACTTTTATTATTATACTACTTAGTCAAGGAAACAACTTTACATTATATTTATTATTTTGATAATGTAAGCAGCTGAAAAGTTTAACTCTCTATACAAGTCCCAAATAAATTCAAAAGTTTTTAATTTTTATTCAGAAAAAAAAACTGGCAAACAATTTTATTCTTGTATATTATATATTGTTGAATATGAAAAAACCTAGAGAAGAGCCTCTTTTCCCATTCAATAACAGTAAAATTTAAGTCTAGAGCCAAAATTATATAATTATTATGCCTCTGCCTCGGTAGTACAGTGGCTAGCATGTATAGCTGCAGATTCATAGGTCCTAGGTTCGAGTCCCGGGTCGGCCAATTTTAGTTACTGAATTTTTTTGTTAAAATTCTCTCAGTATTGGAATTAGCCCAGAATTGGAAGTTTGCGAATATGTAAAGCCATCGGTCTTGCGCCTTAACTCTGATCGATTGTGTTGAAGTATCGTCACAACGGGCTTTGAGAGTAAAAGGATTAAAGAGTGCCCTTGAGACTGAGTATACACTTGTGTACTATGATATCTCCTGCGCATCTGGCTAGTCTCAGTGAGACTGGCTGCCATGGTCAGTATATTTATATTATATTTTTATATAATTTATACTATGAAAATCTGCTGGATTGTGAAGTTGGATATTATACAATGAAATAAATTTGGGCAATTTCTCTTGGAAATACCAAAGTTCATACAAAATAGACTCATACAATTTACTTACCACATCACAGGCAAACTTTTTCTCTCCATGAATTTCCAAATGTTTGGCAATAGCACCACGGGAACTTGTCACTTTGCCACAGTGGTCACATTCAAATTGTGGTGTTTCTGGTGAAAGTATTTTTTGTCATTAGTTTTTTTATTACTTGTTCATCATTATCTTTTTTATTTACCCAAGTTAAATTTATTTAAAACTATATATAAAAATTATAATTACCTGTATGTTTCAACTGATTATGAATAATTAATTTTGAAAAGTTTCTGGTCTGATAGCTACATAATTTACAGCTGAAAAACTTAGTTGGTATATGCTGCATACGGAGATGTACCATTAAATTATCTTTTCTAGAAAATGTTGCTTCACAAATCTAAAAATTATTAATAATTATAAATTGTATTGCTGAAATATAGAAGAATTTCATTTGTAATATTAAGTACTTACTTCACATGGGTATACGGTAACATTTCTGCCATCACAACCCTTCTGCAATATATGTCGTAGAACATGAGAACGTCTTACAAACTTTTTTCCACAGTGCTCACATTCAAAAATCTCTCTTTCATGTATATTTTGTATATGTTTAGATAAAACTTCTAAATTAGGGCATACAACAGAACACTGTGTGCAAGGAATGCTGCCTGGTGCCTCTGAATGTTCATCTCTAAGATGGTTGGTATAGCTTTTCTTAAATCTATACTTCTTGTGGCATTGCTTACAATTATATGTAGGCTAAAAAAATAGGAAAAAGTTAAAACAGTTGCATTGAAATTAATAGTATCACTCGTCAGCTAAATTCTTACCTTTAATTCAGTTTGAACTTCTTGCGTAATTCGTTTTAAACACGATTTACGGTGACGATTAAAATTAATTTTTGTATCAAATGATTGCGAGCAATAAGTACAAACGTTATCAGTCTGTGTAGATTCATCCGAATCTCCTTCAGTTTTAATTAGGTTTTCTAACTTCTTAGCTTTCTTGTTTTTGGAACCCGGAGGTCGACCTAATCTTTTACTACTTTTACGTTTACGCGGCATTCTGGAAAAAACATAACAATGTAATTTGCCCCTTTACGATGGATTTAGCTTGCAAGTTAACTGAGAAATACTTTGATATTACTTTCACTCAGGCGCTGATTTTGTTACCACAAGCAGTATGGCCGTATGGCACTCTCAAGTTAAATATATTATTACAACAAGTAGGTAAGTGTAAAATATAAAATGTCCGTCTTTTATTCAATAACAATCTTCTACTAACATAACTCTTATGACGTTATCCGAAAGTTCATTATTAAATATGTATAGATATCGAGGATATTCCAGCATAAGATAAAGGAATCAAATACATTTGTATTAGAGTTTACTTTACTTTACAGAACTAATATAACACTACTATATTATGAAGCTTGAAAAATCCTTCATGTTACGGTCTATTAAATTGTCAACTGTCATAATAGTTATATACAGCCACGTATCTTTCTGCTACAGATAAATAAGATTATCAATTACTATTTTATTTGTTATAGAAAAGAGTTTATTTTTTATAAAATTTTATTTTAAAGTATAAATTAAAAGTTATGATAATACATTACTAATTCTAAAATATTTTTGTATAAAAGTATTTTATGATTTATGATTTGATGGTGCATTTGATAGCAAACTTTAAATGTTTAGAGCGTCTGTCGTTGTTATAGTTACCGATTACACGGAGAAAATGTAAACAAAATTTACTTTCTTAGAAATGTGCTTTTATCAAGCGTAAAATAATTATTTTTGACTGTAATCATACTTAATCAGTTACTATTTAAATGAATTATGAGCAATGGATGATGAAATTAGTCCTGATGTTATAAAAGCTACACAAAATTCTTTAGGAAAATATATAAAACGACCACCACTCAGTGATAAATTGCTAAAGAAACCACCGTTTAGATTTTTACACGATATTATAACTTCAGTAAGTATTAAATATTTCTGCAATAGCTTAAAGTAGAAAGATAATGAGAAAATTTTTCCCTAATATCAGGTGCTGAAAAATACAGGATTTTTTAATGGATTATTTGAACAAGAAGAATTGATATCAGACAAAGTAAAAGACCGAGATAGTAAAATATTATTTCTTAATAAAGTAATAACAGTAATTGGTAAGACTTAATTATTTAAAAAAAAAAATACCATAATATTGAATATATTTACCTTTGTGTTGTTTCTACATTTTTCATAATATTATTACAGTTAACACGACAGGTAAATCATTAACTGTAAAACCGTCTAAAATTGTTGCTGGTCAAGAGCCAGAAAAAACGAATGAACTACTGCAGTGTTTGGCTTTTGCATTAGATAATAAGCTCTCCTCTGATGAAGCTGTAAAATTGTATAAGGAATCAATTAACTCGAATAAATCTGTTGAAAATAAAACGAAGGATTCTGTAATAAAATCTGTTAAGAAAACGACAGAAACCAAGAAACTTACTTCTAGGAGTAGCGAAAAGTTGACAAAAAATGATAAGTCTAATAACTCTATTAAAAGTAAACAAAAGCAGATTAACAACATTAGAAAGGAATCCCCTCCTAAAAAAGCGTCCCAGTTGTCTAAGCCGATAAATAAACAAAGTTTAGTTAACAAGGAAAAGCAGGATATTAGAAATGATACTCAGAAGAAAGTCGCAAATAACAATAAAGAGCCAGAACTAAATTCTGAAAAATCTGTAGTTGCTGAACCTACAATCGATAATTCAAAAAGTGATCATGCTAAAGCTAATGATTCACCGACTGTTTCTACTGTAAATGATCCCGAGAAGCATATTGAAGACACTAACAATATTGACGATCGTCCAGATCCTCATGTAGAAGAAAATAAATCTCCAGAAGAAAAAACCGAGACTTTAATTCCAGAACCTACTGACAATATTGAAAATATTAATAGTACGAATAAAGAAGATATTGCTATAAATAACAATTTGGAACAAAGTGATATACAGGATCATCAGAAAAGTACATCTAAAAATGAAGATGAAAAGTTACAAAGTAATAATGAAAAGATCGTTTCTCCCGGTAACGATATACAACCTTTACAAACCAAAGTTAAGGAATTAGTAAATGTAGTACGGCCGCAAAGTGTGAGACCGTCTTCTTCTAGACCTAGTGCTCCAAGACTCAAAGAAAAACATGAAAGCCTTATACCGTCTGCAGATAATCTTGCAGTTGGTAAAGTAAATATAATAGCTGAAAATGCTATGCATGAAGAGGTATTTATTACGAATTTTGTATATTTATTACGAATATCATACAATATTTATCTTCAAATAATCGCATGAAATATATTTTAGGAGGAAGATAGTAGTATTGTTGTAGTAAAAACTACAGAACCAGAAATAAAATCACAAGATCAAGAAGAATTGCTGTCTTCTAACCAACATGGTCATCTTGTTCAACAAATACTTGATTCTCAAAAAGAATTTTCTGAAGTCGCTGGCAAAACTAACATCGTAAGTTATTGTATATAATGTAATGACTCATGAGCTTTCATTTAGGTGCATAGTCGGAATATGTAACAAAATAATATAATACTGTACTTACTCCTAAACGATTTAGGGCGGCCCATCTTAATGGCAATGGGACTAAATTGTGCTAGAGTTATAGTGCACTTAAGTGTTCACACAGCGTTCACAAGTGCGATCTTTATTCCCTTAAATCTACATTCCTGTGAAATATAATGTGACAATAATTATGCTTTGCCATTGAACGTTGTCTATATCCGTTATAAAACGAATAATTCATCAATGGAGATAAGATTTCCTTGGCTATACTTGGAAAAATCTAAATCAAATCAGTTCTGCGGCTTGGAGGTAGGAGATCTGCTAGCCGCTGATAGAATAGATACATAGATAGTTTTGAATGAATGATTTTCTAATACCTAGGTATTAAAATGAATGCAATAAATATCATTTATTTTTAAATAGTAATGTTTCCATTGAGTACCTATGTAGGTACTTGTTTCCATTTGATAAGACGTAAATTCGTACTTATATTGATATGTCCAAAATTAAACTCATGAGATTAAGTTACCAAAGTCCTATTAATATTATAAATTCGAAAGTTTGGATGGATGTCTGTTGCTCAATCACGCCAGAACGGCTGGACGAATCTGGATGAAATTTGACGCAGAAATAGATTGTAGGCTGGAATAGCAAATAGATTTCTTTTTTCCGGAGAAACGTGGGATATCTATACTAACCGTTAATACGTACGTAGGGACGAACCCGAGTGAAGCGAAGGTGTGTCGCTAGTAGGTATATAAAAATTGTTTCACTTTTTGGACAAAAATAACATTTCTATAATATCTAACCATTAAAACTACTTATTTATTTATGTTGCCATATGTTAAGGAATGGCAATTTGGAGTTCAAAGGTCGAGAGATGTAGTTAACCAAGAAATCGAACAATTAAGGTTTAATGTACAAGCTTTGTCGCGAGTTGCCAATCCATTGGGGAAACTGTTAGATCATGTTCAAGAAGATGTCGAAGTTATGCGTCAAGAACTTCAACAATGGACAATAGCGTACGAGGAAGCTTCTAAGCAGTTATTAAAACAAAAGGCGTAAGTACCTATATTAGTAAAACCATATATTTGTAAGTAAGTAAGTAACCTTTATTCTTGCTCTTGCCTCACTAAGACACTTCACGCTCAGTAAGTAGGTACTAAGCAGACATTGTTCTGAAGATTGAGTAATTATAATTACTCAATCTTCAGAATTATTAATACTTATTATTAATTATTGTTACTAACGAATTATTTTTTATTACAGTGTTAATGAGGAATCTTTATTGCCTCTCCATACAAAAATAAAACAACTACAAGTCGATATAGAAGAGAAACACGATAAGATAAATGATCTTAAAATAATCATAAATAAAAATACTTTCAGAATAGAGAAACTATTGGCAAGTGGGAATATGCAATAATATTATAGGTTTTTATTGTTATATTTATATAATATGTATAATAAAAAATAGTATTTAAAAGTATTATTATTTTTATATCCTAATATAAATAGGTACACTATAGCTACAAAGGTTCTTTGTTTAGTCCCGTGTACTTCCACTTGAATTATCATCGGTCATATACTAGATAATTACAGGTCTTAAAAAGGCCTACAGGAAGAATTCTTGATAGTATCACCTAAGGTACACTTAGAACAACTTTTATCTTTAAAACGTACGTAGGGACGCACCCTTTTTTTTTTTGATTCGTGGGAAAACCTTTACGGGTGCCCGAGCGCGAGGGGCGCGCAGGGTATGTGGGATTCCTGCAGCGAGAAACACGACAGACTACCCATTAAAACCACCACGGTGGTCGGTGATCCTTAATGCAAAAGACAGGATCACGGGAGCGCTTGCGCATTCGACCGCGACTCTATCAGCGTTGCCCGACCGAAGTTGAGCCCTCCTAACAAATTTAGTCAAACCCTCCAAATTGTACCACTACTGGCAAACGAGTCGACAGGACGATACGCCGGGATCACTTTACGTAGGGACGCACGCGAGCGAAGCTAGGGTAAATCGCTAGTGGCATACGAGTGCAGCAATAATTCAACGCAAGAGGGATTTAATCTACCCAGATAAATAAAATTGAAGTGCAGTCTGTTTGTAATGTCAAAATAACAGCTTTTTTACTAAATACATTTGAAAGAAATACGGTACTTATTTTAAAATCAATTTTTAAAATGTTTGTCTGTTTCTTCCGGCTAACATTCGAAACGGCTGAACCGATTTCGACGGGACTTTTCGTGGCAGATTGTTGATGTTATAAGGAGTAATTGGGCTACTTTTATTCTAGAAAAAGATTCAGGTTTCCGCGGCAAAAATTAAAACCCATAAAATTGTGGGAAAAAATCCGCATACCTAGCATCCGAGCGAAGCAGGGTAAGTCACTAGTTTTAAGTTTATAATATTATTTAGAGATAAATATATCAAGCTCAAGACTACTCAGTACTCACGATTGCCTTGCCATTCTAAAGTAAGAACTAATAAAAATGATCACATTTTGACAATTAAAAAGACAACTACATCACTTTACCAATGAACAAATAGTTTTTACAATGAACACGTTCCTCACCAAAGTGGCTTTTTGCTTTTCTTCTGACGTAAACTCACTTCGTAATTACTTAGTTCCGCAGAATATCACTTATATAAGACATGACAATTAAAAAAAACTATTAGCGATTTCATGTTTGGTCAGCAAAGCCAAAATACACCCATCAGCCTTAGAGAAAGCTTTTACAAGCCAAAGAAATGGCGCATAAAAAAAACCGCCTTCAAAAAAAACACTAAAAAGTACAAAACAACTGATTGGTAGTGTTGTTTTTAGTGTAGGCATATGTAGTAGTAAATTAAGAAGAAAGTATTTTAACAAAATATTCGCTAAGCCATTTAAGTTAGTTTGATGCCAATTTTTTATATGAAGACTGACAAACTAAAATTCGCTTTTATTAGTAACACTAAAAATCAGGCTCTAAATTCAATTTTAACTTATTGAGTTTATCAATTAAAACAAGATAAGCCCAAACTTAAAATATTACTAGCCGTTGAACTATTAGTCGTTGAAGAGTTCCACCTATCCACCTTCTAGCCTTACCATCAAATCATGTACCAAATCACTGCACTATCAAAGGCAATAGAACACTTGCAAAGTATCAAGTCAATATGACAATTAGAAGAAGGTTTCATTAGCTATTTCTCCACCCTTAGGGTTTTTTTTTTCAAATTTAAATGAGACCAAACTGGAAGTATACATTTTCAAACAAAACAAAAATTGTCCAAATCGGTTAATAAATGACAGAGTTTTGAGGAAAAAAAAAACAGTCTTTTTTAGTTCAAGTTACTTTAGAAAAAATGTAACCTGATAAAGGCAAAGGTAAAGGCAATTCAATTAAGTATTTTTTACTGTTGCACTTAAAAACTAATTCACATTCCAATGGCTCACTAAACTTGGCCCCCCAGGATATTTTTTTTCTAATATTTGAATTTTTATTTTAACATATCGTTTGTTCGTCGTTTGCTCTTGATTGTTCGCCGTAAATATTTGAAACAAATTTTAATAAGGTTTTCCTAGCACTGCAACATTTTACTTACTTTTCATGACTAAAAATACAAATTATTTATAAAAAATAGTGTTATTTAAAATATAATAAATTTAACATTACCTAATATTGAGACATATAAAAATAATGGACAACTATGCAGCTATTTATAGATAACCTTCTCACAAATACTGAGAGAAGAGTTCCAGAGAATCAGAGTTTATCATTTGTTTCTTATTTCCCTATAGAATTTAAAAAAAAATGTAATTATATCTCATAATATTTATTTAAATACCTTAAGACTAAACATAATTTAGTGATTACATAATAATCAAGATCATAATCAATAAATCTTACATATTAAGGAAATAACTCAAAAAATGTATTTTAACAAATATACATAGTCATCTATCCAATAAACTTATATATCATTACTTTGTGTCTATTATTGCTAAATTTCAAAATATTTAAATAGACATTACAATAACTATCAGTAAACTAAACAAAAATGTTAAGAATATTTACAAATGCCTATTGTTAAAATGTGTATTATAATAATAAAAATAACATTAGATTGCACTTAACCAGATTGTATCTAAGTATTTAAATGCTTGAATTAAAATAGTTCTATATAGTGTGAAAGATTTTTTGAAGGTTTGTTAATAGAAAACATAACATTGAGAACATTACTAATATAGTATTTTAAGATATTCAAAACTGCCTTTACATTCTAGCTTAGTTATAAATACCTACTAGGTGCTGAAAACTATTAATATTTTATTTTGGTATAGGTGGATGTGGTGGGCCATTTGAATTATCACAAAGGCTGACATAGCATCCCCGTCCAACGCGTGCACGTCTTTGTCCTTTTAACATATTTGCTGCATGTTCGATACGCATCACCAATCTATGTTGATTTTCTAATCGCTCTAAGCAATTCTTGCAAATAGTTTTGGGCAGTGGATCTGACCGAGATACCTAAAATAAATATATTATTTCAGTTATAATACATGTCATTGACACAACGAACGTGAAAGAGTGAACCATATTAAAATCAAATGCAAAACTCACATTTATTGAAAGATATCTATTGATTTTTTCAGATATACATAATCGAATTCCTTCCTCTCCATAAATGTGAAGAACAACACGATGCATTTCCGAGCATAAACGACATATAAATCCTGTTAATACTCCTCTGTCTAGACTACCCATCGTTTTATTTAAAGTTGAAACTCTATAAACAAATGTAAGAAAAATTATTAAATATAAATTACTAAAGGTCTAAATAGGTATTTCGTTTTTGTTTTTTAACAATACAATATAGATATTTTCAAACGTCAAATATCACAGATGTGTAAACAGTATAGGTAAAGCAAAATCACAGATTAAGGAGACTACGTGCAAAATGCAACCTCCACTAAGATAATTTTGACGCACAATGCCGGTGTGTGCTCAATGCTAATGTTTAATTTATAATTGGAAGTTCCAATTAAGTATTTTTTACTGTTGCACTTGAAAACTAATTCACATTCCAATGGCTCACCAAACTTGGCCCCCCAGGATATTTTTTTTCTAATATTTGAATTTTTATTTTAACATATCGTTTGTTCGTCGTTTGCTCTTGATTGTTCGCCGTAAATAATTGTTTGTTCGTAAATTGTTTATTTATAAATAAATAAACAAAAATGTACCCTCAAAAAATAGTGACGGTGTCCTTTTTTGTATTTTTATTTTGTTCGATTCCCGGTTCAGGTAAGCTTTTTTAAAAAAAAAATTAAATGCAGTTATTATTATTTTTAAAAATAAAGAAATGTTTCCTTTGAGTAAATCTTGATAACTTCTATATTTAAGGTACTTTTCTTCCATGTCCCATCGATTTGTTCCATCCTGTATATATACCGGACCGCTACTCAGAATTTCTTAACAGAAAAACTCAGTAGCTTTACTTAGCCTGACCTAAGACTAATTGAAGACCTCCGGATCTGAGTCATATATGCTAGCCACTAGAACAATGCAGCCAGCCTATATTTATAAACAAATTATGCAAGATTAAAAAGAGAAATCTGTGACTTTATCTATCGTAAATAAGTTCTATTTAGGGACTCCAATCCTGCGAGCCAGCGGAATCCTGGTCACCAATCTCAGGGATATACGAGATTGCAAAAAAAAAAACATACTTTTTTTCTTAGTAGTTATGTTTTGAGTTTATGAAGTGCTTTATGAAATAAAAGACAATTACACTTAAAAAACATACTTTTTTTATTCATAATCAGTTAAACATATTTATTGATTTTATTAGATGTATTTATTTAAAACTATTTCTCTATTAAGTCCCAAGTCCCGACTCTATTAACAGGCGATTCTAATCCAACAAAGTTACATTAAAAAACTCATGCCGAAAACTAATAAAACAATGATTTTCCATACAAAAACCTATCATTATTAACGCTTAGTGGCCGCATAACCGCAGCTATAGGTAGACAAAATCATGAGTTCCTTTAAGAAAGTTGTTTAATTACGTTTTAAGTATTCTAATGAGGCCGGGACCCTGATGAATTAATATTTAGAAAAACGTCTGCCCCCATTTTTTTTAAATTCCATTTTTATTTCAATCCCGCAAATCCTGCGGATCCCGTATGTGTAGTCCAGCATAACCGTTCCGGCAAAAATGGCGCAGAATCCCGCGTAGGCGGGAACCAGGATTACGAGTTCAAATTATATAAAATTGAATATGCACGATATTGTCTGTATTATACCAAAGTACTGTAATTAATGTAACTTTAAACTTCATCTATTAGGTAAGACAGCCAAGACAAAGGTATGTGAATAAGTGACACATACATAGATACACTATACATATTATGTAATTGTCGTTGAGTGCTCCATGTGTTCTACAATTATATTGAATACAAAGAAATTCAGGATGGGACATAAAGTATTAACAAATTGAAAAAATAAAAAAAAAAAATTAAAAATTGTTTAATTCATCTAACAATGTCTTACATTTATCTCTAAGTATTTTAATAGCTTCTACAAATATGACGTTTGGTGGCATAGCTCCAACTGACTCCACATTAACTGGAAAAAAAAAACAAAGCAAATAAACACTTTAACTTACGCTTTATTTTTATAATTCATTATCATAAAGGTTTTATATAATAAAACTTACATATAAAATGGTCTCTAATTCTGCTTAATATAACAGCATCTCTTATACTATCATATCTGTATACATTTCTGCTACAACTGTCGTATCTCGCATCTCTTACGTGTGCTTTGCCATTAGAATCTAGTCCAATGACCCCAGGCGAAAAACAGCTTTGCAAAAGTGTTGCTTCACTTCCAGTAACTTCACGTGTCAAGGTTATATCTGGCAGTAAGCGGTAGGATGCTGTCGCTAAAAATATGTCAGTTGACAACAATGTAAGCCCAACTGTATCGAATCACATCTAACACTTGCAAGCACCACATAGAAATTAACACCAACCACCAATACAAAGGCCAAAGATATACTGAATAAACCAGGTAAACTATCAAATAATATTCACATTTACGGTTTCAAAGCAATTAATCTATACTAATATTATAAAGAGGAAAGATTTGATTATTTGTTTGTTTGTTTGTAACGAATAGCCTATTCGGAATAGGCTCCGAAACTACTGGATCCATTTAGATGAAATTTGGTATGATGATAGATGGTTATCCGGGTCAACATATTGGATACTTTTTACTGCGGGAAAATATCTCATCTCTAAAAAATATATACTAATCGTTAAAACGTAACGAGGGACGAACTCGAGCGGAGCGAGGATGAGTCGCCAGTGGTATATATTATGTATGTTGCAGGTAAATTGTAAAAACCGTGAAATTGTAATTTTACTAGTGAAATTATAATTACCCGGACTTTTGTCAATACTTTTGTTAATACTTTTCTTACAATATCGCGGGATAATTTTAGGTATATTATAATTTCACTAAGCATATTCAGTGATATTGTAATTTATTAACAGGCTGTGATAGTAAGATAGAATCGAATGTTCAACATGGGGTTCTATAATATAACCTCGGGGTCAAAAAAATCGCATATAATGAAAATTTCGTTTTGAGCGAATATAGCTCATAAGTAATTTATTGTACCCTAACAAGATTAATATCGTTTAAAAGCGCAATTAACGACCTTTAAAATGAGGTAGTGCTTGTTTTTTTAAAAACAATCATCGCTAAAAAATTTGAGTTTTAAACGAAAAGTCCCGAAATACGCGTTTGCTGGGTCACTAATTGCGCCCCCATGGACGGGTATAAAAGAGGGGGTAAAGGTCAATTAAGGGTCATTCGCTATCCAGACGTCACTGAGGTCACACCTGAACAGCTACAGCAAGAAAAAAACATTGGAAAATGGATACCACGCCAGAAGGAGCAGCTCAAGTGATTGCACTACTGCAATCTGGACTACGACAGGCTGAAGTTGCTCATCAAGAAGTTGCATCATGAACCATCAGAAGAAGACTACGAGAGAGGAATTTGTTGCCCTGTAGAGCCGCTACCGGCCCCCAATTGAACGTACAGTACCGGAATGCCAGAAGAGAATTTCGCACTGGACACGAGAATTGGACGTTCGCCCAATGGAGGAAAGTCCTCTTTTCTGACGAGACGAGGGTGTGCCTTTACACCAACGATAGGCGCAGGAGGGTGTACAGAAGACAGGGTGAGTGGTACACAGCAGCCTGCACCGAAGAAACCGTCGGCTACGGGGGTGGATCCTGCATGTTCTGGGGCGGCATTTCCGTCGACGGGAGGAGCGAATTTGTATGCGTATCCCGGACTGGAGGTGGCCGCGGCCAGGGATCCCTGACTGCTGGACGCTACGTAGCGGAGATCCTGGATCCACATGTGGTCCCCTATGCTGATTTTATTGGACGTGGCTTCCAGTTTATGCACGACAACGCCCGCTGCCATACAGGGCAGATTGTTGGGGACTACCTGCATGCTGCTGGTATCATCGTTATGAAGTGGCCAGCTTGGAGTCCTGACTTGAATCTCATAGAACACCTTTGGGATCAGTTAAAAAGGCGGGTGCGGTCGCGTGATCCTGCTCCTGCCACTCTCGATGAGCTTCATGATGCAGTCATTGAGGAGTGGAACAACATCCCTCAAAAAAGCATCGTGACGCTCATCACGTCCATGACTGATCGCATGGCAGATCTGCGGAGGGCCAGAGGAGGCAACACTAGGTTTTAGGTTTAATTTGAAGCTTTATTTTTTGTTATTGTTATGTTTTTAATTTTTGCAATTTTAGTGTAAATAAATGATTTTTTCTTTTTCCTGACAAATTTTCTTTTTTTCTTTGCGGGGTTGAGTGTCAAATGTCGATTTCTGATAGAGAGTTTCATCACCTTTCAAATGAAACCCCACAGTCATACTTTGTGATACATAATATAAGGTTTATGATCGCTCGAAGGAAGGACTTGAAGATGTGCGATTTTTTTGACGCCAAGTGTATATCAATATCAAACGGGAAACAGTTTTAAATTTTGACGCTTTAAAATTTCGACAAAGAGCTAAGTAAGTACTACAACGTGTGTTAAGATTTTGACCTCTGATCAATTAGTAACCGCTTCACTAGTGAAATTGTAATTTAACAATTTTTACAATTTTCCTGCGACATACATAAATATAGTTTTGCTTTTAAAAAGACTGTGGCGAAGTCCAAAGGAGGGTTATGTGTTTGACCTGTATGTATGTCCGATTCTATGTTCCCTCATAATTATTAAATGGTTTAACTGATTTTGATGATTCTTATGTCATTCGATTTGTCTTGATAACGCTAGTGTCATAGGATATATAGATTTGGTATCAAAATACAGGTTTTAAAGAGATGATTAGAAAAATATATGTAAGTTATATATTTAAAAATAATTTAGGATAAGAAATTGTTAAATAAACTAAAAATGTCTACCATAAAAAAACTAAAAAGTTGTAAATAAAAAAAAAAACAGAATTAAAAAACCCTGACTACATAAAAAGAGAACTAAAAAGATGAGAACAAGTAGACAAAGGAACATAGAATTATGCAGTCACAATGCAGCTATTAAAAATATTATGTAAGTATATTTGTATGTCCTAGACGGCATAATACTATGTTCCTTCATCAACTTGTTTTCATCTTTTTAGTTCACTTTTTATACAGTCAGTTTTTCTTTTATTTTTGTAAATTATTTTTTTATTAATATATATGAAAAAAATGTTTTAATCAGTAATAAATAAACAATTATACAGATAAAAAAAACTTATACTAACCAACAGGTGAAAATTTTGCATGATCCTTGCCAATGCCTTTAACTGCAATTAAATTAAGATCTAATTCATGGCCAGGCCTCATCTTGGCTATAAGAATGTCATTGTGTACTGGGCCAATATCTGCCTCTTTATGAACAGATGCTTGGTTGCCAATAGGATTCCATTTTATTGCTGATGAATAAACTGTAATAAATATGAAATTTTATTAAACATACAATAAAAATGTATTATTTATATATTTTGGCAAAACGTTTGGCAAAGTGTTAAAAATATTTTACCTAATCAATCAACAAAATTTTATATTTAAGGTGATGAAATCAATTCTATGCAGTAAAATATTGATAATATTCAAACACTATTTCATTATCTGTTTTTTAAATGTCCAGATTAATTACCATTTAAAAATTTAACAAATCACTATTTAGCTTTATTGAAACCACTACATACCACTATGATTTTCATACAAATCTTCAGCTCTAAAAGAATCTTTACTTTGTAACTTATTAGATGTGCATTTGATTTTTAGGGAAAATTCCAAGGTATCAAATTCTGTTCCTTCAGTGGCATCTGTGTAATGAATAAAAATTTTTATAGATAAATAAAGTTTGTAATTATAGTTAATGTAAAGAAAAAAATAAAAGACTGACCTTCTGGACGATATTCAAATAATCTAGGATCTGCTTTAAGAGGAATTAGGCCCAATCTATGTGCTAGTACTTCGTCTTGTATAATTGATGTATTATTTTTAATCAATACTTTTTCAATAGCCATACTAGGTACTTCACTCAACATTAGTCTGCGGAAAGCATTTGCAAATGCAGGTTGGATTCCAATTAAATCAAATTCCATTTCGGCATTGTCCATTCTTACTATAACTATGCGAAAGTTCTTAACAAATTTTTTAAAATTCCATTTTTCATCAGCCATTCCATAATCATCAGGGGCATTCTAAAATATATATATACTTAAAGAAATTTTATTTTTATATAAAATATAATATTATATATTGTAGGCACACGTTTGTATATTCTGAATGCAATATAGAATTAACGTATTATAAATACATTATAATTTATAAGTTATATACCTTTACACGGAATTCTTCCAAAAATACTCTTGGCTTTTCTTCTAATTGTGGCATTTTTATTATATTTAAATCTTGTTTTATGAACTTATATAATATCTAAAATAAGTTTAAAGATTGTAAACACTGAAAAGCACGTGTGATAAATTTTAGAAGCAAATGTATTACAAAGAGAATGTCACCACTACGTTTGTATTATAGCTAGTGTCAACTGTCACTGTCAATTTATAATGGGTGCGTTCCACTAAGCGCTCACGACGCCGAAGATACTCTTTTGGCAGTTCCACATGGCGACTACGATCGTTGTGGTCGCGGTGAAAACGTCACTAATGACGTCATGACTTACGCTCACGACCACCCATCTCAAGAGGTGGGTCTTAGGCTACGTCCGCACAGACAGGTGGCTTGCTTAGCGCCTAGAGCCTAGCGAGTCACCCAGCTAGTAGCTTAGTAAAACGAACGTTTTAAAATGTTCGCGACCGGCCGCACTGCGCTCTTGGCGCTTCTTGCTAAGCGACTAGCTAGGTGACTCGCTAGGCTCTAGGCGCTAAGCAAGCCGCCTGCCTGTGCGGACGTAGGCTAAGTGAGCGTTGAGAGAATTAGCGGGATTTTAAAAACAAAGCAATAAAGATGGCGACCGTGAAAATTTTATTATTTGCGACAAAAGATATTTTAGTAGAAGTAAATGTTACTGAAGCGGATGCTCAATGTGCTGCCACTGGTAAATATAATTATGTAATACAAGCTTACAAAAAATAATTGCAATTCATAATTAATTATTATGTATAAATTTTCTTTTGAGTGTCAATATAACCTTGCAAATAAAAAATAATTTAGCCGACATTTGACAATTCGTAGCACTTTTCTTATTGAAAAAACTATTACAAAAATAAAAAAAAATCCACATTTAAAAGATTTAAAAAAATATAAGTGTAATTTTCTAACTTTGTATGAATTTCAATTGGATTCATTCAAAAAATAAAAAAGTTATCAAACGTCGGCTACTTTCTGTATCATATATTATAACTGTAAACAACGGTCATTATTAATGAAAATATATTATTATCATGAAAAATTTATTTTTATTATAGATACAGTATTTGCAACACTTATTTACTTCAACGCTCAAAATGCTCCATAATTCATTCCACTTGGATTTACGATTCCAACGCTCGGGACTAAGTGGAACGGGAAAATCCGTGGTCGTGAGCATGATCGTCGTGAGCGCTTAGTGGAACGTAGCAAATATAGTTTATGCATAGATAAAACATGTCTTCTCAATTCTATGTGATATTGGCGAAGTCCTTTCTGTATAGATAGTTTGTGGCGAAGTCATATGTATTATGTAATCAAGTGGCATGCTTTGAAGTTTGAAGCCATTAAGAAGAAGATTGAATTGAATACATAAAACATGCAATCAAATCACAATGTAGAGCGTCTTTTTAATTTTACTAATCAATCTCCATCATGTCTTTTCCATTGTACACGACATAAGCGAAGTAAACTGTGCCCTACTTGCACGCCTGAAAGCCATAAGACAAAGAGTAATAATAATAATCCCGCAGGGCAGTTTGTGCGAGCTGTTGGTGAGTGGCGACACCACGGAGCTGGGATTTCCCAGAGGAAAGAAACCTGATCACGAGCACTCTCGCGATGGTCAAACCGGACACAGTTTGTGGGGGCCCATCTTGTGGGAGGCGAATCACCGTCCGCCAAATATTCAATCTGAGACTGTTGCAACTGAGCAGGCGGGCGTCCAGTAGTCTCATCCAATAGCCCAGTTTTTAGTCCATCCAAACTGCATTCCATAACCCTATTTAGTTTTCCATATTTTTCACAGTCCTTACGCATTATCCGGAGGCCCTCTTTGGGCAATGCCCTATGGGTTACTCAGACATGGATCCCGGCTGATGTCCCTATTTAAAAATTCCAATAGGATCCCATCAAAAGCGACAAAAGCCACATAGAAACCAAAAAATATTTATTGGTTTCTATGTGGCTTTTGTCGCTTTTGATGGGATCCTATTGGAGTTTTTCAACAGGGGTGTCACATTAAACAAAGTTGAATCTCTTATGGGGCCTCAACGTGTTGGACCTGGGTCTTCCAAAGGACCGGGCTCCTTCGAGCCCGTGAATCCTAAAGAGATACAAATAATAATAATAATAATGCATAGACGAATAATAAACGAGCTTATTATGTACTTAATATAATATTATAAAGAGGTGAAGTTTGTAGGTTTATGAGTTTGTTTGTAATGGATATAGTAAATATTATTCACTGAATTAATTTAGAAAAAATTTGGTATGGAGATAGTTTTAGACCCTAGAAAGGACATAGATAGTTTTTAATTCGGAAATCATCCCTCAAGGGGGTGAAAAGGATGATGAAAGTTTGTATGGAGAATCAATCATTTCTCAAGTAAGGAATATAAAACTTATCATACCTATGTATATACATATGTATACTAATATATTATAGTCTATCTATTCCATACTAATAGTTAAAACGTACCTACCGTAACGTACCTAAACGTACCGTTAGGACGAACCCGAGCGAAGCTAGGGTGAGTCGCTACTGATAAGGCAAAGCTGACATTCAAACAGTCAAAGCGTTTTCCTTAGTAAACTAATATTTAATTTTTGTTAGGTATTTCATTTTATATATTCAAGATTTTAATAAAATTTTTTTTTTTTTTAAATTGCAATATACCTTTTTTGGGGTTTATTTTTTTCCTTGTAAGTTGTAACAATGTTATCTGTTATAATTCCATTGTTTATACAATACATAATTTTATTTCATAATATCACATAGTGAGTATATAATTTGAGCTATTTTTTTCTTTCTTTCTGATGAGACTCATGATTGTAGCGTTATCTTTTTAGTTATCTTTATAGTACGTGTTGTCTATCACCCATTGCGTTAAAAAAAATGACAATTGAGCCCTTTTTAATGTCCCACTGCTGAGCACGGGCCTCCCTTCAATACGAGGGGGATCAGGCCATAGCCTACAATGCCGACCAAGTGCAGGTTGGTGGACTTCACATGTCTTTCAAAAACTTGCTAGGTTTTCTCAGACATACAGGTTTCCTCACGATGTTTTCCATCACCGTAAGGTAAGCGGTAATCATGTCAGAAATGATTCGCACATGAAAGTATTAGAGGTGCGAGACCCGGGATTTGAACCCGCTTTACTCGGTTACCACTGCCTTAGATTGATGATATAAGCGTCAAAGTTTGATTTCCACGGTAAAAGTAGTAAAAATCAATAACAGGCCAAATGTGAACTGGTCTCGTGCCAGGAGTTTTAACCGCTTTTCTTTCTGTTTTAATGGCCAATACTTAAACTATACATACCTGCGTAGATTGTCTATTATGTGAATTGTGTCGGTAGAGAACTCTCGGTACTTCGGATAGCACTTGACCTACATATTTATGTATCTTTAATTTTAATAGTAATAAATTTAAATTTTAAATACCTATTTATTTAATGTATGGGCTTTATTAGAGATGTGAATATACTATATAGCTAGCTATACTAGCTAATCTTATTTAGTATTTAGGTAGCTAAAGAGGGCAAGCATACTGTAGCAATAAAGTGCAGCGAAAGTATTTGTGTCCGCCAAATGATAATCTGTATCAACAGCGGCAAGTACTTATGCAACCACCGAGCTCGCGGCAACGTTTGCCTTCTCCAGTCTTAGTCGGCACCAGACATTCTCACCCAAGACCCGCAAAGCTAAGAAAGTGCCATTATTGACTGTGATCTTATGTGATATTATCTTAGTGAAGTAAAATGTATTCTAAAATATTAACTTTATTGGTTTTATCGATTGGATTTTTGAATTTCGGTGAGTTTTTTAATTGCTTCGACTTTTTCTAAAGCTTAATTCTATATGATAAATAATAAGCTTAGGTATTTTATAGGCGTTATATTCATAAATATTGCAGATACAGACAAAAGATACTCGTACGCGCCTTAGAAGCTTTTTCTAATAATTTCAAATAAATAATAATTTTATAAATAATCCAAATGTTTATTCTTCATCCCTTATTTTGATTATGAAATAAAGAGACGGATGACTCTAAAGTTTCTGAATATGAGGCTCTCTATAGTATAGTAATAATACACTATATGAGGCTCCCAAAGTTTTTCAAGAGCGGACATTAAATTTTCGCGCCACTACCGGTATTAAAATATTATTATTTAAGTATTACGCTTGTTATAATTTTATCTACTTAATGTATATTTCAATCAGGTAATATTCATTTTTACTTGTTATCTATATATAGTTACACCATTTATAACTCAAGAACAGCTGGACCAATGTTTATATTAGATTTTTTGGATTTCTCTTAGTTCGGAATAGGATAATAAGTATGAAAACATCAGAAAAATTAACGAAAACAAAATTAAAATTTATATGGCTAATGCTGGCTAATAATTATTTTGATCTACATATTTAAAACGTACCTAGCGACGAACCGAGCGAAGCGAGGGTGAGCCGCTAGTAAATAAATATTTCATAAACGTTAATAACTTATCTCTTAAAGAAATCTCAAGAAAATTATATACAGGAATAAACTAAATTGCAAGAAAGATCTTTATTATATACCTAGCACATTTAAAATAAATAATTATGTTAGTGCGTGTTATGCGCTTTGTATAAATTGTAAGTGATAATCTCGGTAATTGTAGTACCTACGTTATGTCGCTACAAATGAATACAGCGGACATTCCGCGAATTACTAAACGAATTAAAAAAATAATTAATTAGTAAGTATATAAAACTTAAGAATTGCACGAATATTTGAAATCTATATTAAAACGAAGTCGGGTTAGTTGTACCATTATAAGTCAAGAACGGCTGGACCGATTTTTATGATCTTTGATTTGTTGGATTTTTGTCCGCCCCGAATAATAGAATAATTAATAAAGCATCCGAAAAATTCATGAAATAAAAAAATTATGGCTAACGCTGGCTAATAACTATTTCTATCTTTTTAAAAATTACCTAGGGACGCGCCCGAGCGAAACGTGGGTAAGTCGCTAGTTTTAAATAAAACTATCTTTTCAGATATTTTCGCAAATTTAGTCAACAATCATGGTCATCGGAAAAGACAAAATAAATACGGGAAAATATAATGAAATCATAATTTTATTTAAAATGTATAATAATCTATACTATAATAAAGCAATAACTTAGCGAAATCTGTACATGAAATATCTTTTAAAAACAATTACTGTAACGTATTATGTACACAATATAGAGCCCAAAACAATAGTTAGTAATTTTTTTTTATTTTTGTCTCTTTGTCTGTATGTCTGTTTGTTTGTCGGGTCAACATTTAGGACACCTTTTACTTCAGGAAAATGTTTCTTTCCCACGGGAAAACACAATAACTGTTTTTGTAGAGTCGTCCTTGGAAACCTTCCGCTGGCTAAACCTTAATCCCTCCCGGACAAATTCTAAGAAATCCGTGCGAATTTCCGAGAATTCAATTGTTATCTAGCACACCGGTGTGCTCGCGGTCCTCGAGGTGTTAAGACGTACATCAAAACAATGTACTACAAAATTGTAGGTCTTGAAAAGGCCTACTAGGAAAGTCTGCAATAGTATATGTCTATCTCCTAATGTACACTCGCAATATCTATTCATATACATATAATAAAACTAACTTAGTCAAATCGATGTGCGCGTTTCACGCAAAAAGTACTCAACCAATTTTAACTAAATTTTGTGTAGTGATAACTTATTAGTCGGATCAACATTTAGGATACCATTTACTACAGGAAAATTTTTCATTCCAACGGAAAAACACAATAACTGGTTATATCGAGTTGCCGTTAGTTTATATGGCTAACGCTGGCTAAACCTTAAGAGATACATCAAAACAATGTACTAGATAATTGTAGGTCTTAAAAAGGTCTACAGAAAAGTCCTTGATAGTATATGTCTATTTCCTAAGTCGCAATAATAATTTTTTTTTTCACGCTTAATCCGGTGAGTCGAATGAAATGAATGAAAATGAAAGCTATGGAAATAGTTTGAGACCCTGCGAATGAGATAGGATAGTTTTCATGCCGGAAAACATATCATATATACGGGTATGAAAAAGGGAGTGGAAGATTGAATGGGGAATCAATCATTTCTTAAGTAAGGGATATATATTTTTTATTTTTTGTAATACTTACTTTTCTATACCCTTGTACATTGTACATACATACGAGTATATATGTATAGTCTATTCTATACTTACCTTTAAAACGTACCTAGGGACGAACCCTAGCAAAACGAGGGTGAGTCACTAGTATATTATAAAATACCTATCTATATAAATACAGTTGACATGCTGATGGTTGGTAAGCGCATCACTTGAGAACGGTTGGATTATAGGTAAAAAAATTTGTAGTCCCATTTAAAGTATAGATGGTATAATATTGTATAAAAAAATAATAATAATAATAAAAAAAATAATACTTACTATACTATGTAATATTATGTTAAATAATACATGACATTATACAAGACTGTGTATTATTTTACATAATAAAATATGTAAAATAATGCATATTACTTATTAAATAATGAACTGCGTGAACTGTGCCCGCAACTTCGTGCAAGGACATCGGATTCTAAAAGAGTGAGAGTTTTATGAAATTTTTGTTATGAAGAAAGAAATCGACGCGGCGTAAAAATAACGTTTTGTTAAAAAGTTACTCCCTACAATAATTGTAGTTGCAGGAAATCTTTAGGGCTTATTGCGTGCGTATGGTATGCAGCTTATATTTACCTAAATAAGATGAAAATATAGCTAATCATCTTCAAAATAACCAAATTGATTGGTTAGGTCAATTTCAATAAAACAAAATATTAAATGTTACTCTGATTGAAGATTTATATTTTACCGAAATTAAGTTTCTCAATTTAACAGATAGCATGTTGAATGCCCATACAGTAGATTAAAAGGAGCTGTTATTGGGACACTACAGTGCATATAATGGACCCATGACTTGACAAACAACATTTTATTTCTTTAATTCTTAGTAATACCACAGATCATATATGTAATACGTTCTCCCATTCGTAAAAGCTTAAATGTAACTGACCGGTATTTTGATGTACCTACATAACAGATTGCGTAAAGATATTTTTCTTATTTTAGCCCTACTTGTACCGGTTAATGCATAACACCATTTAAATGCTGTTAATAATTATCAGTTAATTTTTCGGTCTCTTAAAAAGACAGATGCATGAACGTATTTACGTATATGTTTACGTAAATTCACTTTCACACACACTTTCTGATATTATTATTTTTATTGTGTCAAAAGTTCACCCATGTGTAATTTTGTTTAACCTACATTACGCAACACTAAATATAACAGTGCTTTATACGTGGACGCGTAGAAACTAGCGATAGAGCTTTTATTGTATCTTTGGTAGGTACAGTCACGAGTATAAATAGGTATATGTTTTGCTGCTTTATATTAGTACCTATCTAACGTATCAAAAGCATAATGGATGGGATTTCCACAATGCCAGGAAAGGGATAAAACTTTTGTCGCATTGTAGTTATCATTATCGCCATTCAGCCTTTTTAAACGTTCTATTGTTGGACACAGGCCTCCTTTTAATGCGACAGGCTAGCCGGCTTCAACAATAATTTCATTGAGAATAACTTTATGTATATGATAAAATTAGCAATTATGAAGCAAACATACCTACATTCTTACTTATCTATGTAAAAATATGTTAGCACTTTAAAATTACATAAGTAATATTTACATAATTTTTCTTTTTCCTTTTGTAAATAATGTCGTGCAAAGCAGATTATTAAAGTTTATATTTTAGATAAATCTAAATTTCCTTTTAGAAACATGCTTCTTGTTAATCGTTAAATATATTTACTTTTCTTTTTTAATAGTAAGCGTATTTATTTTAGTACTATACATATTATAATAAAATTAAAATTAAGCAGAATCTGTACATTAAATATTTTTTGGAAAATCTTACATTAGACATTATTATCGATACGGAGGTTGAATTTATAGTTTTTAGAATTTTTGTTTGTCTGTCTGTCCATTACCGCATTACGGAAAAACCACTGAAAGGATTTTGATGAAATTTGGTACGATAATAGCTGGTTATCCGGGTTAACATATAGGATACTTTTTACTACGGGAAAATATCTCATCTCTGAGAAATCTATACCAAACGTTAAAACGTATGTAGGGACGTATAGACTATAGCCCAGGCGCTTGAAATAGCCCTGAACTAAGGTAACAGAATTCCTTTCACAAGATATGAATTGTAATTAATTATTAGTACCTAAGTACTATATTTAAGCATGTTTATTATCTAAGAAATCTTGTTTAAGCCAGCATAGTAAGTACACCTATCGTTTTATGTCAAGGTTATTAAAACTATTTTTTTATAGTTCCAGCCATAGCTTAGATAAACCACCTTATGAAATTGTATGAAAAATATAGCATGTTAGTAAAGACATCAGAACTATTGGCTTTGTTTTTTATATTAATAAATGAATTATAGCTTAATGAATTTATTGAATGCAGGAATTATTACACAGTACAATATGATGGTTTAATAAACCCCAGAAAATATTTACATTAACAATATTTACCCCGTAAACATTTTGTAGGTACTTGTGAGCTGCGGTGCAATCTAGTGTCAATCTTGACAGGTTCTCGAGAACACGAGAATACCTTATAAAAGAAAATTTATGTTAAGTCATTTGAGTTTCTCTAGCCGATATCCAGCGCCTTTTTACGACTCGAGCAATGATGAAATATTCCTGATAAATGTTATTACTCGAGACTGATATGAAAAATGGTAGTTAAAAATAAATATGATAAATAAACCACGAAACCCTTTAAATTATTGAGCTTCCATCTTACACTACTTACACCTATCTTGACTAGCCTTTCCCCATTATGAATTTTATTAAAATATCTTACGATAAAAAAAAGTGAGTTGCTTATAAACATTCTCTTTTCTAAATACTTCAGAATATAGTGCCAATTTCAGAATAAGATGCGTTTATGTTAGTTATCAAACCAAGTCTAACGAGCCCAATGAGTTTATTTTCTGACTTTGTCATCAAAGTTCCATGTACCATATTAAAACATTGTCGCCGAAGTCAGGTGGGTAGTCAGGTATATATACCAAATTTTAACTCAAATAAGCCTTAGCAAAAAGTGATTTAAATTTCACTCAACGAAAAGACAAACACATACGAACGAAATAACACTTAAAAAATAAAAATGTAGTACGAAAGTAACATAATTTTATTAAGCAGATGTTTTCGCAAGCTTAGTCGTAAGCGCTTGCTACATGCGGTGGTTTCCTCATTTTACTTAGGCGGCGCGCATCTTTGATAGATAGTAGCTCTTTAATGTAGAAAGAACGTATATATGTATGTTAGGGTCAAAACTTTTTACTGGTCAGAACCACAAGAAACGGTGCCTCTAGGCGCCAGACAAGGGGCACCAAAATGCCAAATGCGAAACATGGTATTGCTCAATTAATAAAAAGGGCAAACCTTGGTGTTATCCAATACGGTAGGTATAATAACCGATAAAATACGTATAATAAGACTGTAGAGGTCGAATATCTGTACATAGAAAAAAATGCTAAAAACCGAGTCAGGGATATGTAAGAAGAGAAATAATAGAACAAATCCAGATTTTTTTCAATTTTTTTGTTTCTCTGTCTGTTTGTACGGACTAATCTCCGAAACTGCTGGACCGATTTAAATGAAATTTTATATGGTAGTACCTTAATATCCCCGGTCAACACCTTAGATACTTTTCACCCCGGAAAATTAAAGAGTTCACATGAGATAGTTAAAAAACTATAGTAACTTATACAGCTTAGTACACAGAAACTTCTGATCGGATTTTAATGAAACTTAACAATAGTATAGTTCATACATCAGAATAACAAACAGGCTACATTTTATCCCGGAAAAATGTACGCTTGTCGTGGGATAGATTTGTTTTTGTTTGTCCGACCCGAGCGAAGCGAGCGTGAGCCGCTAGTCAGAAATATATTTAATTTTTAATAAGTAATCTGTTTAAGTTAAAGCGTACTAATTTAATTAAATAGCTGTAGGGGTGGAAAGGAGAAATTTGTATTAATGAGCAGGAGCGCAATAATCAGTGGTACTGAATTACATTTAAATCTAGGTGTGATTTTAGAAATAAGTGTTGATTTTGAATGTATTTATTAATTATTTAAGATAATAAAAATTTTGATATAATTTATGTTATATGAAATTGTGGATCAGGGGGGGGGGGGGCGAAAAAGAATCACGCTCTATCCTGGTAAAAACCCAGGGCCGCCTAAGTAAATGGTAATAAAAATAAATAAATAAATATGTTGGGACATTAACACACAACACCGTCTAGTTCCATGGTAAGCTACGAGGCTTGTGTTATGGATACCAGATAGTTGATACATTACACATATATAACTTTAAATACATACATATTATAAATAATACCATTAAGAAACACCCATGACTAGAGTACAATTATTCGTGCCACACAAATGAATGCCCTCATCGGGATTCGAACCCGTGACCACTGGCACAGCAAGTAGGGTCACTACAAACTGAGCCAAACGTGTCGTCAAAAATAAATGATAAAGAAGACTAATTATTATTAGCCTTTAACTGCTGTTGTTCAACTTATGATTTTGGAAAACATGCAATTCAACAATCATCAAGTTTTGGCCGTTTTCTATTTGCCTTGAGTCATACACGACTCGGAAACTGTCAATGCCATGATTATGTTACAGTAAATCATAACCGTATCGATTTAGTTAATCTACTGTCCTAAATGTTCATAAAGATGTTGCATTTTAAGAAAAGAATTGTTTTATAGGCAAATGTGGCAAGACTGTAACAATATAACCCGGCTAATGGCTCACCATTAGACAGCGCCGTGACTGGCATGTCCTTCTCTCCTATACACTATCCTCTTTCTTCTCTCACACTCTTCCTTACCTTAAAACAAAGTTTAGTTTTAGTTACCTTAGTTCTGGTTATTCCCTAAGCCTTCGATCGCGAACCGACAATAAGTAGCATTGCCCGTCGCACTCAAAGCTATGGTGACTCTTATGTATATAGTCAAAGCTGTAATATTATGAAATCCTTTACCACATGATATCCGCCAGTCGGAATCAGTGCAAGTTTTTAAACGTCGTCTTAAATACTACTATTTATTGCTATAAGGCTGTGTATATTTATGAAAGACTTGTTTATGTAAGTTTATTGTAGAATATATGTATATATTGTTTACACTTATATATTATGTTTTATATTTATGTTACATGTCTTTATTATTATTTATGTAAACTTGTGTGTAATTTATAGTATGTATGTATGTTATAGACTATTTTTAACACCAATCTTTATCCATGCAACCCTACGAGCTTATTTCTGAATTCTTATATATACGAGTAGGTTGCCTGGAAGAGATCATTTCTAATGATAAAGCCAATAATTACACTGATATACATTTTTGCATATTTTTGTACTGTTTTTAAATTTTGTTTTTTTTCTTTTTTTGTAATGTAATAAATGGTTAATATAACAAAAATATAAAAATATAAAATAACAAAAAAAGTATTCATAGTTTGTATTTTATTTTGTTGCAATCTGTAAAAATTGGCCAAATTAGATTTAAATGAAAAAAACCATGAAAATATTCTTATATGTTAAAAATATATTTCTCATATAGATACATATAAACAAAAATGTTTGTCGGAAAAATTATTATCTATTCATAATTGAATCATAATTATCATACGTTATTATTTTTTTAAATAACCGATTTCGTGATATTGCTAGTGTATATTTTAGCTTTTTATTTTAATTACGAGATATTTCCTGCTTTTGTAAGTAAGTATATAGCAAAGCTTCGCCGGTCTAGCAGACTCAGATTATTGACGACGAATAACTTACATAACAAGTGGCACATTACATAATATTTTAATGTGACATGAAATATATAATATTATGATTATTTTTCTATTCAACATTTTCCTCTTTCATTAAATAAGGAAATGTAGAAATAAATAGTATGCAAATAAAACAATAAAAACTTTACCTAAGTTTTTTATTTGAAAAAACATCTCTAGAAACTACTTCAGTAACACTGCCAGCCTATATTGTTAACTTTACTTATTTATATTACTGTCAACATCTCATAATAAACTTAATATGTATAATAATGTATTTTTTAGAATGTGTCTATGAACATATTTCTCATCCCTTGAATATTTATTACTGTGAGATGAATGTGCATAAATTAAATAAAAGCTATTATGACTAATTGTTGCCATGGTAACCGTTGTTATTGTCTGACAAATATATAATATTATATTCTTTCCGTATATGATATTCTATAAATATATGATTGTAATATGCCTAATATGCGTAATTAAATATTGATTTGTTTTAATTTAATTGCCATATTTGCCAACGAAATTTTACTTCAACCGCGTGAAGGTTGCACGTACCCTTTTTTTTTTATATTACATATATACATTATTGAAATTTGGTAGGTAGATGTCTCATATAAAAACAATTTCGTAGTCAAATTAAAAAAAGAGAAAAAAAATGGCCACCTATATTTTTTATTTATTTTATTCCAACTTACCATCAGTAACTACGTAAGCGTTTGTATAGGTCTTTGTTTAGAATATACATATACCTATTACTACTCGGTACTCCCTTTTATCTTTTGAAGTATTAAGTGCAAAATTCAAAAAGAATTAAGATAATAGAGCTTCCAAAATACTTTCAACGGAAATTAGTTTGAGATATGGGATAATTTTCTTTTTCATGCGTTTCGGCCGAATGGATTCTGAATCGAGTGTAGGATATCTCTGGAAAAGCCAGCATCATGTTTCAAAAATTATGTATTTTAACTATATTTAGTTACAATTTATTAGAAAACGCTTATTCTCAACAATTTCTTATTTCTTTTGCTCCAGTTAAAAATCACGAATCGCATCCACCTCTGTCAACTCTCCGCCGACCAATGCTCCTTTTTGTTCTTGTCTTTCACTTTTTATTTGTATTTCTTTTTTTTTGGCCTGCCCATTCTCATGATTTTTAACTGTCTGATTTATAAAGGTATCTGTATTTAGTGCATTCGCGTCCAGTATGATCAATTAATGACTGTTTTATTATACATTAAAATAGCGAAATCTTAAACGAGCAACAGCCTTATTACACAGGAAAACAGCTGCCACTTATTATGTGTTGCATGAAGTTTTGTGCATAATTCTGAATAGATTTTCTACGCTAATAACGCTAATTTCAAAAAACTAAATTTTCATGTAGCAGCTTTAGTTTTACGGATATGAGGTGATGCGATTTTTTACTAAAACGCATATAGTTTCAGATATAAAAATCTACTAAATATACCTAGTCTAAATTAAATTGTATTTTATTTGATTTTCTCGCTATTTTATATAAGTTTGTTGGAAGGGGGTAAAATACTTTCGTTTTTATTTAGATTCTCATGCATTAAAATAATGTGCATTTTGTATAAAAATAACCATGTGCTATATATATAGCTATTATTGAGCCAGACTGAACTAAATACATTATTATTTTCAAATCGAAAATCTAGGAAAATTTGACCGATATATTGATATTTTTTCCTCGTGATATTGAGGTCGATATTGATATTTTAATAAATATCGATACATAGATATATCAATATTTTCTGTTACGCCAAAAAAGTATAATTTCTTATGTGAGTACATAAGTACATACACATATTTTTTATAATACTTACCTTTTTTTCTATACCTATTTATGTACATTGTACGATGTACAATATGTATAGGTATAATATAGTCTATTCGACGAACCCGAGCGAAGCGAGGGTGAGTCGCTAGTAGTAAATAAAGCATTATTTTAGACCCAATTTGAGGACCATAAAAATGGTTATTGTAACCTTAAATTTTAAAAGATAGACATATTATGCTATGGCGGACTTTGTAGTAATTTTTATGTTTTTCAATTTCTTAGAACATTTTGTGGTTTTGCCTGCAATACTTCATGCGGCGCACGCCAGTAATGCTCCCAGTTGGCATGATTTTTTTTTTAAATCTTCAACAATCATCGCCATATTTCAGCCTATTTACACAAAACCTTAATGAATTATACGCCTAAACCTTCCTCATGAATCACTTCGTACGAAAATCTGTTCGGTAGTTTTTAAGCTTATCGCGCTCAGACAGACAGATAGACAGACGCGATGGGGGACTTTGTCTTCTATACATATTATAAAATTCTAACTAAGCCGAATCTGTACATTAAATATTTTTTAGAAAATCTTATTGAAATAGACATTATTATCGATGCAGAGGCCGAATCTATAGTTTTTAGAATTTTTGTCTGTCTGTCTGTCTGTCTGTCTGTCTGTCTGTTACCGCATCACAGAAAAACCACTGGAGGGATTTTGATGAAATTTGGTATGATGATAGCTGGTTATCCGGGTCAACATATAGGATACTTTTTACCGCGAGAAAATATCTCATTTCTGAAAAAAAATACAAAAACTGGTAGGAACAAAACCACGACGATACTATTTGTAAACAGTTTAGCAAGGTAACTTACAAAATATGGTACAAACTATAAAAATAGCTTATCTTGAAAATCAAATTATCAAAATAGTTATTTTAATTAATATTTATTTATGTGTTATTTAGATATTCGACAATAGATGTCGCCATGTGTTTTTAAAATACATAGTTTTAATCCCAAAAAAATTAATGTACAGATATGAACTTTTTTCGATTTTATTAGAATTACTACTAAATCACCCGCGGCTCCGCCCGTGTTTAAATTATCAGTAAAGCAAACTTTTTCGCTTCATAAATTAGTAACTATACATACAATAAAATTGTAACTAAGCCGAACCCCTAAATTCAATATTTTTTCGGAAAATCTTATTGAAATATTCATTATTAGCGATATAGAGCCCGAATCTATAGTTTTTAGAATTTTTTCTGTCTGTCTGTATGTGACCGCATCACAGAAAAACCACTAGAGGGATTTTTATGAAATTTGATATGGTAATAGCAGGTTATCCGGGTCAACACATAGGTTTCTTTTTACCGCAGGAAAATATATCATTTCTGAGAAAAAATACAAAAACTGGTTAAAGTAAAAGCACGATGATGCTATTAATATTTTAACTTATATATTATGTTAAAACTATTAAAAAAAAACTTATCTTAAAAGAAATATTAACAGCGCTATTTTATTCATTAAAATAGTTATTTTAATGAAAATTTATTTATGTGTTATTTAGCTATTTGACAATAGATGTCGCCATGTGTTTTTAAAATACGTAGTTTTATCCAAAAAAATGTACAGATATAACCTTTCTATGACTTTACTATAATTACTACTAAATTACCCGCAGCCCTGCCCGTGCTTAAATTTTTAATAAAACAAACTTTTTGGCTTTATAAATTAGTAACATATTAGTAATATTTTGTTGGCCGAAACAATTTTCAAATGAGAATATTTGTAAATTTTTATTGTTTAGTAAATAATGTTAATGTTTTGTAATCTTTTAATGTAAAAATTGGGCAAATGTAAATCCAACTCGCGCATTTTAGGTTTCGTATAGCAAAATGCTATGTTGTTTTTCTTACTTACGTGTTTTGTATGGTTAACACTAAAATAAATACGAATAATATTTACGTTTCCACAATACCTACTCATTTTTTGCACCGTAAAAATAAGTTCCATTTATATTATTTTATAACATTTTATGGAAAACAAGTTTATGGCTGTTAAACTGCCAAAGCGGGTAACTAAAAATATTACATATCTCAAAAACTATGAAAAAGTATTTTAGGAACTGTTATACCTCAACTTTTTCACTTTTTCTTGACACCTTTTCTTGGAAGGTAAAGGCTTAAAGGGCACAATAAAATGCTTACGACTTTAATCATATTAGCAGAGCCATATGAAATAAAAAAATGTATTCGCTTAGAATTATTTACTTATTACACTTTCTTTTGAAAATCGTTTTGGAAAATATTACTAACTAGCGCTAATTAAGAAAAGTTATCATTATGTAATTTAAATAATCAGCTATATATTAAATTAATCTATAGCTGTCTATTAGTAAAAAATGATTAAAATTAATTCCGTAGTTTGAGAGTTTATCGTGAAAAACTAAAAAAACAAACAAAACAGAAGTATAGACATACATAAATGTTATTGCTAAAACAAAAAGTTCAATTTAACGGAGGAACCTTTGTGGCATTGTCAATCTCTGCCATTATTTACCAATCATGCGGTGCGCAATGAAAGTAATGTATAATGTAAGACTATACTAATGTGTAAAACCTAAGAATTTGGTTTTTGATCATCTGAACGCGAGCGGAGCCGCGGGAAATGCTAGTTTTATAATATGTAGTGAATATGTCGTGATAGTGATAATTCTGAATGTATAGGCACTATAAAATGAATACCGATTGTTAGTAAAATATTATCTCCTGCCTAATGTGAATCCTTGAGAAGAGTAAAAAATTTACCATAGAATATGTATACGTATTTCAATGTTCTAGTAAACTGCAGGTTATCATATAATTCACAACATGAAACTAAAAAAAACTATAGATATAGATTGAGATGAATAACTTGCACCAAAACTAAATTTTGCATTTTCCCATGAACAGAAGAGATTTTATCGTACTCTGTTGTTAAATATATAAATTATAATAGGGTTAATAAAAGCTTTTGTCATTGATATATTACAAAGCACAACTCGGCCAACCAGTTATTGTATTTTCTCGTGAGAATAAAAGATTTTCTTTTAGTAAAAGGTAGCCTAAATGTTAACCAGAGTAATAAATTATCACTGCACAAAATTAACCTCAAATCCGTTTTACACTTTTTGAATTTACACAAACAAATAGATAGGCGAAAATTTCAATAAGTATCCTTTTGGTGTCTGTATTCTGTACACAATATGTAATAGTCATTGGTTTAAAAAAATATTTCGTGTACAGATTTCGTTTTTTTTGTTAACATCTTTTAAGATTCTGAATATTTTGAGTTACGATCGTTAAAATTTAATTTGTTTTCCATACATTTTTAGGAAATAATAAAACTTACACGAAACGAAACACTTACTTTTCTTTGTAGTTTGATCGCGGGCGAAGCCGCGGGTTCTGCTAGTATAATAATAAAATAGCAAGATATTTTACTCAAAACTTTATTGTATTAACCTTTACACCGGGACCTAATTTGATAATGGATTTTTAATATAAAATACATTAAGCCATTGAATTTTCGTGTGCTACAAATTACGAAAAATCGTCGTGCTTTTTAAGATAATTTTGATATAAAGTGTTCATAATAAGAGAGATAATAACCGGAATGTACTTCAAATTTCAACACTTAGTTTGAGTGACTAATGAAAGTGCATTTACAATGACCTTTTTAAAAGCATATAGCATTATTTATTAAAGCACAACACTATACAGGATATTGCGTTGGATTCTGACAGTTTGTTGTCAACGTTGCGGAAACTACTAAATAAATGTGTTATTTATTACACAAATAAAATGCATTACTCATATTTTTACATAATATAATTTGTACGCACGAGAAAGTAGATGCTTATATTAAGTCCTTGACATTATTGTTTTTAAGAACTTCAGTAGACAAAAAAAAACTAATTATAAAAATTAAACCGAAATAAAATTTTATAAGGATAACTAAACAAGTACCAAAATGTAGTACGATTAACGGGGCAGGATTTTTTTTATAATAAAACAAAATCAACCCATATTCGGTTTCGGTTACGTAATTTGGTAACCTTACCTATTATCCACTATTTTTAAGTGCAAATGAGTTCTTATAGCTCTCTATTATTCACTACTCAGTAATCCAATAGTAGCGACCGCCAAATCGAGCTGAAGGACGCGGCTTACAATCGGGTAAGGAAGGTGTAGCGTCTGGAAACTTTGGTAGACAAGGGCACGGCTCAGGATCAGGCGGCGCACTAGGACTGCTGTGGACTCTTGTGCGGCAAAAGTAACCGAAACTGGGCCGAGACATACACAACTTATCATTCATACACTCGTCGAAAACTGCTTGTGTTCTGCGACAATTTGCAAAGGAATAATTGCCTGAACTCTTATCTACACAATTCACATACTGATTGAATTCTTCGAGGCAATTATTTTTAATATTTCTGAAAAATTGCATCGTGCAAGCTGTGACTTGCTTTCCTAATTCAATACAGGGCCGCGGATCATTTGACTCGCATCTACATAGCATAAACTCGTTGTTGATAGCCTCACAATGCTTGCCGAGATACGGTGCTGCGGACATTAACGTGGCTGTAGATAGATTTACTTCTTCTATCGTTAATGTGGAAAACTCTGGTAAATCCACATCGTTTGTCAAAACCATACTTGAAGTAATTTGATAGTCTTCACTCTTCTACGATTATAAATATTTTATATTTCTTATATACTTATGGTACACAACTATAATAATTATCTGTCTTGAATAAATTAATTTGTCTGTCGTCTGACACACACGTTTTTATTTATTTTCAGATGATGTATTTACATTACCGACCTAAAACGTCATAAATTATTATAAAACCTTTACCGCAGAAACATATTTTAATTAGTAAGCCATTACTATTATTACTTTTTCATAAAAAATATTTTTTTATTGTTTTGCAGGTGATTGCCAATCTTTACAATGTCCAAAGGTGCGCACGACCAGTGGATGGTTGGATTTGTTCCCAATCCCCTGTCAGAAGAGCACAGACTGCAGTGTAATGGGCACTCAACACCTCTGCTGCAAGGGATTCTGTACTAAGGGAGTGAAAACAGCTCAATTACGGTAAGTGATGTTTTTCTCTCAAGCCCAGTCTAGCCTAGCTTTATAATTTTATAAAACTTGATAATTAAATTTAGACCAAATTTATTAAAACAGCTAGTAATAAAATTATATACTTCACACTTTAAAAGTCTACTAAGTATTAACAAAAAGTAATAATAATTTTTTAATGAGTTTAACAATTTAATGTCAAAGTAAGGTTATGTCTTAACTTTTGTTTATTTGTATTTAATATCTTGAATTTTATTAATTTGTATTTATATTAATACCTTCAACGTAATAATATGAACAGTTTAACCTCTATATTGCTTTCGTAAACATAGTTTCCTGTAGTTTAATGCTTTTTTGTTTTAGTTCCATTTTGTGTGGCGCACTGTTTTATTACACTTTTTTAATTAATTATAATTACTTTTAACTAAAAATCACTTTATAGGTAATTTTCCAAAATATTCAATTTATCGACAGCATATATTTCTCACAGATACTAGAAAATAAAGAAATGGGTGCGTTTAACTTTTACTTGCGGTTGAAGTAAAACTTCTTTGGCAAATATCGCAATTAAATTAAAACAAATCACTAATTAAATAAGGTATATTAGGCATATTACAATCATATATATGTAGAATATCATAACGGACAGAATATCCATGTTAATATTATAAATCTGAAAGTGTGTTTGTTTGTTTATCTGTCTGTCTGTCTTTCTTTCACGTCGAAACGGAGTGAGAGTTGGCCTGATTTTTTTGTGTGGAAATATTCGGAGGGCTGGAGAGTGACATAAGTTACTTTTTACCGCGGGAGATTATGTCATTACCACGGGAAAACACATTATATAATATATAGTCTATCTATTCCATACTAGCCGTTAAAACGTACCTATGGACGAACCCGAGCGAAGCGAGGGTGAGCCGCTAGTAATATTATATATCATTTATCAGACAATAACAATGGTTACCATGACAACAATTAGTCATAAAAGCTTTTTATTCAATTTATACACATTCATCCCACAGTAATAAATATTCATTTTTATAAGTAATAATGATTATAAATTTATTAATAATAAATATATATTTTTATACATAATAATTATAATAAAAATATAAACATAATATAGTTTTTTAAAATTATCTATATGTATAATAAAACTGTAGAGGTCGAATGTCTGTACATAGAAAAAAAAAATCAGAGTCAGGGGGATGTAAAAAGAATAATAGAACAAATTCAGACTTTTTTATTTTTTTTGTTTCTGTCTGTTTGTCTGTTTGTACGGGCTAATCTCCTAAACTGTCGGACTGATTTAAATGAAATTTTGTATGGTGATACATTATATCCCCAGTCAATATTTTAGATACTTTACATCCCGGAAAGTTCAAGAGTTCCCGTGGTATAGTTAAAAACTATAGTAACTGATATAGCTAAGTACACAAAAACTACTGATTGAATTTTAATGAAACTTTATAATAATATAGTTCATATATCAGAATAACAAACAGGTTACTTTTTATCCCGGAAAAATGTACGGTTCCCGTGGGATAGATTTAGTTTAGTTTGTCTAGAGGCAAACCCGAGCGAAGCGAGGGTGAGCCGCTACTTAATAATAAATTGACTCTACCTTCCACAACAACTTCCGCTACACTCATTTTTCCAATGTATTGACTTACTCCTCAGTCACGCCTAAATAAGTTTTACTTTGAAAATTTTTTTTTACTAAAAATTTTGCTGGTGAAAACTAACAGAGCCTAGATTGGATAATATATTTTAAAAACTACTCCACATAATTCCCTAAAATACTTTTCTTTTCAGCACAATAACATAGCCTTAAGATACTGAAAAATAGACAGGTATAAAAATGAAAAGATCGTTCAGCTCCTTTGTATTTAAACTCATTGATTATGGATTAAGTATTAGGCGTTTTTTTTTCAAAATAATAAAATATATAAGTAACTAGCGACTCACGCTCGCTTCGCTCGCGTTCGTCCCTAGGTACGTTTTCACGGTTAGCTATGTTAGCCATTTACCCTCACTTTGCTCGGGTGCGTACGCCGTACGCGGATTTTGTTCACAATTTTATGGGTTTTAATTTTTTATCGCGGAACCCTGATTCTTTTTCTAAAATAAAAGTAGCCTAAGTTACTCTCTATGACATCAGCTATCTGTCAGTGAAAGTCCCGTCAAAATCGGTCTAGCCGTTTCGGAGATTAGCCGGAACAAACAGACAGACAGACAGACAGACAAAAATTGTAAAAAATGTTGTTTTGGTATATGTACCGTGTATACATCCATATGCATATAGTAAAAAGCGGTTATTTTAATATTACAAACAGACACTCCAATTTTATTTATCTGTGTAGATAAATTAGTCGAAAATTTTATAGGTATTATATTGCATAGTATAGAATTTTTATAAAATTGCACTTTAGTGAGACTATCTTCTAGAAAAATAAATATAATTCCTATTCCGTGATTTTTCTTAAAAATATTTATCTATATAGAAACTATTATAGAAAGCTATAAATTTGATAGCTGATAGAGCTCGTTGATGTCTTTTATATCGAAAGAAATGTTTTTCATTTTTGTTGCATAATTTAAAACGACATTAATTGTAACATGGATATCATATAAATCTAAGTAGGTAATAACGGCTATAAAATTTTGTTGAACATTCATTATCTACAATATTGCTTTGTTATTTACCTATAATTAAATTAATTAAGTTTTAATCTTATTTCATATTTCTTCCTGAATTGCATTAGAAAGTACATAAATCAGTAAAGTATTAAGTATTAAAGTATACACAAAACCACATCTAATTTATTATTAGAAGTTGGTTAACGTCCTACATTTAGCCCTAAGACTTTTATAAAATAATGTCGGCTTAAAGTAACTGTTACAATGAGAAATTTTTATTGCCATTTTAACATAGAGCTATAAATTATAATAATGCTTTTATCAAGACTTATGTACATTCACGCACGCTTAAAAGCTTTAGTGACTAAGTATCATTAGATTACATTCTAAACATTCTAGAATCAACGAGGAGAGTAGTGTAGTCGCATCGAGTAGTTCAAGTACAAGTACAAGTACGAGTACTAGCACAAGCACAAGCACTAGCACGACCACCAGTCCCACCACAACCACAAGTACTACAACAACCACAAGTACTACAACAACTACAACAACTCCGAGTACCACCAGCTTGACCACCACGACGACGACCACAACTACCCCTAAGCCAACCACCACCACTTCTACGGAACCGCCGCGCCCATTCCTGCAACTGCTGCCGATACAGACAACACCAAAAGCAGCTCCAGCTAAAATAGGTAACAACTTATTAAAGCAATATTTTTTTTAATTATATATATGTATAGTTATAACGTTTTTAAGTCTCTAGGTCCATGCTCTACGAAATAGAAAATACTCATATATCTTAATAATGTTTTTCTGATATCGTCCTAAATACGGGTAACCTTGGAATACTCAAGCACTTACTTTAGGCAGCTATTAAAATATTCGAAGTAGGTAGTTAAACGAATCTATCTAGTCTTACCATACTTACCTGTTATGGATATACGTGTACCAAAAGCTGTTAATTAAAGCTATATTCTTACTAGTTAAGAAATCATGTAGTATTTGCACCTATAATGTACTTAATAATTGTATAGTGTACATACATAGGTACTTGAAAAGTCAATGCACGGATGCATACGCACGTTATATTACAGAAATGTATTTCTAAACCTAGTAGTAGTATTATGTGATCTGTGCTAATACTAAACATATGTATCTACTAGATAGTAGATATTTGTAACATATAATAAATTTGAAAAATTACGTATTGTGCTCGTAAATTATATTATATAAGAAATATTACAGGTAGTTATTTAACTTCGAATAAAAAAGAAATAAACCATTGGCAACTTTAAATTTTACAAGAAGCAATTACGTGAGTTCTAAATGTGAGACTCAGGGTTAATACGTAAGCACTCTAGCATAACGTTACTACATACATATTATATCGAACTAGCTTTTGTCCTCGGATCCGTTCGGCTAGAAAAATGACTTATTTATGTCTCATTGCTCCGCTCACGTACCTTCATCAATAAATAAGCCATAAAATGCAAAAGATTTTTTAACGGACTAGGTAGTTTCAGAGATAACTGAATTTAAACAAACAAAAAAACAAACAATATTTTGAGTTTTATAATATTACTAGCGGCTCTCCCTCGCTTCGTTCGGATTCACCTCTACAAAGACAAAAACAAATCTATCCTACGGGAACCGTACATTTTTCCGGGATAAAAAGTAGCCTATGTGCTATTCTAGACTATAATGTATTTCTTTGCCAAATTTCATCCAGATCCGTTTAGCCGTTCTGGTGTGAATGAGTAACATCCATCCAAACATCTAAACTTTTCCATATATAATATTAGTAAGATATAGACAACTTCGATATTATACTCGCCTTATAGTAGTGAGAATACTAGTGAAATAAACTATGGCATTTTAAAACAGTTTTTGGACATTTAAATAAAACTATCTATTCCGACCTATCTTTTTAGACCCGAGACCCGAGGTCTCTCCCGTGACCATGATTGCTGTAAAGCAATCGAAACGTCGGGAACCAAAAATCAAAATAAATCCGCGAAAAAATCCGAAAAGATAGTTTTATTTAAATGTCAAATATTCGCGTAAATCTAAGAAAGTATTAGTTTTTGGACAGATAAATAAATTATTCTAAATGTTCTTTATTAAGGAAAGAACCAGAAGCTCATATGTCCGAAGAACGTACCAGTTGTACTGTTCCCAATTCCTTGTGGGAGCAACTCACAGTGCCGTGCCAGTAGCGGGCCCGGACAAGTGTGCTGTCAAGGACAGTGTGTGAAAGGAGTGCCCGCGCCGCGACCTACTGTGTCAGAACAATCACACCAACGTAAGTATTCACTGTAACTAACGGCTCAACGTCGTCCCTAGGTACATTTTGACGGTTAGTACCTATCACTCCTTTGGGAAGTAGCATAGCCTTCCTCAATAAACGGGCTATGTAGAACGCGTATGTGTATGTATGTAGCGCGTTAAAACACACAAACAAATTTTACCTCTTAATAATATAATTAATTAAGTGGTACAGATTATATAATTGATAAAAAGTAAGGCATAACACACGCTTACATTCATTGGTGCTTACGATAACAAGTTACATTCAATGGCTTGGACTCGATATCCGATATACGCGATACGTAGAATAGAATAATAACTTAAAATAAAAATGTGATCAGAGGAAATTTTGAGTAATTTTAAGAATTTGTGCGGGCCTGTAACACAACTTATTGTAAATGTATAGCATCATATCCTAAGATAATAAGAGGTACATAATATTTTGGCATTTTATTCATATTGTATAGTTTCGGGAGATTACACACAACTATCAGATCCTATATAAATAAAACGAGTAGCTGAGTGTTTCCTGTGTGGTCATCACTCTTTGCATATAATATTATCTATACTATAATAAAGCAGTAACTTAGCGAAATCTGTACATGAAATATTTTTTAAAAACAATGACTGTAACGTATTATGTATACGATATAGACCCCAAAACAATAGTTATTAATTTTTTTGTCTGTTTGTCTGTTTGTCTGTTTGTCTTTTTGTCTGTTTGTCTGTTTGTCTGTTTGTCTGTACGCGTTTCACGCAAAAAGTAATGAACCGATTTCAACGAAATTTTGTGAACTGATAACTTATTACTCGGGTCAACATTTAGGATAACTTTTACTTTAGGAAAATCTTTGTTTCCCGCGGGAAATCGCAATAACTGGTTTTATCGAGTCCTCCTTAGGAACCCTCCGCTGGCTAAACCTAAAGACATACATCAAAACAATGTACTAAAAAATTGTAGATCTTGAAAAGGCCAACAGAAATATCTACAACAGTATATGTCTATCTCTCAAGGTACACTCGCAATACCTATTCTTATCTATACCTATAGCAAAACTAACTTAGTTAAATCGATGTGCGCGTTTCACGCAAAAAGTACTGAACCGATTTCAATTAAATTTTGTATAGTGATAGCTTATCACTCGAGTCAACATTTAGGATACCTTTTACTACAGGCACATTTTTCGTTCCCGCGGGAAAACGCAATGACTGGTTCTATCGAGTCGTCCTTAGAAGTTTATATGGCTAACGCTGGCTGAACCTTAAGAGATAAATCAAAACAATGTACTAGAAAATTGTAGGTCTTAAAAAGTTCTACGGAAAAGTTCTCAACGGTATATGTCTATCTCCTAAAGTACACTCGCTATAACTATTTTTATTAAATGATATTACTGTTTTCTTATACGAGTACGTTATCTATACTATAATAAAGCAGTAACTTAGCGAAATCTGTACATGAAATATTTTTTAAAAACAATGACTGTAACGTATTATGTATACGATATAGACCCCAAAACAATAGTTATTAATTTTTTTGTCTGTTTGTCTGTTTGTCTTTTTGTCTGTTTGTCTGTTTGTCTGTTTGTCTGTTTGTCTGTACGCGTTTCACGCAAAAAGTAATGAACCGATTTCAACGAAATTTTGTATAGTGATAGCTTATCACTCGAGTCAACATTTAGGATACCTTTTACTACAGGCACATTTTTCGTTCCCGCGGGAAAACGCAATGACTGGTTCTATCGAGTCGTCCTTAGAAATTTATATGGCTAACGCTGGCTGAACCTTAAGAGATACATCAAAACAATGTACTAGAAAATTGTAGGTCTTAAAAAGTTCTACAGAAAAGTTCTCAACAATATATGTCTATCTCCTAAAGTACACTCGCTATAACTATTTTTATTAAATAATATTACTGTTTTGTTATACGTTATCTATACTATAATAAAGCAGTAACTTAGCGAAATCTGTACATTAAATATTTTTTAAAAACAATGAATGTAACGTATTATGTATACAATATAGACCCCAAAACAATAGTTATTAAAATTTTTGTCTGTTTGTCTGTTTGTCTGTATGTCTGTTTGTGTGTGCGCGTTTAACGCCAAAAGTAATGAACCGATTACAACGAAATTTGGTGAAGTGATAACTTATTACCCGGGTCAACATTTAGGACACTTTTTATTTCAGAAAAATCTTTCTTTCCCACGGGAGATCGCAATAATTGGTTTTATCGAGTCCTCCTTATAAACCTTCCGCTGGCTAAACCTTAAGACATACATCGAAACAATGTACTAAAAAATTGTAGGTCTTGAATAGGTCAACAGAAAAATCTGCAACGGTATATGTCTATCTCTTAAGGTACACTCGCAATACCTATTCTTATCTATACCTATAATAAAGCTGACTTAGTCAAATCGATGTGCGCGTTTCACGCAAAAAGTACTGAACCGAATTTAACTAAATTTTGTATAATGATAGCTTATCACTCGGTTCAAAATTTGGGATAACTTTTACTACAGGTACATTTTTCGTTCCCGCGAGAAAACGCAATGACTGGTTCTATCGAGTCGTCCTTAGAAATTTATATGGCTAACGCTGGCTGAACCTTAAGAGGTACATCAAAACAATGTACTAGAAAATTGTAGGTCTTAAAAAGTTCTACGGAAAAGTTCTCAACGGTATATGTCTATCTCCTAAAGTACACTCGCTATAACTATTTTTATTAAATGATATTACTGTTTTCTTATACGAGTACGTTATCTATACTATAATAAAGCAGTAACTTAGCGAAATCTGTACATGAAATATTTTTTAAAAACAATGACTGTAACGTATTATGTATACGATATAGACCCCAAAACAATAGTTATTAATTTTTTTGTCTGTTTGTCTGTTTGTCTTTTTGTCTGTTTGTCTGTTTGTCTGTTTGTCTGTTTGTCTGTACGCGTTTCACGCAAAAAGTAATGAACCGATTTCAACGAAATTTTGTATAGTGATAGCTTATCACTCGAGTCAACATTTAGGATACCTTTTACTACAGGCACATTTTTCGTTCCCGCGGGAAAACGCAATGACTGGTTCTATCGAGTCGTCCTTAGAAATTTATATGGCTAACGCTGGCTGAACCTTAAGAGATACATCAAAACAATGTACTAGAAAATTGTAGGTCTTAAAAAGTTCTACAGAAAAGTTCTCAACAATATATGTCTATCTCCTAAAGTACACTCGCTATAACTATTTTTATTAAATAATATTACTGTTTTGTTATACGTTATCTATACTATAATAAAGCAGTAACTTAGCGAAATCTGTACATTAAATATTTTTTAAAAACAATGAATGTAACGTATTATGTATACAATATAGACCCCAAAACAATAGTTATTAAAATTTTTGTCTGTTTGTCTGTTTGTCTGTATGTCTGTTTGTGTGTGCGCGTTTAACGCCAAAAGTAATGAACCGATTACAACGAAATTTGGTGAAGTGATAACTTATTACCCGGGTCAACATTTAGGATACTTTTTATTTCAGAAAAATCTTTCTTTCCCACGGGAGATCGCAATAATTGGTTTTATCGAGTCCTCCTTATAAACCTTCCGCTGGCTAAACCTTAAGACATACATCGAAACAATGTACTAAAAAATTGTAGGTCTTGAATAGGTCAACAGAAAAATCTGCAACGGTATATGTCTATCTCTTAAGGTACACTCGCAATACCTATTCTTATCTATACCTATAATAAAGCTGACTTAGTCAAATCGATGTGCGCGTTTCACGCAAAAAGTACTGAACCGAATTTAACTAAATTTTGTATAATGATAGCTTATCACTCGGTTCAAAATTTGGGATAACTTTTACTACAGGTACATTTTTCGTTCCCGCGAGAAAACGCAATGACTGGTTCTATCGAGTCGTCCTTAGAAATTTATATGGCTAACGCTGGCTGAACCTTAAGAGGTACATCAAAACAATGTACTAGAAAATTGTAGGTCTTAAAAAGTTATACAGGCAAGTTCGCAATATTATTTGTCTATCACCTAAGGTACATTCGCAATTACTATTTTTATTCACTACTCGCGAGTCACTGACTTATCAACGTTCAGCTCGGTTTAGCAGTAAAACGTACCTAGAGACGAACCCGAGCGAAGCGAGGGTGAGTCGCTAGTATTGTAATAAAACTATTCGTATTTATAATTGGTGTCAATGAATGAATTAGAAAGAGCTTAAAGCTTTAAAGGTTATTTATTGACAAATTTGGAATTGGTAGAACACGATATTTTGCTCATCCTTGTGTCAAGTTAAAATGATTAATGCAACGTTCTCGATGTTGAAATAAAAATAATAATTAGTTGTGGTTTTCTGAAACATTCACTATTTCGAAATAAAAATAGTGTTAAGATAAATATTCATAAATAAAAATACGAATGCAGTGTAGTATGTCATAATAACGCCAGCGATTTATTGTCCATTTTATTATTATAAGTATTTCCTACTTTGTTTTTTAATCATCTATTTTTATATATGAAACACGTATCTAATAACTTATGTAAAAGATACCTACAGTGGAAATAATGCAAAAGCTTATGGCCTTCATTATACAACGGTTAGCATGGAATTAATAGACTATATATACATAGGTATAGAAAAGTAGGTAAGTACTTTAAAAAATAAAAATATCCCTTGAGAAATGATTGATTCCCCATACAAACTTCTATACCGAGATGATTTCCGGGAGAAAAACTATTTTATGTCCTTCCTAGTGTCTCAAACTACCTCTATACCAAATTTCATTTTAATTACTTCAACGGATTAAGCGTGAAAAGGTAACAAACAGACAAAGTTACTTTTGCATTTATAATATTACCTAATAGTACGGATGTAGTAAATATGATTTCTTTAATTATAAAATTGTCAAGAGATACTATCAGTAGTTGGATATGGTTAGGTAATAAATATTTAAATACAGAGAATATAATAAATAAAGCAACATATTATGATAAGTTTTAACGACCACCACTTATAACGGCGGCGCCGTGCCTTACCGTAAGATAAACGAGTTCATGGATTTGAACTTCATGCGAAGTGAAACTGTATTGAGATGAAGTTATAAAAAAAAGCAATATTAGAAACCATTTACCGCTGACCCAACATCTATGACAAACAAAAAAGAATATGGGATTGGATTCCCTCCGAGTATCTCACAAGGTATAGGCTTAACTACATACCTTAGTAAGCTTTACTATCTTATTTGAACTAAAACTTAAATTAAAACTGACAAAACAAATACACATTTAAAAGGCGACTACATGGAAGATTCGGGCGATCGCAATATCAATATTTTGTAAGCACTACGCCTTTTTGCTTTCTTTCTAGCCATACTCGGGGTGATTCCCCGTGAATGTCCTTCGACACCGCTAGGCGAGCTGCTGTTTGAGGTACAGACATGTAAGACCGACGCTGATTGCTGGCCGCGAGTGTGCTGTCCGGACGGCACGCGCTCCTACTGTCGCACCGCACGCGCTCGCCTGGACTTGGTACCAGTAGCTAATAGGATCGAAGCACGTGAGTTACTGTAAAATATTAAAATATTCTTCTAAAAGTAATAAGAGTGAGAAAAGATTGAAAAAGTATTTTGTACAGGAAATTGTTAGTTGGCATACTTTTAATACATCAAGACTCAAGTTACAAGTTGTTTGAGCACATTTACATAGTAAAATTTTATGATAATCTGTAAACTAAAGCAGTAATGCGTTGAAATAACTAACAAGCAATTGCGAAATTTTTATAAAACTTAGTCTAGGTTATTTAAAATGTTGTGAAATTAATGTCATGGACTTAAATAGTCTCAACCTTTTAACTATTTTAATTCAACTGACCGTAACAAAATACAACAATATAATTATTTGGTAATTAGCTGTCTATTATTAGGAATATTTAAAAATAAACATTTTTTTTTTATGATACACTTTATCAATTTAATCTCAATAGATATTTATTTGGTATTATGCTTGAAAATTATTCAGAATTATTTTTTCTGACAGATGTGTAGATATTTACTACTCTCTAATCTACTAAAAAATAAACTAAATTCTATAATAGTCAGTCAGAACTCATAAAACATTTTATACAGACTTAGCAATGAATCTGTCGATATTTAAATTAGAACTACTTTAAAAAAATATTTTCACTTCTTATTTTGCTTACAAATTAAATTAGCCATAGCTTTCATGATAAAACTACGACTAATACCAAAGATCATTTAAATATAACAATTTTTAACCGTTAACGGTTGGATGAGTGTTTGCAGTAGGTTATGATCACGAAAAAACTCAATTAGTATCATTCTATTGGTCAGAATAGTTAATGATGATTGATGATAGCTAATTTAAAACTGTTGTATTTTGCCCCGTATTATTATGTGAATTAAATCCCACAAAAAGTATGTACTATATAACTATGTATTAGGTAATTCGAAAAGCATAAGTGAAAGTTTAAAAACTGTCAATATTAATTTTAGCAACTTGGAGATCTAAGTTCTTACTTAAAATAATCAAATACTTTCTAAGATTTGAACTTTTTTCCAACGTTGTTTAATAGATACGATAAGTCGTAAATAAGTTTCTATCATATTGGTACGATTTTAGAACTCCCGATTCCCTTAAGCGTTACTTTCCACCAAAAGCGGGGCTTGAAATGTACGAATACCTACTAAAGGACTTATTATAATAGAGTACATTATAGGTTCCTACAGAAAATACGTTTACTCTTAACAGGCGAACTAAAAGCTATGGACCAATATGATATTTGCAGAATAATGTTTTTCATATGGAACCGCAACTAACCAAAATTTTGTATTAAAGCGGTGCGCATGTTAGAGTCCTATCTGCAATGCACGGCGCCGCCACAGTTCGACGCGTTCCCTCAGCGATGCAGCTCTAGCGTAGACTGTTTCCCCAACCTGTGCTGCGCGGAGGGCGGCAAGAGGCACTGCCGGCCCCCACAGCGCAGCCTCTTTGCGCTCCTTGCTGGCGCCGCAGCGGTAAGTGTGCAAGTTTATAATAACTAGCGATTTACCCTCGCTTAAGTGCATAATGCATTCTTATTTCTTAGGTGTCTAACAATAGTAAGTGTTCCTCCAAGTTATAGTCTATTTATGTACTGTAAATTTCATCCAAAATCGTCCACTTGATTCAGCGTGGAAGTAACAAATTTTTGCATTTATAATAATAGACCGATTATCATCTAATTTACTTTCTTGCTATCTACTTTCAGAACAACTGATATTTAGTGCCTTTTTTGCAATATTAATTTCTTATTAAATGCTATAGCGACTTACCCTTTCTTTGTTCGGGTGCGTCTTAAGGTACATTTTAAATGGATAAACAGTTAATACGACTACCATATGTATGTATATATATGCTATTGCGAACTTTTTCAGTAGGCCTTTTAAGACCTACAATTTTCTAGTACATTGTTTTGAAGTATCTCTAAGTTTTAGACAACATTGGCCATGTAAAATTCTAAGGAGGACTAACTGAACCAGTTATTGTGTCTTCTAGTGGAAATGAAAGATTTTCCTATGGTAAAAGGTATCCTAAATGTTGTCACTTCACAAAATGCAGTCATGGAACCCGCTCTATGGCCAGGACCAGTTTATATTGAATTTTTGATCTTATAAGATCTTTGCAATTTAATAACATGAAGTATGTTATTATCGGCTACAGCTAAAATAGAATATAAAATACAATTTACAAGTCAAAATATTTTCTTAATACATTTCCTAAGTCATATTGGTATTATAAAAATCTATTATAATTGTCTTACATATTTGCTTTCAGAGATTGGGTTGAGCAGCTATCATTTGGCAGATAAATATTTAATTCTAAACTATATTGTGTAAATAAATAAAAATATGCAAATATAATTTAATAAAAGTATTTTATAATTATTTTTAATTTTATAATAAATGTATGATGTATATTTTTATGTTTTTATTCCATTCCTTTGATTTTCCACTAACTCAAATGTAAATTTAAATGTTCCAAAAAGGTAGAAATAAAAGATAACAATGGGTTTAAAATTTTATTAACCTAAATACTCCAGCACTCATTAGTCCAGCTGAAACAAAAAAAATATTGATATTAATTATGACTTGTCTATCAAATAACTAGTTACCCTCGTTTAGCTTGGGTTCGTCCCTAAACAAAACAACTGAAAACAAAAACAAATCTATCCCACAGGAACCATACATTTTCCTGGGATAAAAAGTAATTTGTGTGCTATTTCAGACTATAATCTATCTCTGTGCCAAATTTTATCCAGATCCATTCAGCCAATCTGGCACGATTGAGTAACAAACATTCATCCATTCAAACTTACCTATTTTATTAATGGGATTATGGGATAAATGCTGAACATGATTTAACTTTTGAATATTTCTTAGACTAAATATATCAGTTTATCTGCTTGTAGTCAATTTATAATAATATTTTTAGATACTCCAATTTAACTAAGAATGGTTAAAATTATGCAAAAAATTTTATATAAAACTTTTAATCACGAACATTTATTTCTGTATATTGTTCGCCCCATATATTTCCTATATTAGCTGTGCTTTTAGTTGATCAATCTTAGCAGTTTGTGTAAGTAGTTTTCAAAACAAAAATTTAAATAAGTATATAATAAAAAAACGTATCAAAATAGCAAACAAAAACTAGCAACTCTGATAAACCCAATACCATTACTATATTATTAAAATATACTAAAAAAACATATGAGCTGTACTTAATTAAGAATTAAATAATGATATTCAATTTTAGTTATGTATGTAACTTGTTCATATAGTCTTTAAGAACAATTCTTCAATGATCAGCAAAAATAATATTCAACTAGAGTACCATAGATTCATGGTTTGTTTAACCACACTTCTATAGAAACTCCCGAGATTACTAGAATTATTTTAATTTCTATAAAAATAAAAAAAATTTACAACCTTTTTGAAGCCAATATCATGAGCGTATTCCCTGAAGCACTGTCTGCAGATGTTAAGGCCATATTTACGAATGAGACCGTGTCTGTTGGAGCAGGCGCGGCTGAAAGATATAATTCTATTAAACACGTGTTCTAACCAAACTGATGTACCTCGTAAGGTCTAGGAATGCATTTCGTGGTTTATACATACCATGACCGGGATCCCTGTCCGTATTTACGGGGGTGGGAATACCAAATATTAGCGTGACCCATAATTAATTATTAGTTTTCACCGTGAAAACGTATAAGATACGTCCAAAATGGCGAGTAAAAGAACGAAAAGGACAATTGTTTGTAGCTGTCAAATTTAAAACGTCAAGCCACAGATTAACTACAAAGCTAGGAAAGAAAAAGCAAATTATATAAAAAGTAACCAAACGGGGGTTTTCATTTAGAATAGATACCTAATCAGATATTTTCGAAGTCGGTGTGCTTTGATTTGTATTGGTTGGCACCGACTTCGAAAATATCTGATTAGGTATTTATTCTAAATGAAAACCCCCGTTTGGTTATTTTTTATTTTTCTGTGCCTGGAAGTCGGTTTTTTTTTTTTAAGTTTTTATTTTTCCATTTTTGGTGTAAACGTAATAAGCAGGTAATTTGTAAGAAGAAATATTTTTAAAAACATATTCGATTAAGCCATTTATTCAGATCCCTAATGACACTCACAACCGATCTAGGTGTAAAGTTCTCATCAATACAAATTAATCAAGCCCAAACACCAGGTAATTGCTGTAAATCGTTGAGGAGTTCCTTCGACTGTCTTTCGGCTCCATCATCAGATCGACTCCAGACCTTCATTAAATAGTAGTGCTTTAAAATACTTAATGAAAAAAAATTAACAAGCGCACTAGTCGCCACTACGATTTTCGAAGGTTCCACTCGATTTCTCTGGGATGCCATCATCAGATCTTGGTTTCTTTATTATGGTACCACCCTTGAGATATCTCCTTTCAAACAAAAAAAGAATCATTAAAATCGGTTCATGAACGACGAAGCAATTCGCGAACATACATAAAATTACATCCACGTAAACAAAAATTTTCAAAATTTTTTTTCTTAAAATGAAAACTACTGGGCCAAACTATCTTAAATTTTTATGGGACCAAATGGCAGCTATTCCGCATCAACAAAAGAAGAATCACGTAAATCGGATCATAAATCTCAGAGTAATCGGTGTACATACATAAAAAAAAACCAATCGAATTGATAACCTCCTCCTTTTGGAAGTCGGTTAAAAAGAACTCTCACTCATAGACAAGATTATGAACATTATAATAAGGCCGCGGCCACACACGTACGGATTTCTGGTTCGGGATCCTGAATAGAATTGATTCGGAATTCCGTAAGACTAGTGCAGACGTTAGATTTTTTAATAGGGATTTTACACTAAAAGTAGGTAGAGTGGCGCTTTCATGAAAGCACGCTTAACATGGACAACGAAGAATTGATTGCTATTGCACTTTTACTGGCACTAAGCAAGAAAAAAAGGAAACGTCGTCATTGGGTACATCTACTAAATACTGAGACATGGATATTTTTCCACAGACATTATTAAATTTTCTGATCCACACATTTTGTTATATAAAAAATAGTAGATACAATACATTAGTAGTAGCAGTACGTGCGTATCGACACAGCGCAGGCGCTGTCCACGTAGTGGTGACATTCTCTTTGGCGCTGTCCTGAACGAAAATTTTCATTCGTGTGTATGCGAACACTGCATTCGGAATAATGTTAACGGTTTTTCGTTTTGAATGACCGAACGCACGGCCTGTTTCAGGAACGAACGTCATTTTTTTTTCCGTTCGGGAAATGTACAAACATGTGCGCCTAGTTGAATATTTTGTATGTAAGGCAAGTATTCAGGTTTCCGAATTTGAATTACCATTCAGAAAATCTTACGTATGCGGTCGATCTAAAACCCTAGATGCACAATTCCTAAATCCTAACAAATATATCTTCAAAAAGTAGCTTCAAAAAGATGTTCGTGTTGGTGCGTCAAAGTGCGGCATTATGTCCTGTAATTGCAAAACAGGATGTGATTCATGTCACATTTTTAGGGACTAACAATTTTAAACTTATGACTAAAAAAAAACTTCTTCCAGACATTAAAAAAAAATTAGTAAAAACTGGCTTCTAGTTACTAAAAAGTAAAAATTTACTGAAAAATATTCATTTACTATGGATAATACGTTATCAGATATTTTTTAAGGCAGTGTTTACTGCCTACCACTTTACAACACTGAAAATTGCTATTTTTTGAAATGCACTCTTATTTTATTTTGTCTTAAGTTATTATAATATTTTTCATTACGTTTTTTTAATTATTTAGCTAGAATGGATTGGTCTTCTAGTCTTGTCAAAGATAATGATCAGTATCGATTAGGATTACAATTTGTGCTCTGTGTAGCTCTGATTGCTTGTTATCTGTCAAGCGTCAAATCACAATTCACAAAAAATATGTGATTTATACGTGAAGTTCGGGTTTTTTGTTTTTTTGTCAAGTTCAACTTTAAAGTAACTTTCGTACATAGTTTCGTCGGCATTATGGGGTTTCTTGTTGGAATAATTAAAAGACTATTAAAATTAATATTAATTTTTGCTATCTTTGTTGCAATTATTGTCCTTATTCCTAATTTACCACCGTATACGAAGTTTACGAGTATTGAGTAAGTTATGAACTTGAAGTAACCTATTATAATTACCGTTATGTTAGTCATGGTTAATGTTTAATTTATATAGGATCGAGCCAACTCAACAATGGACTGGACCTTTAGCCCCCAACACTGATTTAAATAATGCTCAACGCTTATATGAAGATAAATTACTAGGACCTGAAGCATTTCAAATATGGAACGGTGAAGTATATACTGGACTTGCGACCGGCGAAATAGTAAAAGTATCGCCAGGTGGACATGTGACTTTTGTTACCAAAATTGGACAGCCTTGCAGTAAGTAGTGAACCTACAAAGTTTTAATACAGTTTTTCATAAACAAAAATTTATTCAATAGCGTTTATTTTAAATTTTCAAATTTGTTGTTTATGGAAGAATAATTTTTGATTAGTTTATTTGTAAATTTAAATTATAAGTTAATTTGTAATACTTTCTTAGATTTACGCGAATATTTGACATTTTAAATAAAACTATCTTTTCGGATTACTTCGCGGATTTATTTTGATTTTTGGTTGCTTTACAGCAATCGAAAAGTCGGGAAACAAAAATCAAAATAAATCCGCGAAATAATCCGAAAAGATAGTTTTATTTAAAAAGTGAATTTGTCATAAGTATAAAGTTTTTTTTTTTTCAAAATTTTAGCTGGCTTAGTTCAGGAGCACATATGTGGGCGACCTTTGGGATTTGTTATTGATGAAAAAAATAAATTACTGTATGTAGCCGATGCCTATTATGGAATTTGGAAAGTTAATTTAGTAACAGACAAGAAGCAATTACTAGTGTCACCTAGAGTCCCTATAGATGGTAGAATACCAAAAATTTTTAATTCTGTGGCTTTACACAAAAATGGAGATTTGTTTTGGACAGACTCTAGTAGTGATTTTTCTTTAAGAGATGGACTTTTAACTTTATTGACAGATCCAAGTGGAAGGTTTGTTAATTTATCTTTTATGTACATTTAAGTATTTTTTTTAATGATAAACAAAACTTGATAAAAAGCTATATTAACAATATTAATTAATATGACTTGTGTTTATTGTAACCTGTATAAATATTTAAATTATTATAAATTTTAACAGATTATTCCATTACAATGCAGCCAAAAATGAAAGTAAAGTGCTTCTTGATAACTTATGGTTTGCTAATGGTCTGGTTGTGTCTCCTGATAACCAATTTGTAATATTGTCTGAAACAAGTAGGTACAGAGTTGTTAAATATTATATTGATGGATCTAAGAAAGGAACTTCAGAAGTATTTGTATCAGGATTACCAGGTAGGTGAATATATTGTACTATTAAATCAAATCAGGGCTTGTTTTGATTTCTTTTTTACAGAAAATGCAAACTTAGTAAAATAAAAATGCACAGGGCCAGTTTCACCAGAACACTATCTATCAGTTAAAGATTCTGATATTTTTTTTTTGTCTCACCATCATTCTTTATGTTAAAACTAACTGGTAAATAATTTACCTGACGCTTAAATGTTCAGAGCGGCATCGTCGCTTGTTTACGTATCGATATGCCACGTTTTGTTATTTAAAATCAATTTTGAAAACTTGTGAGTTATTATTTTTATATTTAAAATGATATATATTAACTTACGAGGTATATTCAAGCATCATTTTTATTGATGTAATGAGAAATAATGATTTGTACAGTAATTATATGGAATTATTACATTTGTTTCAAATGTTTTTGCGTGATTTGAAACTATTTTCGTATCCGCCATTGAAGTAATTTAGAAATCATATCAAATGGCGTTATCTGCCAGATAAATTCATTAACAGCCATTTATTCCATCTGATTAGTAATTATGAGCGATTTTATCAGTCAGATATCTTTATCCAGGACCTGTGAAACTAAAAGTTTTAGTTTATCAGCCAGATACGTTCCTAATAAGCTATCATGGACATTATCAGGAACCGGTGAAATTGGCTCACAATCTTTCACATGTAATTTATTACCATTTAATTATTTTATGTATATTTTATAGTATAATTGACTCATAAATTATTGTAGCTTTTTTTTTACTTAAATAAAAGTAATGATTGTACATAATGGAGAAGTTTCCCTTTTTTTTTATTAATTATAAAAATTTAAGCAAAATATAAGAAAAATATGAAAAAAAAAATAATTAAAATATCTCAACAAATAAAAAAAATATAAAAATTTAAAGTTGCGGTTGTAAGAATAATTTCGTGACATCACTATTTCATTAAATATCTACTTCTTTTCCATTCATTTAATGATAAGGAAATGTAATGTATTGATTTTGTAATTGGAATTTGCAAGTTTAAATAAAATTAATTATTTAAAAAGATTATATATTTCTTCAATAAAAAATATAATATCTATTGCTATTGCAATATTTTAAAGATATATGACCTAATTTAGATGTACATTAGATGTACTACTCAATTACATACTACACAACAAAAATGTAGCACCAAATTATTTAAATGATTTTTAAAAGATAAAATTATAATAAACTCAAATAATTAGCCCTTTGTTGTCAATTTAATGGAAGTTTACAATATATCCATTATCCATTTTGTAAATTAAACACTGTCACTGTTTGTACCATGTTATCTAAGTATAAATAAATAAATATTAAAATTTATTTACATTTAATATGACACAGAAGTAGAACAAGGTCTATCGAACAATTTCTTAATCATATACACTTGTAACATTCCCACAAATGTCATAAAAACTATTTGAAAAGCAGACCACAAATCAACTATAAATGTGTCTTCTAAAGCTGAGTAGCTGTCGCGCGATTTGGTTGCACTATACTTATCTAGCATATGGCGAGCTTGTACCACAGAATTCAATGTACGCATTAAAGAATCTATAATTCGGGTTACTTCAATAGCATATGTAGTACCGTTTTCGTCGATACCTATCCATTCAATAATTTCCTCTTCTGGCAGCTCTTGCCCTTCATCATCGACAACACTTACAATCTCTTTAACTTCTGTAGTCTCCGGCCCTCTTTTATCGTCGATCACTACATACACGAATACAAGTTTCGAATTCATTACACTGTGCGTATTGTCCAAACAAAATACATAGTCCCCTTCAAATTCTAAATCCATTATTATGGAATTTTGCGAGTGCTTATAATCGGATATGAGTTTCACACCTCTGGGGTCTATAACATCAACCGATATGTCTAAGTCCCCGTGTTGGCCGTCAAGCACTTGGTAGTAGAATTCCATCATCTGTCCAGCTTTGCCCTTTTCAAAGAAACACGTTCTTGTTCCTGCTTCCACTCTAAAGTTGACATCAGTCTCATAGAACTGGTCGGTGGCCACAAATTGGCATAAAGTGGCTAACAATAAATAACTTATCATGTTATATATGTATGTTGCTCTAAGTGTGAAGATTTAAAAACGTATGGTATGAAAGAGTCGACGGTTAAATGTTCGGTTATTGAAGGTGTTTACACAGATGTTAAGTGTTTTAGTATCGTAATCCATTTATTAAGACAAATTTTTACTAAACATATATATATATATATATATATATATATATATATATATATATATATATATATATTATGAATTTTTATGACCTAAATGTGTGAGTAAATATTTCCAAATAAAATGTATGGTACGCGATTCAGTATGGTATGGCCTAAGAAATCGACGTCAACTAGAAAGTATAATATAAAATATGAAACTAATAAATATAGTTTTTATATTTTAATTGATAGATAGTTTTGTACCCGACATAATAATGTAAATCGTAGAGTGTGAAGCCATTGCCCAGAAATTAATTATTAAGAGGTCTATCACAAAATGTACTGAGTTCTATGGTATTGTGTTCGAGCGGACGACGCATCGCTGTTTCTAGCATTTTCTGCAGTTGTAATGACTTCTATGTAAAGTTTTATAATTAATTATTTAAAAAAGTATGTAATTACGTTTCTTTTGAACTGACGTATATTCTGTCTGTCTGTCTGTCGAAGAGTTTCAGTTGCTCTGAATAAGAACGTCAAAGATGGGCATTAAATTGAAAAATCACAGTTAAAATGTAATAGGCCTCTTAATATTATACATATATTATGTAAACATTAATAATACATATGTACATATTCGTACGATAAATAACTATATAATAATATTTACAGGTGTACCAGATAATATACGCTCTCTACCTGATGGCTCTGGAGTGCTGGTATCTCTATACAACGTGTTCGACGATGACCACCCCCTGCTAACAAAAACTATGGCCGCCACGCCTTTAGCAAGAAAGTTTTTGGCTCGATTACTACGCCTCATTGAAATTCCTTTTGAACTTCTTAATACTCAGGTTCCACATTATATTTTTGAAGAAATAGTGCACTATGTAAGTTTTTCGTTTAAACTATATTTTATTATTTTTAAACGTAATCTATGTATACATACGAGATAACTTTCTTTTGTAAATTTGCAGATTGGCAGTTTCGGCAGCCTCACAAAGTTTAGCTCAGGCATGTCGGGATTAGTTCAACTAGATTGGAATGGAAACATTATTGCTGCTTATTATAATACTGATGGTAGTTTAAGTCATTTAAGCGATGCTATAGTGTTTAATGACAAGTTATACACTGGCTGTCCGCACATACAAAATTTTATTGGTGCTGTACCCGTACCACCATTATTGAAAAAAGCATTTTCTTCAAATGAAGTGCCAGTTAAAAAACAGCAAAAGCCAGAAGAAAAGAAAGATGTGCCCAAAGTTAGTAAGCCTGTTGAGCAAAAGAAACCAGAAATTAAAGTAAACGAAAAACCTAAACAAGCTCCTCAACAAACCCCACCACCTGTTGCTAAGCAACCAGAGAAAGTACAAAAAGAACCGCAAGTTAAACAAAATGCAGTACCCAAAGAGAAACCAAAGGTTGCACCTAAGGAGGCTGAAATTAAGCAAAATGAAATCCCAAAAGCGTCCAACATAAAAGCAAAAACACTTGAGAAAGAAGCACAAAAACAAAAAGAATCAGTAGCTAAAGCACAACCTGCATCAAAAGAACCAGGAACCAAACCAAAAGATATGCCAAAGGCACAAGAAAAACCAAAAGAACCAGAACTCAAGCCTAAAACTGCACCCGAAGTACAACAAAAACCAAAAGTAGATGCGAAACCTAATGCACCAAAAGTAGATGCGAAACCTATTGCACCAAAAGTAGATACGAAACCAGCGAAAACAACAGATGAACCATCAAAAACTAAACCAGTTTCCAAAGAAACAGAACCAAAAGCTAAACCAAAAGAGGCTGAAGTAAAACCTAAAACACCTAAAGAATCTCAGGAGCCCAAAAATGCGAATGTTGATGAAAGTAAAGAAAAAGCTAAGAAGGCTGAAAAACCGAAAGTTGAAAATCAGAAGCCGAAGAAACAAATACCTGTAAAAGAAGAAATCCCATCAGACACAGCAAAGCCGAGCAACGAAAAGTTAAAAGTAATTAAAAAGAGTGGTCCTCAGGAGATCCCTAATCCTCATTTGTAAATGGTTGTGGTAAATTAATTTTTATTGAAATATTTTTTCTAGATATTTAATTTATATAATTATTATTTTATTAGGTAAATGTGATTGGTCAAGGGTCCCTCTCAATAGTTTTTCACTTTTAGCATTCCCTTAAAGCATTCCTATGTTACATTTTGTTATTTCTAATAATTCGATTTTAGAAATACATATTTTGAAAATGTTTATTATTTTCGATCTCAAAATTGATATTTTAATTATGAAAATACTTTTTACAAAAGAAAAAATGATAATCGTGATTATGGATGTATATTTTTTTTATATTTATATAATCTTTTTAACAAGTATCTCAAGTTTCTCATTTTAACTATTTTTATACTGTTTCTATTTTTATTTGTTTGTTTGTTACCAATTCATTTGTGCAATATTGCAAACCGTTGTTTAACACATATTTTTTAATTTTATACTTTCAAAACATTTTTGTAGATTACATTTGTATTGATTTAAAATACATAGTGAATTTATATCCTGTTAACAATTATTATTCTAGAAATGTTATATCTATAAGTAGCAATAACTTTTTAAATAAAGCCTCTTATTTTTTTATTACTTTTTTCTTCTATCATAACCCATCTAACCTAACTAAACCATATCTTTAAAAGGAAAGTCAAAAATCTTTATATATGAAACAAAAACTCAAAAATTCTATAATAATACATTAAATTAATGATTATATAAGTTTAGGCCACCTTTTAACTGAAATACACTGGGGTCTTATACCACTAAGAGCTCTCATTTTATTATCATTAAAATATATGTATCTCTAAATTTGATACAGCCTACTATAATAAAAAATAATTCCCAACCGATCGATTCCGGCCACGGCGGCCAATCTCATTGAGACTAGCCAACTGCACAGGAGATATAGCGCACAAATGTACACGCAGACACCACTCAGCACCGTCACTTTCAATACTCCGGTAGGGCGACTATTCGACACAACAAGTGAGAGTTAAGGCGCAAGACCGACGGTTTTACGTGCTCTCTGAGGCACGAGAAATACCGCCAATATCCCAACTCCGGACTATTACAGAGAATTTCTTGACAGAAATAATCATCCTACTTATTTTTACTTTTTTAATGATTGCAAAATAGTTTGTGTCAAATATAACATACATATATCACAATAGGGTTGTATAAAATATGCGCAAATGGACCATTTACTAAATACTATTAAAGATAATGTTATAACTTGTTTTTGTTTCATTTAATTGGTACTATTAGCTGCTTTTACCAAGTTATCTTATGTAAAACCAAATCGTACGCGCAATGCAAATTATAAATTTTTCAAATTGTAATCATAACACAACTGTAATTTATGAACGTTTTGTCACAAACAACGTATCCCAATCCCAAACATGTACTTTGCACTTTCAATTAACACCAAATTAATTAGATAAGCTAATGGCTAAATAATTTTATTTATCCTTGGTTATTGTGTATTTTGTATTTAATTATCTATTTATCTCGGTAAGACGAGTGAAGATCGACGTAACTTCGAACCTTCTACTATTATCGTTTAGGTAATAAAATACGTTTATAAATGTTAATTTTTATTTCTTAAACAAATTACAATTAAAACATAATTACATTTGAAATAAGTTTGTAAGCTGATGAGTTCAGAATTATAAGTCTTAATGGAATGTGAAATACAGGTTAAAAAAACACACACAAAATCTTATATATAGTACCATTTCTAGTAACTAAAGTGACCTGCCTAATAAACCAGCATTTTTATATATTATTTAGGAATAACACACAATCACACCAGTTCCTATGATATATATAAAACTATAATAATGAGGGCTATCGTTGCTGATGGCACCGGATGGCGCCACTGACGAGTAAGGTCCTATCGCTGTAATTGAAAATGATTTTGTTTTTGCGGCAGGGTGATAAATTAAAATATAACAATCATAATTCTTAACGGGAAAATAGTTCTACTAGGATTTTAAATAATAATTACCAAATAAATGAAATTTTGCATTTTTCTTAACTCTTCTTTTAAAGCAATAACATTTATTGAGCGGTACCATGTCGGCCGTAATTGATCAGGAAAGGCACATTATTTATAATAATTATGAATAATTGTTGAAAATCCGCGACGAAAAGTTCGCAAACAGTAAACATTCAGTGATTTTACATTTTTAGAGACCTCACTCTACACTAGCGCCTCTCGCGGCGAATACAAGCGCGGTAGCCCTCATTTATTTCCAACACTGATATTCTTATATTTTACGCTACATAGTACATAGATATATTTTATTTTTAAAATAGAGATGTAAAATTTTATCTAACTACTTTACATATATTATGACGATAATAATCTGTGGACCGTCGCTTAAAAGTTTTTATCCGGAGTCAGTTATTTTTGATGTGAAACATCTATTGGCGCGCCTTGGCAATAAAACCGACCCATGGCACGATGGTGCCATGCCCCTTCTACCCCATCGCTCTCGACTGTCTTGTGTTTGCGCGCGCGTATACTATACACGCTCCATTGTAAAATAATCTTTATTAAAAACACATTTTCTATTCTATTTATGAATATATATATTCTGTAATTATTATTATAATTAAAAAATAAATCGATTTTATTAACGAAACATTTTTTTCTTTATCTTATCCACATTTCGTAAGTTTTTATTAATTATGAATTCTAATATTAACATAGATGTTTCACATCTGCCGGACGTCCTGTGACGGCCAACTTTTTTTTTTAATTCCACTGATTCTGAACAATAGCTGAGCATTCCCTACGTTGCAGACTATAAACATAATATTCACTATATACATAAGCAAACATTACACTACCGGTGTCCACTATAATTTATATATTAGATATTAAATGTTGGACTTCAAATACTTAGTATATGTTATATTCATATCTACATTAACTTTTTAAGTTTATAGATAACTAACCAAACTCATAATTCAGTCCAAAAATATTTATAATTATTATTTTTATATGTTACTGTAAAATCCCGTATATTGGTAAATGTAAGGAATTTATAAAAAGAAGACGATGTTTCGGGCTCTGTACATTTTAGGTTTTACTAACGATGTTTGATAATGCACTTATGATATTGGGAGTTCTGGGTTTGAAATAAAAAAAAATCTAACGAGAAAGCTAAGCCTTCTCAACCTACGTTTAAATCCAAGTCGGGCTTTTATCTTGACAAGAACAAATACGCAAAGTGTTTAGATAAACTAACATTTACCAACCATCATTGGTAAAACCTAACGTGAACTAAACCCTGATGGTTCCAAAACCTGAAACATTGTCTAGTTTTAATAAACTCCTTACATTTACCAACTCATGTTGGCAAATCCTAAGATTTACTAGATAAACCTAAGATTTACCAATATACGTGTTTTCACCGTAACATATACAAGAAATGCATTCATACCAGTGTTGATTTATCATTCATTAATTATTATTTATATCTTATGTCTAAGGATGTTCTTTTTTATTTTATATCCAAATTACTTTTAAATTGAATACATGTAAAAATAAATTAATAGCATTTTAAGCATCGGCAAGAATTGAAAGTGTTTTGATAGATGAACTGCAATTTGTGAGTAGCTCCAGTGAAAAAATTCAAACTAAGCCAAACAAAACAGACAATAAAATCGTTGTTTAAATACTATATTAGTAAAATATAGACTTTTATTGCCTTTATGAATATTCCCTGTTTAAAAACTCCAATAGAATCCCATCAAAAGCTACAAAGCGGATCCTATTGAAGTTTTTCAACAGGGTTTCTAAGCAAAAGTAGAATAGGTTAATACTGTACTTAAATTAGTATTATACATTACCATTATTAAAAGTTGACGCGGAGGAAAAAGATGGAATATGATTTTGTGACACTTTCTTTTAAATAAATAAATTTTTCAAGTAAACAAAATCTCCTTATTAAAGCATAATAATATGAGCTACGTGAATGTGCGAACATGGCATGGATATCATAATATACATATATGTATATTTTAAACATTAAAAATATTAAACTTCCGTTATTCAAAACATTTAATCACGTACAAAACATGTAACGATTCAAAAAAATCTAGATTATTAAAAAACTTATTATTTTGATATAGTAAAAGGACTAGGCAATTTAAATAAAATAAGAATTTCATATCAAGTCGATTTATCAATTTATTCATGCCATGTGCGATATATAGGTAGGTATTTGTGACAATTAAAGTTAAATAAACACTTGGTCAGCGGCGAGCGCGTCCGCGAAGGGCTTGACGACGCAGCGCGTAGCGAAGTAGAAGATGAGGCCGAATGTGATGGAGATGGGCAGCGCTGGAAGTGCCTTCTTGAATATGGCCAGCAGCAGCAGGGTTAGGCAAAGACCCTGGTTTACAAAATACATATATTGTAATATTATATTATACTAGCAACTTACTAGGGTGCGTCTCTAAGCTTGAATTAATTTATTTATTTGGAAGACAAACAAAATTTAGTTACATATAAAAGAAAAAGAAATAAAAACTTTACATACATCAATTAAGTTTTCACAGTTTACAAATTCTTAAGGTAGGTATAACGCATGTTAGCTTATTAAAATTAAAGTATATAATAAGAACAGGGAAACGATCACGAACAGACACTTCTAGTTAAAATTTTGAACTTATTTAAAGAAAGAGAAAATAAATCTATATCATTAAATATTTCATTATGCTATTTGCAAGAACAGTATAAAAAAGCAAAATTACATGTTGATAATTAGATGTTATTCTAATTAGATAAAATAATGACAAATTAAGTGATTGCGGACGAGGATGTCTTAAACAAATATTACTTAAAAGAAATGGTGAATGCACATGATTACTGATCATTTAAAATAGAAAAATTTCATCCCTTTGGCGTCGGCGATCCAATAAATAAACTATATTAGGAAATTCCTGATTATTGATTTTTGATCTATATAATAAATGCTTATTAAATTTAACTTGGATATTTTAAATTCTATTTATGTATTTACTGTATTGTGGATTCCAAACGGAAGAAGCAAATTCAAGTATAGAACGGGCATGCCTATGTCCTTGTATAACGTCCATTATACAGAACAATTAGAGTGGAATTGTTACGAAAATCTTTTGCCTATTCTGAATATAAATAAAAGCATGCGGTGTGTCTTACTAACAATGTGGTCTATATGGCTAGAAAAACTGAATTTATGAATTATGATCAAGATATACACCCAAACTCTCATCTCGGTAACACGTTTAATTGTTATTCAAGGTGTAATCGTATTTCACAATATTAATCTTACGTGAAATGACATCACAATATATTTCTTTTTGCGCCAGGAACCTTCGCAAGCGTATACAGAACAACCACCAGAGTTTCATCAAAATAGAATCAATGGTTTAGGAACATATAGAGGACAAACATACGAACATTCATTTCTTATATATGTTTATAGGAAAAGAAGATAATATAACAATGTTCGCTTAGCCGATTTTGGCTGCGGCGGCCAACCTCACTGAGACAGAGGTCCTCATGTCCGTGCACTGAACAGAGTAGTTAGATATTTTAGTGCACAAGTGTACGTACAAATACTAGTGCACTCCCTATTCCCTTGACTAGTTAAGTCCTATGGGACGAATTTCGACACCCGTGAAGTGAGACCAGAAGTGGGACCAGGCGCATGACCAATGCGTCAAATGCTCTGCTTCAGCACGCGGGTGTAACACCGCCAAATTCCCGACTACTTATTAGTTACATATAAATATTTGAATACCTACTAGTTTAACTACACTATTTAAACTACGGTCACAAGAAATGAAAGCAACTTTATATGGAAGTATATCTTTTATTGGAAAATAAGGTCGTTCTTCATTCATATGCCTACGCACCTGTTCTTACTGGAATCTTATATTCCAGTAAAAATTGTTCCATACGGATAGAAAGTGTTTTAAATGACATATAAAGAGAATATAATTAGATTAGCTTAAAGAAGCAAAAAAAAAAATTATAATAACTATTATAAACATATACTTACAATGAGAATAGCTACGAAGCATGCTAGCGTGGTGTTCCAGTCGCCGTACGAGCTCGCCTTCCCGACCAGCACGCTGTAGAAGATGAAGTCTCCGAGACCAAGCTTTACGCCCTCTGTAGAAATAATAACAATTTTTGATTTCTATTTTTATATTTTATTTTGACACTAACTTTGTTTGATGATTTAGTGAACGGCAGTACAATTTGTATAATATGTATAATAATAGGGGAGCACAAGCGGTTTTGTGCGTTACTCGAGCGCGTCAAAAAATCATATGGGGAGAAACCTTGCACTCTGTAATGTACCCTTACCATATATGAACCCTTAATATTGGGGGGTGCGTTGAGGGCAGCCCGTCAGATTAGTAAAAAAAATCGATCCTCAGAAAAACTCGAGCGCGTCAGATTAAGACAAGGTAAGTACATGCAGAAAAGTGTATATTTCAATAATCTGACAATTTAAGTGTGACAAGGAAATGGGCGAGTCACAAAGTTGTAAAAAAAAACGTCACCTCGAAATACTCGAGCGCGATTGAATTTTTGTTTATTTTGAAGGAAATCCTATCAGGATTATGAAAAACATTCGGGCGATGTAGCTAAAACCATCAATAAAGGATGAAGCGTATAGATGCTGAGAACTGTGTATTTCCCACTCCGCGCCTCTCTTTCCTTCTCACTCTTTCGCTATCTCTCACTCTTTGTCACAATAATGTGTTCGTTTTTGTAGATGGATGACGCTTTGGTTTGTTTGTTGTGTTTTAAATTAATTTAGTGAATTTAATTCAATAAGTGAGAGTGATGATTAAAATACTTATTTTTAATATTTTTATATCTACTTTTATATCAATAAATGACAGGATTTTCAATAATTTTTTTTTCGTTTTTCTTTTTTTATATATTTCTGGATGTAATAAATACACACACATGTATATATATATATATACACATACATAGGTATGAGTTGGTTTTTCCCATGGGAATGAGATAATCTCCCGGTAAAAAAGTAGCCTATGTCGCGCTCCAGCCCTCCAACTATTTCCATATAAAAAATCACGGCAATCCGTTACTCTGTTTCGACGTAAAAGAAAGACAAACAAACACACATTCATATTATAATATGGATAAGAGTATTATGCAGTACTGACTCTCCTCGTCTTGGTCCGGCGGCGGCGCGGGGCGCTCCACGCGCGTGACGTACTGCGCGGGCGCCGTGCCGTCCACGCGCAGCCGCCGCGGCGCCGCGCTCGCGCCCGCGCGCGCCTGCCACGCCGCGTCGAACCCGCCCTCGCCCTCGCCCGCGCCGCCCGCCCCTCCCCCGCCTTCTCGATCCTCGGCCGATCCTACACAATAATTACAATGAACGCATATTTTAGAGGAATAATTTTTTTAAACTTTATGTAAAAAAAAAGTCGTTCGATGTCGTGGGACACCCGATAGGTACGAAGTTCCTTTCGCTGTCCGCCCTTAGTTCATACATTAGCTACAGATATCGTGCAACATACGTTGTACACGTTGATGCTCATCAAAGAAAGGCCTGCACAAAGTCTATATAAAAGTGTCGTGAAGCTCGAAATATTACACTTTTTTCCGTCTAGCTCTCATTCGCAAGAAGAACGTGCGATAAGGAACTTCGATCCAGATCTAAATATTCGATTTATAGTTTCTTATTAGAACAGTATTTGGAGATGCATACATTAGAAATCTAAATATTAAAGTACACGTAAAATCTCCAATTTATGATTTTTAAATTGTATGTAGAACTAACAAGGTTTATTTAAATAAAATTAATGGACAAAAGTAAAAGTTATACAGCCAATATCAATAGCTTGATAGACGACGCACATGACTTTAGTATTTTTTTACGTGTCCGTCTTTACGCTCTTTATTTTCTGAAGATTCTTTTTTTATCATTCCTTTAATATTAAAATCTTTGTCTTTGCAAGTAAATAAAAAAACATTGCTGTTAATATCGACACATACCATCAATGTCATTTTTTGAGCGACTTCTAAAAGGAGAAAGTACACACTTCGTTTTTTTTGTGTATATTACGCGTTAAATACTTACGTACTAAGTGAATTGTTAATTATTATAATTAGTTTAAAATCAGAAACGTATTTTACCACATATAATAAAGAATACATGAAACATGCAAGTAGGGAATAAGCCACCTAAGCCGATAGCCAAGACATAAAATAAATATATATGAAGCCACATAAAATAATTAATAAAAATGTTACTAATCGAAATTATAACACAACTTATTCAAAATAGAACGCAAAAAAGAGATATGTATAATTGTATAACAAAAAGCATATAAAAATATATATTCCATTAAGTGTTACATAGTTAAAACTATATATTTAAAATTACTGTGGATAAAAACATGCAGTAAGTAGCGTGAATATGTTAATAGAAAAGTTACAAAGCGCTGCGCCGACTTTACACGTACAAGTTTACAAGTTTAAAAAAAAAGTTAACTACATTAATGAAATTACAATACTAAAAAATATTTCTATACAGTCAGTCTTTTAATTAATTTAATCAATATTAATTTCAATATTGTTGCAGACCGCACACGTACTGAAGATATAATAATAATGATTTTGTTTTAAATGTTATTATCTAATAAATTCCAATTTGTGCTATAAAAATAACTACACAATTGAATTAATTAATTGAAACAATTTTTTTATATTATCTCTTTGAGATGAACATCAATGGCTACAACTGAATTTTAACTAAAGTAGTCAAACACGAACAAGTATTTTTTTTAATAATAAATTATAACAAAAAGGCTACTTTTAATATGGCAACACAGAGAGAGACAGACACATGTAGCAGGTAGCTTAGCACACAACGTGTAACGTGTAAAGCCGGGGGTTAGACACGGACCGTCGGGGTTGAGAGGGCGCAGTTCGCGAGAGGCCGGCTCACCTTCGCCCACGCCCACTGCTGCCAGGCAGTACATCACCGTCGCTGAAATTAAAATGTTATTAAATCTTTAATAAATTCTGTCTTTAGTGCCTGTTCATAATATATTTTATTTTTTTTGGACAATATTCGGACACATACACATTAGAAATCGCTATTTTTTCAAATATAAAAAAATATTCGATTTATAGTTTTTATTGAAAACTAACACCGTTGCTCTAATTATTTTTAATTAACTTTGCCTTTAGTTCCAAATATATTAGCACTAGTGGGTCTCTCATATATATTATGAACTAAAGAGGGAGTCATTCTCTCCTCCGGTGTAGAGAACATTTGTAATCACTATATGGCCGACAGCTTACTTAATAAATAGATAAATAAACTTTTGACTAGTATACAATTAATCTGGACTTCACGGATGGTTTTAGTTAAATCTATTTAGTATAATCATATACCCTTGACTTTGGTGCATATGTGTTATGGCAGAACTAATATAAAAATATTAGTACAATATAATAATTAAATCTTGGAAAACATATATATTGTTTTATTTATGTTACATTTTTTTTCTCAGTAATTTATAGAAATGTCTTGCAGTTTGACTTAGTTACCTAAGTCACTAAGATTATAAAAAAAACGTGTGTACGTAAGAAGTTATACATCTTGAGGCACATAAGTAGTTATACTTCTTTGTACTACTACATAACAGAATAAAAATAACTAAAGATGTCTCCCATATGTCACAACTCTCTGTAAAAGAAATGCAGCAACTTCATCATGTCATTTTCAGTTAACTTCATCATGTCGCTCTTTGGCTGTCGGTATGCGCGCGCGTCGTAAAAATTTTACTCTCATAATTTTTTCCAAATGTGCCAAAAGAAGTATAACTTCAAAAATACTTACATGAATAAATTAAAGCAGGAAAAATTGATTCATTTCTTTCCTGTGCTGTCTCTACCAATATTCTAAGAGGCCCTTTGGGTGTCAGCACTGCTATGAGATCTGAAAAAAAAAATACATTGTATAGGAAACTGAATAATTTTTAAACTTTTTACAATAATGTTATTGTTTTTCTTACTTGTTATATTATATAAAAATCACAGTAAAATGACACAATTTTATTTATATAAAAACACATAATAATTGACACACTTACCCCAAACAGAAATAACAGCAAGAACAGCCCAAGTTGTCCACTCAGGTAAATACTTTATGAATACCAAAGCCATTAATGCAGCTATGAATATCAAGTATGCTTGTTGTAACCGCAGAGGACCCTTCCAGTGAATAACAATCATTCCCATCACACCAAAGTTCCACATAACAAATGTTAAGGTTATATAATCCATTGGTATATTATAAGCTCTCAGAGCTTCCCTAAAAAAGCCAAACATACAAATCTATACATATAATAAAAGTGTGACTGATTGTTGTCTATACATGGAAGACATTTCAAAAAAAACTATTATTGGTGGTAACTTTATTAGCACAATAGAACCTAAAATAATGATTTTTAGAATTTTAGTCTGCATGTCTGTGCATTTGTGCACGCTAATCTCAATGGCTTAACCAATTTGGATGCAATTTTCATTAATGTATTGTGTAAGTTTCACTTAACATTTAGTAATTGTTTTATTACAATCGGTTCATAATTAAAAGTTATGTCAATTTAAAGAATGACATAGGGACGAACCTGAGCAAAGCAAAGGTGAGTTGCTAGTACATAATAAGATCATTAATAACAAGAAAGAGGTAAACTATTAAAGTTATAAAAATACTACAATACAAACATTTATTTAAGATAGATAAAAATGAACATAATATAAGATATAACATGTAGTTGGTACATATTACGTATAACATTATAAAATAGTAATTTGACTAGATAAGAACTTACTCTATATAAAGGTATGAGAATAAGAACAGCAGCATCAAAGAGGATAAGATTAGCCAACCATGGATGACTTTGTAACATTTCTTTTTATACAGAACAATTAACAATATTGTCATGAGAGCTATCACGCTTAATAGGATCATAGAGTTGGCAAGTGCATTCCATACTTTGGTCACAGCATATGGACTCTCTTCATGAAATGGAGTATAAGCTCTGTAAAAAGTAGTACATTTTTAAAATTTTATTAACATTTTGGTTTGCATAACTATGAGTAATAAGTAGTAATTTATTCTATTATTATATTCTTTAAATTTTTTGTACAATAAATATTTTTTATTTCTAATGCAATTTAAATAATACTCACAAATATACATCTTTGACAGAATAAAAGCTTATTGATGTTATAGTTGCAACTACAACGATCATGCATAGAGTGACAGGCACAAACAATTTGATAACATGTCTTGCTCCATATTTCAGTTCCAATTCTTCGAGTGGAGGTTCACATGCACATTGAGGAGGATCTTGACCTGAGCCACCCACTGCACCAGATTGGCTACTTTCTGCTGTTTCCACACTCTATAATAATGTTACGTATGAAACTATGAATCATCAGAAAGATTATTTTACATGTTTATCAAAAAATATTCACAGAAGTCACAGAGTCTTTAAATTAATTTATTATGAATAAGTAAGTATTACGTTTAAGTAAAACTGATTTCAGTCCCCTTCACAAGAAGATAGCGTTGTGACATTGCTTATACATCATTTAACTTATGTTATGCAGTCTCATAACTACACCAGCTGTTATTTGTATTTCTTATTTTTCGTTGGAAAAGCGCTTGTTTTTGAGAAATAAAGAGAATAACTCAAAATGACAAATTAGATTAGTCATTGATATCCATAAAAGCAATAATAACAAAAATGTTATACAAGTACTATTTTTAAGTAACGTTGACTACTTACACCATAATTTCGCTGTGTTTCAGACTTAGTCTTTCGCTTCCTCGCAATCCGTTCAGCGACCTCCCTATCGGGACGAGCTTCGGCTATGTGGCCATCCATGAGTGCAGTGTGCTCGGTCGCCTCTGTGTCGCTACCGGTGTCACTCATTCATGTGCTGTTAAAGCTTTTGATATCATGTTAAAATCTGCTTTTAATTTTAATTTTTATATCAAAGCAATAGTAATTTATGCCTAAATAATTGAATACGTTCTCCACAAACTCTAGGGAGTAGGGATACAAAATATTAATGACATTGACAATATGACAGCGTCATAAGTCATTGTTCATAAAATTATGTGTCATGTATTTTTTTTTTTATTTCCAAAGTAAACATTTGTGTGGGTCTTTTTGATTGTTATCCACAGATTAAGGAGACTTAGTTATCATCAATTTAACTCAAAGTCACGATATAAATATTTTCTATCACACAACTATGCAAGTAAACATTTTCTAACTTTACACACTTGTTTATCACGTTTTTCACATGATGTACATAAGTCGTTTAAAATATTTAAATTATAATTATTACTTAATATCATTTGAAGTTAGGATCTTACTTCATGAAACGAAATAATGCGCCTGTAAATTAAATTTGCGTAATTTTACTGATTATTGAAATACCAACAATCAGATGATAGGTTTGTAGTTTATATTCACAGATGACGCTTTTACTTTTTATTGTTTAACACGGTTAAAATTTGTAAAAATTGCTGACATTATTTTCATTCGAATGCATGATGAATTTAGAATATTTACCATTCGTTAGTTTGCACATATTTGTAAAATATAATAGTTTAACTATTTGCAATCAACATCTATTATCTATTCAAGCAAACAAAAATAGCCCGAATTCGCGCTGTTCAATTTCTTTGTATGGGATGAGGCATCTGTACTAGTATAGTATTATGTGATCTGTGTATTAATCTAAAAAAAATGTTCAATTTCAAATTCATTTGGCATAAAATTTTCAGAAAACAATTTAAGAATGTCATCTTGCTTAAGTTTGTTAAAGTCCTGCTTAGCCAAGGAGTATATCACTGGCTTGGTTTCGTTAACGGTTCAATCACCAATACTTCATGTTCCTTTCTTTAGAAAAATTTTTTGATTTCACATAAAATAAACAACATTTATTATTTTATAATTATATTTCAAGCATTACAATACATTTAAATCTTGTTATTTAGCATAAATTGCCTAGTACATTCAACACACAACAAATATGGTGTACGAAGATCTATTGCAAATGAATATTTAAAGATAAAGCCCTTCAGGAGTGCCTTCTTTCTTCCTATACAGAACACTCTCTTTGGACTTTTTAAAGTCTTCATTGGTGACCTTCATTCTTCGCTCTCTTAAAGCCATGAGACCTGCTTCTGTGCAAATTGCCTAAAAAGATGATAAGCATTAAGAAATAGTTTCAAGCAATGATTTTCATATTAACTATTTTTGTTCAAAAAACTTTATAATTTCACTATTCATATATTATATAGTAACATATAATACAAGAATAACATAATGAAAACATTAATAATTATTAATTAATCAATTGGGTTTTAATAATGACACCATAAGTTACCAATCTATCTTTTATACCTTAATATCAGCACCGGATAAGTCATCCTTAGACATAATAAGTTCAGATAAATTCACATCAGCAGCCAGGGTCATCCTTGATGTGTGGATGGTGAAGATCCTTCTTTTGGTCTTTTCATCAGGCAATGGGAATTCAATTTTTCTGTCAATACGACCTGGACGAATGAGGGCTGGATCGAGTGTCTCTATTCTATTTGTGGCCATGATCACCTAGAAATTAAATTTATAGGTTAAACCCATAAAATTTCCTTCATAACCTATTTTCTTACATCAATTCATCATTTTTATAATAAAAACAATGTAACATAAATTAATTTTTATTTAAAATATTTTCACTCACTTTGACATCTCCTCGAGAATCAAATCCATCTAGCTGATTAAGTAACTCCAACATAGTTCTTTGAATTTCTCTTTCACCACCAGAATTAGAATCATAACTGAAAGCCAGATCATAAAATTAATTAAAAGAATGTCTCCTACTTTACTTCTTGTCTGTCTTTAATGTAATAATAATTAACTTTTTATTGTATACCAAGAAAAAAAAACTCTCACCGCTTAGTGCCTACAGCATCAATTTCATCAATAAATACAATTGAAGGAGCATGTTCTTCTGCCACTCTGAACAATTCCCTAACAAGTTTTGGTCCATCACCCTGTAATATAAATGTTAATTTATGAAACATCAGTTTTTAAACATAGGAGAATAATTATAATTAAATATGTAAAACAATGTTATGAACATTGTTTTGCTAGTGGACAAGCAATTTTAGTACAACAATAATTGGAAAAAAACATTTAAAAAATTTATATATTTTAATTAATTTTTACTCTTCTAAGTACTTAGCAAAATTTTAGGATTCAAATGTTAATAATATCTTACCAAATATTTCTGAATCAATTCAGATCCAACAACTCTAAGGAATGTCGCTGAAGTTTGGTTGGCAACAGCTTTGGCAAGCAAAGTTTTACCTGTGCCAGGAGGGCCATATAAGATTACACCCTTTGGAGGTTTGATCCCCATCTCCTCGTAGTATTCAGGATGAGTGAGTGGCAGTTCAACAGATTCCTGTTATAATAAATTAAGAAATTCATTAATTATTATTTTTTTGTAAAATAAACTAATATAGACATACATGACTGAAAGTTACTGTTAAGTTTGTTTATTGTTATGGTATATGAATTTGTGATTATATCAAATTACAATTTATTAATTTATTTAAATTGGTTTAATGTTTAACTTCATGAAAAAATAACACAGCAAATAGCAGAGTTTTGGAGACCTATCACTATTTTCACCAATATTTACCAAATTTTGTTATTATTCAGTATTTTTTTTTATATAAAACCCACTGTATTAATACTATATTTTACCTATACATGAGTTTGAGGAACTTGTGTGATACATTTAGATTCCTAGCAATTTACCCTAGTACTTGCCTATTGCCTTTTATATCATACATATAACAAAAGACATCCTCTAAGAAAGGATTTTTCAAAATTCATCCCCTAAGGGGGTAAAATAGGGGATACAAGATTGTATGAAACTCTGTCATTCTTAATGCGAAATGCACGGAAATTAGTATTTAGCTTTAAGATAAAAAATAAGAAATATATGTATTAGATTTTTTTCGAAATTTATCCCTTAAAAGGGTATAAGGGGGTGATAAAGTTTATATGGGCAAACAATTATTTATGATCAGAATTACTTAAAACTTGGTATTAAAGCTCTCCAATACAATTAAATAAATACATCTTTTTTGAAATTCATCCCATAAGGCTGTCAAATAGAGGATGAAAATTTGTATGAAACTCTGTAATTGATGCACGGAAAATGGTATTTACTTTTAAAATGAAAACTAAAACAATACAAATATCTTTTTTTTCGAAATTCATCCCTTAAAAGGGTAAAAGGGGGTTGTGCTATTTATATCAGGAAAAAAATGTTTATGATCAGAATTACTTGAAACTTTGTATTAATGCTCTTCAATACAACTAAATAAACAAGTATTGTAGAATTTTTTTAATTCAGCCCATAAGTGGGTAAAAGTGGGCGGTGAAGTTTGAGTTATCTCTAAGTGCACACTCTCAGTTTGAGTTGTCTCTAAGTGCACACCAAGTTCTTTGTAAGTGCACACTTAATGTGTAGGGTATAAAGTAGAGAATGGAAATTATTCCAAATCCAAAGGAAAATTATGTATAACTTTTCGGCTAGCCACAGCAGCGACAATTATAACAGACCTAGAGCGCGAGAGAGAGAGAATCTAACTAAAGAGTATCCTGCTATCTATATCCTCCTTCTAAAGGTTGGCAAATCTGCAATAAAAAAGTTGCCTAAGCTATGTAACGGGATTAGACTGTGAGTAATTCATTACCCTTATAGTGGCCACTGTGTTTGCTGGATGTGGGTTATCAGAATTCATACCTGGCATAACTGATAACTTCTAACTACGCCTTTGATTTTAATTTATTGTAATTTCTACTTAAAGCTTGCTTTGCAATAACCTATTATATAAAAAGGTCATTTATATAAAAAGTTTTATCGCGGGCGAAGCCGCAGGTTCTGCTAGTATAACTATAAATACATACATATTAGAAATATAAACACCCATGACTGGAGTACAAACATTCGTGCTCATCACACAAATGAATGCCCCCAGTGGGACTTGAACCCTTGACTCCTGGCATAGCAAGTATTCACTACAAACTGAGCCAAACATGTTGACAAATAAATAAATAATATAGTATATAATAGTCTATCTATTCTATACTAACCGTTAAAATGTACTGTTTACAATATTATACACATATAACACCAACTTTTGGCAAATTTTATTACTGGCAGTTGTCTATGTATTATTCCAGATATTCTATCTTACCTTACAGAGTGCAGGTGCAACCAACAAACGAACACACACATACACACTTTTGCATTTATAATAGTAGTGTATAATGTATTTATACATTACCTTTATTTCCTGTATCTGAGTATCCAAGCCACCAATATCAGCATAGGTTTCTTGTGGAGCCTTTTCCAACTTCATGACAGATACCATTGGGTCTGTATCATCACCCAGTACTCCAACAACTGCATGAACCTGATAAAAATGTAAAAATGAATTTTAGGGAAATAAAAGTATTACTATTTATAAATAATCTTATTTTTTATGTCTCACTTTGAGGAAGCAGTTTTAAACTTGAATAGTATCAATTAAAATATATATAAATCGTGCAGTTGTATAATATAAAATCTTAAAAAAAATTTACCTTATGGTTTAACAATACTGAGCAGCCAGGCTCCAATTGATCCTTGTCAACAAAGGACAAAATGCTAACATAATGCTCACTACCTACTGATGTTGACACTATGGCATGGTTGTCATCAATGATCTCTTCAAGAGTGCCCACTGACATTGGTGTCCCTCTAAGGTCATCAACCTGTTATAAAATATACTTTTAAATATAAGAGAATATATTTGACAGTATCTATTTTAGAAACGGTAAATTAATTTTAATAAATAACCTTTGATCTTTCTTCTTCAATTTTCTCTTCTTGGGGTTTCAGTCTCTCCTGGTTACGTATGAATTCTTCTTCCATAAGTAAGTAATCCTTGATCCTTTCTAGTTTCAACAATTTCAATCTACATCTTGTATGAGGCGTCACTTGAGGAAGCTTTAGGGCAGCATCAGGACCCTTTGCCTTACGCTTTTTCTTGCCAACCCTAGTAGGGATTGGAGGCTCATATTTCTTCTTCTTGTCTTTGTCATCTTTCTTGTCGCCACCACTACCTCCACCAGATTGATTTTGGCCCTAAAACATAGAACATAATAGGAAAACATTTAAATGACCAACAAGAGATATATAATCATTTAAAAGACCAACGCTTTATTAATACCATTTTTACTCTTTCAAATAATCACAGAAACTTAATAAAATATATGTTGCTTCACGATAACTTCACATAAATGGAGCCGATTACAAAGCGAAAATTGTTTTTCTAAAATTGTATAGTCTGTATTAGTGATGTCATCATGTATAACACAAACCTAGATTTACTTTAATCGTACTTTAAGCAATTACGATTTATTTATAAAATAAATAATAAATAATTCATTATCAAAAATTTATTATTTTAAAATTACTTTTATAAGGTTATCTAATAACTATTGTTTATTTGTTTAGGTCATATAAATTATAGACTTCATACATTTTATCCTTTTCCATTTTCCAATATATAAAAAAAGGAAGTTTTGACGTTGACGTTTGACGTGTCGATGAATTTAATCGAAATTGTGAATTGTGGAAATTGTTCGTCGTGGTATGGTTTACCGAGTGATTTTGATGTGACTTTCTAGTTTTATTTCTATTTGATATAAATATTTTCCGATTTAAAATGTCACAAAACTTATATGATATTATTATCTATTTTGAAACAATATAGTTCTTTGCTAAGGACAACAGCTGACTTAAGAGTAAAAGTGTGTAGTGGCATAGTTATACAAAATGGTTTTAGCAGATTTGGGTCGAAAAATAACGACTGCTTTGCAGTCGTTAAGTCGTGCTACCATAATAAATGAAGAGGTAAATACATAAATTCATATTTAATTGTAGTGACCATTGTATATAAGAAAATGGATTTTGATCATAAAAATATAACTTTCAGGTTTTAAATTCTATGCTGAAGCAAATATGTGCAGCTTTATTAGAAGCAGATGTTAATATCCGTTTGGTAAAAAACCTTCGAGAAAATGTACGTGCTGTCATTGATTTTGATGAAATGGCTGGAGGGCTTAATAAAAGGAGGATGATACAATCAGCAGTTTTTAAAGAGCTTGTAAAGGTAAATCATAAATATTAGTAATATTAGAAATTCATATAGTAAAAAGGTAATAATTTTATAATTTAGATTAAATAATAATTAAATATGTTGAGACATCTAGTTCCATGGTAAGTTACGAAGCTAGTGTTATGAATACCAGATAATTGATACACTACATATATATATATATATATATATATATATAACCACTCATGACTGGAGTATAAACATATGTGCTCATCACACAAACAAATGCCAATGATCACCAAAAGTTGGCACAGAAAGTAGGGTTACTACAAACTGAGACAAATGTGTTGTCAAATAAATGAATGGGTAATATGTGAATTAATGTTATTTTTCAGCTAGTTGATCCTGGAGTAAAACCATATCAACCAATGAAAGGAAAACCAAATGTCATCATGTTTGTTGGTCTTCAAGGATCTGGTAAAACTACAACATGTACAAAGCTTGCTTATCATTATCTAAGAAAGAATTGGAAATCTTGTCTTGTGTGTGCTGATACTTTCAGAGCTGGTGCTTATGATCAGGTCAAACAGAATTGTACAAAAGCAAGAATACCATTTTATGGAAGGTATGATTATACATTTTTAAACCTTATATCTGTATTTTGATAATTTTTATATTTATTTTATATGGTGTATATGAAAAAAGACTTATTTTGTTTCTGTTTATGTTTTAAGTCATTTTGTATAGATTATTATATGTTGAATATGTTGATATGGTGTATATAAATAACATTGATTATTTAGGTATTACTTATTAATTTAATTTATATAATTTATTACTATTCATTTTGGCTCACAGTTATACAGAAGTAGATCCAGTAGTTATAGCATCAACAGGTGTGGAGATGTTTAAGAAGGAAGGCTTTGAAATGATTATTGTAGACACCAGTGGTCGTCACAAGCAAGAAGAGTCATTATTCGAGGAGATGTTGGCAGTTGCTAATGCCATTGTAAGTATATACATTTGCTTCCTCTGTTGTTCTCCCAGTAGTATGTGAAAAAAATAATAATAATATTATATATCTATATATTATGGCTCTTTAGAAACCAGACAACATTATTTTTGTGATGGATGCAACAATTGGACAGGCTTGCGAAGGACAAGCTCGGGCTTTTAAAGAAAAAGTAGATATTGGTTCTGTTATTATAACCAAATTGGACGGACATGCAAAAGGAGGTGGTGCATTATCAGCGTAAGTTACAATTTATACAAGAGTTTATTCTAAAGTATTTTTTATGTTGTTTTTTTTATTATTTTATTAATATAACTGAAATTACAGTGTAGCAGCAACACAAAGTCCTATAATTTTTATTGGCACTGGAGAACACATTGATGACCTTGAGCCATTCAAAACAAAACCGTTTATCAATAAGTTGCTAGGTATGGGAGATATTGAAGGTCTACTGGATAAAGTGAATGAGTTGAAGCTGGACGATAATGATGAACTATTAGAAAAACTGAAGCATGGACAGTTTACACTTAGAGCTATGTATGAGCAATTCCAAAACATTATGAAGATGGGACCATTTTCACAAATTATGGTAATATTTTTCAAAATATTCTCTTGCTATTTTCAAATGTTATTTTTTTTTAAAGTCAATATATAAAAAACCTTAAAGAAAACAATTATTCTGTAGTACTACGAGTGGTGGCTGATAAGTTCTGAGCCTAGGGCAAGTCTCGATAAAAATCTAAATATTTTTTTTTCAATATAGTCCCTTTGGACTTCAATGTACTTTTGACATCTTTAGCAGTGGTATTGTATCCCTAAAAAAAGTAACCAACTTCTTTAGCTTCAAAATGATCATTTACGGTGGCCTTCATCTCTTCGTCATCCCCAAATCTCCATCCCCTTAGGCCTTTTTTAAATTCTTAAATAAAAAGTAATTGCTAGGGGTCAGATCTGGCTATAGAGAGGTTGATTCACTTCATCGAAGTCAGTTTCTCGCAAGACTTGCCTAGCCATGCGCGCGGTGTGAACCGGTGCATTGTCTTGCAAAATAAAATTCTTTTGCTGTTTTTGTCTCTTCTTTTTTCAAGAATGGCTTCGTGAACTTTTCTTAAAAACTTTATTCTGCGATCTTCCAGTACATTTTTTTTTATTTTTGCGATGTTTCCATCAGCGACAGCGGTATTTAGGCGGCCCGAGCGTGGGTCGTCTTCCAGAGTCTCTCAGCCTTGTTGGAATAGGCGGGTCCATCGTAAAACTGTCGCAGACTATGGTCCAGATTCCCCGTATACAGTAGACATTTCTTCAAAAATTTCATTTGATGTTTTCTCTTTTTTTACGTGGACTTTTATGACAGCGAGATGTTCCTACTTCGTTAATTGCAGCGATGATTTAGACATGTTGATATTTACGGTTCAGTTACTGAAAGGGTAAGGTAATGACGTGACGCTTTTCTTATATCTCGTACATCGTAAATGGCGCTCAATCAGATCCATGGGATAAGTAATTAGCACGACGGTAAGTACCTTAGGCTCAGAACTTATCAGCCGTCCCTTATATTTGTCAGAACTATGAAATAAAAAAAAATGACAAAAATGCCATATACCTACTCTTACATTATCTTTATTTATTAAATTGATCTAAAACTTTTTTTTAGTAATACCTGTGTCAAAGGGCTTGTCAAAATGTCAATATATATATATATATATATATATATATATATATATATATATATATATATATATATATATATATATATATATATATATATAAAAGCTTTATTTAAGTTGTTTACCTCATTAATATAGGGTTAGAAAAATATTATTTAATGTTTAATATATTTATTTGATTTTCTTTAATCTGCAGGGCATGATACCAGGTTTTTCTCAAGATCTAATGTCAAAAGGCAGTGAACAAGAATCAATGGCGAAATTGAAGCGTCTTATGACCATCATGGATTCTATGAATGAAGGAGAGCTTGATCATCGTGATGGTGCAAAACTATTCTCGAAACAACCTACACGTGTAACACGAGTCGCACAAGGCGCAGGTGTTACTGAGCGCGATGTTAAAGACCTAATTGCTCAATACACAAAATTTGCAGCAGTAGTCAAAAAAATGGGAGGCATTAAAGGATTATTTAAAGCTGGAGACATGGCCAAAAATGTTAATCAAACTCAAATGGCCAAACTCAATCAACAGATGGCTAAGATGATGGATCCTCGGATTTTACAACAAATGGGTGGTATGTCTGGACTTCACAACATGATGCGGCAGTTACAACAAGGGTCAAGTGGTATGAACAGCTTGATGGGTGGAAAATGACCTTAGATGAGTCTTATGCTAACCACCGAAATAAATATATACATAAAATGTAATTCAAAGCTCATATTAATAAATAAAAGTTTGGTCAATTATTTTTTTTTATTATCACAATCTAGGAATAAGTTTTAGTCTCAGATGGAAAGAATGATCATGTAAAAATATGCATTAACATTGCATTGCATTAGAAAAGTGCGTTATTGATACAATTTTACAAAAACCGCTGTACTTCAATGTTTTTTTATTATTGACTAGCAGAACCTGCGACCTCGCTCGTGATCAAACTACAAAAAATACGAATTTCATGCTAATATGTCAAAGGAATAAAAAGTTTCATACAAACTTTTATCCCCTATTTCACCCCCTTGGGGGTTGAAATTTGAAAAATCCTTCCTTAGTGGATACCTACGTCATAAGAGGAATACGTATGCGAATTTTCAAATTGCTAGCCTTAAGGGTTTGGCCTGTGCGTTGATAGATCAGTCAATCACTTTTGCCTTTTATATTTACCGATATATCGATATCAATGAACTGCTCTTAATGGTTTTTTCCATTTGGAATGTCAAAGTTTTTGAAGTAAAACTTCTTTACGCACGCTTGACTTGGGGAGTAAGCTGATGAAGGCTTGACGAGAGCGTTACGAAAATGTGATCGGGCGAGGCGAACGGAAGTTGAGAGGGAGATATAAGTTAGTAAAGATAGAAAGAGAGAGAGTTACGTTTCGTATATTACTGTAAGGTCAAGTGTCGCCATGGTAACCGTTGTTATTGTCTGACAAATGATATATAACTCCTGGATAATTTCTAGAAAATTAATTGTTAACTGGCACACCGGTGAGCTCACGATCCTCAACGGGATAACTCCTAGGGAATCTTTTCAACGCAAACGTTTCGACAACAAAAAATGTGACATTCAAATTCAATGAAATTCGGATAAAGATTATGCGCAGTTTATAAGAAATCGTAGTGCAGGATAGCTGCACGTTTATAATGCAATACATAATAATAATTATTTCAAGGATTAAAAATATATTTTCTAAACTTAAATTTTTTGAACGTTAGTAGTCCTGCCATCTATGATCTAGATAATCTGCATTCTGCAAATGACATGACAATTGACAAAAATGTCACTGAATTTATCTCTTTCAGTCTAGCGCAACTAGGAACAAAAAAACTGTTCTATGGAGTTTGCGCGCAAAATAATGGCGGACATCTTCCATCGCACTTCCTCCGTGGAGCTTCTCTTTCTTTAACTAATCCGTTCGTCATTATCGATAGACAGTTCTTCACTATTTATGACTTTTGATTAAGACGTAAATACTAATTATTATCATAATTTGTTACATAAATTTGCAAGAAGATATTCTACAGAATTTGTGGCAACAAATTATCGAGTTTTGTTTCAGTGAATACGTTTTTTTAAAATGCCGCCAAAACGCGGTTTATAAGATGTGAAATTTGTGGAAATCGAACAATTTGTGGAAATAATGGCGGACGAGAAAAGGATATTTATGGAGAAATTTCCTATAGATGAAAGTCGGTATGTATTAAATCAGATATAGCTACGAACTCATAAAAATTTCATGATTTTTACAGTTGTTATCTAGCGATGTATCTAATTGTATTCCATACAAAATCAGAACAACTATGTATAATACACAAGCCAAGCCACACCTGGAGTACCTTAGAGAGATATGGGGCTCAGCCGCACAAACCAGCACAAACACAAATATGTAAGTTACAAGGAGCACAAAGTAAACTAATAAAAACACTGTTTCATCACAACTACTAACAAGAACTATAGTAAGAAGCTATACAGAAAAAAACCAAATTCTTGAATATTAATTAAACAACTATGCATACAACACATAATTAATATTAAAAAATAATGACTAAAACATACATTCAATAATAACATTCATAGCAAAGTATATTATACCTACATAATCTTAGAAACAAAAAGCTTCAAATCTGGTAGCTTCTGACGAGATCTTAATGGTAATAAAAATATGTGTGAAGATGTACTTTTATATAATAATCTACAGAATACTGTAAAAGATTGTAATCATATAAGCATTTTAAGAATAAGTTAAAATCACATAATAAAGATAAAATTTTATAACTGCATATCTTCAATTAAAAAAAAATGTCAATGTTGTAATGAACACTTAAACTGTAAACAATATTTAAAAGATTATTAAATTCACGCATGTTTAAAATTAATTAGAATAAAGGTGTAACAAATTAATTAAGGATAAATAAGAATAAAACAATGAGAATTATGTGAATTATAATATAATGCATGCTACTGTGTAAATACTGTTAATATTATTTTTTATGTATACTTAGTCACTGTATAAGTGAACAGTGTGTTCTTTAAGAGAAATGTCTTTAACCTATGCACAGTAAATATTGATAATAAAATTATACATAACAGGTTAAGTCCAGATTGAAAGGAAAAAAACATATACCCAATTTCATTACTTTAATTAATTTATTTTTTAGATGCAGGCAATGAGTTAAGGCTGTGGGCAAAGAAGATTTAATATATTATGTTCTAATAGAAAAATTACATATATTAAAATATGTATGTGGAAATCACTTTGAGAACAAAGCTTTCAATAAGAAAAAAGTTGACTTAAAAAGTTAGCTGTGCCATTAAAAATTTAAAAGTGGGTCAGTCACTTTCTGAAGAAATGTTACTTGAATTTCCTTGTCATATTCAATCCAACATAGACTACCATGGATAATGTCTCTCAAAGGATACATGACAATGAACATTCACTATACCAGGTTGAAGCAATAGCTGGGCCTAGTAACTCAGGTTTGTCTCTTTCTTTTTACTTTTATTTGACTGTTTATTTACATCAATATGAATTTTACAATTTTCTTGCTTTTATTATTATGCATCACAGGGACCCGGTGTAACCAGCCACAGTCGAGCGCGTCCCTGCAGTCCTGCCGTACATGAGAGGAGTCACTGACAAGATTAATACTAGGAGCAAAATATTGTAAATTATAATTTAACTTACAAGAAAGATAATTATCAGTCCCGCTGAGTTTCTTTCGCTAGTTCTCAGGTCTGAGGCTTTTTCTTTCTGAACTGCTAGTAGACTCATGACGTTCAATAAAACATTGTTATAATTTAATGCTGAATAATATATAATTATATTGAAAAATAAAATAAAAATATAAACCTTATGTATTCTTTCATTACTTTTTTATTTCGACTCGAGTCTACATTTAATTAAGTCCAGTGTTGCATTAGTTATTTTGCCTACTAAACAACAATGTACTTAATTATTAATTAAATGTAGACTTGATCTTCATTTCAATAATATTTGCTTAGTATCTACGACCCTAGATTTTGATCCTGAATATTATCGATATCGATAAAAACGCGTAAAGCACTAGTTGGTCTGTTAGGTTGTATAGGTTGGTACTCTTGTTCTTTTGACGTTTCTGTCGTACAGTTGGTATTGAAGTGCGATGTAAATTGAAGTCAAAAAGTTTGTTCTAAGTCCCGCCTCTTAAAACGTAGTGGTGACTGGTGACATTCTCTTTGATCTCTTTATTTAGATTTTAGTTTCCGAATTCCGACTCGAATAATAAATAAATAAACAATTTTTTTATTCATTTATGGATAGTGGTCAAAATCTGTTTTGAAAGTTACTTCATTTTATTATAATTGATTCAGTTTTCTATAAATAATAAAGTTTTTATCTACTTAATCTATATCTATGGCTTGTAATACGTGCTCCAAATCATTTTCTTTGCTACGGCCTGAAGTAATTAATAGCAGTAATTTAAATGATTAATAATATTTGCTTACTTTATTTTTTGTTAGATTGATAATTTTATATTATTTAAATTAATTTTTAGAAAGGGTGTCCTGGCTGTGGATTTAGTTATTGTTCAAAATGCCTGAACCACAAAATATTTTTACAGAAGCTTAATTCTGAATCTAAGGTGGGTGTTATCTATTTAATATTACTTACCTACTTGCTGTAAACTTATTTCCTATATTACATTGCTCTTTATTTCAGGTCTGCTCAAAATGCTCACAAACAGCAAATTCAAATGAACCTAAGAAAATTGTTCCTCCTGATGCTTATTATAAGTATGAAAGAGTTTATTAATTCTATTGTTTATTACTGTCATAAAGTTAACCTTTTACTATTAACATATATTTTATTTTATAGAAGGATTGGTGTTGTCGATAACACCATAAACAAAGATTCAAACTTTATGAATAGTGCAGAAAGAGAAATATATGATAGATTACAAAAGTTAAAAGAGGATAAGCAGATTGAACAAAACATTAGTAACAATGATATCACCACCCGCTTAAAAAATTTAAAAGGTGAAGTACCTTCAACATCAGATGCAGAGTTAACTGCCAAATTAGCAAATTTGAAAGGAGTCCCTATAAGTGCAGTTCAGAGTAAGGTGATATTTTCAAACATCTGATGTGGTATTATAATTTAATTTATTTATTATATGGTAAATTAAAATCATTTATGATTTAATGAATAGTATAGTTCTTATAAAAGATTACATTGTAATTTTACTGTGTGAATTATAATGGTTTATTGTGTACAAATTTTAGGCAATATTACCAACACCTGATTTAAGATCTGAACAAGAACAAGCAGATGATCTCATGAAACAATACATGGAGAAAGTCAACATTGATACCAAATATAAAGATGAATTTGAAGGTTTAGTTAGTGACATAGAAAATAGGTTGCAGAAGTTAAAAGAAACATCTGCTGGTGGACAAGAAAAAGTTACCACAGCATCTGACTCTGATGATCAGTCAGATAATGAAGAAAAACTGCTAAAGAAAATAATTGAGGAAGTAAGATTTAAGGCCTAAAGACTATTATTTTAATAATATTTTTTTCAAGTTTTACATTCTGATTAAAATAACTTTTACAGGCTAAAGCAAAAGCAAGATTTGAAGAAAGTGAAATATGTGACACTGTTGTGGATGAGTTGCCATTTTGTGAGATATGCAATGAAGATGCAAAAATGCGTTGTCTTGGATGCAAGTACCTCTTCTGCAAGAGATGTTTTAATGAACATAAAGATGATGATGATGGCTGTGATAGATATGAGCCTTATTCTGCTCCAAAGAATTTGTAATGTTGTCCTTTGAGCATAAAACTGTACATTTAAAATGATTTTGTATTTATTTTATTAATTAATTATGCTTTTTGAGATAATTATGTATATTTAATATGGACTATTTAATTATTTTATACTCAATATTACAATAATTAGCAGAAAACTGTTTTAAATATATTTTGAATCTACAACTATATTATTATATTTGTATGAAGCATAGTGTATTAAACTATTACAAATTAAATAAAAATATGTTTATGTATATTATATATATTTATTTGCTTTGGAATTCTTCAATAATACTAGGTATCATTTTAGCTAGGTCTTCTGTGGTATGTTTATATTCATTTTCAATCCATATATCTTTCAATTTATTCATAATTGGTCCATACATTTTGCCCGGAGGGACTCCACTCTCTTTTAAAATTTTACCATTCACTGGAAATTTTGGTATTTCCCAATTATTGAATTCCTCTAAAAGCTTTTCATCTCCTTTATATTTTAGAACCTCTCTCACATATTCAACAGCATCTTTTTGTTTGATTTTAGTATTTAAAACTAATTTCTCATATGGTCTGTAACAGCCAAAAGGTAATTAATTATTCAATATACAATGCATATAATTCAAAAATTATTTTGTTTAATATAATAAACTCACAATAAAGGCCTAGAGCCTGTCTTGTCATCTCTATTTTCTACAATGAAGTAGGCCATGTCTCTATCATAGCTAGAAAATTTTAGCCTACTGTGCAGTACTGTCACATCATCTATATTTTGTGAGAGTGCAGCTAAATAACTCATTGGATATAAACCTAAATGTTGACTTCTTTTTAATAACTTCTCCAGTTCTTCTAAATTAGGATTTGGTATACCTAAAATTAGCATAATAGTTTTATTTCATACAATTTGTATTGTGTTTTTATCACAAATATCTTGACATCAATACTAACCTATATATTGTCCAACACCTAAACTCAACATAGTTTTCAACAATTCACCAGCAAAGTTTCCTTCTAATGTCTTTTTTAATTCCATCCAAATTCTTTCTCCAGACACATTTTGTAAGCCATCTGCATTTTTTTTAATAATATTGAGGGTATGTTGATCATGATTATTAGGAATTTCTGCAATCCTTCCATAAAATCTAAAATATCTCATAATTCTTAAATAATCTTCTTTGATTCGAACTTCTGGGTCACCAACAAATGCAACCCTTCTCTTTTGCAGGTCCTCATATCCATAAAAATAATCATACACTGATCCATCAAATCCTGCAACAATTATATTTTATTAAGTTAGAAGTTAAGTAAAGAAATATTAAAAAAAAATGTGTGTGTACTTAGTATGCACATAAGTCATACTTTGGCATAACGGAACAAAAATAGCTAAAGATTTCATTCCATATGTTACAACTCTATTTTTAAATGGAATGATAAATTAATAAAATAAATGACAGTTATCAGTTAACTTCATCATATCACTTTTTGGCTGTCCGTGTGTGCATGGATCATAAAAATTTTACTCTTATAAGTTTTTTCCAAACATGCCAAAAGGAGTATAATTTCAAAAATTATACATACAATATAATTTACCAAGAAACATAGAATTAATTGTAAGATCTCGTCTATTAGCATCCAATTTCCAATCTTTAGTGAATTCTACTTCAGCATGCCTTCCATCTGTAACCATGTCTATCCTAAGTGTAGTAACTTCAAAATTTTCCTTATCATTGATCCTAGGTGTAATAGTTCCATGCTTCTCTCCACTCATGTTAATCATTCGGACATTCTCAACAGTAAACATTTCTTTCATTTGCTCTGGGGTAGCAGTAGTAGCAAAATCTAAGTCTTTCGCTGGTTGACCTAGCAACAAATCTCTGAAAAAAAGGTAACACAATATATGAATTTATTATAACGTATTGGATACTTTTTAATAATTTACATTACATAATTATCATTGTCTTTAAATATATTGAAATACCTTACGGCCCCTCCAGCAATCCTTATTTCATACTGATATTTGTCAAAAAGCTTTTTTAAATCAAGTACTTCCTGTGAGAAAATTTTATGAAATTCAGGAGTGTCGAGTTTAATTACAACAGGATCTTCTCTACATTTTGCCTCCATATCTTTTTTTGTTCTCACTCTTTTAGGTCTGAGGATATTTGCTTTACTATAATTCTAAAAGAATTACTAATCAAAACAACATTTACAGGTATTCGATATACTTAGCCTATTATTTATTATATAGGTGAATGCAAGCTCGAATCCTCACGGAGGTTAATTAACTATCCAGAGTTTAGGTCTGATAACTCATAAGGGAAACAAAATATTGCAATCGTGAGAATGTGCTAGTTATTAAAATTCAAATTTTACTTACTCTCAATATTAAAGGAGAAATTAACCTGGTTAAATTATAATTCATTCCTATTGGACAAAAACGACATTAATACGTAAGAATTACTCCAATTTAAAATGTAAAGTGGTAAAATTAAACCACCTAAGAGTATGTACCACTGAATATGTTTACATTTACAACATAGAATTATAGATAAATAATTTATTGTTCTAGCACAGAGGAGACTAAACTGGTTCTATGCAAAATAATTTGATAATAAATAGTAATTACCAATAAAAACAAATGAACTGATTTTTAGGTTATATTTTGTATTTTGTAAATTATACAAGTGTTGCCATGTCCACAGATTAAGGCATTCACAGATTAAGGAGACCATGGTCCTTGTCTATGGCTTGTGTCACAGGCATAATAAAAATTAAAAGTACTTAACTTCTTAAGCCGCGTAGACACGATCAAAGTCTACTTTGACAAAGTAGTTTTGCTATACTTTGACGCAACTTTGACCATGTAAACGAGCAATCAAACTTCAAAGTGCGCTTTGATGTGGACGTTAATCAAAGTGGACTTGGACCGTGTTCTACTTTTCTCAAAGCCTGCTCTAACATAGTAGTTTGATGACTACTTTGATCGTGTAAATGAGTCATCGAAGTGCACTTTAAGGTAGGCGTTCAATCAAAATGGACTTGAAGCCGTGTTGCACTATATAGGTATCAGCCGTTGTCTGTTTATCAAACTGAACTTCGTTTCAAAGCTTTTTGTCAAAGCAGACATTGAGCGTGCCAGCAGGTATTCGAGTATACTTTGATCAAAGTTACTTTGTCAAAGCAGACTTTGAGCGTGTCATGTAGTCTCCTTAATCTGAACTTAAAACGTGGTCTTTAGTCAGTGTCCAGTGACAGATTTCCACTTACACAGATTGAGGAGACTACATCCATTAATTAATTCCCGACGTACACCAGACCCCGTGGCGCGCATCCATCAAATTTCATCGGTTCATCTTCGAGTGTACGCTAGCTACATCAAATTTGGTCCTTTCTCTGGATATCTAGCTGTGTAGACGCTCGTACCGGTTTCATCTTATAAATTACTAGCAGAACCCGCGGCTTCGTCTGCGTTCAAAGTACAAAAAACAAAGTCTTCTTTCCCTTCACTTTACAATAATGTATGTTAGTCTGCCTGATTTGTTGACATTTATGCCTACTCCGCTCCCTTGGTTAGTAGCATGATAATGTATAGTCTCTAACCTTCCTTAATAAATGGGTTATCTTATGGAAAAAGAATTTTTCAAATCGCATTAGTAGTTCCTAAGATTAGCGTGTTCAAACAAACAAACAAACTGCCTCTTTATAATATTGTGAACTCCAAACAGAACATTAGGAGAGAACACTGGATTTGTCCTTGAAAAATTCGATCCTTAACTTAAATAACTTTAAAACGTATTTATTTTAGTTTATGGGACATATGATAATGAATTGATTTATTTTTTATGGATTAATATTTTGCATTTCAATAGGCATTAATACATGAGTAATTAAAAAATATACTTTTTTTTTAGACATAAAATCAACTATATCTGCTAAAAATAATGAAGTTAAATATATAGGCCGAGAGAGGCCAACACACAATAACAAATATAATATTTATAACAAATTGTTTGTCGGCAACCAAGCAGCTACTTTTTTCTGCCAACTTGACCTACAGATATCATTAATGCACTGTTTTATAAATTCATGAGTAATCCAATCACGCCAGATTCTTCCAAGGCAAAATATGCATATTATAACACCAAAATCTCCATCAAAATTCGTTTAATAGATTAAGAGAAAGGTGCACCGCGCATACTTATACAAAATTCATATATTATAATCATAATATAATCATAATTATACAATATTTTAGAACAAACTAGTTTGTCCAGTGTGGGACTTACCGGCAAAGCCAGTACTACAGACCTTACTAAAACCTAACGGAACCTCCCCCGTCTCCCCTCGTAATGGGGCGTTGCAGGATCGCTTACGCACTCAATCACGATGCCTCAATGGCAGTTCTGCCGAAGCAGACCACAACAGCTATGGGGTTGCTCCACGATCCACTCTGCTATCAGCTTAGAGTAATAACAAGCATGGAGGAGCTGTATTTAATTGAACATTTACAATATATTTGATTGTGTCCTTCTTATACACTTCTTTACGAGAGGGACAGAGACAGAAATACACAATTTGCCCTTTCTTAAAATCGCAATGAAGCCAAGTATGCTATAGAATTACTATATTTATATATTGACTATTATAGTGATGTGCTAAAGTTTGACGGTTTATAAATCAGAAATACCGTTTCTTTGTAATATTTATAGTAATTATGAAAAACTATTACACGAAACAATACTTCACCTTAGGTGAAAATTAATTATGTTTAACCTTAATTAATTAGATTTTAAGGTTATAACAATTTTTTAACATTATTTAAATTAATTATTTTGGCTAACAGGTGTTGACTTATTATGAATCATTTTTATTGTATTTAAATTGTATTTATTAATTATATAGAAGGGATTTAATATAATTTAATGTATACTTTTGATTATGTAATTATAGCGAATGTTATGTACACTTGTAAAGACATACATATCCGATTAATTATTAATATTGTCTTCCAAATGTGTATAAATGTTTTAATATGTGTGTTGTTAGTGTACTTTTTGGTAAATAAATAAATAAGAGAACTAAATGAAACTCATTCATAGTTTAATCTTGATTATTCATTATTCAAAAATATAACACAAAAAAAAAATAAGTTAGCCTAGCGCGGGGATTATGGTTAAACCTCTGATTTATAATATATTTTAAGAAATTTTATCTACATGTATTCTAAAAACGAATCGGCAAAGTAATAATGAAGGTACGTCATGCCACATCACTATGATTAAAAAACAAATTTACTTTCTCAAATTGACAAGAATTTAGAGATCGATTACACATTATTCTGATATCGTAAGAGTCTTAAAACAATCAATTTAAACATATTTGAATATTTCATAAAAATGTTAAGTATTTTAACAGAAAAATCCAAAAAACACTTACCGGTGAAATGTTACATTTTGATTAACTTCACTTTTCTTTGAACTATGGCGATTACAGCCGTAAGTCACACAAGCCATCGAAACAAAATGTTTTTAAGTTTCCTTAAAACTAAGTCTGTTACATCCAATTACTCTTTTATCATTAAAATAATCACAAATATCAAAAACACTAAGTCACCAGCTGGTCACTTTGACAAGTAAAAAGTGGCTTCACATCACTGAAGACGATAGTTTCTTTATTATTACGTCTCTCTCTAACTTACGTCATCTTTTAGTAAGAGAAAGCAGTGCAAATTATAAGTTTATTGGTTCAGTTTAATACGAGTCCTCTATGCTTGTTATTACTCTAAGGCTATCAGAGAAGTACCTGGAGCAACCCGCATAGCACACCGCCCACCAAGGTGGGCCGCCTCCCAGTGCATTCGTTCTTGGCTTTGCGCCCTGTTGTATTGCCAGGCACTACTGAGCCTCCCCACCACGACAAGGTGAACGCACGTTGGGAGGGAAAACTAGTTTGTCCTAAGCCAAATCGGTTTAACCTAGGCGTATAAGGATATTTTAATTCAGCATAAGACAGTATTTTTCCGTCTCAATACTTTATGCTCAGCTTGACTGATTTGTATTTTGTTGCAAGTATCAAAATAAACACAGGTTCCAACAACCTATACTCGGGGATGCCCCAAGGCTCTTTAATTCCCCTTCCATGTGCGTTCACCTTTGCTCACTAGCGCCCGGCAGTTGAACCGGGCGCGAAGCCGATACCCACCTACATCTCTTCAGGTGGTATGCGTAAACTCATTTCCCAACATTAAAAAAAGGTCTCTTTTTAATTCGTTGTCCGTTTACTCATTACGCTTCGCAGTTGGCTCAATCGCATTGTGACTTATGTACTTGCAATTTGTGTAGATGTATAAGTTTGATTTTATGAACGTATGTACCTACGTTAAAAGTTCAAGTAATGAGTAGTTGAGTAATGTCTTTTAGTGAAGTTTATTTATTTATGTGTGACGGTTTTAGTACAAGAGAGGTTTAGGTTTTAAGCCAATTTCATATTCTGAAATGAACAGTAGGTGCCAAGAAAAATATTGTTTCATTTTCAGACCTTATCATTTTTATCCAACTACTGATCATGTTCTCATCGTCTTGATTGGAACGTCTCTCCATAGAACTTTGACCTAAGCCGTAATAAATAGTTCTTTAACTCGTTTAGATTCCAATGTATGAAGAAAAATAAATCTGGTCATATGGTCTTAATAGATAATGCCAAATTAAAGTTTCCATCAAGTTGAGTCTGAGTTCAGCCTAGTTAAGCCTAGGTTGAACTAGATCGTCCTTGCCTCCCCCAACGTGCGTTCACCTTCTCGTGGTTGGGGGGCTCATAAGCAGGCAGTACGGCAGTTCAGCCGGGCGCGAAGCCAAGAAATGCACAGGAAGGTGGTCCACTTCGGTGGGTGGTGGACGGTGGCCCACTTCGGTGGGCGGTGTACCATGCGGATTCCTCCTGGTACTTCTCTGATAGCAGAGGGTACTGTGGAGCAATCCCATGGTTGTTGTGGTCTGCTTCGGCAGACCTGCCGTCGCGTCGGGACGTCGTAGTTAAGTGCGTAAGCGATCCTGCGACGCCCCATTAAGACGAGGGAGGTTTGTTGGGTATTAGTGGGTAGTACTGGCTTTTCTAGCCGGTGAGTCCCACATAACCATCTGTATACCTATAGTTGGTACAGTTAAAAAAGTTACCTACAGTTAAAAAAAAAAGATTGTCCTTAGCTAATTTGGTCAAGATAAACTCATTTCCCTGCATGATGTGTGGTTAGGGCAATTAAATTTGGTATGAAGATTCTCTGGTAGCAGTAGCACAAAACTGTGTGAGGGACCCCATGTAGTTATTTTAGTCTTCCATATATAATATACTTTCTTGGGATTTTTTTTTAATTAATTGAACATAATAATTTTCTTTTATTAATGTAACAATGATCTTTTTATTAATTTAACGTATGGTCTTTTGTTCCTGATAAGGTTCTATGCTATTTGATTTAAAGTAGTTTTAGGTTAAGGTTTTTCTTAGAAAGAAGGAAATGTATATTTTATTAAATTGGATTTACTTTTAATTTTTTACAGAAGATATGTTTACTAGTATCTGCTATATTTATCTATAAATAATTAAAATATTATGTTAATTTTAAGAATCAATTATAAATTACATTTTCCACACCACTAGCTGTTATTAATAGTTTTGCACTTATACCACTTGGTAAATCTGGCGCATAGATAACAGTTAACTCTCTGAGATTGATGTGATGGCTAGAATCTTTACTCTGAATAGTTTCAGATATTTTTCTAAGTTTAAACCTGTAAGACATCATGTTAGACCATACAAGTCCTAATGTAGGTAATACATCATCAGAGCCATCAAAAGATGCTGTCACTTGATTTATGCAAATTATAGCCAAATTATATTCTTGAGCTAAATTAAGTAATGTAATTGCAAACTCCCTAAGTTCTTCTGCTCTTTGCACATAGTTAGTGTGTTCACTTCTAAATGGAGCAGCTACAGAATCTATAATAACAGTTGATATTCTATTTTTGCTTAATAATATTGGCAAGCGTACCCTAACACAGGATAACAGTTCATGTGAATCCATCAAATGTTCAATGAATGTGTTTTTTCCACCATCTGCATTTTCAGATTTATTTATGATGGCCTTATTTATTTGATTGAATCTTTTAACAGGAAATATATCTTCAGTAGAAATAATTACACTTCCTTCATCTCCACAATAAGCAGCAATCTGCAAACCAATTTGTGTTTTGCCTGTACCACTTTCTCCATAAATTTCTGTAATGGTCCCTTTTCGAAAACCTCCTCTCAACAAGTTATCAATAGATGAGCAACCAGTTTTAATTCTAACAGTTTTTTCTTGGAAATTGTCGCATGTTACACTAATTGGGCTATAATAGTTACTAACAATGCTTTTAAGTAATAGTATATCGTCAAATAATAGATTTGTTGCCTTTTTAATATCCCAATGAGATAGTACGATTATCTGTTTTGGTGTACAAATGCCACCTGTTTCTAACACTTCAAAAAATCTTGCAGGTAAAATATCCTTTAATATACTCATGTTTCTTGTTTTAAGTTTTACAAAACTTAATAAAATATGTAAAATCTCGATAAAAACATTGAAACTTAAAAAAAAAAGTTTAAACTTGATAAAAACCGTAGACAGAGAATACTATAGACTCATAACCAGCGTGCCGCCGTAAGGGACAACAAATTTAGGTACATACAATATTAGGGTTACCCGCTTCATAGTTATTTTACCCCATCTGAAATGACTTACTTTTTTTTTTGCTTAAAAGGAATAGGTACTACAGCATTTGTTGTCAAGTTAACTTGCAATATTATGAATGTTGAGCAAAGCATGTAAAATATAATCTCTAGAAAAAATCTAAATTAATTAAAATCCAGAAAACATAATGTAGATATACCAACTAGTATAAAAATCAAATTAGTACCTAATTCATTTCAAATACCGTCAAAAGCTTAAAAGTTGAAACTAGTCGTGAACCTGCATGGGTTGAGTATCGCACGCGCACACCTAGCTACCAGGTAATAGTGCCATACCTTCTCATGTATATCTAGTATTGCATAAACTTTTTTTAATAGGCCCAATCACTCAAAAGAGTGCACTACAGCCAAGCACTTAAGATATTATTGTGCAAAGCGTGTTGTGTATTGTGTATCTTAGCATAATACTTTCCAGTATTATATTACATTTCTCTATGCAACTACTACTAACCAAGCAAGTATACTGTACTGACACGTCTTGGTAAACTAACATATGATTTTGAAAGATAGTGGATATTAAATAAATAAAACACCACAGCTATGCTTAACACATAAATAAAGTATTTATTACCAGTCGTACAAAAGTAAGTACACCGTACATCGCACAAACGCACTTGTCCCTACTAAGGGATGTAGACAATACAATTATGTAGAAATATTAATTATGTTATAAATTTTAAGTAATAAATATTGATCTATAAATATTTTTATATATAATCTATAAATATTAAAAAAATGGTCACAAATTTGATTTTCGGTTGACCGTTACGATGTTTGTGTATATATATATATATATATAATGTATATATATACACAAACATCGTAGTTTAATATTCTTTCATGTTGTTTCTAAAACAAAACTCTGAGTGTTATTTTAAAAAGTTGAGGATAAAAAACTTTCTTGAATTCATCTCAATTTCACTCCTTTTTGTCACTTAAAAGGCGAAAAATTGCAATTAAAAATTTATTCATAGAAACAACTATTGCTTCTTGGATGCGATCACTTTCAAAATGTTGGCTGCAAATCCTTGACTTTCTCTCACTTTTGGAACTTAATCGAGCCTTCCAGTTGCAGCAATCCACAAGTTTCGTATATTAGGCTTTTTTGGAAACCTGCCAAAACATAGTTGTTGTTAATTGCTTCAATTGATTTCTAAATATGTGATAAAAAGCAATATTTTGTAGGAAACCACGAAATAATATATTAATTTCCAGTTTCATAATCCGGTATAACAAAAAAAATGGGTAAATTACCCGACAAAAACTGACAACACTGAGTTTTTAGGTTATGAAATAAACAACTACTACAAAATCGTGAATACGTCCTTTATCATCTGATATTGCAGAATTACAAGCAATACTAACACGAATTTATTAAAAATTTGACACTGTACACCAATAAACATATAAAAAATTGAATACTTACGAGTGAAATGATAATCCCACAATCTTCATCATACTATCGTTTTTACAGTCCAATATACTGCACCTCACCATTTTGTACAATCGCACCAATATAATATTATTGTACTGTGTACAGAAATAATAGTATTTGTGTAGTATTAATTAGATTTTTTTAATAAAACAGTGAAACGGTTATAACCTCTAACTTTATACTTGCATCAAACGTCAAAGTTTGTTGTGCACATGAATGTGCTAAGCCGGCATACGATGAGGGACAAAAATATTGCATTGACATCTCTTTTTTACGTTACTGTAATGTATATTTATATCTCATTCTTGTGGGAGTGCAGTGGAAGATATCATTAGTCTATAGTATTCTCTGTCTACGATAAAAACAGTTAGAGAATTTGAGACTTCAGACGGCACATTGACATTCAACACTGACAGGCGACAGCAAGCTATTTCCATTTTCCAATCAGCTGACCATCCACTTATATAAAAAAAATAACTGTATAAAATTAATAACATAATTAAAATTAGAGATATTAAATATACTGTTTTTCTATAATAATTAATATATTTGTATAAAAGTAAATAAGGGATTTTTTATATTTTTGAAACAGAAAAATGTCAAGTTTAGTCATATTTATGGATGACTAATAAATGACGGGATGGCCAATAAAACGACGATATTCTCGTAATTAATGTATATATTGTACTGCTTTCCATCAAATATGAAGTAAAACTAAAACTAAATAATCTAATAATATTTATAACGAAAAATAATGTCAAGTGTCAACTGCCATTCATAAAATATATTTTATAATTACAGAGTATAAATTCGATGTATAAATTAATAACCCTAACAGCTCGGCCTTCCTGAGCAAAAGCGAGTCCTCTCGCAAAACAATGAAAACTACAAAACAAAAGAAAAAAAAATGCATAGATGTTCGTATTTAAGTGCTAAATTAGCTAACTTAACACAACATAAGAGTAAATCAACGGAATAACGTTATAAAACTTAACAAATTCATTTTAAGTTAGCATGAATTAATTTAACAACAATAAATAGCAATACATAAAAAAAACAAATCATATAAGTGACCAAATACATTAATTATTACAATATATCTAATAATTTAAATTAACACACATAACTAATTATTAAATTTCGAATTCCTCTATCAGGTATCAGATTTCTATAGTCATCTGTGCTATCTCTTTCTCTGCACTGACCGTGTCATGGGCCTACGAACGGTATGATCTGCTGGGGATATCCATGCTATATAACACTCACCACTCAGCTCACACCGTCGCAGTCTGCCCTCTGTCATCTGTGCAAAAGTAATCATGACACTGATACATCTGTAGCCTACATCTGCGCAGTCTGCGACTTAGTTATCTGTGCTAATCTTTAGCACTAACAAAGTTGCCCACGCTGTAGTCTGCTACTGTAATCATCTGTGTCTCAGCACTGACTGTTTTCTCAAGTCAAATCATAAATTACTCACTGTTGAAACAATTAGTATGTTACTCATTACTCTGAATCATTATCATCATCACTTTGTGAACTACAAATATCTCTTTGAAAACTGACCCATGGATGAATCTTATCTAACGCAAGTACATTTTCATACCGCTTATTATTTTTACGAGTTAATGGTGTATCTTCGATTAAATATCTATCGTTAGGTAACACTTTACAAATTCCATATGGTCCTTGCAACTTTGGCAATAATTTCTTTGGTTTACCTGCACTATCTTTTTCATTGTAACTACGTTCTATCCTAACCAAATCACCTATTTTGTGATATGAATGACCTGCTTTACGATTTTTATCATATTTATTTTTCATCGCCATTTCATTATCTTTCATTCGATCACTAGCGTCTTTCCTTATACCTACAAGTTCAGTTAATCGATCTTCTGTATCATCAAATATTTCGTTTATTATGTTTTCTGCACTACCTATTATTTTATGCCCAAACAATAGTTCTGATGGGCTTTTTTGTGTAGTTTTATGAATTGTTGTATTTTACCCAAGCTGAATATCTTGCAAGCATTCATCCCACAAGTTATCTTTGAGCCCATGACACTTTGTACTAAGCGCATCAGAAATGGTCCTGTTAAACCGCTCAACTTGACCATTTGCCCTTGGGGTTGCTACTGAATTTAGGATGTGTTTTATACCACAGCCCTAAATAAAAGATTTAAATTGGATGCTAGTGAAGCAGGAACCTCTATCTGTTATAAGTCTTTGTGGATTTCCAAAGTAACTAAAATGATTTTTAAATACGTTGATTGCGCTTGACGTTTTTGTATTCATTACAGCCGTTAAACTGACATATTTAGTAAATGCGTCTATTATAACTAGAATAAACGTGTTTCCTCTGCGACTACGAACGAAGGGACCAAGATGATCAGCGTGTATTGTGTGGAACGGTATATCTTTCTTGGGGATGGGAAATAACATTCCTTCTTTCTTACCTCCCAGAACTTTATGATATGCACATTCTAGGCATGAATTACAATATTTCTTAATAAATTTTCTCATTTTAGGAAACCAATATGTAGATCTTATGCGTTATAGAGTTTTTTCGAATCCGAAGCGACCGATATCATCGTGATTCATGCGTAGAATTTGCCATCGAACACCCCTTGGTACAACCCATCTAATTCCTCCATCTATATTTCTGTAAACCTTACCCCCTTTCAACTGATAATTATTAGGTATATATATCAACAGTATCTTTAGTATTTTTTGATTGCAGTATTTCCTTTATTCTCTTAATTTTCTCATCATTATTCTCTATAGTAGCTATCTAATATTCAGTGGTGAAATTTAATACGTCTAATATTTCTAAGTCAGTATATGGATTAGAATCATTAACAGGACTCCTACTAAGTGCATCTACATGGCCTATATTACTCCCTGGCCGATATTCAATTTCACAACCAAACTCTTGAACCATTACCCTAACTAATTATCTATCTGCATATAGTAACCTATACGGGCGATAAACAACAGGCTTAGAATCAGTTAATTCTATTTCCATTTTAACAATATCTGTATATCCTAAGTCTTTAAGACTAGACGAGAAACAAGTGTTAAATTCGTAAAGTAATTTTTAAATTATCTATTTCTTCGTTACTTAAAGTGTTGCCTACATTTAATCTATTTAAATCTTCTGAACTTAAAATATTATCTGTCTTTTCATTATCAATTATTTTAGCTCTATTTATTAATATATTCTTATTAATATTTAATTCATTGTCAGAGATATTTAAAACTAAAATAGAACTTTGTTGATTTTCAAAATTATATTCGCCTGGCATTAAATAAAATTTATATTCAGGCTTTCCTCGTATAGAACCATTAACATAAAAAGAACCTGTATAATTAGTATCTGAGGTGACTTTATCGTTCAAAAATAAACAAAGCTTTTGATTAGGATATCGCTTAAAAATCGAGCCATAGGGTGTTTTAGTAATAGTGATTCCTGGTTTTTCGGTAAATGAGTGCCCTACTAATTTGGGATAACTAATCACATGATCCGCAACAATAAAAACCTCTACAGTTTCAGTAATATTTTGAATTGTAATATTTACTATAGTTGATCCTATTGGTAGGACTAAGTTAAGCCTCTCAAGTTAGGTAAATCAGTTTCTCTCCATTTTAATTTTAGTTTTAGTGCAATGTTAAGGCGTAACAAAGTACATTGACTATCCAAATCTTATCTTATAACCTTGCATTGTTTCACCATTAATTTCTACATTTCACTATTTACTTTCAATACAGTTTTATCCGTTTTTTCATTACCTGTTGACGCTAACTTCGGACATGTAGCCGCCAAGTGACCTATTCTATTACATATTGTACATCGCAAAATATGTTTTGTGCATCTATAGCTATAGTGCCCAGGTTCATTACAATTGTAACAGACAATCTGTGCGTTATCATTTTGAGATCGTATTGGTTTGTTGTTATTATTAGAAATAATGTTATTACTTGTAGTATTTTGATTGTTTTTCTTTTCAAATAAAATTTTACTTCTATCTGTGTCCCGTAACTGTTGCTTAATAGATTTAAAATATTTTAATACTTGTTCAGGTTCAGTAAAACAAGCTGCCTTCGCACCTAACCTGACCGATCTATCATCTAACCCATATAACAAACAATCTACCGCACGTTTATGGAAAATTTCAAGGCGATTTAATAATTTTATTTTAGCGTAATAATAATGTTCTAATGAGTCACCTATTTTAGCTTTTACTGATAACATTTCTGTAAGCAATTCTGCATAGTCATCTCTACTAGGAAAAGATTCTAATAATTTATCTTTCCACTCAGTCCAACTAAATAATAAGGAGGGTAATCCCTCGTACCATGACTGCGCTAACCCAGCTAATTTTGGCAAAGCATAATGAATAATCTGCCTATCTGACCAACCATATATCTGTGAACACTCCTCTACTTTACTAATCCACATATGCACTGTTTGATCTTTCGACATTGGGTCGAATTCGGGTATAATATTGCCTAGGACTGGGTATTTTTCGGTTCGACTTTGACTATTGTTCATTGTTTGTAACATTTCCCGAATGAGTAAATGAGTATCATACAAACTATTATCAACAGAAGTACGTACTCTCTTTCTCTGGTCCTGTTGGTTATCCACTTCAGTATTCTGTCGTCGTCCTCGAGATCGAATCCGCGAGGCTGCTGAACCTCGGCTGCGACTGCTGCTGTGTCGACGTCTTCTTGCTTTTCGTCCCTTTGAACGACTTCCAGAAGTTCGTCGTTCACGCATGTCGGCCCGCGTACTACTCCGACAACTCGAACTGCTTGAACCGCTACTATGTTCCCGTCGCCGTGGATGCCGCGCCCGACTTCTATGGATTCCACGAGCATTTTCACATTGTAATCGAGTCACGTCATTCATATGCTTGTCTCTGGTAAATGTAGGTGTGCCACTTTCAGGCCTTACAATTTCACCATGATGAGGACTTTTGATGTACTCATATTAATATCGGTGTAAAATGTCGTTAGCCGAGAAGTTTTGTGGAAATAACACCGTACATCCCACTTCTGAGATGACGGGATGGCCAATAAAACGACGATATTCTCGTAATTAATGTATATATTGTACTGCTTTCCATCAAATATGAAGTAAAACTAAAACTAAATAATCTAATAATATTTATAACGAAAAATAATGTCAAGTGTCAACTGCCATTCATAAAATATATTTTATAATTACAGAGTATAAATTCGATGTATAAATTAATAACCCTAACATAAAGTTATAATATTTTAACTTTATTAATTATTTGTTTTTGTCAACCATTTCTTGTTATTCTTGGTCTGTGGTCATCCATAATGATATTGTACACACGAACACATCTACGAAAGTACCCACATTTAAAATAAATTATAAATGTAGTCTCCCTAATCTGTGATTATAAATGCATATTGCACTCTACTTAGTACTTATTAGTAATAACAATTAACAAAACACGAAGTGATAAAGTACAGCAAAGTAATTTAATTACACTTTGAATACAGGAACTAAAAAATAAAGAAAACCAACCATAGTCCATAAATTACATACCAAAAAAACAAATAATTACCTACAATGAACAAATAGGCTGATAAAAATAATGCAAATTCTTAGAACAAATATTTTTTTCAGATTTTAAATAATGTTACGCGGTCGGAGATTATACAACGTTGGATGTTTGATAGCGATACACTTTCACCCCGATAGAATCGCTCAAAGCGCTCCTGCGATCAATGCCACAGCCAGTTGCGCCGATCGAGTCATAGGATTTGCCTGCGTGTCTACAACTAGTAAGAGGAAAATGGTAAGTTATTCATTTAAACAAATAATGTTTTTTTTATCTGTCATAATTAACTGGTTGTGTTAGTGGAAGTATATATGTTTTTAATATTGTTAACAAAAAGTATTAAGTATTATAAGAGTTATAAACCTTGTAAAACTTTGGTTTGTATTTTCAATGATTTTATTAATTACTCTTGGTATAGTTTTGGTTGTTGTTAACTTAGTGAATAAATTTATGTTCTAGGCTGATAAACTAAGTCAAGAAGAGAGAGATAGCTTGCTTAAACCACTTCTTCAGTCTGGCTGGAAAGTTCAGAGCAACAGAGATGCTATAGAAAAGGAATTTCAGTTCAAAAACTTCAATGAAGCTTTTGGTTTCATGACCAGAGTTGCTTTACTCGCTGAAAAAATGGATCATCACCCAGAATGGTTTAATGTCTACAATAAATTACAGGTATAAACTTATAATTTATACATATAATAAAATTGTAACTAAGCCGAATCTGTACATTGGAGTATATTTTTGGAAAATCTTATTGAAATAGACATTATTATTGATACAGAGGCCAAATCTATAACTTTTAGAATTTTTGTCTGTCTGTGACCGCAGCACGGAAAAGCCACTGGAGGGATTTTGATGAAATTTGGTATGATGATAGCTGGTTATCCAGGTCAACATATAGGATAGGTACTTTTTACTGTGCAAAAATATCTCATCCTTGAGAAATCCATTAAATGTTAAAAAGTAAGCAGGGATGAATCAGAGCGGAGCGAGGGTGAGTCGCTAGTATTAAATAAAACAATTCTAATAATATTTGCAATTTATTATCTACACAAAAACATAATTTTGTTTATAATTGCTTTTTTTAAATTTTTTCAGGTGACATTGTCTTCTCATGATGTAAATGGCTTGAGCAAGAGGGATATAAAAATGGCATCATTTATGGACAGCAACTTTCCTTAATTTTTAAGATAAAAGTATAAAAAAACAGTAAAAATAAATATAAACATATAAAAATCTTGTAATTATCATAATATATATTGTTAAGTTTCATGTCTACGCTTAGTTTACAAATATATGATACCTATATAATATTCATCATGTATGGAAAAAAATAAATGTACCTAATTGTTATTTTTTTAAATTGTCTTTTATTGTTACTTGTCACATAATTTTTTGTATAACAAAAAATATAGAAAAAAAATGACAATAAGTACATAAGATCTATTGGAGTTGAGCATAATAGAAACTGCCTCTTTTTTTGAAGTCGGTTAAAAATAAATGGGTTTATTTTACATTTGATTTAGTTATGAAAATATTAATAGCTTATTCAAATCCATTCTAAATCCATCCATTTAGCTGTTATGAATAATGATATGTCTAATATTATTACTTAGAACATTTAGCATAACATGGACATGTTCTGTCATCATTGAATGGTTCAGTTTCGAAGGCTGATGCACCTGGGTAAGTTTTTTCGATTAATCTCTTCAATGCTAAAGAGTGATCTAATCCTTTAGTTTCGCACACTACTTTTACCTGATAAAACGAAGGTATAAGTTAGTAATTATATGTAGCTTATATACGGTGTCAAGGACTTCTATAGATACCTATTAATTTAACCCCCATAAACATTTAGTCAGAAATTGAAGGGGTTCCAAAGTTATTTGCATTTTAAAAATCAAATAGTGTAAACCAGATTTTAGACTTAATTGCTTCGCAAGTAGATACAGCTGAATTATCTACAGTAAAAACTCGACGCGTATTAATAACGTGAGAATCCAGTCTTGTTTGTAAAAAAATCTAGCGATAGTTGAGATAATCTTTTGCTTATTTTATCTACTTACTAACTGTAACATAAAAAAAAAATAGTAATTTTATCTAATTTTAATATATCCTGAAGGGTATTCCCAAGGTTTTTGACAGTTTGATTTTTTGCTTAAGAATTAATTAGGTATTTAAATTTTACCTCAACTCTATATATTTCATTTTCAACCCAAATGCGGTCCTGAAACTGACGGATTAAATTGTAACCACCTTCGGCAAGGAGCCTCGCTAACTGCTCATATGAACTTGCGAAATCTGAAATAAGAACCTGTAAAATGAGAAAATTAGTATTTAGTGTGAATTCTGATATCTTAAGAAATTATTATTAAAAACAAATATTTTGGGAAGGACTATAGACAAGACTGGCTCAAAATAGATTTATTTGGAGCACTTTAGAGATTTTCTCCTCCTCTCTTTAGAGGTATTAGGTACTTTACATATTTATATGTATATATCTCTACTAATATAGGTAAATTGAGCTCAAAATAGTCTTAAACCTAAAGCATTTTTTCTACTACTGTAAGACATTATAATAATAGTTTTACTTTGAATTTAATAAGTCGTCCTTCTGCTGCAAGTCCTCTATCTAAGCTACGACCAAGCATTATAGCATCTATATTTCCTCCACTAAGGACGCATACCACGCTGTAAGGAAAGTTAACAATATATTTATTAAACAGGCGTTTTAAGAATTTATCAACAAACGATATTGACATAAAGAAAATTAATTATTTAACGACATACCGGATAAATAATGTCTTTTTTATACCTACCCCTAGAGTTTTAAGATTTAGTAGCATAATAGTACCGTAATAGATTATTTAAAACGAAGGGCTTTGTTTAATAGGCAGTGTAAATTAGTATTAGTGTATTTAATATATAACATAACATATATAAGTCCGTACTTCTTAGATTTTAATTCTGGCACCAGATTGCCAAGGATCGCAGCTAAAGGACATGCTCCGGCGCCCTCTACCACGAAGCGCTCTTGTTCAACTAAGTGTAATATGGCACGAGCTATCCAATCTTCTTTTACCAATAACTTAAAAAAAAATGTAGAAGGTGATAAATTTTTTAATAATTACAAGTTTAAATAATCGACATTTAATTTAAGGTATACCTATCTATTCATTATATTATAAGTATTTACGTACATATCTGTCTGCAAAAAAAGGTAGAAAATTCAGTATCACCTTTACTCATTCTAAGCGGGAAATGAGCTTATAAGCTTCAGCGTAGTGGTTAATGACAAAAATCGATAACTAATAATATTTCAATATTTACCAATTTATCAAGATGCATTTGCGCGTTTTTAAATGCATTGATGCCCACATACGGCATTGCGATGCCCTCGGCAATGGAAGGTTCGTAAGGCAGAGTTATTGGCTCTCCAGCTTCCAAGGATTTGTAAAATGTTGGAAGCCTTTCTGATTGTACTCCCTAAAATTTACAAACAGGTTTGCTTTATTTTTTTGTTGTTTTTGTATACGTGGATGTATATTCTAAGTAATTATTTCTTAACTGCTTAAAAATATATAGATTTTGCTATACATACATATGTATATTATACTTATATACATATTTAAAGGTACCTAAGTAATATTAACAACAAAATATATGTATTACATAAAGTAAATTAAATTAGTTAATAATAACAACACATATTATACCTACATATAATAGGCAAATCGATACTAACATATACTAAGCATTCGGGTTTAATGTGCTTAACGACGGTAGACACAGCGGCAGCCAGCCCGCCCGTACCCACAGACACAATTATCGCATCTACACTTGGAACCTGTTCAAGGATCTCCAGGGCTATTGTTCCATATCCCGAAAGTATGTTCGGATAATCGCGGCTAAACAGAAATTGAAATTTATTAAGTATTTTGATTAATTATACAGTACCTACCGGATGACCGAGCTTTTCGCTCGGCTCGGCGTTTTTGGGAAAAGATATAAAAATGGCGAAAACGAAACTTTTATAGATAAACTTAAAAAGCAAAACCTTATCTAAATACAAAATTCGATCCAAATCGTAAGAGCATATTCATCTAAACAAGAATTGCTCATTTAATTTTATATTTTTTAGACCAATGAAAATTAAAAGTTATAAAAAATAAATTAAATAGGTTTTATTTTAATATAAAATTGAAAAAAAAAAGAAACACTAAACTAACTTTTTTCAACCGCACGGTTAAAAGTATGCATAGCGCCATAAAAATTAGAAGCAAAATATTTTATTAGTTCATATTTTTAATAATTTATTTCTGCCCAGCTTCTTTTCAGCGTAGTAGGCCAACGCTTTAATCATTAGACTATTCAGACGGCACGGCCGTTTTTTTCGTGAAAATACGGAGAAAACGAATTTTCCGAGATATGAGACCTAGCTAGATCGATTTTTCGCCCCTGTAAACCGCTATACTGAAATTTACATCGAAATTGTTTGCACCGTTTTCCACAACATGATTACAAAGATATATATACAAATACTGCTCGTTTAATAAGTAGAAAAAATATTTAATTACCATTCAATTCTATAGTTAATAGGTTCGAAACGTGCCAGTTGAGCACAGATTACTACGCTACCACGCCAATGTCATATTTGATATTAGTGTCTTGATTACCATATCTAATACCTTTAAACTAGCAATTCTTGTATATTTATTTATATATACCGACGATCTCGGAAACGGCTCTAACGATTTCGCTGAAATTTGGTATGTGTGGGTTTTCGGGGGCGATAAATCGATCTAGATTAGTCTTATGTCTGGGAAAATGCGTGTTTTCGAGTTTTCATGCGGTTTTCTTCTGCATTATTCCACGCAAAATATGTTCGCTAATTTCGCACGCTCGGGCATAAGCATTGTGGTCAAGCGTTGGTCAAGGTGTCCCGGTTCGAATCCCGGTCGTATACAAAGTTATTACTAATGTTTTCATTCAAGTTTTTATTTTTTTTTGTTTTCAAGCCAAATTAAAAATGAAAATTTTATTTTATCAGTTTACGTTTCACTTTTTAGGTTATATAGATTATCATCTAAAAAATACGATATAACAAAAAAAGAGCTCAGAGCGAAACTCGGTCGCCCAGGTATTTACATCTATACTATAATAAAGCAGTAACTTAGCGAAATCTGTACATGAAATATTTTTTTAAAAACAATGACTAACGTATTATGTATACAATATAGACCCCAAAACAATAGTTATTAATTTTTTTGTCTGTTTCTTTTTGTCTGTTTGTCTGTTTGTCTCTTTGTCTGTACGCGTTTCACGCAAAAAGTAATGAACCGATTACAACGAAATTTGGTGAAGTGATAAACCTACATCCTACATCGGACAAACAAAGAGATCCATTAGAACTCGGGTCAAAGAACACATAGCTGATGTGAAGCATCGTCGCAATACAACATCTGCAGTCTGTAAACATAGCCAGGATCGCCCAAGCCACTACATTCGCTTTGATAATCCACAAATACTTGCGAAAGAGAACCGTTATCGCCCCAGGATGATTCGCGAAGCTATTGAAATTAAAAAATATCCAAACTTCAATAGGGAGGATGGCTGGGTACTACCATCATCATGGGATCCTGTAATATACATAATAAAATCTAACAACAAAAAGAAACATAACAGACCAGTAGATGTAGTTAGTTCATACTGTGTGGATCGCAATAATAACAGTAATTCGGATTAATATTTTTTATCTATTAAGGTAGCAATAGTGTTGCTTAATATTTTAACTTTAAATAATAGTAAGCTAAATTAATAATTAACCTCTTTTAAATTACATATAAAACAATAATATTGCTTAAATAAATAATTAATATTTTTATTTTTTTTTTATATTCTTTATGGTTATAGATAATATAATAATAGCAACACTAAATAATATTAGTAATTAATAAAGTTTTTTAAAAATTGTAATAATTATAATAATAATAGCTAAAATTAAGTAAATAATATTGCTATATTTAATTATAATACTTATTAAAGTTTTAACAATTTTTTAAAATGTTTAGAATTAAAATAAACAAATATTGTAAGGTACTTTGGTGCCATTTTTGAATTTTTGAAATCATTTTTGTAAAATAGTGGGTAGGCACTGTCTGTAACAAGTATATAACGCCTTTGAGATGTTTAACACCTTAGTCTCTCCCGTGACCATGATTGCTGTAAAGCATTCGAAACGTCGGGAACCAAAAATCAAAATAAATCCGCGAAATAATCCGAAAAGATAGTTTTATTTAAAGTGATAACTTATTACCCGGGTCAACATTTAGGATACCCTTTATTTCAGAAAAATCTTTCTTTCCCACGGGAAATCCAAAAACTGGTTTTATCGAGCCCTCCTTAGAAACCTTCCGCTGGCTAAACCTTAAGACATACATCAAAACAATGTACTAAAAAAATGTAGGTCTTGAAAAGGTCAACAGAAAAATCTGCAGCAGTATATGTCTATCTCTTAAGGTACACTCGCAATACCTATTCTTATCTATACCTATAATAAAACTTACTTAGTCAAATCGATGTGCGCGTTTCACGCAAAAAGTACTGAACCGATTTTAACTAAATTTTGTATAGTGATAGCTTATCACTCGGGTCAACATTTAGGATACCTTTTACTACAGGCACATTTTTCGTTCCCGTGGGAAAACGCAATGACTGGTTCTATCGAGTCGTCCTTAGAAATTTATATGGCTAACGCTGGCTGAACCTTAAGAGATACATCAAAACAATGTACTAGAAAATTGTAGGTCTTAAAAAGTTCGCAATATTAAATGTCTATCACCTAAGGTTCATTCGCAATTACTATTTTTATTCACTACTCGCGACTCACTGACTGACTTTTCAACGTTCAGCTCAGTTCAGCAGTAAAACGTACCTAGAGATGAACCCGAGCGAAGCGAGGGTGAGTCGCTAGTTATAAATAAGGAGTTATCCTACTAATATTAACTACAAATAAACTCTGTGAAGATGTCAGAATGTTTGTGATGATCTTGTGTAGGTAACCATTGAATGGATGCGGATTACAGATGACATTTAACAAACTACGGAGTCATGACATATGGCATTGAGTATTGCAAAAAGTAACTGTGTGTGAATTTTACTTAAATTAGAAGGCATGTAATAAACTTACGCATTAATATGAGTGAGTCCTTTGTCTTTTGCGTAGGCTCTAGCGAATTTTTGCGACTCAGTGTAAACGTTGCCCTGGACTATGACTTTTGCGCCCATATTGTGGCAAAGTTGAAGCTTCATAACCGGTACGCAAGTAGGCATAATGACAGTTACAGGTATGCCCAACTTTTGTCCATAATAACATATCCCCATCGCTTGGTTTCCGAGCGATGCTATTACTACACCGATCTTTTGTTTATCTTTTGGTAGCATTTCCAATGCGTTAATGGCTCCTCTTTCCTTAAAACTAAAATAATAAATTTCAGTATATGAAATGATGAATTTTTTATTTTTTATTTATAAAGAATGATCATTTAACTTTACCTTCCAGTTCTTTGGATAGTTTCTAGTTTGTAGAATATATTGATGCCACTCTCGCGTTGGTAGTGAGATACCTGTGTAGCGCAAAAAGTTAAGTTCAATTATTTTAAACAATATACCTGAAATACATAAGATATGAATGATTTAATAGTTTAATATAAATAATGGTACCTACTAATCTATGTAATGATAAGGACAGTGGCTGGTAACTTAGCTTGAAACTCACCACACATGGTGTAGGCGATATGAAATTTTTGACACGTTTTGCTGCTTCGACTACATCTTCATACTTTATTATTCTTGGATTTTCTGGATCGCACAACTCATCAAAATCTTCCTTTTAGGGATAAAAGGATTGCAAATTATATATTTAATAATAATTTTATTGTATTTACTGTATAAATACTCACATGTCGTCTTGTCATTTTACGGGAATTTTTAAAATACTTATATATAAACTAATTTGTTATGTAACCGAAAAATTTGGTAATTTTTTGAAGTTTGTCAAACAAATTGTAGTGTCGCGGTGACATTAAATCATGTTTTCAGATTTTGTTTTCTCTTAGCTGTTTTTATCTATTCGATTACAATGTCATTATTTACCGTCATTATTAAAAGTACATTTTTATCGTGTTTTTATTATTTCATTTTCATTTCTCATTAATATAGCTGCTACTTGTAAAATGCCGTACAGGGCAAGTTACTGAATTCGTTCCCTACAGCGACAAAGTTTCGTACAATCGTGCAATTATAGGTCTAAAGTAGGTACTATACAGGGTTATTGGTAATTCGACGTATTCCCGTTAGGAGGTGATAGGGGTGACTATTTGCGATAATTTAGATCCCCATATGCATTATGCAAAAGTGAACCATTTTTGAGTTATCATGTTTTTTAGCTTTTTTCAAAATGAGTCAGAAATGCAACTTCAAAAATTTATTAAAAAAAAAGTATCAATTTAAACCTCATTTTCTCTTCTGATTTATAAAAACGGTTAAACACCAGTTATTTATCAATATTAAAACAACAATTATCGGTCCAAATTAAAAAATGCGAGACGAAAAACGATATATTTTGGTGTCAATGTTAGGCGATGGCTCGATAGCCATTTTTCTAATCGTTGGGTAGGGCGAGGAGGACCCATTCCGTGGCCTGCGAGGAGTCTGGACTTAACGCCGGTTGATTTCTATTTCTGGGGTCTCATAAAATTTTTTGACGTCTCGCCGCAAATGCGATGCGGAATAATTTGACTACTTCGGTAGTTCAGTCACAACTCGGAAAAAGAATGCGACTTTGCGTACGCAATAGGGAAAGTCACTTCGAGCAAGAACTTTAATTAAGCTAAATTACATAATGTCTTAATTGTTATTTATTATTAATTGTTAATTGTTATTACCACTAAACTGTTACTGGTTCTAAATTTTATTTTAAATTTATATTTTTTTTGTTTTATTTACATTGGGTATTGTTTTTAATTAATTTTATGGAAATTTTAAAGAACGACCTCAAGTTTAGTTCGAATACGAAATTCTGCCTACTTCCTTTGTGATCAATTTTTTCAGTTTTTTTTTGAAATAAGTTCCTAGTAGTTATGCATTTTTTGAGAGTTAAGAAAACGGTTATGTTTTTAAAATAATCTGCAAGCCAAGTTTCATAACGTTTTTTTTTGTTTTTAAGGCATTTTTAACCGACTTCCAAAAAGGAGGAGGTTATCAATTCGTCGGAATCTTTTTTCTTCCTTTTTTTTTATGTATGTTCACGGATTACTCGAAGATGGCTGAACCGATTTGGAAAATTCTTTTTTTGTTTTAAAGGGTATTCTTCCCCGGTGGTCCCATATAAATTTTATCGAAATCGGTCAAGCGGTTTTTAAATAAATGGCTAAATCAAATATGTTTTTATTAATAAAAATCTTTCTTCTTATAAATTACAAATTACCTGCTTATTACATCTACACTAAAAATGGAAAAATAAAAACTTTAAAAAAAAAAATAAAAACCGACTTCCAGGCACTGAAAAGTAAAAAATAACTAAACAGGGGTTTTCATTTAGAATAGATACTTAACCCTTAAGCACTGTTATATGTGTTTATACCATTACTACTGTTATAGGTCTCCCAGACTCCCAAACATAAAACGGGTGATTTTTTTTAAAAAGCTATCAATTTCGTAATCAATTATTTATTAAACATATTAACTGTCACATACCAACATTTTAACATAAATTATATAACATTCAAACACCGATTAATAGTTTTTTAGCAACTTATTATATGAACATCATTTTAAGGCACTCATTTTGTTATAAAAAATTAAAACATTAAAAAAAACTAAAAATTCTTTCTTAAATTAACAAAATTATACTCTTCTACAATTAATCTTTGTAATTAAGGCTCAATTGTTTAATTTTTGAGATCACAAAAAAATTGTAATTGCTTAAAGTTTGGTTAATTTTTAGGAATGCAATTTACACATTCTGGCTTAGAGCGAGACAAAAAATTGGGATTTTTGCAAAATGTGCATACATATTTTGTTTTTTATAATCACAAATACTGCAGTATTTCTTTTTGGTTAGCTTTTCAGTTTCTGCATTGACGTTTTGGATATATCTAGGCTTGTTCAATAGTAGTCATCTTGGTATTTTCAGTGATGAAAGGATTAGTCAATATGCTTTCTAAATGCTTTAAGAGTAATCCTTTTGCAACATGTTTTATAAGTTCTGATCTTTTGTATGTTTCTCCTGAAAAAACGTATCCATTGATAGAGGGTATTTCAGAATACGATAGAAAATAGTAAAGAGCTAACGTCGTCATCTTCGTTTGCAAGTCATCTTGGAACATATCTCATCAATAGCATTAACACCTCCTTTACTTGCATTGTAAAATGAATTTATTACTGCTAAAATAAACTTATTTCTGGTAAATTCGGGATCAAAACGCGAACTTGTGACTTCCATAACGAAGTTTAAGTCAGCATCCGAATTATCACTAAAATCGCAGTCCTTCTCGTTTAAAAGTCATTCTTCTAACATTGAAAGCGTAGCAGGATCTGACACGTTTAATGCATGAGGTCGCAGTGAACGTGAAGTGCTTGGTTGTTGAGAATCTACCATAAAAACAAAATTTATGTTGCTCAAGAAACTCCCGTATCCACTGTTATAGGTCTGTGAGACCTCCAAAAAATTTTGAATCTTTGCTACTGACCTCAAAAGCGAATGAAGCGACTTCTTTTCTTCACAGCTTGTGGCTCACTAACTAACTTGAAGGTACTAAAACATACGACACGATTCGGCAAAATAAAGCTAAACAGCAAGTGTTTCATTTCAGTGTGGGAGTCTATCAGACCTATAACAGTGCTTAAGGGTTAATCAGATATTTTCGAAGTCGGTGCCAGCCAATACAAATCAAAGCACACCGACTTCGAAAATATCTGATTAAGTATCTATTCTAAATGAAAACCCCTGTTTAGTTATTTTTTACTTTTCAGTGCCTGGAAGTCGGTTTTTATTTTTTTTTAATAGTGGAGAAAGTTTCAAAAAAACATTGAAATAATATCGTTTTTAGTCTCGCATTTTTTAATTTGGACCGATAATTGTTGTTTTAATATTGATAAATAACTGGTGTTTAACCGTTTTTATAAATCAGAAGAGAAAATGAGGTTTAAATTGATACTTCTTTTTTAATAAATTTTTGAAGTTGCATTTCTGACTCATTTTGAAAAAAAGCTAAAAAACATGATAATTCAAAAATGGTTCACTTTTGCATAATGCATATGGGGATCAAAATTATCGCAAATAGTCACCCCTATCACCTCCTAACGGGAATACGTCGAATTACCAATAACCCTGTATAAGGCGTTAGATGACGATGTGCGGTTTTTTTAAGCGTGACAGCTTCTATCAACAATACTATGTTGAGCGAAGCGTGACAGTGTGGCTTAACATTGTCGGTCGAGTCGGGGATAAACCGGTTTTGGAATTGTATGAAGTAGGTACTAGCGACTCATTCTCGCTTTACTCGGGTTCGGCCCTAGGTTGATCAAAACTTTAATAATATTATAACTTATTTACAGATATGTCAACTGATGGTACTCAATCGAGTATAGACACATCAATATTTAGTATATATTTTTTATTAGGGACTGAAGATGTATTAAAATACTATATATATAAACTTGTAAAAGCAAGTACACCGCCTACCGTTTTTATGAAACTTACTCCTTCACCTGAAGGTTGCCTGGAAGAGATCGCTTCCAGCGATAAGGCCGCCTGCTGTGCATCTTTTCTTTGTGTTCTTTTTTATGTTTTTTTTGTTTCTTTTTGGTGTACAATAAAGGATATTATTATTATTATTATAAAATTATATTATCTATACAGATAAATAAAATTGGAGTGTCTGTTTGTAATATTAAAATAACCGCTTTTTACTAAATGCATATGGATGTATACACGGAAGATATACCAAAACAACATTTTTTACAATTTTTATCTGTCTGTCTGTCTGTTTGTTTGTTCCGGCTAATCTCTGAAATGGCTAGACCGATTTTGACGGGACTTTCACTGGCAGATAGCTGATGTAATAAGGATTAATTTAGGCTACATTTGTTTTAGACAAAAATAGGGTCCCACGAAAAAAAAAACAAATTAACTTATTAATTTTTATTTTCGGAAGCGACCTAGGGACGAACCCGAGTGAAGCGAGGGTGAGTCGCTAGTTTAAAATAAACTCTATATTATAGGTTTAGGTTTTTTTTTAATTTAGAGATTAAAACCTTCCGTGGACCTTAAGAAACATACAAAAAATAAATTAGCCGAATTGGTTCAGCCATTCTTGAGTTATGCGCTTACCAACATTCATTATTATTTATATAGATATATATTTAATAATTAATCAATAACCAGGCTAATAAAAATAATAATAATATTATTCATACAGTTACTGTATTAGTAGATTCAGCCTAAATGTAAATACTCAATTTTATCTTTAAATTGGAACATAGGTTGATACATATTTGATATTCACTCGCGAAAGTTAAGACCAGAGATTATTTATTTTAAAATACTTATACAGAAGTTAGTGGGTATCGGTGCATATCTAATAGGTACTTATTAGGTTTGCAGAGAGCAGATTCACTACTGACTTTGACATGACTTTGACTTAGACTACTGAATTGCAGAACTTACTTTGATCCATAAAGTGTCGTGCATTGTTATCGTTATTTTAAAAAACAAATACCACCAACATCAAGAGGATACAATTAAAATACGTGAAAATTAGTAAGCAAGTCTTTATTAAACTGAAAACTGTAAAAATAATATAAACTAACGGCCTATTAATGAAAAAAAAAACCTGTTCAATAAATCGACATTATTTCTGCATACACACTGGATTTGGCGCCAAACAAGGTCCACGCTTTGCTCCGGGAGCTTTTTCTGAACGTTCACTCATTTCTGCGAAGAAACAATCTTTATATTTTTTCTTAATCATCTCGATTAATTCTTTTGTATGCTCCCAACCCCTCGTTTCTACAATAACTTTCATCTGAAACAAGATTCAAAAATAAGTAATAATAATAGTTTGGTAGAAATTAAGGAGAGCAAAAGTGATAACAATTATTTTCAATACAATTAAAACAATATGTAAGTACTTATCAGGTGAAAATGTTTACAAACTGAATAGCGTTACGAAATGTATCTACCTATTAAAATATTATCATTTTGTCCAAAAAATTACTTTTTAATGAAAGAAGTAAACCTTTCAAATTTTATTAAAAGAATTAACTATAATACCATTAGGGATGGATTTTAATTTGAACTTTGTAAGAGACTACCTGACACCTGCTTACTAAATATCTTTTTTTAATTCCTTTTTTAGGCTCTGAACATAAAACAAAAAGACCCAAATAGAATACCGTTTTGAGGTCAGTCAACAAAATACCTCGACACTGAAAACGTCGCCCTTGACCCACGCGCGTTCCGGGATGCAGTCGCGCAACGTGACGCCGAGGCCGGCGAGCAGCCCGCACAGCTCCGCCATGCCGCCGGGCCGGTCGCTCACCGTCACTTTGAACTTCACCAGCCGCCCCTCCGCCGCCATGCCACGCTCCAACGCGCGCGCTAGGATCGTCGTGTCTATGTTACCCCCTGATAATACGCACACTACTCTGGAATCAAATGGCAAGGGTACACATCAGACAAGGAAACCTTTTATTAGTATTACACCGTTATTTAACTACTTCGATGGTCTAGTGGCTAACATGGCTGCAGATCCGGAGGGAGATAAACGAGAGGAAATAAAAAAGAGGAGATAAACCAAGCATGAGTCAGATTCACGTAACAATTAATAATATGTGGTGGGAAGGCACCCTCGAAACTTCACGTTTTGAGGGTTCCTTCAGTACAGTTGCTAGCAAGCTTTTCGAAATAAGTTCCGAAGCTTATTAAATTATTATTCTAGTGTAGAGTTTTTAATGGTTTTGTCCTAGGCCGTCTTTAACCTATCAGTGGGCCTGGTCACATAAAGATCACTCTGTGTAGATAAGAGTAGATAGTCAGTTCTAAAATTATTCAACAATTATTTTTATTTCTTTACTAGCGACTCACCCTCGCTTCGCTCGAGTTCGTCGAGGTATTTTTGATGGTTAGTATGGAATACACACATACACACACATATACACTATACATACATAGTATATTATGATGTATAGCCTAAGGCCTTCCTCAGTAAACGGGCTATTTAATGCAAAAAAAATTTTTCAAGCCGGATTAGTAGTTCATGCGCGTCCAAACAAACAAACTCTGCCTCCTTATATATTAGTAGGTATAGATTATATGTATATTGTGTGTATGTATCAGCCCTTTTTTAATGTCCCACTGCTGGGCACGGGCCTCCCTTCAATACGAGGGGGATCAGGCCATAGTTCACCACGCTGGCCAAGTGCGGGTTGGCGGACTTCACACGTCTTTCGAAAACTTGCTAGGTTTTCTCAGACATGCAGGTTTCCTCACGATGTTTTCCTTCACCGTAAGGCAAGTGGTAATCATGTTAGAAATGATTCGCACATGAAAATATCAGAGGTGCGAGACCCGGGATTTGAACCCGCTTCACTCGGTTTCCCAAGCGAGCGCGTTACCACTGGGCTACCACTGCCTTTATATATACACTGCCTGTATATTAGTATAGATAATCACAATAAATGAATAGATGATTCGGAAAAGTAACTCTTAGCATTCACAGGTTAATGGTTAAAATTCTATGATTATTGTAAAGGTACTCTTCTATAGTTTTCACATAAGCAAAATCGTTTCAATTGTCAAATAAGCTAAATTTAGTTTACCCTGGGTAAGTTTTTGCCTCCATTAGTATGGTAATTAGATAATTATAATCATAGTCATTTCCGCATTTTACGTATTTTAATAGATGACCTAATTAAATTATATAAAATTTAATAAAAGTAACATAATACTAATCTATACTAATACTAGCGACACACGCTCGCTTCGCTCGCGTTCGTCCCTAGGTCCGTATTCACGGTTAGCTATGTTTATACATAAATAGTAGTTTGCTACTCCTAAGATATTCATTTATTTAAATTATGTAGCGATTTACCCTCGCTTTGCTCGGATGCGTATGCCGTACGCGGATTTTGTTCACAATTTTATGGGTTTTAATTTTTTTCGCGGAACCCTGATTCTTTTTCTAAAATAAAAGTAGCCTAAGTTACTCCTTATAACATCAGCTATCTGCCAGTGAAAGTCCCGTCAAAATCGGTCCAGCCGTTTCGGAGATTAGCCGGAACAAACAGACAGACAGACAGACAAAAATTGTAAAAAATGTTGTTTTGGTATATGTACCGTGTATACATCCATATGCATTTAGTAAAAAGCGGTTATTTTAATATTACAAACAGACACTTCAATTTTATTTATCTGTATAGATTATAAAGAGGTATTTGTGAGTTTGTTAGGTTGTAGGGACTAGGGAGTATCTCTGGATCTACTGAACCGATTTAGATGAAATTTGGTAAGAAGATAGTTTGAGACCCTGGGAAGGACGTAGGATACTTTTTATCCCAGAAATCATCCCTGAAGGGGGTGAAAATGGGGATGAAAATTTGTATTGGAAAGCAAGCTAGGGACGAACCCGAGCGAAGCGAGAGTAAGTCGCTAGTATTTCATAAGTTTCGAGTTAGAGCTTTTTGTAAATCGCACCGCAAATAAATTTCTTATTGAATCGGGTACTAATAATGCGTATAATGGAGCGGCGACTGTAATTAATGATTTCTTTGAAGTCAGGTCGGGGCCCCCGTCGATCGCGGGGCCCTTGGCACTTGCCCAAAGTGCCCAATGGAAAAGAGGGGCCTGATCTTGTGCATGAATCCGAATTGTTTTTATGTTTTAAATGTGCGTTATAAATGGGCAGAGTGAGCCATTGGAAAGTGAAAAATGAAAATCTATTTCCTTTGAACTCTCCAATTAATTAACTACCAAATTAGACTTTTTTTAACAACATTCTTCGTGTCAATTAACTTACTTTTTGCCCTTAAGATTTGGAAAGAGTCCCGCCATTATACTCGCTATGGTAACAGCCGCTGCGCCTTCCACTACATATCTCTCATCTTCTACTATATGCATGACAGCGCGGGCTACCCAATCTTCTTTGACAATTACCTACATTCATTTATTAAAACGTTTAATATCCTATTACGTAAATTATCTTAAAAATCCATTTAATATAATAAATTTAATCATATTAATATTATAATTTTTTTAATTTTCGCGTCTCATAATTATATAATAATTACACTACGGGACTTAAACACGTGTAATTATCGTATTAACATTATTTTTACTATGATACATATTCATTTTTTTAATATTTTTTTAAGAAAACTAATTATATATTAACTGTCGGACTACAACATTAGGACATTTAAAAATTTGCATACCATTTTATCCAAAATTCCAGCTTTTAAATTATGAAATGTATTAACTCCAGCCAAACTGACTCCAAGACCATCGGCGATAGTAGAGTCTACAACTATTTTTACTCGTTCATTTCTCTTTAAAGCCTCTACCATACTATAGGCTTTTTCTGTTTGTATGCCCTAAAAGATAATATCTTTAATTAAATATTCACCGTGGTGTCAATTGTAATAATATAGTGTGATGTGACACTGCTTGCGCTATACCGTGCAATTATGTGGTTTAAAGCAATACACTATCATTGTATTTTTTTTCATACAAGTTTTTAAAATTTAACTGAAAACAGTTTTTATAATCGAAACCGTAATTCGAACCAAATTTAGTGATTTATTTTTTATTAATTTAAAATTTTATTCTTTAAAAATATTTCTTGAAGGTGACATCCCTAATATTTAAAACCTCTTCCTTTATCGAAACTGTAAAATACAGGGTTATTGGTAATTCGACGTATTCCCGTTAGGAGGTGATAGGGGTGACTATTTGCGATAATTTTGACCCCATATGCATTATGTAAAAGTGAACCATTTTTGAGTTATCATGGTTTTTAGCTTTTTTCAAAATAAGTCAGAAATGCAACTTCAAAAATTTATTAAAAAAAAGTATCAATTTAAATTTCGTTTTCTCTTCTGATTTATAAAAACGGTTAAACACCAGTTATTTATCAATATTAAAACAACAATTATCGGTCCAAATTAAAAAATGCGAGACGAAAAACGATATTATTTCAAAATTTTTTTGAAACTTTCTCCACTAAAATGCCTTAAAAACAAAAAAAAAAAAAACGTTATGAAACTTGACTTGCAGATTATTTTAAAAACATAACTGTTTTCTTAGCTCTCCAAAAATGTATTACAACTGGGAACTTATTTCAAAAAAAACTGAAAAAAATTGATCACAAAGGAAGCAGGCAGAATTTCGTATTCGAACTAAACTTAAAGTCGTCCTTTAAAATTTCCATAAAATTAATTAAAAACAATACCCAATGTAAATAAAACAAAAAAATATAAATTTAAAATAAAATTTAGAACCAGTAACAGTTTAGTGGTAATAACAATTAACAATTAATAATAAGTAACAATTAAGACATTTTGTAATTTAGCTTAATTAAAGTTCTTGCTCGAAGTGACTTCCCCTATTGCGTACGCAAAGTCGCATTCTTTTTCCGAGTTGTGACTTAACTACCGAAGTAGTCAAATTATTCCGCATCACATTTGCTGCGTTCATAATTCTTGTTTGGAGTTCTTTCGCGGATGACACAGGCGAGACGTTGTAAACTAGGGACTTCTGTGACCCCAGACATAGAAATCAACCGGCGTTAAGTCCGGACTTCTCGCACGCCATGGAATGGGTCCTAAAGCCATGGAACGGGAAAGTCTCTCCCGTGACCATGATTGCTGTAAAGCAATCGAAACGTCGGGAACCAAAAATCAAAATAAATCCGCGAAAAAACAGCAAGACGGATGTCCTGCACAATATAGTGTCAATGTTAGGCGATGGCTCGATAGCCATTTTCCTAATCGTTGGATAAGGCGAGGAGGACCCATTCCGTGGCCTGCGAGGAGTCCTGACTTAACGCCGGTTGATTTCTATTTCTGGGGTCTCATAAAATCCCTATTTTTCGACGTCTCGTCTGTGTCATCCGCGAAAGAACTCCAAACAAGAATTATGAACGCAGCAAATGTGATGCGGAATAATTTGACTACTTCGGTAGTTAAGTCACAACTCGGAAAAAGAATGCGACTTTGCGTACGCAATAGGGGAAGTCACTTCGAGCAAGAACTTTAATTAAGCTAAATTACAAAATGTCTTAATTGTTACTTATTATTAATTGTTAATTGTTATTACCACTAAACTGTTACTGGTTCTAAATTTTATTTTAAATTTATAATTTTTTTGTTTTATTTACATTGGGTATTGTTTTTAATTAATTTTATGGAAATTTTAAAGGACGACTTTAAGTTTAGTTCGAATACGAAATTCTGCCTGCTTACTTTGTGATCAATTTTTTTCAGTTTTTTTTGAAATAAGTTCCCAGTTGTAATACATTTTTGGAGAGCTAAGAAAACAGTTATGTTTTTAAAATAATCTGCAAGTCAAGTTTCATAACGTTTTTTTTGGTTTTTAAGGCATTTTAGTGGAGAAAGTTTCAAAAAAATTTTGAAATAATATCGTTTTTCGTCTCGCATTTTTTAATTTGGACCGATAATTGTTGTTTTAATATTGATAAATAACTGGTGTTTAACCGTTTTTATAAATCAGAAGAGAAAACGAAATTTAAATTGATACTTTTTTTTTAATAAATTTTTGAAGTTGCATTTCTGACTTATTTTGAAAAAAGCTAAAAACCATGATAACTTAAAAATGGTTCACTTTTGCATAATGCATATGGGGTCAAAATTATCGCAAATAGTCACCCCTATCACCTCCTAACGGGAATACGTCGAATTACCAATAACCCTGTATATGTGGCAATACATTAAATAAATGTGATTTGGCGTCATCCTCTAAACTGCTGGTGTCACTTTTAAACAGATGGCACCCGCAAGGCAATTTAGTTTGTATATTGTAATCAGACGGGTGTGACCCCAATTGTTGATCAGATGCTCAGGCTGCCCTCCCCCACTGGCACCTGCTAGCTACGCCAAACATTAGACGAGATAAAAACTTACATAAACTTCGGTATCTGGCTTTAAATGTTTTACTGCAATAGCAATACCGCACAAAAGGCTGCCGCCGCCTACAGGTACTAAAACGGCATCCACATCAGGAACTTGTTCTATTATCTCTATTCCTGCGGTACCCTGCCCTTCAATGACATTTGGATGATCGTAACTGTGAAATAAAATAATAAAATCATTGTTTCCTGCCATTTATATGTTTAATATAGCCAAAACTAAAAATAAAACAGAATAAATTGAATTTAATAATGTTTACCCATTGATATAATATAACTTCTTTTCTTTAGACAAAGCCATAGCAAAATATTTAGCTTCCGCCAAGTTGTCACCGTGAAGGAGTGTTTTGGCGCCAAATGACTGACATTTAGTAAGTTTCGTTATAGGAGCTCGCGTCGGCATTACTACGATGCAGGGAATCCCCAGTTGAGTGGTGTGGTAGCTCATTGACAAGCCATGGTTGCCAGTGGACGCCGTTATCACACCAATTTTTTTTTGTTCCTCTGATAGTAGGAGTAAGGTGTTACGCACACCGCGTTCCTTAAAACTAATTAATGATTGTAATATTAACAATAAGTCGATAATAAAAAAAAAATTAATTATTTTTTTAAACTTACCAACCAGTATGTTGCATGAATTCTTGTTTTAAGTATACTTCCATACCTAGTTTGTCCGACATGTGAGCTCTCTATTAAAATATGTTTTAATATAATATTATTATTATTAAGTAGATTATGTTATTTACACTCATAAACTATTTAATAAAAAAAGTACCGTGCAAGGTGTTTTAAGGACGGCTCCTGCTATACGTCTTGATGCAGCCAATATATCATCGTATTTTATTTTCCTTGGATTGTTGGGATCGCAAAATTCGTCGAACTCTACATCCTACATAAAACCATGGATTAAAATATTCTTCTATATGTCAATTATTTATTATAATAACAATCGTAAGCCCATAAAGTTATTCTATTTAAATAAGTTTTATACTTACATCTTGGTTCGTCATTTTGCTTTGAATTTAAAGGAAAATTTTAATAATCATAGAAAATATTTCATATTGTTGTTGTTTCACTTTATTTTTACTACGTTTTCACTTTGAATTTATATTATTAATATTAAATAAAAATCAATTTTCTAGTGACAATTTGGTGTCACTAAAAATGATAGCTATTTTTAAAATTAGAATTTTACCTATATGAAAAATTCTGAAGCACAGTATTTGATGATATGATCGTGGGTTAGCTGGTTTACTATTTTTAAAGTAAGCGAAAGTCATTACCATTTTCATTAGATCGTGAATTTAATACTTTTTTAAGAATTTAAGCATCATTTTGATACATCACAATGACTAGCTATTTACCTCTGGTTTGCATTCTCATTTAAACTGATAAGTAAAAAAAAATATTGGTATAATAACGTTCAATTATTAACATTTGGCGTATTCTAGGGTTTAGCAAAGGGTTAATTATAATTAATGTTCTATAGAGAGACGACTTTTTTTTTGTATTTTTCTTTAATTTAAATTCCTATATTTTTAAGCAAGTCCCATCTTTCAATAATATGATTATACCTAAAGACTACAAGAACCTATATCTGATTAATGATATTTAAGTACCAATTGTAACGTAAAATATTAAGAGGACTTTTGTGTTCAATTATTTTCTAAGATGAATCGATAAAAATCAAACAACATGTTAGTAAATCCATATATTGAATACGTATTCTTATCACAGTTTAATTTATTTTAATTTAGTAGAAGGAATTGGATTTAATAAAGATTTTTTTGTCATTAATATTTGTCTTAGATTGATTCGCTGAGTTATTAGTACCTACTTAATATTCATATAATTAAGTTTGTTTGCCTTTTTTTTACTTACTTACAGGGCTGGATTTAGAAGTGCGGGTTAAACATAGAAGTGGATATCCTTAACCTTTCGTGAACCACGTGCATAAATGTTACATCGCAAACCATGTGGGGTTTCTCAGACCAAGAATTATCAGAGCAAGGAATGTATAATTTGTGATTATTTGTTTATTTTATTATAAAATACTGTTTTTTGTCTATTTGAGCGTAATAATAAAACAAAACCGAGTAAAATAATCAACATTTTTAATCTTTTTTCAAAAAGGAACAAAACATAGTCATTTTTTTGCAAACTAAAACTTAGCCTCTTCTTTGGGCTAACATCCACAATAAAAAAGTAATTAAACACTTATCATATATCTCAAATTTTCAAAATTTGTATTATAAGGCATGTAAAATTGACAAAATTAGCTTAATTTTGTCAGTCTTCATGAGGTCCAGGCTGATTATATTTAGTACAATTTTTGCAGTATAAGTGAGCATGCTCTAAGCCACTCTTTCCCAAAGTGGGCGATAACGCCCCCTTGTGGGCGCTGTAGGCCTAAAGGGGGGCGGTAAGAGACCCAGAGAAAAAATGGGGGCATTGTGTAGAGGCTTAGGGGGCGATTTGTAATTTCATGTAGCTAGGAGGACTCTTAGTAGGTGAAAAAATGGGGGCGCTAAAAAATAATTTATTGTCAAAGTGGGCAGTAGACAAAATAAGTTTGGGAACCCCTGCTCTAAGCATATAGGTATATCGCAGAGCTTACAACTGTATTTGGTTTTCCGATCTTTCTTGCTGTCACATTCTGAACACCTTATTTTAGATCTCGGCATTTTTGCTGGTGGTTCAGAAAATGTTTCACTGAGCAATTCATGTATGTAAGCACTTACGTGAATATTTCGGAATCCATAGATTATCTTTGTGGTTTTTCAAATGTTCTTCAATCAAAGCCGTTCCCGAATTACGAACGAAGTTTCTTCTACGATCGGTTTTCCCTATTTCGATACTATTATTCAACATCTCTCATATCATCATCATAACCAGTTGGAACCCACATCTCCTTCGAAAGACAACCAACTTTTCATCTAATGTTAAGTACTCAAAAGGTGTATAAATGATAAATAATTCGAAATAAATACAAATATTCTAGAAATACTGCATTTCACAATAAAATTACTACTTACGTTTTAGACGACGTCCCGAACCACGTGGGGTCTGTGAGACCCGAACGCACTTTGCGCACGTGTATTTGTTACGTCGGCGACGCGATTATTAAACCACTATCACCAAGCGGTGTGGCAATGTCGCAACTCCAGCTACTTAAAGTGTCAAAAACGCCGAGCGATTTTTTAGAGATTTACAAGGATTTTTGTGTGACTGGGGTCTATTAAACCCCACATGGTTCACGGAAGGTTAACAATATATCAGACGTTTTTTCATTGACCTTTTTTTTGACCTCTATGTTTTAACGATTAGTACTTACACCTTTAATGATTTATTCATTTAGATAACGTATATTGTACATAATTTTTTTTTAATTTAATTTTATATTTAACGAACTGTTGTTGAGCCCTTACATACCGGGCTGCAATCCTTTCCTGGTCGCCTTCCTCTAAATCCGGCCCTGCTGACATACGTATTAAGTATAATTTATTTAGCTTAGTCTATATCTCCATGTATATTGTATAATCCCTTAATCTCTGGTAGTGAAATACAAGAATTTGGTTTTGTTTAAATTTATCGTCCATTCATAAGCGAAGAAGGACCGATTTGTGTAAAATAAGATACCTAATACTAATGAGATACATTGTCAAGTGAATCAGTGCTCGGTCTTCGGTCGATGTAGTCCTTTTCTCTGGAGAAATACCATTCTTTATAGGTGCTAGCTATTAGTTTGCGAAGTTCGTCCATATGTTCAGGTCCCGTTGTTTCACATACGACTTTCACCTGCAATTTGAAAACTTATAATTTAATCTCTTATATGTAAGTATATGTAGAATTATTGAATATTGAATAATAACTTTTTCTTTTTTTGAAAATTGTTAATTTTTATTGCTCATATTTTTATTAAATCCAGGTAGTTTTATTACAGTGGTGTCACCCTTGGTATTGAAAATAAAATTTGGTTAAAACAGAGTACGAGACGTCTCAAACAGAATACCGTAGGTTCATTACCGGATCTTACATTCTCGGATCTTTTTGAATGTCAACTGTCACTTGACTAGAATCATTAATGAGAAATTGCCGTAAGTAAAAAAAAAACACATTACTTAAAAACTATTGAATTTCTTTTACTGATGAGTTCTGATTATAAGTATTATTATAGTAAGAAGTCGAAGCTTAGTGAAGTTTGAGAAGTCTTACAAAGAAAGGAAAAGTGAAGTATCTAAAGTACTCCGTGGCCGAATTAAGCCAGAACTGTACGAATACCACCAGTGTAATGTAACATAAAAGAAAATCTTGTATAAGTACGTGAAACATGTGGACTTACAATTGAACTGTTGTAAACAGTATATTTCAGAGGGAAAAAGACCTTATTCAAATCTAAGACGAATAACTTGGCATAAGCGTACATGAAAAAAAAAACTTACGTTAACACTGAATATGTCTCCGCAGACCCAAGCACGTTCCTGTATAATGTCCTTAATGGACACTCCGATAGAGGATATAAGCTTGCAAAGCTCTGCGATGCCGCCGGGACGGTCGCTGACTTTCACTTTGAACTTGACTAAACGTTCCTCCGCCGCCAGCCCTCTCTCGAGGCAGCGACCGAGGATCGTCGTGTCGATGTTACCCCCCGATAAAATGCATACGATTCTATAGGAAATTAGTTCGTTACTTAGAATAAAGAATAAGATAGAACAAGAGCTAGTGATTGAAGAATAGAATGATATTCTATATTTTTATGTTCTAAATACAGTTAGACAACATGATAATTGTTGTAAATACTTACAGTTACATAATAAGATTTTAATATCATTTTTAACATTCGAAACTTACATTGGAAAAGTACATGTAACTTTACATATATACAATTAAGATGTAATCCAGAATATCAACATTTTTTAAAGAAAAGACTTTTTAATATTACTTTTACCCATATATAATATCTTTATTACATACTTTTTGCCTATTAAGTCATCTACTAAGCCTGCCATGATGGCAGCCACGCAGACTGCTCCGCCGCCTTCAACGACAAATTTCTCTTGTTCCATAAGACGTAAGATGGCTCGCGCTATCCAATCTTCATTAACTGTTATCTGTAATGTAATTTAAGAATATTTTATATTATAGAAACAAATGTTCAGCTTCGCTTGAGCGTCATTGTTATGATATATTTCATCATTCAGATGATTCATGATTTCATCATTCTATGGTATTTAAATCGATAAACTTTAAGGGAACATCACAGCAATGTTAAAATTAGGTATTATTTTTTTCACTCAGGAGTACCTACAGGGTTATCTGTGTTCAGGAGACACCTAAATATCGAAACTCTATTCAAAGGCAATGTTTTTATTATTGTAATAATAGCGAATCACGCTCGCTTCGCTCGCGTTCGTCCCTAGGTGGGTTTTCGCGGTTAGCTATGTTTATACATAAATAGTAGCTTGCTACTCCTAAGATAATCATTTAAATTATATAGCGATTTACTCTCGCTTTGCTTGAGTGCGTACGCCGTACGCGGATTTTGTTCACAATTTCATGGGTTTTATTTTTTTCGCGGAACCCTGATTCTTTTTCTAAAATAAAAGTAGCCTAAGTTACTCCTTATAACATCAGCTATCTGCCAGTGAAAGTCCCGTCAAAATCGGTCCAGCCGTTTCGGAGATTAGCCGGAACAAACAGACAGACAGACAGACAGACAGACAAAAATTGTAAAAAATGTTGTTTTGGTATATGTACCGTGTATAAATGCATATGCATTTAGTAAAAAGCAGTTATTTTAATATTACAAACAGACACTCCAATTTTATTTATCTGTATAGATGAGGATGACACATAATCGAATCGACGTTAGTTCGAGACCTCCTTATCTTACCAACACTTTTTTTTAAATATTTATGTGTCTTGAACTAATTATATATAATAAATACTAGCGACTCACACTCGTTCCGTTTCAAATTGAAGATTTTAGTATCCATTTCGGGCTATACAAAGTCTATTCAAATAACATATATTTTGAAGGTGTAGCGGCGTACCAGGCTCAACATCTTGGTACCCCCGAGTTTACTCCCAGGGGTTTTCAGTAGGACGAAGGGGTTGCTAAGTTTCCCGGGGGAATTGGGGTGGCAAGAGTAACAGACCAATATACCCACCCACGCAAAGTCGTCGAGATGCGGAAACCAGCTCGAATTATTAATGTTCCAACTTATTTATTTAAATTCATTTAATATATGGTATATCATATCATACCAATCATTATATCATACCAATGTATATTTTGAGTATACATACCAATTTATCAAGGAGCGGCTTCACGGTGACAAAAGCATTGTATCCAACAGTAGGTACAGCGAGACCATCCGCGAGCGTCGATCTTATCTCTACACTCTTAGGCCCTTCATTCTGAATTGCGGTTTGCATACTTGGACACTTTTCCGATTCTACACCCTTAAATAAAAATACATACGTACATATTAAATAATATCTATATATTATAGGGTCAAATGTACGCAAGTTCTTTCGGGATGTTATTGCTTACCTAATTAAGGTAATAAAAATAATTGCGCATAGGCATGAAACGTGTGATCATAACGGATCATAACAGTAAGTAAATAATTACCCAACGTGATACAGTTGTGAGTTGTTAATAATCTATAAATAAATATAATAAAACAGTAACTTCGCGAAATCTGTAACAAAATTGTGTACAGAATATAGATCCCAAAATAATAGTTATTAATTTTTTTGTCCGTTTGTCTGGATGTCTGTTTGTGTATACGCGTTTCACGCAATAAGTACTGAACCGATTTTAACTAAATTTTGTGTAGTGATAACTTATTACTCGGGTCAACATTTAGGATACCTTTAACTACAGGAAAGTTTTTTATTTCCAAAGCAAAACACAATAACTGTTACATATATATAATGAGGGTGAGTTGCTTGTGATATGATAAAGGTAAAAAATGTTTTTTTTTGTTTGTGTACTTTGTTTCATAAACTAATCCGCTGAACCGATTAAGAAGAAATTTGTTATGAAGATTGTTTGAGACCCTGGGAAGGACATAGGATAATTTTTATCCCGGAAGGAATGAGTAGTATACATGTAAAGCGACGGCGATTTTTTTGTAGTTGCTAATGAAGCAATAGTATTAAAGAATTTACTTCTAACAAAACAAATAAAGTCAAACGTACAAAAGGAAAAAAACATACGACCTACTAAATCGGGTTCGTCCCTAGTTACGTTTCACTGCTGAACTGAGCTAAACGTTGATAAGTCAGCCTGTGATTCGCGAGTAGTGAATAAAAATAGTAATTGCGAGTGTACCTTGGGTGATAGACGTATAATATTGCGAACTTCCCTGTATAACTTTTTAAGACCTACAATTTTCTAGTACATTGTTTTGATTTATCTCTTAAGGTTCAGCCAGCGTTAGCCATATAAACTTCTAAGGACGACTCGATAGAACCAGTCATTGCGTTTTCCCGCGGGAACGAAAAATGTGCCTGTAGTAAAAGGTATCCTAAATGTTGACTCGAGTGATAAGCTATCACTATACAAAATTCAATTGAAATCGGTTCAGTACTTTTTGCGTGAAACGCGCACATCGATTTAACTATGTTAGTTTTGCTATAGGTATAGATAAGAATAGGTATTGCGAGTGTACCTTGAGAGATAGACATATACTGTTGTAGATATTTCTGTTGGCCTTTTCAAGATCTACAATTTTTTAGTGCATTGTTTTGATGTATGTCTTTAGGTTTAGCCAGCGGAGGGTTCCTAAGGAGGACTCGATAAAACCAGTTATTGCGATTTCCCGCGGGAAACAAAGATTTTCCAAAAGTAAAAGTTATCCTAAATGTTGACCCGAGTAATAAGTTATCAGTTCACAAAATTTCGTTCGGTTCATCAATCGGTTCATTACTTTTTGCGTGAAACGCGTACAGACAAACAGACAAACAGACAAACAGACAAACAGACAAAAAAATTAATAACTATTGTTTTGGGGTCTACATCGTATACGTAATACATTACAGTCATTGTTTTTAAAAAATATTTCATGTACAGATTTCGCTAAGTTACTGCTTTATTATAGTATAGATATTACCTACTGTTTTCTTATACGATTACGTTATCTATACTATAATAAAGCTTATAATAATAAGGTAAGGTAGCAGTACATGATAAGTTTCTTCACGTTTGATTGAGACGTTGACCTCAACATAATACAAGAAATAAATCAACTGACTTTCGCTCTCTACGTATAATTATAATATACCTTAACTAACTACTACGATACCTATAATCCTTCGTTTTATTTTTATTGGACTTATGTATGACATACATACATAAATAAGAACGTGTGGCTTAATGTGCTTAATCGCAGTAGCAACTCCGGCCAACAGTCCGCCGCCTCCTACGGGAACTAGCACAGCATCTACGTCGGGCACTTGCTCTAATATCTCCAAACCAACAGTTCCCTGGCCAGCCATTATGTGTGGGTGATCATATCTGAGATATAATTAAAAACCCATTAGCCTTTTTATTATATATATTCTTTATATAATAAAAAGGCTTTTTTAGGAATGTTTTAAATTTTTTTAATATCTAAGATTCGACTTGTTACAAATCCTATATTATTTTATTCATACACCATATGGTGTACTTCTATATAATAATACTTCGAACTTACCCATTGATATAAGTGAGTCCCTCGGCTTTAGCCAACGCCATAGCATGGAATTTCGCTTCCATCATGTTATGGCCGTGTATTATGACATTAGCGCCGTATGATCTACAGTTTTGTATTTTCATTATGGGGGCCACATTGGGCATAACCACCGTAGCCGATATATTTAGTTGTTTGGCATGATAGCTTAGACCTTGAGAATGGTTTCCCAGTGAAGCAGATATTACACCACGAGCCTTGGCTTCCGGAGAAAGTAATAACAACGCGTTGCGCGCTCCCCTCTCTTTGAAACTAGTACAAATTAAAATTTTTAAACATGTAATAAATTCAGTTGCTTCAAATCATGAAAACTACAAATATTTATTACAATTGAATCTTGTAAATATTATTTAAATATTTTAATTATTGTTTGAGTAAATTGGCAAATACCAGCAAAGGGCTTATAGAGCTGTTTCATCATGTACGCGAATGATATAAGACTTATTTTGATTCTAACTTTAAAATCTTTGACTTCACTTTTTAAAATCTTTTATTTAATATTCACATCACATAGAACCAAATGTAAGTTGATGCTTCAAATTACCTTCCAGTATGTTGAAGGAAGTCGTTCTTGAGGTAAATATCCATGCCATAAATGGAAGACATGTGAGATTTCTGAAAGAAAATAATAGTTTTTAACCGACTTCAAAAAAGGAGGAGGTTCTCAATTCGTTGGAACCTTTTTCTTTATGTATGTTCACCGATTACTCGAAGACGCCTGAACCGACTTGGAAAATTCTTTTTTTGTTTCAAAGGGTATTCTTCCCCGGTGGTTCCATATAAATTATATCGAAATCGGTCAAGCGGTTTTTAAATAAATGGCTTAATCGAATATGTTTTTAAAAATCTTTCTTCTTACAAATTACCTGCTTATTACGTCTACACTAAAAATGGAAAAATAAAAACTTAAAAAAAAAACCGACTTCCAGACACTGAAAAGCAAAAAATAACTAAACAGGGGTTTTCATTTAGAATAGATACCTAATTAGATATTTTCGAAGTCGGTGTGCTTTGATTTGTATTGGCTGGCACCGACTTTGAAAATATCTGATTAGGTATCTATTCTAAATGAAAACCCGTTTAGTTATTTTTTACTTTTCAGTGCCTGGAAGTCGGTTTTTTTTTTAAGTTTTTTATCAGAAAGCAATGTGACTTCTTTCCATACTAATTTACATTATTTATCCATATTTACCTTGGATTTTGTTTAAATAATTAATGATGATCAATAAAGACTTTGACGATGCAACCTTTAACGGATGTTGGATAACCTTAAAATCAAATTGCGCGCCATTATAGGTCTCGGTCTACGTTTATGATGCAAGTGATATTTAAATTACAAAAACTATTAAATTATTATTGACTTATTTCTTTGAGCTATTTCAATTACCTACATTTCTAAAATGTTGTTCGAAAATGTCGTTTAGAAGGAAAGTATTTTTTAATCAGATACGCAGCTTACTTTACTCTACTTTTGTTTAAGATATGTCATATGCTAACTGCTGATTTTATCTGCTACTAATACCTGCTACTAATAAATATGACAGACAGGGTTCGGCAACCCGTTCAATTTATAAAACGGTTTCGGTCATTGACCCAAAACTAAAAGGTTTTTCGGTTTAAGGTTTCGGTTACATACGTTTTTTAACCGGTCAAAACCCGGAAACCAGTTTTTGACGAATTTAGGTACCATGATCGAAATTAACCGGATAAAATGAGTTTCGTGCATTTACATTTGGCGAATCTTTGCTAATGGTGAATTGCGTAGTAGAAGGATACATGTAAGTTTCTTACTAATGAATGTATAATAAATAATGAATTAACCAGTTTATATCAGTATCAAACCCTCAAAAGTTTAACCTTTCTCTAAGAATAACCGTTGACCATTATTATTATTTCAGTTTACTAAACCGTTCGTTTTTATTAACCGGCTAATGAACGAGCGATGAATTAACCATTACATTACCGTTCTTTTTTAAACCGGTTCCGAGCCCTGCCTACAAGAGCACATTTCTTTTCACTCATTCATTTTAAATTTTACTCACATTTACTTAAATAAACATAGTTACAGAGTTAGTACGTATAATAGTAGGTACCTACTTAATTTTATACTATCTAATTATAAATTACCTAGTACCTACATACGCATATTTTAGTATTTGGATGTATATTTCTCAATTTTTCACGTTCGATCCTAAGTATACAGGTACTCACTACAATTTGGTAAAAAATAAAAATGATGACGATTTTAAATTAACTTTTTTATTTATATGAGTGTTAGCCAAATACAGTAGAAACTCGATTATCCGGCCCTCAGTTATACGGATACGGGATTATCCGGACTACCAACCGCGACCAATTATATACCTACAAGTCGAATTTATGCAAGCAGTAGCGACTCACCCTCGCTTCGCTCGGGTTCGCTTCTAAACAAACAAAAACAAATCTATCCCACGGGAACCGTATATTTTTTCGGGATAAAAGTAGCCTATTTGTTATTCTGATGTATGAACTATATTATTGTAAAGTTTCATTAAAATCTAATAAGTAGTTTTTGTCCAACAGTTTCGGAGATTAGCCCGTGCAAACAGACAAAGAGACAGAGAAACAAAAAAATTGAAAAAATCTGTATTTATTCTGTTTCTCTTCTTACATCCTCCTGACTCGGTTTTTAGCATTTTTTTTTATGTACGGACATTCGACCTCTACAATTTTATTATATGTAAAGATGAACACGTCGGAACTAGCATTACCCCGCCCGCGCCCCGTAGGATAGCTGCCCTACACGTTTCGTCATTGTTTTAGTTAGCAAATGTTTCTGGAAAAAAACCCGCTTTTCTCCATACATTCGATTATCCGGATTTTCGATTATCCTAATGCCTAAGGACAACAATTAGTCCGGTTAATCGAGTGTCTACTGTAATAGAATCTAATTAGATCGGCTGATTAAATAAAATAAAAATATGTACTGGAATCACTACGTTGGATTTTCCTTCCTTAGCGTTGAAATTTGTTTAATTTTGTTTTAATAAATCTATTATTAAATATTTTGTAGATATTAAAATAAATTTAAAATATTTTAACTGTATTATGAATTTATTAGTTGTATGAAAATCCTTATCATGATTGTTTAAAATATACATTTTAAAACAATGAGATTAAAGTTCACTAAAATTAAACAAAAACATACTTACTACGCATGGCGTTTTTATAATCCCACTTTGAATTCTGAAAGCAGCTGCCGAAACATCCTCAAAATATATTTTTTGAGGGTTCTGCTTGTCGCACATGGGGTCGAAGTCTATCGTCTGGAATGACATATTGATTACCACTTCTTTTTTTTCCTTATTTAGATTACTTTAGTCGGTTCTCTTCAAATCTCAGACTAAGAAATCATTTCCTGGTCTAACAGTTAAGACTCTTTAACTTCCGTCAGATTCTCCACAGCGATGGGATCATAAGTGCGCCAATATACTCAACGACATGCCTTAGATAATATAACTTTATCATATTTAACCCTAAGCACGATGATATGATTATGAAACCTCAATGTTTATATTTGTATTACAGTATTGGAAATTAGTATGTTTACATTAAGTAAAACAAATAAGTACCTATTGTACTGTTTTCTAAAATTAATTAATGATATTCGAAGAAAGTCCAATGAGTTATGTTTATAAAAAATAGTATAGTTTTAGTTTTCTAAATAAAATATTATTTTGTTATAAATGTCGATTTTTAATATGACAAAAATATAAATAGATGTATATACCCGTCATTTTCATTAATTAAAACAGTTTTATGTATTAATTTCTAAATAAAAAATCTTACTGATTGTCTTCTTTCGTATTGTTCCATAATACTCGTGCACACTTTAAAAAGAATCACGCACTAATCAAGGACTACTGCAGATATGGTATGAATAAAACCTTTCGCTGAGCTTTTATAGTCTTATGAATTACTGCGCTTTTGGAATATCCACATGGAATATAAAATATTTTTTAAAAGAAAACCTTTAATAACCCTATTATATTATAAAAATAATATTTAACAGTTGTGTGTAAATATATAAAATGTATATTTTTTGACCGCAAACGGGAATCCCGTATCTCAATTCTCACTCGTATTAAAAGTCATATAGAATCAAAGGCGGCCAGATACAATTTTTTTATAATATTTATGTGAGACTTAACATTAAGAAAAGTTATTATTATGTAATATAAATTATTTGCTAAATATAAATTAATCAATAGCTGTTACAGTAGAACGCCGATTATCCAAATTAATTGGGACCGGGGTCGATTCGGATAATCGAAAATTCGGATAATCGTTCATAGACTGGTAATAAAAAAAAAACGAAATGTCGCGACGCAAAAATGTAGTATCTTGCCTCCAGCTTTCAACCATAACAGTTGAAATATATCTGGACTCCAGCGAGTTCCAACTTGTTATAACAAAACAAAACAAAAATTACATTACTTACTTACGGTACTTGGTTTTAATTTTTATATTACACTTAGGATCGATTCGGATAATTGGCGATACGATTAATTGGCGTTCGGATAATCGGCATTCTACTGTGTATTCACACTTCAATTCAACAATTCAATTTACTATTGTAAATTAATGATAAAAATGAATTCAGTAAGTAGGTAGTTTATCGCCCAAAACTAAACAAACAAAACAGATACAAATCCAGATAAAATCCAAGAAATTGGTTTTAAGAAAGAATTGATTGAAAGAGAAGATTGCGCATACGAAAAAGAAGACAAAATATAATTTTAAGGTTAACGATAATGAAGTCAATCGCAAAAAATATAATATAGCTCGGAATCTCTGCAATGCACCGTGTAGGGACACTAATCGCCTATCTTGGCACATATCATTAATTTCCGTCAGAAAATTCTCTGATGTATAGAAAAATACCCAGATTATCCCTCTCCCTAAAAAATTAATCCTTCATGTACTGCTGACTTTCGTCTTATTTCTATATTACCATTCATATCCAAAATTCTAGAAAAAATAATCTACCAACAACTTATCCTATTTATTAATCAGCATTCTATCCTGAGTATTTTCCAATCCGGTTTCCGGCCTGGACGTAGCACGACCACAGCGCTAATCAAAGTTACCGACGACATTCGTTTAGCTATGGATAATAAAAAACTCACAATCCTGACACTTCTTGATTTCAGCAATGCTTTTAACATAGTACCTAGATTATAATATTTTGTTAAGATTGTTGTGTTCTATTAACATATCTCCATTTCAGAGTTACCTTAAAGACCGACGTCAGGGCGTTCGCATTGAGGAGAAGGTATCCTCATCGTGCGACGTCCAGGTTGGGATACCTCAAGATGGCGTATTATGTCCTTTAGGTACTTCTTGCAATTTTTATAAACTCTATTAGTCAACACATTTCATCTTCCTATCACAAGTACGCAGAAGATATTCAGATTTACCCCCATTCAAAACTCAAAAATTTGAGCACTACCATCAATACGATGAATAGTGATCTACAGGCAATTTCTAACTGGAGTAAACTATACGGCCTTAACGTTAATCCTGGTAAGTCACAGGTGATAATTATCGGTAGCCTAAGCCTCATTGCAAGGGTTGAAGGCTTGAACTTATCTGCGATAGAGTATGATGGGGCTGTAATAAATCAGCTGATACAGTTAAAGATCTTGGTGTTCACTTAGACCAAACTCTATCTTGGTCAGAACAAATGAAAGAAGTGAGTAGGAAATTATTCTTTAAATTGGGTTTTTGCGGCGTCTTCGTTCTATACTTCCCATTCCTACTAAAATTATGTTAGCAAATTCTCTTGTCCTTCCGATGCAGACGCAATCTATCTCAATCTGACCGAGGACCATCTAAATAAATTTGAGCGACTCCTAAAATTTTGCAATTCAGTTCATATTTAATTTGCATAAATATGTATGACCACATTTCTGAATTTCGAACGAAACTCAAGTGGCTCTCAATACGCTGTTGCCGAATACTCCTACTCTGTACAAGCAACCAAACTATATGTAAAACAAGTAACATCCGATTTAAAGCGTTTTAAATAAAATGTTGCCGTTTTAAACCCTAAATAAATCGTTTTAAACGGTTGAAAACTCATTTACAAAAATAAAAGAACTGTGTTTTACACTTTATTATCGGCAATTTTTGGTCATCTGACGTCATGTTTCGTTTTAATTAGTTTATAGAAAATCAATAGAAAGTACCTACCTACATTACCTAGTACACGAAAACGTAAGTATTTATTTTTATTTATTTATTTAATTCGTAATAACAAAAATGGATACAAATATACTTCTTAATCTAATAATCCGAGCGCGGCATTTTATGTATGTGCACGTGTATGTATGTAGGGTAGGCGAGCTGGCAACGTTGCGTCGAGTCACAAGTGATGACGCCAACGAGAGTGCGAAAATGTGAGTTTGGTTTTAAACCGAATCAAATTGATTATTCATATCGTTTGAAAACAATGAAAAAAACACAGAATTTTTAACTTATCAATAGAGTTTTCATAACTTAAGTTTTTAGACTTAAGAGTTTATATAAAAAAATCTTTTCACAGTTTATAGGTACTCCATCATATCCCTACCTCGTTAAAATCAAGAAAATGTAGTTATAATTAAGAAAAACATAGTTATCAACACCAACCGTTTTAAACCGGAAAAAATGGTTTATTTCGGTTCAAAACGGTTTTTTTCGTTTTAAACGGATTGGTTTAATTGGTTTTTACCCGGCCTTACATCTATAAACCAAACTGGAATAGTTTGCCTGTTCATATAAAATGTTCCAAATCATTAAAAAAAATTATAAAATTAAATTTAGAACATTTTTCTAAATGAGAAATCGACATTCTACAACATTTATATTAATGAAATTTTAATACATATGTAGGTAATAGTATAATTTATAGATATTAATAATGTAACGAATGTTCGATTTTTTTACTTTCTCGAATGCGAATGTTGACTTTCAAATAAAGCGCGCGCAAAATGTTAAACAGTCAGGTTTAACATTTCGTGTCGGCCATGCTTAAACAGAAAATAGACGAGCCAATACAGGTTAAATGAACGAAATTAGTCGCACAAAGTACATTCGAAAAGATTTGTTGTGATTTGAGGTTAGTTTAGTATTATGGTATATTTAACTAATACCTAGTGAAATTGACAAAGTGATATAAAAACGAACAAAGCACAGTTGTATTATCATTCCATATCCATTCATTCAATATATAATTTCCTTTTCGTTTGTGAAATACATTCGCCACCCTAACGAACTTGCGCGCCAACTTAACATGGACCAGTATGTGCGACGACTAAAACGTCATCATATCCTAGAGCTAGAAGATCGACAGTAGCTCTGGGCAACAGATGAGTAGATGCTTCCAATGGGAACTGGGAAGTCGCTCCGCATGATAGCATCACACTTCGCAGAACAGATTTGCTCATAGTCTTAGCCCTTAGGGCTGTTGCAAATACACGCAGAGAAAAAAAATACATTTGCCAAACATTCGCATCGTTTCTTGCTAATACGAATGCGAATGCATATGTAAAAAAAATGCACTATGGAGTTTCTTTTTTACCTTAAAATAATTTTGTAATATTTGATGGAGAAAGCTATTGCAATAATTAGTATGACACACATTCTTAATGATAATAGGATTTTTTACGGCAATATTATTAAATTGCAATTTTTCTTAGAAAATAGAATAAATGAAACGACCATTCTATTTTATACAGATTTTATTTTGCCTGACTCCCTAAGGCCTAAGGTGATTTTTTTTTGGACGAAAAATTTAAATAGTAAAAGTATCTTCTTGGAAATTTTCTTAAATTGAAAAAATAAGTAAAATGAATTCTATTTAAAGTTACCCTTTAACATTAATATATTTTGGTAAAATTGATAAATAAACGCCACACAATTTTTTTTCTTTAGTGGCTTAGAGTTGCGTTAACAGACGTAATACATTCTGCCAGTTTCAAGTAAACGCCACACATTGACGTCTGTCTATATTTGACATTTGACAATATTGACATTTTATTTCAATGTTTTGCATGCATTATTGCACCGATAAAGCTGGGATATACGTTTTTTTTATAACTACATTTATTTACCCGACTGCGTTTGTTCGAAGTTCTTAGTCCACATTTGTTACCTGTTAATTTTAGGACATAAGTATAGAAAACGAACTTTTTCTTTCTATTTAAATACCGTAAAGACAGACAAAATGCCGTATGCCAATCAACCTTCAGTACATATAACAGAGCTAACCGACGATAATGTGAAATTTGTGGTAGAAGATACAGAATTAAGCGTCGCAAATAGCATGCGGCGAGTGTTTATCGCTGAAACTCCCACTATGGCAATAGATTGGGTACAACTAGAGGCAAATTCAACAGTCCTAAGTGACGAATTTCTCTCGCACCGTATTGGGCTCATTCCCCTAATATCTGATGATGTTGTCGATAAAATTCGATACTCTCGAGATTGCATGTGTGCTGATTTTTGTACAGAATGCAGTGTAGAGTTTACCTTGGATGTTAAATGTACAGGTGATCAGACCAGACATGTTACAACTGCCGACTTAAAATCAAGTGACCCTCGTGTAGTACCAGTAACATCGCGACACAGAGATGAAGACCAAGCAGATTATGGTGAGCTTGATGAAATTTTAATTATTAAATTGAGAAAAGGACAAGAGTTGAAATTACGAGCTTATGCAAAAAAAGGATTTGGTAAAGAGCATGCTAAGTGGAATCCCACTGCAGGTGTCTCTTTTGAATATGATCCAGATAATGTCATGAAACATACCTTATATCCTAGACCAGATGAATGGCCTAAAAGTGAACACACAGAACTAGATGAAGATCAATATGAGGCAGACTTTAACTGGGAGGCCAAACCTAACAAATTTTTTTACAATGTCGAATCTTCCGGTGCCTTAAAGCCAGAAAATATAGTCCTTATGGGTATTGCAGTATTAAAAAACAAATTATTGAATTTACAAATGCAGCTCGCACAGGAAACACAGAACGATGCTTTAGCTATTAATTGAACTAATCTATAAATAAAGTATTATTATGAAAAGTGTATTTTAATTTTTGTTCTGCCATTTTGCTTAAGATAGAAAATATTTAACTACTGTTATCAATCAATAAGAGTATTATGATGAGTACTTATACACATAAATCATAAACCTTAATGTATATTATTACTGGCTCATATTATTTATCTCTTGTACATCTACATCTTACTTTTATCAATTATTTTTAATTTATCTTTATAGTTAAATAAAAATTCATATTTTGTAACTAACTGTATTGTTTGTTCATAACTAACTGTACTCTGCATAATATATTTAGCTTTATTTGTTCGTTTTCACAATTTGCATTGCATATTTCTTAATGAATCCATCAAAATATACTTAAATAGACTATTGCAAGCACTTTTGAATTGTTAATTTTTATATTAAATGTCAGTATTATATAGGTCCGTAAGGAATCTACCACCGGCTCCTAAGAGAGTTCTGCTGAGAAGAGCCGGGGAGAAACTCAACAGTTGCTCTTTTTAAATGTATTGTATTCAGCCCTTTTTAATGTCCCACAGCTGGGCACAGGCTTTCATTTAATATGAGGGGGATCAGGCCATAATTCACGACGCTGGCCAAATACGGGTTGACGATCTTTCAAAAACTTGCTAGGTTCTCTCAGACATGCAAGTTTCCTAACGATGTCTTCCTTTATCGTAAAACAAGTGATAATCATGTTAGAAATGATTTGCACATGAAAATATCAGAGTTGCGAGACCCGGGATTTGAACTCGCTTCACTCGGTGTCCCAAGCGAGCGCGTTACCATTGGGCATATTGGGCAAATGTACATAATTTTAATTTATAATATTGAATACTAACACCCACACGTTTAAATATTCTGTGACGGAATAATATGCTTTATTCAATATTCATTAATATATTTTTAATTTTTGACTAATTTTTCACAAGTGGCAAGGTCATTACAGAGTATGGAATTTTATTGCACGTGATACGGGCAACTTGATTAACCAGGCAGTATTAATATGGACCGTTCATTATGAATAATTACCTAGACCTTCGGTTAAATTTATTACTTTGGACGGCCCATATTAATAATGGCCCACAGCCCGTGGTCCATTTAAAAAATCAAGGTTTGAGATAGAATGAATTTATCACTTGGATCGCGCAGTATGAATACTTCCCTACTTATAGCCGGGAACGTGATTTTGGTCAAGCTGTGCGATGTGCGTGGGGAGCGCGTGAAAGAGGGCCGCGAGCGCACGCAGCGACGTGTTACGGACGGACGTTGATACGGAAATCAAACATTCTTTGCAATTTAAAATCGCAGAAAAGCTCATCATGCAAGAATAAATAATTCTAATCTTAATAAAATTCTTGCATAATCATAAGATTTCACATATTTTTGTTGTTTATACTAGATTACTTTATTAATTTTTAAACTATTGTATTGTTAGTCCGGTCAAAATAGACATTTCAAATAACAAAAACTTCGACAAAGCTAAATTTAAGAGAGACCTTGGGTACACCAGCAGATTGGATTTTTCTCTAAAACGGTAAGTTTTATCAAAAATATAGTCAAGACAAAAATTATAGATCATAAAATTATCTACAAAAATGGTCCTAATACTTTTTTCCTAACAATCACCATTCCTAAGATATCGCGATTCTAAAAGTTGAAGGTGTTACATTCTACATGTAGTAGGTATTCACTCTGACCGGGAAAAGTGATTAATAAATAAGTATAGGTACTTTGTGAGTGATTAGCGCAGTGGTTTATGCAAACTTAAATATATATAAATCTGACAGGGTACATGACAGTTTATTTTAAGTAAAAGATAATATTTTATCAATCAAATTTTTTGTTATTTAATATTACTAATCATAATTAATTGATCATACCACAATATATCTGTTTATTTATATTTTTGTTGATTTTAACAGTAATAAAATGGTAAATAATTTAACATTAATATTTCACAAATAAAATCAATGTATAACACATTTTGATGTTGTTGAAGGATAATTCAGAGGTAAAGAAACCTCATATTTTATCATTTAATGAAATCAAACAAGCAGTGCAGAGAATTGAAGATGGAATAATACATACACCTCTTTGTGTAAGTTGAATTTGCAATAATTATTTCGAATTTTTCCCTTTTTTATTTTATTTTTTATTTACAGGAAGCAAAAATTAGTAAAAATATGGATTATAATATTTATTTAAAATGTGACAATTTGCAATATACTGGAAGGTAATATTGGCAATTAAAAACGTTCACTTTTAATAACAATTATTTTCTATTTAATGTTTTAAATAATTTAATTTCACAGTTGTATTGAACGCGGTATTAGAAATGCCTTTGTTGCTAAAAACGAAGAAATGAGTCAAAGAGGAGTTTTAGTACCCTCTAATGGCAATACTGCATTAAGTGCAGCCTATCACGGTGGATCCTTGGGAATACCCGTAAATAAGACATTGCACTTCTCTCGACTCTAAAATAAAAATAAAAAAAAACATTACTTTCAATACGAAACCAATAAAATCTTTTAAAATTTCTATGCTTTCTCAGGTTACAGTAGTTCTACCTGATCGTAGCCCTCCTTCTCTTACGCACCGCTGCGCTGATCTCGGTGCTGATGTTGTGTTGTTCGGTGAAACACTCGAAGACGTTATAAATTATGCCAAGAAAGCTAATCGTGATGAGAACCAGATACTGCTGAGGTTTTTCGATTTTTTTTATTATAATGTTATTTTAATTATAATTATAGTGTCATTTTGGCTACATATTATGTGCTTAAGAGTTATTATTTATGCATCGCACAAATATTTATAAAACAAAAAGGTAATTATAAAATATTCCTTTAGAAACTACTTTCCAAAAAAATTACACCTGATGTAATTATATGTATTATGTATAAAAAATATAAGTAGAATTTTTAATTAAATCGATTAAAAATTATATGAAAGTACAAGTTTTGTATTTAGTGATTTACATCATAAATGAATAATAAAGAATTTACATAATAATATGTATGTAGTTCAGATGATCCATTAATACTGGCGGGATTGGGCACACTCGGTGTGGAAATCATTACTCAGCTCCCGGAAACAGACGCGGTTATTGTACCAGTAGCGGCCGGCGGACTGCTGGCGGCAACACTTGTCGCGTGCAAAAAGCTCAAGTGCACCTGCCTTGTCTATGTATGACTACCTACTTTAAAAAATAATAAAAAATTAATATCATATTTATGAAAGTTACGATCACAGCAAGCAGTTCTATGATCTATCTCTAGGAATCCTCTTTTGCCATTGAAAGGAGTTTAAAAACCGGTTCTACCATTCCGGATATCAGCAGATGTAAAGAGTCAAAAACAATTTAGGCTTACTTATTTAGATTTGGCAACATGTAAATAACCATAATATTATTAGGTACAACTACTGACTTGAAAAAATTATTCATATAATATTATCATTAATATTCAGGGAGCAGAATGTGCAAAAGTTCCAAAGATGATGAAGGCATTGCAAGCCGGTCATCCAATATCTGTGCCGGTGGTACCAAATTTGGCTCAAGGTCTTAACGCGTCTATCGTTGGAGAAAATGCGTTTGCTACAATTAAGGGAAGATTGGATAGAATGGTATATTATATAATATACGTATTAAAATATTTAAACCACAAAATACTATTCATATTTTTGTGTGTGTATAGATTTGTCCCCCTACTTTATTTTTCATAATATATTTTTTTAATAAAAAAAATATATATTCCAATTTATAGTTGGTTGTTGATGAATCATATATCGCTCGGGCTGTAATAAATGTATTAGAACGTGAGCGATTAGTTGCTGATGGTGCTGGTGTCTGCGCCCTGGCTGCAGTGATGCAAGGACTGGTACCGGAGTTAAGGGGAAAACGGTATTTTGGAGCATTTTTATATACGTCACTAGCGGCTTACCCTCGCTTCGCACGGGTTCGCCTCTAGGGAAACAAAAACAAACCTATCCCACGGCAACCGTCCATTTTTCCGGGATAAAAAGTAGCCTGTGTGTTATTCCAGACTATAATCTATCTCTGTGCCTTTCATCCAGATCCGTTTAGCCGTTCTGGCGTGAAAGAATAACAAACATCCATACTCACAAACTTTCACATTTATAATATTAGTATAGATTACCATGGGCGACTGTCGAGGCATTTCTTGTTAGCACTTATCAATAGGAACTTAAAAAGTTCCTTCACATCAATGACACTTGACACGCAACATAAATATGGGGACTTCTGTGTGTAGACTTATGTTGATAGTGATGGGTCTGATTACCGTCGTAAGGTTTGAATTTTTGTATTGATCTTACTAAAGTATATAGTTACGTACCCCAATAAGTGGTATCTTAATATAGTTTTATTTAACTAACCGCGAAAAGGGAATATTAGAAATATATGTTTTTCAACCTTTAAATATGTAATTTATTTCGTAGTGCGGTATGCGTAATAAGCGGGGGTAATATAGATCCAGCGAGGTTAACGCGCACTATACAACGTGGGCTTGGAGTGAGTGGAAGACTTATGCGTTTTGGTGTGGCACTTCCGGATAACTGCCATGGTTTAGAAATGCTTGCGAAGACCATAGCAGACGAGCGTGCTGTGCTCAAGAGCCTTACTACAGAACAGATGTGGGTCCACAGCGATGTTGGAACCACTTGGGTATTTCACCTATATAGAACTATTTTGGTTTATCTATCCATGCATTTAGTTTTCCAAACTACTTTCACAATTCACAAAATGTTTGTGTTAAATTATTTAATAACATAGTAGTGAAATGTTTTTAATGTGCAATTCAGTAAGAACTTTTGCTTATTTGTAAAAAGTATCAACATTAATAACTAATTAGCATTTAACATTAGCATAGTATTTTTATTTTTAGGCCAATGTTGTAGTTGAAACTGCCAATGAAGAACATGCATCTAATTTCAAGGATCGTCTAAGAGAACAATATCCAACAATAAGATTTGCCATTGCTGATATTGATGATAAACATAAAGTAACCATTAGGTAGTAATTACAAATCATGCTTGTGCAACTAACAACTAATTTAAAATACAGGACACTTTTGTTATACTTTTACACTTATTATTACTATTGTTTATATTAAACTAAAATAATAAAAAGAAACTGAATAAAAGACATGTTTGGATTTTCTGTTTATTTAAACTTATTCATAATTAAGCGACAGGATCATCACCCTTTGTTGCTCTTGTGTATATCACCTGACCGTGGTGCTGGACTACTTGCTTGATCAAGCCTGAAAATAGTACTAAAGTTATTATATTTGTAGTAATATTCATTTAAATTTTAAAAAAGGTTCAGTTATCAGACTCAATATATCAGTTTGTAACTGTCATGTTTTATCCAGATTAAGAGTTCATCACATAAGTAAAATTTTGATTTTTTTTTTATATAGGTGTTTATCCTAAAACACTTGCAAGGGAGGTAGATTAATAGTAACTTTTCCACACAAAATTTGTATATTTAGCTATATAACTTTTATAATATTAGAAATATACTTGTTGGAAGTATCTAATTATCTTAATTTTTACTTTAATTGTATCTAAATAATAGAGAATTTAACTCTGACAAACCTTTTTCTCTTAATTCGATGAGCGCCCTCCTGGCGAGGGATCCTCTAACCTTCAATCTTTCAGAGACCACTGCAGGTGTGATAAGCTTATACTGTGGTACTTCCTTGTACAGCTTTTCATATGTTGGTTTGTCAAACAACACCTGGTTATTTAACTTGTCACGTACTTTTCCTTTGGACCACTTCTGCAAGTTGCAAAGTATAACGTATAATACTTATAGAAATGTTTAATATTTATATAAATACAATTTAAACCATCAGACTCAATATATCAGTTCAATTTCGCTCTCACAGCATTCAAGTGATAAAAGTATAATCATTTGGTTTACTTAGATGAATGCAAAATGTGGGCTTCATGCCCTCGGCCCTCGCTTTGCCACATAACCTCAACTAATGACAGATTGTTTTCATACCTTCTTCTTAGCTTTGCCGCCGCCAGATCCTTCCTTCTTCTTCTGTGTTTTCTGAGGCTGCTTAGCCGAGGATTTCGCGTCCTTCTTGGGCGGCTAAAATAAAAACATTCAAGTAGATATGACATCTTGCGGCCACGAGGTTGTAATAGAAATAAGATAAATGAAAACAAAAAAAATATTCTTGTTTATAGTAAAACTGTGCTTAAGCCATTATGGAAATAGTTAGTATACATCCGTTTTACAAATCAAGCAATTAAAAAAGGTTTTTAACTATAATTTTAATTTAAAATACGCAATTGGCATGAGCACTCACCATCTTGAAAACGAAAAGAGATAAAAGACGCGAATACAGATAATATATTGGTTTTGAAAATTACACACATATGCCACAGTTTATAAAAATAATACCTCCTACGCACTTATTGAGACGAACTTTTCATAGAATGGGGAAGATTTCTCGAAAGGAGGGCGCTTCACGTATCGTCTATTTACATTCAGTCTAAGTTAAGCAATTTTATTATATTTCTTTTGTACCTGGTTTTTTTGCTTCTATTGTGTTCGCATCTTACCTGTGCAATGTATTGTATCTAGAAGTTAGACCAGCTGAAGGCACAAGGTAGAATTGAGAAGGAGAGGTGCGTCCTGTGGTGGTCCTGACTGACTGATGGATCAACACACAGCGTAAACCGCTAGTCGTAAAAACGTGGAATTTGGAGGACGTATTCCTTATATAGTTAGTATCCGATAAGAAAGAATTTTTCGAAATTCACCCCCTAAGTGGGTAAAATAGGGGATTAAAGATTGTATGAAATTCTGCCATTCTTAATGGGAAATACATAGAAAGTGGTGTTTAGCTTCATGATAAAAAATAACAAATACATTTATTAGTTTTTTTTTGAGATTCATCCCTTAAAGGAGTAAAAGGGAGTAATAAAGTTTATATGGGCAAAGAATTATCTATGTTCGGAATTATATGCAACTTTGTATTAATGCTCTTCAGTACAATTTAATAATGTATAATACATGATTTAGCATTTTTCATAATTCAATCCCATAAGGGGGTAAAATATGTAGTAAGGGCGAAAAAGTACAAAAAAAAAACACCTGGAGAGGATTTAAAAGTTTTAATATCACTTTCTGTAAATTAATGATGTCCATGTAGCCTTAAATATAAAGATTGTGATTTCGCCAATTTGTCGTCTTATTGCTGTAGCCCACAATTTCTTCAGTTTTCATCTTTTGGAAACAAATAATATCCATTTTTTTAGCATCCTGGCACTGAACAATTTGTCAATTTATTTAAACTTTAAATAAAGTGAAAAAAAAAACAGAGTTTTACGATATACAAAATATGCGTATTGCGTAGCATTTCTGTATAGTTTGTGCAATATACTGAGGACTAAAGTGATCGTGACATCTGGCGGGAGAAAATGGCAAAATCTTTCCCCATTGTATATTTTTCTTTCAAACAATTATAGAAATTTAACTTAGTGGTCCCGTGGCGCCGAGATGTTTTTTGTATTTTAGTGAAAGTTTTTATAATTTTTTTATAAAGTTATTATTTATACTTGCCAAAAGATCAAGTAGTAAGAAAAAAACATACAGCTGAATTGAGAACCTCCTTTTTGAAGAAGTCGGTTAAAAAGAGATAGAAGTTGACTTTGGACGCTACAAGCAAAAGATGTTTAGCTTTAGAAGTACTAGATATTTTAATAGGTTAACCGTGAAGTCACATATTATGCTTGTTACTACTTTACGCTGAAACGGCTTCACGAATTTGGATGAAAATTAGTACACTAAAAACAAACAAGTAACGACGGTTCGAGGAACGTAGGTATTATGCGATGGAAACACACGTTTTATTCTTGCTGTTGTTATGCTAGTCTTGCTACGTGTAGGCAAGTCTTCGACTGAAGTGTTCCAACCGTATGTTCGTATTTTTACCCGACTGCGGCGAAGCTCAAAAGAGGGTTATGTGTTTGACCTGTATGTATGTCTGAGCCTATGTTCCCCTGGAATTACTAAGCGGATTAACCGATTTTGATGATAAATTCGTCTTGATAACGTGAGTGTCATAGGGTATATATAATTGAAAATTAAATTCTAGGCGACAATTTGTGTCTTGACAAAAAAAATGTCCGAATCTATCGAGTGGGGTATCATAATACAGGTTTTTCAGAGGCGATTATAAAAATATACACAACTTATAAGTTTAAAAATAATTGAGGATAAGAAATTATTAAATAAAACTAAAAAAGATCTGACCAAAATTAAAAAGCTGTAAATAAAAAAACATTTACAAAAATTACAAAAAAAAACCCGACTGCGTAAAAAGTGAACTAAAAAGAAGAGAACAAGTGTATGAAGGAACATAGTATTATGCAGTCGGAGACATACACATAGGCAGCTATTATAAAACATGTACATATGTATGTCTCCGACTGCATAATATTATGTACCTTCGTACACTTGTTCTCTTCTTTTTAGTTCGCTTTTTACTCAGTCAGTTTTTTTATTCTTGTAAATAATTGTTTAATTATATTATGTATAAAACGAATCATAATGATTAAAAAATAAAATAAAACAAAATATTTATTTATTTTACTATTATATTATATCCCTGTGAATTCAATGTTTTTTTAATCTGTTGTTATTTAAATTTGATCACATTTGTGATTGTAAAGATTCATAATATATTAATTCTTCATCGGTGACTGACGGCCGGAATGACTCTACTCCTTGCCATAGTTCTGACACCCCTATTATAACTGCGTCGCTTGTTAAGTCACTTTCCTTAAGGAGACCTGTAAAAATATTATGTTTATAGTTTTGTGTTGTTTAAATAGTATGCTAGTTTTTGCCCACGACTTCGACGAGCCTCGCCTCTGATGAAACATAACTAATGTATCCATGTATTAAATAAATAAATATGTTGGGACATTAATACACATCACCATCTAGTTCCATGGTAAGCTACGAAGCTTGTGTTATGGATACTAGATAGTTGATACACTACACATATATAACTTTAAATACATACATATTATAAATATAAACACCCATGACGAGTACAAACATTCGTGCTCATCACACAAATGAATGCGGGAGTCGAACCCGTGACCGCTGGTACAACAAGTTTTTTTATTATGTATATAAGTTCAATTTAAGTTGTTCATTTGTCAAAATATGCACACATAAAATTATAAACAATATCAAAACAGCAAAACAAACTAAATCACAGTCTATTTATCCCTTAGAGTAATAACAAGCATAGAGGACTCGTATTAAACTGAACCAATAAACTTATAATTTGCACTGCTTTATCTTACTAAAAGATGACGTAAGTTAGAGAGAGACGTAATAATAAAGAAACTATCGTCTTCAATGGTGTGAAGCCACTTTTTACTTGTCAAAGTGACCAGCTGGTGACTTACAGTGTTTTTGATATTTGTGATTATTTTAATGATAAAAGAGTAATTGGATGTAACAAACTTAGTTTTAAGGAAACTTAAAAACATTTTGTTTCGATGGCTTGTGTGGCTTACGGCTGTAATCGCCATAGTTCAAAGAAAAGTGAAGTTAATCAAAATGTAACATTTCACCGGTAAGTGTTTTTTGGATTTTTCTGTTAAAATACTTAACATTTTTATGAAATATTCAAATATGTTTAAATTGATTGTTTTAAGACTCTTACGATATCAGAATAGTGTGTAATCGATCTCTAAATTCTTGTCAATTTGAGAAAGTAATTTTGTTTTTTAATCATAGTGATGTGGCATGACGTACCTTCATTATTACTTTGCCGATTCGTTTTTAGAATACATGTTGATAAAATTTCTTAAAATATATGAGTATGTTATAAATCAGAGGTTTAACCATAATCCCCGCGCTAGGCTAACTTATTTTTTTTTGTGTTATATTTTTGAATAATGAATAATCAAGATTAGACTATGAATGAGTTTCATTTATTTCTGTTATTTATTTATTTATCAAAAAGTACACTAACAACACACATATTAAAACATTTATACACATTTAGAAGACAATATTAATAATTAATCGGATATGTATGTCTTTACAAGTGTACATAACATTCGCTATAATTACATAATCAAAAGTATACATTAAATTATATTAAATCCCTTCTATATAATTAATAAATACAATTTAAATACAATAAAAATGATTCATAATAAGTCAACACCTGTTAGCCAAAATAATTAATTTAAATAATGTTAAAAAATTGTTATAACCTTAAAATCTAATTAGTTAAGATTAAACATAATTAATTTTCACCTAAGGTGAAGTATCGTTTCGTGTATTCGTTTTTCATAATTACTATAAATATTACAAAGAAACGGTATTTTTGATTTATAAACCGTCAAACTTTAGCACATCACTATAATAGTCAATATATAAATATAGTAATTCTATAGCATACTTGGCTTCATTGCGATTTTAAGAAAGGGCAAATTGTGTATTTCTGTCTCTGTCCCTCTCGTAAAGAAGTGTATAAGAAGGACACAATCAAATATATTGTAAATGTTCAATTAAATACAGCTCCTCCATGCTTGTTATTACTCTAAGATTTATCCAGTATATTTAACGAAGGCAGGGATCGTGCGGGGCGCATGAGGTGAGACGCGGGTGAGGCGCATTCCATTCCCATACTACTTTTATATGAAGCGGTAAAACGCTTTTAGGTTTGACTGTAATATCTAACTGTAACATGCCACGAAAACGCATTTTAAATGCGAAATCGTTTCATAAAAAATTGTTTGAGGAGGTCAAAGTGGTGGTTCACAAAGATAGACTGACGTGGTCAAAGTCATTTTAAATAAAACTATCTTTTCGGATTATTTCGCGGACTTATTCTGATTTTTAGTACCCGACGTTCCAATGTTTTACAGCAATCATAGTCTCTCCAGTGACCATGTCATGTCAATGTCATTGTCATGTATTCGTGTAAATCTAAGAAAGTGTTATATGGTCAAAGTCGTTAGAACATCGGATGGCAAAAGGCTAGCCTGTCGTGGAAATCTTTGGGGTAAGCCCATGTCCAGCAGTGAACGTCTTTCGACTGATATGATGAAGATGAATATTGAAATGTGTGCCATACCGTTCTGCAATTTCTCGACGAGGCCCCTGACGGCGGCGGCGCGCGCCGTGCTCACCACGTACAGCAGGTCGGCGCCCGTGCAGCGCTCGGGCAGAGCGGCCGCTACGTCATCCAAATTCACTTCCGGACGAAGTTTATAGCTATATTATTAAAAAAGAAAATAAAAAATAACTAAATTAATAAATAAATAAAAAAAATACTTCGGTAATGGAATGGAAAATTTAAAAAATGGGTGCGTGTAATATTTACGCGTGGTTGAAGTAACACTTAAGCATATTCATATTATAATCATATTATATTTATAGAAAACAAAAACTATTTCAGTTTTAGTTACCCGTTTTAATCCATATCATAACAACTACTGAACCAATTTTGATGAAATCTTTATTATTCCCTAAGTTGAAACAAGCAAATAAAAAAGGATGATCAAGATCCGATTACTAGTTTCGGAGAAGTACGTGGACAAACACACATACATATAAACATACATACCTACAAATATACACCTACAAAATTTTGTATATTTGTTTGGAAGCCTTAATAGGATATCATATGTGTATATTTTGCAGTTCCAATAATATTACATACATACGTGTCAAATTGAAAACTTCCTTTTTTTGAAGTCGGTTAATCAATTATAAAGTATTATTAAAAAAATACTTACAAAAAAATTGTTAATAATGAAATATATTTCAATTAAATAATAAAAGAATAATTAGTAATAGTTTAATACTTTATTCTTTAATACTTTCTTAGATTTACGCGAATATTTGACATTTTAAATAAAACTATCTTTTCGGATTTTTTCAATAATAATAAATCCGCGAAAAGATAACTTTATTCTTAATTTTTAAACTAACCTTCTACACAATGCTTGAAGAACTGAAGCTTTTTCTCTAAGACCAGTGTAAGGACCGACGTATATTAGTTTATCGAGGCGTCCCGGACGCAGCAGTGACTGCTCCAACAAATCTGGTCTGTTTGTAGCACCCATTATAAATACGAAACTTGACGAGTCAGCATCTAGATAACAAAATATTTATTTAGGACTAGCGACTCACGCTCGCTTCGCTCGCGTTCGTCCCTAGGTACGTTTTCACGGTTAGCTATGTTTATACATAAATAGTAGCTTGCTACTCTTAAGATATTCATTTAAATTATATAGCGATTTACGTCGCGTGACATACGCCTGATTCTTTTTCTAAAATAAAAGTAGCCTAAGTTACTCCTTATAACATCAGCTATCTGCCAAGTGCCAGTGAAAGTTCCGTCAAAATCGGTTCTGCCGTTTTGGAGATTAGCCGGAACAATGAGACAGACAAAAATTGTAAAAAATGTTGTTTTGGTATGTGTATCGTGTATATATCCATATGCATTTAGTAAAAAGCGGTTATTTTAATATTACAAACAGACACTCCAATTTTATTTATCTGTATAGATGACGTTTATTGTTTAGTGAAATTATAAAATTGAAAAAATACAAACAAATTTGTGAATCATTTCCAACATGATCACTATAATATGATTTAGTAAGTAGTAAGGAAAATATCTTGAGGAAAAATGCATGTTTGAGAGAACCTGCCAATCTGCATTTGGCCAGCATAGTGGACTATGCCTGATCGCCTTCGCATTGAGGGGTCGCCTGTGCCCAAGAGTAGGACATTAAAAAGGCTAGAATCAATCTTACCCTCTCCACTAGTAACCCCGTCCACTTCAGCCAGCAGCTGGCTGACCACCCTGTCACTGGCCCCACCCGAGTCCCCCGCAGCACCCCTCCTAGGCGCCAGTGCATCCAGCTCGTCCAGGAACACTATACAGGGCGACGACGCTCGAGCCGCTTCGAATACTGATGAAAATACATGTTTATTAAATATTACAAGCTTTTAATTAATTTGCAATATTTGTTTGTTTGGGTCAAATCTTGCAACTGAATTTTAAAGCGGTTATCCTCAACCAATTGACCTAAAATTTTGAATACCTACACGTTTAGTTTGGATGACAATACATGGTTAGCTAAATGATGTTATTCTAAATCCAATATGGCAGACTCCCAAAGATGGCGGACTATGTTTTTATTATGCACCTCATGATATGGATATGAAATGAAAGGGTTTGCTGAGAAGAATACGAATACAATAAAAAAAATTAGTAAAAAAACATTTTTTAAAACAAACTTTTATTTAAATGGCCTAAAAAAAGAAAACAAATTTTAAATTAAATCAAACCCATCAATTTATTACATTACACAATTTATATGATATAAAAGCTTGACGCGTGATTTGCCTATTTTAAACATTATATTCTTGTTTATCTACACGCAACAATCTTTTATTTTGGTTGGCTTTGGTTTGATTTAATTTAAACTTCATTTTCTTCTTTTTAAACCATTTAAATAAAAGTTTGTTTTCAAAAGTGTTTTAACATTAATAGTTCAATTATATATTACTATATCCTTATAAATTATAGCCAATGCCTATAAGATATTGCTTGTTGCCAAATTTTATGATTCTAAGTCAACAATATACCCTATAGATTTTGATTCCTTTGCGAGTGTCAAAATATGTGGCATAAACGGCTGTATTGTGTTGTATAATTAACTCATTTTCCGTACTTAGACTCGCATTTGGTCCGTTGTACGTTGCGAATTCTGGCTAGGTTAGCCAGCCTAACTCCGTCCAAAAGCGCAGAAATTTCCTAGGAACTTCACAGGCTTCGAGGATCGACCTCATCAGTCCGAGGATTTCATTACTTTGATTGTTTTAAAAAATATTTTAAGTGAAACGAAAAGAAATAAGACGCTCGTAAATCAAATTTGCCTAATTTTACTGAATATTGAAATATCAGTAATCAGGATGGGTTTTTAGTGTATATTCACAGATGGCGCTTTTACTTTTTATGAATTGTCTATCACGGTTAAAAATTGTTTAAATTACAGTTTTTTTTAATCGAATGCAGAAATAATTTTTGCAATATTTACCATATGTTACTTTGCACACATTTACAAAACAGTTTAACTATTTGCGAATCAATGACATCTATACAAGCAAACAAAAATTACCCGAAGAATAGCCCGAATTAACGCTGTCTTATTTCTTTGTATGGGATGAGGCATCTGTACTAGTATAGTATTATGTGATCTGTGCTATCACTTACCCTTTCTTACATTTTCTTCAGATTGTCCAATATACATGTTTAATAGCTCCGGACCTTTAACACTCATGAAACTCACATTTAACTCTGTGCTCACTGCTTTTGCTACAAGGGTCTTTCCACATCCTGGTGGTCCATATAACAAGATACCTGAAATATATAAATAAAAATAAAAAATGTTTGTTAGTGTTAAAAATAATTGTGCAAAGGCTTTATTTAAATTGCATTGTAATAATATGTTCCTAATAAAAAATTAGAAAAATAAGTTTTTAGTTTTGTCTTTTAGAAGATTTTTTTAAATAGTATCAAATGTACATACGAGTATATCAAAAATTGTCATATTATAGTTCAAAAAAAAACAAAATAAAAAAGAAAAAAGCTTACCAGATCTTTTCAAAGAAGAATTTTTAAATAGGTGAGGAAATTTAATAGGAAACTCTATAGTTTTTAACAGTTCTTTCTTTAATTTTTCTAAACCACCTATATCTTCCCAATAAACTTTTGGAATCTTTGGTGTATCTAAATGTTGACTTTGCAGGTTCCTTATGGAGTCTGTAATATTAAAAAATATATTGTAATTATCTTTATATCTGTGTGTCTGTATTGTCAAAATAACAGCTTTTTATTTTACTAAATACATATGAAATTATATACAGTACTTATAAGAAAAAGACAATTTTTAAAATTTTTGTCTGTCTGTTTAGGCTAATTCCAGAACGGCTGGATCGATTTTTACGGGACTTTCACTAGTTGGCTTTAACTTAGGCTATTTTTATTTCAGAAAAAAAAAGGGTACCGCTCAAAATAATTAAAACATACCTAGAGAAGCACCTGAGCGAAGCGAGGGTGAGTCGCTAGTATACAATAATAATAATAATAATAATGTTCTCCTGACCGATTCCGGCCACGGCGGCCAATCTCATTGAGACTAGCCAACTGCGCAGGAGATATTATAGTGCACAAGTGTACACGCAGACACAAGAGCACTCTCTATTCCTGTCACTCTCATACTCCGGTGGGACGACTATTCGACACGACCGGTGAGTTAAGGCGCAGGACCGACGGCTTTACGTGCTCTCCGAGGCACGGGGGTGAAACACCGCCAACTTCCCAACTCCGGGCTGTTACTGAGGCTTACTATACAGAAAGACTCAATAACTAAACTTGGCCCGACCCGGGACTCGAACCCAGGACCTCAGGATGTGCAGGCGTACATGCTAGCCACTACACCACCGAGGCAGTTATACTTATATATACAATATAAGTATTCCGTACATGTGTATGTCACTGAACTTCTCTTAAATGGCGGAACCGATTTTGATGAAATTCTCTGAGTGATCTGGATCTCTGGATGGTTTAAATTCACAACCGGACCCGGTAGGTGGCGCTGCAGAATACCGAATATGGTGAAGACCATGTTCGGGCAAGACAATGTCTCTGGAGTCCAATAAAACATGAAATAAAATTTGTTTTGTTTTTACTATTTTATAATAAATATTAATGTGCAGACCTAAGGCTTTGTTGAAGTCTTCTTCTTGAATATAACTCAAATTAGGATCCCTAGATAAATATGAAGAGCATGCTATCTGCTTTAAATATGATTCTCTCATAGCAAAGTGTACTAAAGTATCTAAGTCTCCATGCACAAATGTTTCAGTTTTAGATGCCACTCTGTATAGAACATCTTTTACATAACTATTTAAGTGTTGTTTTCCTGACATTATCAATGTTTCTTTATTAGGTTTTTTTCTTTCAAGAAGGCCATCCGTCATGTTTAAATCCATGGCACAGGCATACCATTGTAACATTTCATATCTTTGTTGTAGATTAAGTTTTGGTATGTGTATTTTTTCTAAGAAAATCCTCATCATATTAGGTTTTAAATCACTCTTTTCTGTTATTGCTATAAATATAATAGGATGCTTTGTATAATTTTCATACAGATCTGTTATTGTGTTCGTAAAATATTCCATTACTCTATAGTCTTCATTATTTTCAGCATCTACAGCAAAAACCTAAAAATGAATTTAATTTTCAACTTGGTTCTTTATTAAATACAAGTGATTACTGCACTTGCACTTACATCAAAATTATCCATCAAGACAATGATAGGAGCAGCAGCTTTAGCTTTTTGTATCATGGCATTAATTTTACTTTCGGTCTGTTTAGCGGTTGAGTTTTGTATAGTGTTGCAGTCAATATGTAAGCAATTGAGACCTATAAATATAATAAAATTACTTTATCATGTAGATTTAAAGAATAGAAAAATTATACAGTGGTAAATTAAAAAAAAAATTGAAGCTTATAGATACATACACTGTTGTAATTAATGTAAAGTATTTTTATACAATAGTTAGTAAATCTATACATATTATAAAATTCTAATTAATATTTATTTGTGTGTATTTAGATACTCGACAATAGATGTCGCCATGTGTTTTTAAAATACGTAATTTTAATTCAAAAAAATGAATGTACGAATGTATGTAGAATTACCTACTACTAAATTACCCGCGGCCCCGCCCGTGTTGAAATTATCAATAAAGCAAACTTTTGATTTTATAAATGAGTAACTATACACATAATAAAATTGTAACTAAGCCGAATCCGTACATTCAATATTTTTCGAAAAATCTCATTGAAATATTCATTATTAGCGATATAGAGGCCGAATCTATAGTTTTTAGAATTTTTGTCTGTCTGTCTGTATGTAACTGCATCACATCAAAACCAATGGAGGTATTTAGATGAAATTTGGTATGGTGATAGCAGGTTATCCGGGTCAATGCATAAGATACTTATTACAGCAGGAAAATATCTCATTTCTGAGAAAAAATACAAAAACTGGTTAAAATAAAAGCAAGATGATACTATTAACATTTTAGCAAGGTAACTTAATATGTTAAAACTATTTAAAAAATCTTATCTTAAAAGAAATATCAATAGCGCTATTTTATTCATTAAAATAGTTATTTTGATGAAAATTTATTTATGTGTTATTTAGATATTTGACAATAGATGTCGCCATGTGTTTTTAAAATACGTAGTTTTAATCCAAAAAAATAATAATGTACAGATATGACGTTTCTATGACTTTATTAGAATTACTAGGTACTAAATTACCCGCGGCTCCGCCAGTATTCAAATCATCAACAAAACAAACTTTTTGGTTTTATAATTTAGTAATATATAAGTAATATTTTGTTGGTCGAAACAATTTTCAAATGAAAATATTTGTAAATTTTTATTGTTTAATAAATAATGTTAATACATTTATTTTATCTTTTAATGTAAAATTAGGCAAATGCAAATCCAACTCGCGCATTATACCTAGGTTTCGTATAGCAACATTCTGTGTTGTTTTCCGTACTTACGTGTTTTGTTAGGTTAACACTTAAATAAATACGAATAATATTTACGTTTCCGCAATATCGACTCATTTTATCAACCGTAAAAATAAGTGGAAAACAAGTTAATGGCTGTTAAGCTGACAAAGCGGGTAACTAGAAATGTTCCATATCTCAAAACCTTTGCAAAAGTATTTTAGGAACTGTTATACCTAAACTTTTTCAGTTTTTTTTTTGACACCATTTCTTGAAAGATAAAGGCTTAAGAGTATACTAATGTGTAAAGCCTAAGAATTTGGTTTTGATAATCTGAACGCGGGCGGAGCCGTGGGAAATGCTAGTATCTTAATAAATATTTAATATTCAATATACATAGTCAGGTCATAAGTTCTGTCACATGTTTAATATGAAATAATTGAGACATGTTTATTGTTAATGCAAACATTTATATACCAAAATCAACTTAATAAAACACAGATTTTTATGCTAACAAAGTTTATTCAAAATGACCCCCACGATTTTGAATACAGACCTTTAACCGGCGCGATCAATCGTCTATCGTAGCACGAACGAGGTCCATGTCAATTTCGGCGGCTGCCTTAATCAAGGATGCCTTGAGTGACTCCAAATCAGGATGACGTGTTGAGCAGGCCTTTTCCTCCAGGTGTTGCCATATCTTGTAATCTAACGTACTCAAATCTGGACTGGAGGAGGGCCAGTCTTCGTGCCGGATGAAGTCAATTTCACGCGCCGCCAGCCAGTCTTGAGTGCTTTTCGTTCTATGAGCTGGCGCAGAATCTTTTTGGAATACCCAGCGCCTGTTATTGAACATGGTATGAGAAACAGGTTTCACAAGGTTCGTGAGGACTGTGTTTTGAAACAAAACTGCATTTGTTTTTACGCCTTTTTCTCAAAAATGTACCTCAGATAAGCCCCAATAAGACGCTCCCAACCAAACTATGAGTAAAAATGTAAATTGGGCTCGTTGGACACGCGAAACATGGTTGCTCGCTTCTTCACTGCTGTGTGCGTACACCATAACATTTTGTTTGTTGTAGCTCTCTTCCACATTAAAAATTTTTTAATCCGAAAAAAGCATTTGCCGATGATTGTTTCCCGCGTACCGCTTCAACAAAGCGCGAAATCTCTTCAACCCTGGTCCATTAAACGAGCGTCCAAACGATGTCCTACTTTTTTTCGATATGCTCGAAGCCCTAAGTCTTCATTTAATACCCTTTTCACCGTGGTTCTGCTTAAACCCATCTGAAGGGCCAAAAGTTTTTGCTTACGTATGGGATTTCTTTAAATTCGCGCCTTCACAGCTTTTATCACTGCTGGAGTCCTAACAGAGCGAGGGGGACCACTTCTTGACCTGTCATCTACACTAGAGTATTTAATGTATCGTTTGATGGTACGATAAACGAATCTTTTGTTTATAGTAAAATTTTTCAATATGTCAAAAATCTGAATTTGCGCGAGACCGCAATGATGCAACGCAATAACCGCAACACGGTCTTCTTTAAGTGTCCACTCCATATTTAAAAATGAGTAAATATCTAAAAAATATACATTTTTATATTCATGAAAAATTCGAAATTCGAATACAATAAACTTTTTTGTGGCCAGCATTTTAAATTCAAAAGTTTTTATTGTGTGACAGAACTTATGACCAGACTATGTATATATACAGGGTGGATTTTTGAGACGGGACAGTAAGGGCAGGTACTTTAACTGTTATAGTTACAGGAAAACGTTCTTAGGAGACCATCCATAACTTTTTGAGATATTCTGAACTGCATTCACAGATTTTGGAAAAAATGTACAGTCAGCGAGAAAAATGCTAAAATACCAAAAAAATTTTTTTTATGTCAATCGATCCTATTTCATGTAGGGATCAAAAGACTCTATGGGGCCATTTAAGGTTTGAGTACTAGAAATGACAGAAATCGCCAAAATCTTTTCCCATACATTTTGTATGGAAAAACGTTTAATCAACTCGAAATATTCTTTGTTGCCAAACGGTCCTATAATTTAATGTGATCAAAAGATTTTTTGAGGCCAACTGAAGTTTGCGTACAGTGAAACTCAAACAATGAAACTCTTCAGCTTTATAATATTAGTATAGATAAAGTTTCAACTTTTAAGTCACTTAAAGATTATTATGAATTGAAATATCATACCATTGTATTTTGCTAAAGTCTTCACTAGCAGATGCCTTCCTGAACCAATAGCCCCAGTTAAAAGTAGCATTGGTATTATTGGAATTGTAAGAGATGCTGATAGTTCTTCTGTAATTAAATATTATCATCTAAATTTCATATGAACTATACATTTTAAACTTATGAATTTTATGCACAAATTACCTATATCTCCATTCAAGAATAAATTTAGAGTTTCTTGCATATGATCAAATTTTTCTCGAAGCCCATCTGGACATAGATGGATGCTGTGCCTATGATTTAAACTATGTGTTTCAAAATATTGATTCTTTGGTTTTACAGCATGAGTATTTTCACCAAGAGTTAATTGAGTTACTCCTTTAATTATATAAAAAGAAGGTATTATATTATTAAATTTGCTTGTAGTTCCTCCTTCTGCTTGCAACTTTTTACACTTGAAATATATTTTTCCAGTAGATTCCACCAAGTCTAAATATTTATAATTATATTTTGATAATATTTTTGGTGTAAGATCAATGCTGATAATATCATTGGGACAAATAACTTTGGGTATTTCAAAATGATTACTCAATACCTCTTTTAAAAAATCATTTTCCAAGTCATATTCATTTACTACTAGGTTTACCTCAGCAGCTGCTGCTATTTTTGGTGAATATTCAAAACAGTTTATAGGGTGAAATGATATATCAATGTTTGTTTTGTTGTCAAGTCCAAAGGTAGACAGGATGTTTAAATATTCATCTTCATTTGTATAAGCCATATTTTCTGGTACTAAATTAGATCCAACTACAGGTACTATCCTTTCATTTTCAATTTGTGGCTTGGTATCTGTCCATAACTTTTTATGAATTTCTGATGTAACAAAGTTTAAATTATATTTCAAGCTATTTGTAGCTCTATGACCAATGTCCTTGTGTATTTTTTTGGTCTCACTGGCTAATTTCATAATTACCCATAAAACTTCATTGTCTTTATAAAAGAAATTCTCTACTGTCAATTGAATGAATTGGTCTTTAGAGATTACAATACATTTATGTGATAATACTGGCAGATTTTCATTTTGGATGAGGTCTTCTAGAAATGAACCCAGAATGTTTTTTGGAAGGGTTTTAATAGTAAAATCACTCATTTTATTTCCTGTCAAGAAGCCTCTGTTGATATAGTATCTACTTTTAATAGCTAGGAAAACTAAAAAAGTGTTAATATTGAACTTTGGATACAATATTTTTAAACACAATTTCAGCACCCATAACTTTGAAAAGTCTTCTTTCTTCATGCTATTGCCAATAACGTATTAACTAAAACAAAAATTGCACCAGTAAAGAATATGAAATTTGCAATATTGTGAATATAATTGTTTCTGATATTGTAACTGGAACTTTTGTTATTAATTTTTGTTATCATTATCATTTTATTCTAAAATGTCAAATTTCGTGTCAAGGTCTAAGTGTTCATTTATAACTCTATGGTCCAATGTAAGTGTCAACTGTCAACTGCCAAGTTCAAGCAACGCTATACTGTCAACTGTCAAGAGTTCTGTCAAAAGATTAAAGCCGTGTAGACACGATCAAAGTCTGGTTTTGATCATTGCTACGTTCCACTCACAACGATCATGCTCACGACCACGGATTTTCCCGTTCCACTTAGTCCCGAGCATTAGAATCGTAAATCCAAGTGGAATGAATTATGGAGCGTTTAGAGCGTTGAAGTAAATAAGTGTTGCAAATACTGTATCTATAATAAAAATAAAATTTTCATGATAACAATATATTTTCATTAGTAATGACTGTTGTTTATACTTATAAAATATGATACTAAAAGCAGCTGACGCGAAGTTTGATAACTTTTTTATTTTTTGAAAGAATCAAATTGAAACTCAAACAAATTTCTCCAAAAATTACACTTATATATTTTTTTAATCTTTTAAATGTTTTTTTTTTGTTTTGTAATAATTTTTTGAAAAAGAAAAGTGCTTGTGTGAGCGCTTAGTTGAGCGTAGCGCAAGAAAACTTTGTCAAAGCAGATTTTGAGCGTGTCAACGCGGCTTAAAAAATAGATATTATGCTGCGTACACACCGACCCAACGAACGCCAACGAATGGGTTTCGTTGGCCCTGTTTGGACGACTTAGCGAAGGCCAACGATCGTTCGTTGGCGTGTGTCTGCGATCCGAAGCGTGGCGGTAACATCAAAGGAATCGTCCTATCATTATGCTGGATACACACCAACAGGAAGTTGGCTGGGTACTACCATCATCGGTATCCTGTCATTAATATAATAAAATCAAATAATAAATCTAAACAAAACAGACAGTTAGATGTAGTAAGTTCTTACTGTGCGGATCAAAATAACAGTAATTCAAATTAGTATTTCAAATTAATATTTTTCATTTGCAAATGTAATTCTTAATTAATTTTAACTTCTTAAATAATTAATATTTTTCTTTATGGTTAAAAATATAATAATGGCAATACTAAATATAGATTATTAAACAATAAATTTTCTAAAAAATTGTAATAATTATAATAATAACATCTAAAATTATATAAAAAATTTTCCATATTGAAGTATAAAAGTAATTAAAATTATAAAAATGTTTAAAATTAAAAGTAACAAATATTATAAGGTACTTGGGTGCCAATTTTCAAGTTTTTTGAATTTATTTTGTTATTTTGTGGGTAGGCTGTCTGTAACAACTATTTAATACCTTTGAGACATCTAACACCTTAGTCTCTTCCGTGATCATGATTGCTGTAAAGCAATCGAAACGACGGGAACCAACAATCAAAATAAATCCGCGAAAAAATCCGAAAAGATAGTTTTATTTAAATGTCAAATATTCGCATAAATCTAAGAAGGTATTATGACATGTTTTTGTTAATCAATCTATACAAAGAAAAGCCTCCAGTCTTTGGGACCCTACTAATAATTAATATAAATCAAAAATGAAGAGAAGTGATTGCTGGGCAGAAATTTGCTAATATTTTAAATTGCGATATACATTTCTATTCTTAAAATATGTGGTTGTCCACCATCTCCGTTTTCGTTTAATTTTTCTTGTCCTTGCTAACTCGTTAAGGTATATAAAACTAGCAATTAAAATTATTTCGTCGTCGTCCATGACCAAATTGCGAATGCAAGCTGGAATTTGGTACCAACGATCATTTGCTCGACCACTAAATGTATTTGGACGTATCTTCAAAGGTCAACAATTAACAAACGTGCGGTAGCCAGCGCTGAATATACTTTGTTGGCGTTCGTCGGGTCAGTGTGTATCCAACATAATAATGGGACGATTCCTTTGATGTTACCGCCACGCTTCGGATCGCAGACACACGCCAACGAACGATCGTTGGTCTTCGCTAAGTCGTCAAAACAGGGCCAACGAAACCCATTCGTTGGCGTTCGTTGGTCGGTGTGTATGCAGCATTACATACATGCGGTAGCCAACGCTGAATATCCTTCCTTGGCGTTCGTTGGGTCGGTGTGTATCCAGCATTAGAATTGTCACTGAAAAATCTTTTGTTCCTGGTCTGTGGAAAAATCATAAAGTAACTGTAATGAAAAGTCGTATTTCAGAATTCATGAAAACGTGAAAAAGATACATAATATTTCAATAGTCCTCTTCAATTTCCTTAGATAGAGAAAATAAATTAACTGATATACTACAGTACGAATATATACTGGAAATGAACTAACTGACTATTCTTTAATTTGAGCCATACTTACCGTTTGTTTTCATCTAAAATACCTATAATGTAGTTTCAAAACATTCCTTGTAGGTATATATTATAGTTTCAAAATACTTTCACAAACTTTAAATGTAAGAAAAATTTTTAGAATATTGAGTTTACAACCAAACAATTTCAATTATATTTAGATAATTTTATAGATTTTAGTTTGAAAATGTATTTATCTTGGGCATCTTTTAATAACATAAGAATGCTTATAATGGCTTGCATGCCAATAGTCATATTTTATTTAATATGGCTTGTTAATACATCAGAAAGTATAAGAAGTGATGAAGGAACACTTTTAGATCTGGTTTGCTGGCCTGATGGTAACGCGATACCAGTCATTATAGCTTGTGGCTCCATTGTAGCTGTCGTGATAGAGGTTTTAACTTATTTCACTGTATTATATTTAATGTATTATTTTAAATATATGTAAGTGAAAAACCTAATAATATCTTTTTTAGCTTTACGGATTATATCAACTATTCAAAGCTGGCTTGCCCAAAAAGGAATATAACGTGACAAATGGTCTCTTCTATTACATATGGGCATTGATTGTAATAATAATGATATTTTTAGCAATTATGTTTTATTCCGGTCTTCAATCTACAATAATTAGAGGCACCTAATTTAATATTATCTATTATACAAGTAGTATTCACTAGTAAGATATTCTGTCTCTAGAAAGTACACACAAGGCTTCGGAGCAAATAGTTTAGAGACAATTATGACTTGATATGTGTGAAGTCGCTTTACAGAACAATACAAAAACGCACATAATACCTATATGTGCTTGTTGTTAAGTTAGATTGTCTCGACATTCTATTAGCTGTATATGTATAATATAAAAGTTCTATCAAAATCTGTTACGTCCTTTATACGTGATAATCACTTGACTTGTGGACAAACATTTTATTAGGTTTTGTGTTTTACTTAAATATGTAGATTTTATAATTTTCGAAAACATTTTCGTAGACTATAATCTACTTTTGGAATAATAATGCGAATGAAAATTAGGTAGGTACTTACTATAAAATTATAAATTCTATTAAGAGTTAATTGCATTTTTAGCGAAAATAAAAGGAGGCATAACAAAAGCTATGCTAAGATATGCCAGTCATTTGGCCTCTAAAGTCGCAATAGATCGCTTGCAAACGCGCTTTCATTGCTGTGGTCGAGTTAATTACCAGGAGTGGTTTTTTATACCTTGGTATACACCTGGACAAAGTACAGACTTCACTTCTTTGTTAGTAGCGTTGTGTATGTAAATAATACTTAGTTGTGTATGTAATTAGTGCCTAGAGGTAAGATTTCCCTACACATAGGCTCTCACTAGGCAACTAGGGACGCTCTTGAGCGAACGGAGAATAAGTATGATCTATATTTTTATACATATTAATACTTAGGTACTTCTAATATAATTATACATGGAATAGGTACTTTCCCAAATTGTCATGCCGTAACTCTGACCACTGGCTCAATTTTCCGTAGCCTTCAATAAGAATGCAATGTGACATTAAACTCTTCCTTTCTTGCCGTAATAAAAGAAATGATTAAAAGTGATCGGAAATAAAGGCTCAAACCATATAAAATGTCGTTAGACGAATATGTTTAGTCATCGGTGAGCGTTCATCTATAATGAAGGTTGTAAAAAAATAATTTAACCGCCTTTGAAGAACCACTCTGCAGCTACACTGTGGGTGTACTGTACGTTTTGTTCGATCCGTGTACTCGTACTCCACTATATTTCGCGGAGCGTTTTCATTTCCTAGAACACTCATTTTCAACGACTTCGTCCTGATCTAGACCTATCTCTGATAGGTTTAACAATTCTTTCACTATTACAGATCCTAGTCTTTGGAACTCTTCTCCCCGAATTGTCAGGCACGTCGAACCATTAACGACATAAAAACGTCTAAAGGATCACTGTTTATATACCCTTATACCCTTTGGTTATTTTTTGTGCTAGATTTACAGTAATTGCTTCTATTACTATTCATAATTACGTATTGTTCTTATATAAGTATTATATTTTGTTTTATTATTCGTACCTTTTATATTTATACATAATTATTGTACTTAACAGTAGACATATATTGATTGGTTTGTATTATTCTCCTTGTATAGGTAATGTAATAATAAAGGTGATAAAGTCCACATTTATGTATATACATCGAGGTTTTTAATAATACCTACTTACTTGCAATCTTTGCATTTTGTTATTAAATTCCTAATATAAACTTATTTGTATTGTAATTTATAGGTATTAGTTATTATATTATGTGTACATTATGTATTTAAAAGCGTCCGGCAATCCAGCCGGGCGCGAAGCTAAAAAACGTTCTTGGAGGCAGCCCACCTTGGTGAGCGATGTGCCAAGCGGGTTGCTCCGGGTACTTCTCTGATAATTAATAGAGTGGACTGTAGGACAAACCCCTTGGTTTTGTGGTCCGCTTTGGCATGCTGGCGTTTGGACATTTTGGTTGAGTGCGTAAGTTATCCTGCGAGGATTTTAGTGGGTAGTACTGGCTTCTCTGGCCGGTGAGTCCCACATGATCACTACAACGGTATGTATGCAGGTGTTATGTGTAAATGCATTTCCTAACATTAAAAAAAAGTGCGTCCCTCAGTGCCTAACAGCCTATGTGTGTGCCTCCAGATCATAGTTGATCTGTGTAGGTATCCTTAATCCAAATCTGTCCAGCCATTTATTTCAATGTGAAGGAGTAATAACTTTTGCATTTATAATTTGATAGAGATGTGGTGTACTCCAAGCGTTTATATTTACATCTAGTTTAATCTATGATTTTAGTCTATGTCGATTATCTATGATAAGTCGAGTCGTTGTGCACATGCATCCATTGTCCTACATGCGAAGTATTAAGTAATAAAGAAGTCTTGTAATTATAACGTATTCTTACTTGCACCCTACCTCAAAAATATCAAAGTGGCGACGAGGATTCAAAAGTCAAAAGAACTCAGCAAGTCAAGTCAGGTACGATTACCTATAATTATTATACAGTCATTTAGTCGACGCCTTGAGTCTAGTCAAAATGGCGTACATAGGCGTGTTGCCTCCATTCGATGGAAAAGTAAGTTTGCAAAGTTGGAGGGAATTGTTTGATGAGTATTGCTCTCTAAATAAAATTGTGGATAATTCCATAAAGAAGTCACTCTTTTTAACGCACATTGGCAGTACGAATTATAATATTTTACACAGTGCATGCCTTCCCATGAAACCTAACACTAAATCGATTGATCAATTATGTATGATCCTTCAACATAAATATGAACCTCCAGGATTGGAATCCACGAATAGATACATTTTTCACCGAAGAATGCAGTTAGAAAACGAATCTGCAATAGATTACATAAGTGCATTGCAGGAAATTGCTGTCAAATGTAAGTTCAGTAATGAACACATTGCAATTGCGTTACGCGATCAATTAATTTGTGGAATGAAGTCCGAACATACTAGAAAAAAACTTTTAAGTACACAGTCATTAACGTATGATGTAGCCAAAGAGATATTTTTACAAGAAGAGACAGTACAAAATCAGGTGAAAAATTTACATGAAAATACAAATAATGGCAATATTAATAAAATCGGCAAACGGTATAATCACAATAAAAGAGCAGTAGAACAAGTCCAGTCTAGACAATATCCACAGTCCAGTTTTGTTAGTCAGCAAAGTAGATTTCCTAGGGTGCAAGGTTATCGTCCATCACAGTCCAGTCAATTGAGTCCACATCGAGTCAGTTTTAGTCCAAGTCAACATAATAAAAATATTGTATCGAGTCCAGTCCGTTTTAATAATCCAAGAGGGAGTTACAACAAACATTCTCAGGCATATTCATGCTACAGGTGTGGAAGGTTCCATAATCCACAGATGTGTCCTGCGAAGAATTGGCAATGTTATATTTGTAAACATTATGGACATGTTTCAAGTAAATGTCGCAGCAAATACATAAATGATATTGATATTCAAGTACAACAAGAACTGCAAAGTAGTGAAGAAGTAGATTGTGCATTGGAAAGTTTAAATATAAATACACAGAACATTGAAGAAATAGATTGTGCTTTGGAAAGTTTAAATATGAACACTATTTACCAAAATTATATATGTACTTGTGTCTCATGTGATATTCCATGTGATGTTAATTGTAAGGCTTGTCAAGTCTCTAATCAGTCAGTGTATTTTAACTATAGTCAGTCACAGTCACGGGAAGCATCGCTTAATAAAAAATCTATGTCACAGTATGTACAAGTAAAAGTTGAAAATGTTTTGCTAAAAATGGAAATAGATACTGGTGCAGCAGTTTCTTTATTACCATACTCATTGTATAATAAATACTTTAACAGACATGATCTACAGTATTGCAACGTTAAATTAAAATCAATTTCAGGCAAGGTTGATATTGCAGGTCAAATTAAAGTACAAGTACAATATCAAAACAAGAGTGAGTATTTAATATTAATAATTGGTTCTAAGAATTGTGAATTTATGCCTTTGTTAGGTAGGAATTGGTTAGATAGTCTTATTCCTAATTGGAGAAACAATTTGTTGAATAATATAAAGTGTAATACAAAAAAAGAGTCTTATGTCAACCAATGTTTAGTTTCAGTGTCAAATGTATCAGATGTTGTTAAAGAGTTAAAAAATACATATAAAAATGTTTTTCAAAAAGGATCAGATTCCTGTATTAAAGAATTTAGTGCACAGTTAAGTTTAAAAGAAAATTATACACCTATGTTTCAAAAACCTTATCAATTACCATATAATATTGTAGATACAGTGTCAAAAATTTTAGATAAAATGGAACAAGAGGGTAAAATATACAAAGTCAACCACTCAGAATGGGCTTCACCAATTGTACCTATTAAAAAAAATGATGGCACTTATAGGTTGTGCGTAGACTTTAAAAAGACTGTGAACCCAAATTTAAATATTCATATTTATCCACTACCTAAAGCGGAAGATGTGTTTGCTACCTTATCAGGAGGGGCAACATTTGTAGTATTAGATTTGTCAGATGCGTACCAACAATTAGCAGTTAGTACTGATAGTCAAGCATTATTAACAATCAATACTCATAAAGGTCTTTACAGATTCACTCGTCTTATTTATGGTGTGGCATCAGCACCAGCAATATTTCAAAAGGTTATGGATCAAGTTCTCTCCGGTATTCCAAATACTTGTTGTTTTATTGATGATATTTTAATAAAAGGAATAGATTTTAATGATTGTTTAGCCACAGTTAAAAAAGTGTTAGATAGATTATAATACAAATTTTCCTCAGGGGAGAGAACAATATGTTATACCAAGTTCTGTAGTTCCAAATGTAATTCCATATTGTGTACCAAGTGTAAATCCAAATAATTGTTCTGTTCCTGTCATTACTAATAGTCCACAAAGGGAACCACCTTTAACCTCAGTAAGTCAAGAGTCATTACAGTCTCCACCCTTGGTTTCGGGTAATGTTCCTGTTATAAGAAAATCTTCTAGGGTTACTCGCCCTCCTGTTAAATTAAATCTCTAGGGGGAGAGTGTGGTGTACTCCAAGCGTTTATATTTACATCTAGTTTAATCTATGATTTTAGTCTATGTCGATTATCTATGATAAGTCGAGTCGTTGTGCACATGCATCCATTGTCCTACATGCGAAGTATTAAGTAATAAAGAAGTCTTGTAATTATAACGTATTCTTACTTGCACCCTACCTCAAAAATATCAAAAGAGAGAGCTATCTTGAAAAAGAAAGAAGTTAGATAGTTACTTAAATAGAACAATAAAAATATTATTCTTAAGAAAAGCAGCAAAAACATTATTACAAAAGGCCTTTAGGTTCTTATTTCTAATCTTTTAATGGGTTCGCTACAGATCTCATACACGTGTATTTACAATTTTTTTGTTGAGATAAAATTAAATATTATTTTCTCAATAGATCAGTTCGTAAGTTCGTAGCAGATAACGTTCCGTACAGCTGTTGTTCCTTAAATACAATATGGCCTTGTATTCATCACGGGGTTACCAAGATGGGCACGATATACAAGTATAATCCCGGTGTAGGTATGCTTATTTTATTTTACATTTACTGATAATTATCTTGAAACTGTTATTGTACTTGAAAAAATAATGTTCATTTTTCAGTAGATACTTACGTCTTAATATTTATTGTTATTTAAATAATATTTTAAAACATATCTACAACATACGGCTCGTACGACTCGACTTAAAAAATAAAAAAAATTGAATACTAGTATTTATTTATTTATTTCCGTAGAGGTTAATGTTTGTACCTGTAAATTAAAGGAAATTAAACCCAGTGTTTCGGCACTGACAAAAAGTGCAGGTGTATACTATGTAATGTGTGTTTGTCGTGATTGGGCACATTAGCGTTTAGCAATCTAGCCAGGAGGTGGTCTACTTTGGTGGGCGGTGTACCTTATTATGCGAATTGCTCCTTTTACTTCTCTAATAGCAGAGTTGACCATAGGAAAATAACAACCCCATGGTTGTTGTAGTCTGCTTCGGCAGGTAGCCATGAGGGCGTCGTGGGCGATCTTGCGACGCCTTAAGACGGAGAGGTTACGTTGGGTTTTAGTGAGTAGTACCGGCTTTTCTGGCGGGTAAGTTCCACAGAACCATCTGTATGTATGCAGGTGGTATACGTTACGGTTATAAATTGTATAATATATATTCTTATACTTTCTGACAATACCGCACAAGTGAAATAACTCGAAAACCAACGCAAGTAAAATAACGTGTTTCAATATATATGCAGCTACACTAAAGGCAATAACAAATAACATTAAAAAAGTATGAAATTGTTACACCATTGACGAAAATATCATATACATATTAATAACAACAATCTGTGTACCATACAACGTTTTCAAAGTCTGACAAAGATAACATAATGTAAGATTTATTGAGTTTCCAAGCTAGCTAAAGTGCCTACTTGTCTACAATATTATAATTCTTGGTTGGTTTCAGAAACAGTTAACTATTTGGGAAGATGGATGTGAAGAAAAGCTAATAGCCGAAATGATGTCAGTGTCCTGGCGCTTTAACGCTGTTATGGCTCTCATCATAGTAGCAATGGTTTAAATAGATTTTGTCAAATATTTAAAATTAAATGTAACAGCTAAACTAGAACACTTTTAGAAAAAAGTTATTTAGCAGAAAAATATTTATTATAGAATTTTAATATTTTTTATAATTTTTATTATTAATCGAACTCTACTGTCGAATTTTTACTGGACCTGCCAATCAATTTTCATAACATTGGTCGAACACAGACGTGGAGCATGGATATTAAGTGATCAAAGCGTCTGACTTAAAAATGTACAATCTACAAAATAGATTTAAATAATATTATATTAGGAATTTATAAAGTACTAGCGGCTCACTCCCGCTTAGTTCGGGTTCGCCTCTAGAAAAACAGAAACAAATCTATCCCTCGGGAACCATATATTTTTCCGGGATAAAAAATAGCCTATGTGTTATTCCAGACTATAATCTATTTCTGTGCCAAACTTCATTCAGATCCGTTCAGCCGTTCTAGCGTGAGAATAACAAACATCCATACTCATAAACTTTTACATTTATAATATATATACAGATATATTAAAAGCAAATCTCCATTTTATAGGTTTTACAAATTATAGCGGTACGGTATCTCCATACTGCGTACAAAAATGGTCTGCACGTCGGTAACCAGATAACATGCAACGCGTATTTGCTGCGCTCTATAACGGATACGAAAACGGAGGTTCCTAAGAGAAAGGGTTTTAAAAGGAAGTTTCCAACCAGAACTTCGCAATGGGTCACTGCTAGATACAGAAGCATTAACACCACGTCATCAGGGTCAGATGTTAATAGTTCTGATGAATTACTAAAGCCTATATTTGAATGAGATTTTATATGTTAAATATATATAAATAATAGGTTTGGAGTTTCAATAGTTCCTAAACAAGAAAACTATTTTTAATTTTTCCTTTTTTAAGATACCTATGTTTAAACATTACAAATATACTTAAGATGTTAAATACTTTTTATATTAAATACTTTAAGATAATTATAATATATACGTTTTCCTGTAAGATAAAGTATATTGCAATAATTTACTTTTTATAAAAAGTTTAAGGTCATTGCACTGTCCGAGGCACGTAGCTCTACCATTTAACTTCCCCAAACTTAGTTGCTATTATTTTTTCTATTTGTATAGCCTTGTATCTTGTGACTAGCATAGAATTCGAACCCTGGACTTCACCATTATATTGGTATATGGATTATAAGCAATAATAAATGTATTTTAGTAGTAGACAATCGTGTGGATGTGGTAAATTTTATTTCGTTCCATTTCCAACTTTAGCGGTTTCAGTCTTCATAAGACTTCAATATTCATATTAACTATTGAATTATTCGAATGTTCTTTGCTTAAGTCGAATTAGTAGTAGGATTTCTCATTAAAACGAATATACATATAATAAAACAGTAACTCAGCAAAATTTGTACATGAAATATTTTTTAAAAACAATGACTAACCTATTGTGTACAGAATATAGACTCCAACATAATAGTTATTAAATTTTTTGTCTGTTTGTCTGTATATTTCTGTATATTTGACGCAAAAAGTACCTACTAAACCGATTTTATCTCAATTTTGTGTAGTGATTGATAACTTATTACTCGAGTCAACATTTAGGATACCTTTTACCCTTTGTCTCTACAGGAAAATCTTTCATTCACACGGGAAAACACTACTGTATTCAGCCCTTGGTCCCACTGCTGGGCATAGGCCTCCCTTCAATATGAGGGGAATCAGACCATAGCCCACCACGCTCGCCAAGTGCGTGTTGGCGGACTTCACATGTCTTTCGAAAACTTGCTGGGTTTTCTTGGACGTGCAGGTTTCTTCACGATGTTTTCCTTCACCGTAAGGCAAGTGGTAATCATGTTAGAAATGATTCGCACATGAAAATATTAGAGGTGCGAGACCCGGGATTTGAACCCGCTTCACTCGGTTTCCCAAGCGAGCGCGTTACCACTGGGCTACCACTGCTGTATTGTAAGCACTATTGTATCGTGGGAATTAACTTGTTTGAAATAAAACAATAAACTTAAGGTACAAATTTATATTTCAAGTTTACCTGTTACAATAATTATAATACTAAACAAAATTAAAACGTGTCTCTATGTAGATATATAGGTAGTATTTATATTTATAAATAATAATAATAATAAACCGTTAGCCATAAACCATAAGAATTATTACCAAAGAAAGATAAGTAAGTGATTAAAAAATATAATATAATTTCAACTTATGTATAACGTAAAATATTTAAATACTTGGGAAAAATTATTTTGATAGCTAGTTTATAATTATAATTTATGGATAAAATAATTTATTTTTCGTGAAGAAACTTTTGTATTTTATCTGGTTCCGCAAAATCCTTCAGACGGTGGAGATTGTCCCACCATAGCTTAAGTCGATGGCGGCGGATCATATTAAACCATGGTGTTAAGGGGCCTTCTAATGTCGGAATGAACCTAAAATAATACAAAATTTAAATGGGAAATTTTCTCTCAAAACATATTAAAAATTTCATATGGTGTTGAAAAGTTAGCAAATTGCATTTAAAATCATGGGTTCGGATTCAGGTTTTATTGTAATCCACAAATAATTGATAAATTGATTGTCTTGATAAAAACAATAAATATAAAGTAAATTATCGAGATGATTTTTTACTTCTTTCGATTTTTTTAGAGGCGGTATGTTTAGGGAAAATTATCTTATGTACATAACTTTTAATGAATAATAATCTTAATAATAGACATATAATAAAATAGTAACTAAGTGAAATATGTACATGAATTATTTTTAAGAACAATGACTGACGTATTGTGTACAGAATATAGACCCCAAACAATAGTTATACATTATTTTGTCTGTTTGTCTGTATGTTTGTGTGTGCGCGTTTCACGCAAAAAGTACTGAACCGATTATAACTAAATTTTTTGTCGTGACTCGTGATAAGTTATTTCTCGAGTCAACATTTAGGATACCTTTTACTAGAGGAAAATCTTACATTTCCTCAGAAAAACATCATAACTGATTTTGTCGAGTTGTCTTTTGAAATTTACATGGCTAACACTGGCGGAACCTTAAGAGATACATCTAAACAATTTACTAGAAAATAGTAGTACATCTTAAAAAGGCCTACAGAAAAATCTGCAATAGCATAAGTCTTTCTCCTAAGATTCACACATAATAACTATTTATATTTATTTAAAACGAATCTAGGGACGCACCCGACCGAAACGAGGGTAAGTCGCTAGTTGTTAATAAATGCCAAAATACTGTTGTTCGTATAAATAACGGTTTAGGTATTTCTATCGTATATTCTCAGTATGTACGTCACATTTCGGTGCCGGATAAAACCTTATTAAATTTTTCTACACTACTATTATAAAGAGGAAATATTAGTATTTTTGTATGTTTGTATTGAATAAACTCAAAAACTACTAGACCGATTTAGATGAAATTTGGTAAGAAGAGAGTTTGAGACTCGGGAAAGAAAATAGGATATTCATTATTCCGGAAATCATCCCTTAAGGGGGTGAAAATAGGGATGAGTTTGTATGGGTAATCTACCTAGGGACGAACCCGAGCGTGAGTGGCTAGTAAATAATAAAATATAACTTACGCATTAAATTCATTCTTTGGTACGAAGCAGTATTCCGATATTTCGTCAGAATTGGGCTTTATTTTGACATCGCCTTGGAAGAACAGAATGTGGTCGATCTCATGTTCCCCCCACACCCCGTCACCGGGGTCGTGGTAGTGCACGCGAGTCAGAAACGTGAATAGTTCTGGATCCATCTAATAAAATTATCCCCTCTGAGAATTGGTTCAAGCTGGTCGTATACTTTACAAAGCTTACAAACGTTAAAAAAATATATTTTTTATTTATTATACAAAATATATTGACGACACGTTTGGCTCAGTTTGTAGTGACCCAATTTGCTGTGTCAGCGGTCGCGGGTTCGAGTCCCGCTGGGGGAATTTATTTGTGTGATGAGCACGAATGTTTGTACTCCAGTCATGGGTATTTATAATATGTATTATTTAAAGTTACATAATATGTGTAGTGTGTCAACTATCTGGTATCCATAACTCAAAAGTCATAGCTTACCATGGCACAAGATGGTGGTGTGTGTTAATGTTCTAACATATTTCTTTACTTATTTATTGTGTATTGCATACATAATAGATAGAAAGTAAATAAGTACATGTTTAGTCAGAAATAGCAATCCCATCAAAAAAATAAATGTGAAAATGGGAGCCAAGTTCAATAATAAGAATATGCATGGTTGTCAACTTCACCGACAAAGGAATTGAGATCTAAATGGGTGCCAAGTTCTGTAGATAATCCGGAAATTTATTAATAAGAACATATTTGAGTTCAAGACTTGGCTAGTTTTATACCAGTGAAACAAGTTTTTAGAAGAGTGAGACATGTTGAACTTACAATATAAAAACAGTAACTTGCATATAGCATAAAGAAGATATAACTGATTAGCCGAATATAAGGTAACATGTATGTAAAAACTAGCCAAGTCAAACCATTGTAAAACATTTGAAGCAATAAATAAAAACATATTATACAACATGACATTGTATTATTTATGATTAAAATTAACTATAAGACATTGTATTGTAGTGTGGCTCATGGTATCCACTGATGTAAGATCTGTTAAAGCTAGTAATAAACAGGACTTGGAACATAAAGGTTGTCTCATTTAATAACATCATTACATGGCGACCCTGCCAGTCAGTGCGCGCGCGACTCCGCTCGCCGCGTGCACAGACTGGCCACCGATAGTAATAAACTCAAAATAAATAAGAAAATTAAGTGAAAAAAAGTCGTAGAGCCGTCAAAAAGTTTTGGAATAACTATGTTAATAACCCGATATGCTTAATTGAAAGGAGATAGATTTAGAATGAAAGGATATAATAATATTTTATGAAAATGATGTAAAGATAAAATACCAGCACACTTCTTGATCATGCCGTACGCGAGTTCATCTGCGTGAAGGATTGTGACACAGAGTACGAAATAATATAAATAAATAAGTGGTTAACCAATACGAGAAAAAATAATAATAATTTGGAATGGTCCGTGCCACCTAATTAAAATGATATATAAAATATGAATAAATGAATGTATGAAGTAAATTGGATAAAATTAAAGTGTATGAATACATGAAATAAATGAAAGATAATGCCGGCATAGCGTTGCACAGCATTGCGTTGTGATATGGACATACGACGTCTTCACTGACATGCCAAAAAAAAAAGAAACGAGAATCACCTTGTTTTTGAAGATCGATCTAAAATCTAAATGGACATCAACTTAAATGAGACTCGAAAAAAAAATACCTATATACTTTTTTTTTAATAGCGCTATTTTATTACGTATTTTAATTACTAATATATTATTATTTTATTTTTAAGGTCGAAGATTATTGTATACTATTTTTTTATGTGTTTTTTTTTATGTTCCATAATAAGATACAATTTTAAATTCGTAAAACCACTTCACATTTTCAATGACTTTGACTTGACCGGATCTACAATTTAGAAAAGCTAAGTTCCATCTGTATTGGATTTCTTTGTATAAAATATTAATTTGATATAATAATTAATTGTATTTCTATACCTATTTTACCTAGTATTAGTAAAGAATTGGTTAAAAAAAATGTCATTTATACCATTTCTTTTTTCAAAATGCCGTGGGAGGTTTAGTGTGGCTCATGGTATCCACTGATGTAAGATCTGTTAAAGGTAGTAATAAACAGGACTTGGCACATAAAGGTTGTCTTATTTAATAACATCATTACAGTATTTTACTGCATAATTCAAAACAATATTTACCTGATCAAGTGGAATACCTAATTCATGATTTAGCCTACGCCTTGCAGCGGGAATAACTTCTTCAGGTTTGTTATCTATATATAGAGGATGACTGCAACAAGCGTTTGTATAGTAATCTGGATAAGTTACCTGTATAAAAATCAAAGAAATATGTGAATAGAGATGGAAACACAAATACAATTAAAACATTAAACTTATACAATATATTAGGTGACTTATAAGTAGTAATAAAAGTAATAGTTCAATACCTGGAAGCCATTTCTTAAAAAGGGTTTTTATTAACTGAAGGATGGATTTTTATTAGCTGAAGGATTTCTACTGTCTCAGCAAAAATTATAGAACAGGTATTTGGTCAAATCTTATTGTTAATGCTACTTACTGTTTGTTAGTCATTTATTTTAATCTTAACATAATTTAAAATAAACTTTTGCTTTATATAATGAACAATCTATAACTTGGGTCTAATTTTCTGCAGCTATAAAGGCTACCTAGTTGGTGATTAGGTCAAAAAGACAGTCAAGTTTAGACTAGTCACAAATAAAAAATTTAAAAATTAAATAAATGAAAATACTTACTTTTTGGCTAGACCTCCTTTGTAATAACATATCACCTCTTTTATTAAAAAGGAATACACTGAATGCTCTATGCAGTAACACACTACCATCTGGACCAACTTTATGACAATCACGTTTAGTTGCAGTTCCTATAAAATTGTCTTTTTCATCCACTAACAAGCAAATGTCCCGGTCATGGGCTTGAGCCTTAAGAGAAAAATGGAAAATATTACTGTAGTTACACACAGAGCTTTACTAAAGTTGTAATATAATAAAAAAATACAAATATATATTACATATATATTATGATTCTGATTATACATCCATTAAAAAATCTTTATTTATATAAACTTTGTAATTTCACAGCTAATAGTGTATTGGTAATTTATATACCTGCACAGGTTCTATATTTTCAGTAATATCTGGCACAGCTTTAGTTGGATCTGATGCAAGGAATCTTTGTTGTCCTTTTATTGTATTCCATATTGAACGAGTAAAACACCTCACAAGCATCTTCAACAAATTATGAAACAAAACTGAATACAAGCTTCATTTAACAAAACTTCAGTGGTATCAATACAAAAACTGCAATAAATTTAAATTTCAGTACATGTTATCTTATTAACATCAATCAAAGCAAGTTAAACATCATACATGTGATATCCTACTAGTGTTAATACTTCTTTTTAATTTAAATAATTATAGTAAAATGGATAAAAAGGAAAGTTTAAGAAACAATTAGGCAGATATAGATAATTATATATCATTAATTATTATAGCTTTCATAAGGTACCTAATATGTAATAATAATGTACTAATATCTATACCTTTACAATTTTCTAAACATGTAATATGATGAGTACACTCTAACGTCTAAACTTTATCTTTTATAACGTAGAAGTCGTCAACGAAGATTTTCGACGACAGTCGACATTCGACACATAATTTGACAATGACAGTTGACATAATAGTGTGGACTGAATTAAAAATTTTTTTATCGATATTTATAATTATTTTTATATCTCACTAGCATTTCCCGCGGCTCCGCCCGCGTTCAGATTATCAAAAACCAAATTCTTAGGCTTTACACATTAGTATACTCTTACATACCTATACCACTTACATTGCGCACCGCATGATTGGTAAATAATGGCAGTGATTGACAATGCCACAAAGGTTCCTCCGTTAATCTCATATTTGATTTAGTAATATTGCACTTTTTGTTTTAGCAATAACATTTATGTATGTCTATACTTCTGTTTTATTTGTTTGTTTAGTTTTGGGCGATAAACTTTCAAACTACGGAATTAATTTGAATTATTTTTTACTAATAGATAGCTATTGATTAATTTAATATTTAGCTGATTATTTAAATTACATAATGATAACTTTTCTTAATGTCAATTTGTCGCGAAACAGGGATTGGTTAGCGCTAGTTAGTAATATTTTCCAGAACGATTTTCAAAAGAAAGTGTATTAAGTAAATAATTCTAAGCAAATACTTTTTATTATTTCATATGGCTCGGCTAATATGATTAAAGTCGTAAGAATTTTATTATGTCCTTTAAGCCTTTACCTTCCAAGAAATGGTGTCAAAAAAAACTGAAAAAGTTTAGGTATAACAGTTCCTAAAATACTTTTGCAAAGGTTTTGAGATATGGAACATTTCTAGTTACCCGCTTTGTCAGCTTAACAGCCATTAACTTGTTTTCCACTTATTTTTACGGTTGATAAAATGAGTCGATATTGCGGAAACGTAAATATTATTCGTATTTATTTTAGTATTAACCTAACAAAACACGTAAGTACGGAAAACAACACAGATATTTGCTATACGAAACCTATAATGCGCGAGTTGGATTTGCATTTGCCTAATTTTACATTAAAAGATAAAAAAATAATAATATATTAACATTATTCACTAAACAATAAAAAGTTACTAATATTTTCATTTGAAAATTGTTTCGACCAACAAAATATTACTTATATGTTACTAAATAAATTATAAAGCCAAAAAGTTTGTTTTATTGATAATTTGAATACTGGCGGGGCCGCGGGTAATTTAGTACCTAGTAATTCTAATAAAGTCATAGAAAGGTCATATATGTACATTATTATTTTTTTGGATTAAAACTACGTATTTTAAAAACACATGGCGACATCTATTGTCAAATATCTAAATAACTATATAAATAAATTTTCATCAAAATAACTATTTTAATGAATAAAATAGCGCTATTGATATTTCTTTTAAGATAAGATTTTTTAATAGTTTTAACATATTAAGTTACCTTGCTAAAATGTTAATAGTATTGTCTTGCTTTTATTTTAACTAGTTTTTGTATTTTTTCTCAGAAATGAGATATTTTCCTGCTGTAATAAGTATCCTATGCATTGACCCGGATAACTTGCTATCCCCATACCAAATTTCATCTAAATCCCTCCATTGGTTTTGCTGTGATGTAGTTACATACAGACAGACAGACAAAAATTCTAAAAACTATAGATTCGGCCTCTGTATCGATAATAATGTCTATTTCAATAAGATTTTCCATAAAATATTTAATGTACAGATTCGGCTTAGTTAGAATTTTATAATATGTACCTATAGATATAGATATATTCGCCTTTTTGAGGGTTCTTCTATATTATTTAAGTAACGATTTTGATACACATTATCATCTTATATTCTGAAGTCTAAATGCGTATAAACGTTTAATTGTAAAAAAATAATGTTTGATATGGTGTTATAGTTATACTAATTAATACTATTGCTAATATAAACAGTAATTTACGGGTATAATATACGACGTTGGAAATTTTCCCTGAATTAAGAACCGGCGAGAAGACTTAAATTTGGTTCAGACACGTAAAATTCGATTACTAATGAATAATGATTCTTAACAATATTTGGACCAAACACTTGTTGAAAGGAAATGGGATTTGGTTCCTGCAAATCAATAAAGTTTTGGGTGAATTGTCAACAATTCATGGCAGTTCATGCGGAAATAGCATTGTAGCTTCTAATAATATATTAAATATACCTCTTTTGTATCATTTAAAAGAATTTTATCTGCAATAATATATTTTGACCAGGATGCCTATTAAAATGTGCCCGCTAATATGTTTAATTAAATTAATTATAATTAACTATTTGGAACAAAGTCGATGCACTTGTTATTAAAATAAATTATACTCCACTTCACAGAAATATACGTAGAGAACCTGGAAACTGATAGGTATAAGTATATTCATTATTTATATATTAAATTAAAGCTATTTTTTTCTGTACCTGATAAACTACGTCTGCCTATGATGATGCCTATTAAAGATTTTTTTGTTACAATTATACGTTCATGGCGTATATTCATCATTTATATATGAAATTAAAGCAATTTTTTTGTGCATGATAAAATACCTCTGCCTATGTAAAAGTGGCCACAAATAAAACTCCTATTAGCTAGCTGTTAAAGACAGATTTACGTAAAACTATGTAAATATGCCCGCTACTAGCGGGCATATTTTAATAGTTCTTCTCGCTTGCATCCGGATCTTGATCAATAATTATGATCTAAATTTCATTACTGGCGAAAGAAATAAAAATGATACCACCGGTACAAGAGGTTGCATTGTATGTACTTTAAATAATTGTGGACAACATTTTTAAGTTTTTTACTTTTCCTATATTTTATATTAAATAGTAAAACGGATATTTATCGATATAGGCATGGGGTCTCATCACGAACAAAGAAAAATTAGTTCAAATAAATGCCAATAGATGACGTTACATATATCGATTTTTTATTAAAGTTGTGTTAAATTAACAAAAGATAAAAATTAGGTCTCAAAAAGGTGTATTATTGTTTTGAAAAATATTCTAAGTGCTGTGAAACGAAATAATGCGCTGGTAAATCAAATTTTCGTAATTTTACTGATTATTGAAATATCAGCAACCAGATGATAGGATTGTAGTGCATATTTAAAGATGGCGCTTTTACGTTTTATGAATTATATATCATCGTTAAAAAGGTTAAAATTATTGTTTTTTTTTTATCCGAATGCAGGGTGAATTTTACAATATTTATCATACGTTAGTTTGCACATATTTATAAAATAAAACAGTTTGACTATTTGCGCATCAATGACATCTATTATCTATTCAAGCAAACAAAAATAGCTCGAAGAGTAGCCCGAATTAGCGCTGTCCATTTTTTTGTATGAGATGAGGCATCCGTACTAGTATATTATTATGTGATCTGTGATGTAGGTAATGTGGTAGAAATTTCAATTTGTAGCAGGTTACTACCTGTGATACGAATGTTAAACGATTGATTTGTGCGCATTGAGATTACTGCCATCTCTGGATAAGAAGCGGAGTTAACATGTTAGAATACAAAATGTCATAATTATTAATTACGTACTACCTACGAATAAATAATGAGTATTCGCGTACTACAGTAGAGTAAAATAAACCTTATATTTATAGCGAAAAAAGTTATTTTTATTAACTACGGGATATGGATAACTATGATAGTTTTGACTAAAATAAAACGCAAATATTTGATTAGTTCTTTATTTGTAGTGCATTACACGAACATAATTGTAGTGTGGCTCACAGTATCCACTAATGTAAGATCTATTAAGTTAGTAATAAAAAGGATTTGGAACATAAAGGTTGTCTCATTTAATAACATTTTTACATGGCGACTCTGCCAGTCGATGCGCGCGCGACTCCGCTCGCCGCTTGCACTGGCTGGCTACCGATAGTAATAAACTCAAAATAAATATAAATCGTTAATTTAAAAAAAAAAACCGGTTTGTGCAAATTACGTGAAAAAAGTCGTAGAGCCATCAAAAAGCTTTAGTATAATTTGTAATATATTTTGTGTGAGTTTGGCGACACTGATTCCGACTTCCGATACAAAAATCTTTTTCTCTTCCGTGATATATGTTACAATGAATTAAATTAATAAATAAAATTTCTTTTTAAATAAATTGAGACTGTGAGAGAAAATATCAAAGAGGATGGCAATTTATGTCAGCACACATCGAAAAATTGCGATAATTCTACGTACAATAAATTTACTCATGCAGGCGTGTTTACTTCTCGACGGATAAGCCTTTCATATGGTGATGATGCCGTTGCGAATACGATTTTACAGGGCATGTATCGTTTTATTCCCAGTTCTGTAGTCCGTACTAGTGAACGATCGTAATTCTAGTATGGTGCATCCTACTGTAGACGTTCTATTTTTTAGTGCGGGATTCTTATCAGGCCTGGGATGCTGCTTATGTAGCGAGATTAAGTTAGAGTTAATGTTACCGACATGAAGAAATGATTTCATGCTGCCCCCTGTTTCTACAAGATGAGGCCAAGACAGGCATCTGCAGCATTGGCAAAGGACATCTTTGGCTATTTCCTTACTGACTGCCTACTTCCTTTTAACTCTTTCCATAGCCGGGCAATTCGTATTGGCTGTAGTTCATATTGATGATCCCGCATTTTAATAGACTACGTTCATGCTATGAAGAAAATTGCATGCAAATTCTATGCAAATGTATCCTCAGTATGCCATTTACGTGTACATGCCTGAAACCACTATTTTGCAAGCTAACTATGTACGTCTTAGTCCGATTTGATCTGAATCTTTTTATTGCCAATAAGATTTAAATGATTGATGAATATTATCTATCTTCTATAATCTACCTACATATACTATAAAAAAGCAGTACCTTAGCAAAATCTGTACATGAAATATTTTTTAAAAACAATGACTGTAACGTATTATGTACACAATATAGACCCCAAAACGATAGTTATTAAATTTTTTATCTGTCTGTCTGTATGTCTGTTTGTGTGTGCGCGTTTCATGCAAAAAGTAATGAACTGATTTCAACGAAATTTGGTGGAGTAATAATTTATTACTAGGGTCAACATTCAGGAAAATCTTTCGTTCCTTCGGGAAAACACAATAACTGATTTTATCGAGTCCTCCTTAGAAACCGTCCACTGGCTAAACCTTAAGACTAAAAAATTGTAATTGTAATGTGTTAATGCACTAAAAAATTGTAGGTCAAGACCTTTTTGTAGGCCTTTTCAAGAAAAGACCTACAAAAAAGCCTGCAATGGAATTTTTATCTCCTAAGCTACAGGAAAAGGGGGGTGGAAGATTGAATAGAAAATCGATCATTTCTCGAGTAAGGGATATATATTTTTTTATTTTTTATAATACTTATCTACTTTTCTATACCTATGTATGTACATTGTACATAATATATGTATTTAGTCTATTCTATACTTACCGTTAAAACGTACCTAGGGACGAACCGGAACGAAGCGGCGCGCGGCGGTGAGTTGCTAGTTTATTCATAAAGTGACATGGATTAAATTATAATTAAAAAATCAAAACATTTTACACTAGGTAATTGCGTAAAATATATTTTACATAGAGGTATATTAATAACAGCTAGCTGGCATTATGAGTCAGAAGGCTCTGAAGGGGAAGTAGCAAGGTATTGGCAACTTTTTCCTCTTGCAAGTTTCAGGCATAATATTCATCAAAATTTGCTCTGATACTTGCAAGAGGAACTTTTTTATTATTTTATGTATTTATTAATGAAGTGACATAGGTTAAATTATAATTAATAGAATCGATCGATTAAATTGTATTTATACTAAACATTCGCCGTGGGCGGGTATGAACTCGAAATCACCTTTAACGTATTCAATACTTGTAAAATACCTATAACGAGGATCGTCTATACTCTATAATAATTTTAAATGCATGCTTGCTTAAAGCATAACACGGAAATGAACATTCTATTTTTAATTATATTCCCTTAGACAGAGACGATGCCTGAAATAACTCATTCGACGTTTACACATCCAAATTCACTTCATTTCGATAGAGTTACTGTAGCTTCTTTGCTCTTTATGTTATTATTAAGATATTTAATATATAAAACAGAGTAGGATGTCTAATGTAAAACTTGCGATAAGAGTTAGGCCATTTACAGAGAAGTTAGTACATATTTTATTTAAAAATACAATTTTTTTCGAGCCCGTAGTAAAGTCTCTTATTATTTCGTTCTAGAGAATTAAAATTGGATAAGGAACGAGTGCCAGTTGTGAGTGTTATTGATAAACACACGGTGACAATAACTAATGTAAAAGTAAGTATACATATACTATCTATTTATATATTACTAGTTACGTTTCACTGCTGAACTGAGCTAAACGTTAATAAGTCAGCCTGTGAGTCGCGAGTAGTGAATAAAAATAGTAATTGCGAGTGTACCTTAGGGGATAGACATATACCGTTGAGAACTTTTCTGTAGAACTTTTTAAGACCTACAATTTTCTAGTACATTGTTTTGATTTATCTCTTAAGGTTCAGCCAGCGTTAGCCATATAAACTTCTAAGGACGACTCGATAGAACCAGTCATTGCGTTTTCCCGCGGGAACGAAAAATGTGCCTGTAGTAAAAGGTATCCTAAATGTTGACTCGAGTGATAAGCTATCACTATACAAAATTTAATTGAAATCGGTTCAGTACTTTTTGCGTGAAACGCGCACATCGATTTAACTAAGTTAGTTTTGCTATAGGTATAGATAAGAATAGGTATTGCGAGTGTACCTTGAGAGATAGACATATACTGTTGTAGATATTTCTGTTGGCCTTTTCAAGATCTACAATTTTTTAGTACATTGCTTTGATGTATGTCTTTAGGTTTAGCCAGCGGAGGGTTCCTAAGGAGGACTCGATAAAACCAGTTATTGCGATTTCCCGCGGGAAACAAAGATTTTCCAAAAGTAAAAGTTATCCTAAATGTTGACCCGAGTAATAAGTTATCAGTTCACAAAATTTCGTTGAAATCGGTTCATTACTTTTTGCGTGAAACGCGTACAGACAAACAGACAAACAGACAAACAGACAAAAAAATTAATAACTATTGTTTTGGGGTCTATATCGTATACATAATACGTTACAGTCATTGTTTTTAAAAAATATTTCATGTACAGATTTCGCTAAGTTACTGCTTTATTATAGTATAGATAAATTGTACCTACCTATCCATCTACCTATAAGTGTAACCTACCTATAATATTTTATTACCCGGATAACATTGTAGGAAAATCCATGTTTGTTCTATATGTTTATTTTGCATGGATTCCTTTAATTCGAATATTTAAGAAAGTATTAAGTTGTAGATTATTAGAAGTTGTCAAAAGTTGAACATGTGTGAACCTAAATCATGAAATTATATTTAACTGCATTTCAACATTAGGTTTTATTTAATACCATAAAAAGGTACCTGGCTTTTCAGAAAAACGGCACGAAATAATGATTGTTTGCGTTTGGGTTTACACACCACCTTGTAAATTCTTATTTATAATTAGTAGGAGTTTATAAATGATATGTTAATTATAAAGATTCTATGTTAAGGATGTGATGTGTATAATGATTTTTTTTTATTTTAAAATAAAATAAATAAATAAATTGTCAATTTGTTGCTCAAAAATAGTAGATATCTGAATGAACGCAATGTAAAAGAGCAATGTAAGATAAATGTAATTTTGTTAAGGTGAGTGTATCAGGAGCAGGAGACAGTCGCGAGCGCGTCCGCCGCTACTACGCGGATTACACATTTGATAGCGCATGCGCAACCGCGCACCCAGCTTATGCTTCGCAAGAAGTGGTAGGTATAACAATTCTAGATTAATATCTTTATAATACCTTTCTCCTCTATATTGTTAAGAAATAATATAAAACATTAAAATTCATTCCATTTTTAACAATTTTAAACGCCAGAAGTTTTAATAAATAACTATTCGAAAGGGACAGACAGGATTTTAATTTTTGGTATTATAATTCGTTGTTTAGTTTGTCTTATTTTCTTTCTTATCAGTTTGTCATATATGATAATTAATTTATTATTACTTTACTATTACTTAGTATGATTACCGATTTATAGGGTGCTGCCTACGTATATGTAGGTATTCACGACAGATTAGAAATACACTTAACCAACTGTCTTTGTATAGAAAAAGCATCTTTTATAAGAAAAAAGTTTCCAAAGTAGATAAATTAAGTAAACTCCAGATTTAATTTTGATTTAAACTTTAAATGGATGGATGGATTGATTAGATTGAAATATGATAAATCTTGCTAATAAAACAGAACTAACGTATAATTTCTCTTTGCGCCCTACATTCCCTCTCTGTCTTTAAAATACGTTGAGACTGAAAAAATGTTTTTGTCCGCATTTTACAGATATTTGATACATTAGGTCGTGAGGTATTGTCAACAATTTCTAAAGGTCAATCAGCATGCGTGCTTACGTATGGCCAAAGTGCAACCGGGAAGACACATACTATGATGGGGTCGGTGGGACAGTTGGGGTTGATACCACGAATTTGCAAGACTTTGGCTGATGAACAACTCTTCGATGTAACTGTTAGGTATTGATTTTAGCCTTTTTATTACTAACTTTTACTACTATAATATTTTTTAATATAATAAAGAAATAGCCCCGACCAATGCAATCTGGCTATAAATTTCAAGATGTCAATTGTGACAATATTAATTTCTGAATACACATAAGATTAAATGCACTTTTTTTTTTATAAATCGGTAGCATAGAATTGTTTTATTTTTTGACGCAGTAATACTCCGTCCTTTTTAGGAGGATTTTTTTTGATTATAAAATGTAAATAATAAAAATAATACTATATTCTTTTGTATTTTTAAGCATTAATTCTCTTTCCCTTGAAAGAGAGAGTATAATATTAGCTTATTATTATTTTTTTCTTTATTATTATAAGTTTATAAAATTTGTTAATTATTTTTTAAATATTTTTTAGCTTGGTAGGTCAGGGTTATTTTTTTTTCTATATTAGATTGTTTTTTTATAATCGGTTTACCTATATTTATTTGGAAACAGAAAAACTTACAGTTATTATTGATGAATTGACAACAGCCGGACGAATAATTTTTTTTTATTTATCCAATTAATATTACATATATTTGTTACATAGTTGTTGTTGATTTTTACAAGGTTTGTTTACTAAATAAAGCTTGAATGTCATATTTTTTTTAATAAGTAGATACTAAAGCATCAATAGATCGTTTTAACTAGTACATTAGATGGATGATTATGGATGGTATACATCCTATGGTTAATTATGATTTTTATAAAAAAGTAATGTGTACTGCAAATATAAAACTAATCTTAACCTTGACTTTTTTGATGTTTACATACCTAATTAATAGCTAAATTTCTTACGCAACCACGAGGAAGGCCAGAGCCCATGTTTCTAAACCTGATCATCGGTAAGCAAACTTTAATACATAATCTCAGACCAAAGAATTATTAATATAGACGGAGACCGTGAAAATAAATGTCAAAGTCAAAAATAGTAACGAGATTTGCTGTTTCTGCTATTCTTTAAAGAATAAGGGAAATTATTATTGTAAGGTTGCATTTATATATATGAGCGTTTTAATGGAAAATAATATTATATTTGATTAATTTGTAATGATTTATGTTTAAGGCATTTTGTTATGTGACCTTGGCCAATAGGAATGTATTTTAAAAAAATAAAAAAGGGCGCGGATATTAATTTGTTTCCCGCGCTTTTTGGCGGACATGTCGGTACCACCCTGTAGTGACTAGTCATGGAATGTTTGTAGCGCTGAAAATTGTTGTTATAAATTATGTAACTCATTATTTTAAAAGAGCAACTGTTGAGTTTCTTGCCGGCTCTTCTCAGCAGAGCTGCTTTCCGAGCCGGTGGTAGCTTCCATACGGACAGACGTACTGACGATTATAAAAGTACTGAATATATGAGTATTTGCAACGAGTATCGTAAAGTTTTATTAATGTCCTCCTACAAGTCAGAAGCGGAAAGACAACGCCGCCGAGGCCGCTCAATCGTCAGGGTATGAGTAAAATGGATTTGGAAGCCTGGGTCAATTCAATCCACTAAGAAAACTTCACGTTTCAAGAATCTTGAGGCGACGCTTTGGCTTGGTTGGTTTATGACGCATTGACGATTACAGGACCATGTTCAAGATCAAGGGTATCGTGAACAATCTTGTGGATCTGTCAGGTGATGTAATTTTAGCTATTCATAATAGAATTAGTCAATTTATGAAACAAAAAGTCGCATAGTGAGGCTTGGTTGTGTCAGATAATGTTACTTCTACATGAAAAGTAAGCTAAAAAAAAAAGTAATTTTAGAATCACATCACAGTTCATGTTGTAGGTTTAAAGTATATACATGTCGAAATAATAATTTCATGTATGTCAGGGGATGTTGATAATAAAATTCCTTTTAATGGTCTTTTATTTAACACCAAAACCTAATAATAGCAAAGACAATTTACACAGAAACATAATTACTTTCAAAATATTTCTCAGTTCAGTTTAGTCTCGGATGTCTCAAGTGATCAAAAAAGGATTTGCAAATTTAAGTTATATTTGCTATTAGGAATTTATTTTCTCTCCCATCAAAATACAGGTAGGCTAGGTCAAGCCAACAGAAAGACAAAATAATGTTAGCATTAGATACAAAATAGTAAAATTAATTGTAAAACAGTAATTTACTCATAAAAGAGATATTTGGCATTGCTAGGTTTCTAGAAAATGACATAAAATGAAATGATCTGAATCAAACAGTATTTTAGAAATTGGAAATTTACATAGGTACATTTTTTGTTTAAAGTTACATAATTAATGTAGTTTTAACATTTAAAATTTATTTATTAAATTCTTATTTAAATAAATGAATGGGATGAATACAAATATTAAAACTACCAATAATAATAATAAAAAAATCAAATCAACTTATAATTAAAAAAAATTACAGCTGAAAATACTATCACTTAAAAATATGAGATTTCTTTGATATCGCACATCTAGATCTAAACAGAGCTAACTCAAAAATCTCATCTTTTTAGTTACGCATACCATCGAATTCCTTAACTTACTAGCTAGCGACCAATAAAACAGATACAAAAATTGGTACATTTCTCAACGTTATGTGACACTAAAACCCCTTTTTGTTAAACGAAAGAGCCCTTTCCTCCTCCACCAAAACAGAAACATAGCTAATTACAGTCAGTATTACAAGCGAAACGCATGTGCCCGTCGTAAACCAAACTAGAGCTATTTTGAATTGATTCTGCATTGTTGAGGTAAACCAGAAAATTGTAAAAACTATATTTGACTTGTCCCCATTTTGATGATTAGGGCTAAGTAAACTAAAGCAACATTTTGACTTAAGCCAGTATTCATAGGCAGGTGAGTAAAGTTTTCGTTTTTATTTAGAATTGTTGTCGTGTTGTTGAAACATTTTTTAATTTTTAGTTAACTCTTTTTTGTTAAGTCGTTTTTTAAACTCTTATATTTCTTTAAAACCCTATTTAAAATAAACTTTTTTACCAGTGGTAATTAGAGCCTTTTCATCTTAATATTATTTTATTTTTATCCTAGTAATTACAAAGCTTATTGTGTTTTTATTAAACATTTTTCAAGTTAGATCTTTTTTGATGGGCTACGCTGTATCAAATTTCACTATATCGAAGTTTATCAGATCGCAGACGTAATTAGGTTTTTCAAATCGATGTGGTGCAACGGATCAGATTGATTTGCTTAATTTAATTTTTTTTTTCAAGAAAAGAATGAATCGTGAACAATTTTTAGTAAATATAGTTGAGCCTTGCTCAACACACAGGGACGAAGAAATATCGGCCCTTGCTTACTGACTCAATATGAAAATATGCAACGATATACTAGACCTTTACAACAAGAGTTTGAACCAATAATACAGGAGAAGACGGTACTAGAAAACAAGCATCAGCAAGAAGACGACATAAAGATATCATCGAGCATATCCGTGGCTGATAAATCTAATCCGAGCACAACTAAACAACTGCAGACTGGTACGCTTTCACGCTTTCAGCCCTTTTTAACGTCCCACTGCTGGGCACGGGCCTCCCTTCAGTACAAGGGGGATCAGACCATAGTCCACCACGCTGGTCAAGTGCGGGTTGGCGGACTTCACATGTCTCTCGAAAACTTGCTAGGTTCTCTCAGACATGTAGGTTTCCTCACGATGTTTTCCTTCACCGTTAAGACAAGTGGTAATCATGTTGGAAATGATTCGCACATGAAAATATCAGAGATGCGAGACCCGGGATTTGAACTCGCTTCACTCGGTTTCCCAAGCGAGCGCGTTACCACTGGGCTACCACTGCCTTACAGACTGCTACACCAACTTGTTATATTTCACCAATCTGAAGTGATGAAAGCGTCATTGACGTCTCAGATGAAAATCCCAATTTCGGATTTGTTCATAAAAATAAGACATCTTCTTAAGTCGTTCGTACTAGTTTACCGTTTTCTTCGTCCAGCACCAATAGTGACAGCTCTAGTAATTCATCAAGCTCTAGTAGTTCTCGGATACCAAAGATAATAGTGCGCATGTACTGCTTGACTCTCAGAATGCAATTGTTGCTGAAAAAAAAGATTCTTAAGAGTCCGTGATAGAACAAAAAAGGGCAAAAAAGATCACATAAGCAAGAAATGTGGAAATCAAAAATTGCAAGTGCTCCGAAATTTTGGTACAGCCAAAGTCTTAAGCATACAAGTCTCAAAGAAAAATGTCGGCTACAATATAAACTATAAAGATTAGATGGACGAACTATCAAGGCAATGGCTTTTTGATGCATTTTAGGGTATTCGGAAATCTTAAAAAGCAGAGAGAATTCGTAGTACCTACAAAGTATAATTATTTTTTTTTATGTTATATTTTTAATTATTAATGAAAAATAATATCTGATTGAGGGCTTAATTCAGTGTGTTCTTGCTAATCTATACTAATATTATAAAGCTGAAGAGTTTGTTTGTTTGTTTGTTTGGTTGAACGCGCTAATCTCAGGAACTACTAATCCGATTTGAAAAATTCTTTTTGCATTAGATAGCCCGTTAACTGAGGAAGGCTATAGGCTATATATCATCCCGGAAAAATGTACGGTTCCCGTGGGATAAATTTGTTATTCTCTAGGGACGAACCCGACGCGAAGCGAGGGTGAGTCGCTAGTTCCTAATAATCAGCCAATGTACCCCTACTTTTGGTCACAGACTCCTCTATTAGTCAGATTATTATAAATACATTCAAAATGCTGTCCCTATTAATTTTATAATGACTCTTCAAAAGAGAGTCAACTAAACACTAGATTCACCAACACAGGTTCAACTACAAATAACAAAAAATAAACTTACAATTTGTTAAACAATACAGAAGCAACTACAAAAATCTAATTTTTAGGCCTAAAAATGAATTAAAACACAAGATTCCTATAACTTTTTTCATCTATTTTTATTTAAAAAACCTTGATCAACACAGAACGCTTCTGCAGTACACAAGGATTCGGTAATCAGTTTTTCACGTTTTCTGAAAAAGGTGCTTTTTTGAGTTAATCGCTGTTTAGATCTAGGTGTGCGATATGTGATACTGATGGGTGACAGGTATACATTATATATTAATTTGGAAACATTAAGTTTGAAAATATTATTAATGCTGCTTTGATATAGAATATATGCATATTATGTGCATACTTCATAATACATATTTAAGTTTTGAACTTGGGAAAGACCTAGTGGTTGTTTAGCTGGCTTATACTTTGGTTACCTAATACTTATTGATAAAGAGTTGAAGACAAAATCCTGTAAACTTAAGATTACTCTTATGAATTTAATGAAAGTTAACTAGTTGGAACGATGGTGTTTGTTAATTTTGCCATGACTAACAAAAAAAAAAGAAGTATTACCAAGTTGGAATTATAATTAATCAGAAGTAGATTTCATGAAGGCAATAAAATTACCATATCACGAACACAAGAAACAAATTAATTAAAAGATTAATAAATAAATAAATTAAGATAATAGTTGGTTGTTTGGATCATAAAAACAAAAAAAAAAACAAAAGACAATTAGAAATAAAATTTACAAAGTGCTAAAGAGATATTGATAGTGATTATTATATTGATAGATTATACATTTATTTTTAAAGCCTTACTAAGTGAATTTACATAGTGACATGAGTTTTAACACAATAATATGAATTTACCTTACTATGCTCAGCTTTTCATCAATACATTTTATTCAAACAAAATTGATTAAGGAAGAATGAAAGAAAGAAAGAATGATGTTGATTAATGAAGGGCTTAGTGCAATATTAATCATAGTACTAGAGAGGGTACTGAGCAGAGTGTATGACAGAATTTCAACAGTGTAATAGTGATAAATGCACAAGAAGTGTTGTGTTTTCTTAATTTTAGAATCTGAAATCATAAATAATGCATTAATTGTGATGTCTTGTAGATATGTCAGGTAACAATTTGTGATGATAAGTAGCCATTTATGTCACTAAATAAAGAAAGTTAAAGGAGATTAAAAGCATAGAAAATATAAAAGAAAATGACAGTACTTATAAAATTAAGTTAAAAGAATAAATAATCATGAAGTGAATATACAATCCATATGGGTTGATGATTATGTATTAAGCCTAAATCTTGTCTTGAATATGTGCAGGCATAATTCAAATATATTATGATTGCAAACAATCTCAATAAAAATAATACTAGTTTATAATATTAGTATATAATAATAAGTACATTATGGTAAAGAGGCTTTGACAAAATACCTGAGTGACAAAATATAAGTATTGAATAGGAACATTACAATCTTTGAAACTTTAATACTTAATTAAATGAACCAGATAAAGGAATGAGTTATACTTGAAAAGAAAAACAAGGGATTATTTAGATACACCAGGCATGTAAAGTAAAATAAGCATATATACTCTATTTGGATTTTAAGGGGTTAATTAAAGAAATTTAAGCAAGTATTTTTTTTAAGTTTCAAAACTTAAAAGATAATGAGGACTTTGTCCTGGAACTTTACAATAAATGTAAATACCTGTAATAATAAAAGTAATTTATAGTCATAGATGAATAATAAACTTAATTGAGAAAGATCTGAAATGAAAAGCAGTTAAGATACTATATTATGTTTCAAGCTGTACATGTAATTTAAAGCTCGAATGCTAAATTACGATAAAAATAAAAAAAAAATAAAAAAAGAGAAAAGATTGATATTGGTAAAATACAATATACTTCATAATAGATAGTTAATTGATGTTGAAGTTTGAGAAGAAAGCACTGGATAATTAAGTAAATGAAGATAATAACGATATACTTATTTGTAGATTATGGTCACTTTGTTATGAACCTTGGTACAAAGCAGTTTTCTTTAAAGTGTAATATGTAGGTTGAAGAGTCTTACATAAATGATGACGACGTGAAGGATTTGCTATAGAATTATGTACTGGTACACTCGCATCACAAAACTAAAGATAGGTAGTTTTTATATGAATGATTATTAAAGAACTATAAAATCGATTTGAAATGTTATAGTCCGTATACAATATGGAATATCTCTGGTTATATAATGTGGTAGACATACATTATACAGTAATTAGCATACAAAACTTCAATAGCATAGAAAGGAGAAGAAAGCAGAAAAATTATCTACATGAGTAACTAATTATCTATTTGAATTTGACAAAACAGTTAAAACTTAACAGACGTATGACAAAATGACAGATCTTGTCAATACCATGTCGCTTCGTTTTACGATTTAGTAGTACGAAGTAGGTAAAAAAAAAAAAAAAAAAACCGTTAACCAAAACCACGAAGTTTAAAAATTCGTATTATTTAATAGGATTTTTATATTTAAAATTCAGATTAATTTGAAACCAAACTGCTGCTTTTAATATTCCGATATGATGTTAATATGTCGAATTTAGGAGATGAAAAAAAAGAGTATTTTAAAGATTTACAGGGACAGTGCTTTATAATTCATAAATATGTGTACCTATATCAAAAGCATATGTAATATATATCACATTTGAATGTACATATCATTGGTGGAACTGGGTAAAGATGATATACCCTTAAAATGTTAATTAGTTGATCTATTGACTAAACTTGCAAATTTAAAATGTGCCTTTAAAAAAAATTCTTAAATATTAGCCAAATTATGTGCAGTTTCAGGTTTGAATGCTTGAAAAGATGTTATATTGGACCGTTTTAAGTGGAAATTAAGATGTTAATGCCCTGAAATGGTGTGTTTCTTCGACAGTCAAGCTGTTGCTGCTTAGGGAAGCAATTTTCTAAGTAACCTCTAAGAAGTTTTTATGAAGAGTTTGATGGGTATGGTTGTCTGAGCGATCTAAATAGTTATGATGTTATTGCTTAGGGATATGATTCTCTGGGTAGTTTAAAAAGAGTTATGATATCACTACTCAGGGATGTGATTCTCTGTGTAGTATAATAAAGGTTACTGAGTTTCTTTCTACACAGACATGTGATTCTCTGTGTGATTTTTTTTAGATCTTAATAATATAATATTTTATTACAGGAACTATTATGATCTGAGGAATGGTAATGGTTACATAAGATTTTTTATATGGTTATTTTTCTAGTTATTTTATTTTTGCCGCTAATGATAATATTTATATTTGAACATTAGTTTATTGCCGATATTTAAGTGATAATGACAACAACGGTTACTGAGAATAAGAGTTGATGAATTACTGTTCAGAGATGTAACTTTCTGGGCTGTTAAATAGAAGTTATTGAGTTTCTACTCAGTGATTTGATTCACTGGGTGGTTATTAAGCTTTCACGTTACAAATATAATAATATTTTATTACAGCATTTATTAAAAATTGACGAATAGTTACTTAAATATTTTATATGGTAACTTTAATATTTTTCTAGTTATTTTCTTTCTTTTTGCTGTTAATGTAATTGTTTTGCTCTTAATATATTAATATTAAGAAATAATTATATTACTGATTTTTATGCGATGATGATAATGATTAGATAGTGAGAATAAGAGTTACTGAGTTTTACCCAGGGATGCGATTCTCTGGGTGCTATAATGAGAACTATTGAAATAAGAGTTATTGAGTTTCTACTCAGTGATGTCATTTACTGGGTGATTTCTAAGTTTCCGCTTTAATAATATAATGCTATTAATAATATTTTATTTCAGAAGTTATTACTAATGTTTGATTTACAGAGAGTTATGTTGATGCTACTCGGGGATGTGATTCCCTGGGTGGTTTGATGAGATTTATTGAGCTGCTGCTCAGAGATGTGATTCTCTGGGTGGTTTGATGAGATTTATTGAGCTGCTGCTCAGAGATGTGATTCTCTGGGTGGTTTGATGAGATTTATTGAGCTGCTGCTCAGAGATGTGATTCTCTGGGTGACCTGATGAGATTTATTGAGATGCTGCTCAGGGATGAGATTTCCTGAGTGGTTTGATGAGATTTATATAGTTGCTGTCTAGGGATGTATGATTCCCTGGGTGGTTTGATGAGATTTATTGAGCTGCTGCTCAGAGATGTGATTCTCTGGGTGGTCTGATGAGATTTATTGAGATGCTGCTCAGAGATGAGATTTCCTGAGTGGTTTGATGAGATTTATAGAGTTGCTGTCTAGGGATGTATGATTCCCTGGGTAGTCAACAAAGAGAGAGATTTTAATTTAAGGTATCGTTATGGATATAAAATAGGTAATGGTTTAAATTGTTTTTCCATTTTCTTTGCCAGTTTAAATCGTTCACAAAAAAAAATATTATTTATAATTTAAATAAAAAAAAAAAAGAAAGTAATAAAGACTATACAAGAAATAATGTTCATAACAAATAATTTTGTTAAAAAAAAAGACTGCTATTATTAGTACTATTTTTATTTGAAATTTTGATTTATGATCAATTTATGAAGTTTACAGTTTTTAAATATTTGTTAAGTTGCTGATGATATTAATAAACTTTTTAGTTTAGTTGTTATTATTAATTTAAAATATGTATTGTACAATTTATAAGATATTAGTTATGAGAAAATAGATGTTGCAAGAAGATTTGATTCTTTGGATAGTTTTTTTTAATTTTGTAAATGTCCTAAACTTTTGTTTTAGTTATTACAGAATTGATGTGTTGAATTGTTTTTTTTTTTTGTTTTTAAACAATTTTTGTTAGAAATTTTAGAATTTTGATTGATTGAATTATTTTTGATTTTTATTTTTTGTAAATAAATGAGAACCTGTAAAACAAAGTTAATAAGAGACAATTTAACTTTTTTTTTTTCTCTCTGTATTTGTTAATGATGATTTTTATATTTTATTGTTATGCTTTGAATATTTTACTATATTGTTAACCTACTGGCCAAGTGTAAGGTTTTCCAACGGGAAGCGTGTATGAGGTCATACACGTTATCAGGATGGACGAGTGTAAGGTTGCATTTATATATATGAGCGTTTTAATGGAAAATAATATTATATTTGATTAATTTGTAATGATTTATGTTTAAGGCATTTTGTTATGTGACCTTGGCCAATAGGAATGTATTTTAAAAAAATAAAAAAGGGCGCGGATATTAATTTGTTTCCCGCGCTTTTTGGCGGACATGTCGGTACCACCCTGTAGTGACTAGTCATGGAATGTTTGTAGCGCTGAAAATTGTTGTTATAAATTATGTAACTCATTATTTTAAAAGAGCAACTGTTGAGTTTCTTGCCGGCTCTTCTCAGCAGAGCTGCTTTCCGAGCCGGTGGTAGCTTCCATACGGACAGACGTACTGACGATTATAAAAGTACTGAATATATGAGTATTTGCAACGAGTATCGTAAAGTTTTATTAATGTCCTCCTACATTATAAATACATTAGTTAAATTAATGTACACTTTTTGAGAATAACATGTGAATAATAAAAATAATACTATATTCTTTTGTATTTTTAAGCATTAATTCTCTTTCCCGAGAGAGAGAGAGAGAGAGAGAGAGTATAATATTAGCTTATTATTATTATTTTTTCCTTATTATTATAATAAGGTGGGTGGACCATGGAAGGCCACTCTAACAAATAAACAGTTATAATTCTTTTATTTATTGGATAAATGAAACAAACAAATCATAAAGTAATACTTTGTTCTTTTATGTAACTTATGAAACATTTTATTTTATTGTAGAGTTAATTCTTATTTATTAAATTTAAGTTTTATTGAACCCTTCCAAATTGGCCTTGCAAGAAACAGGGCTCCTAATACAAGGCCAATATAATAAATCAGTCGTTTAACTTAAAACTAATGGTGAAACAATTAAAATATCTGGTTATCCTAAATCTTCATAAAAAGGTCTTTCATTAAAATGGAACATTAAATACATATCATAATACATGCACTTAAAAAATAGTCAACAAACATTACTTGAACACTATCATAAAACTAAGAATGTATTCGTGAAAATGTTTTAAAAATAATTTTAATAACTATTATATCGATATCAAATAACTTGCCAATAATCTTTATAATGAAATAAAAAAAAAATTGAAACCGACTACAATGGCCTTCTTATGGGTCTGTTCCTTGTAAGGCCAAATGGAGTTTTAAAATAAAATTATTTAAAGCATGATTATAAGGAATAATATTATGAACTTATACTTTGTTTTTCCTTTCCCGATACGTATTTACAACTAAAAACTAAGTATTAATATTTTCGTGATTCCTAAATGTTCCTAACAAGGTCCTTGTGCCCTAGCAAGGCCAACTTGTCAATTTTTTGATGATCTTTTTTCGGCCTTACAAGGAACCATTGGCTTTCCTAGGAACACTACCGATATTTTAACTAAAATTGAAATAAATTCATATAGCTTTTCTTTAATACAACAGCAAATCCTTATATATGAATTCAGATAAAAAAAATAAAGAAAATAATAGTTTATTTACTTGAAATCTAGCGTTTTGCTGCGAGCGCATATTAGAATTTTAACGTCGTCGAAAGAAGTCAACAAAGCGAGGGACCGCATTGACAGACCAGCAGCGCTAGCGACTCGCCGCCGCGTCTGTGTTCTTAAGTTCGATGGGTGCTAGTCTGGGTAGAAGGAATTTGTCATCGGATGGCATTAACTACGACTTTTTAATAATTGGCCTTACAAGGAGCATGGCCTTTCATGGTCCACCCACCTTATTATAAAATTCGTTAGTTATTTTTATTTATTAACTAGCGTTCCACCCTCGCTTCGCTCGGGTTCATCTCTAGGTGCGTTTTTATAACGTGTTTTCCTGTGGAAATGATATAATCTCCCGCGCTAGTAACCTATGTCATTCTCCTGCCCTCCAACTAATTATCACCACAAAATGACGCCAATCCGTCACTCTGTTTCAACGTGAAAGAAGGACAAACAAACAAACAAAGTCAAAGTAAAATTGTATATCGTAGAAAGAGAAAGTGTCAAATCTAGAAATGCATTCAAGTTGTCTATATTAATTTTAAGGTTGCGTTCATAATTATAAAGTAATAGTAAGGAAAAAGAAAAACGTGATTTTTACGTTTTTCTGTAAAATATTTCTAATTTTTCTCTTCATAAGAACTTTCCTCGGTCTTCGACGAATATTTGAAAAAATAATTTGCTGAATTGGTCCAGCTGTTCTCAAGTTTTGCGCTTAGCAACACACTTAGCCATTCATTTTTATATACAGTGTCATATCATTAGTGTTTTTAATAAATTGATTAACTTGAAATCTTGTTTTGTTGTTAGTTTTAGTTCGATTTGGCCACAATCTCTAAGTTTTACAATATTTTGAGATTTACTACAAAAATCAGACCAAAAACTTTTATCGACAAATTATGATCTTCGGCAATGAAATAGCAATAACTTTTTAGGTTTGTTGAATTTTGTTCTTTACTTACTTTTTTAAATCTTCATTCATTGCACTATTTTTCAAGCCAATGTGTATCAAGGATGTAGTACTTTTTTTTAGTACCACAGTACTTTAAACTTGGATGAAAAATGTTGTCTCATTGAAATTCGCAATTTTAATATTTTTTTGTTTGAAATTATTTTTTTGAATGAAAGTTTGTATGGGGAAGTAAGATAGGGACGAACCCGAGCGAAGCGAGGGTGAGTCGCTAGTACATAATATATGAGACTTGTATAACATTTAACCCTAATTCTATGGCGAAGTATCAATACAGTTAGTCACGCTAAAGGAGTAATTTTGGAAAAGAAATATACGAAAGTAAATTGAAGTGGATATAATGACATCTGCATTAGAATTGAATGCTGTTCAATATATGAAGCAATTTTGTCAGATAGCAAATTGTTTCACTATCATTATGCATTCGACGTAAAGTAGTGATGGGAGTGATTCACGCGATTTTGAAATCGCTCAGCTAATATGTTTTGTTTGTATTACTTATAAGTTTTTCTACTTATAACATTTTCTTTTTAAATTGTTGTAAATTATGTATTATTTTCACATTTTTGTTAAGCATTCTATTTCCATATTTCTTTAATATCGTCTTTAATAATCATAAATTTAGTTTTAATCGGTTGGAAAGTTTGAATATTTAACTTAGTTTTACACATGATTATATGAAATAATATATGTATGTACAGTACAACATAAATGAATGAGTAACGATTTAAAAAAAGTATTTCTAGTGTATGTACGTATGTAAGTATGTACATACATACATAAATTATGTCTCTATATTATTCTATATAAGTCTATTTTTTTGACAACCTTTAGCCTTAATATTTTGATGGATTTTAGCATGCTAGGTAGAGCGTATGTCCGTTTTAATTGTGGGACTAACATAGTAATTACTTTCACTTAGATTATAAATACATTTTTAAAAAGGAAAATTTTATATATTTTTATTTTAAGTAATGCTTCTTGTTCCTCGTAAGGTAATCAGGATGTATCACGTATTACCTATAATCCGTTATTCATTCCACGATCGAGATTTTTCATCTGAGGATTAGATTATTGCCAAATATTTAAATAAGCTTTCAAAGATAAAATTAAAGGCAAAAGGCATTGAGTTAAGCACGTTTGTTGATCTTAAATTATTTTCAGTAATATCCAATGTGAAAAACGTTTCCTCTAATTTTATTTAAAACCGAGAATGTATATTTGATTTCTATACTTAGTATTCATAGACAAAGTTCTAATTTTTGTCGGTCGCAACTCGCAACTTAGTACTTTTATGATTTACCGAGCGGGAGTCATTGTCAATAAGACGTAAGAAAGTTAAAAATTATTAGTAAAAAAATATTTTTAAAAACAGGCTTTTGTAGGTTTCTTTTGTTTCATTAAGCGCTTTAAAATAAAACCTTATTTTTAAAATGTTTTTTTTTTTTTAAATTGAATACGTATACATAACCTCGTGTCTGTGCCGTTTATTGTTCAGGAAGTCTTACATACCTTGGGCGCAGCAGCCAGATTTTGGTGGACTTTAGCTATTATAATTAAATTCGTATATAAAATTTCAATTTGTGCTGTCGATGGCTGAGACAAGTAGCAACCAAGTCATGATAGACTTTAGAACAGATTTCGGACTTTAGACTGTACTGTTGACCATTCAGAAATTGCTTCATCTGGAGCCAATCCTAGATGGAAAATTAGGTCATAAATTAATAATCATAAAAAATCATTATCGTCGGAACATGAATGTAGAATTTCAACGCTGTAATATAAGAGGAAGTGGTCCTAATTCAGCTTCAGGAAGGCTAGAACCGAGAGATCTCCACTAAAACCTGCGAGGAGAACTGTATTCTTGAAGCATACTAAAAGAATTCGATTCCAAGAGTTAAGCACAGCATGCTCTATCTTATTTTTATTTATCATTTGTTTGCTTTGAAACAAAATATAAAAAATCGGAGTATCTATTCGTCTTTTAATTGGAAGGATAAAAAATAATTATTCATCCTTTATAAGAAACTAGGCAAAAACAAATCTATCCCACGGGAACTGTACATTTTTCCGAGATGATATATAACCTATAGCCTTCCTCAGTTAACGGGCTATCTAATGCAAAAACAGGTTTTCAAATCGGATTAGTAGTTCCTGAGATTAGCGCGTTCAACCAAACAAACAAACAAACAAACTCTTCAGCTTTATAATATTAGTATAGATATAAATTATAAGGAAGGATGAATAGACTAACAAATAAGTAAGTAGAATAAGTAGTTCGGCTCAGCTCGGTAGGCTATGGTTATTTGGTTAGTTTTTTGCATACAGAAAATCCTGCACATAAAAATAATTTTTTAACCTTAAAAACTCTTGAACTTAAAAATCGTTGGGATTTAAAAGAATAAGCTTCTAGCTCGGTAGGTTGAAGTTATTTCTTTTTGCCTATAGAAACTCCTGCATCTTAAAAATCACTTATTTTACATTAGAAAAGAAAAAAGTGGTAAAAATTCGTACAGGCCGATAGTAGTCGGACAAATAATGTATTTTTATTAATTCGATTATCGGACGAATAGCAACAACCTCCTTTATTTATTATTCGTCCTTATTTTAAGTACGAATAGCAACAGCCATAAAAAATAATATATATTTCTCATTACGTGAAGCCAATTGACATAATAGTCAATTATAACTTATTTTAAATGGTAATGATAATAGTTTCGCCTCCGCATTTTGGTAATTTAAAATAGAGTCATTATATCCTTTTATATATCTATGTTAGACGTCATTAAAGTGATTAAACCTTTGCGTTTTCATGGAATTCACGAACTTCGTTAACTTTTATCAACACCTTAGCTACTTTGTTGGTCGCAGAACGCATTCGTTTAAGTTGGAAAGTGTAATAAAGAAAGATAAAAGAGACGTTATGCTGCTACAAGGTCAGACCGACACGCAAACCTAGCACCCTGGCGATTACAATATTATCGACACTAATATCTACAATATGAACATATTGGTATCGGATGTGTGCTAGCTGTTACATGGTAAAGGTATACTCGTATAAACGCGTAGAATTTATATAAGAGGCAAAAGATTTTGAGAAGAGAATAAGTATTAGTTTTTTTTTAAATAACATTAGTAAGGAAGGTCCTGTAGATTATATTATAATTAATAAAGTATATGTAGTAGATTTAAAGAAGAAAACGGCATCGAAATTAGTCCGTTTGTTTGAGAGTTACAAGGTTACAAATAGCCAAAGGTGTCAAACTTATAACAAACCTCTATTTTCGTCGGCGTTACCTGTACAATGACAAATATGCGAAAATAAAAAACTTGATCGATTCCCGAGACTTTCAGAATATATCATTTTCAATTTATTTTAATAATTAATTATTTGAAGGCAGTGTCAGCCCAGAGGTAACGCGCTCGCTTGGGAAACCGAGTGAAGCGAGTTCAAATTCCGGGTCTCGCACCTTAGATATTTTCATTTCTAACATGATTACAATAGCAAGTTTTCAATAGACATGTAAAATCCGTCAACCCGCACTTGGTCAGCGTGGTGGACTATGACCTGATCCCCCTCGTATTGAAGGGAGGCCCGAGCCCAGCAGTGGGACGTTAAAAAAAGCGCTGAATACAAAACTGTCAATTTGATTAACAAGCTAGTTAATTTGAATCATAGGTCAAATAAAAATATAAGTGACGCAGAACAATATCTATTTAGAGAAACTAAAATTAACAACACAACCGATAAATAAAGATCAACGATAAGTTAAATAATAACGTATAGTGTCTATATCTGAATTAAATCTATAATTTAAACGTAGACTTAGTAGGGTAATGCCTCTAAACCTTTACAGTCGTACGACTTCAGCCGCACGTGAGTCGATTTTGATCGCCAAGTTGCGCTACACGTTGCTGTAATTCAGTCACACGTTTTACATTCACTGAAACATCTGTTAAAAAATATAGGTATTTAATGGTTTTAAGTATATTTTATTCATTCATCATTATTATTGTATTTAACCGACTTCAAAAAAGAGGCAGTTTTCAATCCGGCCGTAATTTTTGATTGCGTTATGTGATATCTTCGCCAATTATTGTGAATCAATTTTCGTAATTGTTTTTTTTTACATACCATATTGAATATCTCAAGGGTAAAAATATATGCACAGTTTTAAAAAATAAATACATATCTACTTATGTATATCCTTATTGATTTTGTATAAGTGTAGGTACTTTTTTCAGTAAACATAATTATTTACGGTATTAATTCGTTTTTATTATGCGAGTAACTACACTGATTTTTTCATCCGTGTTATATAAAATAAATATATATATTTTTTTTTCATAAAAATATTTATTTAAATAAAATACAATATTTTAACGTAATTCAAATTATTTTGCTTGGTTGTGCTACAAAACAAATATTGAAAACCTCAAAACGATCAGGTATGTTGGATCAATTTAAAGAATACATTATTATTTTTTAGTTTGTATTCACACTGAGTTAGTTATATATAAATAAAAAATTATAACTTAAAATTTTAAATTTAAGCCGTTTTTAGTCTAAACTCGCGGTTTCTAGAATGTTAAATAGTGAAAAATAAATTTAGCAAAGAAGTACTACCTATAAAACTAGTATATGTTTTAAAGCTTATGCTTGCATGTCAAAATAAAATATTATGTCGCCTGCCTAGTTGCCTCGCTTTTAGTGCTTGCCTACAGTGTACCCTAGGCAGACACATTGTAATTTGTGGATTGGTGAAGGTGTTTAAGAATATGTGCGCTTACTTATTTACGATTTTAAATATAATGCATTTTTTTTTGATTTAACAATTTTGTTAAGTTTAAAATTACTGTGTAGTTACAAAAAAACAAATATTTTATATCCGAAGGCTTGTTAAATCTCTAGTTATATAGAGTGAGAATAAAATCTGGTCAAATCGTTGAAGCGTATCATTACAATGTTTTTTTTTTTAAATTAGAATATTATTTTTAACGTAGCACTTTTATTGATTATATAAAACTTATAATATGCCACTTAGTTATGTTATTTTCATAGACGTCTGCATGCAAAATGGCGCGGCACCAAAATCTCATCTATACTAATACATGTGCAAGTTTGTGAGTATGGATGTTTGTTACTCTTTCGCACCAGAACGCTGAACGGATCTGGATGAAATTTGGCACAGATACAGATTATAGCCTGGAATAACACATAGGCTACTTTTTATCCCGGAAAAATGTACAGTTCCCGTGGGATAGCTTTGTTTTTGTTTTCCTAGAGGCGAACCCGAGCGAAGCGAGGGTGAGCCGCTAGTAAAATTATATTTCTATTAACGTTTTAATGTAATGTTATCGATGTTATATTAAGTGATGTCGAGTTTTTATATCTTATTAAGTGATACAGAAATAATGTATTTTATAATATTAAGCTTTCTAAATATTTTAGCTTTCTAGAGATATACAATGAGCGAGTCCACGACCTACTAGCTGGAGAGCCAAATTTGCCTCTCAATTCTCTTCCACGTAGAAAAGGCAATGCGAGGAAAGATCTTCGCGTCAGGGAACATCCAACGAAGGGAACTTATGTTCAAAGTAAGTTTACTTATATCTGTATAAATAATATTATAAATGTGAAAGTTGGTGAGTATGGATGTTTGTAACTCTTTCACGCCAGAACGGCTGAACCGAACTGGATGAAATTTGGCACAGAGATAGATTATAGTCTGGAATAACATATAGGTTAGGTTTGTTTTTGTTTTGCTAGTTTAAAATATTTCTAAATTACTAGACGTGCCTGACTAGATAAAATAATATAAAAATTAATTAATATATAGTATTGGATGAAACTTATACTTAAAGATCAATACAATAGTTTAGATTTAGTGAGTCTTCTAAGCATTTGAATGAGTCATTTTAAAGCCTCATACTTTTAACTATTGAATTGAAAACCTCGATTTGGCCTTCTTGAGATGAAGTTGTAAATGAAATATGTTGCGAGTCCAAAATATATCGGAAAAATACAACATGCGGAAATATACGGAAATTAAACCTTCATCCCTGACACACTTATAATACAATAAACATAATAAAGTTGTGTTTTTAGAGTGATAACATAATTTTTAATGATGTTCACGTATAAATGTTTATACTGATATAGATAGATACCATAATATTAACTCTAATAGAGCAGGATTCTGTAATATTAACACAAGGTTTTATCAAAAATAATTGGTAGGTACATATAATTTATGACTTGAAAAATATTGATTATACAATTTCAAATATTGATCTTTTTTTATGACATTATGGTTTCACGGTGTAATATGTCAAATAATATACTATGTAAATTAGGCATATGTTTCTTATCGGAAAAGTAATACCTACCTGTTAGTACAAAGAACATTATATAAATATATTTTACTGTACCTATAAGTACTTTAAACAAATTGATTGATTTTGTTTCCGCGTTTTAAATTATTCATAAAGTTTATTTTATTAAAGTTGTTTCATAAATAATTTTGAGGCTGACTGTTTTTTTTTAGTTTCAATGTAAGTAGAATTCAATTAAAAAAAAAAAATATATTTTACGTTAGGTACTACTTTTTATATATTTTTTTTTTATTTTATTTATTTAGGATCACCAATATGATATAGAGTAAGTTAACAAAAATAAACAATTGTACAAAGCAGGTCTAAATCTAACCGTTATCATGTTTATGGTAACCACTATACAACATAGTTACACTGAGCATTTAAAAATTAAAACTATGTTTTTCATTACGAATCCGCTAAAAGCCAATATTTAGTAAATACTTTCAATATAGTTTATTTCGCTATATTACAAATTTCGTTTTCTTTCGTTTGTTCTCTTATAAGAATATACTTTATTTGATCACGTTGTCATATTCACAGCTATGATAAGTAATCTAGGATATTTAAAATCATAGTTATTTGAGTGTATATTCGGAGGAAAATCCACACATCTCGTGTCTGCCACGACCTTCGAGTAGATTGAAAATAAAAACCTGCCAAATGAACTAGTTTAAATTTTAAACATATTATTTACTAGCAGAACCCGCGGTTTCGCCCGCGTTCAGACCACAAAAAAAGTCTTCAGCTTTATGCTATAACTAATTTATAATTTGATGGCTGTAATATTTTCAAATGTGTAAGTAGTACCTCCGAATATTGTGTTGTTTTTACTAATATAGGTATTTACACATTAAAATAATTTTTTTACGCAATAGTTACGTTAGTATTTCTCAAAGGTATTATGGAAAACAAATTTAATTTTAGTGATCGTAACTCAAAATATCCAGTATCTTAAAAGATATTTAACGTATATATTGTAAATCAATTTTCGCGTAAAGTATTTAGCAAGCTCTACTATCGCTTCTTTTTGCATATTTTTCTACTCCATCTTTTCAAAGTTAGAAGAAGAGAATACGATGATACAATTCGCATACAATGTTAACGACTTTTTTGGTAGGTATCATGTAACTCGGCTAATATGGGCTTTTTAACGAACATACTAAGAGGCTAACATCTACGTTATTTTTAAAGACCTAATGTTATGTAACTTGAAACTTACAGCTTTCTTCCTTTCTTTTTTTTAAATTACATAATATATAAAGTGCCATTTTTATTTTGTCGCTTTTTGCACGCCGCTACGCATGCGTGGACTAAAAAAATTGCTCAGTTTTACGAGTAGGTAATTTCCATTGAATTTATATGTTGTGTCATATCAAGTTTGAATAAATGAATGAATGGATGAATGAATGAATGAATAAATACTTATCTTTCTTCCTTTCAGACAGAAAACACTTGTTTACAAACTTATTTTTGCCCGCGGCTCCGCTCTTTTAATTTAATATAGGTTGATAAAAAGTACTCAGTATTAATAATAATTCAAATCTATTAAGCCGTTATAGTGTGAAAAATAAACATACATACAGACAGATATGGCTAATATCTATTTTAAATGTTCGCAAAAGTCAATATAAGCTTTCGTGGAAAAAATTGGAAAAAATACCTGAAAAGTTGCGTAATTCACGAAAAACTGAAAGAGCTTTTACTACAAAAGGAAATCTAAGATGAATTTTAGACAGGGTAGAGTGTCTTATCAGCCAGTAATATTATTAATATAAAAGTTACTTAGGAACTAAGTCGTTCAAAATAATATTCACATTCTTAACCAACTTTCATAACCATATTTCTAACTAGCGACTCACCCTGGCTTCGCTCGGGTTCATCCCTAGATGCTTTCCAATACAACCTTTTATCCTTATTTTCACCCCCTTAAGAGATGATTTCCAGGATAAAAAGTATCCTATATCCTTTCCAGGGTCTCAAACTATCTTGTTACCAAATTTCATCTAAATCGGTTCAGTAGATTCAGAGATTACCTCCTACAACCTTACAAACTGACAAACTCACAAACTTTACTTCTTTATAATATTAGTATAGATTACTATGAGAGCTCGACAAACCTAAAGAGAACTTACAAAAATATTCAAAGGATTAGTGGGTCACTCTCGCTTCGCACGTGTTCGCCTCTAGACAAACAAAAATAAATCTATCCCACGGGAACCGTACATTTTCCCAGGATAAATAGTAGCCTATTTGTTATTCTGTTGTATGAATTATATTTTTGCAAAGATTTATTAAAATCCAATCAGTAGTTTTTGTGTACTAAGTAACTTATACAGTTACTATAGTTTTCCAACTATCCCACGGGAACTCTTTGATTTTCCGGGATAAAAAGTATCTAAGATGTTGACCGGGGATATAATGTACTACCACACAAAATTTCATTTAAATCGGTCCAACAGTTTCGGAGATTAGCCTGTACAAACAGACAAACAGACAGAGAAACAAAAAATTTGATAAAAATCTGGATTTGTTCTATTTCTCTTCTTACTTCCTGACTCGGTTTTTAGCATTTTTTTTCTATGTACAGACATTCGACCTCTACAGTTTTATTATAATATGTATAGATCTAATATATAAAATTCTCGTGTCACAGTTTTCGTTGCCATACTCCTCCGAAACGGCTTGACCGATTTTGATGAAATTTTTTGTGCTTATCCGGTATCTATGAGAATCGGCCAACATCTATTTTTCATCCCCCTAAATGTTAGGGGTAGTCCACCCCTAAATTTTTTTTTATTTTTTAGACAAAATTTTTAATTTCTATTTTTTTATGGTACAACATACAAAAATACATACAATCCTCAATTTTCACCCTTCTACGATCAACCCTTATTTTTTAATAGCCATTTTAGTAATAGGAAATTATTTATATGGCAAAACAACGTTTGCCGGGTCAGCTAGTAACTTTATAAAGTTACTAGTGAGTTTTGAGAAAATTTTATAAACTACTAAATCCGCACTAACAAGTAACATGAGCACAAAGCTCTACGCTGTAGTGTACACCGTACACGTCGCGCGGCGTGCCTCGCCTCTCAACGCCACTCCTAAACACTTGGAACCAGTTGACAGGACTAATATTATCGAGCACAAAGTCAAATAAAAACACGTCTTATTTGTATATGACGGACGTGAAGACAATTTTAGGAAACACGAACCAAATTAACATAAACATACGATACGAATTCAAATAACCCTTTGCATATATTTAATAAAATTTTGTAAAAATTAGATTTTTATTCGTCTCTCCTCATAAATTTTGTTGCTTCACTTTAAACAGATCTGGTGTGATTTGTTCTTGAATCTTTGCGAAGTTAATGATATAAGTTATTTTTTTTAATTTATTTCATTTAAAAATGATTTATCTTTGAATTATTATTTTTATATCTTTATTTATTTATATTATTTTATTTTTGGGGTTGATTTATTTTTAATGTAGTTTTTAAAATATCTTTATAACCTTAGTTACACTATATAGATAGCCAATTAAACAATATAGGAACGAAAAAGTAAAAAAAAAAAAAAAAAACTATCAAGCGTGTCTCCATGAGGCAAGGCCGGAAGACAGCATTGACAGCTGTTTGAAATTTGAATTGCTGTATTTATGCGTTGAGCAAAATTGCTGACTCGTGAAGGCACGTTAAGATATCAATAAGAAAACATTTGGCTTCCGGGCTCCATGGACTCTAATGCAAAGGGGCATAAACATATTATGGCACGAATTAACGAAAAATAAAAGTTTATATATCAACAAAATCATATTACAACAGTATATTACCCAAAGAGATTCTTTTAATAGGAAAGTGAGTTTGCAATGTTTAAACGTAAAACATCTAACAGCTAAGTACAAACATTCTTATTTATAAAGAAGTTAACAATTTTGTTTAATTTTTATTAACATTTTTTATATATTTGTGTTGATTTCGATTCGATTGTTTTAAGTACCTAAATAATGTTAATATTTGCTACACACAATAACCTTTGTATTAATAAAAAAAAAAAAAAAAACAATATATTTTGTTCTCTTCTGTTCTTCGCTTGTCTCCTTCGCCGTTCTTCTTCGCCTGTCTTTTTCGCCTGTCTTCTTCTTCTGTCTTCTTATCTTCTCTTCTCTTCTCTTCAGATTCAGATTTCGCTAAGTTACTGTTTTATTATATGTTAGGATATTATTATTATTATTATTGTATTTGAGTTAGTTATTACTTTAAATATATATAAATATTTATTCACAATGTACCACTTCGTTCAAAAACAAAATCATGCTCTAAAACACAGAGGCGGCTCTAGCCCATGTAGCGCCCGTGTGCAATTCCTACCCTGGCGCCCTCTAGTAGGCGCGCGGTCAAAATGGAATACTTATAGTTACATTTTTACTAGTGAATGGAAATGTAAACACACGAGTAAAAAGTATATTTTAGGAAGAAAGGGGTCAAAAGAATAAAAAAGCACATCGGGTATAGCCGGATATACATACATATGAAATTTGCTCCCGCGGAGTTTTCTCTTCGTACTATGAGAATCATTTTGGTACCAAATAAAATTAATTCTGTCAAAATTTTAGCTTTTTATCTCTAGCTGTTCTCAATATATTCAAAAAAAAACTATTTTTTTCGATTTTATTTTTTCCATGATAAATTTGAAATTTGATAAGCGCCGATTTTTTTACCAATACTTACGAGTAAAAGGAATGAAAAAAAATTATGATTCCCAGACCGAAAGCCAATTTCTAAGACAAGAAATAAAACTAACATTATTTTTTGACCGTATTTTTCAAAAGTGTCTACGTCCAAATTTTGTCAGGAAACGTCTTCTGTACTCCTTTATACTCAGGATTTTTTTTTATTTTTTTGATGTGGTGGAACAATGTGAAAAAAAAATTAAAAACATTTTTTTTTATCTTACATTCTAATGAACTAATATTATAGTAAAATACATTTAAAAAAAATATTTTTCGATCAATAAAATTTAAATTTTTAACCTTATACTTTATCATTATCAACATTCTTTTTATTTGCATTCTGGTTTTTATTATATTTACGCAGCGGCTACTTAAAAATTAAGTTTTAAGTAAGTAGAAAAAAGCAATATTTTGCAACCAAGTCGCCGAAAAATAAATTTACATGGCTTATGTTTTATGTAGGCTAAACCTTAAGAGATACATAAAAATCATGTACTAGAAAATTGTAGTTCTTCTAAAATCCTAAAAAAAACTCCGTGATGGCATATCTCTATCTTTTACGGTATACTCACAGCATCTTCACCACCACTCACCATTTATTTCATTAAAACTTAAATTAAAAATTGCTGTACTTGCTACGCTATTTACTCCTATTCAGTATTAATCCTTAAATAAATATGATATTTAATATTATAATAATATGATATTCTTAGTAGTGATGGGCCGAATGCGACTTGAACTAAATGCGAACTTCGGCCGAACATTCGGTGAAAATAAAAAATTCGGCCGAAATTCGGTTCAATTTCACCGCGCTTTCTCGAGAGACGCAAGGGTCACGCCCTTAATAATTAAAAATACTTGACGTTTCTGAGTATTTAGACTTTAGTTAGTGAACCAAAGACGTGATTTTTTTAATACAGTTTACGAATTTCAATTTGTCTATTTAATATGTGTATTTAATTATGCAAAGATTTTTGAGACTGTTAAATGTGTTAAGGTTTACATGTTCCTAACTAAAATAAATAACCATGTAGACCGATCGGAATCCGTTTATTTTTAATAGAAATAAAAAATTAAAACCTGAAGTTTAACGTCTTTAAAATGTTAGCAGGTAATATAAGGGACAAAAACTAAAATGCCCTCGATTTCCAGCTACCCCCGAAAAATGGGGGGACGAAAGGCGTTAAAAAATAGTTTTTTTTTTTCAATTTCCGCCCAACTGTGGTCTGTGACGTCCTTACGAAAAATGTTCTCTGCAAAAGTTGTAAGTCTAGTAAAAATCTACAATTTTATAGATGACACTTTGTACAATAACCACAACGTTTTTGAAATATTTGCAAAAAAAACCCGTTTTTCAAGTTTTTATTTTTAATTTCTACATAATTTTTTTTTATTTTTATGATACTAGGGGAATGAAATTTTCGAAATAAATATAATAATATTTTTTTTTAATTGTAATATTTGTCGTTTCCGAGAAATTTGTGTTTTATGGTCTTGGGAGGCTGAAAATCACCCTCAACTTCAAGTGGATGTTTACATTTAAAAAAAATCATTCAATTTTCAGGTATGGCTCATTTTTTTTTCGTCTTGAATTCTACTTTCGAAGAAACAAAAACATTGTCGCTCCAAAATTAATAAAAGATGAATATATTTGATAAAAATATAACATAAATAGATCTACTGGAAAAAATACAAAAGAATGGGTATACTTTACTGACTTCCAATTTTTTTTTTTCATTTTGTAAATAATAAACGTCAAATTAAAAACTTAAGTATACAGTATTTTCGTTTTACCATAAAACACATTAGTGTAAAGTCAGTTTATAAAAATCTGGTTTATAAAGTACACTTTTTCAATGAATATTAAAAAAAAAATGTAGTTCACAAAGTAAAAATTATCGATTTCAATAATTATTTCAATTTTTAAGGGTATTTTTATAGGGCGACTGTACAAAGTTGGGGGTGATTTTCAGCTCCCCGAGACCATATAATATATATTTCTCGGAAACAGCTAAATATTTAATTTTTTTAGTTATTATATGTATTTCGAAGATTACATTCCCCTAGCTCCATGAGAATAAAAAAAAAATTGCAGAAATTTAAAAAAAGAAACCAAGAAAAAATAAAAAAATAGGTTTTTTCAAATATCTCGAAAACTTTGAGGTTATTGTAAAAAGTATTATTTATAAAAGTTGTAGATTTTTACTAGACCTACAACTTTTGAACAGAATATTTTTCGGTAAGGCGGAAATTGAAAAAAACTATTTTTTGAAAACGTTTCATCCTTCCATTTCTCGGGGGTAGCTGGACTTCGTGGGATTTTACGGATTTTTGTTTCTTATATACCTGCTAACGTTTTGAAGATAATATATAACTTCAGGTTTTAATTTTTTTTTGTTCCCAAACTGAATTCCCATCGGACTAGTATATTAAAGACTTAATTTCATTTTATTGTTATAACAGACATGTTTTTTATAAATTTCTGTCAAAATAGTGCAAGTAGGTATTTCTTTTTTCTATTGCCAAATGTTCCGCATTCAAACCGAATTTCGGCCCATCCCTAATGCTTAGGTATTAAATAAAGATTATAATTGGAAAAAAATAAAATCGAAAAAATTGATTTTTTTTAGTATTTCGATAACGGCTCCAGATAAAAAGCTCAAATTTTGACAGAATTTTATTTAGGACCAAAACGGTCCTCAATGTACGAATAGAAAACTCCGCGGGGACAAAAAAAAATATTATATTGATCCAAATTCCGTTATTTTGATCCAAAAGTTCAAACCATGGATGACAAATAAAAGTTCAAACCGTTCGTCGAAGTCGGTAACTGCGATATCTAATAGGCAATTGTAAAAATTTACTTTAAAATGTGTTTTTGCATCTGTTATCGGTTCATCTTCCGCCTTATAATTAAAAAGCCTACGAGCGCGAGAGCGGGCGGGTGCGGAAAATTCTGCTATTGCCTCGACTTCTTCTGCTACAATTTTCGCGCTTTTAATGAACTCCACAAAAGCGCACACATTAAAGAATTTAGACAAACTTATTTTTGGATTATTTTAATTTCAAAACAAAAAAATTTTATACTCTCTCCTAATAATCGCATTGTTTTATTCTAAATATTATGGCCAAGATAATGAGTTAGGCGTGACTCAGAATTTTGAATAAGGGCAATGTGTTCTATAAGCACATTACCAAAAGAGCTAATATCAACCAGCATTAAAAAATGTACCATTGTCAGAATTGTAATTTTTTTTTCAAATCGCCAGATATTGTGTCGCTAAAAAAAATATTTTGATTATTCGTTCAAGTACTGCCTGCTATCCGTTTTTTTCCCGTTCAATTTCAACTTTGTTCAAGAAACCTACCATTTTTTCTTTTACATAAAATAATCGTTCTGAATGTTATTAGTTGCTTACGAGACATAAGGTAAGGTAAGGACCCAAGCTCTTTTCAAGACGTTCTACAGCTATAGACAAATGCTACCAAACTTTGTAACCTACGTGCGCCTTGCTTTTCTACCGCCGCCCGGTGTCGGCCATAACACGGGCGCAGGGTTTTTATGAGCACCGGCTGCGCCGCGAACGACGCATGCTCTTTCAAGATGTCGCGAGCGGTGCTTGGCGCCCCCTCAGACCGTGCGCCCGTGTGCATTGCACACCCTGCACTATAGGTAAAGCCGCCCCTGCTAAAACATTTATTCACCGTCACTATTGCGCTCACGCGTTTTTCCCGCGTAAACTCATCGTCACAAACGTACAACTTCTGAATAACCCATCATTGATATGCATCTCTAATATTTTTTTAAATATAGCCCAAAGTTATATCTCTAGGGTTTTTTTTTTATTTTATTGCATAGGTTATTAAAGTCGAGAAGGGGATGGGTATTTAATAATTGATACTATACATTACAATGTGTAGTAAAGTAATATCTATTACAGGTTCTATTATATTCGGTACAATATTTTTAGATCTTCGCCGTGTAACAGTGAACGACGTAGAGTCGCTTCTAGTCATAGTACACGAAGGCACACGAAGGCGTCGCACAGCTGCCACTAAACGCAACAGTGCTTCTTCAAGATCCCACGCCTTGCTTGAATTGAAAACTTCCCGCGCCACATTGCATCTTGCTGATCTCGCCGGCAGGTATGAGTTGTTTATAATATGGTTAAACAGTCTTATATTAGACTAGTGACTCACCCTTGCTTCGCTTCGGGTTCATCCCTAGACAAAAACAAATCTATTGCATATCCATGGGAACCGTACATTTTTCCGGGATGATATATAGCCTATAGCCTTCCTCAGTTAACGGGCTATCTAATGTAAAAATAATTTTTCAAATCGGATTAGTAGTTCCTGAGATTAGCGCGTTCAACCAAACAAACAAACAAACAAACTCTTCAGCTTTATAATATTATAAGTATAGATTTTTTTATTTTTGCTTATTTTCGTGTTATTTCATTTATTTACTACGAAGTAAATTCCAAAATAGAGAGCAAAACACTTTTTAGTTGAAGAGATTTTAACATTTCTTTTCTTTTTCTTATGTATACTAATATATAAAACTGAAGAGTTTGCTTTTTGTTGGTCTATACATGTTAATATCTCGAGCTGCTAGTTCGATTTAAAAATTTCTTATGCATTTATAGTATATTTATTGAGAAAAACGATCTAATATGACGCTACGACCTTACGCGGCAGAGTAATATATAAAAAATAATAAATAAATAAATAAACGTCGCAGTGAAACCGCGGGCAAAAGCTATTGTTATAATAAGTATGAAGATACTAGTTGTATTTGTTTATAGAATGTAAGTGAAATGAATTAAAATACTTTAAGCAATTGTATAATGTTAATTAACACCATCTCGTATCAATAAAAAAACCGTATTAATCTATCGCGTGATTTATTTGTCGTTACACTATTGCATTTGATCTTTAAAAAATTAAATACTTAGTAGAAATATATGCTGTTTTATTTTTATTTGAAACTAGCTCATTCGGCAGACGTCGTTCTGTCAAAAGCTATTGGATTGTGGCAGCCTCACAAACTTACAGATTCTTATGTGTTTCCCGTGAATTTTTTCAATTTTTCTCTTCATAAGAACCTTTCTCGGAATATAACAAATATTTTGAAGGAATTACCCGAATTGGTCCAGCCGTTCTCGAGTTTTGCGCTTAGCGACACATTTAGCCATCCATTTTTATTTATAAGAAGATATCTTTGCCTAACTTTAACTTTTTAATCTGAATATAATTTTTTTTTGCCCTGAGTTCCAGAGATGGGTAATTTCAGAATAGTTCTTACCACCTTGGTCCATTGAGTAAAATTTTACTGTGACAGCTTATTTTGTTAAACTAAAGCTTTTATATATTATCTATACTAATATTATAAAGCTGAAGAGTTTGTTTGTTTGTTTGGTTGAACGCGCTAATCTCAGGAACTACTAATCTAATTTAAAAAAAAACTTTTTGCATTAGATAGCCCGTTAACTGAGGAAGGCTATAGGCTATATATCATCCCGGAAAAATGTACGGTTCCCGTGGGATAGATTTGTTTTGTCTAGAGACGAACCCGAAGCGAGAGTGAGTCGCTAGTATACTATATATCGCATTAACTTTTGTTTAAATTTAAAATACTTTAATTATAGGATGGTATAGTTATGTACTAACAGCAATTATCTCATATAAAGAAAACCGTAAGAAGGATGATTATTATAGCCTGGCCCTAAATTTAGAGCTTGATAAATATTCATATGAATTAAATATAATGTAAATTGATATACTACGTGAAGTGTCATATGAAAATAAAATATAATTACGCCAAAATCCTTGACTTTATCATACTTAGAACACTTGCAGTACGCAAGTGTTCCGTAGATTATATTAACAAATTGCAGCTCAGTAATGAAATATTTAATTAAAGTGGGTTTAAGTACAATATTTGACATTTGAAATAAAACTATCTTTTCGGATTTTTGGGCGAAAAAATCCAAAAAGATAGTTTTATTTAAAATACAATATTTCTCACATAAATTCTTAACATTTATTTTTAAATTACTTATCACTTTCGGTTTTGTTAACGAATTTTGGCTGATGATTTAAGATATGAAATTATATTCTTTCGAATACAAAGTACTTTAAAAGTGTTTAAGTAATAAAATTTAAAGAATGTGTAAAGATTTTTACTAAGTAGGTACTACTTAGTACATACAAAAAAAAGAATTAAGATTAAAATGTTTGTTTAATTTTCTTTATAATTTTTAACATATTTACAATTTTGATCTTAAGGTTAAATACAAAGCTTAAACATTTCAATGCAATATCAACTTGTCTTTAGGTACCTATGTTAAATCTTACAAAGAACAATAAATGTATACATTTCCTGTTGAGTCTAGAGAAAGCGCAGCATTAAATTATTATTGTATCATGAGTTTACACTGAAGAAGTAATTAAATCGTATGTTAATTATAATTGTAAACACTTTACTTACATATTTAAATGAAATGCTCTTGACTCGTGATTTTTTTACTATAATATCCATTGCAAAATGTGTCAGGGAATGCTACTCTATCTTCATCTTGTCGACAGCATTATAGTGTAGTTTAGAAGAGCTCATATTATATTTTTGATAAATAGTCTAAATAGACTAAACCCATCAAAATATCGGTAATATTTTAAATGAAATTATTTTATTTTATTTAAAACTAGCTGCCTCGACAGACGTTGCCCTTAGCAAACTTTAACTTTGTTTGTGACCTTTGATTTCATGCCCAGAAAATATATCCAAAAAGATTAAGATTTCATAATTTTTTCGAGCCAATTTTGCAAATTTTACCAAATTCGTCTTCCCGTATTTAAGGGGTGCGATTACCAACGAAATAAAATTCATTTTTATTTGTATAATTTTAATTTTTATTTCAAATATTACCGTAAATCTAAGAAAGTATCATCGTTAATATATTTTTGATTTTGGTCGAGAAGTTATTAATTATAGAAGATAATTTCTTCAACGTTGTAAAATCTTCTCCCATCTATCTATATCCTTATTGTTTTACTACGAATTATACATACCAGTCACTTAATTAGAACCTTGTAATAGAAGTCATACTCATTGAAGGTGGTCGACTTTTAAAAGATTTATTCCAAAGTGTTTATGTAAAATAAATGCGATTTTATTAAAAGTGCTATGGAATAAGCCATGATCTAATTATAACATACCTATTTATAGTGAAAAAGCAAGCTGGGAAGGTGCGGGCGGACAAAAGGAGGGCGCTAATATTAACAAGTCATTAGTAGCGCTGAGCAATGTCATCTCTGCCTTAGGTAAATATTTGTACTAGCTGATCCTACAGACGTTGTCCTGTCCAAAAAATATATGTGGAATCTTTGAGTTCATATAAAAATCCTTTAAAAGTCCCTTAAAAGCACTATCATTTTTTTCTGAATTAACCATTTTTCCGGGCAACATTTCTATTTTTTTACATAATAACCCTATTCTCATTAACACAAGTAGCTTAATCAGTCCAGCCGTTTTTAAGTGAGTCGAGCTTACCAAGGAATAATTAAAAGTTTTCGCCCGTGGCGCAGATTACGTCCAGTTACGACTAAGAATATTCGCCTTGGTACACTTGAATCTTCTATGCGTCGTGAATTATCTAGTTATCTTAACGATTTCAATATGGAATAGCTATTTTAAAATTATGCAATTTTAGTTACAATATGATCAAAGATGTTAAAGTCATCAAGAATTCAAAAAAGTTGAATAAAGTTCATTCTGATTTTTTAAATTTCATTCGAAATCGGTTTATCACACTACTATTAAAGGTAGGGTATAAATAAAAAGAAATTTATTTATTAAACAAAAACCAAATAGTACCTAACAACATCTATAGGACACAGACTACACTATTACATAAAATAATTTAAAGGTACTATTATTATGATTGTTAATTATGTGAATGTCATTTGAACAATTTAAATATCTTTAGAATATTCGCAGCAAGGTCCTTACGACAGCAAGTAGCTGATGAATCCATATTGAGCTTTATATTTTTATTTTGTCTCTATATATTATTCTATATTTCTAAAGGCAAAAACTGGTCTGATCATAACGAGAATTTTATATTTTCTCCCTGCACCTTTCATTTATGTTTTCAAAAAGGAGGAAATCGAAAAGGTTTTCGGATATCCCGTTCAGAGGCGCATACACACGGTGTGTATTTTAACAATTTATTTCCCGGAAATTCGCAGGGACGCGTTGTATAGAAAAAAGATCGATTAATTTTGACAGAACTTCCATGGGTGGGTATACGATTAAAGTTAAAGAGACACATCACATATGGTGCTATAAAAATAATAACAAGCGAGCGAAGACGCCTGTGAAAGCTAATATTCGATAAGGAAATTAAAATAAATAATTATCACATATTATCTCATTAATATTATAAATGTGAAAGTTTGAACGGTTGAACGGATTTGGCTGAAAGGCATAGAGATTAGTCATATAATACATAGGTTTATTTTATCCCGGAAGAATTTACGGTTCCCGTTGGATAGATTTATTTTTATTTTTCACAGAACAAGGGATTGATACTTTATTCCATAAACGTACTAAGGGACGAACCCGAGCGAAGCATGGGTGAGTCGCTAGTATATAATAAGTCATTTTATGTTAGGTATTTTAAAGTAAGTTAAGCTGAAGTTGCAGAGTTAATTATTAATTCAATTGATTTTTTTTTAGTTAGTGGTGGGTCAGGTCGTCGAAGATTTGTGCCATACCGAGATTCCGCGCTCACATGGCTTTTAAAAGACTGCTTTACAGGTGGCGGGAGTACATTTATCATTGCAAGTAAGAATTTTTCTTTAAAAGTGTGTAATTCTAAGAATCATGTAGGTCAATGTTAAGATAGTGGGAAGGTCGTAGGTGCGATTATTGCTAGAGGCAAATATTTATTTACATTCCATAGATATTTTTTTACATTTCACGTTATGTGTATTTATGTGTAGGTACGTGACACATTTTGTGATTAACGATAACCAGTTAAGTTTATAATTTGAACTTTCAAAACATCATCATAGTCTATCATCCTAAACTAGCTAAAAAAAGCTAGGTTAGCAATTATTGCTGGACGGATTTCAATGACATTTTCTACTTTAAATCGTCTAAAACTTTACAAAGGGTAAAAATTTACGGTTTATAAGTGGTTAATTTAATAGTAGATAAAGTGATATATTAAGTTCAATAAACTTATATGTATAGTAATTATTAGTATATTCCGAAACGAGCGTTAATGTAAGGCGGGAGGCCGGTTGTAAAACTTTTGCCAAATCCTATCAGCAGTACGGAAGATGTCCTGCGCCAACCCTAAGTAATTGGGAAATGGGAAGGGAGATGATGATGAGTTATATGTATAGTAAAATAAATCATTATGTCTTTAGCTGTGTCACCCAGCGTAGCGTGTTACGGAGAATCAGCATCAACCCTTCGCTGGGCGTTCCGAGCGCGACGGTTACCAGATACTAGAACTAATACTTCAAACACAAATACAAAAGTCACGTTACAGACTCAATTTGATGCTATATTAGCCGAATTGGGTAGACATTACATACAATATGTAAGTATTATAACTATATATATATATATATATATATATATATATATATATATATACTAGCGACTCACCCTCGCTCCGCTCGGGTTCGTCCCTAGGGTGGACCACCCTTGTCACTTAGGGGTATGAAAAATAGATGTTGGCCGATTCTCATAGATACCGGATAAGCACAAAAAATTTCATCAAAATCGGTCAAGCCGTTTCGGAGGAGTATGGCAACGAAAACTGTGACACGAGAATTTTATATATTAGATATATATATATATATATATATATATATATATATATATATATATATATATATATATATATATATATACAATTTATTATTTATATATATATATTTACTCTTTAAAAAACTGATTCATTACTCGTTTAAAACAGCTTTAATATAAAATATTAAAAAAGATATTTTTTTATTTTATTATATCAAACCTGTTTTTTTTTCAAATCAGAAATAAAAGATTATTATTGAGATTTAAGATAATAATAGATTATACTAAAAGTATACCTTATTTCTAAGTATTATAAAAATTTGTGTTATTTTACAGAAGCCAGAAACTGGAGAGCTCCTGTATGATGATAAACATTGGACATTGGAAATAAATAAAACACAAGATAACATTTTGAATAAAAAAACCAAGATAGGTAATATAATGAATTTGCGGTATCCAAAAAATGAGGCCGATAACTCAGGATCAACACCATCACCAATAGCCAGCGGTAGTTTAGATGTAATAAATAATATGGATAAAAACGGTGAAATTACCAATGAAATAAACAAGGAAATAGATAAGTTATTTGGCCCAGCCTTAGAAAGAACTAAAAGTGGAACTGATATAGAAGTTATTGCACCTTTAAGACATAAGAAACGGCATTTTAGGTCACAAGAAATACTATCTAGTGATTTGTCAGAAAGAAATCTTGATCATCGTTTTTCAGACGTCGGTATCAATGAAGGAAAAGTTGAAGATTGTTTAAATAATACAAAGACACCACAAGTGACAGTTTTGCATAATAACCAAAGAGCAGAAATTATAGCTTCAGTAACAGAGAGACTTTATTCTAAACTTAAAAAAAATGAAGATCCTTCAAAAGTTGAATCTATGAGTGATAAAAAAATACCGAGTGAATTAAAAATTATGCAACCGCTGAACGAACTTAAAATTTGTTCAAATGCACGCCAACGACTTATGGAATTAAGTAAAAAAGCTTTGAAAAACAAAAGAAGAATAGGTATACCTGCGCACACGCAAACAAGAAAAACAGTTATACGAGTAAAAGACCAAGCTATTGAAATACAAACGGATCTCCAACCATATATAATACAACAAAAGTATCCATATAAGTTTCAACAAGATGTAAGTACAGAAACTATATCAATGACACCGCGTTTAAAAGAAATAGCGGTTGGATCAAAATATAGTAGACTATCATTTGCTGATAAATCCACTTTAACGGAATCTAAAAAAGTTTCATATACAAATACCTCAACAATTACTGATACTGTTTCTATGAGGAGTTTTAGTACACAAACACCAAACATCCAGCCACCGCCGAGACGAAAAAAGAGATTATCTGCTTATTCAAAATATATTAAAAAGGTAGAACGTAGTAAATCAAGCACAGATGAAAGCAATGAAAATAGTATATCACCAATAATTAACATTAATATATCACCGATGTACGCAATTAATTCTGATTCTAACAGCTCAGACGAAGTTGTCGCTTGTCCAGATAAAGACAAGAATAGTGTTGCCACAACCCCTGATCTTTTAACAAATCACAGTAACATTTCAAAAAAATCTGTTGAAAATGACGAAAGTTGCGATGATCTTAATTTAAATATAGATTATTTAGATAAAATATCAAACTCCGTGGATAATTTAGATGAATTTTCTGATGCTGACTTACCTTTGCCTCGTGTGACCGTCGACAGTACGAGAAAAATTGGTCGTAAGGACTACGAGGATTTAATATTCGGTCGAAATGAACATTTGTTCCCATATAATCTGAAATTATCACCTTTTAAAGAAAGAGATGAAACAAAGCGAGTGATACGTTTTGAAGATATGGATTCAAAGTGCGATGAATTTATTCCTAAAAAACCAACAAAGAACATTAAAGGTAAAACTGAACAACATATACGTAGCGATGATTTAGAATCATCAGATTCTAACACTGAATCTGACTTCATTTGGAAAAAAGTTCCCGCGCAATGTGACGGCTATTGTCAAAAAAGAATACAAGACACATGCTCTGAATGTGAAGTCGACTTTACAATGTCTACAGAAGATTTTAGGCCAAAAAGTAAACAATCTTCAAATTGTCGTCCCCATTGTGAAGAAACTTATTACAATAAAACAAATAAATCAAATCAAAAAACGGAAAATATATATGATTTTGATAGTATAGAAAAGAATATGAAAAGCGCATGCAACAGTTTAGAGGCTTCTGTAAACCAGTATGATAGTTACTTGAGAAAACCAAGAAACTCTAAGTCAGATACACGAACTCCCACTGAATATTTGCACCATTTGATTAATTTACGACGAGAGGCTGTTAAATTAGAATATCCAGAATATTTTTAACATTATTTTTAGTTTTTAAAGTAATCTTGCGCAGTGGTTTGGGCTAAAATATTTTAGCCTATGGCGTGCTATTGTCTTTATTAGAAAATTTTGTATAACGTAGTAGTTACATTACATAGGTATTAGGTACATGATATACATCTAAGTAGAGGTCGTGGAATTAATAATGTTTGAAAAATAATAAAAAATCAAAAATAAAATAATAGAGTTTCAATTTATTACTAAAAGCTAAAACAATTGGTAGGCTATAAAAATAACAGTAATGAAGAAGAAAAAGAAAATAATCTAAACTAAAAAATATTTGTTATTTTCAGTTCATTATATTTTTTTCTAATTATTATTTTATAATGCCTATCTAATTGATTTCGGCAACAAATCTCATTCTTACTAGCTCTTGGTGCAGGAGACACTGTAGAAGGTACACAAGCGCATGTGCAAATATAAGTGCACTTTCTAATCCCTTCACTCTGCAAGTTAGGTGGGTCGTCCATTCGACACATCCAGTGAGAGATCAGGTGCAGGAATGGTCCTGGCTACGTGTTCTCCGAGGCGATGGCGATGTAACACTGTCGACTTCTTTACTTATTTGACTAAAAAGGAAAATAATTATAATTGACCCGGGACTCGAACCCAGGGTCTACGTGTCTATAGCTGTACATGCTTGTCGCTCTAATTAAGTCCAATGTCATAATTATGATTTCGTATTTAAATTTTTTTCTGATAAAGTTTTAAAATGAAAGTCGGTATGATTACTGTTTTGATAGCTTTTGTCTTCTCTCCTACAATACCTGTCATTTTTACATGCAAGTTATTCTTTTGCGAGAGTTCAACTTTAATATCCTTTAAGTACATAAGTTATTGGTAGTAAATATAAATGCAAATTAATTGATGATCAGCATAATATTTTAAAAATTGTAATTAACTGCAACTTAAGTATGTTGAAAAATACAATAAAATATATTTAAAAGATACTAAGTTTTTTTAATTTTAAAATCAAAATTGCAACAGATAATGATAAATTTAATAACCCATATCTTTAATAAAAAATGTGGCAAATTAAGCCGACATTAGAGCACAGCGTCTTATATAATTAATAGCCATTAAATTCTAGAGCAGGGTGAATGTTTATGTAGACGAAAGAGATGACTGTCCTCTATCTGGATTAAGTAGCCTAGTAGGAAATATTGTACTGTGAAGGTTTCAAGGGCTTAATTCAACTAATTAAAAAATGAGGGGTCTATGGACCCTCGGTAGGAATGAAATTCCTTTCACTTTTTGATAGACGTTTGCTATACAATCATTATAATTTGTATTATAAAATATCAAGTTGATAGAGTTCAATTGAAAAATTTACCATAAAACATATTTATTACGTATGAAATAAATAATGATAAATTAAACACTGAATGATCTGGGATAATTAAGTTAATCTATCGATATATCCATAAAATGCTTTGTCCTGACTGACTGACTGATCGATCAACGCACAGTCTAAACCACTGGTCGTAGAAACGTGAAAGGGTATAGCCGGATATACGTATGAAATTTGCCCCCGTGGAATTTTCTCTTCATACTTTGGGGATCGTTTAGGTACCAAATAAAAATAATTCTGTCAAAATTTCAGCTTTTTATCTCAAGCCGTTATCGAGATAGTCAAAAAAAACTACTTTTTCGATTTTATTTTTTTATTCATAGTAAAATTAAAATTTGATAATCGCCGATTTTTTCGCTAATACTTACGAGTAAAAGGCATGAAAAAAAATTTTTTTTATGATTCCCAGACCAAAAGACAATTTTTTAGAAAAGAAATAAAACTAAAATTATTTTTTTGACCGTATTTTTGAAAAGTGTCCACCTCCAAATTTTGTCAGAAAATGTCTTTTGTGCTCCTTTATACTCAGGATTTTTTTCAATTTTTTTGATGTGGTGGAACAATGTGAAAAAAATTAAAAACATTTTTTTTCTCATATTCCAATGTAAGAAAAAAAATTATATATATATATATATATATATAAAAAAATTATATATATATATATATATGTATATATACTTAAAATTATATATATATGTATTAAAATATATATTATGTATACTTAAAATTATATATATATATATATATATATATATATATATATATATATATATATATATATAATTTTTTTTCTTACATTGGAATATGAGAAAAAAAATGTTTTTAATTTTTTTCACATTGTTCCACCACATCAAAAAAATTGAAAAAAATCCTGAGTATAAAGGAGCACAAAAGACATTTTCTGACAAAATTTGGAGGTGGACACTTTTCAAAAATACGGTCAAAAAAATAATTTTAGTTTTATTTCTTTTCTAAAAAATTGTCTTTTGGTCTGGGAATCATAAAAAATTTTTTTTTCATGCCTTTTACTCGTAAGTATTAGCGAAAAAATCGGCGATTATCAAATTTTAATTTTACTATGAATAAAAAAATAAAATCGAAAAAGTAGTTTTTTTTGAATATCTCGATAACGGCTTGAGATAAAAAGCTGAAATTTTGACAGAATTATTTTTATTTGGTACCTAAACGATCCCCAAAGTATGAAGAGAAAATTCCACGGGGGCAAATTTCATATGTATATCCGGCTATACCCTTTGGAGAACATAATCCTTATACGATGTAGGCATCCACTAAGAAAGGATTTTCCTGAATTCATCCCCTAAGGGGGTAAAATAGGGGATAAAAGATTGTATGAAACTCTGTTATTCTTAACGCGAAATGCACGAAAAGTGGTATTTAGCTTTAAGATGAAAAATAAGAAATATATGTATTAGATTTTTTTCGAAATACATCCTTTAAAAGGGTAAAAAGGGGCGATAAAGTTTATATGGGCAAACAATTATTTATGATCAGAATTACTTGAAACTTGGTATTAATGCTCTTCAATACAATTAAATAAATATATGTTTTAGCATTTTTCGAAATTCATTCCATAAGGTGGTAAAATGGGGGATGGAATTTATGTATGAGATTGTGTAATTGATGCACAGAAAATGGTATTTACCTTTGAAATGAAAAATAAAATAATACAAATATCATTTTTTTTTCGAAACTCATCCCTTAAAAGGGTAAAAGGGGGTTGTGCTGTTTATATGGGGAAAAAATGTTTATAATCAAAATTACTTGAAACTTGGTATTAATGCTCTTCAATACAATTAGATAAACGTGTATTTTAGGTTTTTTTTTTTAATTCAGCCCCTAAGTGGGTAAAACTGGGTGGTGAAGTTGGAGTTGTTGAATATATTTAAACAGAGTAATATAAGTCAAGTTCTCCGTAAGTGCACACTTACTGTGAGGATATAAAATAGATATAGGTAGAGAGTAGATTATTCCAAACCCAAAGGAAAATTATGTATAACTTCTCGGATGGTCACAACAGTGACAACTATAATAGACCTAGAGCGTGAGAGAGAGAACCTAGCTAGAGAGTATCCTGCTATCTATATCCTCCTACTGAAGCTTGGCACAACTGTAATGAAAAAGTCACCTAAGCTATGTAACGGGATTAGACTGTGAGTAATTCATTAAACATCATAGTGGCCACTGTGTTTGCTGGATGTCCTCGGGGGAATCAGAATTCATAAGTCGAATACCACTGATAACTTTTGACTACGCCCTTTGAATTTAATCTATTGTCATTCTTTCTTAAATTTTGCTTTGCAATGACCATTAATATATCTCAGGGCCAGTAGTTAAAAATAGCAGGCGTAGACTTAAGAGAGGATAGCTCCTCACAAGGACATTTTAGCAGAACCCAGAAATAGGCAGAACATCCATCAGTGTGGTATATATGTTATTTAGTTATATGTTTTTTAGTGTAGACTAAGTTAAGTGAACGTAGAGTTTTTTCTATACATAATATTAAAAATCCGATATGACAACATATAAATTCAATAGAAATTAAAACTGAGCAAATTTTTCAGTCAACGCGAGCATAGCCGCGGGCAAAAAGCTACAGCAAAATAAGAATGACACTTTATACATGTAACTTAAAAAAGAAGGAGAAGGAGACACACTGTAAGCTTCAGGTCTAAATAGCATTGGATCTTTAAAAATAACATAAATGTTAGCCTATTAGTATGTTAGTTAAAAAACCCATATTAGCCATGTTACATTATTCTAAAATCGTAAACATTGTTTGCGATTGTTTCATTGTACTCTCTACCTCTAACTTTGGAAAAATGGAGTAGAAAAATGAGTAAAAAATATAGGTAGTGGAGCGTACTAAATATCTAAAATGAACATTTATTTACAGAATGTGTTATCTGTGTTTAACATCTTTTAAAATACTGGATATTTTGAGTTACGATCGCTAAAATTAAAGTGTACCTTACATCTTTAAGAACACGAATAAGATATACGAACTTATTTTTGCAAATAAAAAAGTATGCGTAGCGAAAATGTTTATTTTTTCCGTAATTTGATCGCGGGCGAAACCGTGGGTTCTGCTAGTATAACATAAAAATTCAAGAATTGTATAAATCTTATTTTATTAATAATAATTTTTTAATTTTAGAAATAAACTTTAATTATTTACTATAAAAATAAATAAAAGTTAAAGAAGCCGAAGAGAAGGGAGCCGTCGAGTATTTCGGCGCGCGGGAGAGCTGTGTGCGGCGATGTATCCTACACGGCTATTGAAAGTTTACATCGAGGCGCAACAGATGGCGCTACGGTCCATCCGAATAACACTGTGGTTTGGTTCAGTGGAATACTCGTAGTATTTATTATATAAGCATTTTTTTTATTAAACTTCAAGCTCAGGAATATCAATTGTTTTATTACTTTCAACTTTCAAGTGGCTCCAGATATTACTAATGGATATTCCTAGGCATTTTTGGAACACGGCTGTAACTATAGCTAGAGGTGTCGGAAAAAAGTCTTATTACACTTTTTTCGGTCTAGCCCCCCATCCGTTCAAAGTGTGTAACGCGCAATAAGGAACTTCGTTCCAAAAAAGTTCCAGTATTTTATTTTATCGACGTACATTTATATTATAAGAAAAATACAGCTATTCGATAATGCTTCAGTGAAGGTACTGTTCCACTGATATCGTACGTGTAGGCGAGATATCTAGTTTCGAGGAAAATATTAATAGTAAGTTTAAACACAAATCACTACCTGGAAAATTTTCTGCACTATTTATAGTCAACTCATGGAATCGCTTTAGGCCTACCGCATATATACAATTGTTGCATCGACCAAACTGTTTAGTCGAGTTGTGTGCTTGTGTCGATTTCTTGACGACCAAACAGTTTAGTAGACGAGGGTGCGCATAAAATCAACTCTGTCGTAATTAATTTATTTTAGTTTTCTTTGTTTCGTCACTTAAGCGGTTGTTTTGTAGAACTCAAATATGTTTGAATACAAGGGCAATGGTAAATAAAAAAGTACACATAATTATTACTATAATAAATATTCATTTTTATAAGTAATCAATAATATAATATATACAATAATTTTATAAGTAATCAATCATTAGTAAAAATATATTTTTATAAATAATACTAATTATAAAAATATATGTTTTTTTAAATTATTGATAATAAATTTGACCCTCACTTCCGCGACACTCATTTTTCCCATGTATTGACTTACCCCTCAGTCACTTGTAAAAAGTGTAGCGCCCAAAGCGCTAAAATCTTCTAATATATAAAATTCTCGTGTCACAGTTTTCGTTGCCATACTCCTCCGAAACGGCTTGACCGATTTTGATGAAATTTTTTGTGCTTATCCGGTATCTATGAGAATCGGCCAACATCTATTTTTCATCCCCCTAAATGTTAGGGGTAGTCCACCCCTAAATTTTTTATTTTTATTTTTTAGACTAAATTTTTAATTTCTATTTTTTTATGATACAACATACAAAAATACATACAATCCTCAATTTTCACCCTTCTACGATCAACCCTTATTTTTTAATAGCCATTTTAGTAATTTAATCATTTTTCCTCTCCGGTCGAAAACTGATCAATCGTGATTTAATGCAAGCTAGGGACGAACCCGAGCGAAGCGAGGGTGAGTCGCTAGTCTAATATATAAAATTCTCGTGTCACAGTTTTCGTTGCCATACTCCTCCGAAACGGCTTGACCGATTTTGATGAAATTTTTTGTGCTTATCCGGTATCTATGAGAATCGGCCAACATCTATTTTTCATCCCCCTAAATGTTAGGGGTAGTCCACCCCTAAATTTTTTTTTTATTTTTTAGACAAAATTTTTAATTTCTATTTTTTTATGATACAACATACAAAAAATACATACAATCCTCAATTTTCATCCTTCTACGATCAACCCTTATTTTTTAATAGCCATTTTAGTAATAGGAAATTATTTATATGGCAAAACAACGTTTGCCGGGTCAGCTAGTAATAATAATAAATATGTTGGAACATTAACCCACAGCACCATCTCGTTCCATAATAAACTACGAGGCTTGTGTTATGTATACCAGATACAATATACACATTATAAATATAAACACCCATGACTGGAGTACAAACATTCGTGCTCATCGTACAAATAAATACTCTCAGTGGGACTCGAACCCGCGACCGCTGGCACAGCAAGTAGGGTCACTACACACAGCGAAACGTGGCACGACTGTCACGGGTCGACTGTTTAGTCGAGCGAATGCGTGCTCTAATACATTGCAATACACATTGAGTTGTCGGTCGATAGCTAGTTGTTCGACTGATTAGTCAAAAAGCAGTTGATGTGGTTTTTGTATTCGCGGTGTGTATTGCTGGTGTGCTTTGATTTGTATTCGCTGGCACCGACTTCGAAAATATCTTATTAGGTATCTGTTCTAAATGAAAACCCCTGTTTAGTTATTTTTCACTTTTCAGTGCCTGGAAGTTAGTTTTTTTTATGTTTTTATTTTTCCATGTTTAGTGTAGACGTAATAAGCAGGTAATTTGTAAGAAGAAAGATTTTTAAAAACATATTTGATTAAGCCATTTATTCAAACCCCTAATGACAGTCACAACCCATCTAGGTGTAAAAATTAATCAAGCTCAAACATTGTGCAAATTAATCAAGTTTAAACATCAGGTAATTGCTGTAAATCGTTGAGGAGTTCCCTCGACTCTCTTTCGGATCCATCATCAGATCGACTCCAGACCTTCATTAAATAGTAGCGCTTTAATATACTTAATGAAAAAATTAACAAACGCACTAGTCGCCTCCTGGTTTCCTTTTTGGAAGTCAGATTAAAATAGGAAATAATCGGGATAAAAACTATCCTATCTTTTAATTTGGAACAAATCACACATTTAAAAAAAATACGTTAAGAAGAAACTACTTATCCGATAAGTAGTTTCGGAATTCATCGCGGACCAACATCGTGACACGTCAATTTTATATATTAATACCAAATATTTTATACAATAGTAAAATTACAATATACAATTTATTTTTATTTAATATTATTATATAATATACAATTTACATTAATAAATTGTAATAATATTAGTCTCCGACACCTGCTACACGCGTAGGGGTGAACGTTTATATGAAAAATTTGTAGTATAGATCTAAATTATATAATAATATTAAAATCTATGATAATGAATCTATACTAATATTATAAATATGAAAGTTTATGAGTATGGATGTATGGATGTTTGTTACTCTTTCACGCTAGAACGGCTGAATGGATCTGGATGAAATTTGGTACAGAGATAGATTACAGTCTGGAATAACACATAGGCTACTTTTTATCCTGGAAAAAATGTACGGTTCCCGTGGGATAGGTTTGTTTTCGTTTTCTTAGAGGCGAACCCGAGCGAAGCGAGGGTGAGCCGCTAGTATTATTATACAGAAGCTTTGTTTTATTGTTCATTGCTTAGTTATTAAAAAACAGTTGTACTTTTTATACTAAAATTGTTCTTACAAGCTATATCTATTATAGTAGTTGGCCACGCTATGTGTTTAACAGTTTTTATGACTTGTTTATTATAATACTGTAATTATATCATGTCATTTATTAATTTGATGTTTTTATACAATGGTGTAAAAGAGTGGCCTTAGCTTGCATTATCGGTAACAGACGATCCAAGCCGCCACTTGTTCGGAACACTCGGACCTGAGTGCGTGAGTGGTCATTGCTTAATTCGTTTATTTTCGTAACAAAAATATTATTTGATAAATGTTATTCAAATTAATATTGAAATTAAAAAAAAATAATACTTTGAGTGTCAAATACTTAGTATAAAAATTGTTTTTACTTTTCTTAGCGTCGATTACGAATACATTAAAACCAGTGAAAATGGCAATTTTGAATGTGACATTTTTCTCGAGAGAAATTGTTATTTTAATAGTTATCAGTTTTATTTTGATTTATTTATGGTTTCAATACAAATTCACGTATTGGGCAAAAAAAGGTGTTTTCGCACCAAAACCTACATTCCCATATGGCAACATTCAAAATGTGATAAAACGGAAAGAACAATTTTTCGAGCCTTATTGCAGGAATTACAACAAATATAAACACTTACCATACGTGGGTGTATACTGTTTTAATGAACCAGTGCTAAGTATAAACGATTTGGATTTAGCGAAGCATGTTTTGATAAAGGATTTCGATCATTTCCAATCCCATGGAATATTTGCTGGAGGAGCGGGCGATCCTTTGGCTGGCCATCTGTTCAACAAACACGGTAATGCTTGGAAGTCGCTGAGAAATAAAATGGCATCTGTTTTCTCGGCTTCTAAGCTCAAAAGTATGTACCCTTTGGCCGATAAAATTGCGAAAGAATCCTTACTTTATGCTGACCATTACCATTTAAATAAAAAAGTGTTAAATATGACGGAGTTTTACGAAAAATACACTATGGAAATTATAGGAAGTATTGGCTTTGGCTTAGAATGCAATGGATTCAAAAATTCTCAGTCTGAATTTTATTTGCGTGGACATGACTATTTCGAGCCATCATCACTTTATTGGTACGTTCTTCTATTTTTATAAATAGTTTGAATATGCTTAAAATAAAATAAATGATAAAATTATTTGATGAAACCTATTAAAAATTGTAAAAGTTTAAAAATTATATATGGGCAAACTTATGCCTTTGAAATAAAAAAATAGTGAAGAGAATTTCGAATATGTATAAAAATTGCACAAAAGAACTTATACGATGTTTTATTTACATATATCGTGATTATATTATAGTACTAGCGACTTACACTCGCTTCGCTCGGGTGCGTCTCTAGGTACGTTTTAATTTTTTTGAGTGAGACGCTAATCCTTTTTCTAAAATAAAAGTAATAAGTAATGTGAAATATCCGCCAGTGAAAGTCCCGTCAAAATCAGTCCAGCCGTTTCGGAAATTAGCCGGAATAAAGAGACAAATATTTTTTTTTAAATTGTGTTTTTCTTATAAGTACCGTATATAATTTCATTACAAACAGACACTTCAATTTTATTTATCTGTATAGATATATTGTTTTCTCTTATATCATAACACTAGCGACTCACCCTCGCTTCGCTTCGGGTTCGTCCCTAGACAAAAACAAATCTATCCCACGGGAACCGTACATTTTCCCGGGATGATAGCCTATAGCCTTCCTCAGTTAACGGGTTATCTAATGCAAAAAGAATTTTTCAAATCGGATTAGTAGTTCCTGAGATTAGCGCGTTCAACTAAACAAACAAACAAACTCTTCCGCTGGGGGCATTCATTTGTGTGATCAGCACGAATGTATGTACTCCGGTCATGGGTGTTTATATTTGTATTATGTATGTATTTAAAGTTATATATGTGAAGTTTATCAACTATCTGGTATCCATAATACGAGCTCGTAGCTTACCATGGAACTAAATGGTGCTGTGTGTTAATGTCCCAATATATTTATATTTATTTATTTACATATCTGTTATAAGCTTTTCTCGAATTAAATTTTTGAAAGTTGGATTAGAGAGTACTTTATAGGAAGTAAGAAAATAGTTCCTTTATCAACATTTTTAAACTTGATGAAATAAAAAAAATTTGAATATACTCTTGAAACTCAAAGCATTCCTAAATACCTGTAACAAGTTTATATATCTATTATTTTTTACGGGCGTTACGTTTATTTCAGAATAACATGAAATTATAATAGACTAAGCTATTAAAATTGTTATTTAATTATAAATCGGATCGGAAATGAATATTAAAATCTAACTAGAAAGAAAATTTACATATCTCTTAATAATCTACAGGAAGTATGTAAATTAAAATTAATAAAATAATAAATACATGAAATAATGTTATTATTTCCTTTAACAGTTAAATATCTTTAGTAAGAAAATATATTTATATTATATTTATTTTTTATTGTTTTAGGACAGTTGTAAGAGCCTTAGCCTTTATTATTCCCACTTTCTTCGAAAAATTAAAGATAAAGCGAATAAACCCGGATACAATTAGCTTTTTCTATAATTTGGTGAAAGAAACCGTGGAGTACAGAACCAAGCATAGCTACAAGCGCAACGACTTTTTACAAACACTCATCGATTTGAAGGAAAACCCTACATTATTGGATAAAGGTAATTCATATCATTAAATGAATTTAATTTATAAATGTAAGATAAGTGGTTTAATTTTTAAGAATTATATTTGAAAAGTGTCGTATAAATGAAAACAACTAGAAACCCTTTAGCCACCCCCGACTCCAATTTTCAAATTGATTGATTTAAATCCTACCTAAAAAGCTCTGTGGATTATTTCAGATGATAAAAGCTCTTTTACAATGACGGACATTGCTTCGAACACCGTGCTTTACATGTTTGCTGGCTACGAGACATCCGCGACCACGGGGCAGTTCGCCGCATACGAGCTTGCCCTCAACCCTCATATACAGGCCAAAGCTCGGGCGGAGATTACCACAGTCCTCGCTAAATACGGCGGAGACTGCACATACGAAGCGCAGAACGAAATGGTCTATATTAATATGGTACTCGACGGTAAGTGGATTCATATATTAGATACGTTTAACCGATTTTAAAAAGTATTCCGATAACCGATTTTATAAAGATATTTTATTTGATTTTTGTGATAGGTTATATTTCTAGTCTATACTATAATAAAGCAGTAACTTAGCGAAATCTGTACATGAAATATTTTTTAAAAACTATGTCTGTAACGTATTATGTATACAATATAGACCCCAAAACAATAGTTATTAAATTTTTTGTCTGTTTGTCTCTTTGTCTGTATGCGTTTCACGCAAAAAGTACTGAACCGATTTTGACTAAATTTTGTATAGTGATAGCTTATCACTCGGATCAACATTTAGGATACCTTTTACTACAGGCACATTTTTCGTTCCTGCGGGAAAACGCAATGACTGGTTCTATCGAGTCGTCCTTAGAAATTTATATGGCTAACGCTGGCTGAACCTTAAGAGATACATCAAAACGATGTACTAGAAAATTATAGGTCTTAAAAAGTTATACCGGCAAGTTCGCAATATTATATGTCTATCACCTAAGGTACATTCGCAATTACTATTTTTATTCACTACTCGCATGTCACTAACTGACTTATCAACGTTCAGCTCAGTTCAGCAGTTAAACGTACCTAGGGACGAATCTGAAAGAAGCGAGGGTGAGTCGCTAGTATTATTATAATACTCACAGTTCTTTCGAAATAAATACGAGGTAGCATCTGTAACAAAATTTGTAATCTTGCATAATTAAATAGATAAAATTGCTTTAACGTTCTTATTAAATAACAGCCGTATTTAGAAAAGGCCTCAAAAACAATTATGGTGTTCTAACAAAAGTTCTAAATTAAACGTAGTATTTGGGCATACGTAACGTATAAAACACGGGAAGCGCCCGAGGCCTGGCCTGTTAGGCCTACTGTTTGCGGTGAACAACTACAGAACATGGGAATCTCTACTGAATAATCATGTGTAATATGAACACGGGCACATTTACTGTCTAGTAAAATGAATGAAGTCGAGCAGTCTTTTTTCTTTCAATCATTCTAATTATAGCAATAAGGGGCAGGAAATATTTTGATAACCGCCAGTAAACTGAAACTTTTCATCGGCAGCGCCTAGTGCGTTGGAAAATCTTATTCAATTCTCGAACAAGGCGAATGCTTGTATCAAAAATGCAAATTTTGGGATTTTGTCATGTTATGTCGACGATGTGTATATCACGAGCCAACTCATGGAGTCCCGATAGCGGAGAAAAGCGGAGACTTGTAGCATTTTTATGTATATAAAATATGAGATTTCTTTTTAATACTTATTTATTAATCTATATAAATAAAATGAATCACCGAAATGTATGTACGCGCATAACTCCGATCGACTACACCAAATTGGATAATTCTTTTTTTTTTGTTATTGTCATGACAATTTTTATGTAGAAGAGAAAATTTACTAAAATAAGATTTTTTTTTAAATCTCATGATATTAAAAGTGAGTGAGTGAAATAGTTTTTATCCCGGAAATCATCCCTTAAGGGGGTGAGAATGGGGATGAAAGTTTGTATAGGAAAGCAAGCTAGGGACGAACCCAAGCGAAGCGAGGGTGAGTCGCTAGTTTCATATAAAATAATTGAAAACTCTATATAAAAAAATTGAAATGTTACTGAAAATGTCTTTTTTTGAACGAAAATCCCAGTTAGAGTTAGTTAGTTTGGCGTCTCACAAATAGTATTCACTATGGTTTTTTCTCTCATAAATATGTATATTTCCTTATCAGGAACACAGTCTACTTTCAGAATATGTAAAGAAAAGATCAAATCGTATGACATTTTTTTTAAGTTATTTTAAAAGGCGGAAATGAGGCCTTATTGATACCCTTCCTTTCAGGGAAAAAATCCGCCACTACACTTAGGGGCGGATAATATTCCCCGAATAATAACTTTTACAGTCGGTATACTTAGTTAAAAAGTTATTTATGTCGTACTGCAGTTTGCTAATGTTAAGACAATTTATATGATGATACGTTTGACTCAGTTTGTAATGATCCTACTTACTATGCCAGCGGTCGCGGGTTCGAGTTCTGCTTTGGGCATTTGTGTGCTGAGCACGAATATTTGTACTTCAGTCGTGGGTATTCATTTTTATAATATCTAGCGACTCACCCTCGCTTCGCTCAGGTTCGTCCCTAGGTCGCTTCCGAAAACAAAATTAATTAATTAATTTAGTTTTAATTTTTTTTCGTGGGACCCTATTTTTTTTTCTAAAATAAAAGTAGCCTAAGTTACTCCTTATTACATCAGCTATCTGCCAGTGAAAGTTTCGTCAAAATCGGTCCAGCCATTTCAGAGATTAGCCGGAACAAACAGACATACAGACAAAAATTGTAAAAAATATTGTTTTGGTAGGTATATGTACCGTGTATACATCCATATTGCATTGTCCATAGTGCATTTAGTAAAAAGCGGTTTTTTAATATTACAAGCAGACACTCCAATTTTATTTATCTGTATATATGTATTTAAAATTATATACATATATGTGGTGTATCAACATTCAACTATCTGGTATATAAAACACAAGCCTCGTAGCTTACCATGGAACTAGATGGCGCTGTGTGTTAATGCCCAAACTTATTATTATATATTATTATTAATGTGTGTTTTCAAAGAGACATAAGCACAGTATGGTGTATACAAACTATCAATCCGTATTGGAATTGTATCTCCGACCTGTACGTATAATACGAGTAGGTATAAAGCTACTTAAACGCTTTTGGTTAAGTTAAAATTTGAAATTTGAAAAAAATGCCATTTTCTATATTTCTAACTTTCTTTCTTCTATCTTTTTAACTTTCTTAATCATATTTTAGGTTAATGATTGATACTAGGACGTAGCGTTACATTTCTTGATAATTTTAATTTTTTATATGATAGTCGTTTCTCACAACTGAACAACTAGACCATTAATAGATATCTTAAAGAAAATTTAATTAACATAACTACATAATCAGTACGTTTATATTATAGGTACTAGTACTTGCCGCGGCTCCGCCCGCGTTTGTTTTTTTTAGGATGTTTGGAAAAAGTAATAAAAAAATAAATAAAACCGACTTCAAAAAAATAAATATTAAAAAGTAAAAAATAACTGAAGGGGGGTTTTCTTTTACTATAGATACCTAATTAGATATTTTTGAAGTCGGTACCAGCTGATGCAAAGTAAATCAAATCTATTTCGATACGTATAAATACATCACAAATTGATGTATAATATTTTAATTATAGAGTTCATACTATGTCATATTTATCTATATACAGTGAAACCTGGTTAAGTGAGACATCAAGGGACCTGCAATGTCGTTTCACTTATAGAGGTATTCCACTTACCCAGTGTCTCAGATATACAGGTATAAATAAATATCTGTCTCATTTACAGAGGGTTCCATTAATAGAGGTGAGAATACAGGTTATTTCAATTATACAGGTGCGATCATTTGACATTTTTCAAATAAACATCTGTATGATAGTAAAGCGAAACTAAAACTGAAGGTAATTGAAGCTCAAAATTTGTACTTACGTACTTGGAATTACGTGTGGAATTTGTGGGTAGAATAAGAATGAGTAAACAAACAATGTTATCTCAGTTGCAGAGGTTTATGCATATATAATTTACTCGCTGTCTCAGTTATAGAGGTAACTATGATGATAAATCGAAAGAACAAATCCCAGATATAGAGGTTTACCTCGTCCCACTAACAGAGGTAATTCAGTGCCAAAGTGTTGGGACCTCAGCATGAGTTCCAGTTATGGAGGTTTCTCACTTATCCAGGTCCCACTTAACCAAGTTTCACTGTATATCTAATAAGATATTCATATCTTGAAGCATTGTTGGTTGTGACATTAATTATTTTAATTACACAATCGATAATAATAAGACTTCTGTTTTATACATAATAAAAAATAATGTTATTGTCTTTTAGAAACAATGAGGAAGTATCCACCAATGCGAGCATTGTTCCGAAGATGCACAAAGGATTATAAAATTCCACACACTGAAGTGGTAATCGAGAAGGGTACTTTAATTTTCATCCCAATACACTCAATACAAATGGACCCTGAAATTTTCCCGGAACCTGAAAAATTCGATCCAGAAAGATTTACGCCGGACAAAAAGAAAAATATGCATCCATGTCAATGGATGCCATTTGGGGAGGGCCCGAGAAAATGTTTAGGTAATTGAATTGTATTTAATATGTTTTATAAATAAGTCGCTTCAATTAAATAATATATATATATATATTAATTTTATATTAAGCAAAATTATAAATTCTGAATAACACTATAAATGCTGTAAGGCTACAATCAATCATGGAATGTTTTAGGTCTCCGTCAAGGATACATCCAATCTAAACTAGCCTTAGTAAGATTGTTGCATAAGTATGAGTTAGTCTTAGATGACCGCACGTTAGTTCCAATGAAGATGAAGGCTTCGTCACTGGGATGTGCTGCGCAAGGCGACATATGGATACGACTTAAGAAATTAGATGTGTAACTAAATGTGTGTACATTATAGAATTCAATTTAAAAATTGAAAATATTTTGCTCACGCAATATACCTATATGTTCAATATATGTATTTTATAGAGCATGTAAATATTTGTGGATTTATTTGTAAGTGACAAAAGGGTAATATAAATAAGGAAACTACTAGGAATTAATTTATATTAAGTTGAGCAATATTTTATTATTTTTGCACAAAATTTACTCAGCCGTATGTTAATGTAAAAAAATAAAACAAAAAAATGAGTTGCAGGCTAATAATCTTATTTGAAACGCATACAAAAATATTTAGAGAGCGAATAAATAATGAGTGACTAAAGTATTAACAATAAGTGAGAGACTTCAATGATAACTGTACAACGTTTAATTCATCTATCGATCAATTTTAATAGTTTCAAAAGCGACGTTTAAACCTGCATTTGCCGCGTCAAAAATTACTATTGTAACAGCAATGTTTGAAATGATTTTTACATGAATTATTATTATTTATTTATGAAACTAACATATAGCTTCGTGGTAGACACTGGTGGGTTAAGTTACGTATTTACTAAACCAAAAATTATCATATTAAAAAAGTAAGCGTCCGACTAACGGTACCTATTTATGTTCACATCATATAGTTACCAGCAGGATTTATTTTAATAAATAGTCTTCACCATATTTTTAATTATATTTGAATTGACAATTACTCAGTTAAATTATAACATCAATTCAAAATGTGACAAGTCTCAATGCAAGATTTAAGCCGTTCAGTTAAATTCTTGTTTTGAGCTACCGGTTTTATATTTAGCAAGTCTGTTTTAGTACTTAACAAATTGTGTGAAGGCTGTATAGTTGTAAACTTTTGTTTAAGAAGAAGTAAATATAATATAGTTATGTATATAACAAAAAGTTAGTTATAAATTATAAATTTATAACTTGCGTAAGGTTTTTTGTTTAACATTATGTTATTGCTGATTCGTTAGTTTTTTTTGCAAAAAATACCTACTAATGTTGTGAGTGAAGAATCTAGTAAATAAAGCATATTTATTTTGTAACCTTTTATAAAATCAGAGTTGACAATGAATATAATAGCAGACATTTTAAGGGCAACTATTACATTAAAATATTTTTACAAAAGTTGGTTTTATTCAAAGGTAAAAATAAAATAAAAATATTATGAAAAATAGAAGGCGTTATTGCTTTAACCATTTTATTTATATACATATTTTTAAGAGGAATGAGAGTTGATTAAAAATATAAAGTAAAAATGATCTCCTTTGTTTTATTTATTTTTATTTAAATATTTTGTTTATTAATTTGTTAACTACTTGGCTTAATAAATAAAACATTATTTGAACGATATTATCATAATTTACGAGAGAACGCGTTTCATGAAAGTTCAAGTTCGTGTTGGCCAACCAGCTGTTTGGCAATTTGAGCTAAACCTGGCCATGTTGACCGTGGCCGCTGCGCTACTTCAACTCTAGGATATTTGGGCAAATAAAATGATTGTAAGTAAAGTTTGCGCAACTTCTTGCAAAGCTACCTTGCATTCACATTTTTATTTCGCATTGATTTTGTTATATTTTATAGTTGCTCCACTATGATAATTATTACGATAATGACTTAGGATAAATTATTTCCATATAATACTTCTATATAATTTATTCATTTATTATAATTGGAATCTAATATATCCTACATATGTTTATAAACAAATATACAAAATTTCATAGGTGTACCTTTTAGTACGAATATCTTAGAAACTAATCGTGATGCAATACTATCTTTTTTTATTGACTAAAGTACCTGTAAATGTAAGTATATTTTTTAAATCGGTTTAACTAATAAAAGTTAATAAAAATGCTAATACGTTATACATGTGTAAATTAAAATTTGTAAGATTATCTACTATATCTTTTTTATAGTAGATAATCACAGAGAAATAAAATAATAACCTATTTCTAGATACTAAAAAGTAAAAAAATACTGAAGTTTCGAAATTTTAGAAATACTGGGTTTTCATTTAGGTAGGTACTATAAAGATATTTACTTAGTTATTTTCGAAGTCGGTGCCAGCCGATGCAAAGCAAAGCTATTTCGATATGTATAAATACAACATAAATGAATGTAATTTTAACTATAATTAAAGTTCCTACCTTGTCATATTTACCTACTAGCGGCTCATCCTCGCTTCGCTCGGTTTCGCCTCTAGGAAAGCAAAAACAAACCTATCCCACGGGAACCTTACATTTTCCGGAATAAAAAGCCTATGTGTTATTCCAGACTATAATCTATTTCTGTGCCAAATTTCATCCAGATCCGTTCAGCCGTTCTGGCGTGAAAGAGTAACAAACATCCATACTCCCAATCTTTCTCATTGATAATATTAGTATAGATTACATACATACCTATATATCTTAAGACATTGTCGGGGGTTTATATTACTTTTTAAGAAGTTTTTATTTTTCATTTTTAGTATAGACGTATTAGTAGCACATTTGTAAGAAAATATTTTAGTAAAATATTCGAAAACGTTATTTAAGTTAGTTGGATGACACATTTTTTATAAAGACTAATATATTAAAAAAACTTACTTCTATTAGTAACACTTAAAATTAGTTTCTGAAATCTAATTCTAACGTATTGGGCTTATCAAATGAAACCAAATAAATCCAAACTCAAAGTATTTCCTAGTAGCCGTTGAAGAGTTCCACTATGCACCTTCTGGCCTCACGATCAGATCAGCTCGATGATATCAAATAACTAACTATAAATGATTATCAGAAAAAACAAAGACTTGCAAAGTTTCAATTCAATATGACAATTAGAAGTAAATAAAAAAGACGAATTAGATCTATTGACAATTTGACATCCTTCAAATTTCATGGGTTTTTCAGATTTTTTCGAATATGATATACCTACTCTACGTCAAAGAAGATCACCTCAGGATCTATCCTAATTAGCTAGGGAGCTGGTGGCAGTAATTTTTATATGATTTCATCGTCTGACACACGTTGACAATATTAGAGTACTAAGTAAAATAATCATTTTGCACAATTTCTGAAATTAATTGCTGCAATATCAAATAGGACCTTGTAAAAAATGTTAATAAAAATAAGTGTCTTAAACGATATTATTGCTTCCGTGGATAGTCTTAATAAATTGTATTTAACATAAAAAAAATATTAATGCTAATGGCAGAAGTTTTTCCTTCTGTGTTTTAGAGTGATTGTTTCTTTTTCTAATTATTATGATAAATAAAAAAATAAATTACTTCATCGGCAGGTAAATTAGAATAATTAATTATTGATTATTGAAATTATATTATAAGAGATAAAAAAATTTACTTCTGCCACTATAATGATGTTGCATAACAATCTCTATTGTTGAAAAAATGTTTAAAAAAAAAAACAAGAAAAAATATGATATCGTTTCTGCCTTTAAGACTAATATTCCTATTAGTTAGGAGAAGCATAAAAATGAAACAGGCAGAAAAAATCGATATGATCTTTTCGAAGGCAGAAGTATTTTATTACCTGAGGACAGCTGCAAGGGAGTACAAATACACACTCACACTACCTGAGCTCTTGGTTCCGTCCGTTCCGTCTTGGGACTCGTTTATATAATGCTAATCCTTCAAATGTTTTTACTCTTCAAAATGCTACATACTCGTATGTTAAACCAATAAATGTTTCTTTATCTCCAATATCTACAATAGCTTTATCTAATGTTAAGCTTTGTGACTTATAAATTGTAATCGCGAACGCTAATTGTCAAGCTATGCTCCATTCTTGCTATAAAAGTATTTGTTTTAGTTTTCTCACAGATGACGTTAGTAATATAATAAAAATCTAATTAATTAAAAATGTTATATCTTCAATTTTTTTTTAAATGTGGATAAAATAATATTTTTATGATTGATAACACATCTAGACATGAATATAAAGACATACTATGTCAAAGCCCAAACCTGAAAGTGAGATAGTTTTTCAGTAAAGTGTACCGCAAAAACGCATAAATTGTGGGATAGCGTAGTGCTCGCTTCAATCGTTCTGATAAAAAGTGTTTTGTGCACTGTAGTAGAGTCTGAGAGTATAGGTAGAGTAGTTGTAGTTGACTCGCAGGAAGTATAAAACATGTTTTCGATTACTAAAACATTCTTATTCAATTTATCAACTTATATCCGTTTAAGGGTTTCGTAGCCGAAAGGCTGAAATAGAAAACTTGTAAAACCCGAATAATTTACTATTCTATTTGCTTCTGATGTCGTAAACATTGTGAACACCTTCTTGAGATTCATTTTGTTTCTTATAGTCATTATTAAATACAAACTTATTTAAGATGTCAATAAAATAAATATCATAGATGGGTAAGTATTTTATTTTACTAAAAGTAAAAAAGTAAGAAATTAGTATTTGAAAAAACACCTAAATGTAATATTTCTTGCTACGGAACTCTCGCTGTACGAATCAAACTTGTCCAGTTAATTATTATTTTAGTTTGTTTTTTTTACACAGTCAGACTCATTGTTATTGTATTTATTGTATGGTATAAAATCGAAGCACTCACACTGACTGAGTTTGGCCATGAAACATTATTTATTCTTGTTTCTCTTTATTAGTTTGCGTTTCTTTATTTTTTCTGGAAGATTGTGGATCATCTAAACCAGTATTCGAAGAGAATACACTATCTATTTTGACTTTAACAGATTTATCTTTAATTTTTACTTCAGTTTGAACACCTGATTGTCTCAAATTGGATTTTAGTTTTTTTTTCTTTACCCCTTTGCTTGTACTTGGTTCTGAGTCGTCTAACGAATCGTCTTTGGATTTAGCATCATTTTTATTTTGCACAGCTATTTTCATATCAGAAGCCATGTTCATAGTCGATTCAAAAGATTCCTTGTTTGATATTTTGTGCTGAGGTATTATTATTTCATTTAATTGTTTATTTAATTTGTCATGTAAATTTTGCCTTATTTCCATAGCTATTTCCTCAGCTTCTTCCAAGTTCAAGAAAGACAGTTCTTCCGGTGTTTTCTTTGTATCTTTATTCACTGTTGAAGATATTCTCTGCTGCCCATATTGTCGTACAATGGCTATAGCTGAGTCAGACTCAGTTATTGTTGAACTTGAGCTTGAAGTTATATCAACATCTTGCGTTGCTTCTACCGTGTCTAGTATGTTATATAGTATTTTAACAATAAACTGATGATCCTTTGGCACAGCATCACAGGCTGATAGTTTATTTAATTTATGACGTTCTGCTGTAACTAAAGAGGGCTCAGATATTTGTTCCGTAAATTCAGAATAATACAATACATCACCCAGATCTTCTTTTTTTATATTTTGTTTGTATTTCATTAAATTAGAATGGAAGTCCTTCTTTTTGAAGTGAATTAGAACTTTACTTCGGGAGTAATGGTTAGACTCTAATGTATCTGGAGATACAGTACGAATGTGTCTCTCATGTTGCTCCTGTGCAGATAAATTATATAATTTCTTAACAACAATATAAACGTATAGTTAAGGAATCGTACCCATATTACGCGACTCATTTTTTACAATTTTTTACCCCCTTTCTCCTCTTAGGTGACCACCCGAATAATGACCTCCCAACCGACTTCGTACACGGCGGCCGGTCTTATTGAAACTAGTCATCTGCGCAGAAGATATTATAGTGCACAAATGTACGCGCAGACACAAGTGCACTCTCTCTATTCCTGTTACTCTCATACTCCGATGGGACAACTACTCGACACGAACGGTGAGAGTTAAGGCGCAGGATCGATGGCTTTACGTGCTCTCCGAGGCACGGGGGCAAGACACTGCCAACTTCCCAACTTCGGGCTGTTATTGAGACTTACTAAACAGCAATACTCAATGACTAAGCTTGGCACGACCCGGGACTCGAACCCAGGATCTCTCGATGTGCAGCCGTACTTGTGAGCCACTACACCACCGAGGCAGTTGATCTGCCTCTAAAATTTACGTAGTAATTTATAAACATATTTTTAAATCATTTTTTGCAAACAGAAAGTTAAAAACTTAATTTGTCTCATATTTGTCTTTATTAATACGCCGCTTGCCGCGTGACACCAAGATTGAAATGTGAGTATCATAGCTCGAAAAAGCGCGAGATTTTCCTAAGGGATATTGAGTACGTGACGAGGATGCATTATACGGGTACGTTCTTTAACTTGATTTTCAATGTCTAACAATTTTTAAGATACACTTACAAGCATCCTATCAATATTTCCTTGCAATTGCACACTGACTCGGATGAGTTTGAAGTCGACCGCCAACAAAACTCTCATTAAGGCTAAAAATGCAGACAGCACCCAGCAGGCTGTGTGAAGCCATGCAGAAAATATTGTTAGTCGTGTCGCCTGGTACACGCCACGGATTCGACGTTCATAAGCAAGTGTTGCTACGTTTACTGTGTACGTGCATCTAAGTAACACATATTACCATGTTTATAGTCGCCCTATTGAAAGAATATTAACAAATAGTATTTTTGATAATAGCCCTTCAGTAATACCCATAATATATTAATCAGTTAATATATATACCCATAGAATATTACAGTAAAATAAATAATTGTTTTAAAGCTAAAACTTCTTTATAATATTTTTGATGAGAGAAAGGTATAAAATTAAATGAAACAAACGTGGAACTTCCAGTGATTTCACTAAGCTTATAACATAGTTCGTGCAGGCCGTAATGTGTGACTGTTGAGGTGTAAATACAGAGGATAGACATGGCCAGTGAGAATATAAAAACAGGAGGTACAATTCGCCATGGTCTCTGCAAACTAATAAACATTTAATGTAAACAAAACCTGGCTTATGACATGTCCTAAGTTTGCTCTAGCTGCATAAATATTATTAACAACTATACATAATATATATGCGTAAGAGAAAAAGTAAGTTATTAATAAATATATTAGTGCAAATTTTACGAAAATCGATCAAGCGCGAGATGGATTCACAAGACTGGATGAGGCTTAGGTTTTTATTCGATTATCCACATATATATATATATATATATATATATATATATATATATATAAGCATTTTATGTATATATATATATATATATATATATATATATATATATATATATATATATATATATATATACATAAAATGCTTTGTCCTAACTGACTGATCGATCATCGCACAACCTAAACCGCTGGTCGTAGAAACGTGAAATTTAGAAGATATATTCCTTATACATTTTTCGTTTTTTCGAAATTCATCCCCTAAGGAGGTAAAATAGGGGATAAAAGATTGTATTAAACTCTGTTATTCTTAACGCGAAATGCACGAAAAGTGGTATTTAGCTTTAATTTATAAGAAATATGTATATTAGATTTTTTCGATATTCATCTCTTAAAAGGGTAAAATGGGGTGATAAAGTTTATATGGGCAAACAATTATTTATGATCAGAATTACTTGAAACTTGGTACTTATGCTCTTCAATACAATTAAATAAATGCGTGTTTTAACATTTTTCGAAATTCATTCCATAAGGGCGTAAAATAAGGGATTAAAGTTTGTATGAAATTCTATAATTGATGCACGGAAAGTGGTATCTACCTTTGAAATGAAAAATTAAACAATACAAATATATTTTTTTTTCGAAATTCATCCCTTTAAAGGGTAAAAGGGGGTTGTGCAGTTTATATGAGGAAAAAATTGTTTATGATCAAAATGGTTGGTATTAATGCTCTTCAATACAATTAAATAAACATATATCAGAGTATTCTGCTATCTATATCCTCCTTCTGAAGGTTGGCACAACTGTAACGAAAAAGTCACCTAAGCTATGTAACGGGGTTAGACTGAGTATTTCATTAAATGTGCTCGAATACCACTGATAACTTGCTTTTCCTTTGAATTTACATAGTCAAGAAAGAATTATCTTTCTTAAAGTTTGCTTTGCAATGACCATTACCATATTATAATATCTCGGGACCAGTCGTTAAAAGTAGCAGGCGTAGACTTAACACCGTATAAATTCAGTGGAAATTAAAACTGAGCAAATTTTTCAGTCCACGCGAGCGTAGCCGCGGGCAAAAAACTACAGCAAAATAAGAATGGCATTATATATATGTAACTTAAAAAAAGTAAGCTTCAGGTGTACAAAGCATTGGGTCTTTAAAAGTAACGTAGATGTTAGCCTGTTAGTATGTTAGTTAAAAACCCATATTACCCATGTTATATGATTCTAAAGTAGTAAATATTGTATGCAATTATACTCTCTTCCTCTAACTTTGGAAAGATGGAGTAGAAAAATGAATAAAAAATACAGGTAGTGAAGCGTACTAAATATGTAAATGAAAATTTATTTACAGAATATGTAATCTAAGTAATCCAATATCTTTTAAGATATTGGATATTATGAGTTATCGCTAAAATTAAATTTGTATTCCATATATCTTTAAGAAATAATAAAACTTACACGATCTTATTTTTGCAAATAATAAAGTATGCATTGCAAAAAAGTTTATTTTTTTCGTAGTTTGATCGCGGGCGAAGCCGCGAACATTATCCTGATGATATGGAAACCGAACATTGTCCTAATGATATGTAAAATAAAACGAGGTCTCATTTGTGTTAAAGTTGAGTTGTTAAGAGGCAGTTTTATGCACTCCATTGATGTAAAAATTAAATGTTTTTTTTATATACTCGTATATATATAAAATTAATCTGATCGTAAATAAATGTTGCTATCACATTCGTTATATAATAAAGTAATATAAAGTACTTACACACACGCATAAAAAATATTATGAAAGATTTGACATTTTATGAGTGCCTACACATATGCATGTATGAATATAATGTTACTCGTTTTGATTGATAGAAATGGTGGTTTATTGAACCTGTAAAAATCACACATCCATACTAATATTATAAATGTGAAAGATTGTTTGTTTGTTCGTATGTTTGTTTCTCCTTCTTTCACGTTAAAACAGGGTGACGGATTGGCGTATTTTTTTTGTGTAGAGATAGTTGGAAGGCTGGAGAGTGACATAGGCTATTTTTGAGCGCGGAAGATTATTGCATTCCCACGGGAAAACACGTTATATTACAATCCAAAAAAACATTTATGATTAGAATTACTTGAAACTTGGTATTAATTCTCTTCAATACAATTAAATAAATATGAGTTTAGAATTTTTCGAAATTGATCTTATAAGAGGATAAATTAGGGAATGAAAGTTTGTATGAAACCTACCTTTTTAGAGTTTTTTTGTAGTTTTAGTGCGAGTGAAGCCGCGGGGGTTCTCTAGTAGTTAATAATCCCTCTAACGCTAGTTCGACTCTAGCAACAGCACCAAGTTTGATTAGGTATATACATCACGATAAGTGTTTTACTTTTCAACCGACTTCTTCAAAAAGGAGAAGGATTTCAATTCGGCTGTATTTTTTTTTTCAATTTTTTTTATGTTTGCTACCTCAGAATTCCGTAATTTATTAACCGATTTGGACAATTTTTGTTTTGTTCAAAAGTGTATACTTCCAGATTGGTGCCATTTAAATTAAAAATAAAATACCACCCAAAGGATGGAAAAATAGCTAATGATGAATTTAAGTTACTTCTAATTGTCATATTGGCTTGAAACTTTGCAAGTGTTTCTATTTCCGTTGATAGTGTAGTGGTTCGATATCGTTGATCTGATCTGATGGTAAGGCTAGAAGGTGGATAGGTGGAACTCTTCAACGTCTAATAGTAGATACTTTGAGTTTGGGCTTATTTCGTTTGATTTGACAAGCCCAATACGCAAGAATCGAATTTTAGAGTCAGAATTTTTAGTGTTATTAATAAAAGCGAATTTTAGTTCTTCACGTGAAATTTGGCATCAAACTGACTTAAACGGCTTAAGCGAATATTTTATTAAAATACTTTCTGCTTACTTTGTTACTACTATGTCTACACTAAAAATGGAAAAATAAGAACTTAAAAAAAAAAGAAAACCGACTTAAAAAAACACTAAAATTAAAAAGTAAAAAATAACTGATTGGTAGTTTTCATTTACTATAGATACCTAATCAAATATTTTCGAAGTCGGTGTCAGCCGATACAAATCAAAGCACCTGAAAAAGTTTTTTATTCTTTGTTGAGTATTTATATTTGGATGGTGGCCACTTAATACTGTTGAGGCTTTTAAAGGCTGAGAGAGATGGAGGGACTCTTTTGCGAAGGTTTCGTTATCTTTCATAGTGTCTACTCCTTACTTTAGTTAATTAATAATTAACATTAATTATAAATTGATAGTTTTCATAATCAATTATCATTTTGCAGCAATCATGGTCTCGGGAGAGACTCTCCCGTGACTATGACTGTTGTAAAGCATTATAAAGCATCTAAAGCAAACGTAGAGAACCAAAAATCAAAATAAATTCGCGAAAAAAACCGAAAAGATAGTTTTAGGTATTTAAAATCATTGATGTTTCGATAACATTATTTCTAGGGAACTTATTTTTTTCATTTTATCACAGCCAGTTAAAGTTAAAGTTAAAGCCAGCATGAAAAGCAACTTAAAGAAATACTCTTACCCAGTCAAAACGCGGCTACCAGTAGAACACATCAAAAACACTGTAGTCCATATAAGTCCAAAAATACCCGAAACCAGAGGCACATACGTGGGAAGCAAACAGGCACTTTTTTCTACCCACTGAGTGCTTATAAAGTCTACCGGCAGCACTAGAATACAATATATTTTATTTTTATCTATGTATTTACATAGGTAATGTTAATGTATAGGTACTATTAATATTCTTTAGTATCTGTTTCAGATTAAGCAAGTAGCTATACTAAAAATTGTGACTTTTAACGATCTTTAAATAATGAGGTTTTCATTCGATCCGTATGTATGTTTGTGTCCGAGACTATCTCACTTTTTTCTTTTTACTGACTTACTCACTTTATTATCTCAGTTCTGCTCCTAATTTCACTAATTTATTATACATACTTTTAGTATTAAGCCAATGTTAATTATATAGATATGTATTGCCATATAAATTCTCAATTTTTAATGATTCTCGTTTGAGATTAAAAACGATCTTAAGGTTAGTTCTATATAAATTTGGTGAAAATCTGATGAAGACTTTTAAACGTGAAGAAAGGACCTCCTCAACCGAAAACTTTTAAAGTATTTATATTTATGTTAACAATACGCGGTAGGTTCAAGAGAATGAAAATAGAGCAATGTCTCCCCTCCGAAACTACTAATTTATTGCTAAATAAAAAAAAACAAATTTTGAAAATAACAGTGAATATCGTGATTAACATATCTACTCGTAGGTACTTTACAGGAAAAGACTTAAATGGTGTATGGAACCATAGTCCACACGAGTGCGACTATTGATCAACTTATTTTTCAAATGAAGTCGATTTTAATTAATTGAACAATTAACTGTTTTTATAAAAAAAATATCTTACTATCTGCAATTTCCTTATCCTCGGGTATGAATTCATAAATGAAATTTTGGCGAAGAGACGTTAGAGATAATAGCTTGGGGAACAGGACGCACTTCTCATCAAATAAATACATCAGCATATGAAAGCAAAAGGTGCAGAACGACCCAAACACGAATGCCAGAAAAAAGAGCAATAACTGAGCACCTGTTGACAAATGTAAATAACATTCAAGTAGTCTTTAATTTTCTTCTTAAGACAGCTCAAGACATTATTAAAGCAAGTACCTGAAACTGATGTTAACTTTTTATTCTATAATTTTAATTCTGTGCCAAACAGACACATATTCAATGCGTTCAACAATTGTGTATTCATCGTCACCAAATAAAAATAAGATTATAATTCAATATAATATGTATATACAAAGTTGCTTGTATTGATATAAACATATTTGAAATTTTAAGAGCGTATTCCTATAATAATAGATATTCATATCGTTTAAAAGTTATTTAAACCATAATATACATACATATATATTACCAGTACTGCAATAAAACACACATTTTGAATTAGTTGCTTGTGGGTAACTATGTAGATATTTGTAGCTGTTGTGTGTTTGGTATGAAGGTTTTTTTAAATCATTGTATTAATTTAAATTTTTGATAAAATAATGATTTAAAAAAATTATTAATTTTTTTTAAATCATTTTCTTAAATCATTGTGTCAGACAAAGTAAGCCAAGTATTTGATGTCATTTAGTACATAGATAGACTTGGGAGAAGCATATAGCACGAGCGAAGGGAGGGAAAATCGTTACTCGCTAGTTTAAGATAATACTAAGGAGACTTACATATATTATACTTTAGGCTGAAAGTGCACGAGAGAAAGTTTCATCGACATAAAAAAAATTAACCTATGTATGTACATTGTACATAGGTTAATTAAAAATTTGAATACCTTTCCATGCTCCACTAACTTCAGGTTCGCTTTTCTCTATGAATCTAAATTCTTCGTACAGCGTTACTTGGTCCATATCATTGGGAAGAAATGACAACGTCAATTTGACTTAAAGCAGGCTAGTTCCACATTAACTAGTAGTTTTGTTAACACAACTCTAAGCCACTAAAAAAAAAAAACGAAGTAACTCAGATATTATAAAAAAAAAAATTAAAAATTAAAAGAATAATCATTCATTAATCATTTATCATATTAATCATTCATTCATTTTATATTTCACAAACATAAATAATAATTATTAAAAACTTTTCAATATATATATAAAGCGATTTCAGGGCATCAAACAGTAAAGATATATTATTTATTTGGAAGACAAACAGTATTTAGTTACATATAAAAGAAAAAGAAATAAAAACTTTACATAGATACACCAACTAAGTCTTCACAGTTTACAAATTCTTAAGGTAGGTATAACGCATGTTAGCTTTTTAAAATTAAAGTATATAATAAGAACAGGGAAACGATCACGAACAGACACTTCTAGTTAAAATTTTAAACTTATTTAAAGAAAGGGAAAATAAATCTATGTCATTAAATATTTCATTATGCCATTTGCAAGAACGGTATAAAAAGCTATTACGTGCATAATTAGTTGTTATTCTAAGTAGATAAAATAATGACATATATAAAAAAATGCTTATTAAATTTAACTTGGATGTTTTCAATTCTATTTATATATATTAACTGTACTGTGGATTCCAAACGGAAGAAGCATATTCAAGTATAGAACGGACATAGGCATTATATAGAACAATTAGAGTGATTGTTACGAAAATCTTTTCCTATTCTAAATATAAGGCCAAGCTTACGATGTGTCTTACCAACAATGTGGTCTATATGACTAGAAAAAGTGCGTTTATGATCAAGTTTTAATTAAATTGTTATTCAAGGTGTAATCGTTATTCACAATATTGGTGTTACATGAAAACTTATGAAATCAAATTATTAATATTAAGAATAAGACCATTACTATTACAAAATCGACACAACCTATCAAGATCACTTTGTAATAATTGACAATCATCACTTCTTGACATCCCCTGAGATCTTTATATTTTCAGTGTATAATAAAATTTCAGAATATTTAAATATCAAATGAATTTTATGAATGAAGTTATTAAAAAGAAGAGGCCCGAGATGAGAGCCTTGAGGAACACCTGATGTGACTGGCACAAATGAGGAGCAAAATCCTTTTATAACTACAGCTTGACTTCAGACTCGTAAATAAGAGGCAAACCAACGCAAAATTCTATCTTTTCGGATTTTTTCGCGGATTTATTTCGATTTTTGGTTCCCGACGTTTCGATTGCTTTACAGCAATCATGGTCACGGGAGAGACTAAGGTGTTAGATGTCTCAAAGGTATTATACAGAGTGGAACAAATCGATGGGACATGGAAGAAAAGTACCTTAAATATTGAAGTTATCAAGATTTACTCAGAGGAAACATTTCTTTATTTTTAAAAATAATAATAACTGCATTTAATTTTTTTTAAAAAAGCTTACCTGAACCGGGAATCGAACAGAATAAAAATGCAAAAAAGGACACCGTCACTATTTTATCGAATTAATCGATAGGGTCTGTGGTAAGGATAAAATTTCTCGAACAAACATTGCGTCTTAGAATTAAAGAAAACGATGAAATTTTACAAATTATACATATAGACTCTAACATAGTGGAACAAAAGCATAAGACATGGAAGAAAAGTGTTTTAAACACTAAAAATATCAAGTTTCACTCCAAAGAAACATTATTTTATTTTTAAGAATATGATAAACTGGATTTAATTTTTTTTTAAAAGAGGACCTGAACCGGTAATCGAACCAGCGAAAAATGCATTTTGAAGTAATACAACAGAATTAGTACGTTATATTGAGGTATAGTCAATTTATTAAAAAAATAAATATGTAAGTCGATTCATAATTAGCGAAGATATTACATAGTCAGTGGTAGCCCAGTGGTAAACTCAAGTAGGTTACTTGGGAAATCAAGTAAAGCAGGTTCAAATTTCAGCTCTCTTACCCCTGATATTTTCGTGTGCGATTCGTTTCCATCATGTACCACTTGTCTTACGGTAAAGGAAATACAATAAATCTATACATATAATAAAATTGTAACTAAGCCGAATCTGTACATTAAATATTTTTTGGAAAATCTTATTAAAATATACATTATTACCAATACAGAGGCCGAATCTATACTTTTTAGAATTTTTGTCTGTCTGTCTGTTTGTCTGTCTGTCTGTCTGTTCCCGCATCACGGAAAAACCACTGGAGGGATTTTGATGAAATTTGGTATGATGATAGCTGGTTATCCGGGTTAACATATAGGATACTTTTTACTGCGGGAAAATATCTCATCTCTGAGAAATCTATACTAAACCTTAAAACGTAAGTAGGGACGAACCCGGGCGGAGCGAGGGTGAGTCACTAGTATAATATAATATTATGAGGAAATATGCATATCTTAGAGATCCTAATAAGTTTGCGAAAGGCACATGAAGTCCGCCAACCTGCTTTTTATCTGATTTTCTCAAAAGCAGTAAGCTCTATGTTAAAAAAATGAAACTAACGAGAACAGTCGTCTTTTCAAAATAAAATTATAAGTAATTAAAAATTCATTAAAATACGAACTTTATACATAATATAATTAAAGTGATAAAAATAAAAATAAAAATGGAGATATTAAATTAAAAAAATATTAAAGTAAAATTAAATATTATTAGATGAGAAGATAGTTACGAAAAACCTTCAAAAAATAAGTTCAAGTTTTATAAAATTTTCGAAAACTTCGATTCAATAAATTAAGAGAATACAAAAAATAGTAGGTAAGTAAAAGAATAAAAACTTTTTTAAAAAAGATACTTCTTTAAGAGTGAGTATTAAAAAATATTAGCCTTGAATGCGTTCATTACATATTTTAGTACAATCCGATGATACCTACACGGAAATTTAAGACATGAGTAATTAAACATATCAAGATTATACTCAACTAAACAAATCTAATAATTTTAATAGTAACCAAATTATGTTGCTGAACTTAACAATGTAGTATTTACATAATTTCAAATAAACATCATTAATATTAATACGCCTACCTAAATAAAATAGCAACTTATTACATCTGAGTATTTAATTTAAATCCTTGTACAGAAAAAAAAAATCGGATACCGAGGATCACACACCGAGGGCTCCGCAGCACGAAACATAAAAATAAGTTTAGGTATAATTGCAATATCATGATTCTAGGTCAACGGGAAACACCCCTATAGATTTTGATTTCCTTGCGAGTGTAAGAGATAATTATATACTCTAAAACCTAGAAAAGAGTAAAAGTTAAATAAAATTATTTTAATTGAGGAATTTTAATTGAGGAAGCATTTCAATTAACCTTCTTTATTTTATACACTTTAAAATTTGCTAACATGAAGATAACATTAAGGTCTTGTTTAATCGTCGCGAAATAAATAAAAGGCGACCGGTATACGCAAATAATATACCTAATTCTAATGATTTCTTAAGGCATGCATCATTTGTGTATGAGTTTTGTCTGTGTGTGTGAGCTTCTTTACATACACGTACATACATATGTAGATGTTACGTAGAAACACAGATCGTTGTATCATCCATTGGAGATAATTATTGGCACTGAGTGGTGGGAAAAAATGAGGTTACGCTTATCGATTTTTAAATGAATTTACATCAAAATATATAAGAAAGTATCGAACTTTACTTTTTTTTATTTCATTAATAAAAACGATAGTAGTGTAGTTCGATTTTAAAGAAATGCGTTTTTTTTAAATTAACATGGAACTAGCACTTGGCTTTTTTTTACTTACCACACGTTTACCACAGATTAAACATCATTCACTTTGATAATTCTATTGTCGCTTTCCAGAGTACCTAATAATTTTTTACTTTTTATATACTAAAAAAACGCAATAAGTTAAGTAATACTGGTGAAGTAATGGTAGATTATAGCATTCATTAAAAAATAAAGTCGTTACTGTGAGTGTACCACGAGTGTACTTTTTTCTATTCTGTAGTACAGAAGATTTACTTTAAAAGGAACTTGTACGTAAACCGAATAAAACAGCTAAAGTTATTATTTTCAATTCCAAAACCCATTAAATATTCAATTCAATTTTCTTTGTATTGGATTTTAAGCGTGCTACCATTAAATCTATACAGATAAATAAAATTGGCGTGTCTATTTGTAATATTAAAATAACCGCTTTTTACTAAATGCATATGGATGTATACACGGTACATATAACAAAACAAGATTTTTTACAATTTTTGTATCCGTTTATCTGTCTGTTCGTTCCGGCTAACCTCTGAAATGGCTGAACCGATTTTGACGGGACTTTCTCTGGCAGATAGCTAACGTAATAAGGAGTAACTTAGGCTACTTTTATTTTAGAAAAAAAATAGGGTCCTACAAAAAAAATACAAAATTAATTGATTAATTTTGTTTTGAAAAGCAACCTGGTGAGTCGCTAGTTAATAAGAATAAACGAAAAACTTATCGATAATTTGTCGATTTAGTGCATGCCCATGCCTGTTACCCTTTAACACGATTAAATGACAGTGAAATTGTTTCTATTTCTATAGCTTGCTTTGTCGAGTAATGTTATATTTTTAAGTAATATTTTTTTACAATGAGAGAGTTAGTTAAATTATTATATCTAAGTTTGTTTTGTCTTAGTTTAAGTAAAATTGAATGTCTATCTAAGTTTAGATTAGATTCGAAGTATGGGAATGTGAGATGGACACTACAAAACAAAAACAAATGTGAGTTCGTATCATTAAATTTATTGAATTAATTACCACAATTTGTGGTAAAATAATGCCTTATTTGTGGACCACAAACAAGGAATTATCTTCTCCATTGTACGTGACTTTTCACTTAATGTCTTACAACTGACAGACCAGTTGAAATGCAGTTATTTTTAAGAGAAAATAAAATATTGAAAATCTAAAGTTTTATGATTTTAAAATGTTAGCAGGTATATAAGGAATAGAAATTCATTAAATGCCCCGATGCCCAGCCACCCCCGAGAAATGGGGGGACGCAAAGCGTTGAAAAATAGTTTTTTTCAATTTCCACCTTACTGTGACGTTCTATCGAAAAATGTTTTCTATAAAAGTTGTAGGTTTAGTAAAAGTCTACAACATTTATGGATAGAATTTTTTACAACAACCTCAAAGTTTTCGAAATATTTGCAAAAAACTCAATTTTTAATTTTTTATTGGTTTTATATTTTTAATTTCTAGAATAATCTCTTAATACTCATGAAACTAAGGTAATGTAATCTTCATACGCCAACCGTTCTTGAAATAGAGGGCAGAGAGCCCGGAGCGCTCAGCCAAACTCATGTAATGCAAGGTGAACCGTGAATCTCAGTAAATAATACGTTGTATAAAGTTATTATATCATTAAAATATTATTAACAAAGAATAATATGTATTATTTATTGGTTAACACATTATATTTAAAAACATTTTACAAATAATGAACAGATTTGGATGAAAGTCAGTAGGTACCCAGATACACTACGACTTTTTTTTAACGTTGAGTAATAGTATATATACGGGCAGTAATATGGGACTCACTGGCTAGAAAAGCCGATACTACCTAAAACTCAACAGAACCACCAGAAACGATCCGCATGTTACGCTGTCCACCGAGGTGGGCCACCTCCCAGTATGTCTCTAAACTATAAGAAATAGAATTGATAAATAAAAAAAATATTTCAAATATTTTATTTAAAATTATTTTAGTTATAAAATAGATGTTAAATAAAAAAAAACTGACGAAAAAAATTGATAAACCAATCTATCTATACATATGATAAAACTGTAGAAGTCGAATGTCTGTTCATAGAAAAAAATGATCAAAATCGAGTCAAAGGGATGTAAAAAAAGAAATAGAACAAATCCAGATTTTTTTTATTTTTTTGTTTCTCTGTCTGTTTGTCTATTTGTACGGGCTAATCTCCGAAACTGTTAAAACGATTTAAATGAAATTTCGCATGGTGGTACCTTATATCCCCGGTTAATATCTTAGATGCTTTCCATCCCGGAAAATTAAAGAGTTCCCGTGGGATAGTTAAAAAACTATAGTAACTTATACAGCTTAGTACACAAAAACTACTGATCGAATTTTAATGAAATCTACTTTACATTAAGATATACAATAAGTATTTAAATCTAATGAGTTTATAATTACACAAAGTAGGTATTATCAAATGAATATATTAGATGTATGCAAAATGTTTTTAAATATAATGTGTTAACTAATAAATAATACAAATTATTCATTGTTAATAATATTTCAATGATATAATAACTTTATACAACGTTTTATTCACTGAGATTCACGGTTCACCTTGCATTACATGAGTTTGACTGAGCGCTGCGGGCTCTCTGCCCTGTATCTCAAGAACGGTTGGCCGTATGAAAATTTTTTCAAGACAAAATTTGTCGCAAATTTTATGCTCTACAATTTTTATAATAAAAGTTAACATTATTGGAGCTATGGAAACCGAGATAATCGCGAAAAACTGATTTTTGTGACCTTGAATAACTTACGACGCGGACACGAGATTTTATGAGACTTTTGACACAGCTTTTAGAACACCAAAATGTTTTTTGTGACCGAAAAGGTGGTTTACATGAATATATAATATTTATTATATTACTATGTAAGAACATAGTAATTGTATAAAGACGTCAGTTAAGTCGATCTTTATAATCAATATTTTTCCAGCTATATCGGTACCAGGTTTAGTGCCGGGCGGCGTATACACGGACCTACGCAATGCGGGTATTATTGGCGACATCCTATTTGGCTTCAATGACGTTCTTTATAGATGGGTAGCTTATGATACTTGGACTTATAGTGGCAAATTTAATGGTAAATTTATTTATTTTCTGATAAATCATTCTGAAAGTGTGTGAGCGATTTAGTGAATGCACGTCTTTTACTACTTTAAACGTACGTATTTTATTATTTTACTACTTTACTTTTCATAATACGTGTAAGGACCATTGGATTTAAATGAAATTCAGATTACATATGGTTTATATACAAAGATTAGATAAAGAAGATGGATAGATAGAAATTATATTATTTGTCGACGTATCCACCATGCGAATAGATCCGTGGGCATAAACTAGTTTACCATAAAATTGTTATAATTTTATAGGATATTCAGTTTGCTTCTAAATGAGTTATTTTACATGGAGTAAGCTATTATGTTGCGCTACTAATCATATCTAAATATTAATACAGCTATTAACGCCTTTTAGAAATAATTAACATTATAAATATATGACAGAGAAGGATTTAGTTACCCTTTTCTGCTAGAATGTGAAATCTTATTGTTTAAAGTCACTATGTTATTTTAAATTTAGAGCAGAGGTTACATCTCGAGTGACGTCGAGATGCCATCATGACATTCATTGGAGATACGTGGCTACTGGCTTAGTAACGTTGGTTGATCATGGTGGATCATAGAATTTATGTTTTGATATTGTAGTCGGGAGTCAATGATCGACGCCCCAGAACCCGCTGGCTCTGAATCATTAGAATTATCGTTTCAAGTTTATAACATTGATAACATTGAGCCCTGATAGCGCCCACAAGATTAGTAACCACTAGAGATGATGTTCGTAGTATATAGATAACACGTCATATATTTTTAAGAGTATGATATCAGTAATTTGACCGATTTAATTCCTGATACAATTCCTGTTTCGCGACAAATTAACATTAAGAAAAGTTATCATTATGTAATTTAAATAATCTGCTAAATATTAAATTAATCAATAGCTGTCTATTAGATAAAAAAAAGAATGATTAAAACTAATTATGTAGTTTGAGAGTTTATCGCTCAAAACTAAACAAACAAACAAAACAGAAGTATAGACATACATAAATTTTATTGCTAAAACAAAAAGTGCAATATTACTAAATCAACTCTGAGATTAACGGAGGAACCTTTATGGCATTGTCAATCACTGCCATTATTTACCAATCATACGGTGCGCAATGAAAGTAATATAATATGTAAGAGTATACTAATGTGTAAAACCTAAGAATTTGGTTTTTGATCATCTGAATGCGGGCGGAGCCGCGGGCAAATCTAGTATATATATATATATATATATATATATATATATATATATATATATATATATGGGTTGCTTAGGTATGTATGTAAATATATTTTTGTGTGTTGTGATTTCTTATTAACTGTTCCACGAATGCCATGCTAACATTATTTGTTATTTACAGTTAGCACAGAAAGTTTAAGCTATTCGAATGCAAAGTTGGTTTTGGAAGGTGTGGATACGGTATCTTACATAGAACTGAATGGCAGTCCCATTGGAGTCACAAGCAATATGTTCGTCCGATACGTTTTTGATGTAAAAAAATATTTGAAGGTCAGCAAGTTGTTTTAAATGTACTTTTATTATAAATGTGAAAGTTTGTATATATGTGTGTGTATGTTAGAGATGCTGCGGATAGTTGTTATAGCGAATAGTCGAATACCGCTTAATCGCCATTCCCTATGGCGAATAATCGAATAACGCAAATACATATTTTTTTTTTAAATAAAATAAAAAACGACTCCAAAAAACACTAAAAAGTAAAAAAGAAGTGATTGGTAGTTTCCATTTACTATAGATGCTTAATAAAATATTTTCGAAGTCGGGTGTGCTTTGATTTGTATCGGCCGGCACCGACTTCGAAAATATATGATTAGGTATCTACAGTAAATGAAAAATAACAGTCAGTTATTTTTTACTTTTTAATTTTAGTGTTTTTTGAAGTCTGTTTTCTTTTCTTTTAAGTTCTTATTTTTTCCTTTTTAGTGTAGACTACTACTTTACTACTAAAGTAAGAAGAAAGTATTTTAATAAGATATTCGTTTAAGCCGTTTAAGTTAGCTTGATGGCAATTTTTATATGAAGACTGGCAAACTAAAATTCACTTTTATTAGTAACACTAAAAAATCTGGCTCTAAAATCTAATTCTAACGTATTGGGCTTGTCAAATCAAACAAAAGAAGTCGAAACTCAAAGTGTCTACTATTAGCTGTTGAAGAGTTTCAGCTGTCCACCTTCTGGCCTTACCATTAGATTAGGTTGAGATACCGAACCACTGCAGTATCAACGGAAATAGAAACACAAGCAAAGTTTCAAGGCAATATGACAATTAGAAGTAGGTTAAATTTTCTTAGGGGTGGTTATTTTTTTTTTTTTTCAAATTAAAATGGGATCAACTTGAAAGTATACACTTTTAGACAAAACAATTTTTTTCAAATCGATTAATAAATGACGAAGGTCTGAGTAACAAACAAAAAAAAATACATACAGTCGAATTGAGAACCTCTTCCTTTTTGAAGAAATCGTTTGAAAAAGGAGTCTTCTGAAGAGCGACTCAAGAATGCGACTGCTGAAGATATCGCCCACTACCGTTAGCAAAATCTGACAGAAGTATAAACCCATATGAATGATGGACTTTGAATACCAATAAGAATGGATTCCCCATTTTAAGTTATCTTGCTAAAAGATACTTAATCACACCAGCAAACTCTGTTTATTCAGAAAGACTATTTTTTAGGCAGGTTTGATTTATGAAGAAAAGCACAACCGACTTGATTCTGATCGTACAGAAAAGCTATTTTTTGCACCACAATCTGACCCTTTTGGACTTTAAATATTAATTAAAAAGCCTAACTAATTAACTTCAACATGACATGACTAATTTTTGACTAACTTTTTATATTAATGATAATAATTAATACTAAGTGTGTTTTGTTTATAAGAGAAATTAAAGTTTGATTATTTTTAAGTCTATAGTTTTGTTTGTTCATTAAAAGTTTATTTTAGACAATTATTCGCCGAATGTCGAATAATAAGTATATTATTCGGTATTTGACGAATAACAAAAAAAATGACGAGTAATGCCGAATACCGAATAATAGCGAGTATTCGCGGCATCTTTAGTGTATATTTGTTACTCCTTCATGCAGAAAATCTAAAGGGATTTAAATAGAATTTAGTACACAAATACACTATGAACTGGAGTGACACATAGGCTACTGTTAGCCACCAAGTCGCTAGTATTACCAATATATTTTTTAAATGATCTTTTTAATAACATTATTATTAGCTTCTTAAAAGTCGATGTTAATCGATATTTTTTTACTGACTTCAAAAAAGGACAAGGAATACCTCGTAATAAAAAATATACGCGTCTAAAATAATAATAAGTATCTAGTAGGTATCTGAGTCAATTTCATGCTTCTTCAAATGATTTCCGACAATATACTTACTGATTTGGTATCATCAAGGTGCTAAGACGGTGAGCCAGGAGGTGGATAGTGTATTTCTATTTTCTGACGAGAGTCCTTTTTTTTCGTATTATAATAAAATAATTATCTAAAAATCACCAAATTTAAATTATACTAGCGGCTCACCCTCGCTTCGCTCGGGTTCGTCCCGAGGTACTTTTTAACGGTTAGTATGGAACAGATATATGTATATTATATATTACTTCTCCGTTCCCTTGGGTAGTAGTATGATAATTATATATCCTATGGCGTTCTTCAATAAACGGAGTATCAAATTCAAAATGAATTTTTCAAATCGGATTAGTAGTTTCTGAGATTAGCGCGTTCAAATTAACAAACAAACTCTGCTTCTTTATAATATTTTTAAATTATATAAGTGTAACGTAATATGTATGTACATTTTAAATACATATATATGGAAAATATTAATTGGAATGAATTGATAGTTAATTTATAGTTTTTGTTTTAGTCATAATAATTGGTTAAACTAATTAAAATCGCCTTGATAAACATTAAAGTAGCTTTTTCTTATTTGTCCTATTACGTCAACACTGAAAATATAAACAAAAAAAAACTGATTTCAAGTATAAACAAGTAACATTAATGTTTTCATTTGCAATACTAATAATATTCCAGCCTACGAAAGGCAATAAAAAAAATTGCATTAATTTTAATAGTTAAAATGGTATTTATTAATTTGTCATGTGTAATGCAAAAAAATGTTATGTCTTACGTCAGCTCGTGCATATACTTACCCATAAACATATGATTTATTATACATAAACATATGATTTATTATTCTACTTAAGTAGGTACTTTTGTTTCTAGGTACAATATGCCACACAATCGGCTTAACATAAACTGTAAAATTTATTTTACGCCCGCTGCATAAAATGGCTGCGTGTAGACCCGGTTTTGTGACTTACCGCAGTTTCTGTACTCAAACTCCATTTGGCCTCAAAGAGTCTTTTGATCACATTAAGAAATAGGACCGTTTGGTATCAAAGCATATTTCGAGTTGATTAGTCGTTTTTTTGTACGAAATGTATGGGAAAAGTTTTTGGCGATTTCTGTAATTTCTAGTACTCATACCTTAAATGGTCCCATAGAGCCTTTTGATCCCTACATAAAATAGCATCAATTGACATAAAAAAAATTTTTTGGTATTTTAGCATTTTATTTGCTAATTGTACATTTTTTCCAAAATCTGTGAATGCAGTTCAGAATATCTTAAAAAGTTATGGATGGTCTCCTAGGAACGTTTTCCTGTAACAGTAACAGTTAAGGTACCTGCCCTTACTGTCCCGTCTCAAAAATCCATCCTATTCTAAATAGGAATCGAATTAAGTATGACAGTTAAATAGTTTGATACAATCGCGCTGATCTGAAAATGAAGCCGAAGTTGAATAGCATAGTTACGCTATTACTATTCAATGGTTAACCGTTGGCTTTTACTCATTTAATTCATTTTGACGAGTCCCATACTTAATTTACAGTTGGTCAAAAGCGTTTTTTAACCGACTTCTTCAAAACGGAGCAGGTTCTCAATTCGGTTCTTTTATGCTTGTAACCTCAGAACTCCGTCTTTTATTAACCGATTTGGACAGTTTTTGTTTTGTTCGAAAGTGTATACTTCCAATTTGGTCCCATTTAAATTTGAAAAAAAAAAACACTACTCCTAAGGGTGGAAAATAGCTAATCAAAATTTTACTTACTTCTAATTGTTATATTGCCTTGAAACTTTGTGTTTCTATTACCGTTGATAGTGCAGTGATTCAGTATCGTCGACCTGATCTGATGGTAAGGCTAGAAGGTGGATAGGTGGAACTCTTCAATGGCTAATAGTCGGTACTTTGAGTTTGGGCTTATTTTGTTTGTTTTGACAAACCAAATACGTTAGAATTGGATTTTTGAACCACAATTTTTAGTGTTGCTAAAAAAGTGAATTTTACTTTGTCAGTCTTCATATAAAAATTGGCATCAAAGTAACGGCTTAAGCGAATATTTTATTAAAATACTTTCTTCTTACTTTGCTACTACTATGTCTACACTAAAAAGGGACAAATATTTTTTTTTAAACAAAATAAAAACCGACTTGAAAAAAAAAAAAAACACTAAAAAGTAAAATACAACTGATTTTGATTTGATTACCAGTCGATACACAAAGCACACCGTCTTTGAAAATATTTGATTAGCTATCTAAAGTAAATGAGAACTACCAACGAGTTATTTTTTACTTTTTAGTGTTTCTTTGAAGTCGGTTTTTAATTTTTTTTAAGCTTTTTAACATTTTTTGAAGCTAAAATATTTTGTTCTAAGGCAGGTGAAAATGAATTGACATTAAATTTCGAATCACCTACACAATACGCCAAAAATCGCTCCGAAAGGTTTTTTACAGCACCCCGTTGTGTCCCTGATGTATACAACGGAGAATGTCATGCCAATCAGATAAGGAAGATGCAAGCTTCCTTCAGCTGGGACTGGGGTCCAGCGTTCCCATCTGTTGGAATCTGGTAGGTTGAAGATAAACATCGGCACGTCCATCAATTTACTGTCCATATTTTTATTTCATTAGTTCGAATTAAATTAAGGCCAATTATTATTGATGAAAATAAATAAGATATAAATAATAAATAAATATGTTAGTACATTATTAACACACAGCACCATCTAGTTCCATGGTAAGCTACAGCTTAGGCTTAAAGCTTGTGTTATATATGTATACCAGATAGTTGATACACTACACACTTTAAATACATACATATTATAAATATAAACACCCATGACTAGATGACAAAAATTCGTGCTCATCACACAAATGAATGGACCCCACCGGAACTCGAACCCGCGACCGCTGGCACAGCAAGTAGGGGGTCACTACAAACTGAGCCAAATGTGTCGTTAATATTTCAGGTCGGCAGCTAAATCTGTGATAGGTACATATTTGGTTCAACAATAATTGACTGTGTTGGTCTTGTATAAAAGTAAATAAAAGTTAAACGGACACCCTATAAAAGTTTTAGGTTGTTGATAATTAAATTTAATTCTCTCGTTAATGATTTTAAAGCGTACCAGTTGAGCGCAGATTACTTCGCCAATGTCACGTATAACAGTGGAGAAGACATTGATAATAAAATGAATTTGTACACGTTTAATGGATATTTAAAACTATAATGTTATAAATATTATAGAGTTGTTTTTAACGCTGAAATGCATAATGTCTAATGTGTGCTCTATTATAGGTTTGTTATTAACTTTAGTTTATTACAATTTTTTTAAGTTTTTTTTTGTGTTAATGTTGATTTGACTTGATAAATGAAATAATATACAAATACAAAAAACTGTATTGCGTAAAATGTGAGTTATAAAAATATAATTATAACATCAACAATCAACATTTGTTTTAACATACATTTTCTTTTATTTATTGCTTTTTAGCTTTAGCCGGTTAGACAATTTCATATTTAACAATTTTTTGATTTTTTTTTGTTTGGAAGAAAAAATGTAACCCGCCATTTCTTTTTTTTAACATTTTTTTATGTATAATTAATCAAAATCGGTTCAGTCGTTTAAGAGTAACTAGGGAATATAGGATCGGACATACATACAGGTCAAACACATACCCTTCCCTTTTTTGGGCTTCGCTGTCTGGTAAAATGAACAATATGCTTAATGTTAACTCTAAAAATGCACAACATAAGGATCGTTGTTTGTATTTTAAATGAAGTATTAACCATATAAAAATTGGCATGATTTATTAGGAAATCAGCAACCCTAGAATATTTTGATGGTGCTGTGGTAAGATCCATTACTGCCCATACGAGGAAAGAAGACAAGTTCTGGAGTTTAAAAGTTAAAGTGTATTTGGAAACAGGTGATCATGTAAAATATATAAATGGATCATTATCTCTGTATTTATCAGTCGAAGGACATCAGAGCTTTAAAATTAAAAAGAATATAAACACGACAATAAGTGACGGCACATTTGAATCAGAACTGAATATGAATGTCAGTGAGGTAAGTACTAATTGATATGGCCAATTCATAAATAAAATGATTATAATTGTAGTGTACCTTTGTACCTTTGTAGCTAAAGGCACCCTCTTTCTTGAAAACCGTACAGTACTTTCTAAGATTAGCTCGAAAAAACAAAAACTTAACAGTACAGTTTACTTTATATTATGTATATATGTATGTATGTATAACTGCCTCGGTGGTGTAATGGCTCGGAAGTACGGTTGCACATCCGGAGGTCCTGCGTTCGAGTCCCGGGTCAGGCTAAGTTTATTTATTGAGTCTTTCGGTTTACTAAGTAAAAGCCTGGAATTGCGAAGTTCGCGGTGTTTCCGAGGCACGGGCCTCGGAGAGCAAGTGATGCCGTCGGTCCTGCGCCTTACTCTCACCGGTCATGTTGAATAGTTTTCCCACCGGAGTATGAGAGTGACAGGAATAGAGAGAGAGTGCACGTTGTGTTTGCGCGTACACTTGTGCACTATAATGTCTCCTGCGCAGATGGCTAGTCGGGTCATTATTATTATTATATTATGTAGCGATAAAATTGTTTGTAGATCGACATAAAAGAAATTTTTTGTTTTAGAATTTAATACGTGAATGGTGGCCAAATGGTTACGGCACTCAACATTTATACAATCTTGTAGTCATGTTTACTTGTAATGAAAGAAATCATATGGTATCTTACAAGCATGTGAAGATAGGTTTCCGTACCATCGAGATAATAGAACAAGATGCTTCCATGATTTTTGGTTTGTACTTTTAAAGTTTTATACGTGACATCGTTAATGCTGTATCTACATTTAAAATATACTATTCTTGCTAAGATTTGGACTTCCGAGTGCATCTATACCTAGTCTAGTAGGTAATATATTACATTTGGAACACTTCTTTTTACGTCAGGTAGGTACATTAGATGATATGATATTTAAGGTCATTATGTAGTTTTAATAAAATATAGCGATTATGCCTCCATGCTTAGATCATAATTGGATTATTCCGTGACCAAATAACCTTAACATAGGCAAAGTGTATATTTAGAAAATAATTAATATGTTAATTATTGTTTTCTTCTGAGTTTATTTCTTCTGTAAATAATTTACTTTATATGTTATTGCATACAATGTTTGTCTTATAAACTACTGATGATAGGATACTGGTAGTGGCTAGTGGGTTTTACAGTCGCTTTACCATTCAATTTTTTTAATTCAAAAGACTATTATATCTAACTTAATTAAGGTACTTCGGCCTGTAATGACCCTATCACTCGTATTTATCACTCGATATGTACCTATATATAGCCAAAAACAAATCAACATTGGATGATCGTGAAACTAATAACAAGTGTATGACGATTATATTTTTCTATTTATAGGAAATAACACAATTGCTGGAGAAGGCTTGACATTTTATTTTAAAGTAAATGGATATCCTATTTTCATGAAAGGATCTAACTGGATCCCTTCAAATATACTTCCTGAAAAGGCTCAAGAAAAAGATGAAAGTGAGTTGTGTATTATATAGCTATATATTTTATAATACATTTTTTCTAAAAGACATGTTTACTTAGGAAATAAAAAGAATTTTGAGAGGTATTTTAAAAATCTATCTAATACCTTTAAACGAGCAATTCCTGTATATTTATTTATATATACAGGCGATCTCGGAAACGGCTTTAACGATTTCACTGATATTTGGTATGAGGGGGTTTTTGGGGGTGAGAAATCGATCTAAATTAGTCTTATGTCTGGGAAAACGCGTGTTTTCGAGTTTTCATGCGGCTTTCTTTCGCATTTATTCCACGCAAAATATGGTCGCTAATTCGCACGCTCGGCTATAAGCATCGTGTTCCAGCGCCCAAGTCGCAACATTGACGAACAGAGGTGTCCGGGCTCGAATCCCGGTCGCATACAAAGTTTTTACTTTTATTTTTCTTTGTTTTTCTTTTGTGTTTATTCAAGTTTTAGTTTTTTTTTAAAAAGAAAATTGTACTTATGGCCAAAAACTCCGAGCGAAGCTCTCTCGCCCAGGTACTTAAATATTAAATGTTACAGTTGACAATCTGTTGAATGCCGCTCGCGATGCACATATGAATATGCTTCGGGTTTGGGGTGGAGGAATATACGAGTCTGATTACTTTTATCGCCGCTGCGATGAACTTGGTATTTTAATTTGGCAAGATTTCCTTTTTGCGTGTTCTATGTATCCAGTTGATCCTGAATTTATTCAGTAAGTAATATATATCAATTTGTTTTAACTTTGTTAACTCATTCGTATATTTATAATATTATTGTTTCTAGAAATGTAGAGAAAGAAATAGAGCAGAATGTGATTCGTCTTCAGCATCATCCTTCAATAGCAGTTTGGGCGGGCAACAATGAAAATGAAGTTGCACTACGTGGCAATTGGTATGACACTAAGGAACAATTTGATAAATATAAACAAGAATACATAAAACTTTATGTGGATACAATAAAACCTATAGTCGAAAATATCGACCCTGAGCGACGTTACTTAGTTTCAAGTCCTACAAACGGTAGAAAGTCTGCAGAAGATGGATATATTGCCCAAAATCCCTATGACCCTCATTATGGAGACACTCACTATTATAATTACTTAGCAGACAATTGGGACCAAAATATCTACCCTCAAACGAGATTTGCTTCAGAATATGGATTCCAATCTTTGCCTTCTTTAAAAACTATGAGAACAGCATCGAATAAGTCAAGTGATTATAAACTTGACAGTGACTTCTTCAAACACAGACAACACAGTCCTAATGGCTACAGTTTTATCGAAACACAAATCAAAAAACGAATGAAACTTGATAAAGACGATCCTAAATATTTTGAGAAGTTCATATTTTATAGCCAGGTAAGTCCATTTATATGGTACACACTTAAATACTTCAAATATCAAAAGACGTGTCAAAATTCCGACTTATTTTAGATATCTCAAGCTATGTCAATGAAAGCTGAAACAGAGTATTATCGACAAAATCAAGCCAGTTGGTACACAATGGGTGCGTTGTACTGGCAGTTGAACGATGTGTGGCAAGCGCCATCTTGGTCAGGAATTGGTAAGACCATGATAGATATGTATATCTGATTTTTTTTTATAATCTTATACTTTAATGTTATTACAGAATATGGTGGTAAATGGAAAATGCTTCACTATTTTGCAAAGTCCTTTTTTGCTCCTGTTCTGATTTCTCCAAGACTTACCATGTTAGGCGATGTTGATGTTTACTTAATCAATGACAGATTTGTGCCAATAGTTGACGCCGAAATTATAGTAGATATTTTTAATTGGAGTAGCTTAGTACCTTTTAAATCACAACGGTATTCAGCTAATGTTGATCCATTGAGTAGTAAAAAACAAACGACTCTAATTTTATGGAATACAGACAATAAGGATAAAGTATTCGTAAGATTTAAATTGGAAGCCGAAGGCGCTAACTCTCCACATAATTATGTATTCCCTGTACCATTGAATTCGATATATAACCTGAAGGAACCAAAAATAAAGGTAAGTATCTATACTTATGTAATAAACAGTTAATAATTTTATATTATATACCTACTGTGTTTTTGGGCATTTTTTACACAAATAACGATCTAATGTTAAGTTATGATTTTCCATATCCCTTAAATTACTAATCTATTTATTTCGAGCTTCGCAAAAAAATAATGCAGACTCACTATGGTTTTACCATCGTCAATTATGCTCTAAATATAAAAAACAAAAATTATTCATGGCAAATATTGCTTAGATATGGTTATAAGAATATATTAATATTTACTATTTCTAAGTATATACAAAATTTAATTTTTAAACTTTCAGATTCACGTTGTAAGAACAATTCAAGAAACCTCCGAAGGCCTCATTAAGTTTGAGATAAATATAAATGTCGACACGATAGTCCTTTTCTTATGGTTGGAAACAGATACATTAGATGGATATTTTGACAATAATGGGTTCATCGTCACAGAACCTATGATCAACGTTGGTTTCTTTACTAAAAGCAGAATAAGTTCAGAAGAATTAAAGAAAGCAATAACCTATCAATACTACTTTAACTAATAAATATCTTTCACGATTGCCTATTGCTTATACAATATTGTTATTTAATCTTTAAAAATATTGACAGAATTATTATTAAAGTTTATTATTCTTTTAATGTATATAATTTTTTGTACGTGTGTATGTCACTAAACTCCTTCTAAGCGGCCGGACCGATTTGGATGAAATTTCGTGTGCGTGTTTGAGTAAGTCTCTGGATGTTAAAATTTATAATTCGGTCCGGTTGGTGGCACTGAAATTAGGTTCTAGGATTCGGGATCGTCCATCTATAAACATAAAAAAATTCATCAAAATCGATCCAGCCGTTTATTATATATATATATATATATATATATATATATATATATATATATATATATATATATATATATCCTAGAAGAAAGAAATAGGTTGTAGGTATAATAAAAAACCATGTATAAAGCAAATGAATTACGTTTAATACCGCTTACATTGAGTATGCGTGCTCGAAGCTAACTTATTTGCAGTATAATGCGTATAAATTATTTTTTGGAGTTTGCGAACAGGAAGTTAGAATTTAATCAAGAAGTTCTTTGTATACCACATTGGTGGATGTTCTGTCTGGTTCTTCCAAAATGTCCATGTGAGAAGCAAATTTTAAGGAAAAGTTAAATTCAACGGAGTAGTCAGAGGTTATCAATGGTATTCGAGGTATGAAAACTGACTTCTCTCGGGCACATCTAGCAAACGCCACTACGTGCTACTATAATGTTTTATAGATTACTAGCTGTGTAGTCTCGTTTAGGTGGCTTATTCATTACAGGTGTGCTAATCTTCAGGAGGAGTGTATGAGAAAAGAGGCCTGGTGAGTTAACACTGTAAGGACTTCCACAGGATAGTGAACTGATTAATTCATTTGTATTGCTGTATCGACAAACTTATATTCTACTTCTGACTCTTCAAAATACTTAAGCAGGATGTTATTATGAGCAGTAGCACAGTTGTTTTTAAGGGTCAGTGTAGCACGTTTACAAAGTCAAGCCAAGACTTTGTTTTTATATTAGAAACATCAGGATACACTCTAGCTAAGGTTCTCTTTCTCGTATGTTATAGTTGTCACTGCTGTGGCCAGCCGAGTAGTTATACATAATTTTCCTTTGAATTTGAAATAATCTCTTTTTTCAATTCTATATAGTAATGTGGACTTTCGGAGAACTTGAGTTATTCTATTTAAATTTATTTCGTACGGGGATTTCAAGTCGGATGAGATTGGGCGGGAGTTTAAACGCAGCATAAGCCGTTTTACCACTTTCTAAAAGTGTAGTAGCATTTCAAGATAAGGGCACAACCCACAGCTAATACCAACCCCTGATTATTTAATGTAGTCAAAAGCTTTTTTGATAAAAAAAAAAACCTTTTTTAAGTATTTAACTGTTTTGTTAATTAAACGTCAATATCATTAATGCTGATTTTTAAGTCAACTCAACCTTGATAATATTTATACCCTGTCAGGGGACGAATTTCGAATAATCTGATTGATAACACGTATTGCTATTTTTTTGTCTTTAATACTTAATTTTAATAATAAAAATGGCACATTTTCTTTCCAACTTTACCACTCATTTTACCCCCTTACGGGATGATTTACAAAGCTTTTAAAACACGTGTTTATTTAATTGAACTAAAGATCATTAATACCAAGTTTCGTAGAAACTTTGATCTCCTATTTCACCCCCTTAAAGAATGAATTTTCATAAAAAAGTGACACTGTAAACTTTTTTCTCTAACCAAGTGCTCATATTATATAAATTTTTACATTCTTAACGTTAAAATTGACAGTTTCATAAAACCTTTCATCCCCTATTTTAACCCCTTAGGGAATGAATTTCCAAAAATCCCTTCTTATTCTTCTCTTATTCTATGCACACTTACGTTATTTAAGGAACCATTGCGCAAAATTTTAGCTGAGCGTTGGTTGATCAGTAAAAAACGGGTGTGCCAAAAAAAAAAAACTTGTAATTTTTTTTGGATGTTTGTTACTCAAATACGCCCGAACGGCTGAACGGATTTGGATGAAATTTGGCACAGACATAGATTATAGTCTGGAATAACTTGTTACTTTTATCCCGGAAAATGTACTTTCTGTGAGATAGATTTGTTATTTCTAGGGATGAACCCGAAGCGAGGATGAGTCGCTAGTATTATATATTTATATACCTATGTATATTTACGAGTATATTCTAGAAGAAAGAAATAGGTTGTAGGTATAATAAAAAACCATGTATAAAGCAAATGAATTACGTTTATTACCGCTTACATTGAGTATGCGTGCTCGAAGCTAACTTATTTGCAGTATAATGCGTATAAATTAATTTTTGGACGATTTTTCTTGAACTGGTAAGGGCTTGTTCTTTTTGAATATAAAATACAGTTATAGATACGGCACATTGCAGATTGCGTATTTAATGAATGAATATCAAGAAAAAATTTTTTTTACTAATCTCAAATAAAATCTTTTGTAAAAAATCAAAGGCTTTTATTTGAAATGTTTTTTTTTTATTACAATGGGAAAGAATTCTACCTTTTTCTCCCACCAGATATTACGATCACTATGACCCTCAGTATAATGTGAAGCTCTATGGCGTGGATTGATTTTTTTTTCATTTCAATTAAAATAACAAATTATGCAGTACTAGGATGGAAAGAAAATGGATATCATTTGTTCTCAAAAGGCAAAAACTGAAGAAATTGTAGGCTAAAGTAATAAGACCATTTAAATTGGCGAAATCACAATCTTTATATTTAAGGCTATGTGGACACCATTTCAAAGAAAGTGATGTTAAAACTCTTAAATCGTCTACAGGTGAATATAATTCTTTTAATTTTTGTGCTTTTTTAACATATTAATTACAGAGTTTCATATAAAATTTCATTCCCCATTTTACCCCCTTATGAGATTGAGTTTCAGAAAATGCTAAAACACGTATTTATTTAATTGTAATGAAGAGCATCAATACCGAGTTTCAAGTAATTCTGATCATAAATAATTCTTTGCCCATATAAACTTTATTACTTCGTTTTACACTTTTAAGGAGTCTGCCCACTACACCGTCTCATACCATGACCGTGCTATGAACGTATCAGGCACGGAAACGAGCATGGCACGGACTACTATGCCCACTACAACGTATCAACAACGTATCATACCCGTACATAACGGTTTTAGTGTTGTGTATGCTCACCATTGCGCCGCCTACGCGCACCGGTCCCGTAACGTCGCGTGCCAGGCACGCAGCGTACCGTCACCGGTAAAATATTCTCGATGACAATTGTTAACGTTCCGTGCACGGCACGCGACGGTGCCGGTCGGTGACGGAACGGTCTAGTGGGCAGAGTCTCATACATTTCAATACAAAGAATATTTTTTTGCCTGACACGCTCCTAGCGCGGTCATGGTATGAGACGGGGTAGTGGGCAGACTCCTTTAAGGGTGAATTTCGAAAAAAATCTAATAAATATATTTTTTATTTTTTATCTTAAAGCTAAACACCAATTTCTGTGTATTTTACATTAAGAATGACAGAGTTTGTGTGAATTTCAAAAAATCCTTTCTTATCGGATGCCTACATCATATAAGGAATACTTCCTCTAAATTTCACGTTTCTACGACCAGCGGTTTAAGCTGTGTGTTGATCCATCAGTCAGTCAGAACCACCACAGGATGCATCTCTCCTTTTCAATTCTTCCTTCAGCTGGTCTAATTTCCAGGTACAATACATTGCACAGGTAAGATGCGAACACAATAGAAGCAAAAAACCAATCCTTTCGAGAAATCTTCCCCATTAGAGCATGGTCTTAATAGCTTAAATTATAAATACGTGTGTATGGTTGTGTTTTTGTTTATTTTCATGCATTACGATGTGCCGAATCTATATTTTTAATAATAGCTGCTAATAAATATTTAATACAAGATTTTGCTTAGTTAATGCGATTATATGCTTGAAAGTGAAGAGATTTAATAGAAGAATGTCATTAATTACAGACGGCCATTATTACTTTTTACTAAGCTTAAATTACAATATGAGTTTCACTTGAATACAAAAATAATATTACTATATGAAGAAAAATGGGCATAATCAATGATTTTAAATAAATAAAACATACCTTTAACAAGTTTAAAATTGCTTAAATTAATAAAAGGGCCCTTACCCATATTACTTAGGCGTAATAAGCAATTTATCTGCTTATACAAGTTTGTATTTGCAAAATTGACAATGAACTAAACAAAAAGAGAAATATGACAAATGCTACCAGAAATAAATAACATATTGATAGATCTTATAAATTTAAAATAAAAAATATTGACTGTCGCAGGACACCCGGCAGATGTGAAACATCTATGTTAATATTAGAATTCATAATTAATAAAAATCTTTAACGAAATATGGAGTAAGATAAAGAAAAAATATCGTTAGTATAATCTATTATCTTATTATTTTAATTATAATAGTAATTACAGAATATACATATTCTTAAATAGAATAGAAAATATGTATTTTTTAATAGAGGCTGTTTTACAATGGAGCGTGTAGAGTATACGCGCGCGCAAACACAAGGGAGAGTCTAGAGCGATGGGGTAGAAGGGGCATGATGGCATGAAACCGCCATGCCATTGATCGGTTTTACTGCCAAGGCTCGTCAATAGATGTTTCACATCAAAAAATAAATTATATATTGGCTGTCTTACATTTGGTTAGAATGATATAAAAACTATTTCTAGCACAATTCAGTCATCTAAAGGTATAAAGCGGCTAGCTCCACTATTCTAATAATTTTTAACTTATAAATATCATGGGATTCTAAACTCTAAATCCCTTTTTATAAGCATTATTTTTGATTGTATTCGAATTAATTAAGATCTCTTAGATATTTAATTAATTTTATGATTAATTATAATTTAGCTTTTGTGGGTTAAAATTTAAAGACAATAGTACATATATATTCATAACTGTTTTTATCTGAACTGAGTTATCCACCTTAACATTTTTAGATAACTATTATAAAACTTGCCTTAGTACAAACAATTCAAGCGACAATGAATTTACAGATGTATAGATAGCATGTGAGGTACGTATTATTTCGATTGAATATTAATATTGATACATTTTGTTTAGAAATAGAGTAACATTGTATAAAAATGTTTACCTTCAATTATTTTTTTATGAAGCACGGGTTGTTAATAGCAGTTTTCTTATTCTAATAAATTAACATAACACATTTTTTTTGTGTCAGTTAATTTAACGCGTCTTAGTTACCATAGTGATTTGTATGGCTATAGGATATTTGTATTAAAGTATGCCTAAACAAATAAAAAACATATATCAAGCTTTCGTCATGCATTTTAATAATATTTTGTCATGCGTTTAATTAGCTTCTTTTTGGCTTGATTCTAATGTTACAGGTAAAGTATAAGCAATGGTTTAATTATTTACGGTACGTTGTAAGCGTTATTATGAAATTATTTCTCATTATTAATAACAAAATAATCAGTAGGTACTGGTACGTTTTTAGATATGAGATTTTGAAATGAAAAATATGGCCGGCATAAAAGTTAACCGTAAAATTGTGACATGAAATTTTTCACCCATTTGTTAAATGCCTTCGAAGTTTAGCCATGATAGAAAATTCACACATATGATAAAGATACAGCTTTTTTACAAGAGCCAACTCGTCATAAAATAAATCTTCTTGATTTCTTTTAATTCAGACATTTTTTTATCATATTTTCAATCATCCTTACATTTTAAACATTTATAATTTTAACAACTTATATTCGCTCAAACATTATAATCTCAACAAAACGTGTATGTATAAAATATAAAAATATTAATGAAATAAATATGCCCAAAATTACATTTCTTATTAAGATTTTACCTCCATGTTATAATGTTAGTCCATGCATGTTCACAGATAAGCACCAAGCCTGTAAAGAAATACCCTTTTACATATTTTATACTCCGTGGAATTTGTTTTTGGGTGAGGCATACCTCACGTTTATAGCTTATTTAAAAAAAAAAACTTGAAGTTAATGCGTTCAAATTTTATTTTATTCTTAGACTAAGTGTGCATAAAATTAAAAAAAATAAATAAAGTACGTGCGTGCGCAAAACCCTTATAAAAATAATATCATGCATAGTGTATTACTTATATACTTACCTTTGTATAACTGACAATTGAAAGAAAAATTATAATATTTCAAAATTGAATATTCTTGATAATGTTTTTTTTTTTAAATTGCAATTATCAAGACCAAAAAAATATATTGGGTCGAAATATTTTAGCCGTATATGGAGTTTATTTACAATGTTCGAGCAAGTGCATAAGTACATAGTGCGTTAGTGTTAGTCAAACTAGCGTGCTTACATTCACATTGATATTAGAAACAATACACACCTCACTTTAAAATACATTCCAATAACGACCTAAATAAAGAAAACTTTAGTGAAACAGAATTCATAACAGATTACACAAGACAATAAAAAGATAAAACCTCAATGTTCACTATATACAATGTTCCATAAGCAATTTTTATCTGTGGAACGAAAATATTTTGCTCTGCGACCATAAAATTAAAAAAAAAATCTATAGCTAATTCAAATGATCTACAAGGAAAAATAATTAAGTTCCACTTTTTCAATGATAATTTTAGGTTACATTTACAGTATGTATGTATGTATGTTGAAGTATAAAAATACAATTAAACGAGAATAACATTATCAAATTTAAAAAAATAAAGAAGATAAAACTTTTATTATGAAAACCTAAATGCTTAAATATCATACTAATTATAATTTTAACATTAGTGAATAATAAATGCTTCCATATGGCGATGTATTTGTGCTTCAAATAAACTAAGTTAAAAATACATTACCTATACAGATTTTTATTTTATTTACATTTCAAGTCATATTCCATTAAAAAAAAAAACAATACATAAAATGAAATGTTAGGAAGTGACCATTTATATAATACGTCACGCTTTCTTCTTGAGAAAAAGTTTATAAGTCCTAATAAAGTTGATTCATATTTTTCTACACCCACACCAATAAATGTAAATATGTCACAGATAGTAGACTTCCCTGCTTTCTCATATGTCATTTGCTGTCATTAATATGAGCATACTAATTTTATGAATACAAAATATTTCTAATATCTATATTATATATATATATATATATATATATATATATATATATATATATATATATATAATATATTAATATATATATTATCTATATTAATCATTATACGATTTTTATTACAAAGAAAATATGAAAAAAAAAAATACAAAAATAAAAACCAACCGACTTCGTAGAAAGCGAAGAAAGCTTCCATAAAGAAGAGGACAAGTGCACGAAAGAACAGTATTATGAAGTCGGAGACATGCACACGCGCAGCTTTTATAAAATATGTATATACCTATGTATGAATAAGATAAAATTGTAATATAATTGACATTTAAAATTGTCACAATTTGTTTAGACCCTCCACTTTCACCCCTCTTTATTCCCGGTTTGCGAACGTATTTTATAAATGGCCCCAATCGATGAACTACCTATAAAGCTTGTATAAAACAATAATGTATTTTTAACAGTTATACATAACAGATTTACCTGACACGTGAATGCAAAGCGGCACGTTCTTCAGAGGGAGTGTCTCTGAGGAAGGTGGAAGACAGGTTGAGCACTACCATGAGGCAGCAAAGGAGGAGGGGTCCGAGTATCGCGCCCTCTGGACCTAAGTAGAAGATACCTCCTGCGATAGCTAGACCAGTAACATATGGATGGCCACCGCTGAAATAAAGTGATTTACATTGTAAAATTCGACGTTGATAATGAATAAAGAAAATATGTTTTTATTATAAAGATTTTGTGATAGATGAAAAATAATTTGCCCTTGTTTTAGTCAGATTGTCATAGTACCAGTTACGAAAATGCTTGCAAAATTTAAAAAGAAAAACAAGTTGCATATGGGCGGAATAACAAGGGGCACATAATACCTATTCAGGAACTCAAAATTTTATACATTATTCTTTGTAAATCATAGATTTTTTAGGGATTATTAGATTTTTTGGAGAAGTAGCCACAATGTAATAACCGTTATAATTTGATAATGTCCGTCTATGTCATATGTCACAGCGATTTTTATTGGACTCTATCTCTATTAAGTATGTAGTGTTCGAAATTCGACCACTGAAAATTGAAAATATACTAACTTTCTATATATATATATATATATAAAAAAAAAAAACTAATTGCTTGCAATTTTTTTTATTGATAACACTAATATTAAAAAAAAAAAACTGTTGACGAACAGAGGAGAAAAAGGTACTGAACTGTTTTGTCTTTGCCTATTTATATTTGTTTGTTAGAACAGGTGAATTTCTGGAACTGTTACTAAGTAAGATTTTTTTTTGTATACATATGTATATAAATAAACTATGCGAGCGGAATCTCGGACAAAAAGTAGAGCACATAGCTATAATTTGAAGGCTAAGTATGTCTTATGTGAATCGTTATATTATGCTTAATGATTTTTTTAACCTAAAAAATTGCGAACATCAAAAAATATAATAAAATAAATGTTGGTGGCATGGAACGTAGCAGTACACTGATGTGATTCTTTTATCACACTGGTTTTTCTTTCACAAATCTTCAAGATAGCATAGCAGATACAAGACTTATTTTTTATTTGGCGGGAATATATTAAAATTAAATATTTTAGATAAAACTATCTTTGCAGATTTTTGAGAGGGGATTTCCCGTGACCATTATTACTGTAAAGATTTCGCAACGTCGGGAACCAAAAAGCAAAATAAATCCACAAATAAAAAGCAAAATTAAAAATTTCGAAAAAACCCACGACGGTTAAAAAGTAATTGAAAAAGGATAAAATAATTTAAAAACCACCGACTAAATAAATAAATGTAACGCGAGATAATAAATGTGAAAAAAAATATTAATAAGTAGTGTTGATGTCTTGCGGAGTCGGTCATATATGTAAACAATAAAGTATCAGTTTTCATAGCATTTCCCTACATACCTACCTATTGATTCTCGATGATTTTAGATGTGGCAGTAACATATTCAACTACCTATAAACTTAATAAAAAAACCCAAGAATATCCGGCGGGGGTTGCCATCACTATTTTAAATTTTATCGTAAATAAGAATAAGTATCATCATCAAATTCTAAAGGTCCCCACTGTAGGGGCACAGTCTACGCATTAAGGGTGTAAGTATAGCGCTAAAAATCTCAAATTATTCACGTTACTGTAAAACTGCAAAACTAGTTCATATAATGGCAGATTTGCACAAACATCCTCTCAACCCAAACGCATATAACGTCTCCGTTCCGTTGTGGGTAAAAAAATAAGTAAAGATAATTTTATTTAAAACTAGCGACTCACCCTCGCTTCGCTCGGGTTCGTCCCTAGGTTGCTTCCCCAATCAAAATTAATTAATTAATTTGGTTTTAATTTTTTTCGTGGGACCCTATTTTTTTTCTAAAATAAAAGTAACTTAAGTTACTCCTTATTACTTCAGCTATCTGCCAGTGAAAGTCCCGTCAAAATCGGTCCAGCCATTTCAGAGATTAGCCGGAACAAACAGACAGACAGACAAAAATTGAAAAAAAAAATTGTTTTGGTATATGTACCGTGTGTACATCCATATGCATTTAGTAAAAAGCGGTTATTTTAATATTACAAACAGACACTCCAATTTTATTTATCTCTATAGATGTCAAATATTCACGTAAAGCTAAGAAGGTATTACAGGAATATATAAATATCTGCCTCACTCGGACGTTGGTTATCTTCTAATATTAAAAGGTTAATTTAGCAGTGCCCATACATACATTGTATTTACTTTCAACGAACTGATAAATTGGAAGAGTTGTTTACGAATTGAGAATACATATATAATCTATTGTTTAGGTAATTTTAAATTTCATGTTAAATAATTAATATTTATTCGATGTTGGTTTAATATTTTTTAAATGAGTAAATCGTATAAGACTTTCTTAGATTTTCGCGAATATTTAACATATTAAATAAAACTATCTATTAGGATTTTTTCGCAAATTTATTTTGATTTTTGATTCCTGATGTTTTGAATGCTTTACAGCAATCATGGTCACGGTAGAGTAATAAAATAATTATAAATTGGGATATAAAAACGTAAGTTCAATAGATACTTATACAGTTATGAATTACATAAAAGTACGTAGTTATAACTATTTATAAAAAATGAAAATTTCAATTGGCTTAAAAGAAAAAAGTAGATCAGACAGACAGACAGACGACGGATTCTATTAATAGGATTCCGATAGACTTGGCCCTTTAGTTCCAAAACCCTTTAAAATAGTCTATTTATTGGTAATATTATAACTAAAAGTAATATAGTATTGGAAAATGTTGAAATGCTTATTTTCTTAGAAGTCATATGGGATCCATCTTATCCACACATACATATGTAGGCTTATTGTTGTTAAGACGTCGTAGTAACCTTTTTCTTATTAAAGTCTAAATTCCTAAGCCATAAAACATATTTAGTAAACCACTCACTCCTTTATTTCTGCGTAAACTGCAGCATCCAGGAAGGCAATAGGCGCAGCTTGAGCTATGGGCAGCAAGCAGGCAGCCATAGGCCTGCCCTGTAGCCATACGTCAAGAGCCGCGGGAATTCCCGCTAGGTAGGGTCCTAAGAACGGCGCTGCACCTAATACTGCAGCTAAAACTGGAAATAACAAAAAAATAACATACAGGGTGAAATTTTCAAGCGGACGTAGATGACAAAATTATTAACGATGGGTAAGTTCGAAGTATAGTAATGAGAGTCTTAAAAAGAAATTATGAAAAGCACTAAAACTTATTTTTAAAAGGGAAGCAATTTCAAGAATAAAGTCCTGGAGTACTTGAGCAACGACTTCTCATCAGACGACTCTCCTACATAATCTGGTCTAAATTTCAGGATGCCTGTATTGCCCAAGCGAAAAACTACACCGGGTATCTCCAAGGGTCCCCTGCATAACGAAAAAAATGCCAAATGGTGGAATAATAACACCAAAGCCACAGTATCTGAAAAGAAACGCCTGTTCAAGAAATGGCAAGAGAGTAGCTCAGAGGAGGATAAGTTAGAGTACAAAGGGGCTAAAAAGATTGCAAGAAGATCAGTTGCAATTGAGAAGGAAAATGCAGAGCTGGACCTTTATCAGCAACTAGAACTAGCTTCAGACACAGAGATATATAAAATAGCTAAGCACAGGCATAATAGCACTAAGGACTTTAGGACTACAAAGTACATAAAGAACAGCAAAGGCACGCTACTAATATCTGATAAAGATATCTGTAAAAGGTGGTACGAGTATTATCATACATTGCTAAATGATGAGTTCCCCAGACAGGCTGAAATCGAAGAACCAAGAACACAAGGACCCGTAAATCAAATCACCCTAACGGAAGTGGAAAAGGCCATTCTGAAAATGAAAAATCACAAAGCCTGCGGGCCTGATGAAATTTCAGCTGAGCTGTGAAAGTCACTGAAAGCGGGCGGGAAAGTATGGTTAACTAATTTGTTTAACAACATTTTAACAGCTGAAGAAATTCCAGATTCCTGGAGAAAAAACCCACTTGTCCCCTTTTTCAAAAATAAGGGAGACGTTAGAGAGTGCGGTGTTTGGTTGCACAGCGGGAAAGGGAACCATGGATGCAATTCATGCTGTTAGACTGGCCTCACCGATGAGGACGTGAATACACGATCTACGTGGTGTCACATGATAAGGAAAGCTGACACCGCGTAACAGGATAAGGCGAGGACAAAGAAGAAGATGACTAAAACTTATTTTTTCTGGATGAGAATCGAACCCGTTCTTTAAGTACTTTAGTATTACAGCAACAACTAGTAGTATTGGTTATATGTATACCTATATATTGTATAGCATTATATGAACGTTTATGTCGGATAATTATTTCGACTATCATTTAATGAGATCTACAAAGTTGCGTCATTATACATAGTACATATTTTTATTTTTCTTAGCGCATAAGATTATATCGTATATTAATTACATGTGCTTAATTTAGAGTACATTCTATGTGTTAAAACTATTTGTAGTAGTTTTAAAAACTCCCACGCTTGTAGACAGGTAATGACCTAAGGTACATGCGCTAAATTTTATTGTTTAAATTGAGTTTCAAGGTCAACGATTATCGATCCTTGCTGGAATTATAAAATTTGTAATAATGATGGGATCGTGGGAAATAAATACCGATTTACGGAACAATAATGATAAAACAAAATAAAAAAGTTGAACAGTGGTTCTCTTTGTCTATTTCAGGATCAAGCTCAAGATCAGTATGTCTATCTCAAGATCAGGATCATTTACTTACTTTTTTATTACTTACAGATGTTTATTTATAAATAATTACAGTACATAATATAAAACGTTAAAAATATTTGTTATCTATACATATAATAAAACCGTAACTTAAGCGAAATCGATGCGCGTGAACGCAATAAGTATTGAACCGATTTTTAATTAAATGTGTAGTGATAACTTATTACTCGAGTCAACATTTTGGATACCTTTTACTACGGGGAAATCTTTTATTCTCACGGAAAAATAATAACTGATTCTATCGAGTAGTTCTTAGAAAACATGTCTAACGCTGGTTAAATCTTAAGAGATAATCAAAACTATGTACTAGAAAATTGTAGGTCTTGTTAAGGCCTACAGAAAAATCTTTAATAGCATAAGTCTTTCTCCTAAAGTACATTCGCAATAACTATTCATATCTAATTAAAACGTACCTAGGGACCCGAGCAAAGCGAGGGTAAGTCACTAGTAAATAATAATTCTCGATAAGGCTCAAAACAAGTGTAATCTTTATCAAGAAAGTAGGTCCATTCAGTTTTCGGGGCAAAAGAGTCAACAACAAATTATTTAGTGAATGTTTTTATTTTGATACAATATCAATATATTAAATGTCAGGTTTTTTATTATCGTTCTGTCTCGGAGTACGCAATTGTGCGTATACGTATTTGTAAAAATCCAAGGCTCTCTGTCGGTTATAAGCTGCGGTGTTCCTGCATTGTGTGCCGATACAATGGCTTACGTAGTCTTCTTTAGAAGGAGACTTATTCTCCAAAGCTTTATTCCTAGTTCGGTTTGTACTCCTTAAAGTTTCTACGAAATCTTTTGAAGAATCGAACACTACTTTGATTGTAGTCCTATTTGTCATATTTAAGTGACTATCTTTCAAAAGGTCGTCCTTGTCTATCGCAGTCATAGCGGCCCCCGCGCCTCCGTGTAAAGTATTCGCTTGTCTTATCAAGTAAAATGTAGGCGCCGGCTCTGTTACTTCGTCTGTGGTGACTTCATTACTTATATTCTTAGAATGCTTATCGTTGTACAGCAAACACATGACTTGAGGGTCAAGATTCAAATGGCACATATGGCTTTCTAGTAATAACTTGACGACTTCAACGGGTAATACACAGGATGATACCAAACAAGTGTTATTATTCGCTACGTTTAATATCAGATTATTCTGTTCTAAGTTTGTTTGTGAATTTAGGAAGGCAATGTCCCTACATTTGCAATCCATTGTGTTTTCGCTGTAAGTAACTGGCGAGGATGCGGTTTTACAACTTGTAAAATCAAAATATAGCGAATAAGGTTCTAGTTTTTTAATTTTATTACGTAAAAAATGCATATGCCTTTTATTAGTCCGTTTTTTAGAGCATTTAACGTTTACGAAAGCGTCTGTTTTGAGAGAATCAATAGTGTTATCAGTTATATCAGTGTTTACGGCGTTTGTGATTATTCCATTAGCACTTATTTCCTTAAAAGTGTTCCCTATTATATAAAGATTATCTGCAGTGATATTTACTACATTCGATTTTATATCACCAAAAGCACTGTTTAGTATCTTACTTGTAGTACCTTGCACAGTTAAGCCCTTAAACTCTAGGTTTTCAATTTTACTGTTAGATATTGCAAATAAACTATTATTATTTGAAATAACTTCAACACCTTGTGTCTGAATATTTGTTATAGTAACATTTTCAAATTCAATACTTTTAATTTTGCTTACGTTGTAAACAGCTTCAGTATTGATAGAATTTATTTTGCTATTTGTAACATGAATCTTCTTGTAATTAGTTGCACCCATACATTTTAGTTCAGTATTTGAGCTGGGTGATTTAAAAAGGTTTCTTGGAAACGATAGTATTTCTGCTACATTTTCTATTCTAACTTCAGGTGGGGTTTGTAACAGGGAAGTACCTGACAATGATGTAAATTCTAATTTATCACAGTTTTTAATAATGAATTTTTGTAATCGCGAAGATCTTTGCAAAATTGGGCAATCTAACACTACTTTTAAGTCTTTGCAATTCTGAATGGTAAGGCTATGTATATGATCAGTGTAGAAATCCTTTAGATGAACAATAAATTCCTAGAACAAGAGAAAAAAATTAACGTTAATACCTTATTTAAAAAGTTATTATAAAGATGTCGATACTACGTATTTAATACTTACACTGCCTTTAATTGCGGAACAAGAATAAACAATATCGTTCGATGCGTTGCTCGTACAGGACCATTCGGGTGCAATACAATTTGTAAAATTGATTCTCACTCCACCACCGTAACAAGTGACTACAATGAACGTCAGTAAAAGAAAGCTCCTCTTGCACATTATCACTAAACGATGATGTAATAAAACACTTATAAATATGGCGTAAAACTGTAAATCTTAAAAGACGAGTAATAAAAATGTGACACGAACCACGAATGAGTGTCATCGTAAGATAATTAATTACTAAAATATCAAGAAAAAATATTTATATGTAGTTTATCAGTAAACGGCTAAACTAAATTAGTCAAGTCTCAATGACCCGGACGATGTTACATACTTTTTGGTAAGTACAGGAAATCTCATTAAAAAGTTTGTGATTTTAAGATAGTTACGTACTCGTATGTACACGTTCATAATTTTATAAGAATTATTGTTTTTAGGATTCTGTACTTCAAACGGTAAACAGAGATTGATGCGTTTATTTGTGGGTCTGTCTGTTCCAGCTATTTTCTCTGAATATTCCGAAAATTTCTAAATCGTTTATGCGCATACAGACAAATAAATTCTAGGGTTTTTTAGAAGGAAAAAAAAATTTAATGGATTGCAGGCACCGGTAGTTCACTGGTGGCATGATGGTAGTATGCTTGCTTGGGAAGCCAAGTAAAGCGGGTTCAAATGACGGGCCTCGCGCCTCTGATATTTGCAAGTGCGAATCATTTTCAACATGATTACCACTTGTTAAGACAAGACGATGCTTTCACCGTAAGCCGTGAAGGAAAACATCGTGAGGAAAGAAACCTGCATGTCTAAAAGAATCTAGCAAGTTTATATATCTATAGATATGAGAAGTCCGTTTGCCGGCGCGGTGGACTATGGCCCCCCGCGTATCGCGTATCGTATTGAGGCCCAGGCAGTGCCCAGCAGTGGGATGTAAAAAGGGCTAAATACAATACACAATGAATTGCACGAATATTTGTCACAATGATCACATAGAATGTATAATTATTGGTATAATTTACTGGCAGTAAATAATAAAACATGATTTTAAAATGATATTTTCCTTTTATAATTTATAGATAAAAATAAAAGCGTTGTTTCATATTTTTTGCTTTTCTCTTTGCGTTTTTTACACGTTAGGTATTTTAGCTTTCAATTATAAGGTCAAAGTATTTTTTTTATTTATTTATTTAACAAGTACAAGAACAAATTAAGTTATACACTTATACAGTAATGCAGTAATACAGTAAAGGCTTGTACATTTTAATACATGTATAAAAAACTATATATATATTCAAGAAATAAACGTGCATATAAAGGAAGAAAAATGTTTTATAGGTACTATGCAGATAAAATGCTTACAATGTATTTTAATGTTTATGTATTATAATACTGCTATCATGAACCCTACAAAGTTTCGGTTTGAAAGTATAGTTCGTGCCACGAAAGATGAGACTTGACAAACCACGTGGTTTCAGTTGCGCAGAAGACGATTTATAGGTCACTTTAGCGGTACGAGGGCTGAGGCGGGAAGGGATCGGGCGACATCGGGGCGTCGAAACCTGCGCGGGAGGCGCGGTACGGCGCTGCGCATGCGTGTTAGTTGCCTACCGTTCTCCTCACCCCGTGCAACCCCCGCTTGACTCCGCGATACAGACGAGTGCAACTTGTGTTTATTTTCTATTTTGTTTAAAGTTGTGTTGTATACGAGTGCAATTTTGTAAAATTTTGATTATTCCTCGAGATAAAACATTAAGAAGACAAAGTAGGAAGATAGTTTACGATGTGTACACTTATATGTTAAAAGAAGCAAAGGAAGTGTACAAAATTTGAAGCAGGTACAAATACGTACCACGCGTATCATTTCGTAATAAATATTGTTAATTATTTTAATATAACATTGCTGTACACCTTATTCCGAATGACGTCGAAAAATCCCTAAAATAGATATAGAAATAAATCATAGATAACTATTTCGTACACGACTGCACCTGCGCAAGCTCCCCACTACTGACGCTCGTCAAGTCTCATTTTTCGTGGCACGTATTATAGCCGTCTAAATATAGAAACATTTATATGATACGAGCATGAGGTCCTAATGATTCTTCTATACATGTAATAAAATTGTAACTAAGCCGAATCTGTACATAAAATATTTTTTGAAAAATGTTATTGAAATAGACATTATCATCGATACAGATGCCGAATCTATAGTTTTTAAAATTTTTGTCTGTCTGTCTGTGACCGCATCACGAAAAAACTGCTGAACAGATTTTGATGAAATTTGGTATGATGATAGCAAGAAAACATCTTATCTCTGAGAAATCTATACTAACCGTAGTGACGAACCCCATCGGAGCGAGGGTGAGTCGCTAGTAAATAATATAAATGAAAAGATCAAGTAAATATTGAAGGTCACGTGGATTGCATTATTTTCATAATTTCTATTTATCTATTCCAAAATTTAAAACACTTCTCTGTTATACCTTACTTTTTTACCGACTTCAAAGAATGGAGGTACAAAATTCATGTGCAGGTATGGTACACGATATCTTCGCCAAGCGTGAATAGATTTTTATTTTTCTATATTTATTGAATACGTTAGGTATACCTTAAGGGTGACCATAAACTTATATTACCCCATACAGTCTATCCACTAGCAAAATCGGAATAATTACTTATTTTGAAGTTATTTTCAAAAAAAAAATTTATTATATAGACGATCGTCGTGTCAGACTTAATTGTTTATATCATTATCTATTGGCGGTTGATTTCATTTGTTTAAGCATAAAGTTCAAGGTTCATTCATACTTATTAGAAGGTTACTATTATCATTATATAGTGTAGCGCTACGTTTACATATTATAATCAAAAATGCAGACATCCTAAAGGAGTGGCGAAAAATTCTTCTATTTACCAAGTACATACATGAATAAGGATGAACTGTAATAAACTAACACGTAGGTTGATGAATATAATACACATGTCATATATAGCGATTCACCCTCGCTTCGCTTCGGGTTCGTCCCTAGACAATCAAATCTATCCCACCGGAACCGTACATTTTTCCGGGATGATATATAGCCTATAGCCTTCCTCAGTTAACGGGCTATCTAATGCAAAAAGTAAAGCGGATTAGTAGTTCCTGAGATTAGCGCGTTCAACCAAACAAACAAACTCCTCAGCTTTATAATATTAGTATAGATTTAACTGAGTTTCAAAAACAGCTACCTCTTAAATATGATCTCAGATTTATTTGGAAGAACATATTGCATACTCGTAGATTGAGTCTTGAGAGTATACTTTAAATTTCTGTATGATAAGAACGAGAAAAATCATCAAAAGAACATATATAACTTCATATTTTTTATTTAATTCTTATATATCTATACTAGCGTCTTACCCTTGTCTCGCTTGTTCACACTTACACACCCACACACACAAACTTTCACAATTATAATAGCAACCGATAAAATACTACATATTATCAATATTGTTCCGGATCGTTTATTTAGTAATTTATACAGCGCTCTTATAGCCCAGTTATCAAAAGGAGAACTCTGGTACTTACAAAGTTAATCTATACATATAATAAAATTGTAACCGATCGCTGTCTGTACATGGAAGACATTTAAGAAAAAATATTATTGGGGTCTTTATTAATGCAATAGAAGCAAAACAATAATTTTTAAATTTTTTGTCTGTTCGTCTGTGTTTATGCGCGCTAATCTCAGAAACGGCATAACCGATTTGGGCGGGGTTTTCACTAATGTATTGTGGTTTTGTTTTATTCCAATCGGTTCATAAACAAAAAAAGTATGTCAATATAAAGAATCATCTAGGGACAAACCCGAGGGAAGCGAGGGTTAATCTCTAGTATACTTAATATAAATAATAACTTATCTGCTTATTAAAAAAACACCGGATAGAAAGAGATAAGCAACGGTAAATAACGGTTAGTATGGAGTAGATAGACTATGTGTTACATACATATATGTACATAGGTATGATGAATTGTTGTGGGTTTTATTATAACTTGTTTTCCGTTTTTATGTCTATGTCAACTCTTCAGCTTTATAATATTATAGTATAGATAAGCTTTTTATTTCCTTAATAAAAAATATAATTTACAAATATATATATATATATATATATATATATATATATATATATATATATATATCCTTTTTCGACCTGATCTCATGCTGGCAATATTATATAGGGCCATCTCGTAAATTGTGGTACTTGCAGTGTTGCTAATGGATGATAACCTACTGAACGAATGTCTACACTGAGCGAAGCTCGGTCACCCAGGTGTTTATACATATTTAATGTAGTATAATATGTTTTTTAAGTACTAACTACTTCACTAAATATATATATTTTCGAAAAATATGTACAGTATATCTTACCTGATGGAAGATATACCACTTTGGCACCGAACAAATTGTGTACCAGCCATGTCCACAGACCATAGAACAACGCCATTTTGAAAGACGCTCTGAATACCTGAAATTATTAAATGGTAATAATATAATTTTACTGTAACATAGATTTACATACTTTTTAAAATGGTATTCTATAATAATTTTCAGTTTCTGTGTACACGAAAGGTTTTGGGTTCGACTCTCGCTGTGGACAAATATAGACCTCATACGGGTGATTTGGGCGTAAACAATATTTTACTCGGATCCCCAAATACAAGGTTAGATTAAAAATGTAAATATATTTTTTTATAAATATACGAATATTCCAAACATAGTTTTTCTTACAGGAATATACATTTTAGATCGTAAGTGAAAACACTTGCCTGATTAATAGCCACGGATAAGGCAATACCTAATCTGGGACCAAAGTTTGGTTGAACTCGTGTTATAACCTCCACTGGTTTGTAAAGGGCGTTGCTCGACGCCAACAGGTAGAAGAGGGTTGTGAAAAACACAATCTATTTGGAAAATGTTATATTAGCACATATATCGAGACTAAAGTTTATTTAAAAAAGAATGTTTATATTTTTACATTATGAAACAAATTATATATAAAAATATAAATATAATAAGCTGGCGTGTCTATAAAAGAAGATTATTGTTCTATTAGAGACTCACCGTTCCTAGATACGTTTTAACGGTTAGTATGAAATAGATAGACTATATATTATATAGCTATAGCCTTCCTCATTCCTCAATGATCGGGCTATCTAATGTAAAAAGAATTTTTCAAATAGGATTAGTAGTTCCTAAGATTAGCGCATTCAAACAAACAAACAAACTCTGCCTCTTTATAATATAATAGATTCTGAATTCTGAATTTTTAACGATATATACAACAAAAAAGACACAAAGGAAATTACAACATCAAACCAAACACATTAAACAAAAACAGGAAAGAAATACAAAAAAGGTGAGTTAAACTGAGAACCTCTTATACCAAATTTATTAAAAACGACAAAAAAACGAAAAATCTTACCAAATTGATGAACATGTTGATAATAGCCCCCCCACCACACAGAAGTAACGAAGTGAATGCTCCTAACGAGCCAGCCAGCAGGGACACGTTGCTGGCTAGCGGCGCCCAGATACCGGTCGCTATAGCACTCAAAGTCCCCACGTTGGCTTGCACCCATGCGATTATACCAGTGTAGTCGAATAAACCTGTACCGAAAATATCACACAGGTGTAATAACGGTTTATATGTTGAATTGTTAGAGTTTTTGTTTTATATTGGATGACACGTTTGGCTAAGTTTGTAGTGACCCTACTTGTTGTGCCTTTAACTGCCTCGGTGGTGTAGTGGCTAGCATGTACGGCTGCACATCCTGAGGTCCTGGGTTCGAGTCCCGGGTCGGGCCAAGTTTAGTTATTGAATCTTTCTGTATAGTAAGCCTCAGTAACAGCCCGGAGTTGGGAAGTTGGCGGTGTTTCACCCCCGTGCCTCGGAGAGCACGTAAAGCCGTCGGTCCTGCGCCTTAACTCTCACTGGTCGTGTCGAATAGTCGTCCCACCGGAGTATGAGAGTGACAGGAATAGAGAGTGCACTTGTGTCTGCGCGTACACTTGTGCACTATAATATCTCCTGCGCAGTTGGCTAGTCTCAATGAGATTGGCCGCCGTGGCCGGAATCGGTCAGGAGGACATTACTTGTTGTGCCAGTGGTCGCGGGTTCGAGTCCCGCTGGGGGAATTCAATTGTGTGATGAGCACTAATGTTTGTACATCAGTCATGGGAGTTTATATTTATAATATGTATGTATTTAAAGTTATATATATGCAGTGCAATGAGGTTGTCCTGTATAATATCATTGGTGCAGTGTATCGACTATTTGGTATCCATAACACAAACCCCCTATCTCTTACCGTAGAACCAGATGGTGCTGTTTGTTAATGTCTCAACATATTTATTTACTAATTTATTATTTATTGGAAAAAGGATAAGTAATAGACCATGTTAGTGCTAACATTTTTTTTTTAAATTGGGACGTATATTGACGCATACCACCTGCATACATACAGATAGTTATGTGGGACTCACCGGCTAGAAAAACCAGTACTACCCACTAAAACCCAAAGAAACCTCCCGCCTTAATGGGACGTCGCAGGATCGCTTACGCATTCAACCACAACGCCATGCTAGTGCTAACCATAAACAAGACATCAATCGGCTCGACATGGGTTATATAGCATTTTTCAGTGACCGAGAGAGTCGGAAGTATCTTCCATCTCTTTCTATAAAGGGAAGGGAAAACGTGTACGCTGAATACTTTTATCATCCCTAATATTTTGTGTTACATTATCGAGTCAATCAATAATAATTACGGAGTGCCACTCTATTTTTTTGTTTTTCATAATATTCTTACAGCGTTGTATAGTGGCCCACATGGGTCACCTATGTGCCATTATAGTCTTCGAGTAAAATGACTGTGACATACGGACACACGAACGAAATTAAAAGGCTCCTAATATTGCTTTTTGATTATCGAATCTATAAAAAGAAAAAAGATAATCACAGTTTCATCGCATAAATTATTGTTCTACATACATACATTTTTCTAACACAAAACTAACCTGAGACCGTTTAAATCGAAATACCACGATCCACAGGCTAATACTAGATTAATATATTAAATATATTTTAAAACTTAACTCACCAGGTGCACCCACGTCGTTTACAAAATTATCCCAAGAGTCTTGAACGGCAGTGCCATCGACTTGAGGGCCCATCTGTGTGGCGAAAGTTCCAGAAACCCAGCTTTGGTACACTCGATCCCATATTTCTAACACTTGCTGTTCTACTTTTGCTATTTTTTCTGGATCGCCTTCTTTTAAGATGCTTTTTACCTGATTATAAAATATAAATGGAAGAATTTTATTTATAATATTAATGAATATTTTTAATATAATAACATGAAAAAAGTAAGTAGCATTAAATGTTTAATATTGTAAGAAAACGGCACATAAAATTGACATACACTGACAAAAGCTATAAGATTATATATATATATATATATATATATATATATATATATATATATATATATATATATATATATATATATATATATATATATATAAAATTCTCACATTATATTTTAAATAAATGACTTGATCATGTGTCTCGAAAATTTTAGAATGATAATAAAAGAAGTTGTTATTTTAGTGTAATAGACAGTAGTAATATTTATACTTTGTGAAATATTTAACAGAGATTCGAATTTATATTTAACTAATTTTTATAAAAATTAACAACAAAATTAAATTTTTTAGCATTTCGTTAATCTAAGCTATTAAAATTAGAATCAATTTATATAGAAGAGAACATAAAAACGGAACGTCACATCAAAATATATATATGTAATTGCATTGAGTTGAAGCAAGACCATAATATAGCCATATGTAGCTGAGTTATGATCATTTGCAACTTACGTATCTCATTATCTGGAGTCCAAGTAGATGCATAAAAAAATAAGTTATTTATTTAGTTTCTTATTTAAACATGTAATTTAAGGTAAGTAAAAAAAAATGAAATGAAAAAATAAAAAATGTGAAAAAGTATAGTGAATGAGATAAAAAAAATAATTGTTAAATATAATAGAAGGGGATCATCTTTAAGCGACTTCAAAAAGGAAGAGGTATTCAATTCATTACGTGGTGCATGTTACGCGGTATCTTCACTAATTATAAAACAATTATCATCTTTTTTTTGCCTCAAGGATGCTTTGAAATAAATTTTAAGAAAAAGTACCACCTCTAACTGTAGAAAAAACATGTATGGTAATTTTTCAGTTCGTGTACCTTCTGCTACTTTAAAAGTAATTACATAATTATTATTAACAATTTTCTGAGTTATGAAGTTGGCAGATTATATTTATAATTTTTTTTCCATAGAAAAAAATATATATCTTCGAATTAGAATAAAAAAAATAATTGAATATAAGTAATATTGAATTATTCAGGACTACAAATCCGGGAGCTCAAATTAACTAACCAAATACCATTTTTAGCATCCACTAATAAAAACTAAAAGCCAAAATATTTTTACTTACTCCAGTTGAGATTCCTTCCCGTCCATACGTATACGCGTTATCTATGAGAGAGTCTAATTTTTCCTCCCACCCTTCGGGCAAATATGCATGTAATTCACTATTTTGAACAAATGTACTGTTCAGTAAGCTACCACTAAGCTGTACTACTACTATCGCTTCAGAATATATCTGAAACAATACAAAAAAATTAGTTTATAATTTATAACTCAATCAAACTTTGGTATAAACGACAAACAAATATTTTAGCTACATAAATTGTATTTAAAATGTTAAATTAATCGAAATAAAAATGGATAAAATACATTTAATATTACAAAATATATAATATACATATCTGTTGGTCTAGAATTTATAATAATCTATATTGAAGGTTCATTTTAGAATGTGCAGCTAAGAAAAACTGCACTAGATGTTAATTTAGCCAAAAATAATTAATGTTTACTTAATTACTTTTACTTTTTTATATTAATACATAATGCTCCTATCCATAGTAATATTATAAATGAGAAAGTAACTTGTCTGTTTGTCTGTCTGTTACCTTTTCACGCTTAATCTATTGAACCGATTTAGATTAAATTTAGTATGGAGATAGTTTGAGACTCTGGGAAGGACATAGGCTGCTTTTTATCTTTGAAATCATTTCTTAGGGAAGTGATATTTTGTATGGGTAAGTATAGGATATGTTTTTTTTTTTTAAAGTACTTACTATAGTTTATGTTTCATACTGATATAAATCCCATCTCAAATAGTTCACATTAATCATACCACTAGATGGCGCTGCTATCGTTTTGGTTTCGATTGGTTGGTTAAGCATAGTGGAGAAAATCACACAGTATTTCATTATACCCAAGATTAAAACAAAAACTCCTTTTTATCGACATCACTACCATACAATCAGAACCATAAGTAGTAGTTATGTCATATACATACATACAATATACATATATACTTACTTGTATACAAATAAATATAGTGGCAACCGCAACAAAGAGTATTAGACCCACGATGACAATGCACGTAGAGACCGTGTCCACAGACTCATATGCCATTTCGATTACACTGGAGTTGCAAATTGAAAGCATCTTTCCTATACCGCGTATCTCTGCTGGTAGTAGGGCTGATTTTCTATAAAATAAAAATATATTAATTAATAAAAATCGCTTTTGGATACGGCGCGAGGCGCTAGGTCTCTATAAATGTCAAATTATCGCTGAAAATTTACTGTTTGCGAGCTTTTCATCGCGGATTTTCACTAATTAGTCATGATTGTTGAATCGATTGTGCCATTCTTCATAAATTATGGCATACATACAGTACGGCTCAATGAATGTTAGTGCTTTAAAAGAACAAATAAAAAGTCAATATTTTAATTATTTGGTTATTATCAATTATTTGAAATAAAATTCTGATAAACTAATTCGCCCTGCGGTACTAACAAATACTTTTTTAATAACAGCGATAGGACCTTACTCGTCAGTCTTCGCCGCGTCTGTCTGTTTGTCTGAACGCGATAAACTCAAAAACTGCTGAACGAATTTTCATACGGTTTTTACCTATGGACGAAATGTTCATGAGAAAGGTTTAGATTTATAATTCGTTACAGTTTTGTGTAAATTGTCTGACATTTACTCGTACTTTACTGTAATCCAATAGTTATATACATCGATCAAAAAACACTAGATACACAATCCCATGCAAAATTTCTCTTAAAACTGTCATCAATTGCGTTTAGGTAATTATTCTAGTTGAAATAAATATACATTAATATAAATTGAACCTTCAATGCAATGCTCAAAGTTGTTTTTACATTAAAAAAAATTAAAACGCGCTCAAATGTTCAAATGAGCGCTCATTCGGTGAGGACATTTTTTTGTGTGTATCTAGTACTATTTTGATCGATGGTTATATGAAAACAAGGTAGGTATTATGGAATTATTCCTATTAAAAAGATCTATTAAATTGTAGCAACGTTATAACACACGCGAGTGAAACGAGGGTAAGTCGCCAGTAACAATAACAAAATTAAAAAGTACCTTTCATTCCACCAGCCTCCTACTTTTGCTTTAAGGCAATTGTATTGATTCTCGAAGAACAACCAAACACCAAAGAAATTTAGCATTATTTTTATAATGTGTATAGCCAAAAAGAATAGCATGACTGGTAACAACCATATATGCTTCCAAATAAGCATACAAAGGCATCCGAAGAATAAAAGTTTGAAATACAATGCCGTTTCATCATCATTGAAGTTATTTCTTATATAGTTCTCATCTAAAGATCTCTGCCTAAAGGAAGCCAATATGCGATTTTCTATGGATTTCGATTTTGGATTTGGCAATGGTAGTGCCGATAGAGTCCTTGTTTTAAACAATAGCTTGGCTTGTCTGGGAGAACTTTGAATGGGGTCGTTTCCCGTCCAACTTCCTCGTTTGACGACAGTTTCGGGGGTGACGGGAGAAGGGGAGTCTTTGTCGGGTGTAGAATCTTTATCACTTGCACCTTCTGATATTTCTTCAGGTTTTTCTTCAATTTTTTCCAGTGTATTATCACACTGTTTATTGGTTAATGTATATTGTAGTGCTTTAAATATTGATGCTTCAGGATCTGAAATTAAAAATTATGATTACCACTTGTCTTAAGATGAAGTAAGATATGTGAAGTCCTCCAAACCGCACTTGGCCACCGTGGTGGACTATGACCTGATCCTCCTCGTAATGAAGGGAGGCTCGTGCCCAGCAGTGGGCCGTTAAAAAAAGGGCTAATTAGTAATTACAAGTACAGTCTTTTGAAAACTTGCTAGGTTCTCTCAGACATGCAGGTTTTCTTAAGATGTTTTCTTTCACCATAAGAGAAATGGTAATAGGGAATATGCATGATTTTTTTTTAATATTTTATACAATATACATGTAAAAAAATATCCAATTCCAAAAAACTAAAATTTGATATAAAAAAAAGCTTTAAAATATTATACTGATACTTTAAACGCCAGTAATTTCGGCGTGATGTCAAAGTATGAGAACAGAGCCAGTGCTGCCAATTTAGCCCTAAAAATGACGACTTTTGCTTAAGAAAAACTCATCATTTCAGAGATTATAAAAAAAAATATTTCACCTTTATTTAAATCACACGCATATTCCCTAATATGATGGAAATGATTTAAATATGAAAATATCAAAGGTGCAAGAGCCGGAATTTAAACCTGCTTCACTCAGTTTCTCAAGCGAGTGCATTACCACTGGGCTACTACTGCCCATCAAGTCAATAAATGTCTTTATGTTGCTAAAAAAATTATTTTCATGCTGAGGTCTATTTTACAATCTCTAATACAATAGTTAATATCACTTAGAGATAATTAAACATGACAAGATAACCTTGATATATGAGAATTACCTTTAATTAGAAGTTGTTTATGCATATGTATCACTTCTAAGACAAAACCAGTTATACAGATGGCTTCCAGGAATATAAACATGTACACTTTGAATGATCCTGCTAAATTAGCTATAAAACTTGCAATGACTAGCCAAAGAATATGTGATGTGAATCGGAACATTGAAGCTCTTGATGGATTCCACATGAAATACACACTTATCATGTATGCAACTGCAATTGTAACTGTCTGCAATAAAATTTTAAGTTACTAACGCATTAACTTTTATACTATTATATACTATTATTAGATTAAAAAATATCAAAAATAGACCAAAGGGTTAATAATTAACATCTATTTACTTACAATGTATGAGCTGCAAAGTCTGATGAGCAGAGTAGTGGAGAAACTTATAAAACTGACAAGTTGCCAAAAGATGCAGCAGAAACTTCTTGGTATTGAACTGTACAGCCATGGCAGTATAAATATTGCTGAAAGCAATCCTATCACGGTCTGTAAATATAAATGTTTCTATTAACTAGTGACTCACCCTCACTTCACTCGGTTTCATTGCTAGGTGATTTTTTAAATTGACATAACTTTTTTATTTATGACCCTATAGGAATGAGACAAATATTAAGTGAAGCTTACCACAATACATTAGTGAAAAGGGCATCCAGGTCGGTTTAGCCATTTCTGAGATTAATATGCACAAATATACAGATAAACAGACAAAAAATTAAAAAAAAATCATTATTTTGTGATCTATTATATTAAAAAAACCCTCAATAATAGTTCCTCCCACATATCTTTCATTTACAGACAGCAATCAGTTAGAATTTTAGTATATGTATAAATACCAAAATAAGTGGTCAAAGTAATTCTAATTACAGAGTAAACTCTTTGTAATGTTGTTTAAAAATAAAAATTTTCTTAAAACATAGAAATTACATCAATTGGGTTTGGTTTACAGTCTTTACATCAATAAATATATGTCATGTCCTAAAATAAGCCAAATGCTCAACAAGCCCTTGATGCTAACCTAATAGAATTCTTAGTTGTATGACAACGATCCTACCATATTATAGAAACATGGATATGATACAAATCAAATACTAGCCCAGCAAAAAATGAGATAATGCTAATAAAGAATTTACACTATGTTTTTAAATGAATCTTTACAAATAATTGTAAATTTACTTATAAATAATTAGGTTGATTTGTAAATAATTAAACTGCTCACATAAATCCAAATTATATACCTTGTAATGTTCTCTGAACTGGTGTCCAACAGTATCTGATGCATAGTTTATCACATTCACTGGAATTACCATTAATCCAAATATTACAGATGAGTTTGATTTCTCAAGATCTTGAAACCATGTCTTAATTTTTTTGGATAATTTGTATTTAAAGGGATGAAGCAATGACCCGACTAGAAGAGCCCAAAATAACGGTTTGAAAAAAGGTTCTAATATTAAAAATAAAACATAAAAAGCTGCGCAACAAATTGCAAGGATAAATAAGGCGAAGGCATTGTAGAATCCATGTTTCATGGGTTTCTCATTCCCTTCTGAGAGACCACCGATAATATTAAAAATATTTTCAAACGGAGATTGTTGCATTATGTAAATAAACTAAGAGCACCATTTAAAATGAGAAGAGACTAGTCAAATGGTAAAAAATCTACATAGATTTCTAATGAGATCATCTTATATATTTTCGGCAACATTAGACTATTTTGACATTTTACCAAGCCACTACCGTCACTGTCATGGTGACAAACAGATGACAAATTACACCTCTCATGTGTTAGACTGTGCTTCTGAAGCAGTGTGTCAAAATAAACGTCAAAAGTTCGTGCATATTAAGCACGCTTATCATTCAAATTCCGCATCCTCTATGTAAGTGAATAACATTTTTCAAATCTTATTTGTATCGCTCTAATTTTCACACAGTATACTCAAATAAATAAGCATAGCATAAGACTGAAGACAAAGTTTATAAAATACACTATTATTGAGATATAATCTATACAAAGTCGCCCCTCGGTTTCGTCGAAACGCGCGAGCCGTGTGCATTGTTCGCGTGTTCTTTTTGTGATAATATCTATTGTGTGTGGAGTGAAAGTGATCGTAAAATGGATTTACATTATGACTAAGTAAGTAAAGATCAATATTAATTACATGATTAGGACAATTGAATAAGATTTTGTATAGAAATAGTGGTTTTAACAAACATCGCCGCTATTATTCGCGGCAAAATGGCGTCATTCTCGTCGATATTTTTTGTTAACTTTATTATAAACATTGTGTATTATATACGTTATATATAATATATTATACACGTAGTCTATTATTTTTATGATCTTTACGAAACATTTAATTTAAAAACAAATGTAAAAATAATTCGTATTATTGTAATAAAAAAATACCATATTTTAAAAGATGTCTACACAGATGGGGTATTCTATTTGTATACTTTAGAAATATTTCAATATGGAAGCGTATAATATTATCGTTGTGCTTAAAACATTGTCATTATAATCATATTTTAGGAGGTCAATTAGTGTTTAAAATAAATGCAAAGAATTTTTCAATTATTGCGAACATTTGAGAGACCTTTTTTTTTTGTTTTTAATTTCAAGTGCTTGGCTTGTAGTTTGATTTATTGTAAACTAAACACTTCAAACACTTGAAACTCTGTCTGTAACAAGTATGTGGATCGTATTACATAAAAAGTTATTACCCTAACCCTTTACACCCGAGAGATAAAATTCTTTTAAATGATATTAAAATGTGGTTACGTGGTTTCCTTTGTGTCCAAAACATATGAGAAAAATACTGAAAAAAATCCTGCTGGTGCTGGTCTCCAGCAATCAGACCCTCACGATCGTGAGTTTCAGGAAATAATTGTAAGTCGCACAATTGTGAGTGTGTATCATCATCGGGTTTTATTATACAGAATAATGGAAATAAAACTATGTTTTACAAACATATTTTTAATTATATTATAAGAACATAGAAAAACAACCTTTCTTTATAATTTTTAAACAGTCTTTATCACAAAGTGCCAAGTTAAACTAGTTGACGTTGAAGTTAAAGAGATAAACAATAACAGTTTTGGTAAGTTTTACAGGAACTGTGTTTAATCAATAACCAGCCTCATTAAATTCTTATAGAAAAATAATATACTTATTTGCGACGTAATAACCCTTAAAATAGTTTTGATCTCGAGATAGACACAAATAAACGTCACATTTTTCACACCTTATTTTGGAACGACTACCACATTCTTCTAATCTTTTCCATTTACTCAGTCAACGGAAGGATAGTAAAATAGCGATCGTAGTAAACACAGCTGTCAAGTAGAATACTTTTTATCAACTGTTATTTCGGACGGTCCAGACTGACAATTAAATTGCCGAAAGTCGACTTGGCATCTTTATAAATCTCAAAATCTAACATCAATCCCTCTGATGTGGTAAGAACAAAAGTTTTTAGACCTGTAGACCGAGATTTATTATTGACAACTTGGCGTAACAGCATCCTGTGAAAAGTATCATCTGTTGGTCAATAGAATAAAAGCTCGGGAATTTTTCCAGCTTATTACGAGTTTCTTTTACCTTGTCAATCATGGGTTGCGCTTTCCATAGCAGGTTATCCGTTTCGTCTGCAGCTGGAGTCGGAATCGACAAGATGAAACGCATTGTGAAAAGTAATACACCTATCCCTTGTCATCAGATTACAAATCAGGCCTTATTTAGTACCAGCTCTCCAATACATTGGTATTCGCGGATAAAGAATGCGGCCCATGATGATATGTATTGCAAATACTTTAGCAATTTCAGTGACCATAGATTTGAGTTTATGGCCCGTAGTGCAAAGGTAATATAAGATGGTACAATGAGGGATCTTTTCTAAAAGCTCAGAACCAAATAGTCATTAAAATAATCTATTGGACGCCTTACCGGCTTTTTTGGCAAGGCAGGATAGACGTGGGCCTTCCCTGTGAAAGTAGTCTGCTTCCATATTCGCTTCTTTGTAACTCTGGGCATAGTATGTGGTCTTCTTTCACAAATGGATCCTCCTCCACGATTCTCTGTAGGTGGTCTCTATCTATCATTCGGGACAGAAGTTAAACGGGAAGGCTCTTGACGTGAACTTCTTTTGCCCACCCTTGGTGTTGACGGAAGAGGTAATGGCAGCAATATGAATGAAAAGCTGAGGTAGATACCGTAGACAGTCTTTCATTGATTATCTCGTCAATCTGCTCCTCTTCAGTTACGTTATCGTCACCTGTCTGCCGAAAAAGGACATCTGGATCGAAATCTACCTCATCGTCTTTGAAATCTTCGATTTCGGAGATATTGCCATTTTCTAAAAGTCACATATGGTTTCTTCCGTGAGCAGACTTCCTAATAATAATAAAATAAATAAATTTCGAAGCCACAAAACACCAAAGCAACAAAGAAACACACAACAATAATTAACATTAAATTCACATACTACAACCGATATGCTACGATCGTGCGAGTTTAAATTTCGAAGGATATTCTCGACAAACTATTAAAGTAACATACAAAAAACATATATTAACTTCTTCAGCAATTAATAAACAAGCAATATACAGGAAAAAGTATTTAAATATCTCATTAATTTATTTAAATAGGAGGTACTTACTTGAGCGGGCGCTGTTGTCAAAAAACGGAGCCAGCCTTACCATGTTCTTTCGGCGACTGACGAGTCCTGACTTGTTTGTATGCCAGTAAAGTATATTTTGGTGTGCTCTTAGATAGACTCAAGATAGATCGACGCCGGTTGCGTTCGCAAAAATAGTTTTGGATACTGTGTAGAATTTTTCAAAGTCAAAACTCACGATTGTATAATCTCGGGTGGAAAGGGCTAAGCCACTTGACCTACAGTGTTTTCGATATTGAAAAGTAAAGGATTTTATTATTTTATTTCACTCGCGCGGGTGAAAAAAAAGGGTGAAATTTTCTAAAGCTTGTGTGGTGAAAAAAATATATGGAGAGGTGTATTCTTTTTGTTTATTAATGTGAGATAATACAGTTCTTATGAAATAAAAAAACAAAAATTTGAAATAATGGTTTTATTTTTAAGTTATAAAGGTTTTTAGGTAGATTTTTGGGTAACATCGGGTTCCCTGACTTCCAGGTCTATTTACTAATACATTGTAAGGCAGTTTTTATTGTGGTTTTTTAAATGTGTTAGGTTATTTCATAACGATTCCAACGATATAAGTTACTATAGCTCCCATACAAAACTTTACAGATGTCGTCATTTTAAACACCCGCGAGAAAGTTTTAGGGGTTGTTTAAAACCACCCTACACGAAGCTGCATTTTTGACATAAAGCTTCATAAGTGGGCAACACAAATGAGAGGATAAAATTATTAAAGTACTGCGTTCAAGTTTACAGATTCGAAAAATATATTACGGGATATGTTTTTCATAATAATTAATGGGGAAGATTTTTCGAAAGAAGGGCGCCACACGTATCGCCTCGTCTGAAGTTAAGTAATTTATTGTGATATTTCTTTTGTACTTGGTTTTTTGCTTCTGTTGTGTTCGTATCTTACCTGTGCCATGTATTGTACCTGGAAGTTAGACTAGCTGAAGGAAGAATTGAGAAGGAGAGGTGCATCATGTGGCGGTCCTGACTGACTGATGGATCAACACGCAGCATAAACCACTAGTTGTAGAATATTATATGATATAGGCATCCGATAAAAAAACAGTTTTACAAAATTTATCCCTTAAAGCGGTAAAAGGGGGTAATAAAGTTTATATGGGCAAAGAATTATTTATGGTCAGAATTACTTGAAACTTGGTATTAATACTCTTCAATACAATTAAATAAATACTCGTTTTAGCATTATTCGAAATTCAATCCCATAAGGGGGTAAAATAAAATGAATATGCAAAAAAGTACAAAAAAAATATTTATCTGTACCTAGGTGATTTAAGAGTTTTAAAATCACTTTCTTTAAAATGATGCCCACATAGCCTTAAATATAAAGATTGTGATTTCGCCAATTTTGGTCGTCTGATTTGCTTTAGCACACAATTTCTTCAGTGTTTGTCTTTTGGGAACAAATTATTTAAGACGCGTCGAATCGAGTCGAAACGCGTCGCCGAAGAAAATCGCCTGACGAGCAATACGCGCGGGCGATTCGATCCGGCGCGCCGCGACTCGTCGTTAATGGATGCAGTTTCATAGTAAATGTATAGGAGGCGACTTTCTGCGGTTCGATTCGCCTCGATTCGACGACCTAGTGGACGCCAGGCACTAAAATTACGACATTAAAGCGCATTATGCGGCATAATGCTCAACTTCGAATTTTTAAACTCTTAACGCTTCGCACAATCGAGCACTTTGAAAAGTAGGTACTGTTTTGGTGTAAACAACCAACTCAGTAGCAGAAAATATAGGAAGTGTTTTTTCGCGGTGTTCGTATTTATTGTGTGCAAAGTGCGGTATTATGCTCTGTAATTAGAAATGTAGTCAAAATGTAACTCAGGGTAATAACCCATTATATTATTGTTTTTTTTTTAATTTTCTACGCTCCGAACCCCCCTCCCCCCATATTTTGATCGCGATTTTAGTATTTTTGTATGAACAATCTATACAAATAATATTGTAGAGGTCGAATGTCTGTATATAGAAAAAAAAGCTAAAAACCGAGTCAGGAGGATGTAATAAATAGAAGAAATCCAGTTTTTTTTTGTTTCTCTGTCTGTTTCTCTGTTTGTACGGGCTAATCTCCGAAACTGTTCGACCGATTTAAATGAAATTTTGCATGGTGGTACCTTTTATCCCCGGTCAACACTTTAGATACTTTTTATCCCGGAAAATTAAAGACTTCCCGTGGGGCATTTAAAAACTATAGTAACTATTACAGCTTAGTACACAACAACTTATGCACCTAATTTAGTAAAATTTGGCATGCTGATACCTCATACCGGAAAAATGTACGGTTTACCTGCATATATTAGTTTAAATGAAAAAGTTATGGATAAATTAGTGGTGGTGGTGAGCCGCTAGTCTGTATAATATTCTAATATAATAAATACTAAGCAGTATACCCATCCCATGGTAAATGTATAGTTATACGTAAATGCTAAAGATACTTTCAAAATAATATGTTAATAATACTTATTAAAAAATAAACCTCTGAAATACAAAATCGTGCGCAGACAAAAGGATTATCATCATATCAAAGAAGTCCACAGCATCATCATTAGGTGACAGTAGTTCACAGTAAACTTGAATTCCACGGTAACCAGTCCTATCGGTCTGTGTGTATCATCGCCTCCTAACAAGCGATTTCTACTAGGAGAACTCTTCTAGTATGTACTCGTATCTATCTACCTGGAAAGTTAATTTGTTTGTTGTAGTAATTTACGTTGTTTTCTTTTAAATAAAGTAAGTGTTAGATTCCAAGCTACTGAGTTATTTTTTTTAAATGTATGTTCAATGACTTCTCGAAGAACGCTTGACTAATTCTGTTAGTTTAAATTGTCGGTCACAACAAATAAAACGACTAGACAGTAGGTATATTTTACATATCTATTCTATACAATTACATATAGTTTTTAAACTAAAAAACGCGTTCTTGATGAACTTTTGACGGTTTATTTGAAGATTTTCAAATACATAAAGTATTGTAATTGTTAAACCAAGCAAAATGAGCCAAAACATGATGAGTTTACTACAAGCCATTGAAGTGTTTTCTCCACGTTTTAGCTCCATCATCAGATCAGCTCTTAAATACTAAATTATAGTATAGTTATTCGAACTACATATATGTACATACAAAGTTTCATATCGACACGACAATTAGAAGTAGGTTAAAATTAACTTCTAATATAATATGATAACATTGTCGGTTACAACTAAAGCTAATAAAAGCGTGTTAAAAATGGATTCAATGTTTATGCGTTCTTAATCTAATCCAAATATAACTATTAGTTAATCTGTGATATTATGTAGATTCTAATATGAACAAAAATATCAATGTATAAGAGATGTTAGACTCTATTGCTTTATTATATAAGAAGGCGTAAATTTATTAAATGTACTTCTTCCCTACTTATACTAAATTTTAAATTGTTATAATATGTTGGTATACAAAGCAGTCAAAATACACAAAAATACAGAACGTTTGGATAGAAGAATTGCTTTTCCAAAAAGCGAATGAGGATGATACATCCTTGTTTACTTTGTTCATATGTGTATGTATGTATGTATGTATTCAGCCCTTTTTAACGTCCCACTGCTGGGCACGGGCCTCCCTTCAATACGAAGGGGATCAGGCCATAGTCCACCACGCTGGCCAAGTGCGGGTTGTCGGACTTCACACGTCTTTCGAAAACTTGCTAGGTTCTCTCAGACATGCAGGTTTCCTCACGATGTTTTCCTTCACCATAAGGCAAGTGGTATTCATGTTAGAAATGATTCGCACATGAAAATATCAGAGGTGCGAGAGCCGGGATATGAATCCGCTTCACTCGGTTTCCCAAGCGAGCGCGTTACCACTGGGCTACCACTGCCTTATGCATACTACTGCCTTGTTCATATGCGAACTTTAAATTTCAAATGCTTTCTTTATTAAATATGTAGCGATCCTTTTAAAAAGGATTCTTATTTATTTATAGCAATAAGCAACAAAACCTTAGTATCTTCGTTAGCAAAATGTAATAGTCATTTTATATATTTTTATTTTAGTATTGTTATTGATATGTTTATCATAATATTATCTTCCAATATAATGAATAATTCTTGTATATATATAAAATTTCGTGTATCTGGGACACACAATGGGGATAACATTTTGTATTTAAATAAGGTTTTGCTTTTTATTATTCTATATGGGTGTTTTCTCTGAAAAAACACAATTTCTTTACGCTTTAAAACATTTTTTTTTATATCTAACTAAAGACTCACCCTCGCTTCGCTCGGGTTCGTTCCTAGCTTGGATACTGTAACATGTATATAGTTTTTTTTTTAAGTATTAAAACCTTCCGTGGACCTTAAGGAACATACAAAAAAATAAATTAGCCGAATTGGTCCAGCCATTCTTGAGTTATGCGCTTACCAACATTCATTTTTATTTATACCTATAGATTATTATTATTAGAGCCTTTGTGTCTTTGATCTGATGCTGACAAAGGCATATAGCGCCATCTCGTAAATTTTTGCAGTACTTGCATTATCACTTAATAGATATCATCAAAAGTACTTTTTTGATCGATGTCAATTATAGATGGTAACATGATGGTAACCTACTACGCCGAGCGAAGCTCAGTCGCAGGTACAAATGACTATTAGTTTACGAATGTAATTTTCGTGGTATTGCCACCAATTAATTAATCATTGTACATTGGAAGTATAAGTGCTATAAACTTTAAATTAGGGAGTTAAGTAGATTCCTCATGGGTAGTAGGTAACTAGTCTCTAAGTAGGTGTCCGTTAAGAAAGTTTTTTTTGAAATTCAACCCCTAAGAGATAAAAAGGGGGTTTATATGAAAATTCGTTATTTTTTAAGTTAATATGATTAATATCGAAAAGATTCTTACTTAACGAAAAAAAAACTACATGAGCGAAGCCATGGGGAAACGCTAGTACCTATTATATATGTATGTACATAGTATATACCTACTATATGTATTGTTTACTTATATACTATATGTATTGTATATCTACACCATTGCTAATCACAAAGCTAGTGCCAGATGCCACTGACGATTCTCAAGTGGGTTAACCATATACCTGTTCATTAAACGTTATAATTACCGAGTTCAATTACTGGTAATATTATCATATTGACTTAGATATCCATCAAACAATGATATTTATTCCAAGCAAAGCGTAAGTTATACGAAAATATTAAATTAACGAAAATTAGGCCATTTGCCTAATTTTGTCTAATCTAAAATTATATGTAGATTTAATGAAATATCGAATTTTAAAAGTTGAATCATTTATTACAGCTATTTTTTCAAGGAAACAATATTAGTATCGGTCAACTATCCTGCGGTTTTTAACAAAAAATTGGTTTTAATATGATTCACGTTGTGTTTTAATAACGTCGGAATTTACTTAACTTGTTATGAATAAGTATCAAATGTCCCTGTGTGCTAATTCAAAACCAATAAATATACTACGTAGTTTGCGTCATAGAGGTACATAGATCTAAAATGACGGCATGTCTCGATTGTATAACATAGACAAAAAAGCCACTGTACTGAAACTGTATATTATAAACAACCGTTATTCTCTGTTTTGTACAAACATATAAACCTAGAAAAATTTATATTATATTACATACATAATTTATGTATGTTACCAAACAAAATATTAGTTATAATAATGATTATTATAAGTCAAATTTTGTTTTTAAGTAATAGATACTCATTTTTTCCTTGAATAACTTTGCCCGCCTAATTCAGATAAAAATATTGAGAACATTTTCACTGCAAACGCTAACCAGCCCTCAAACTTTTAAAAGAGAAGCTTCATAAAATTATGTTCTTTATTGTTGATGACAACTTTGTAGTTCAGAAAACTTAAACATTAAAAATCAATTTTTTAGTTTGTATTCTTTACCTCTTAATGTGAATCATAGCTCCATTTATTAGAATGATATTTAGTGAGTGAGTGATAATTTAGTAAATGGTTAGTGTTAGTAGGTGATTCCCAAAGTCGCGATTTCTCATGAACTGGAATAAAACAGACACTTAGTGTCGTCTCAGCAATTAGGTACTCTAATATTGTATTAGCCAGACTAACCAGGTCAATTGATTTAATATTATTAGAAGGTTATTGTGATTTGTTGTAACATAATATGGTAGTAGGCAGTAGCCCTTGCAGATGGGTGCTGGTTGCTTAAGATCGAGATGGTTGGCGCTTTAGGGCGAGACCTTTATTCAGCAGTGGGTGGGGTTAGGATAAAAAAATGTTCCGAACCATCTCAAATATGACTAGGAGTAGTTCTTTTTGCATTTTTTTGATCTATTATTCCACGGGATACATTTTATTTACTGGGATAAGAATTATGCCTCACATTTTCTTCATAAAGTGTTGTTTTATAAAAAACAGGCTTCTTGCTACAAGAGAGAAGAAGAAACAAATAAAGATATTCTTTACAATAAAGGTAGGGAATTAGGAAAAAATAGGTTAGATGTAGGGAACTACCCGTGATAACTATACGAGGACAAATATAGAGGACATTTCTAAAGTTGATACTTGATAAAATTCATTTCAATTGCTTAGACTTGCGACCTTCAATATCCATTAATTAATAAAAATTAAAATGAATGTTTGTAACTAAGAATGAACCCGAGCGAAGCGAGGTGAGTCGCTAGTTACATATTAAAGACCCAGACAAATTGATTTTCTTCTCTTTCTTTGAAGTCAAAAATAATAAACACAGTTAAAATGTTATTCCGGTTGTTGTCTTTTAACGACTAAATGAAATCGATCTCGAATGTAATTTGATATAGTAATAAATAGATTAGATACGTTAAAGTGGAATTTGAAAAAAATAATAATTTTATGATGGAAAATCCGAGGTCAACATTAATAATGTCTTGGTATAAGTAGTTCAAGAGAAAAAAGCTTTAGTAAAGCTTTTTACGAGCAAAGTTGAAGGTTTCTCTTGTCACGTAGATTTAGTTTAGAATTATATACCTATTATTTTTATCTCTTTATTACGTTTACTTGTCTTAATAATAATAATAATAATAATAAGCGTTTTTCCCTTAGGTGACGTATGTACATATCATCTTTATGGGTTTCGTAGTTTTACAGTTGTACAATGGTAAATCTAATAAGTTATGGCTATATTTTCCTATGTAATAAATAATTCGTAAATAGCTCAAGTCATCGTGAAAACAATGTGAATTAATAATAGGACATTTATGTTCAACAAGCAAGCATTTTATTGTTGATAATTAATCGAAGGGTTTCACTCGAATTAAATATTTGTATTCTTTTAAGACTTGACTGTGTCAGATGTGTTCCCTTTGTGCGTTATATAGACATATAATAAAATTCTGAATCCAATCTGTACATTCAATACTTTTTTGGAAAATCTTATTGAAATAGTTATTATTATCGATGCAGAGGTCAAATCTATAGTTTTTAGAATTTTTGTCTGTCTGTCTGTTTGTTTGTCTGGAAACGCATCACGAGAAAATCAATGCACAGATTTTGATGAAATTTGGTATGATGATAGCTTAAGGATACTTTTTACTGCGGGAAAATATCTTATCTCTAAAAAGTCTATACTAAACGTTAAAAAGTAACAAGTGCCGAATTCGGGTATGAGTCGCTAGTATCTATATAAATATATAGGTACATTATACATATAAACAAAATTCGTACACACTGATTTCCAAATAGGTACCATATATAAAGGACATATGAATGATCTATTTTAAAATTCAACAGTGACGTAACCTTGTTTCATTATTTAGGTTAATTCTTTAGTAATGTTATCGACTATTTCCACACAGGAAGTATGCGTGTAATGTATATGTGAAAGCAGCTCAAGACATACAAATAAATAAACTTTTACATTTGTAATGTTATTTAGTATATGTACTTAAGTATCAATTACACAGTTCTTAAACCCAAGAACCAACAAAGGAGATATCTCTACTTGTACCCTACTACATTATTCTTAAACTTTCACTCGTGGGTAAAACTATATATAAGTATAGTAGGTATAATAGTAAGCGTAGATTAGTAATCGGGATAATATTTTACTCGGTAAATGTTTTGGGTGCGACACAGTTGTTTTTGTTAGCATAAGGCCGACTAGTTAAAAAAGACACGTAATATGATTAATTTGATTACTTGCTACAATGACCCCAGGGGAATGTGATGAAAAGAAGAAAAAACCTGTTAGTTAGGCATATCGCATACGAAATAATTCATACTGTGTGCTTAAAAACAAAAATAATAGTAAGTAAGTACTAAATATTCCATTAATATTAATGCGAAAGTTTGGATGGATGGATGTTAGTTACTTAATCACGTAAGAATGGCTGAACTGATCTGGATGAAATTTGGCAAAAAATGAACAAAAATAAAAGAAAACCATATAAACTTTAGTATTGTAATTAATTTAATCTTAAAATTAGATACGTATTTAAAAACTAAGTTTTATCGAGGAAAAGACATAGGACTTACTGCCTATGAAGCACAATAGAAAAATATATGATAATAATAAAATCCTTTATTGTACACACAGAAAAGAAGAGAGAAATAAAATAAAAAAAGATGGGAAAATGTACAAAAGGCGGCCTTATCGCTAAAAGAACAATCTCTTCCCGGCAACCTTAGGGTGTAGGAAGTAGCACTAAGATAGAAGGAGCGTGATTTAAATAAGGAGAAAAAATAAAATATATATAATAATACATATCATATAAATATACGGTACGTATAATATATAAGAAAAACTTACATAGTTATATACTAATATATTACGCATAAAAATAATATCCAGTTATACGGAAATACGGTCTCTTAAGAAATTAAGTACCTTCTTGTAAGACTATTGAGCACTATAACTTGTAATTTATTACGTAGTTGCAATTTTAAGACTTCATTGAAAAAAAATGGATCTAATTTAAATAAACGGTGGCAAGATATAATCAGATACAAAATAAGTGTGACTCCAATTATATCAATTAATGCAAGCGTTTTCCTGTTTCTTTCTATTTTATGTTAATATAAATGCTAATAAAAATTAAAATACACATTCACATCACACAGTATCGGATACAACTGAAATGGCTTACTGTACACAATCGACGTTACTTACACTCACTTTCTCTTCTATACACTGTCCTCTTCCATCCTGATACTCCTGCCTACCTCAAAGAACGCTTTGCGTTCCTAGGGGCTAGTTCCCAGCACCCTCAACAACTTCGCTCCCGTAGTGATAGGTCACTTGAAATCCCATTAAGCCATTCCAAATCCTATAGCGAGTCTTTCACCGTTAAAACAGTGAAACTGTGGAATGAACTTCCAATAGAAATAAGAATGTCTAAATCGGTAAGTATATTCAAAAAACGTCTCAAAAAATACTATTTATCACAGTAGGTTATTCTGTAGTTAGTGCCGTTGTAATTAGTACTATGTAACTTGTTTACGAATATATGTATGTACTTAAGTATGTGGATATTATTATATTATTATGTATAAGTATGTCTATGTATGTATAATAAAAATATATATGGTAAAATTAGTATTTTATATATGTAATTTTTTATGTACTAGTATGATTATTTATATTAAGTTTTAACGACATGCACTTTATGCACCTTTCCGCTCTTCTCACTTATTTTCCTGTATCCTTGTCTATGGGTTGCCTGTAAGAGATCACTTTTAGTGATAAGGCCGCCTTTGCACATCTCATTAATTGTATTTTCTTCTGTTAATGTACCATTTTTTTGTGCAATAAAGTGTTTAAATAAATAAATAAATAAATATTTTAAGTATTGGCTAAGCTATCAGAAATAGAAGCTGTATTTAAATAAATGTAGCATATTCATAATTCAATAAATTGTAATCACAAATGTATCATAGTAATGAACTATAAAAAAATATACCTGTATGCACTAGTGCCATGATTTTAGTAAGTAAACGTGTCGTCTGTAGGCGGACTTAATGTCCTGGCAAATGATATATAAAGGACGATGCAACTCTCAGTGTACATATATTTGTCAACATACACCGGTTTGAGGAAGACGTGCAAAATTTTACATTGTAATAATTATTAAACGTGAAAATGTTTGTCAATCCATGTGTAGCTTTGATATTATTTATTTTGTACTCTGGAATTGATAGCCGACCGGCAGGAAGTAAGAAAGCTGATATTCAACACGTAGTAGAGGTTGCTAAGAGTAATAACGGTGCCATAACATTTTTAGAAGAAAAACCTGCTACTGCTGCCGCTGGTACGGTGCCAGTTGAATTTGAAAACAGATTTGGTGTCCGAGTGGGTACCTGTCCAATTGGATACGTTAAAAGAGGAGTCGTTTGCTACCCGGCCTAAAGTTGTGTGTTATTAGATTGTAATTAGATTTAATTTGTATGTGTTATAGTCAATTATTTTTTAAGCAATGTGTAAAATAAATTTTTATTTTAGAAGTTAAAATATTTTTTCTTTGGAATTCTCTTAAAAATATTGTTACGGGTTATGTTAAAGTTCAAGCGAAATAATCAATTATCAAAATTGTTATATTTTCTTATTATTTTGGTAAAATAAATCGACTCTGCTAGATGGGTTTTTGGATTCGATTCGCTATATAGGCTGGCCAGGAATTTATTGCTTAACCTATCCTTTAAAATCTGTATCTATTAAGCTGTAACTCCAGTCGTGTAGAGATTCAGTCTTAAAAAAATCCTTTCATGATGGTCATGTCGTTATATCTAAGTATGACTACTAAGTTAGAGTTAGAAACTGAGAAACCTGTTTGCTCCATTCGCTTGTTATAATAGATAATGAATATTTAATAATAGATTGAACCATAATAACTTCACAGTATACGTACATGTAAAGATGTGTTTTTGTTCTATATACATACATAACTGTCCAATACGAAGTGGTATTGATGACTCTGAAGTAAAATGAAAATAAGTACTCGCAAAGTCTAGCGTATTCCAGTTTCTGATTCACGCTGGAGCTATGAAGCAGTATTCAAAATAAAGTCACTTTTTCAACATAAGCATTATGCATAATCGCGTATATTAATCAGAAAATGAAAATGTTGGTTTGTGGTGCTACTAATTTGACTCGCACTAGACTAGTTTTTCACTTTTTTGACCTTTTAATGTCTATAGTAAATAATATCAATTAAAATTTTCTAATTTTATAAAGAGATAAAGTTTGTTTGTAGAGGGAAATCTCTGAAACTACTGGTCCGATTCTGAAACTTATTTCACTTATAGGAAGCTCCATTACCAATGAGTACTTTAGTTTTTTTTATTTCGATAGATATGTGCGTGTCAGAAATCATAATAACTTTAATTGAAGTATGAAAAATAAAGTACGAATCGGACTCGCGCACGAAGGGTCTCGTACCATTATCTATAAAAACTGCAAAAAAAATCATGTCTGTTGTATGGGAGCCCCCCATAAATATTTGTTTTATTTTAATTTTATTATTTATTTTTAAAGTGAATATATAACTTAATATTCTGTGAATATTTCAAGCGTCTACCTGTTACCGTTATCAATATCGAGCAAAAATGAGCAAAAAAATCACGTGTGTTGTATGGGAGTCCCCTTAAATATTTATTTTATTCTGTTTTTTAGTATTTTTTGTTATAGCGGCAATAGAAATACATCATCTGTGAAAATTTCAACTGTCTAACTATAAAGGTTCATGAGATACAGCCTGGTGACAGACGGACGGACAGCGAAGTCCTAGTAATAGGGTCCCGTTTTACCAATTACCCTTTGGGTACGGAACCCTAAAAACTGGCTGTTGAATTACTTTATCGGTGTGGGCAGCCTAAACTTTTGAAATAAAGCAATAAAACGACGCACCTGAGCGAAGCGAGGGCAAATCGCTAGTAGGTACTTATTAGTCTCTCTTCAAGATTTTAGCGTTATTTAAGCACTTCAATTAATGTTTTCTATTTTAGTCATCATTATTAACTAATCCCCTATACTATTTATAATTTTGTACGTTTTGATTTGCTATTTGTATGTTAATTGAATTCTATATATCCTATTAATTTTCTAAAATTAAGTGTTGTATGTACTATGGGCATAGTACTACTAATAATGATCATAATATACGGAAGTTATCTAAATAACATGCAACTCAATGTAAAATATTAAATAATATAATACCAGTTATACAAACCATTTAATTATGATTAATTAATGTTTATAGGTTCACTTGTGTCAGTTGTTAGTGATTTTTCATATGTATAGGTAATACCGTTATGAATAATAACAGTATCCACTACAGATAAAAACTAACTTTTAGTACTTGTACATTATTGCTTTTATTTTAGATTCGTGTATTAATATTTTTCTTGAGTAAACTTACGTAAAGTTCATACAGTAATTAAAAGTCGAATCAACGCTCTTTAAAAGTTTCGTCAATCTACAAATATCATTCTATGCATTTCTATTCAGACTTAGAATCTTTCCTAGTAGTTGTGAGTTTAGCAGGATTTCACATTAGACTAAAAGAGTAAATAAGCGGAGCGAGCAGAAGAAAGTAATTGAAGTTTCAAGTGGTATAATATGCGTGCCTATATGTAAATTTAATATATTATTGGGAATATGTTGTTGGGATGTTAACACATAGCACCATCTAGTTCCTTGGTAAGCTTGTGTTATGGATACCAGATAGTTGACACACTACACATATATAACTTTTAAATACATACATATTATAAATATAAACACCCATGACTGGAGTACAAACATTCGTGCTCATCACATAAATGAATGTCTCCAGCGGGACTCGAACCCGCGACCGCTGGTACAGCAAGCAGGGTAACAAACTGAGCCAAACGTGTCGTATAATAATATATGTCATTAGTTATACTCTCATTCATTACGAGTACATAAACCAATCATTATTATTATTCTTTAAATAACTATATATTAATTTCTATTATTACATTTCATTTATTTCTAACCACTGCATGTAACAGTTATTGCTGTACAAGTCATGTTTAAAAAAATTACTTCAAAAAATGTATTCTATATTCAATTTAAGTGAAAAAAAAAGGTTTTTTATTTAATTTATTTATCTATTAGGTATATTCTAAATAGACAGACTAGATGTAGAAATCATTGATAGAATTTACATATAATAATCTTTTAATTAAATTATGTACATACATAGTTGTATTTCCAACAGCAAAAATAACGTGTTTTAGTGCCCAATAGGTTATTCTAAGAAACAGGCTTCGCTACATTTTTGTTGTATTTTACCTCATGCAGAAGTACTTAGCTTTGCGACAACACAGCAATAAATTAACCCATTAACCGCCAAAATGAAAACAACAGCGATATTTCTACAAAATGTTTTTTTATTATTGTTTATAAATCAAATAAACATAAAAGTATGAAAAAAGTAAAAAAATAATAATTACTACCCTTTATAGGGGGGTGTACCCAATTGAGTACAGCGGCGTATTGTAGGTGAAAATTTTCGAAACATTGTTTTTCTACACACAATGTTTTTATACACTTTTTACATTGCAAGTGAACTCTTGCATGACATATAACATATCGTAATGGTTTTTCAAGCTTTGAGGATGTCCTATGCCATCTTGAGGCAAACCTGGGACCAATGAAGATGAAGTTCGAACCTTATGTTTCCTGGCATAAGTAGTTTCGCAATAGTACGTTGAAACATTAACTGATCCATGCTGTAACCTAAAGGATCAGTAGATGCTTTGACGGCTTTTCCACAAAATAAATAAGAAATATTGCAGTAATCTGTAAAACTTGCGGCTACCCAGTTTTTATAGCTAAACCGCACTGGTTTTCCTCAGATAAACTGCTTAGTAAGATGATGGCCAAAATATTTTACCATCAATTCATCAATTGAAATATTATCACGCATCACACCCCACTACAAAAATTTATTCATCTGAATATCAGGTAATGGTCAAACATTGAACATTTTGTTCCTGGTACTACTAGCTTCGTCGATGTTCAAAAAATAAAGATTCTTTTTTATATCCCGAAATCTTTGTCTTGTCATGGATCTTGATACCATTTTGAAACCTACATCTTCATCAGCAGATCAGTATAGATTTTCTGATGAAGATCTGGGTAACTTATGATATCCAGATAATATCATTATACTTATAAACCTTTTTAAGTCAACAAAGTCTATTAGAAAAGTATATCGATTGTTTTGATTAGCATATGAAATTGTATTTGTAATTATCAAACTAATCAACTCATCATTAGTATTTTTTCAAATATTTGTACTAGGATAAGATTTTGGAATTGTTCTTTCACCAGACTCCTGTGTCTATCTTGCACATCAAATCTATTTTGGGATGTAAAAGTATACTCAGCACCTTCTTCATCTGTCACGATACTGGGTTTTGGTGATATGATTGCGACTTCGTAATCAGCCTCATTACCACTGTCTTCCAAAACAGTGTTACCTGCTTCCTCTAAGCCGTTGTAGTTATTAGAAACCTTCGAATGTTTCGAACTCATTATAGAAAAATGTAAAAAAAAAAAGTGCAAACATTATATGGATGCGGCCGCTGTACCCAAATGGGTACACTTGTGTTTCTAGCAAGTCTACTTTGTGAATGTGAGTTAAAAAATACTGGATTGTCATTTATTTCATAAATAAGGACGTAATTTACTAAACTAAATACACCAAATAAAAACTGGTAATATATAAACACTAGGAAATAATAAAATAATGTACTTACCAATAGTAATGATTATAAGCCTAAGTTAAAATCCTCTCACTGACAGCTATCAAGAATATACCCACTTAAATTGTTTCTATTTCAATATACTACCTGTCCTCTATTAAAACGAATTAAAAAAAACAACAGAAACTATAAAAATTTGATAACTACCCTCAATTTTTTTGCTGTACCCAATCAGGTACAGAGGCGCCAAATGGGTTAAAATAATAGTTTTATTTCCATTTATTTTAAATGTTTCTGGGTACAAATAGATAAAAAAAAACTGATTTATATAAATAAGAAACCTTAAAATACTTTATATATATTACAATTCGATTAAACTAGTCAATCTAAGTAAACTATTTATGTGTAATGAGTAATCCGGATCTAAGAATTAAAACTACGTATGTATAAATTATTTTTGTTTTTCTCATTCATTAAGAACTTCAGATACCTACTGTCTATAACAATCACATAATAACTATTAAGATGTCTACTTCTGATAATCTAAAAAATAAAAATTCATTAAAAACTATAAAAATCTTTTGACTGCAATATGTCCCGAAAAAGCTATTAATATGATAAAAAGAACGTCAGTTTTTATTTTTAATCCATATGGATCTATCAACGTTTTATTTATAGTCCATTTTTTCTTACGTGTCCTAATTGGTAAACAAACACTACCATGAACGAAAATCACTTGTTTTCGGACAATCATACATTTTAGATTTGGTTTTATCGTTTATAACTATTTCAAAAACACACACGCTACGAATTACACTAATAAAAGCTGTTAATTATTGATTTAAACACATTATTTTTGCTAAAATTGAAATATTGACAGAACCAACTTCCACAGAAAAAATATGAACACAACATTTTGACGTTTCGATACGCTACTTTGTCTTTGAATTATAGAGATGTACATTTAGAATGAATTATCGAGAGTGAAAACTGAACTTATTAAAAATAACAATATCTTTAAATTACAAAGTACGATATTTTGTTCAAATTGTTATTAGGCTTAAAAATAGTAATGTCTTCTGTAGAATATAGAAGTTTTTTAATTGCTTTTAATGAATTTATACTTATTATTTATTTGTTATTGTAATTATTATTATTTCGTGTCTTATTGCACAGTTTATTAAAACGGAGTGAGGGACTTCCGACCGCTTTTTGCTTTTTTAGGTTAAAGTTTTAAAAATGAGTTTATATTAAGGCCAAAAAAATCTTAAAAAAACTTTCACGTCATTGATTTTAAAATAGACAAGTGACATTTTGACAACTTTTATTAAAATTTAATAAAGACAATTATAATAAAAAAGTTATTGATGAAATGGCCGCTCATAAAAATATAATTGTTCTGCGCCTTCCGCCGTATCATTGTGAATTAAATCCAATAGAATTAATATGGGCACAATTAAAATCACATGTAGGAAAAAATAATAAAAGTTTTAAAATGGCTGAAGTCAAGGAGCTAGTCAGAGAAGGATTAAGAAAAATTGGTACGGCGTCTTGGATAAATTGTATTGAACATGTGAAAAAAGAAGAAGACAAAATATTGCAGCTTGACGGCTTAATAGATGCTGCAACAGATATACCGACCCCTAATTTTATAATACATATATCAGAAGAGTCGAGTAATTTATCATCGGAATCAGACTAATAAAATTATTAAAATAACTTGTCGTATTATTTCTACCCAATACTTTACGTTCACTGCATAAAAATTAAAAACCATTAAGTTTCATTCATTCGTCATGCACATCTCTATGAATTATCTCTGGTTACCTGTACGCCATATTTGTTTACTATTTAAGACACGTAAGAAAAAATAGACTATACATAGGTAATAAACGTATATTTCTATTTTAATTTTTATGTTTTTGGATCTCAATAATTATAATTAAAACGCAATCCGCTGTCAGTCAAAGAGAACATTATTTGTATTTGTTTGTGCGTAATATTGGACGAATTTACAAAAACAAAGTCAAAGTGAAATTGATATACTAACAACATAGAGACATGTTTGCATTGCAAATGTTTATTGGCAGGCTACATAATAATAAATGAACTACATACCTACTAGGGCTTTCATCCCGGGAGTCTCGGTCTCGAAAATTTCGAGAGTCTCGACGATTTTTTCAAACTTTCGAGACACGAGACTCCCACCGCCAGTCTCGGGAATAACGAGACTTTCGAGACTTAAGTCAAATAATTACCATTCTTCAAAAATCTACTAAATCACAAGTATTTTTTTATTCTGGTTACGTAGTAGCGTAGTAGTTACTGTAAAGTGAAGACCACAGAGGGAAATACTAAACCATCGCTATATAACTATTTAATATATATCCTAATAGCTTAGAAGCAGAGAGGGCTTTTTCTAACGCTAAATTTTTAATAAAATCAGATTCTGTCTGGAAGTACATTAATACGCTTTGTTTTAACGTGCCCACTGTAAAAATGAAAAAAAGAACTCATAAATATTAGGTTCTTACGTATGAATTAGGCGATTTGTCGAACTGGCTACTTTGATCTCAAATGTCTGGCGTTTGCAAATATCGCGTAAATCTTTTCTTAGATTTACTAATATTTGACATTTTAAATAAAACTTCAAGATTTTTGAATTCATTTTGTTATTTTATGGGTATGCTGTCTGTAACAACTATATAATACCTTTGAGACAGCTAACACCTTAGTCTCTCCCGTGACCATGATTGCTGTAAAGCATTCGAAACGTCGGGAACCAAAAATCAAAATAAATCTGCGAAAAAATCCGAAAAGATAGTTTTATTTAAAAAATCTGGCGTTTGGTTAGGAATTCCAAATTCAAATTTATTTCAAGGCTATTGTATTTGTTTTTCGAATTTAGAGATTTATTTGTTTTCGCGCCATTTGATTTTTCTTTGACATCATTCTGTTCACAATATGGAAAACTTAAATATCACGTTATTAATAAATACGAGTTCCACCGTGGCACCAGTAGAGCAGAAACAACTCGGAGGATTAATGATGTGTACGGGGAAGCTACTGTAAAAGAAAACATAGTTTTGGTCCTAACGTTTTCATTTTGGAAATTTGGACCTATAGAACAAACCCCGTGGACGGTCGGAGAAATCACGTCGGAGTTAGCGGCAAGCTTCGGTACGAGTGATAAAACAATTTTAATTCACTTGAAACAAATTATAAAAGTGAAAAAGCTCGAAAAATGGGTACCCACGAATTGAATAAAGCACACCAACAAACACGCGTCGAGGGCTGCGTTACATTACTCAACCGTCACAATAACGAGGGGATTTTGAATCGTCTCGTTACTTGAACAGTGATAAAAAATGGATCCTGTACAATAATCGTAAATGGTCATCACAATGGTTGAACCGAGGAGAAATCCTGCCCCAAGGGAAAATTGACTCAGAAAAAGTTACTGGTAAGTGTCTGGTGGACCAGTGCTGGTGCCATACATCTTCCTTAGATTTGACCAGACGATTAACTGTTACATGATTTGTATTGTCAACAATTGCAAACCATGATGGAAAAGCTAGCCGTTAAACAACCGAGACTGGTCAACTGCTCTAGCCCACTGATATTTCAGGACAACGCTATACCACACACTGCACAACAGACGGCTAAATTAGACGAACTGCGATTGGAATATCTCCGAGATCCACCATACTGTCCGGACCTTGCTTCAAAAGATTACCACTTTTTCCGGAATTTGGTCAATTTCTTGCAGGGAAAAAATTAATTCCGTTGAAGCAGTCAAAACCACCTTCGGAGATTTTATTGATTTTCGCTCCCACAATTTTTTCAGCAAACGAATCAATGAACTACCTATAAAATGGCGGAAGTGCATAGATGACAATAGTACATACTTTGACTGATTAAATATATAATTTCAAATATTTCGTATATATATTTTCTTTTTTCATAAAACATGTCAATTTCATATGTACCTAAAGAATTAATAATTGTTCATTTTACTTGTATTTGAGTTTGTAACAGTATGATTAATAAAGTACTTTATTGAAATACCTTGTTTTGACTGCCTAACTGCTTAGGCTTTGAGTAGGAAACCTATTTTTGAAGTAGTCTCGAAAGTGTCGTTTTTCCCGGGAATTTCGAGACCACACCGAGTCTCGATTTTTTTTCCCGGGACTCGTAAATATACCGAGACTGAAAGCCTTAATACCTACGATAGTAGTTACTGCAAATTTTCACTGTTTTATTTCCGATTTTGTTCATAAGTAATTTTATAGGTTTTAATTTTTTTGCGCGGAATTCGGAACCTTACTTCTTTTTCTAAAATAAAATTAGCCTAAGATACTCCATAAAAGGTATCTGCCAGTGAAATTCCCGTCAAAGTCGGTCCAGCCGTTTCGGAGATTAGACGGAACAAAGAGACAGACAGACAGACAAACGGACAGACAGACATTTTTTTTTCTTATAAGTATCATATACTTATACTTTCATTTATATCTTATTGTATGTATAGATAAGACTAATAATTTTATTTTATATTATTTATAAGAGTATTAAGAATTTTTTTCTATTGTTTTTATATAATATTTTTTGAAAGAACTTAGTGTTTGTCAGTTTGTAACATATGGGTTTGTAAACCATTCAACCAAATAATTGCGTGCAGGACGTAAGATAAGTGCCGCGGGAGGTACCGGATAATTTGGCATTTGTCATTTTACGGTACATTTTTGCATTATCGATTTGTATGTGAGCCATGTTTGAGATATCATAGAAGGCATATAAAGCCGTTCTGTTACCAACAGTTTTAGATTTTGTTGGATTGTCTATATGATCCATTGATATACAATGATGTGATCGCATGACTTTAACAACGGATGACTTGTATTCAAAGGAACTTTTTAGTTGTACGGTTTTTGTTTATATAATTTCATGGTGTTTTATATGTTTTAAATCATTTTTATATCTTTTTCTAGTATTTGTTTATATAAGTGAAAAAAAAACTATACCACGTTTATAAAATTAGATTTAATTTTACACATTATTATCTAGCATATATAAACAATGTACATAGAAGGTAAAATAAGAACGAATAACATACTCGTAGTAATAACTATAAATAGATGAGATAAGTTTATACAAACAAATACAATACAATAAATCGAGTAATTAAGCCGTTGAGAATGCAACCGCAACCTAATATTATTAAACTATGTTATATTTATTATATTTATAGCGTAGAGTGGTCAATACTATGATAATTCTATCAAGATAGAGCCTATTGCTAAGCCTATTTTGTACCTCCGCCAGTTTCCCGGCTAATTATACCCCATATTTACGTTGAAAATTACTGCTCTTTAAACTTGAATTGAATATAAATGTACGAATTTTACACAAAATGTGCGTTATTATTGCGGATACCCAAAGAATGAATGAATGAAATTATGAAAAAACGAAATATTATGGAATTGAGGGCTTAATATAAGAAACGTCATTTGTAGGGTTCTTTTTGCAATTTCTCTTTCCATAATGAACTGTCCCAAAAGGAAAGTGAAAAGTAATATTTATTGGTCAAGGGTGAGTTGGTTTCAATTAAAAAAAAATATTGGAAAAATATACGATGATGCGGCACGAGACATTAAGGTTTTATGGGTAAAAAAAGGTAAAACGATATGCAGAAAAAAATTACTGGGTCCAGAAACAGGAATTAATTAATATATCAATGAATCAATCTTAATTATTTTTAACTAGCGATACACCCTCGCTTCGCTCGGGTTCGTCCTTAGGTAGGTTTTAAGGGTTAGTATGGAATAGATAGACCATATATTATATAATATAATATAGCCTATAGCTTTCCTTAATAACCGGGCTATCTAATTCAAAAAGAATTTTTCAAATCGGATTAGTAGTTCCTGAGATTAGCACGTTGAAACAAGCAAACAAATTCTGCCTCTATATAATATTAGTATAGATATTTTTTTTTATTTTACTCCTAGATAGAACAAAAATAATCTCATAATCGTATTGGAAAACAACAGAAGAATAACATTTTACAAAGTCAAAAAAGACAGGAAACCATTATCTGTTTGCTTAATATCTGTGCTTCGGGTTTCGCGTGTCAAAGGTAGGACGGTAACGTCAATGTAAAAATACTTTTTTTATACTCTAATGTGAAGAAAAATTTGTTTTTTGTCTATATGAGAGTTAATCGAAGTATACATTCCATCGTATCGATTCGACAAAGGAATCGGAGCCATGGGGGAAGTATTTAATAAAACATTAAATAAAGAAACTAGCGACTCACCGTCGCTCCGCTAGGGTTCGTCCCTGGTTATGTTTTAACGTTTAGTACCTATAGATTATATATCTCGGAAATCTTAAGAATGAGATATTTTCGCGCAGTAAAAAATCTCCTTTATATTGATCTGGATAACTAGCTATCATCATACCAAATTTCATCAAAATCTCTCCATTGGTTTTCTCATGATGCGGTCTCTGACAGACAGATAGACAAAAATTCTAAAATCTATAGATTCAGCCTCTGTATCGATAATAATGACTATTTCAATAAGATTTTCCAAAAAAATATTTAATGCACAGATTCGACTCAGTTAGAATTTTGTTATATGTATACAACAACTCTGATATATGAACCGAATACAAATCGTTCCATCGTAACCTTCTAGAATCTAGACTACAGTAATACTTATTGTTAGACCTACCCCACTTCCTGAGTTATAACGATTTTCAAGTTTAATAATCTATACAGATAAATAAAATTGGAGTGTTTGTTTGTAATATTAAAATAACCGCTTTTTACTAAATGCATATGGATGTATACACGGTACATATACCAAAACAACATTTTTTACAATTTTTGTCAGTCTGTCTGTCTGTCGGTCTGTCTGTCTGTTTGTTCCAGGTAATCTCCGAAACGGCTGGACTGATTTTGACGGGACTTTCACTGGCAGATAGCTAATGTTATAAGGAGTAACTTAGGCTACTTTTATTTGAGAAAAAGAATCAGGGTTCCGCGAAAAAAAATTAAAACCCATGAAATTGTGAACAAAATCCGCGTACGGCGTACGCACCCAAGCAAAGCGTGGGTAAATCGCTATATAATTTAAATGAATATCTTAGGAGTAGCAAGCTACTATTTATGGATAAACATAGCTAACCGTGAAAACGTACCTAGGGACGAACGCGAGCGAAGCAAGCGTGAGTCGCTAGTAGATAATAGAAAGTAATGTAGATATCAAGATAGGTATTCTATTTAAAAGAGAGCAGTAAACAGATTATAAAGTAACAACAAAAATGCTTCAATGTAATATATCACAAAGAATTCCAGACTCGAACCCATCTCTTTTGTTACCAAAGACGTTTTATACAATGAAAATTTCATCGTCAATATTTTATTACGGCTTAGGAAATATTTCGAGTACCTACCCCTTCGAGAAAATCAATTAATTATACTAACAGTATCCCCACACTTTCATTTAAAATGATTTAATGTATTTTTTTATTCTGTAATTACGTAGATGGACTTTATTCAGCAGTCTTATGGAAGGCTTGACACTCCAATGTACTGAATATTTAGAATCAGAGATTCGTCTACGATTACGTCTGGCTCCTTATGATAAAAAGTATCCACAAGAAATTACATTAAAAAAAGCCTCAACACAATAACCTATTCATTCATGCCATTTCAATGAGCCTAAACACGATATCTCTGCAGTATTTTAGTAAAGAGTAGTTAATTCGTTGAGAATCGCGGGCACGCCGGCGTGTCAGTTAACATTTAATTTTTAGAAATTATCCAGGAGGTGTAATATCTTGCCGATTCCAGGTGATGGTGCAGCGATACTACAGCATCATCTGGCCAAGGTTATCATATCGTTGCAATGTCATTGAAATATTATTATATCACGGGATACAAGTTTCTAAGGAATTAGATCTGTGGAAGTTACTCCTCTTACCGTCTACAAAAAAAGCTGATAGCCTACAAACAGTTGAACGGATTTTCTTAAAACATAGCTAAAAACATTTTCTCGATCACCTTTTAAATAAGAAAATCTAAATTAAAATCGGTTCATTCGTTTGGGCACTACAATGCCACAGACAGATACACAGATACACACGTTAAACTTATAACACCTTTTTGCGTCGGGGATTAGAAATATATAATATCGAGAGCTTTTGCTTTATTTAAGTAAGATTGATCGGGGTATGATTACAGTACACGATGCATCCTACTACTCTTGAAAAACTCATAAATATTTATATCAGCAAGTTGGTCAGTCCTATGTAAATTGACTATCGAGCATGTACTTTACAGATACGCTAGATGTGAGTGATGAATCACCCATATCTCCAGAGCAAACGGAAAATCGTGATTTTATTAATGTTTCGAAAGCATGTACATACGTATATTTGTTGCTTTGGTAAAAATGAATGGTTCTTTATGACGACACGTTTGGCTCAGTTTGTAGTGACCTTACTTGCTGTGCCAGCGGTCGCGGGTTTGAGTCCCGTTGGGGCATTCATTTGTATAGAACACGAATTATTTTTTAACACCGGTCTAGATTTCATTTCTTTATAAATCTTTTTAGGCTCTATAATGCACTATTTGTATTGAGTGTAACATTAAAATGCTTCATATATGATTAACATTAAGTATTCGCGATATATAATTTTAATAATAACTTTACAAAGAGTAATTAGTTTATTTTAACCTTTATATTGAAAATTTTAAATTCGATCAGTGTTCTAGATAGTACCTATTATATACTATACTATATTTATATATTATACTAATATTTGTAATAAATATTAGTATTTTTTTAAATTTTCCTATTATATAATACTAGCCCACTCACCCTTGCTTCGCTCGAGTTCGTCCCTAGGTACGTTTTAACAGTTAGTATGGAGTATACACTATATATTATATAAACATAGGTATGATGAGTTGTTGTGGTTTGTATTATAACGTGTTTTCCCGTAAGAATGAGATAACATCTTCCGCGGTAAAAAGTAGGCTATATTCTCCAGCAAAAAATTACGCCAAACAATCATATTTTCACATTTATAATATTAGTTTAGATATAGATTTTAATCAACTTTTACTTTTTAGTAGAACTTTAGTTATTATGCAACAAATTACTTAAAATTGAATTTATATCATCACCACATATGTAGTATGAAACAAAGTCGCTTCCCGCTGTCTGTCTATCCCTATGTATACTTAGATCTTTAAAACTATGCAACGGATTTTGATGCAGTTTTTTTAAATAGATAGAATGATTCAAGAGGAAGGATTTAGTATATAATTTATTAACCTTATACATTGGCTGAAATATAACGATATTTGTTGGAGGTGTAGGAAAAAAATAAGCCGTCTGGGAGCTTTCAACGAAAACGCTGCCTAAACCCTTTGAGATATAACAGAATAATGTATGGTAGAATTGTGTATCTTATATAGCTCTACAGAAAATCCGCGATGGCACATATCTATCTAATCTATCTATCTATTAAGGATAACAATTATAATGCGGTAATGTAAAAGCTATATTTATTCCGGAAATCATCCCTTAAGGGGGTGAAAATGGGGATGAAACTTTGTATTGGGAAGGAACCTAGGGACAAACCCAAGCGAAGCGAGAGTGAGTCGCTTGTGTACATATATTATGTTTGCAAAATATTGCTTAGTAATGCATATATATAATGTCTTAGTTATATCAAAAGTTAGGTACGTGACTGGAATTACCATTATATAAATAGAAATAACATGAAAACAGCACTATATGGATAGGTACATCCATATCCATACTAATATTATGAATGTGAAAGTGTGTTTGTTTGTTTGGTGTTCTGCTAGTATAATATAAAAAGTTACTTGCCCCCTTTTATCATAAAATTCCCAAGGTAAAGTGATATTCATAGGTAGTATTTCAATTTCTAGACTCACTAATGTTATTTTATTTTTAAAGCACTATAATGATTAACCCTTTCAAACATGTATCTATGTGTGTTTTTTACCTGTAAAAATATCAGATTTTATTATTTTATTCAGTTTGTTTTAGCGCTGATGAATAATGAGTTGTGGGTTACATAAGAATAGCTATATTTTGAGGAAGCAGTGTTTGTTTATAAATGATTACATAATTATTGTAATCCCATTTGCTTATATTTTTGTCCTCAACTTGTCGGGTTTTACGTTCAATACGGAAGTTACTGTATGTTATTAATCTTTATCCTTTTCATGGGGCAACGTAATCATAGAAAATCTTTACAATTATTTTGCTGTATAAGAAACAGACATGCTGACAGACAGTCACTATATCTGTTTCATATATATCACATCATCTTAGTAAATGTGCCCAAATGGTACCTACTCCTAGAGTCTACTGAACAATAGAGTGGAGTTAATCACGTCATCTATCACATAAATATTTTTCAGAGATTATTTGACGTACTCGTAAATAAAAAACATAGTTACAGCAAAATTTATTCACAATAGACTGTACAGTATAATATGATATAAATTCATGTTTTAAAAATGGATATTACTTAGGAGCGGAAGGTATAATATGTCCATTGTTCAATAAAATGTGTTAGTTGATGTAATCATACATAAATACTGTATCTAGATAAAAGTAGTCACAAACCATCTATATAAAAAAAACCACAATAACTTCAAGATAACTTAAGTACATATATATGGGTGGTCTCACATAAATTTTACGTTTGAAGTATTACTTATTCTTTGAAATAAGAGTTAAAGTATGAACACCTCCTTTTTGAAATCGGTCAAAAATATATGAAACATGAGTCGCAATGAGACATTTGTGGGCACACTCACCCTTGACCATTTTAATATAATTTGCTGTTTCATTCAAGGGCTACGGGCAATAATCACACAAAGTTTAACCCTGTATATTATATCGATTTTACGATAGAGATTATAAAGGGACCTTATAACATGTTTATTGTATGAGGATCTCTCTACATTTTTACCCGACTGTGATGAAACCCAAAGGGTTGTTATATGTATGACCTACATCTAGTAATTATTATTCTAGTAATTACTTAATGGCTTAACCGATTTTGATGAATTATATGTCTTTTGATTCTTCTTGATAATGCGAGTGTCTGGGTTTTTTTTTTAATTAATAAAAATCTAATTGCCAGATTTCAGGCGCCATTTGTGACTTGAAAAAAAAATTTTCTTCCAATTCATCATGGGATGTAAAAAAAGACTTCAAAGCGATCAAAAAAGCAAAAATATATACAACTTATACGTTAAAAAATAATTTAGGATGACAAATTGTTTAACAGAACACCGAATGTCTGATTGACCAATATATATATATATATATATATATATATATATATATATATATATATATATATATATATATATATATATATATATATATATACAGGGTGGATTTTTGAGACGGGACAGTAAGGGCAGGTACCTTAAATACTATAGTTACAGGAAAACGTTCCTAGGAGACCATCCATAACTTTTTGAGATATTTTGAACTGCATTCACAGATTTTGGAAAAAATGTACAGTCAGCGAGAAAAATGCTAAAATACGAAAAAATTTTTTTTCATGTCAATCGATCCTATTTCATGTAGGGATCAAAAAACTCTATGGGACCATTTAAGGTTTGAGTACTAGAAATGACAAAAATCGCCAAAATCTTTTCCCATACATTTTGTATGGAAAAACGTTTAATCAACTCGAAATATTCTTTGTTGCCAAACGGCCCTATTTTTTAATGTGATTAAAAGACTGAGGCCAACTAAAGTTTGAATACAGAAACTACGGTAAGTCACAAGACCGGGTGTACAAGCAAGCATTTTATGCAGTGGGCACAAGATAATTTTTCTAGTTTTTGTTACGCCGGTTTCGTTGCATACTGTACCTAGAAGCAAAAGTACCTACCTAAGTAGAAAATCATAATTGCATCGATAAATAAAAATAAAATAAAATTATATCAAATAAACGTGTATTTTTAAACACGATATCCATACAAGTAAATTATCGGCTGCTACTTGCTCAGTACAAAAACGAGTGAACTTATGTATTCGTGAGAACGGCAGTCATTTTAAGCAATTTATTTTGTAGATCACCTAAATGTATTACGTAAATTTACGTTTGTGTTAAAATACATGTATAATTGATTTAATTAGTTTTTTTTGTAGTTCTTATGTTGTAGAAGATTATGGATGCAACTATGATTTTCTTCTTAGGTAGGTGCTTTTGTTTCTAGGTACAGTATGCCACGAGATTGGCTTAACAAAATCTAAAAAAATCCCTTATGCCCGCTGCTTAAAATGCCTGCTTGTAAACCCAGTCTTGTGACTTACCGTAGTTTCTGTACTCAAACTTCAGTCAGCCTCAAAGAGTCTTTTGATCACATTAAAATAGGACCGTTTGGCAACAAAGAATATTTCGAGTTGATTAAACGTTTTTCCATACAAAATGTATGGGAAAAGATTTTGGCGATTTCTGTCATTTCTAGTACTCAAACCTTAAATGGTCCCATAGAGTCTTTTGATCCCTACATGAAATAGGATCGATTGATATGAAAAAAAAAAAATTTCGTATTTTAGCTTTTTTCTCGCTGACTGTACATTTTTTCCAAAATCTGTGAATGCAGTTCAGAATATCTCAAAAAGTTATGGATGGTCTCCTAGGATCGTTTTCCTGTAACTATAATATTTAAGGTACCTGCCCTTACTGTCCCGTCTCAAAAATCCACCCTGTATATATATATATATATATATATATATATATATATATATATATATATATCAAAAATATAAAAGTCTATTTGCTTTATACTTTGCTGTGACTCTTGATACAAGTAGGTACATATGTCTCTAAATGCATAATGTCTACTGTGTTCCTTCGTCAGCTTGCTTAGATCGTTTTATTTCGTTTTTTATACAGATGGATTTCTTTATTAAGCATATTTTATGAACATTTTAACCGGTTATGTTAAGCAGTCCTTTGTTGTAACACAGACAAACAAATCAACCGAGTGTTAAAACATCCATTGAGTACGGAGTATTCCTAAAAACCAGTGGCTATTGGGTGAATTCTCAACGCCTGAAATGTTGTGCGTTACAAATTACACAAGTTTACTGATTTGCTTCGCTTATTGTAATAAGATAATTTTGTGTTAAATATTTTAAAATATCTTTATAACATATTTTTCCTAAAATTGAAGAAAAGGAGTAATTAATATAAAGTTGATTGACATGTTTCACGGATTCGAGTGGTACTGTTTATAATGCCAGAGATCCCAAGTTCGAATCCTGTAATGTGTAAGTATTAAAATTGACTAATTAAAGACCAATAGTCGAGTGTTCCATATAATTATACAAAACGTAGCACCTTAATGCTAATAAAAGTAAAGAGCAAAGAGCAGTGAGTGGAGTTGTGTTTTGTCTACTAACGCTGCAAAGAAATGTGCTTGGTTTTTAAGTATCATACACTTATGGCGTTATTTCGAAAAACATATATAAAAATGATTCATTTATCTACATTTATATAAGATTTTTACAAAGGATAATAGAAGTTTAACAAATGGATGAGATAACATCATAAAGAGTTTTTTCTACGAAAGGGTTTTATTATATGATAACATTTAGTATAGAATGTAAAATTGACCAAATGACTGCCGCAGGCAATTCTGGGCAGTACCTACCCGAGAGGACAGATTTTTTTTCATTCGACCATATACATTAATCTAGATACCAAGTTTGAGCACTGACTTTTGTATCGTCTGCAACTTGTCATAGACCCATGCTTTTTCGTAACCCGACAAGAAAAAGAAATGTTCTATTTCAAGAAGAACAGTGTTAAAATATCATAGTTTATACTCGGTGGCAAGTTTAGTTGTCAAAGTTGCAATTGTAGACAATAAAACTTATGTTTGATTGAGGTTCATACTTTGTTCACAATACCAAGACTAGCTATATAACAAGTACGATTTTATGCATCGTAAAATTCTGTCGTAACGCGCGGAATGAGTAAACATTATTTTTGATAGTGGTTTTTTTTGGTGTATTTTGATGGTGATTTGAATATATTTAATTATTGACGACACGTTTGGCTCAGTGTATAGTGACCCTACTTGCTATGCCAGCGGTCGCGGGTTCGAGTCCCGCTGGAGGCATTCATTTGTGTGATGAGCACGAATGTTACAAGAAATTACGTTATCCTTGAGAAATTAATATAATTTTCATCCCGACTATATTATATCCAATTATTCCTAAAGGATATTAGCATAATATTGCATTTATGCAAGTAAGTGATTGGCGCTCGAGTAATAATTAGGTCGTAAGCAAAGAGGGGGCGGGTTGCTAGTACATATATTAAAATTATAACTTCCCAAATCAATAACATTATAGCTTTTGTTTGTCGGTTTGTGTGCATTATTGAAGCTTGATTGAATGGATTCAAATAGGGTTTCGATGATGGTCCGAATAAAAAGCTTCTGTTGAGTAATTCATATATACAGATCGTCCATATATGAGTAATACAAGTAATATTTAACGATTATATGAATCAAATAGAATTACAGACGTGAGAGAGGCCGCTCGCAATAGCAGGTAGGTACTAAAAATTTCATGAGTAAAATAATGGAAAAAATATCTATGCAATAAATATAAAATAGTTTTAATAATTAATCCACTAACTATTTTAATACTGTTATTAAGAGTACGAGTTTGTTCAAGTATTATAGCTTATAGTTTTATTAAGTTGAAAGTTCAAGGTATTTTTGTTAGAGTAATGAATAGAGCTTATAAAAATATTTCACCCCTTTTGTTGGACACTTCTCTTTTATGCGAACGATCGAAAACCAGGTTTCTCTTACATGCAGGTTCCTCACGATCTCTTCACCGTAGGGCAAGTGGCACCGTTAGACAATAATTTGATTTACTTATATAAAAATCGACGAGTCAAAAATGCGTGTTTCAAAAAAGCTATTGGGATAAATTAACATGATTTGATTTGAAAATATCTTAAGTGTGACAGCTGGGTTTGAACCCGCTTCGCTTGATTTACCCAATCGCGTTACCGCTGGGCTGCTGCTGTTTTTTTTACGACTTTTCATAAAATGAACGAATGAGTTTTAAATTAATTGTATCTTTTATTTGCGTTAAGTGCAAAAAGAAATGTACCTCCATGTAATTTATTATCTAAAATTAAAACATTAATAGGTTTATTATTCGTTTTTGTTCGTCTATTTGTCTGATTAGAACTATTTGGAAAAGTTCCCAGTTCTGAAATACAACAGTATCACTACATAGTATAAAACAAAGTCGCTTCCCGCTGTCTGTCCCTATATATACTTAGATCTTTAAAACTATGCAACGGATTTTGATGCGGTTTTTTTAATAGATAGAGTGATTCAAGAGGAAGGTTTATATTATAATACATGTATAATATTGTAGAAAAACCCTGATAATTTTAGAGGTTTCTAATGTGATGTCGTAAATAACACATTTTTTTGCGCTTACATTGCAAACGCTGGCTGAACCCTACAAGATATGTAGATCAAAATAATTTACTACAGTATTGTATACCTTAAAAAGGTCTACAAAAAAGTCCGCGATGGCATATGTCTATCTCTTAAGAATAACATACTATATCCATTTTACTATATCCAAGCTAGGGACGAGCCCGAACGAAGCGAGGGTAAGTCGCTAGTAATATTTAAAAAAGTAAGGAAAGAGACACTGAAAACGTTTTCCTAGTTCAATCAAAAAAATAAAGAAAGATTTTTTTTTTAAGTTAATCGCTTTTGTAAATACAGTCTTGCATTGCTCAGTGGTCTATTGCTCGCGAGTTGGATACATCGATCCCTACACAAGATAGTTATCTTAGACCATGTTACGAGAGTACAAAGTTGAAAGCTGCTATTCAACATGTAGTTCCTCGATATAGATATATTCTTTATTGCACAAATAAGTTATAAGAAAATAAAATGCATAGAAAGTGACGTGGACAAAGGTGGACTTATCTCTATAAGAGATCTCTTCCAGTCAACCCATGTATGTGGGAAATAGTGGTAAATAGCGGGACAGAAAGAGAAAGTGCAGAAAAAAATAATAATAATAAGAAAAAAGTATATAAGTATAACACATAAATAATACTTAAATATATGTGTATATACATATATATCCATATATAAATACATAAAACATATACATATTTATATATAGATATATAGGTGGTTTAAAGTTTTATCTTGTTCCTTCTATACTTGAAGAAAATATTTAAACGGTGCAGAAGGATTTTATAAAAATGGCCATTGAAAGCCCTTATTAATATGGGAATAACGACAAAGAATACAGTCGTGTTTTTCAAAAACCAACAGCATACAAAAAAAAATGTATGCATAAAAACTTTGTAAAGTCATTTTAGTTTTACCAAAATCGACTGTTTCATATCTGTAATCAAATGAAATGTCAATTTAAATTACAGCTCATTTTTACCTTACCAACTCTATCAATTTATATTTGTCGTATAAACGTGTTTGGGGTTACACCGCGTTTTTAGCAAAATAAATCGCAGCTTTTTCTCATTCACGCCTTTGTGTGGGTGATTTATACGGTCGGAAGCAAATCTGTTCTGCAACCGTGCAATGGCGGAGTTCCCTAGTGTTCCCATTAATTGTTCGTAATTTACTACTCAACTTTTATTATACGATTACTCAAATTTTTATGCCTGCTCCAACTTATTAGTAGTTATGAAGCAGAGGACATTATTTTGAGTATCTATTCAATATTTATAAAGGTTATTGTTCCAAATTTAATACTAATAATTTTCTAGTTAATTAAGACCATTTCTGACTATCTCTGTGACAATCTGATTAATGATGTATATTTGAACAAGGAATATAGACTTAATATTTTAAAAGATAAACTAAACTACGTAGCTAGTACATGAAAGAAATTATTTTTGTTAGCAACTATAACATTATGGATGCATTTGATCGTTTATTACTTTCTATATTAAAATATCGATTATGTCTACCAAACTAGGCAGTGGTAACCTAGTGGTAACGCGCTTGCTTGTGCCAAGTGAAGCAGGTTCAAATCCTGGGTCTGACACCTCTGATATTTTTATGTATGAATCATTTTCAACATGATTACCATTGGTCTTACGGTGAAGGAAAACATCGAAAGATATGTGTAGTCTACCAACGTGTACTTAACCAACGTGATTGACTACGGCCTAATCCCCCTCGCATTGAAGGGAGGCCAGTGCCCAGCAGTGGGACGTTAAAAAGGGCTGAATACAACCAAACTGCGTTGATTTACAAAATTAATAGCAGCTTTTACTTATTTATGGCTTTGTGCAAATGATTTACGTAACCCGGAAGCAAATCTGTTCTTTGACGTAGAAGCTATTGTTTTATATTTTAATTATTCATTCATCGAACTATTATTTTATGGAGTTAATTATGGGCTTGGATTTGTTTAGAGTAGTTTGATTAGTGTTTTGATACGTTGAAATAGGTTCAAAGATTTGCAGTGAAATATACGACATTATTTGTAATCTTTCATATGTACGGCTGTGTTTGTACACTAGGTACTTATGTAGTGGCTAGCATGTACGGCTGCACACCCGGAGGTCCTGGGTTCGAGTCCTGGGTCGGGCCAAGTTTAGTTATTGAGTTTTTCTGTCTAGTAAGCCTCAGTAGCAGCCCGGAGTTGGAAAGTTGGCGGTGTTTCACCCCCGTGCCTCGGAAAGCACGTAAAGCCGTCGGTCCTGCGCCTTAACTCTCACCGGTCGTGTCGAATAGTCGTCCCACTGGATGAGAGTGACAGGAATAGAGAGTGCACTTGTGTCTGCGCGTACATTTGTGCACTATAATATCTCCTGCGCAGATGGCTAGTCTCAATGAGATCGGCCGCCGTGGCCGGAATCGGTCAGGAGGACATCATCAGTTTAGGAATAAAATATTTTAGATAGATACTAGCGGCTCACCCTCGCTTCGCTCAGGTTCGTCGTACGTTTTACATAGATATTTAAAATAGTTTTTTGCCAGCGTTAGCCATATAAATTTTAATATATATTTTTTGAATTTTTCTGATGTAATACTTAACCATAGACAAAATTACGTTTAGCTGTCATTTGCGTTTTGTTATTCCATGTCAGATGTGTTTTTGTTATATCACATTTTATAATGACTTGTATTCTCTTTGACGTTTTATGTCACGTCACACGAGACCGCGGTCGAACGGAATAAAAAGTATCCTATGTCCGTCTCCTGGTTCTAAGCTACCTCCCCACCAATTTTCAGCCAAATCGGTTCAGTCGTTCTTGAGTTATAAATAGTGTAACTAACACGACTTTCTTTTGTATATAATATAGATTTGAATAGAATAATTTTATAATTTATTGTGATGCTTTATTTATTAAATAGCATATTTTCATACATTAAATATGTATTGTTTATCCGTCTCATTATACTGTCGCTAAATTAAATAAAAGCCTCGTAGTAAAATTGGCATTATATAAAGCTTTATTGCAGAATATTTAATATTTAAATTTTTGTATTATAAAAGACGAGAGATGATTCAATCATATATTTTAATATAACGAGTACGTTTTTAAATATACTCTAACTAATATTCCTAATATTGAATTAATACAATAGTTTTTTTTAATTTAATTAGAAACTTTCTTAAGCTTACTTTCAATCTAAGCCGAGATTAAAAATATCGATCAATGATTGCAGTGCGTGTGCCTCCGAATTTGCCGATTGATTCCCATTATAATCAAGGGTACATCGTTACATGGCTGTCAGGCGAGTGGTGTGGGTGCGGTGGCTGGGGTATCGAACTTATGCGTGCGCACTTGCGTACTGTCGTCTCTCTCGACCATGTCTACAGCCTACGGGAGAAGTGCGTGCCGTTTCATTATCACGCATTTGTGTGACCCTTTGTTTATATTGGGCCCAATCCACTTTCAATTGATTAATTCTAACTACAACACCTTCGATTCTTAAACGTAGTTATTATTTTCTATGATTAACGGTTTGTGTTTTTAAAACGTCCTATTTTTCATGTGGTCGCGTTTTCGTACAAAATGTTGCTTGTCTGTAGTAAATATTAAAAGTTAACGAAATTATTTAAGAAAATGAAAATATTTAGAAAATGCTGTAAAAATTTTTTACTGAAGACGAAAATCATTATCTTAATTGAAAATTCTTTTAAATATCGCTTCTTTATAATTGTAGCGTATTTCAAAGACAAATTAGAAAATTTCATTAAAAAAGATTTTTTTTTCAGAGCTCTTACGAAAAGCGAGAAAAATCGCACGCTTATGAAAACACCCTAAGAGAGTTTTCCACAACTCACTAACACCGATTCACTAGTCGTAGCCACGCAGGTTACACGCACACTCGTGCTCGTAGCAAAATAAGCGCCTGAAACTCATCGCGGTGCTGAAAAACATCTGGCTATCTCCCTTGCTCGCATTATACCGTCCTATTTCAACAGGTTTCGCCTCTCAGTAGATGCAGTGTAGAACGCGTGCCTCTAGTAACACAGCACAAACAGTACGGCACACACGTCGTAGCCGAAACTGAAAACACAGTTTCAGTGACAGTTCCGACATTACCTGACATTCATCGCCGTCCTCCGAACTGCGGCTGTTTATCGCTAGTAAATGGACCGTCAGACCGTCACATTTCACAATAGATATTACTATTTATAAGTGGATGAACTATATATTATATTCAGTGGATGAAGCTCTCGCGTCCGCCGACCGCGTAGAGTTTCACGTGGAATTCAGCTGTGCCAAAACAATAATCTGATGAACTTTTTGCAAAATATGATCATTTTACTACACGTGCGCTCGGTGTGTTAAAGTGAATTAGTATGCTGATACTATCAAGAGACCCTAAAAGTTAACACGATGTAAATCTCTGGAAGCATACAATGTTTACCTCTTCAGTGTTGTGAATAACAGTTAGTTAAACATAGTTTAAAATCTTCGCGTGAGTTATGTAGGGAGAGATATTTACGACGTTGATATTAGACTGATGTAGTAGTTACCTAGGTTGTGATTAAATAAATGTGGAGTGCGTTCTCTTCGAGATCTGGCGGACTCAATAATTCGGTTGTAAACGTAAGTTGTGCATTAGGAAATTATATAACTATTTTATATACAAATAATAAGATTAGTTACGTACATGGTGTGAAACTCTTGTAGTGTTCGCTGTCTCCTGTCTTTTAGCGTTAAAAAGATAAAAAAGGTTGTGTGTAACGCTTAGAACTTTCCATCTGTAATTTCCCTTGGGTTGTGAATACAATAAACAGACTGAATGCTAAAACTTCGAGCATTACCATTCAGAGAGTAAATTGCCTTATGGAACTGCCCGCGTTTAGTGACATGGTGGATTTTCTGGGACATTGAAGAAGTGCTCATTGAGGTGAACGAGTTAGAGGTAAATTTTTTCATTTATTTTATATATATATTTATATATATATATATATATATATATATATATATATATATATATATATATATATATAATATATTTATATATAAATATTATTTATTTTGTTTTTATATTTCAGCTTGTGATTGAAAAATATTTTATTATAATCTTTTGTTTTTTTAACGCCGTTATAACAAACTGATACAGGAAATGTTTAAAAAAGATAACGAAATTATTTTCACTGCAATACTCATGTAATAATAGAAGAAAGTTTGACGCTTGTATGTCCGTAAGTTTTATTTTATAACGAAGAAATGTTGAAATTTTTGACAAAATAATATATTCGTGGAATTCCCAATGATAATAGCGAAAACGCCAAGATTTGTTTCACTGAAAGTGTGTCTTAAATATCTCTCTATTGAATAATATAATTATACATATTTTATTTATATACGCACATAAAACTTTTCAGTTTTAGAATTATAAAGCTGGACTTAAAGTGCCGTATTATGTGTGGGCCGCCATAAAATCTTTATACAAAAATCGATATCTAAATCACAGTTGATATGAGAAAACGCTTAAAGAAAATCTAACAAACAAACATTTAATTAAATATTTATTAGATCCGTAGCGTTATTAAGGAGACGTGTATACAAACATATAAACTAATGTGAGCATAGTATAAATCAGGACGTACGTCTAAAGGTAAGCCACACGACAGACACAGTGTTATTACCTGTTTTAAAGACAATTCAATACCTTAACGATTTCCATAAAAAAGTCGTAACGTTAGTACCACCTCATAAACTGCTTAGAAGCACTCTATACGCTCGTAAATTATTTCGTCACAAAATGAATGTATTTTCACAACAATTATCTGCTAGTCGACAATAGTAATTTTAACAGGTTTTAAACTTTTTTCTCTTAACTTTCTCTGTCGGATAGGCGGAGAAAACATTAAGCTCTCCTAATCTTACCGGTATTAAAAACTAGGGACGGGATAAATCGTTCATGTTAAGCGTCCGTCAAAAGTACTTCGGTGAAACTACAAAGCTAATACTGATTTAAATAAATGTTTATATAGGCGTGCCTTAGTTAATCATAGTACAAGTGAAAGGATGATGTTTTAGACGAGCGCACAATATTTTCACTCAAATTGTTTGTTCTGGAAACCTATTTTTTTTTTATAAATTCGTGGTCAGAATAATTAAAAGGAATTAATGTCATTTTTTATGTGAAACTTTGAAATTTTTGTAGTGTTTAATTATATATTAAAAGTATTTTAGAATATAGCTACAGACCTAATAAGTTTGTCTTTTTAATAAGCTGTTGAATTTTAAAATACGTATTGGAAATAATATATTTTATAAAATATATTTAAAATAATGCTGGCAAATAAAGAATGATGAAAAAGTCTAAAGGAAGCCTCACAAGAAGAGTTCTTTTATATTAATTATTATGTACTTTATCTGTACTAATATTATAACAGGTAATGTTTGTAGGTTTGTGAGGTTGTAGGGGGTAATCTCTGGATCTACGGAACCGATTTATATGAAAATTATTTAGAAGATAGTTTGAGACCCTGGGAAGGACATATGGTACTTTTTATCCCGGAAATCATCCCTTAAGGGAGTGAAAATGGTATTGAAAGTTTGTATAGGCAATCCACCTAGGGACGAACCCGAGCGAAGCGAGGGTGAGTCGCTAGTAATTTATAACTCCGTTACGTTTTAACGGTTAATATGGAATAGATAGATATTACTGCTCCACTCCCTTGGGTAGTAGCGTGATGATATAGCCTATAGCCTTCCTCGATAAACGGGCTAATGTAAAAAGATTTTTTCAAATCGGAGTAGTAGTTCCTGAGATTAGCGCGTTCAAACAATTAAAAAAAATCTGCCTCTGTATAATATTCGTATAGATAATTAAAGAAATGGATTCTGTAAGATAAAGAGCGATGGAAAATTCTAAAGAAAGCTTGCTTGTATAATTAATTATTGAAACCTTTAGACCTATGATGGTGTAAAAGTAACTTAAATATTAGTATTATTTACCTGAGTGTAGTGACTTATCATTACCATAGTGTATTTTGATTAGCAAATTTTTATTTGATTTTTACCATCAATAAAATGTTTTAAGTATTTTGTTATTCCAAAAAAAAAACTTATTTATATTTTATTATCTTCCAATATATTTCCGACCGAAATTATCAACAAAAAAACTATTATCTTCAATTTAATATCTGTTTGTAACGTTCATATTCCTCAACCATCCTACTGATTAAAAATGAAATATTAGATATATATGTTGGGACATTAACACACAGTACCATCTAGTTCCATGGTAAGCCAGATAATTGATACACTACACATATATAACTTTAAATACATACATATTATAAATATAAACAACAATGACTAGAGTATAAACATTTGTGATCATCACACAAATGAATGCCCCCAGCGGGACTAAAACTCGCGACCGCTGGCACAGTAAGTAGGGTCACTACAAACTGGGCCAAACGTATCGTCAATTGCAATGAAACTTCATAGAATTTTATTGTCGTCTAAGGACCTTGGAAGATTTTTATCATAGAACCATTAACGTAAGATTGGAGGCCCGCGAGATGTAGGTTTAGCTAGTAGGTATCTTTATGTGAAAATAAATGTATTATAAGAATACATCGATCATGAAAATACTACAAAGATCTTCAAAACATTAATGTGAAATCTGTATTTATAACGCGCTTAAAAAACCCCATAAATCTGTATTATATGAACATAGGCTGAGTTAAAAACAGAGTGTCATAGAACTAAGCATGAAGCCAAACAATAATGTTTTAAAACAGTATTTGTATACTGTTTTATATTAGTAAGATAGTAGTAAATAGTCGTAATTGTGATAAGTATACAAATGTTAAAAATTAAAAATAGCTATCAGATTTTATATAAAGAAAAAAATATGTAAGCTAATATTATGCTATATTTCAAGTGGAAAAGAACTAATACTTAAAAATACAAAAGTATATAGTATTGTTTTTACGATTATTCATATTTTTTTATACAAAGTTGTAAATTAACGACTAATACCTATATAAAAATCACCTTATTCTTGAAAGTCAACCATCTATATGGTAAAATCGAGAGTAGTAGCATAAGCAGCAAAAACACGCTACTATTTTTGATTTTGATATTTTTTTGGCGGGTTCCCCCTATATAATTCTTTAGTCTAAAACTAGTGGGAAGTGTGATGTTTAGAATGTTGCTAAGCACGTGCTTAGCAACCATCGGCCTTAGTTCCATACAATCGACATCGTATATTTAAATAAATTAATATTATTAAAAGAACATTTTAAAAATAAGCTTTTATATTATATAAATTGTGTAGTGTAATAAATTGATGGGTTTGATTTAATTAAAAAAAAAATCTCTAGTTATTTATTCGTATTCTTCTCAGCAAATCCTTTCATTTGATATACATATCATGGAAGTGTATAAAAAGAAAGCATACTTCGTTATCGTTGGGAGCCACTTTATTGGATTTAGAATGACGTCACTTAATTAACTATGCATTGTCATATAAACTAAACGTGTATGCAAAATTTCAGCTTAATCGATTAAGGATAACTCGTCGGAAACGTCGGGAACCAAAAATCAAAATATATCTGCGAAATAATCCGAAAAGATAGTTTTATTTAAAATCTCAAATATTCGCGTGAATCTAAGAACGTATTATGAGGATAACTGCTTTAAAATTCAGTTGCAAGATTTGGCCCGAACAAACATACATACAAACATTCCAACTTTAATAAAAGCTTGTAAAAATCCATTCACTTTCTTGATACAACTCATTGTTATTACATTGTAAAAATTATTTGGTATCAGTTTTTTTATATCATTTCAATTCACTATATATACATAATATGTATGTACGAGTATATAATAACTCATACAATGTTTAAATGGAATGGAAATAATATTTAGTAGCAATAAATAAACATTTTATCATACTACACGATAGTTGATGCGGTCATTTCTATCATTATAAGTTGTGCCAAAAGCAACAGTAATAAATACTATTATGTAGGTCTTAATTGAGAACAATTAAATAACACAATGTACAAACCAATTTCAAATAAGTTTTATAAGTAAATAATTGGTTATCGACTGAATTAGTATAGGTATTTAAAAAAAAAAAAAAAAGTATTATCTATCAAATCTTACTAAAAAGCGTTAAGTTGTAAGCTTTAAAATTAAAAGAAAACTGTAATTGTTTTTTTTTTATTTTTTAACTACAGACATTTAATGTGCCTGATGATGAATTTACGGCATATAATAATAATAATTAATTAATTAAGCTTCTAAAGCCACATTTGAATTAAACAAACAAGTGTTGACGACGATATAATACATTATGTCGCAAGGAAGCTTTTCAACTCGAGCCAACATACAAATAACAGTCTTTGTCATCACTACCCTCTCAACTGCTTAAAAGATAAGCTATTTATATGCAGGTACATTAAACATGACTTCCTTCATACACATAGCACAACTCCTCACACTATAACGTGAAAATTATCTATTTAAAATTTGTCATCAAAATGAATATTTCAGTCGCGAAGCTTTGCACACCGTTGTCGATGAGCCAAATCTTTTCGACTAACGTTATTGCCAAGGCGAATAGTATTGCTATGATGCATACTGACCTTCTATTGTCTCGGTAGTGGAACATTTCTTTGTACACTCAACTAAATGAATGGATCAGTTTCTCTTTAACCGCTAAAAACACGTTTTCATTTTTAGAAAATAAAATTATTACACAAATTGTTCTATTTATCAAATGTTTTAATGAAATATGAACTTTATTTTCTATTTCTATAAAAACACTCTATTGTTAAATATTGTACAAATACTACACATTTGTAAAATGAAATATAGTGTATATTTAGGATTACCGTAATCCCCGAATCATGGCATGCATGTTGAACGCATTCAATTCCCTAGAAAATTACTCACAAAAGGTAAGTAGTAAGCCATATGTAGAATATAAACAGGCACTTTGAACTTGTGCCTGTTTATATTCATAATACAAGTTCAAAATAAAATAATTCAATTAAATATGACAGTGCAAAACCATTAAAAGCTGTAGCCAATGGATATTTAAATTTGAAAATAAAAACAAAAAATATATCAAAACAAATATCTTAATACTTGTAATAATAATTCGTTCCATTTTTTATTAATCTTGAGCAAGCGTCGCTTCCGCCTGTACTATTTTCACTTTTACATTTCTTTATATATAATTTACAGAACAGTTACATACCGTATAAAAATAGATTTGAATTATTCTGGGATATCTTTCAAGGTCTGTGTTTGTGCACATACGCAATATTAATGTCATTTTATTAGACTTACATATACAGCTATGCTATGCATTACGAGCGCTCTTACTTTGGAAATAAAGTTTAATGGTTTTAAACCCGGATTTTACGCCTCTGAGATTTCTATGTGCGAACCTCATTGTTAAAACGGCAAAGGAAAACGTCGAAAGAAAACCTTCATATCTTAAGATAACCTAATTAGTTTTTAAAAACGTGTGAAGCCCCTGTTTAAGCTCTTTTACCTCTTTTTACCTTATTATTTGTATAGAAATATTATAGGTTAAACCCTACAAGTCATTTTATAGTTTAAAATATAGAGCTGCACTACTATATGTATACAAAAAACTGTCCAATGTATTTTCTAAATGCAAGTCAAGGTTGTGAAAAACGTATATTTAACAAAAATAGATGATGGCTCTATCCGTCACACGTTTAGCGTCATTTTGTGACATGTGTATATTGTATTTCTCCGTGAATGACGTTTGAATAAACTGAATAAAATTATTCATTCGTATTAAATTACTCTACATTGATTTTTAATAAAACTATCTTTTCGAATATTATCGGGGATTTAGTTTGATTTTTTGTTGTCGGCGTTTCGAATGTTTGACAGCAGTCATGGTCACGGCAGAGAAACGTCGGGAAACAAAAATCAAAATAAATCCGCGAATATATCCGAAAGGATAGTTTTATTGAAAATGCCATATTAGAGGAAATTGCTCAGCGATTATTTTTTTAATATTCAATAATGATCAGGACAACATTTGACATTCACAAAGGAATTCTTTAAAAAAAACATTATACTTTTTGAGGAAATTGGCATTAGGTAACGATAATTTGCATTAGCAGGCGTATCAAATTGAAACACAGCACAGTAGGTACAGGTACTCGATCACGAGTCGAATTTCAAGTTCAAATCATTAAAGATTTATTATACTTGTAGTACGCTTGTTATAAGTGGACCTGCTCGTTAAATTTTATTGAGTTATGCATGTAACCTTGGAGAGTAGTCTTTGAAACTTCAATGGGCATGTAACGTAGAGACCTGGTCATTTACTGCATGTCTAATTTAAGTACTCGTGGAAAATTGTATGAATACGTAAAACTTATGTAATTTCACGTAATATTCACGTACCTTATATTTTCTAGAGTGTTTAGAAAATGTCTAATTGTGCTTTTAGAATGTTAGTTTTGTTCTTAGGAATATTTAGAAATTTAAATTAAATTAAATATTTTTTTAAGAATATATTTGCCTATCATATATTCCTTAATGTCCAACCGCTTTATGTACAGGCAAGTAGGTTTTCCAGTACACTGGTCTCCATCACTTCAAAACTTAGTTTGAGTTTTCTTGAATTTTAAATGAGTCTAGCTCTATGGTTGGCTGTAATTTATGTCTACTTCGACAGATTTTGGCATGTCCCTGATTTATGGTTGAAATCCCGCTGCGTAGACGGAACGAATGATTTTTCCCCAATCCATACGATCTTTTCACTTGAGGATATCTTTAAATATGCTAATACAAGGAAATTTTGCGTCAAAACAAAATTTCGGCAGATCAATGTCAAATAAATTCTCTTAATATAACTGAAAACATGGCATAGAGTATAAACGTTGGGGTGGTATGAAAAGTATAACAATGGACTCGTGAGATTCGAAGGGGGATCCCTGCCGGCCCACTTTTGCCCGGAACGCTTTCTTTCTAGGTCGCTTAATGACGCTATGGTTGAGGGAAGTTGGAAATATTAAAATGAGCAAGCACTTGTTTCGTAAAACGGCTATTGCAAGAGCTTCACGCCTCCGATTCGTCTTTCAGCCAGTGTTTGCATTATGAAGAATTTTTTGCGTATCGTAAATGAACGCTTATTTTGTAGGTGTACAAATACATTATGAGACTCAAAAGCTTTTATTTGCGGAAGTGGGGACGTTTTGACGTTAAACAATAAAGCATCTTTGAAAATGAACGATATTTATTGCAGCAACAGATGTAATTGTAGCTGTAATCTTTTATTTCTCGCCCCTAATTTAAATTGTCCCATTAATGAAGATATATAGACAACATAGTAAAGCTGTTACAGTGGAACTAATGATGTGTTTCAGAGGCATTTGCCTGTTATATAATTAATAAATGCTGCGCACAAAATTGGCACAATCGCTACGGTCAAGTCGAGTGACACATCCGAGGCCCTCTTAACATAATGTGGAGAAGCGTCTAGACGCTTCAGAGACGAAACGGACAAGCGAACAAGCAAAATATATTAATGTTTATTTATATGTTGTAACTAAAATTAATTATCGTCCATAAATTAATAAAAATATATTTATAGATGAACTGGAATTATGTTATAGAGATATATTCTCTCTTTCTTAGCGGTAAGGAAAAATGTTATAGGAAGAGTGTTTGTGTGTGTGTGTGAGAAAGAAAGAGAGGGAGAGGGAGGGAGAAGTGAGAGGATAGATGGAGATAGAGAGATTCTCTCTCGGAGGATTTATAATTAACTGACATTTATTTTTTGGTCAATTCGAAATATATAAAAATAAAAAGTGCATCTTTGTTGACTTAAAAATCTTATTATTTTCTATTTCGAGACATTGTTTTATTTTATTAATTTGCTAATATAATGAAATTTAAAATAAAACAATTTTAAATACTGTTTAATTTATGATTCTTATTATCTTTATAAGACACTTTTTACTTACTAAAAATATAACTTAAATAAAATATGAGAAGAAATAATAGAAAGCATAGTGGATATAAAATAATTTCAAGAAAATAACATCCCTAGTACTACATCAATACCAAGTAAACGACTGACCTAAAACTTATAACTACATGAGAAGAGGCTCCAAGGAGATATAGAACAAGGTCTTCTAAAATACACTAAAAAACTACTAAAAGTACGACATTAGAACTAGAAAGTACATTAAAATAATAATTATTTAAAATTTATTGTATTGGTTCTATATTATACCATATATAAAACGCCTCGCTTTAATCGCGCAAGCAATTTCTATAATCAATCTACCTGTGTGTACAACATGTCTTTGCTCTACGACTGCTGGTGAATGCTTTATCGACAATATCCTTCGAATTTAAATAACATTATTTAAAAGTTAATATCGGTTCATAATAAGTCTAATATTTTTCGACCTCTTATAAGTGCCTAATTTGAATTGGAAAAATTTATTCTTTACGAATTCAAAGAATAGCTAAATTGCTTTATTGCACTCACTAGCATCTATTCGACACTCTACTCGCATAGTTTATTTATACGTTATCTGTTCTGTTACTAAATATTATAGCGAGATTTAAAATATCCTATAATCTTTCTCCATAAATAGGCTATAGCTTGCAAAAACAAAATATACGGAACTGATAGTTTCAACGGTAACCGCTTTCAAACAAACAAAGAAGCTCAGAGATTTTCAATTTTTTTATATACACTGGCGACTCACCCTCGCTTCGCTCGGGTTCGTTCATAGGTTCGTTTTGACGGTTAGTATGGAATAGATAGACTATATATTATATGATATAATGCCTTCCTTAATAAATGGTCTATCTGATGCAAAAATATTATTTTAAATCAGATTAGTAGTTCCTGAGAGCGCGTTCAGACAAGCAAACAAAACAAACTCTGCCTCTTTATAATATTACTATAGATAAGAACCCATAGATATTACTTACATTTATAGCTTAGATGCGTCGATAAGTCTGTAAAGGAATGATATTTTAATTTATTTAATGAGATGATTTAATTAAAATATTCAAATGTCAAATAGTCGCATTTAGATATTAGTTTGCGAAATATTAATGGAAACTTCAATGTTTTTATTAATGCGCATTTCGGCAACGATGAATCAGTGGTGCCGATGATTTATGTTGCTTCTCTAAGACGCTTGTTTCATCTACCTAAATGATAAATGTCTATTACGCAACGCTGAAAGCCGTCTCTATATTATGCGCCACTGCCATCTGTCGACTTTAAATTTAAAGTTTAATAATTATGCACATTTAGTTCTGAAGTTTACGTCTGCATTGATTTATACTTTTAAGTTCTTCATCTACGAGTACATGTCTTTTCCTTCGCTTGAGTTTTTTATTCATTCATCAATGCTGGATTTAGAGATCTAAGAAAAGATTTTTTTCAAATTAGAATAGTCGAGTTCGTGAAAATGTTTATATAGAAAAAATCTTTTTGACCCTTACGACACAACTAGGGTTTTTTGATTTTCAATATACCTAACTAAAGGAAACATATCCATAATTACAAAATATGTTGACTTAAGTTGACGAGCGCAGCCGGGTTAAATACACTATTTATTACAATATCTAACGTGTTCATGTTATCTTGTTTTATGATGATGTTATTTTCAGCTGAAATTATATTGCAATCACAACACCACGCGCAACGCGCCCATAAAATGTTGGACCCGTAACACTTTTTCATTGTTAAAAACCGATTGTTAGTCTCCATTAGGTTTAATCGTATAATAGGTAAGCTGAAAGCGTGGCATTGACGTGAATGATTTATAAACGAGGATAATACAACGCGTTAGGTGAACCACAACACGTACACTCACTGGATTTAGTAAAAAGAGATCCGCTATTATTGGAAAAGATTTATTAGTCGGTGTAAACCAGCTGCTGTTCATAGAGCGCAATTTTTTCATCCTTCAATAATGTAACGGGTTCAAATATTCCTGGCCACGTGACTAGCATAGATAAGTCTAGATTTATTTAAGCTCACTTATTACTGTAGTTTCTTGTGGACTTGTATTAGATTCTGTGATTCGAAGATTCTTTCGTTATATAACAAGAACAGTTTTTCTGGTCACGTTCGTAGTTCGTGTGGACTGGTTTGATTTGCTGATTTAAAATGAATTTTATAGATTTTTTTTAAATCTGACTTTTGTTTTATTTGCTATCGTTAAATAAAGCTTTATATGAGATTTGCACTACTTAATTATTTATATCAATACATACGTTTCATTTTGTTAGCTTTGTATATAAATATTATATACAATCATATAAATACATATACACACAATCCATCTGTAATAATTTACAATAATCATGTTTTATTCAAAGTATAGTACTTGCTAAACTCAACTAAGCCTTATAATAGCATTAATTTTGACCCAGTTTACGCTTCAAATCATCCAAATACTGCTTTAAATTGCTTTATTGAATTATTACAATTTGCAATATTGAAAAATACTTCAATAATATAAATGCCAAATCAGTTTAAATGCATTAAGCTTTGGATTACGCCAGGTCTCGTACGTTGCATAAGACATAGAGACAAATTAGGTACACTTAAAGTCCAAACACGCACCTGAAAATGAAAAACTTTCTGTAACCTATAAAATATACAGAAATGTTTGTAATAACCTTTTGAAAAAGTTAAAAACCCAGCACGATGAAATGGAGCTACAAAAACCTAAGAATAATAGTAAACAGCTTTGGAAGTTTATAAAAAATAATACATTTAAATCAAAAGTTTCTGAACCACCATTCGATTTACTAACTACGGATACTTACCCAATAAAAGCATTAGACAAAATAAACACTTTTTTACTAATATTGGTAACAAAACTAGCAGAAAAATCGCTACAATGAAGGCGCACTTCTTCTGAAAAAATAAAGACATCATGGCCAAGCTTAATTCTTTTGTCTTATTAGATACTGATCTTGATGAAGTATTGAGAATAATAACTGGGTTGAAAAATAACTGTGCTGTCGGATGGGATAAAATTTCGATTAGCATACTAAAAAAGTTCAAACACCAACTCGCTCCTCCGATAACCTACATTTTAAAACTGTGTGTGTCTTAAGGAGTTTTTTCAAAATCGCTTAAAAAAGCGGTGGTCACTCCTGTATACAAATCCGGAGAAAAAGAATGTTTAAATAACTATAGGCCTATATCAGTCTTAACAGGCGTCTCCAATATATTAGAAAAAGTTATAAACAAGAAATTAATAAAATATCTTGAAGATAACATGTTAGTTTCGGAAAGGCAATTTGGTTTTAGATCAAAAAATCAGCTAGTCAAGCAGTCCACCAATTAACAGAGCATATAACTCTTAATCTGGATCAATACTATTGGAACCTATCTAGACTTCGCTAAAGCCTTTGACATTGTCTCCTTTTCCATAATTTTGCGCAAACTTGAAGCAATTGGGAACACAGCTTCAACTTCTTTCTGACTATCTTAGTGACCGAACTCAATCTGTAAAAATAGGCCATTACATGAGTTTAGACCTCAAAAACAGTTATTATGGATTGTCTCAAGGCAGTATCTTGGGACCTCCTCTATTTTTAATCTATATAAAAGATCTTCACAATCTGCAACTGAAAAATGATGTTATTATGTTATATGCGGACGACACAATTCTATTGTTTTCAGCAAAATCACGTCTAAAGGTCTACGCAGATGCACAAAGTGATTTTGATAACGTATCAAAGTGGTTTCATAATAATCTTCTTACTTTAAATAAAGATAAAACTAAGTATTCATTACTTACAATGAGAAGCACTAATGCACTACCTACTAATCAAAACATTTACACACATAATTGTGCAACGTTAACAACATTAGACAACAACATTAACAAAATCAGAGTATATTAAATATTTAGTTATTGCCCTTGACTCAAATCTGAATTTTCGACATCATACTAAATTATTATGCAATAGAGTCCGTAAATTAATATACATTTTTTTTACATAATATCGCGGATTATAAATTAATCAAACAAGTTTATCAAACTTTGTGTGAGTCCATCCTTACCTATTCCATAACTGACTGGGGTGGTGCTGCGAAAACTATTTTACTACCACTTGAACGTGCTCAAAGGGCAATCCTCAAAGTAGCCACCTATCGCCCGTATTCTTTTCCCAAAAACATGCTTTACTCGAAATGCAAGGTACTAAACGGTCCGACAATTATTTATACTGCACGTCTCATTAAAACAGTACACTGAACTCCCTTTTTACCCACTTTTTCAGACAAGAGAAGAAAAGATTTGGTCTGTACTGAGCCACGAACCAAACATACCTTTGCTAATAGGTTTTATATGTTTTAGGAGCTTTTTTGTACAACAAACTCAGCAGAGTTTTGGATTTATATAGTTTAAGTTATAAAAAATGTAAAATGATAATAACGGAATTTCTTCAAAAATTGAACTAGAAAATAATGCTAGAAATATTTAAATAATGTTAATTAGAATTTTTTATACATATACATAGACTAGCATTTCCCGCGGCTCCGCCCGCGTTCAGATGATAAAAACCAAATTCTTAGGTTTTACATATTAGTATACTCTTACATATACCAATTCCATTGTGCACACTATGATTGGTAAATAATGGCAGTGATTGACAATGCCATAAAGGAATTAACGGAGGAACCGTTAATCTCATATTTGATTTAGTAATATTGCACTTTTTGTTTTAGCAATAACATTTATGTACCTACATATGTCTATACTTCTGTTTTATTTCTTTGTTTAGTTTCGGGCGATAAACTCTCAAACTACGGAATTCATTTTAATATTTTTTTTACTAATAGACAGCTATTGATTAATTTAACATTTAGCTGATTGTTTAAATCACATAATGACAACTTTTCTTAATGTTAATCTGTTGCGCAACAGGGATGGGTTAGCGCTAGTTAGTAATATTGTCCAAAATGAATTTCAAAAGAAAGTGTAATCTATACTAATATTATAAAGCTGAAGAGTTTGTTTGATTGTTTGTTTGTTTGTTTGTTTGGTTGAACGCGCTAATCTCAGGAACTACTGGATGGAATTGAAAAATTCTTTTTGTGTTGAATAGTCCATTTATCGAGGAAGGCTTTAGGCTATATATCATCCCGATAAAATGTACGGTTCCCGTGGGATAGAGTTATTTTTGTCTAGAGACGAACCCGAAGCGAAGCGAGGGTGAGTCTCTAGTAAGTAAATAATTCTAAACAAATACTTTTTATTATTTCATATGGCTTGGCTAATATGATTAAAGTCGTAAGCATTTTATTGTGTCCTTTAAGCCTTTACTTTCCAAAAAATGGTTACAAAAAAATTTGAAAAAGTTGAGGTATAACAGAACTCCTAAATTACTTTTTCATAGTTTTTGAGATATGAAATATTTTTAGTTACCCGCTTTGTCAGTTTAACAGCTATAAACTTGTTTCCTATAAAATGTTATAAAATAATATGAATCCAACGTATTTTTACGGTTGATAAAATGAGTCGATATTGTGGAAACGTAAATATTATTCGTAATTTTAGTGTTAACCTAACAAAAATTGTAAGTAAGAAAAACAACACAGTATTTTGCTATACGAAACCTATAATGCGCGAGTTGGATTTGTATTTGTCCAATTTTTACATTAAAAGATTAAAAAATATTAACATTATTTACTAAACAATAAAAATTTACAAATATTTTAATTTGAAAATTATTTCTGCCAACAAAATATTACTAATATTATGTTACTAATTTATAAAGCCAAAATGTTTGTTTTGTTGAAAATTTAAACACAGGCGGGGTCGTGGGTAATTTAGTAGTAATTCTAATAAAGTCATAGAAAGGTCACATCTGTACATTATTTTTTTTGGGTTAAACTACGTATTTTAAAAACTCATGGCGACATCTGTTGTCAAATATCTAAATAACACATAAATAAAATTTCATTAAAATAACTATTTTAATGAATAAAATAGCGTTATTGATATTTCCTTTAAGATAAGCTTTTTTAATAGTTTTAACATATATAAGTAAATTACCTTGCTAAAATGTTAATAGTATCATCGTGCTTTTACTTTAACCAGTTTTTGTATTTTTTCTCAAAAATGAGATATTTTCCTGCGGTAAAAAGTATCCTATGTGTTGACCCGGATAACCTGCTATCATCATACCAAATTTCATCAAAATCCCTCCAGTGGTTTTTCTGTGATGCTGTCACGTACAGACAGATAGACAGAAATTCTAAAAACCATAGATTCGGCCTCTATATCGCTAATAATGAACATTTTAGTAAGATTTTCCGAAAAATATTGAATTTACGAATTCGGCTTAGTTACAATTTTATTATAATATGTATAGTTACTAATTTATAAAGCCAAAAAGTTTGCTTTACTGATAATTTAAACACGGGCGGGGCCGCGGGTAATTTAGTAGTAATTCTAATAAAATCGTAGAAAGGTCATATCTGTACATTCATTTTTTTGGAATTAAAAATACGTATTTTAAAAACACATGGCGACATCTATTGTCAAATATCTAAATAACACATAAATGTACATTAATTAAAATAATTATTTTAATGGATAAAATAGCGCTATTAGTAATTTGATTTTCAAGATAAGCTATTTTTAGTAGTTTTTAGCATAGTTAGTAAGTAACCTTGCTAAACTGTTTACAGTAGTATCATCGTGATTTTGTACTAACCAGTTTTTGTATTTTTTCTCAGAAATGAGATATTTTCCCGCGGTAAAAAGTATCCTATATGTTGACCCGGATAACCAGCTATTATCATACCAAATTTCATCAAAATCCCTCCAGTGGTTTTTCTGTGATGCGGTAACAGACAGACAGACAGACAGACAGACAGACAGACAGACAGACAGACAGACAGACAGACAAAAATTCTAAAAACTATAGATTCGGGCTCTGCATCGATAATAATGTCTATTTCAATAAGATTTTCCAAAAAATATTTAATGTACAGATTCGGCTTAGTTACAATTTTATAATATGTATAGATGTTACTCTAGTCAGTTATATAGGTTTTTATACTTGTCATTTTATTATAGTATGCGCTTATATGAAAGTTTCAAAATTCACTCTGTTCTAAACCTTTGTTACAGTGAGAAATGCATGATAAAACCATAACCTGAAACACAGGTTGTTAACCTAGACCAGGTAGGTTAAAAATTGTATTGTGCCCTTGTTCATTTATATTGTAGGTAAATGTTATACAACTTTGTTAAAGTTTTTCAATAAAATTATTATTATTATATTATAATTATTATATATTCAACGGGGGAATGCGGCTAGCATTCTTGCCACTATTCCATGCGGACATGACTTGTACAGTAATAACTAAGTGTACATTTTTTTGTATATATGATTAAGTATATTTGTAATTTTCTTTATTGTAAATAAAAGATGTAAAAGCTACTTTTATTATATATTAAACACAAATTAAATAGATTTATTCCCCATTTTCTAAATGTCAAAAATGTTTCTATAAACCCTTTACAGACAGTAAAGTTGGTTGCGACTCAAATTGGATACGAGATCATTTGTGCGTGTCCCCTTGGCACAGTTGACTTCTTGCACGTGCTTACTGATATTTATTTGGGAAGGCTTTGAAAATATTGGCAATATATATTTTTTTCACATTTTTTTCAATGCTGATTGTAGATTTTCCTAGTTGTCATAATGTTGTTAGCGCAGTGATGTGAAACGATTTGTATAATCGAATTTTGTATGTTTATTACTCTTTCACGCTAGACTGGCTGAACGAATTTGGGTAAAAATTTAGTATACAAATAGATTATGACTTGAAGTAACATAAGCTTCGAAGCGCGAAGCGAGTATAAGTTGCTAGTACGAGTATAATACATAATTCGCTAGTTTAATTATTTTAATTAGTACGTTTTTGTTACTTTTGGAGATTCAAGAAATGGCAGATACAATGATCTAGACCAAGCATAAGATTTTCATTGTCCTATTGATCTAGTACAATCACACCAGTTTTTCTTATATTTCATGAAGTAATTTATTTAAAATACTGAAATGTTCAGATCTAATGTGCAAAATCTTAATAGAAACTTCTGTTTGACAAAACAATACAAAAACTCCTTTTATTTCCTTTTTTAGATCTAAAACACTTATCACTTAAACTACTGTGCTTTTAATTGCTGAAGCGTAATGTTATTGGGTGGATATATTGTGTAACCATTAAAGAAGGACGAACGTAAAATCGAAACCTTAACAAAGCTTAGTACATACAACTCTTAAATAAACAATGATCAAAGATGGCATCAACAATACAATGTTATAACTGCCAGAAATATCGACTTGTTTACTCTAATGGCCGGCCTACTGTCGTGCTGTGATACAATGTTGGAGGTTAGCCATTTTTTACGTTTTTATTTTTAACCACTTTAATAGCCCGTCGTGGTACAAATATTCAAATAGTTTTTTAGCAGGGTTTTCTTATTACTATTTGATTAATAATATTTTTTTTATAGTGGGAGTTAATTAAACTAGCGGTATTTAAATTTTTCAATTTTTTTTCGGATTTTATGTTTAATAATATACATAAATTTTACCGTAGCAAAAGTTAATGTCAAAAGATAAAAAGAAAATGTTTAAATCACAGTTATATTACTAAACAATTTAAAAACACTTAAAAAACTAATAAAATAAAAATAAAACGTGAATCAGTCGTTTATCGCCGTAAGATGTGCAAAGACATAGATCAGTAATGGATGCTAGGTAATCCACCCTTCGTGAAATTATTGCACGCCCTCCGAAAATAGGTCAAATGCCTCCTCGTTGCTAGAAGAGAGAGGCTGCGTTTGCTCTTAAGTATGACAAGGATAAAAAACTTTAATTCGTTCAGGTGACGTCACTCGTGTTTTAAGAGGTTCATTCATTTTGTTTTTTTCTAGCTATTGTTTTGCTAGCATCGAGAACCCACGCGAGTCCTTTGTCTCTAAATATATTTACCACGACGTTAAATATTTCAGTCATGCTTATTTCATGTGATGTTTTGTTTTTCATTTGCGCGTTTTCATATTCCAGCCTAGGCCGATAAAGCCGAAAGCGATGTTTGTAAAGGAAATGAACGAAATGAAATAAACGAGGCCACTTTGATCTCGAGTATCTTAGCGTTTCTGTTTGTTTTGTTTATCTAAGGTCCGTCTGGGTCTTCTGTATTCGATTAGCAATTCGTATCTAATAGCTCACGACGTCATTGTAATTTTAAACGGTAACGAAATCTAAAGCGATGTGAATAGATATTTGTAATAGACAGCGCAAATTAATAGAGCACTCCTCAGAATTAATGCAAGGGCTCGACAAATAATTATTTACTTTAATTAAACGTTCGGTGGGTGGTTGAGTTTTCTGGGTCTCGTTTTGCCTTTTGAGAGTCAACCGAGTGTGTGATTAGAAGGGCGACGAAGTCTTGTTTCCAGACCTATTACCTATACGTTTCGTTTGTTTGTCAAGTTGTATGATGTAAATAATTAGAAGTAAATAATTGTGAACAATTTCATCGAATTCTGTACGGCGATGCATATGTGATACACGAGTGAGTAGAAATCAAATCAATCCTATTAGCTTATAGAAATGAATGCTCTATTTAGTGCATTTGCTGCTTTATTGGTTTACCGTAACTGTTAAATCATGTACTTGTCTATTGTGTATTTACATATTAATTGACGAATTTTGTGGCGTAGTGCCTATTTGGCAGATATTATACAGATAGTGTGCAGAGATCGAGGGTTCGATTCTTGCATTCAATTCAATTCATTTTTTCATTCATTAATTCAATTTTTGTTTTTACCTTAATAACATGTTTTACCAGTCTCATCAAAAAAAAGGGACCGCCGGAAATGCTACTTAGCACGCATTGTCTTAGTATCGGCATAAAGCAATCAACAAATATATTTTCTTTGTTTACACAAAAGTAAAAGCATCAAGCTATAACATATAATATAGTTTTTACATATTATACACGTAATAATATTGTATTTAAATATTAAACTACAATTAGAATGTATACTACATGAGTATCTAGTTTCTTTATCACTAGCGACTCCCCCTCGCTCTGCTCGGGTTCGTCCCTAGGAACGTTTTGACAGTTAGTATAGATTTCTCAGAGATGAGATATTTTCCTGCAATAAAAAGTATCCTATATGTTGACCCGGCTATTGTCATATTAAATTTCATCAAAATCTGTCCAGTGGTTTTCTTGTGATGCGTTTCCAGACTGACAGATAGACAGACGAAAATTCTAAGAACTATGTATGACTCGGCCTCTCTATCGATAATAATGACTATTTCAATAAGATTTTCCAAAAACTGGTAAATGTACAGATTCGACACAGAATTTTATTATGTATATATATATAGATAAATTCACTTTAGACATAAAATGGAACCGATCAAAGTACATTATAGCGTTTATCTCTCATAATCAAGTAATATTTCTATCATGCAAGTCTTTCTTAGTTTTTGAATTCATTAATGGGTTTTTAAAATAAAAGCTGTTTTATGTTGATTTATAGATTATTTTTAATATAGTCTAACTTTTAACGGCGGCATTTATCACTCACTCAGATTTTTTTTCACCGTCAAAAACCGAGATGAAATCGGCTAAAGTAATATAATTAAATAAGATAATTAATAGCTATAATGACAGGGATATTTAATAGGAGAAGTATTAAAATTTAATCCATAACGAGACAAAAAGGGCGGCAAGATGTAATAAATAATATTTTTAAAGTATACCTACAATATACATGATATATTTCTTTGGCAAAGGTTGCTAGAAAAAATATTTTTTTATTAAAAATTTGATACCAATGTTGGTAACATTGGTATTTCATTTCAGCTCATCGTCACTTTTAATGCAACTAATATTAATAAACTTGCATTTGTATGGAAATAAAATTTTAATTGGAAAGTAACATATTAATACAGATTAACCCCGCAAATCCAAGCAAGTGACTGATAATTTTTAATAGTAAAGTAAACATTAAGTTTGTACACTTGACGCCGTTTCTACTAGATTAATTTCCCAACTTTATAGCAAAATCTTTGACATCGTATCTTAAGTTTCGCCCCTGAGGACTTGAACACACGCCGAAAGGCAATAGAAGTTCTAGCTTTGATAAAGTTTTAATATATTCTTCGATAACTTCGACTTATTTCAGGTTATGACGAATACGTGTGCCTTCTTTCCGCTACTCCCACGTTTTTTTTTCAAAGGATTAATCCAGAAGAATAGTCAGTGGTAAGTGATAAGGCGCTCGCTTAGAAAACAGAATGAAGCAGGTTCAAATCCCGGGTCAAGAACCTCTGATATTTTCATGTGTGCATAATTTTCAACATGATTAACCACTTCTTACGGTGAAGGAAAACATGTGAAGATATGTAAAGTCCATCAAACTGCACTTGGCCAGCGTGGTGGGCTACCTGATCCCCCTCGTATTTGAAATGAGGTCCGAGTCCAGCAGTGGGACTAAAAGGGCTGCAAACTAATCCAAAAGTTTGTGACTGCTTCCTTCATATGTCTAAAAGAAACATCAAGCTAATGCATTAGGCGTCTAAGCATCGAAATTTAATGTCTTTATTTAACTACATGATATTTGTCGTGGTTAATGTTATTAATAGTTTCTAATATAGACGCCCAATATTCCGAATGTAAAACTAATGAACCCTTTGATAGTTAAAAAATTAAAGATACACCAGTATTGTACTTTTTAACACTCATAAAACATCGTTATAATATATACATATACTATTCTTTTGCTAGTCCACTGTCACATTACGTCGTCGTCTATCATTGTGTTTGTCGCGACAAACAATGCGTTAGTAGTTTTTAATGAGGGCAATCCCTACATCCATCTCTGTCACTCCACCGTCTAATCCTATCCGTCTCCTTTTCACGCGCGACCTGCAATCTCGAGTGTTGCCCTAATGATATTTGTGGTCGATTATAATTATAACCACGTCCTCCTTTGAAATGTCAAGCTGTATTTAATTAAAGACCGCCATTTAATTATAGATTTATTTTTCTGTCTCAAACAAAGTTGTTGATGTTTGAAGAAAATTCACTAAAATTATGTATAAGCTAATTCGTTCTGATTAGATCGTTTATTAAATTATCATTTAGTAGATAGCAAAAATTATATCAGTAATAAACACGTAAGAAATAACCGTATTTTTGTTGATACGCTGATATTCAATAGTTTGTGAATTATCTCTTAATGCTGTCTTATCTCATGGATGGAAAGACGAAAACAAAAAAGGGTAGGTAACGTGCGACCTTGATCCCTTTTATACACAAACACAAGGCGCCACGATGTTTGTAGCCGGCAACATAGCTACCTACTAGTTCGACACCACAAGACGTACAAACAGCGAGATCGGCGAAAACAACATCATTTATCACGACCCTAGAACTGGCAGAAAACTCGGGCAATAAAATCCACAGCCGCGTTCCAGCGAGGGATTTCATACCCGAATATGGATCTCAGATTAGAATTGGAAATATTAGAAGTGGCATTTCTAGACTATAACAACAGAAATTAAATAAACTTGATTGTGTAATGATTTTCTTTGTTGTTGCTAGATTGATTTATAATTAAAAATAATTTGTTTGTACGAAATTATTTCCGCAAAGATTTTACTTTTTAGAATACACTTATGTTTATGAGGAGACATTGAAATCGAAAAAAAAAACACATTAATTATCATGATATTCTTGGTATAACAATACTTGCCAATGTAATATTATTAATTTTAGAAGCTAATGTTCTCTTTGGTTTTAATTACATAAATTATAATAATATATAATGTGAAATAATAACTAAATGAGTACTGTATGTCCGTACTTTTCATATTTATGGTGTAACTTCTAAAAATATATCTACAAGCAGCCAATTCACTTATGCGAAAAACTTGAGCGGAAGGCTGATGGACCGTAAACCCAGTTGCATATTCTTTCGAATGTTATCATTGAAATAAGTTTGATTTTTGGCAGAGCGGCCAATTTATTTTATTATGGTAATGTGATATTCAGTTTCAGAACATAATACGTATTTATTACCGCGCTAGTACTGAATTCTAGGGGTACTCTATCAGCATTTGCGTATTGGAAAAATAATATTTTCTACAAATCTATGAATATTGATAGTATTCTATTTGAAAAATTGTGTTCTTTATCTAATTTACAATGTAAATATTAGGAAAGTATATGAAAATGAAGACGTAACTTCATTTTTACAAGACTTAAAGACATTTTATTCATTTTTATAAATATTTAGAATTTTATTATATTATGTACTTGTACGTAGCAATTTATTACTTAGATAGATGATTTTTTGAAATTCTGTAGGTAGGTATGTATAGACTATTTTTCTCTTTTATTTAGTTTCACACTATTTGGTGGATAGTCCTTTTATTTTATAGATATGAGACTACAAAATGCTTTCTGTTTATGGCTGCAATGGGTCGCAAGCACCAGAATTTGTTGACTACTCCGCTACGGATTTCATAATATACATATAGAGCTTAAGTTTTTTGTGATGCTATATACCTGATTTAAATAAAAATGATATTTTCTTTCGCTTCTTAAAACTTAATCGTACAATAAAAGCTATTTAATTTATTCGAGTCGTTTTTACGAGACGCCCCAAAGACGAATGGCAAATCGATTAAAATACTAAAATCTAATAATAAGCCTTCCATTTTATCACAAACGATTCTTTAATAAAAAAATATTTCATATGCTACAAAAACTATAATAACTGTTTTATTAAATGTTATAGGATTAATATTACATTGTGAAAGGTTGAAATGTCTTTGAACTTAGAGGATCTATTTTAAAATGTAAAGCTTAAGAGTTTTTTTATTTGTTTATATGCACTAATCTCTGGTATTAACAGAAAAACCCTATTTATCTTTTAGACACTTTTTATTGGCAAAGGTTATATCACACTATGAATCTTACGGCGTACATTTTACATATTTAATTATGGGAGCGGAGCCGCGGCCAAAAACTTGTTGTGGCTATCATCTGACAAATATACCATACTAGCGACTCTCCTTTGCTTCGCTCGGGTTCCTTCTTAGGCTCGTTTTAAAGGTTAGTATGGAGTAGATAGACTATATATGTATACGTATTGTATTTTTTTCCAATTTAAATTCCATAGTGATTCCCATACAAAATAAACAGTTCTAAACTTTTCGATTTTCCAGTTGTTCTTATGAATTTTCCCTATTTTTTTTGCACTTAAGCCACCTGATACCCTCCCAATAGAACTAAAAGAGTTACTCAAATCGGTCCAGGTTTTGGAGTTTTAGTGAGACTAACGAACAGCAATTGATTTTTATATACGTATATAAGGTACCTACACAGAAAAGTTTCCGCGTATATAACTTACATAACATAAAATAAAACAATATTAATAATTGTCATTTAATTCTAAATGTCGTCAGATTTGTTGATATTTACTACTACTATTAACTTACTTCGAGGCTCGAGCATACTAGGAAATTATGCGCCGGTGACTGAAGAAGTTGTGCTAGGCATTTTAATTTACTTCATAAAAAGGCGCGTTGACATAAAGCTCACTGTCGGCAATTTGACGTTACAGTACAAAACTATATAATAGAGCTAGCGACTCTAGGTACGTTTTAATTATTATTTTTAACGAAACCCTAATTCTTTTTCTAAAATAAAAGTAGCCTAAGTTACTCTTTATAATGTTAGCTATCTGCTAGTGAAAATCCCATTGAAATTGGTCCAGCTGTTTCGGAGATTAGCCGGAACAAACAGACAGATAGACAAAAAAATTAAAAATTGTGTTTTTCTTATAAGTACCGTATATAATTCCATATGCATTTAGTATAAAGCTGTTACTTTACCATTACAAACACACTTCAATTTTATTTATCTACTATACTAGCGACTCACCCTCGCTTCGCTCGGTTCGTCTCTAGGTACGTTTTAACGGTTAGTATATCTAGATTTCTCAGAGATGAGATATTTTCCCACAATAAAAATAATCCTAATGTTGACCCGGACAACCAGCTTTCATTATACCAAATTTTATCAAAATCCATTCAGTAGTTTTCTCGTGATGCGTTCCCAGACAGACAGACAGACAAAAAATCTATAAACTATAGATCCGGCCTCTGTATCGATAATAATGACTATTTCAATACGATTTTTCAAAAAAATATTTAATTTACAGTTAGAATTTTATTATATATACAGGATATATATCTTTATATATTAAGTGAGACCCGATTTAATTACTTAAATGTAGCAAAAACATTTTTTAGCATAGGTTTAATATCATAAGCAGTTTCAAAGTTAATAACTGCATTAGTTAGACAAATGAAGCGCAGTTATTAATAGGCCCTACATATTTGTTAGAAAATCTAAAAATATAATTTTATGACGTATTGAAAGACATATTGTGCCTTCCACATTGGGTCGAGTTATATATCAATCATCGCTTTGGGTGAATTTCGTTATAACTCTCGCGAGTCTCAAGTGTTGTACACTCAGCTAGGAGGGTAATTGCATGTGACGTACGATGTCGGCAAAAAGTTTTATTGGCAAACTTTGGAGATAGCTCAAGTAGTCATGGATGTTCCGTGGTCATCCCAAACAAAGTTTATCATCCTTAGTTTTCGTCTATTAAGTACACTAGAGATACAAAGATATTTATTTTGCCACTGTCATATTCAACAGTGTTTTGGCAATGAGACTGTCAATCAATCAGTTTCGCAATTCATAAACAAAATAACATACATAGACGTACATACATATTTTTACTAATTTCATTTTGTTTATTTTAAATGACTACTAATTTCATAATATTTATTAATTTTATTGTTTTTAATTTTAAACTCATTAATGAATTGAAATATTTAACATGATCGTTATGTTGAAAAGTATCCTAATAACGGATAAGAAAATAAAAGCATTTTAATTTTGAAGTTATACTTCCTTTGGCACGTTTGATTTTCGATTTTTACGATGCGCGCGCACACCGACAGCCAAAGAGCGACATGATGAAGTTAGCTGCATTCCTTTTACGATCAGAGACTTGTGACATACGGGATGAAATCTTTAGCTATTTTTGTTCTTTTACGCCAAAGAAGTATAAGTACGCACACGCGTTTTTTTTTTGTTCTACGAGTATTTATTTAAAACCTTAAAAATTTGCTTAGGCTCTACGTGTGCTTTTATAACAATTAAATCACTTATTTTCTTTCTTTAGAAAGACAGTGGTTGAATCTTAAAATTGTCCATGCCTATATTGATTGCTGTTTAAAATTCTAATACCCTACGGCAAACAATGAAACCTATCAACACACCGGAACCGAAACCGAAATCTATCCTTGGTCTAACTAAAAAACTATTCGAAGTATTTTATAAAATAACTTTTTTAGATTTGAGTACAGTTAGCTTTAGCCATCAATGTCTTAACTGTCTATTTTTGATTTCAAAAAAGGAGGAGGAGATATTTAATTCAGGCGTAAGTATGTTGTGTGAATTCTACGTGACATTGGCGAAGTAAATTGTGCGCAACTGGCACTCCTAGAAGCCACGAAATAAAAGAATTGAATTGGATGTTGTGTGAACGGATTTTTATGAACAAAGTTAGGATGTTCAGAATAAAGTAGTGGAAAATTTATCACCCTTCCTAAGGTGGAATTCCACCTTTAGGGATGTGAAGAATTTTTTTATGTAATTTCAAAGTAATTTTTAAGACAGTGTATATTTTTAAGTTATCTCATATATTACGAATTTTACAAAACAATATTAAAGAAAAACAATTTATAGCTTCATTTTATTTTTACAAAACAAAAAATCAATTTTTGCATACATATATTTTTACAACTATTGGTTTTTTTATATCTAATCAAGACGATTGATAAATTTCAATAATGTTTTCTTTATTGCTCAGTTACTACTTTGATCTATACATTAGATAATATCCTCCAAATTACATTTCAAATGGTTGAATAGATCTAAAGTTATAGCTTGAATTCTCTGTTATAGCTTAAGTCATATATTATAACATTGTGGTAGGATAACGTTTGATGGTGGTTACGAGCCAAATAGAACTGCGAGAATCCATTAGTACAATTTTGAAAATAACATTCATGCATATTTTATAGTAAACTAGCGACTCACCCTCGCTTCGCTTCGGGTTTGTCTCTAGACAAAAACAAATCTATCCCACGGGAACCGTACATTTCCCCGGGATTTTATATAGCCTAAAGCCTTCCTCAATTAACGGGCTATCTAATGCAAAAAGAATTTTTCAAATCCGATTAGTAGTTCCTGAGATTAGCGCGTTCAACCAAACAAACAAACAAACAATCAAACAAATTCTTCAGCTTTATAATATTAAGTATAGATTTAATGTAATAAAGATGCATGCAGAATTTATTAATATATAAAAAAATACCTATTTATAGATTATAAGGCATATTACATACACCATCCGTATCATATCGCGTTGTTGAATAATCTTAATATTACAATATAATTATAGGCCCTAAATTATATAGGTAATAATATAGTCCATAAATCTATACAAGACGCCAGTCCCAGGTATCCGAAGGTAGGCTAAGTGACATAATAGGTTATTAGCTTAAATTTATGTCGCAATCTTGTGGTTACAGTTTTACGGTTTGACGATTTATAAATGTATCGAGATTAAAATAAATGGGATGAATTTCAAAACGAGGGTGCTTACATTGGAAAATTTGGAGACACCCAGGCAATTATGGTCGGCTTAGGAAGTTATGATCCGATACTAAACGGGAAACGTGGACTTATCTCTTTCGCTTTGATTTGTTTGTTTGCGGTATATCTGAATAGACGCATTAATTTCAAACTTATAGCGCTTTCCTTTAATATCCAAAATATTTATATAAAAACGAATGATCTTTCAATTTCATTGGTTATTATAGCTAAAAGGCTAATTCCCACACACACCAAGGGTTCCAAAGCATGAAACATTAAATTTATATTTAGTTTTCACATACTGATTTGAAAAATTAGACATTTTCATTTTATGGCAGGCATAGGTTTTATATTTCTTAGTTTTACTATAAGAAACAAAGTTAATTTAGTGGCCGAACGCGCTCAAATCAAGCGGTTCACATCACATCGGCGATGTTGCTCCAATAGTCATCAAGTAAAATGGTTGTGACATATGGACTGACGATCAGACAGACATGGAAATTATAAGAGGTTTTAGCCCTTAGCTACGAAAACCAAAAAGGGTAAAACTGATGTGGGTCATTATATATGGGCTTAATACGTAAAATTATGCATAGTATTCAGCTCTTTTTTAACGTCCCACTGCTGGGAACGGACCTCCCTTCAATACGAGGAGAATCAGGCCATAGTCCACCACGCTGGTAAAATGCGGACTTCACGTGTCTTTCGAAAACTTGCTAGGTTTTCTCAGACATGCAGGTTTCTTCATGATATTTTCCTTCACCGTAAGGCAAGTGGTAATCATGTTAGAAATTATTCGCACATGAAAATATCAGAGGTGCGAGACCCGGGATTTGAACCCGCTTCACTCGGTTTCCCAAGCGAGCACATTACCACTGGACTACCACTGCCTTGTAAAATTAATGAGAATGAAAATATCGAAAAATGATAGAAATATGTGGATCGTCACATTAAGCTCTACCTCCATGACTCTATCTATATGCATGTATGTAATACTTAAAATGGGCCTGTTATTTAACTGAATTTATTAAAAACTTTAAGTTTTAATAAAGCTAAACAGTAAGGTAGAAGCCAAAATGAGCTGTCAATAGCACACACTGCGGGCACTGTGGAGGCAATAGTACTATTAATATCTAAATTTTAATACCATTTAAAGCTTTACCATTGTCTTCTCTGCATACCGTCTATTTTAGTTGGCAGAATTAGTTTCAGATTGTATAATAGTAAAGTTTGATTTTAATTTTTCTAGCCATTTCTTAAAATATCCACCAACTTAGATTTCATTAGTGTTTTATTACATATTTTTATTTTTTTCTCAATAATATTGATTAAGATTTGTCATCTTAAATATTTTGCATTTTAAACTAAACTTAGACAACTTGTTATTAAACTGATATTAGTGAGTGAAAGTAATTGAGAACTTAAATGGTGCAGGTATTATTTATTTCTTTTTATCAAAATAGCAAATGAGATCCAGATATTCTTGAAAGTTTACCAATTCATATTCACAAACGATAATTTTGAAGTCGCACGCTGTTTTAATAAATGCCAAGAAAAATTTTATGCAGAAATAAAACTGGAAAGTTCTTGGGTCGTTTCTTTGGCGAAAAAAATCCTATTCGCCACCTGCGAGTGAAATTGACTAACCGACGGTATACCGGAAATGAGATTTCAGTTCTATTGAATTTTGGGAGGTACCTGTGAAGTAAGTAGGCACTCGTATAATATTATTAGTTACTACACCTTACACGAATGAGAATTTTTTGGACAATTTGTATTTCATAACACATCATATTTTTTGCTATTTTATTTAATACATGTAGAGTTAATTTAGCATTTACTGAATTATATATGTTTTAATTAATTTTTCTTTTTTAAATTTACTCTTTTTTTTTTAAATCAATCAATTTTTAACATTTTTCGTTGTATGTCGGAGTAGAAATATCAAAACATATTTAAGAATGTTTTTTAGAGACCTTTTTTATGTTACTCCATGTCAACGAGTAGATACATTCATAGACTCTTTCAATTTTCATGTCATTTAAAAAGCTCATCTAATTACCGAAATAACCTTCAGAAAATTAGTTGCATTTTTGTATTCAACTGGACTTCATCCAAATTAGTTTAACAAAGTGTAGTTATTTCGCAGCCTTCACAGTGGGTTGATTAACCGATACATATCTTTAACCTGTGTCTCATACTATAGCTAGGAGCTTCGCATTCGACCTGGCGACTCGCCAACAACAGTACGGAACAATAGCGCCGCCCACAAATGAATAAATGACTCTGGTCCCGTCGAGATGCCAATACGATACCACTTTACACTTCAGTCTTAAAGAATAATTACTAATTTTTGGTAACAAAAGTTAATCACTACGGATTATTTTTATTAATGACTAGCGACTCACCCTCGCTTCGCTTCGGTTTCGTCTCTAGATATAAAGAAATCTATCCCACGAGAACCGTACATTTATCCGGGATTATATTCGAGTATAGCCTATAGCCTTCCTTACTTAACGGACTATCTAAAGCAAAAAGAATTTTTCAAATCGGATTAGTAGTTCCTGAGAATGAGCGTTCAACCAAACAAACACGCAAACAAACAAACAAACTCATCAGCTTTATAATATTAGTATAGATTTAAAAAATAAGATGTAAATTAAGTAGATTTATAATTTTCATGTTATATAAACTAGTTTTTTTGCTTTATTTTTATTAACTAGCAAATTTTCTTATATAAAATAGAAATTCATATAGCAGTTAACTAAAAATTCTGTTGGTTATATTACTTTTTAATAAATAGTTCATCCTGTATAGCAAACCTTCATTTGAATTCTCTAATAAATCCGTTCTAACTTGAGCTCTATACACTACACGATTCTATTGTAAACATGGATCATGGTGGTTGGTTGCCACCATTGAAACAAGTATACTAGAGTGTTTACTGTCTTACTTGATACACGTCTCATATAAACTTGCGACCATAATTGCCAACATATTGAGAATGCGCGCTGTTATCTCGCTAAGCACTTAGCTCAGTCATGTGCTAGATCTGAATAGAAATCGCTATTAAGTTTAAGTGTACCAGGATTCTCAACCATACCGAATAAACGAGATTAGTTGCATTAATGTAAGTTATCGTATGCACTTACTATCTTGCTTTACTGCTGCATGGTGCAGTAGTTTTAAGGTACTACTAATAGTTAGTATGATAAGTTTTTAGTATAAGAAAAATATCTATACGTATAATAAAATAATAACTTAGCGAAATCTGTACATGATATATTTTCTTAAAACAATGACTGTAATGTATTGTGTACAGATCATAGATACTAAAATAATAGTTATTAATTTTTTTGTCTGTTTGTATAAATGTCTATCTGTCTGTATGACTGTTTGTCTATTATCTGAATGACTGTTTATATGTGCGCATTTCACGTAAAAAGTACTGAACCGATTTTAACTAAATTTTGTGTAGTGATAACTTATTACTCGGGTCAACATTAGGCTATCGTTTCGGGAAAACATCATAATTGATTCTGTCGAGTCGTCCTTAGAAATTTACATGGTTAACGCTGGCTAAACCTTAAGAGATATGTACATCAAAACAATATACTAGAAAATTATAGGCCTTAAAAAGGCCTACAAAAAACCTGCAATAGCATAAGTCTTTCTCCTAAGGTACACTTGCAGTAACTATTCCTATCCATTGAAAACGTTCCTAGGGACGCACCTGAGCAAAGCAAGGATAAGTCGCTAGTCTATACATATAATAAAACTGTAGAGGTCGAATATCGACGTAGAGATAGAGTACATAGAAAAAAAATGCTAAAACCCGAGTCAGGGGGATGTAAGAAGAGAAACAAATCCAGTTTTTTTTCAATTTTTTTGTTTCTCTGTTTGTTTGTTCGCTTGTACGGGCTAATAATCTCTGAAACTGTAGGACCGATTTAAATGAAATTTTGCATGGTGAATCCACGGTCAACATTTTAGATACTTTTCATCCCGGAAAATCAAAGAATTCCTGTGCGATATTTAAAAGACTATAGTAACTTATACAGCTTAGTACACAACAACTTATGCACCTAATTTAGAAAAATTTGGCATGCTGATACCTCATACCGGAAAAATGTATGGTTCCCGTGGGATAGATTTGTTTTTGTTTTCCTAGAGGCGAACCCGAGCGAAGCGAGGGTGAACCGCAAGTCTTCTTTAATAAAATAATTAAGTTATAAATAATTCTGTAATTACTCATTTACTCCTCTAAGGGTATCCCGTGTTCTTTTGTGAACTCTACACCTATTACCTACACAGAAATGTCATAACCCATAGCGTAATCAACATTTGAATGCTTTTAGTTAAGCACTTATGATAAGTGGGATTTGATTTCATGACCTCCGTCATGAAACACTGCGCAAGAAAACTGTCACATTTAATTTAGACAGAACAGTTTAATTTAGTTAATTTAGGAAATCATGGATATTTACACTTATGACAAAAATCGAATGCATTATAGCCGACTTAAAGACTAATATATAATAAATGTAAATAATAAATTTAACAGTGGTGATATACAAATAGCAATAATTATATAAAAATTATTAATGTATAAATAATTATTAATGTATAAATAAACTTAATTAAATCTAAATTAAAATTCTATCTTTTAATTATAGATTTTGGTAGAAAGTTCAGTTTACTTAACTTTAGTTTAAAACTAATGAAAACTACTAAAACCAAACTCATCTTGTAATCATGATTAGAACTTCTCAAAGGTCGAATAGTAATAGGCAAGGTTTTATGCGTGTCACGATCCTGCCTCATATCGAATAAACGAGAGTATGCTTGCATATATGAAAGTAATCGTTTGTTTTATTATTTTCTTTCATTTCTCATCTATTGGATATTTGGAAAATAAAACGTATCAGAAATCGCAAAATAATAATTTTTCATCCGAATATTGTTTTGCTCACATAACATTATTGTAGTACTTTGTTCATAAAAATTTATTAGTAATCATTTTTAAAATTATTGATTTTAATAAATCGTTTTTTATTTGCAAGTAACTTTTTATTTGCAGTTTTTTTTATTTTATTGTTTTAAAAACCTAATTAGATTTGCATACAATTCAATTACTTTTTAACTCTTTGTTTTAACTGCTTTACTGCTAGAGCTTTGAAGAATTGTTGTAACTATTATTAGTTAATAGTTACATTTATAAGAATTGTATCAAACATTGACTAACCGTTATTGAATAAATTCCTCGATTAATGTTCGTTTTTCTAACAAGAAAACATTAATACACTAATACATATTATAGAGATAAAAATCTAGTTATATGACAGGCATATACTAAAGATTCACATTCCATACAATGAAACGAACTGACTTTAATTATGCACCATAGATACGCCTTTCAGCCATTGGCTTAGTAACCTCATCGGGTTAGTATTGAACCCCGGGAAAATTCTAGGCCAAAATTATATTCAATCAACCTGGGGCTACCAGTATTATCACTGGAAGTGTAAACTTAAAATCGGGACCAAATACGAGCGGTGCGTTAGCTGCCATCTTGATTTTAAGGGGGGAATAGCTTTTCCCTAATATCTCGGCCATTTTCAACTTTTTGAGAAAAATGATAAGGACTAAAGTTGATCATTATTGAATTCTCTACATTTAATTTATTGCTAAATTTATTACTTGCACATTCCTCGAGTCGACAGGGAAAAACGGGTGGAAATGTGATTATTGTATTACCTTATTTATTATTGACTTTATGGCCTAAATGTACAGGAATAAAGTTGTATAAAATTAAAATACCTACAATTTTGATCTCTATCATCATTTAAGGTTCGATTTCTTGTGAAATGAATCGTGCTATGGAGTAAGTTTTCGACTATATTCAAGAAAACGCTGACGAATGCCAATTTAACCTGAATAAGCTGATGGAAATGATTGAAGGAGACTTTACTTTGGATAGAAAGACAGTTAAAAAACAGAAACAGAAATTATTATGTGTGAGGCACTAGAATTGGAGACAATTATGTGAAACTGTTCCACAAAATTCTCTCGCAAGACTGGTATGTGACAGAGTAATCCGACCTTAAGAAAGAAAGGTTGAGAGATGTTCGTGAAGTATATTCTGCTATCATTTAGAAGACATACATTTGACACTATATGATACGAGATCGTACCCTCCCTCAGATAATTTCATGGATAACGAGGATGATTTCAAAAAATTTGATTAAGGGTCTCTCGTCATTGGGCGTTTGCTCATTATACGAAAAAATCTCGGTGTTCAAAGTCTGGACGTTAAATATTGGTTCTACGAAAAAAATTATAAAGATTAAAGTTGTAGAATTTTTAATGCCACGTAACTTTGTTCCTGTACGTTTAGGTTATAAAGTCAATAATAAACGAGATAATTCAATAACTACATTTCCCATATTTTTCACCCTTCACTCGGAAAATATCGATAGTACGAAAAAATTAGCAGTAAATAAAATGTAGATAAATGAATGATGAACAACTCTACTCCTAATGATTTTTCTCGAAAATTTGAAAATGACCGAGATATCATGGAAAAACGATTCCCCCTTAAAATCAAGATGGCGGCTAACGCACCGCTCGAATTTGGTCGCAATTTTAAATTTACACTCCCAGTGATTCCCGGTAAAGGCTGGTGAAATAAAATATTGCCCTAGGATTTTTTCAGGGATAAGCTCTTATTTTCAACAACCTGACTGGTCTGTCTATAGAGATGCGAAATAAGCTACATAACTCATTTACGTGCATTATTAAAAAAAAACACACACCTTTGTTATTTTTAAATTTTAAACTACATGTTACTTTCATCAGCTTTGTGTTCAGTTTTATTGGCCATATTAACTTTAATTTAAAGCAAAACTACTGTTTACTAAACATTACGACTAACATAGCGTTAGTAAATAAGATTATGAGCGGTGCTCTTGGGACGCTACAGACATCTCTTTGCATTGCTTGTTAAAATGCAAATAAGACTAAACCGGAAAATTCAATATGAGTTCTGGTATCTTAATATAATTAATATAGTTTGTAGTTAAATTTGCAATGCTATGATATAATTTGGACGAACAAGTCTTGGAACGAAGTTTATATTTTTAATACTCGTAAAATTAACGGTCACTATTGTGTATTTACATTTGAATCGTTTTGTTTTGCATTATTTTAATGAAACTCGAATGAAAATAAACATTTTTGAGAATATTTTCAGCGATGATTGAATTGAAGCGCAATCTGTGCAGATTTTCATCAGTTTATTACCTATTGGTGATGGTCACTGTGAGTTATGGTTGTTTGCGGAACAATTCGTTCAGTGCAATATTGACATTGTTTATATCATGTAATATGCCATGTTTTTATGTGTACATATATATATATATATATATATATATATATATATATATATATATATATATATATATATATATATATATGCGAGTGGATACAGAATAGAAAAAGTAATGTTTATCCTTTACTCAGTCCCGCATGTAAAGAGGGCAACCAAGCAACAAACATTCGCATTTCTCAATACATACTTACTCATACCTAAGCAAAAAAACAAAAAAGGTACAACTGCTAAGTTTCATTCCGCATTACTTCTCAGGGTTAATATCTCTTATTCAAAATTATTGATCCTATAGTTATAAGTCAGTAAAGGTAAGTATATTTCAATGTTGCATAGGTGCAGTAAGTAGTTGTGACAATCAGATATTAAAAAACGGCCTAGACGCGAGAGTTATTTCTTGTTAAGACTTCTAGACGCCTAATAGTAACTAATCACAGAATTATAATATGCATTACCAGAATCATGTAAGTAAGCCAGTAACACCTCGTCTATCGCCTCTACTGGTGACAGGAGAGCTGGCGCACTTTTCGCCCAAAGAATCGGCATTGCCATTCAGCGGGGGAATGCGGCTAGCATTCTTGCCACTATTCCACGCGGACATAACTTGTACAGTAATACTAAGTGTACATTTGTTTTGTATATATAATTAAGTCTATTTGTAATTTCCTTTATTGTAAAAAAAACATTAATATATAGTAAGGCGATGAAAAATAAAATAAACCATGTACACATAAAAACATGGCATATTACATGATATAAACAATGTCAATATTGCACTGAACGAATTGTTCCGCAAACAACCATAACTCACAGTGACCATCGCCAATAGGTAATAAACTGATGAAAATCTGCACAGATTGCGCTTCAATTCAATCATCGCTGAAAATATTCTCAAAAATGTTTATTTTCATTCGAGTTTCATTAAAATAATGCAAAACAAAACGATTCAAATGTAAATACACAATAGTGACCGTTAATTTTACGAGTATTAAAAATATAAACTTCGTTCCAAGACTTGTTCGTCCAAATTATATCATTTGTATCATAGCATTGCAAATTTAACTACAAACTATATTAATTATATTAAGATACCAGAACTCATATTGAATTTTCCGGTTTAGTCTTATTTGCATTTTAACAAGCAATGCAAAGAGATGTCTGTAGCGTCCCAAGAGCACCGCTCATAATCTTATTTACTAACGTTATGTTAGTCGTAATGTTTAGTAAACAGTAGTTTTGCTTTAAATTAAAGTTAATATGGCCAATAAAACTGAACACAAAGCTGATGAAAGTAACATGTAGTTTAAAATTTAAAAATAACAAAGGTGTGTGTTTTTTTTTAATAATGCACGTAAATGAGTTATGTAGCTTATTTCGCATCTCTATAGACAGACCAGTCAGGTTGTTGAAAATAAGAGCTTATCCCTGAAAAAATCCTAGGGCAATATTTTATTTCACCAGCCTTTACCGGGAATCACTGGGAGTGTAAATTTAAAATTGCGACCAAATTCGAGCGGTGCGTTAGCCGCCATCTTGATTTTAAGGGGGAATCGTTTTTCCATGATATCTCGGTCATTTTCAAATTTTCGAGAAAAATCATTAGGAGTAGAGTTGTTCATTATTCATTTATCTACATTTTATTTACTGCTAATTTTTTCGTACTATCGATATTTTCCGAGTGAAGGGTGAAAAATATGGGAAATGTAGTTATTGAATTATCTCGTTTATTATTGACTTTATAACCTAAATGTACAGGAACAAAGTTACGTGGCATTAAAAATTCTACAACTTTAATCTTTATAATTTTTTTCGTAGAACCAATATTTAACGTCCAGACTTTGAACACCGAGATTTTTTCGTATAATGAGCAAACGCCCAATGACGAGAGACCCTTAATCAAATTTTTTGAAATCATCCTCGTTATCCATGAAATTATCTGAGGGAGGGTACGATCTCGTATCATATAGTGTCAAATGTATGTCTTCTAAATGATAGCAGAATATACTTCACGAACATCTCTCAACCTTTCTTTCTTAAGGTCGGATTACTCTGTCACATACCAGTCTTGCGAGAGAATTTTGTGGAACAGTTTCACATAATTGTCAAATATTTTTAATGGACTATACAAAAATATATGTGTAAGTCTGTCGACTATCGAAATTTAAATCTTCTATATATATATATAATATATATATAGAAGATTTAAATTTCGATAGTCGACAGACTTACACATATATTTTTGTATAGTCCATTAAAAATATTTGAGCCGAAATAAAAGAAATAAACTAACTAAACGAATAGTTTCAGTTCAAAAAATAAGAAAAAAGTGCACTTTTAGTGAATTATTCCTATCATTTTAAGAAATTGCCTTTAAAATCATTTTGATACGAAAACCCTATTTATATACATATAGCTTAAATTTTCACGTTTGGAGTGCACAAGTACTACTCTACGAGTATCATAAATAATAAAATAAAAATTCTTATTTTTTTATAAAATGTGATGTGGGATAAAGGATTAACGTCATACTGATTTTACGAATTTCACGGAATATGGCGCAAATAAAACTGACAAGGCTTTAGAATATGAGAAACCTACATTAGTAACGCTGTACATTTACTTATATTATTATTGTATAAAATTGTTTCTAGCTTCATACCTGCGGCTTTGCTCGAGTGTATAATTTTTCTATTTAGTTCATAATATAACTCGTAAAGCGCGTATAACGATGTAACTTCAAACTTCTCTAATAATATTTGGTGAATGATTTTCATATGTATAACACATTCAATTGCTTTTAGTAAGTACATATATACATAATATATTACTTAGTCTATTATAAAGAAGGCAAAGAATATATTTTTATTTCCAAAGCTTTTTATATTAGTCACAAATCTTATTATTACAAATACACCTATTCTTAGTAAAACTAACTATACGCCGCGCCGTGGATATTCACCTCTAAAATTACTACCGTTTCGGATAGTTAATAGCAGTAATGATTATTTTCAATGAAACACCAAAACATGGATGTACAAAATAGGTCATCCTCTATATGTAATATGAAATGTTAAATTTAAAATGTGAATGTTCACTACCGCGGTTGCTCAATGCGCCGGCAAGAGGTAGACCATGACAAACTATTTGTTTCAGTTACTGCGTTTCGAATGGAATCGCACAATATTTTATTTTCAGTGCGTATTCATATTTATTTGTGGAAGAACGAATGCGGTTCGAGTGACTCCGCGCCGGATATTTCGAACAATCTGCGACATGATTCTATTTGTTCTATATGTGAAAATGACGTATCGTTTTAGTCGACGTTTCCTTGAACATTATGTTTAGATTTGTTGACTACTTTGTTTTATTATGCTACTAATAGTGGTCACAATGTTGGCTTCATAGCATCTCACTGACATCTATTAAATTTTACGATCCCTGACTATTTATCCCGATCCACAATCCAGGTTCTTAACGGTTTTCCTGATGGTTTCATCTTTTTGTACTTGCGGCTAATTTTTACTTTGTTAGATGATACTGTTAGAATATTTAATAAAACATAAAATTAATCAAGGTAAAATTTTAATTTATAATACAAATGGTTTTTATCCGAAAAATAAATTTCGGCTATAAGTAGATTTAAGTTACCTATTACGTTGAAGACTCTCGGACATTTAATTAAACGTTAAGCCTTTCGAAGGTAAAAAGGGATTTTTTGCTCATTAAAAAAAGATCAGATTTTTCCTCGCCGGTAAGCACGACGTTTAGAGTTAAAAAATTTTTGAACGCATTAAGCTTCGCGAACGAACGGTTGCGAAACAAATAAAAAGAGCCATTCAGAAATTGAGAAGTTCCAAGTTAGAGATTGTAATTTTAAGTCAGTGAACGAAACTGGGGTGTCAGGATTGCGAATCGGCTCACGCTCGGCTGAGCGGAAAGACAGGAATGTAAGTAAATTAATTTCAACCTAAAGCTATGAAATGTCACTAATCAGTATCGATGTATTCGAAACGCGTGACAATTGACGTACACAAAAGACTTCACATTTGTTCAGGGATGAACAAGAGATCTTTATACTGGTATGGTTATAGGATCACAACTTAGGTACTACAACACAACAAAGAGTTACCCGTAGGTATGTACTGATTATTAGAATTGTTTTGAGGTAAGTCTTGTTAACTATTGACACGGTAGAGGTTTTTTTTAAACCGATCAAAAAGCAATCAATATAAGACTTTATTAGTGGTAAAATTAAAATATGTATCTAAATAGGTAGACATTGTGCACAAAGCTATAGAAAAGAAATTAGTAGTAATTACACTTTTGAAAGGCAATTTTTAAATCAAAGAATATCGCGCCCGACTTGATTACCGTGAGATGTCTCTCTGAAATTGTTTAGGAAATTACCTTCTAATGGACATCAATCTTCCCCGAAGCACTTTGTTTAAAGTTACTTTTACGAAAAGAGGGTAATTTGTTACTGGACACAAATTAAGACGAGAATTTTCACCCAAAGCTTGTATGATAAAATGACAAATGATGAAAAATTGCCTATGGCCAAGATACTTAATGTCCAAATTTAATAAGCATAATTATTGGGTTATGATGTAATGTTTATTATGAGAAAATAAATATTATTATACCAAAAATACATTTTAATTTAATAACTAATAACACTAAAAGAATATTAAGTAATACAAGCAGATGATCCTTAAAAGTTCTTTTTTTCTTTTTTTTTTATTTAATTTGTGCTTATAAACTTTTGCTTTGAGAGTTCGAATTTAAAATGCTAAATAAGCAATTTAAACTTGAGTTGAACTTAAAGTGTAATTTATGTAACATGGGCTGTAGTCCATGAACTATTTTTTGCCTTTTGTTTAGTTTACATGGTTCACGTTATTTTTACGTTACTTTTCACAAAATAAAAACTGGTTGATCTTTTATATTTTTTGTTTCGACATTATTTCAAGAAGCCTTTCTTGATGAGACTCGTATTTTTAAAGTTATACTTCTTTTGGGACATTTGAAAAAAAATATGAGAGTAAAATTATTACAATGCGCGCACACACCGACGGCCAAAAAGCGACATGATGAAGTTAGCTGACAACTGTTTGTTGCCACGGTAACTGTTGTTATTGTCTGACAAACGATATATAATATTATATTTTTTCCTTAAATGATATTTTATAAATATATGATTGTAATATGCCTAATATGCCTTATTCAATTTTATTAATTTAACATACCCTTTACAAACAGATAGTTGTGATATACGGGATGAAATCTTTAGTTTATTTTGTTCTGTTACGCCAAAGAAATATAAATTATTACGTGCGTACATAAGTACACCCACACACGTTTTTTTAAATGTCACCTACGACAATTCTTTATGCGTATTCCCCTATTTTACCCTATCGTTATATACCGTCGTTATTTTCAACATGATTACCATTCGTCATATGGAGAAAGAAAATATCGTGACGAAACCTACATGTCTGAGAGAACCTAGAAAGTTTTTGAAAGACACATGAAGTCCGCCAACCCACACTTGGATGGCTTAGTAGGGTCTGAACCCCCTCATATCGAAGGGATGTCAGTAGCCAGCAGTGGGGCGTTAAAAAGGGCTGGATACAATTTGGACGTTGATCTGACAGCCCATCACCTTAAAATATAACTGATATGAAATAAGGAACAGGTATTCGTTTAATAATCACAGAAAATGTATATGTGAGTGTGTGTATGTGTGATGAAATTTAGTAAAGTAAAAAGTAAAAGTAGTAAACGCTTGCACAACAGGATCCCAGAAAATGTTCAAAAGCTTCTATCGCTAAATTCAAAAAAATTGTTAAAGAACGTTTGTGTGCTAAAGGCTATTATACAATAAATGATTTTATAGAAGATAGCACGCCTTGGGAATGAAGTGATCGCCTTCAGGCTACTTCAACTTTATAGTAATATTGTAAATTATAATTTATTAAAAAAATATCAGTCCCGCTGAGTTTCTTTCGCCAGTTCTTCTCAGGTCTGAGGCTTCTTCTTTCCGAACTGGTAGTAGACTCATGACGTTCAGTAAAAAATTGTAATAATTTAATGCTGAATAAAATATATTGAATTTGAATTTAAACAGGTAGACTATGGCGTGTATTTATATACCTGGAATAATGTATACCCTACTGTCAGCCTCCTAAGGACCTACCCGAGCGAAACGGGCGAAGTCGCTAGGAGTTTAATTATAACATTTATGATATATTAAAAAAATGAGCAAATACAACTTGTATAATATTAACATTATAATTATAATATTTTTATATAAAAAATCTAGCTTGTAATGGGTCAGGCATAGCGTTTTTCGAACGTAAGTAGGGTAAAACCCGGATACTCGCCTCAGTTGGATACTTGCCCCGACTTTCAATACGCTATATTAGAGATGTCCCTGACGTTAGCGCTCTTCTGTAATTTGAAGTGCATCATCCACAGACCTTAGTTGGATGCCAGTAGTAGGACTAGGTACACGTGTTTTGTATGTGTGAGCGAAAATCTTCCGCGGCAGGACGTTGACAAGCGTTGAACTAATATTCGTGAGTATTTACTATTGAATATTTTTTGTTACGGTTGTCGGTTCAGTCAACTTTTCGCTTCTATGCATGCAGTGAAGTTCAAATTATACTACCTATTACCTTATACTGTTAAATATCTTTTATTTTTTTTTTTCAAAATGTCAGGGCAAGTATCCGTACCGAAAAGGATAGTCGCCCCATATAATTTTGCGGATAGTCGCCCTAAGGTCAATTAGAGTTGCAAGTAGGCGAAATGCCTCGCAAATATGAGCAAGACTTTAGCATGTCTAAAAGGGCTAAACAATCTGCAGAAGTTTTAAATTCCAACAAAAAAATTGTCCAAAATAGAATAAAGAACAAGAAACAAACATTACTAAAGAACTAGAATGGAGACAAAGAAATAAAAAGATTATATAAGACGATAGAAAATAAATCAGCTGATAACGAGATGAAAATTATGAAGAAAAGAGGTCGAAACGAAATTAAAAGATCAAAAAATATATCGATTTCTCTAGCAGTGTAACAGAATGTGAAAACATATATTTAATTAGACTGAATGAAGAAAGAGCTAAAGGATGATAAATAACAATCTATAGTTCCGAGAGTGAAAGTAAAAAAAGCATTATAAATACAAAAATAGCCAAAGAAAAAGCTACTAAAGGAGTACAAAAAAAGGAGTAAGAAATTAAAGACGATAAGAGACACTGAAAAGGTAATAAGAGAGTTATAAACATTTATACAAAAATAGAAAATGCGAATGAGAAAAATTCAGTTGATGATTATTGTAAATGTTTTGAAAATTACAATAATACTAAATCCAAATCAGACAGGATTGTGTTTCCAGGAAACTTGTTCATCACACAAAGAATATTGTGTGAGATGTGAAAAATTGTAAGTTCTGGCTTCTTAACACGTTCACTGCTGCAATAGGTCGAATCAACCTGATACGAGACTTCCCCGTGGTGCGGCACGAAAAATCTGTGTCTTACCGCTGGTGCGGGATAGATATCTCTTTCGTTTTATGAAATAAATAAGGGACTTTTAAAGTTCTATTTTTACCTCTTCAAATATTTGACGTAGATACAAAAAAAAATATATCAGATCTATTCGACCTTATAACGACTAGCAGTAAACATTTTTCGCTAGGTGCGGTTATCGGGTCTTTCAGACCTGATGACCCGATGACCCGATAGCAGCACCAGATTTCGTGTTCGTCACACTAGTGTTGCACATAAGTTAGCAACGTCTAAGTCGTTATCGACGTATTGTAATTATTGTTACAAGTGGTAAGCAGTTTTGACAAAATGAAGAGGTCGAGATGTAGAAAAATGCTTTTGACGTGTAAAGGTGAAGTTGAAAGGAATAATAGAACCCGGAATGAAACTGTAAGTCCCGGAATATTTACTAGTCACACGCAAAGTGAAAAAAAGTTAAATCTTTTTGCGAAGTATGAAGAAAAACCATTTGTTGTAATGAAAAACATATTTCTAATATTTTTTAATTGTCGATAAGTATCTTTTATTTCAATAAAACTTACTATTCATCTCATCGTTGTTTTACTTGTACAACACTAATCTTTTATCGATACACTTTACAAGCAGTGCGGATATCGGGTGAAAACGACCCGAAAATTTTGACAAATCGTTAACATAAGTTACAATAGTCGGATTTTGTTACGAATGTATAAATATACGAAATGGTTATTAAAAAATATGTTTTATAAAGAAAATTTAAAAAAATCATTATAATTGCTTCAAAATCTACTTCTAAATACATGTATACCGAACAGATATTTTCGACCCGACAACGCACTCCAAGATCATCACGCTTCAGGTCTTAGGGACCTTATATAGCACTAGCTGAAAGTCGTCTAAAAATCTTAACGCAGTGAACGTGTTAATTGATTTTAAAATTTTTCTTGGTGATATCCGCCTACCCACTAATTTTAATATTTGTGCCAAAATTGATTGCCATATTACTTTTATCTTTAAAATTAATTATTATTTATAACTTAAATTTCGATTATTACCTACTTAATAAATTGATGTTAATAATTAATAATGGTTGATTACATAAATTTGTTTTAATCCAAAAGAAATCTAAGTAATTTCATAATGAGTCTTCTATCCCCGCATGAGGCAAGTATCCCCGAAAGCATTTTTAACATGTGACAACTATCCGCCACATAGGGCAACTATCCGTTTTTGTAGAGGTCAAATAAAACAGGATTTACTGAAAAACAATATTGATTGTGTTTAAAAAAATAGGTCACAATGAAAGATTAAAGACCAATGTTTTATTATACACGGAGCATGTTGTAAGTAGATACTTAATTTTTATGTAATTGAAGATTTTCAAAAGGTAGGGCAACTATCCGGCTTTTACCCTATATTTCTTTAAAACCAACAATTTTAGCATAAAAATACTCTTATATTTTGTGTTGAAACTTATTTCGAAACTTTGTTTTCTTTTAATTAATACCAGCGCATGTTCTAGTTTGACTTTTTGGTATGTCGTTTTACTTTTTCCTTTGAACGCTCATATTAGAGAAGAACATAAAATATAGCTGTATTGGACAATACATTTTTAGATTTGCCTTTTAAAATTAACTAGTGATCGTCGCGTGGTCGAAAATCAACCATAATTCATTAAGTTATATATTTATTGTCTTGCGTATATTTAATATTACAATATTAATTTATTCTCTATTTGACCACAGACTTTAAAAATAAACAAAAGAGTAGGTATATATGTGTGTGTGTCAAATACATGGTAAAGTGTGTAATTTTTTTTTGTATTTTTTATGCATAATTTAAAAAAAAAATATTAGCATTCTGCACTCCTTCTCTATATAAACTTTAAGTGTGGGAAATTTCATACTCCTCCGTCCGCGTAATTTTCGTAAAAAGGGCTGCAAAGTTTTTGCTTCACGTATTAATGTATAGATTACAGTAGTGTATATATAAATAAAAATGAAATGGTGTTCGCTGGTAAGCATATCACTTGACATCGGATTTGACAATTTTGATTTTTCAAATATTTTTTTAATAGTTCCATAAGCGAAAAAGAAATGTTTTTTGGAGTATTGGGAAATTCGGAAACAAACTGAAAGTGTTTTTTTATAAGATTTGTATATGAACTGAACAGGAAAACGTGTGTTGAGTCAGCTAGTCTATAATCAAAAAAAAAAAAAACATTTATTAATACTTGTCTTTGCGAGGAGACATGTTAAGACTTGCCCCTTAATTCTTATCTTTAGGCCTTATTCTTTCACTCAATACTTACGGAAGCATAATACACAACATGTCAAGACTACTAATAGGAATGCGAAAGCTTTGTATATGTGCGTTTGTTTGTTACTCATAAACGTTTAAACTTTTGGACGGACTTAGATGAAATTTCATATGATATTTTACAAAAGTCATATAGACATTATCTTGACGTATACACAAACAAATTACGCACTGACGGTTTCAAAATATGATTTGTCTCTCACATCACGGATCCAATTAATGTGAATACATTCGAATACAAACCCGAGTATGAATGGATATTATGGCCAAATAAACTACGTTAATTATAATAATGATAATCCCGGCTGCGTTCATCAACATTTTATTATTGCTGAATTCAGATGGAATAGAAATGTTAACTTAAATATCTTGGATTAGATGTTTTTTGAATTTAATTGTTACTTTTGTGTAGTTATATATTTTTATATTTATCTTCAAATCGAATTAGGCTAAATCCTATAAGCTGTTATAGCTTATAGGATTTGTCGAAATTCGGGATGAAGATTATTTTTAAGTAGTAGGTAGTAAGTATTAATAAATATATTTTTTCAACCGGGGCGACTAAGGCCAAGACCTAGTACTTATACCTATATCTTTTAAAAAAATGATATCTTAGCTTTTTATTGCTCATTAAATCATATGGTTGTACTCATATTGTCTATACTATACAACAAAATCGGAAGCTAAGTTGTCGGTTCATTGAAAAATAAAACCAATTTCAATTTAGTAATAAAGTTGCATATTATCGTTCTAAAAAGTCTGAGATTAATATAATTTTACTGTATAAATCGAAGGAAATCGTGAAGCGAAAGACAAAAACTGTAAGGAAGTTGTTTTGTACGTGACTGAATTTACAAAAGCAGCATTGTTGTAATACCGACGGGCGCTTACCTAACAATACCTACCTATAATATTATTTTTCTATATTTTTGCACACTCTGGATTGCAAAAGGTTAACTTAGCTTAGATAAATGTATCTTAATATTAACATATATATATATATATATATATATATATATATATATATATATATATATATATATATATATATATATATATATATATCAAATCTAAAAGTGTGTTAGGACTTTAACAATATATTTTTTTACATATGTACATACATATGTCATACTGATATATATTATATATGCGGAAGTCTGTATGTGTGAGTCTCAGCATATTTTTGCTCCTTCGCGTTGAAATTGCTGGACAGATTTATATGAAATTTAGTATACAAATATATTGACGACACGTTTGGTTCAGTTTGTAGTGAACCCTACTTGCTGTGCCAGCGGTCGCGGGTTTGAGTCCACGAATGTTCGTACTCCAGTCATGGGTCTTTATATTTATAATATGTATGTTTTTAACGTTATATATGTGTAATGTATCAACTATCTGGTATCCATAACACGAGTGTCGTAGCTGACCATGGAACTAGATGGTGCTGTGTAGTAATGTCCCAACATATTTATTATATTTATAGGTTATGACCTGGAGTAACACATGGGATACTATTAGTTATAAAAAAATCCAAAAGGTGGCGCTGGCTATATAATATTATAAATACAAAAGGCACCAAGGGACGGACCCACCAAGCGAGAGTAAATCGCTAGTGTGTACATAAACATAGTTTATATGTCGGAAATTGACATAGGTTGCTTTTTATCCTGATACATTGTGTCACTCATAACATACAGGAAACGTATAGAGCCCATACAAACTACGCAGCAGCGACCGAGACTAGGGTCGCAGCGACCAGCTATTTATATTGTATGTATGTATGTATTCAGCCCTTTTTAACGTCCCACTGCTAGGCTCGGGCCTCCCTTCAATACGAGGGGAATCAGGCCATAGTCCACCACGCTGGCCACGTGCGGATTGGCGGACTTCACATGTCTTTCGAAAACTTGCTAAGTTCTTTCCTCACGATGTTTTCCTTCACCGTAAGGCAAGTGGTAATCATGTTAGAAATGATTCGCACATGAAAATATCAGAGGTGCGAGACCCGGATTTTGAACCCGCTTAACTCGGTTTCCTAAACGAACGCGTTACCACTGGGCTACCACTGCCTTTGTTTGCTATTTATATTATGGTCGCGATAACTGACCATAGTCGCAATGGTTTTATCTCCAATCTTCCTTTAATTCAGCGACTAGACTAACAGAAATTGTTTAGATTTATCTCGTTCATTTTCGTTAAATTTATTCATAGCATCCTAATCTGATTTTATGCTACGAATCCAGACATAGTTGTTAAGTAGCCAACGAGAGTCATTAAGGAGCTAGCCACGTCTGTATTACTCATTGAATTGATATGTTTGTTAAGGCAAGGTTAATGCACATAGTAATAGTATTACACAACTAATGTCAATTCCGCAAATGGATATCAATTAATGTATTCATGTTTATCGAGTTATACGTTAATCGAGCCAATTTAAGAATTTTGCTGTTTAATGGTTGCTGACTTAATAGTTTTAAATAAAAATAGTCTAAAATCCAAAGTTAGATCGCCCATCATATCTGCTTTTTTTTATTATTTAAGCCGGATTTCCTCTAACATAAGTCGTCAGAGACCTTCTTTATAATAGAACATCATATCTGCTTACATGTTAAGAAGTTTTTTCTATTTAATACTTTTCAACTCGTTTCAAAATTGAATATAATGTTTATTTAAATTTGTCTATCTCTTAGGAAAAGAGGATCATTATAAAAGATACCGATTTCAATCTGATTTAGTTTTAGGAATGTTTTACAACAATAGATCGTTGAAATTCATGGTAATTCTTTATCCAATCAGATGATAGCATGCAATAATGCATATGTTATTAATAGATGCACAACTTTACACATGGAAATTGAAATTATTTGTCTCTAAAGTGGATTATTTATATAACAATATTAGCATACTTAATTATTTCAAAGAGAATATCCATTCATTTATTGAACTAAAGTTTGAAATAATTTAATATTGACGTTCCTTTAAACATTATACTCGTAGTAGTATGTCCATTGTAGAATTATTGTTTTATTCAAAGGGGCACCACAGAAACTAGGAATGCTCAGCACGTAACAGACTATTGAAGACATCGTGATAAAAAGAATATTTCAGAGAGAACAGTTTTCATATACAAGCTTTGACTGTGTAGAATTTATATTTTTACTCTTTAAGCCAGCTTTCAGTTTTGCTATTTTAAAGATTTATAATTTTTTGTTTAAAAAAAATTATAAAACTTTTTTAGATTTACGTGAATATTTGACTTGGAATTTTAACTATCTTTTCGGATTTTTTCGCAGATTTATTTAGATTTTTGGTTCCCAACATTTCGTATGCTTTACAGCAATCATGGTCACAGGAGCGGCTCACACATTTTTTACATATAATTTATTAATACATATGTATATAATATATATGGCTGACTATTATTAAGAGTTCACACTTTCTGATTAACAGAAAGACGATACCTATTATCTTTACGATTAATAATAATTTTACTTTATATTTATGCTATATTTTGATTAATAAAAGATCTATTTTGATAGTTTAATTATAAAATACTTACTAAAATAACATATTATTAACTAGCGGCTCACCCTCACTTCGCTTCTAGGAAAAAAAAAGTAGTCTATGTCTTATTCCAGACTACAATCTACTCCTGTGCCAAATTTCATCCAGATCGGTTCAGCCGTTCTGGCGTGAAAGAGTAACAAGCATACATACTCACAAACATTCACATTTATTATATTAGTACGGATAATAATCTTTTATCAAAATATATAATCTTCAAATTCATACAAAAAAACTGTTTTGCTTATTACTAAGGATTATTTACATAGGCAGGTTTACTTTACTCTACTTTTTATTTGCGCTTCCCTTTATACTTAAAACAGTATAGGATAAAATAGAGGGAATATTGGAGCCATAATTTATAGCCACGGGTCCTAATAGTAAGAAAATTTGGTATATAACCTCAGACCGCATCATATCTCCATTCTATGTTATGGTCTGTAAAGAGGGTCCTCTAAGAATCACCCTGCTCTTGCTGTGCAGCAATTTTTGAACTTATCAAAAAGTAAATAATATTATAGTGTATAAAAAACAATGGAAACAAATTTTCTCACACAGATCTTGTAAATGCGAAATTTTGTGAGTCTATGTAACGGTTCAATGATTTGATTAATTTGATTTCTAGGTTACTATTTTTAATGATATACATGATGGTGCACAGAGTTGCTTGCAAAAAGCTCAATTCAATTTAATTTTTTTGGTAATAGCTTTAAAGCATTTCAGTTAAGCACAGATGACTTCACCAGTGTCACGTAGAATGAAGCAAACCAAAAAGTTGTTAAAAGAATCGCAAGCTAATTTTTAAGCTTTATATTCACTAGTATTCATTTTATAACGTGTTTTAATATAGGGTCTAGAAAATAATGGTATAAAATCCCTTAGATATACCATTTTATATAAAAGTTAATAGTTTTTATATTATTAAGCTTCTGTATATAGCAAATCTCAACCCACTAAAAATTAATCTAAATAAACATTGTCTTAGTAGCTAAAACCTATCTATCTCTTAGTCTGTTTAAGTTCAAGAGTGATCCAATTGAGTTTGAAGAAAACAAGATTTTTAAATCCGTAAATAGGCTATATAAACATTTCGAATTCAATCCATCCGACTGAAACTAAATAATAATTCTGGGGGCTATTTAGAATTTAACTTATACAGTTTTTACCTCTTTCGAACCTATTTCATTATTTTAAAATACATTTAATGCGCAAATTGATCTCCTATTTATTATGTACTTGAAAATCTATATATATAAAAGAAAGTTGGGCTAGTTACACCATTTATAACTGAAGAACGGACCGATCATTGATTTGTTGGAATTGTCTCCGCTCCAAATAAAAGAATAACTGTTAAAACAACGGAAAATTTCACAAAAAAATTTTACATGGCTAATGAAACGTAAAAAACTTCTAATAAAACGTACCTAGGGACACACTGAGTCCGGCACAAGGGTAAGTCCCTAGTATTGAATTAAATAGTAACAGAAAACTTTGTACAGTAAAAGTTGTTTTTTTGAAGCGAAATTCCCTATAAGTTTTTTTCACAGTTAAAGACAATATTACAAAAATTTCAAATCAACGTGGAAGTGTTAAAAGTATTTTAAGTTTTACGTGCCTGTAAGCATTCCACGTTCCAACACAACCAACTGAAAATCATGATCGCCTGAAGCCGTTCATTGAATAATAACAATATTTTATAAAGAATATTGTTACGACAAAATGTTTTCACAAGTATCGATGCTAAAAAAGGTTCAGAATATTTGACTTAGACACTGGATTACCGCATCGTATTTTCATTGCAAAATTATGGGTCTATTCAGAGGGTCGGGCTATCGCAGCATCGCGCTGCCATGCTAAGCACGTATCATTCATTCGATTGAAGGCAACGTGCGCAGTCAAACCGCACCCGCTCCATTAAAATGAATTGGTTAACCCTAATCCCTGTCTTTGTTTAGCAATGATAGGTATAGTAAATAAAAGTTATACAATTTAGATGTGAATTCAGCCTTTATTTTAATGTCCCACTGCTGGGTTCGGACTTCCCTTAAATACAAGGGGGATCAGGCCATAGTCCACCACGCTGGCCAAGTACGGGTTGGCGGACTTCACATCTCTTTCGAAAACTTGCTAGGTTCTCTCAGACATGCAGGTTTCCTCACGATGTTTTCCTTCACTGTAAGGCAAGTGGTAATCATATTCGAAATGATTCGCACATGAAAATATCAGAGGTGCGAGACCCGGGATTTGAAACCGCTTCACTCGGTTTCCCAAGCGAGCGCGTTAAAAACACTTTTTTTTAATTCTGTGAAATCAATCATTCGTAATGAAAAAAAAAACAAAGTTTTAATTATGAATGTAGGGTTTTAATTGTTTATATGTTTTTTTATAGAACTATTGGAATCATAGTAAATATTTAGTAAGAGCATCTTATTTATTATAAACAAAAAAATTAAGAATTTCTTATATATATATATATATATATATATATATATATATATATATATGTGTATATATATATAATTTAATATAATGTTAACGGCAAAGTTCGCTAGTCTCAGTGAGATTAACCTTATTATTATCCTCTATTATTATTTACATATAAATGCGAAAGACCATGCACTAATTAATCACCAAACCCTCAGTAAAACTTGTCATTTGGTTGGCAGGGAAAAGGTAATATCTATACTCTTTTGAAAATTATTATTTATAATGATAAAGGTGAAAAGTCATATCGCCAGCGAATATTTGCAAGAACACTTGCCATTTATTTAATTTAACATTCCTAGCAAAAAAACACGAGACGGCCATTTAAAATAAATAACATAAAGTAGATAAAATATGGAACTTTCAAAGAAATATATATAAAGACCAGACCTTGGTTTTAAAATAGTTGGATTCGTCATGATTATCGTAAAAGTGTACCGCGTGTCTTTCAATTAGGCATGACGCGTCTGACGTTGGTGACGGCCCGTGACGTACCTAACATACCAAGTTACACTCTCTGTAATCTGAAACGAGCCTAATTTAAGAATTACCTTTTTTCAGAATAAACAGAAAAATTATAATGACTCCACTTTTCTTTAGTAACTAGCTTGGATATTATAGTAAAATGGATATAGTACGTTATCCTTAAGAGACACACATATGCCATCGAGAACTTTTTTGTAGACCTTTTTAAGGTGGTTTCAAAGATAAGTTTTAAAGATAGGAGCATAGGGACAGAAGGACAGCGGGAAGCGACTTTTTTTTATACTATGTATTGATGATGATAATCAATACCGCTAAGCAGACATAACTGGCAGTTCAAAAAAAGAGTTATATCCAAAGCGATATAAATATAAATATTATAATATATTTTACTAATTTTTAAGTTTTAAATATTTTGTTTAGATAAGGGTGATTTTTTGGTTTTAGTTTTAGGATTAATAATAAAAATATTTTACAATTTCTTTGATTGAACGTAAATATATTTTAGTTTTCAGATAAATAAATATTCATATCTCAATCGTAAATTCTAGCGAGAATAAAATCTTTTTATACCTCTATTTACTCTTTTAAATAGAGACCTTTGAATTCAAATGTTTCAGAAAAGGTCAAAAGGCTAGTAAAAGCAACGAAGTCTTAACCAATAGCTATAAATCAGAAATAAAGATAGAACTAGAAACATCTATATTATAGCATACATGTACATTGCATAAATATCCGATTTTAGATAAAATCTCTTGTTTGTACTACATACGTATAACATTTTAAAAGATGCAGGTTTTACGAACATGTGTTCGCCCAGCGGTTGAAATTTGACTATAATCGTATTCTTATTGATAACACTCAAAGTTTCTCAATAGCTATAAACAAAAAAAAAAGAAGAAAATCGGTTGACAAACAGAGGAGAAAAAGGCATGTCTTTGCCTATTTATACATAGATAAACAATTAAGTGACATGTGTTTAAGCGTCAAAAACATAAATTTGAAAATGGGAGCCAAGTTCAATATTAAGAATATGCGTGGTGGTCAACTTCGTCGACAAAAGAATTGAGATCTAAATGGGTGCCAAGTTCTGTAGATTATCCTGAAATTTACTCATAAGAACATACAACATTCTAAACTAAATTTAAAACACAATTTTTGTTTTTTTTTTTCTGCTATAACAGTATTTGCTGTTTAAAAATAGAACTTTTTAAATTTGAACAGTCGAATTATTTGCACAGAGTAGATAACTTAGGATAAATTTAAGTTTAAGATTTGACTTGGCTTATTTTTACATACAAGTGTTAGTTTATCTAAGGGGATTTATTAAATAAACGAAATTTCATATGTTTATGTTAAATAGATTTTGAGTTATTAAGAGGTCAAAAGTGGTTCCAAATGATTTGTGTAAAATAACACACGATGCTGCGTCGCCAGTTCCTTTGGCTTGAACTTGGCTGGACACGCTACCGCGTGTCTTAATAGATGTTTGGCAGTGATTTTATAATTAGCAAAACTTTCTTAAAATGAATAAAAATCGAATTTTCTCTTACTACAAATTACTTATAATTTTTATCTTTTAGCAAAAAGTTGCTATTAAACTCCACACTAGATACCATTTTGTCATTTTATTTGGATATGTAACATGAGTTATCATGCGACAGATGCGCATTCCAGATAACTATCGCGATACGAATAAACTCTTCAGAATTGGAACACATTTGATTTTTATTTACATATTAATTAATGGTACATCTTTTGTTTTAATTATAATTTTAAAACAAAATCAGATAATAAAATTCTGGCAAGGTCAAACATCAGACCAACAGAATAAGAAAAATGGACAGAGTAAATGGAGCCAAGCGAAGCTGTCAATGTGAGGAAAAATATAAGTGAATTAATTATTATTTCTAATACTATTTTTAATTTGTTTCTGATGATGCTTTACTTCTTCATTTTGTTTTTCATTGCATAACAAACGGCGGGACCAGTCACAAGAATTTTTTTCCAGAGATTCCAGATTAAAAATCAGTAATTATATGCTAATTATATTAATGCTAGTTATATTAATTTATTATTTTCCGCAAGCTATCTTATTCTTTTAGTCTGAGGGTTAAAGTACAATTTAATATTTTAGAAAAAATATTCCTCTAAGCCTGAACCTAGCTCTGAACCTAGTAAGTTTTCGAAAGACATGTGAAGTCTGCCAACCCGTACTTCACCAGCGTGGTGGACTATGGCATGATCCCCCTCGTATTGAAGGGACGCCCGTGCCCAGCAGTGGGACGTTAAAAAGGGCTGAATACATTCCTCTAAGACCAGAGTACTTATACCACTAATTCATCTAAATGAAACTAACCGTTACTAAAATTTATGTGTACCTATTTATTTAACTACGCATTAGTTGAAAACGACTGAACTCAAAAGAAATTTTGTAGTACACTTACAGGTAATAAGGCTTAGAGGCTTAATTTAGTTTCTTTTTAAATGGCATAGAAGACTCACACTTGAGTTTTAAAGCTTGAGGTCTACGCCTTATATCTTGAAGATCATCGTTAAAGATAGTGGACAAAAATACGTACACGGGTAGAGCCGAAGACAGTAACTAGTATTACATCATACTTCAATTATGCGGACTGGCAATAATTTTACAATACCGTTTTGTATATTTCCATCCTTCATTTCTTCTCCCAGGGGGTATTAACTTTCTACCCTCTGACGTGTTTCTATTTGTTTTCAAAAATATCATAACTTTGTTCATAGTTGTGAGGGAGTTGTACTGCTATAAACATACATATATATACATATTTTTATGTATATATTAAATGTTAAGTTTTTGGATACAGCCGGTTCGATAACATAGAGATGAGTGGATACAGATACAAAATACATGAGATATTTACTATGATGAAGATGAAATTAGTCTTATGAAGCTTTCATAATGGTTACTAATTAGTCCGAGGCTCGACTTTTATTAGATTTGAAAAAAATATTAAATTGGATTGGTATAGATGATACAAGCGCGCTCAGCAAAAAAGTCTCTTAATTTTTATCCGACTGCGCCAGAAGGAAGGTTATGTTTTTATAATAGAATAGATTAGCGATCTGCCTTCACTCCGTATCAAATCCCATGACCTGCACATCGTTTAGTACTTTTTTTAATGTACCATTTTTTAATATACCATGGGGTCTTCTTTACATGTCAGAATAAAACTTTGAACAATTGCGTTTTAGCTCTAAAAAAAGGTCAAACTAATTAACATATTCTTGCATTAATTACATGAATAATAGCAAAAGATTTTGAAACATATTCACGTAAGATATTCATTATTCATGTTATGCTCTAAATATGAATAGATGAGCAATACCTAAAATATAAAAAAAGCTGAAGTTCTAGCTGTAACCCATATGATTAATGATAACCAATGTTTAAGAAAGATAATAAATTATGCGACGTATTTAAAATCAACTTACATCAACAACGTTTTTATTTACCTCTATTATTACTCACGTAAAATCTTTTAGAATTTGAGAGCACTTCTGTATGAAACATTTTTTTTATGTTCACGCTTTGGCGTAGGTCCCAGTATTTGTCGGAAGAAAGAAAATAAGAAGTTTGTTCATAATATTCTATTTTAAAAAGTTCAAATGTCACTTCAATATGTTAGATTCACTATAGATATAGTGTAAAAAATAAAAATGTATTTTAGTCCAAAGTCAATATTTTTAAAATGTCATTGTATTCCAGTTTTTTTTTATAATTATGCATGGATAATCTACAAACACCTTTTTACAAAATGTTTTACTATAAAAAAATCATTACTTCTTAACGCCCCACTGCTAGACACGGGGCTCTATGTAATGCGAGGAGAACCATTAATATTTTCCTTCACCGTAAGTCATGGTAATCAAGTTGAAGATGAAATTCTTATCTCTAAACATACTCGTATGTTTATTTTTAAACATATAAGTTATATAAATTTTTGTGATAGCGTCTTAAACCTTCGTTTTGATACCCCGCTTAATAGGTTTAGAATATTACATTTTATCAAGGCATATAGGAGTACATCGGCACCTGAAATCTTCAATTTTGATTTTTTAATTTCAATATACCTTATGACACTTGCGTTATCAAAATCGATTATGCCGTTAAGTAATTAAGTAGGAACGTACTTGTAAAATCGAATACAGCTAAATACTTTTTTTTAAGTTTTCAAAAATATTCCCCTAATATAAATATTATACATGTTAACTATATACTCGTATACATTATATAACTTTGACATTGTTTTAACATTATTAAACTATAATAGTTATAACTCTATATTGTTTCATTGCTTTTGTTATTATCGAAAACCAATCATAATCTATCTAACTTAATTAATGACATGAAATAATTAATATTGAATATATTTATGAAACGAGCATTTAATTATATATTTGGCAAAACAATAGTTGACATGAATGCTTTCTAAGAAATAGTTCATTTATATTTACTACACTAGCGACTCACGCTCGCTTCGCTCGCGTTCGTCCCTAGGTCCGTTTTCACGGTTAGCTATGTTTATACATAAATAGTAGCTTGCTACTCCTAACATATTTGTTTAAATTATATAGCGATTTACCCTCGTTTTGCTCGGGTGCGTACGACGTACGCGGATTTTGTTCACAATTTCATGGGTTTTAATTTAAAAAAAAAAAAAAAACAGACAGACAGACAAAAATTGTAAAAAATGTTGTTTTGGTATATGTACCGTGTATACATCCATATGCAATCAGTAAAAAGCGGTTATTTTAATATTACAAACAGACACTCAAACACAAAAACCTTTTTACAAACACAAACAGACACAATTTTATTTATCTGTATAGATGATTATTTTAAAATACTCGTATATTAAAGTTTTTATTGGAATAATTTGTAAAAATATTTATTATACACTTTGTTATAATTTTAGAGAAAAAATTAGGAATGCTAGATAGACTTATAGTACTTATAGAATGAAGCCTAAAAGCCTTCAAAAAACCCGTACAACTTTTTGTATTAAAAACAATGAATGTAAAAGAAATAATTAAAATATAGTTAAACATGAACAAGGTAAGTTATTAAATTTCATCGTTCAATTTCACAAACAATACGTTTACGTCAAATATCGCATAAACGTACTTTTTAACCGACTTCAAAAAAGGAGGAGGTTCTCAATTCGTCGAAATCTTTTTTCTTCCTTTTTTTTTAATGTATGTTCACCGAATACTCGAAGACGCCTCAACCGATTTGGAAAATTCTTTTTTTGTTTCAAAGGGTATTCTTTCCCGGTGGTCCCATATAAATTTTATCGAAATCGGTCAAGCGGTTTTTAAATAAATGGCTTAATCTAATATGTTTTAAAAAATCTTTCTTCTTATTCTTCTTACAAATTACCTGCTTATTACGTCTACGATAAAAATGGAAAAATAAAAACTTAAAAAAAAAATGAAAACCGACTTCCAGGCGCTGAAAAGTAAAAAATAACTAAACAGGGGTTTTCATTTAGAATAGATACCTAATCAGATATTTTCGAAGTCGGTGTGCTTTGATTTGTATTGGCTGGCACCGACTTAGAAAATATCTGATTAGGTATCTATTCTAAATGAAAACCCCTGTTTAGTTATTTTTTACTTTTCAGCGCCTGGAAGTCGGTTTTTATTTTTTTTTTTAAGTTTTACGTAAACGTCTTAGTGCAAAAATAATGTCTTCCTGATTGATTTCGGCCACGGCAACCAATCTCTATTAACTAGTCAACTGCGCAGAAAATATTACCGTACACAAATGTAAGTGCAAACACAAGTGCACTTTGCAAGTTTCAGGAGTAGAGATTCCCGACACTTTCAAATGCGATTGGGGTATCCGATACGACCGGTGAAGAATCAGGCGCAGGACCGACGGCTTTACCTGCACTCCGATGATTGGGACCTATTAAAAATATATAGTTTTATTAAATTATAAATACTACACGATAAAAGTTTTTAAGTAGTTAAATAAAGAACTTATAGTCATTGAAAAAAATCTATTATTTTACGTAATTCAGTTTTTACAGAGTTATTTATCTTGATTTTATCAATATATTTATGAATATACATATGTATGAAAAATTAAAAATTTTATCATGACATATGCTTTAGGGTCATTATGACCCACCTGCCTGTCCATGTAATATTTAACCACCATACCGACGCTGGGTTAATTAAAAGTGTAATTATTATTGTATTACATTGTATGTATTACACATCACGTATTATATTAGGCGTTATTAAAAGCACAATATTATTTAAGTAAATTTAATTTTAGTGTTAAGTGTCATCTTTAGTGTTAGTGTCATCACAGATAAATCATACATGGTTTTTGTTGCACTGTTGTGTTTAGTGTCTTAAAAATGTAATAAAAATTTAATTAAATAAAATAAAAAAAAAATAATAATAAATCTTTAACATGTACAGATGTTCATTTATCAATCACTTCTAACCATACATTCCTAGATTTGTTACAATGTATTTTGAATCACTTTGTTATTCGTGGAGTACAACATACTTTTTACAACCAATTTTAGGAAGTTGTAATGAAAACGAAACTTTACAATGTTAGTTAGTGATGTTTGGGTTCAGGTGAGCCCGCTTAGTTGTTACGAGTTCGAAACCAACTTTTCCTAGTGAACATTGCTTTTCTAAAACTACCTTCAATCCGTCCTAATTATTTATATTGCTTATATACCATTCTCTTTGTTAGGATTTTATTGTAACCTTAGCTTCACGTAACATAATCGATAATATCAAATGATTACGTAATATACGTAAGTATAAACGTAAAGATAATTGTCGGCTGCAAAGTGCCACTATAGTATTTTAAAGAGAATTATGTTTTAAAAACGCTTTTACCTATTTTATATTTTCCTTACGCTGCAAAAGCGAAATTTAGTATAAGCATTTTGTACTTTTGATTATTCATATTTTTCTTCATAAAACACTTATCGAAACAGTAAATATTTTAAATATGTTAAATTATCCTATAAAATACATATATTGCTAGCCCCTTGTTATGGGTGACCCTACCTCATTTTAGTATTAATAGTAATTTACGAATACATGTATTGTAATATTAATAAATGCCAAAGTTTGAATGGATAGATGTCTGTTATTCAATTACGCCAGAATGGATGGACATATCTAGATGAAATTTGGCACAGAGATACATTACAGTCTGGAATAGCACATAGGTTACTTTTTATCTCGGCAAAATGAACGGTTTCCGTGGGATAGATTTATTTTAGTTTTTCACTAGGCAAGAACGCGAGCGAAGCGAGGGTGAGTTTCTAGTATCTAGATAACCAGTGAACTCTTTAGTTTTAACACACAGCCCTATTTACAATTTTAACACTGTTTTAGATGCAGAGATTTTGTTAGGGACGTTGATGTATAATTCTGTCCAGGATGTATAGTTACATACATACCTATAGAAAAGCCATAAAGGGGATTAAATCAGGATTCGCACTAAAGCGTATACTGTAAACTTTAATCACTTCAACGTGGAGAGTACCTTGAACCTTTACTTGCAGCTAAAAGTTACGTAAGATCTAGTCAGTTTGGAGGTTATGAAGACTTACATATGTATAAAAAAGTACTCTAAACTACTTTGTTTATGATTCTCTAGCAGTACCCGTTGCTTCGCCCGCGATCAAACTACTGAAAAACAAACTCTTTCTTATGTTTTAACTTATAATTTGATGGCCGTAATGATTTTCAAATGTGTAAGTATGATTTTGACTTGTACATCAAGTGTTCCGTACCGTCGAATATTGTGTAGTTTTTACTAATATCTTTATTCTTTACACACTAAAATATTTATTTTACGTTTTCACAATACATACATACTTTATTACTCACAAAAATAAGCTCGTGTTTCTTAAATATATTATGGAAAACAAATTTAATTTTAGTTATGCTAACTCAAAATATCAAGTATGTTAGTAGATATTTAACTTACTAAATTCTGTACATCAATTTTCGTTTAAGACAGATAGCAAACTCCACTCACTATCTCTATTTTTGTCACATTTTTCTATTCCATCTTTCCAAAGTTAGAGGAAGAAAGTAAATTATATAACTCGCATACAATGTTTACGACTTTAGAATTATGTAACTCGGCTAATATGCCGCCTTTTTAATTAAGAGATTGATGTCTATGTTATTTTTAAAGATCTTATGTAAAAACCTAAAACTTACAGTCTCCTTCCTTTTATAAATTAAATTATTCGTTACATCAAATATAAAGTGCCATTCTTTTTTTTAAATCTTTCTGCCTGCAGCTTTACTCGTATGGAGTAAAAAATTGCTTAGTTTTAATTTCCATTGAATTTATACATATGTTGCCATATCGAATTTTTAATATTATGTGTACATTTATATAATCACTCTGTATTCACTTAGTTTACGCTAAAAAATTCGCGAAGTGGAAGTTAGTACTTAATTGAGAACTTCTTTGTATACCATATTGGCGGCTATTCTGTCTGGTTCTGTGTTCTGCAAAAATACCATAGGAGAGGCAACCCCATCTTAAATCTATGCCTGCCCCTTGTAACGACTGGTCCTGAGATTCATTAATAGTAATTGCAAAACAAACTTTAAGGAGCAATTACAACACATTAAAATCAAAGGCGTAGTCAGGGGCTATCAGGGGTATTCGAGGTATGAATACTGATTCCCTCGACTCCGAACACATCCTGCAAACACAGTGGTCACTATAATGTTTTATGGATAACTTGCAGTCTAATCCCGTTACATAGCTTAGGTGGCTTATTCATTACAGGTGTGCCAACGTTCAGAAGGAGCTTATGAGAAAAAAGGAAAGGAGGTCTGGTGGGTTAGGGAAGTCCACATTACTATTTGAAACATCAGGATACACTCTACCTAGGTTTTCTCTCTCGCGCACTCTAGGTCTGTTATAGTTGTCGCTGCTGTGGCCAGCTGAGAATTTGTCCATAATGTTTCCTTGGATTCGGGATAATCTCCGTTCTCTATATTATATCTCACTCAGTAAGTGAGCACTTTCGGAGAACTTGAGCTATGTTACTTTTTAATTTGGCCAAAAGCAATTTAAATTAAAAAAAGAATGACACAAAGTGAAATGAAGTGGACTTTCATTTGAACCATTCTTATCTTTCTTACTAGTATTATTAGTCTGAAAAAGTGTTTAGATCATATTATGGCCTTCTTTAAGCAACAGACAGACAGAGAAAATATGTATTTTTTGTAATATAAATATTTTAATGACTGGAGAGTACCAAAGTTTATTCAAGTACTATGCTATTGAAAGAATTTCATTATTACTGAAACAAACATTTACTGAAACACGTGCTAAGCTTAAAATATATATAGTTTTAGAATGAATCAAGGGCGGGATATTTATGTTTTAATAAATAAAAGGAGGTCATAATAAAATGTGTAATGATAATGACCCATTCTAGTAATTTATTAAACAAACGAAATCAATTTATGTAGACGTTATTAATGCACTGCACAGCTTGTCGCAGTAAAATACCTATGATATAGTGGCCCATAAACGGCTTAGACATTAAGCGTAGGTTCTTGGAACAATCTACAAAGACCGCAAAATTGCATGGAGCCGGTAAAATATAGTGGAGTACTTCGCTTTATGGTTACTGAGCGCGTACTTTGGTTCTAGCTCACGATTGATTTGAACTGCTTATTTGATAGCATTAGGATTTGTGGGTTAGTAAATTTAATATTGGGTATGGCTGTATTATTTAACATGAAATAGGAAAACTGAGAATATATTCGTGTAATTAACATAAATTAGTTAGAAACGTCTTATTTTTAATTTGTTTATAATATTTATCCCCATACAAACTTTCATCCACATTTTCACCCCCTTAAGGGATGATTTCCGGGATAAAAAGTCCTGAGTCCTTCCCAGGGTCTCAAACTATCTTCTTACCAAATTTCATCTAAATCGGTTCATTAGATCCAGAGATTACCGCCTACAACCTCACAAACTCACAAACTTTACCTCTTTGTAATATTAGTATGTATAAATTTATTTATTTTTGCATTTTATTTATTTATCTATATTACATATAGACAATGCGTCCATCTGGCAAAATTTATTACTAACCTACATATGTAGGCACATATTGTTCCAGATCATTCTGTGTAGTTAGTAATTACTAAACTTCATACAAGTTTATCCAGCAGTTATATAATATACTAGCAACTCACCCTCGCTCCGCTCGGGTTCGTCCCTAGTTACGTTTTAACGTTTAGCTCAGATATGAGATATTTTCCCTCGGTTTAAAGTATCCTAATTTCATCAAAATCTGTCCAGTGTTTTTTCCGTGATGCGGTAACAGACAGACAGACACAGGGTCGGACTGGGCCGGAAGGGCCCGGGTGGCTCCCCAAGCCCGGGGCCCAAGACTAGATAATAGATTTAATCATAATTAATTTTTAACTTCTCGCTATGAAAATTGAAAACTTTGACTTTCGCATTTTTTAAAAAGATATTACCGAATCGATAGTTTTTAAGAACATCTAAAAATTAAAATTTCATTTTACCTCTGAAACAATGTCTAATGTTAAAATAGACCAATCGGAATCCATTTATTTTTAAGAGAACAAAACATTAAAACCTGAAGTTTTATATTCTGAAAGCGTTAGCAGGTATGTAAGGTACAAAAATCTATAAAATGCTCCCGATGTCCAGCTACCCTCGAGAAATGGAGGGATGAAAAGCGTTGAAAAATTGTTTTTTTTTTTCAATTTTCGGCTTACTGTGACATCCTATCGAAAAATGTTCTTTAGAAAATTTGTAAGTCTAGTAAAATCTACAACTTTTATAAATGACACTTTTTACAATACCCTAAAAGTCTTTAATTTTTTTTGTCTTTATTTTTAATTACTTCAATAATCTTTTGATTTTTATGACACTAGTTACTAGGGGAATGTAATCTTTGAAATACGTATACCAAAATTTTTCAATATTTAGCCGTTTCCGAGAAATTAATGTTTTATGGTTTCGGGAGACTGACAATCGTCCCCAACTTCAAGAGGATGCTTATATTTAAAAAAAATCATTCGATTTTAAGATAGAGTTAATTTTTTGACTTGTACTTTACTTTTCGAAGAAATAAAAACATTGTATGGTCATCCTGTAAAAACACCTTTAAAAATTGAAAAAAAAAGGAGAAATCGATAATTTTTACTTTGTAAACTATATTATTTTTAATAAACATTGAAAAAGTGTACTATAATGACCAAATTCTTATAAGCTGATTACACCAATGCATTTTGGGGGAAAATAAAAAAAAAGTGGGGGCCACGTAAAGTACTTTACTTTTATACTTCTTTTGTATTTTTCCCTTAGAATCTATTTATGTTATTAACTTATTATTTTTTCGAAATTATCGATATTTTATTAATTTTTGATCGATTTTGGAGTTAAATTAATTGTTTTTTCTTTCTGAAAATTTAGATTTTAAGTTAATAACAGAAAAAAATGGAATTCATTCATAGTCTCATTTTGCTTGTTAATTATTCAAAAATATAACATAAAAAAAAACAAATTGATATTTACAAAATGTAGTCACAGTTTTGTTAAAAATAATTAAAAAATGTCATAAATGAATGCTAAGATATCGATGATTAAAAAGAGAAGGATCCCTTTTCATTGAAAGTCGACTATGTCGGAAAAAAATCAACGTAAAGATATTACGGATTATTCAAATTAAAGCTGAATAATCATGTTATCCAATTCATATATTGGTTTCAGTTCAAAAAAAAATGAAGTCCGGGTAATCAAAAAAAAACCAAAGTTTCAAAAAAAATTTTTACGACCTTTTTTATGATTACGCAATAATCATACATTGAAAAAATATATACATATCTAAATACCTTAAAACTAGAAACTTGAAGCAATAAAATACTTTTTTTTCATCTCGATACGGTTATTTTCCGCTGAGATACAGCCATTCAAAAATCTTTAAAAAATTTAGGATTTTTTTCGATCCTTTGATTTTTATAGTAGTGTATCAAGAAAATGCAGATTTATGCGGAAAAATTTGAAAAATATATAAATTAAAAACTAATCGATAACGCTAAAGCCTCACCTTAATCAATTATTTAGGATGATTATCAGTATATATTGTCAATTATGTCATACTTTTTTTATTGTCATACTTTTTTATTATCAAAAACTAATAAAAATATCGATAAACTCGAAAAAATAACAAAAATAGATTTTAATGGCAAAATATATATACCTACGCTTTCCAATTTTTTTATTTTTTCACGACTCATCAAATGTAAAGTTGAAATGTTTACGGCGACATTGTATAAATAATAGCGTCAAATTAAAAACTTATACACACCGTTTTTTTTTCGTTTTTTCCCGCAAAATTCATTGGTGTAATCAGTTTATAAAAATTTGGTCAATTTGCGTCACATTAAGCCGAAAATTAAAATATATTTTTTTAACGTTTTTCATCCCTCCATTTCTCGGGGGTAGCTAGGACTTCGCGGGCATTTTACGGATTTTTGTTCCTTATATACCTACTAACGTTTTAAAAACATAAAAGTTCAGGTTTTCGTTTTTTGTTCCCAAACCGGATTCCGATCGGACTATAATGATACACGTCTAAATAAGTTAATTCAATCAAAAGTTATCGCCGTTCAGAAAATTTCAAAACTAGTTTCAGGGAACAGGAATGGCCTGTTCAGGTTCAACCATTTTCGAATTTTTGCTATTTCATTTCTCTTCTTCATTCTTCTCTAATTGTATGAACGAACTATCTGATCTAGTTTATATGTAGGTCGCAAGAGCTGGGCCCCGTATCCTTCCTACCACCTGGCTTACGGGGTCTATCGCTTGCCCGTGGGGGGCCCGCGCAGGCTGGGGCCCGGCTGGCAAATGCCAAATCGACTGTATGGCCAGTCCGACCCTGGACAGACAGACAAAAATCTAAAAACTATAGATTTGACTTCTGTATCGATAATAAAGTCTATTTCAATAAGATTTACCAAAAAATATTTAATGCACACATTGGCTTAGTTACAATTTTATTATATGCATAGATTGTGAAGAAGCAAAACATATACATATACAAAATCTCACATTTAAATTAGTAGAGTGGTTAAACTTATAATAAAGATGAACGTCCTAGAAATAATCGGGTGTACCGTTCAAAACACATAAATGTCTTAAACGCTTAATGTAGCCTCTTGAGACATTGGTGGAAGATCGCAGAGTTAGCTCGCAACTTGCCGAGACTTAGCAGAACTCCTTTCATGCACTATTGAGTTTCTTACTCGTAATTTTGTTATAAATGGGTTGGGAGATACTCTCAACTTCCTGCTATTTTTAATGTTAATCTATACTAGAGACTTACCCTCATTTCACCTAAACCTTAAATCCTTTTCCAAAATAAAAGTGGCCTAAATTACTCCTTACAACATCAGGTATCTGTCAGTGAAAATCCCATGAAAATCAGGCTAGCCGTTTCGGAGATTAATCGGAACAAACCGACAGACAGATAAAAAATTTAAAAATTGTGGTTCTCTGAAAAGCATCGTATATGTATAATAATTTCAGATGAATTTAGTAAAAAGCTTTTATCACAATATTGTAAATAGACACTTCAATTTTATTTATCTGTATAGAAGATGTATAAATATAATTTTCTTTTTTCTGCATTCTTTTAACTTTATTTTTCTTTTCTCTACTTTATATTTTTTTTTATCAGTGTCTAGACGTGTCCTCTAGAGGACATAGCTCATAACGCTATAAGTTTCTATTCTAGTTCTCGCCTAAGACAAAGATTGTATTTAGACTTACAGTATAGTTTAAAATTACCCAAAATAGGCATTTAAGTAAGCGTTATAAATGCAATCTCACACAAGTGGAGTTCAGAGTCACTTATAGTATCTTATTATCTTTCTTTTTTAATATTCTAGAATTTTCCACTTTTACGTATTTACACTTGCAGAAGATAACATTGAAGAAAGTATATAAAAAAACTTTTGTGTCAAATAAAAGCTATTACTAAAGCGACATTACTCGTCCTGAACTGCACATAATAAAGCGGGATCGGCTTTTAGTACTTGGGATATATAGCAAATCGCGCTGTCGACTTCATCTGAGTCAGGTTTTTAGGCACTTGTGTCGTTTTACTTGGATAGAATAGGGATTTTATCTTCGTAACGGCACTTTAAGTCTCACTACTTTACACAGATATTTTGGAATTATACGAAAAACTTCGAAATGTGCCGAATAAACGCAACTAATTTTCTTTCTATACCTCTTTTATAATTTCAGGTGACGAAAAAACATGTTTTTAATTTACGTTCTTCTACGTACATACATTATATAATAATTTTATATTCTAACTAGCGATTCACACTTACTTCGCTTCGGGTTCGCCCCTAGACAAAAACTAATCTATCCTACGGGAACCGTACACTTTTCTGGGATAAAAAATAGCCTATGTGCTATTCCAGGCTATAATCAATCTCTATGCCAATTTTCATTCAGATCCGTTTAGCCATTCTGGCGTGAAAGAGCAACAAACATCCATCCATCCATCCTCACAAAGTTTCACATTTATAATATTACTAGCGACTCACCCTCGCTTCGCTTGGGTTCGTTCCTAGCTTGCTTCCCCATACAAACTTTCATCCTCATTCTTAAAGGATGATTTCCGGAATAAAAACTATTTCACTTACTCACTTTTCGTATCATGTGATTTAAAAAAATCTTATTTTAGTAAATTTTTTTTATTTAATTTTCTTCTATACAAAGTTTGTCCTGACAATAACAAAACAAAAAAAAAAGAATCATCCAATTTGGTGCAATCGATTGAAAGTTATGTGCGTACATACATTTCGGTGATTCATTTTTATTTATATAGATTAATAAATAAGGATTAAAAAGAAATCTCATATTTTATATACATAAAAATGCTACAAGTCTCCGCTTTTCTCCATTATCGGGACTCCATGAGTTGGCTCGCGACATACACATCGTCGACATAACATGAACAAATCCCAAAAATTGCATTTTTGATTCGTGTTGCGCGAGGATTGAACAAGATTTTCCAACGCACTAGGCGCTGCCAATGAAAAGTTTCAGTTTACTGGCGGTTATCAAAATATTTCCTGATCGTTATTACTATAATTAGAATGATGAAAAGAAAAAAGACTACTCGACTTCATTCATTTTACTAGACAGTAAATGTGCCCATGTTCATATTACACATGATTATTCAGTAGAGATTCCCATGTTCTGTAGTTGTTCACCGCAAACAGTAGGCCTAACAGGCCAGGCCTCGGGCGCTTCCCGTGTTTTATACGTTACGTATGCCCAAATACTACGTTTAATTTAGAACTTTTGTTAGAGCCCCATAATTGTTTTTGAGGCCTTTTCTAAATACGGCTGTGACTTAATAAGAACGTTAAAGGAATTTTATCTATTTAATTATGCAAGAATACAAATTTTGTTACAGATGCTACCTCGTATTTATTTCGAAAGAACTATGGGTATTATAATATATGATACCCATAGTTCTGTATTATATTCTTTGTAGCAAGTGTATACTACACTTGCTCCTCATTTATTTATTGAACTTTATACGACAAAAAATAAAACTGGAAGTCATAAGATACCTTGTGAAATGAAGACATTAAAACAGAGACACATGCTCTATTATATTTTTAAAATATACGTACTTTAGATGAAAATCTGTAATAAGAGTTAAAAGAGGGCTTATCTCTTTCGTCGCTTATCAAGAGAAATACATTCACGCGCTGTGAAGGCTTTTGAAACTTTATATCTCACATTGAGACAATGAATAGGAGTTGAAAAGAAAATGTTTCCCTTCGCATGCTCTTACAAAACTTTACTTTGGAATAAAATGTGCTTTCTTATTCAATTAAGCCGTGTCGTGGCAAACTCCCCTTCTCGTCTTACGTACATATATGTATTATGCTCTCAGTATTTTAATATTAGTCCTGTTTTGATTGAGTTTAAGACCGTAAGTCACGTTAACATAATTATTTCGCTGACTAGCAAAACCCGCGGCATCACTCGCGTTAAAACAATAAAAAAAAAACTCTTTGGCTTTATGTTATGAGTAATTTAATGGCTGTAATGATTTTCAAATGTGTAATTTCAAATGTATTATTTTGATTCGCGCATCGAGGGTTCCGTACCGTCAAATATTGTAATGTTTTTACTAACACATTTATACACTAAAATATTTTTTTTTACGTTTTCGCAATACTTCATTATTTGCAAAAATAAGTTTCATATTATTTCTTAAAGATATTATGGAAAACAAACTTAGTTTTAGTGATTATAACTCAAAATATCCAGTATCTTAAAAAATATTTAACGTATATTCTGCAAATTCATTTTCGTTAAAAGTATTAAGCAAAGTCCACTACCTCTATTTTTTGCACATGTTTTTCTTCATCTTTCCAATGTTAGAAGTACAATGATACAACTCGCATACAATGTTTACGATTTAAGAATCATGTAACTCGGCTAATATGAGCTTTTAACTAACATACTAACAGACTAACATCTAAGTTACTTTTAAAGAGCCAATGCTATGTACACTTGAAACTTACCAAACCCAAGTTTCCATTAAATTTACATGTTGTCATATCGAATTTGTAATATTATGTGTACATTTATGTAATCACTCTAGATTCACTTACTCGTAACTAGATTAACTACACTAAAAAGTCACGAATAGGAAATTCGAATTTAAGTAAGAACTTCTTTCTGTCTCATTCTGGGTTTGTCTACTTTCTGGTAGTCTACTTTTAACGACTAGCCCTGAGAATTATTATTGGTCATTGGTCAATTTTAAGGAGGAATTACAATAGATAACATTCAAAGGCGTAGTCAGAGGTTATCAGTTGTATTCGAGGTATGAATACTGATTCCCCCGACTCTGAGCACATCCAGCAAACACACTGGCCACTATAATGTTTTATGGATTACTTGCTGTCTAGTCCCGTTACATAGCTTAGGTGGCTTATTCATTACAGGTTAGCCAGTCTTCAGAAGGAGTTTAGGAGAAAGGAGGCCTGGTGGGTTAACACTACTAAGGAACTCCATAGGAAAGGGAACTGCTTCATCTATCACTGTATCGACAAACCTATATTCCATTTCTGACTCTTTAAAGGTCTTTAAAGCAGGATGTTATTTAAAGCGGTAGGACTGTTGTTTTTCGGGGTCAGTGTAGCACGTTCACAAAACTAAGCAACGAAGTCTCGTTTGTATATTAGAAACATCAGGTTAAACTCTAGCTAGGCTCTCTTAGTGTCACTGCTGTGGCCAGCTGAGAAGTTATACATAACTTTTCTTTAAATTCAAAATAATCTCTGTTATCTATTTAAAATCCCACACTGTAAGTATGCATTTTCAGAAAACTGGAGCTACTCTGCTAAAATATATTTCGTACTGGGGTTTCAACTCGAGTGAGATTGAGCGGGAGTCTAAGCGCAGCGTAAGCCATTTTACCCTAATTTTCGTCCATTTTCAGTCACTCTCGAATGCATTTCGGACATACCAATTGTTCGCCATGAACAAAAGAAAAGTTCGGAAATCTTCTTTAAGATATATATTTGTATGTCTTAATAGAATTACAATGGTTTTTAGATATGTCTAGTGCAAGTGTCGTGTGCAAGTTGTAGAATGAATGAGGACCGTGTTAGACCGCCAGAGGATGTATGGTGGACGCCTTGAGTGACGAAGCCGCATTTGAGTAACTTCATTGGTCGAGTGTATGTGGTGATAACAAATATAACAAAGCGCCTTATACTAAAAGCAATAGGGTCGACGTTAGGAAGTCTGGCGTCGACACCAATACGACTAGTATCATTATCTGTCGCTCACTGGTCATCAGAGCAGCTTGCACGTGAGTTAGCTCGTCGCACATTTGATTGACTTCAACGACCTATGTTGGCTTGTCTCCTCCTTGGCATTATAATAAATTTTTAGAAAACGAAACGCAAAACTTTTCACAATCGTCAATATTACGAATTTTAAAAATATTGTCTTAAAAACTTTTCAATCTATTTCATTTTAATTCTCTTCTTAATGGCTTCAAAGCATGCACAGATTAAGCACAAGTTACTTCCCCAATGTCACGTAGAATGGAGAAGACACGAAGGAGATTGTTCGGTGAAAATAATTAAGCAATTGTAAACTTCAAGCGTCAAATTAATTTTGACGCGGAAATGTTTTCACAGTCGTAAATGTTTTTCGGTTTTCTCCATTCCACGCGACATTGGCGAAGTAAATTGTGCCCAACTGGCACTCCTCTAAGCCACTAAACAAAAGAATTGACTTGAATTGAAATGTTTTTCGAATTTTAAAAATATTGTCTCGAAAATTTTAAACTATTGAAAACTTCAAACTTTAAACATCAAATTAATTTTGGCAGTTGCCTGTCCCTTATTTTCATATGGAAAGTGGCGCCACAACTTTTTTCCAACTTAAACTTGATACATTGTTATTGAAAATAAATCCGCCACTAACGCCATCTATTGAAAGTAGTGATTCCCATACAAAAAATACATTTGAAAATCCCAAAATATTCAAAAAAATTTATTTGGTTTCATTGTAATTATTGACTTAACCACAATAGCTTCGAAATGAAGTGGACGATATCGATATTTACTTTGTAAATGCAATTACTGATTTTCTGGCACGCTTCCCGCTCAAATGCTTATGACATAACGTTATATAAAATGCATGATAATAGCTTTAGCGTATTTAAACAAATATGAGACATAGCTGCTTCTCATACTTTTCTGTTTCTGGTATCATGACGTTATTTATAGAAACACTTTTATTGTATTACCATGAAAAGTGAATTTTCAAAAATTAACATTACTGATATAAATAAGAGATTTAAAGATTTCTTATATAGATTACCATTAATATCTTAATCTAGATAGATCTTACTGTCCTGAAGATATAGTATATGAAGAGAGCGAGAGAGATATAGACATACTTACCAATATTATAAGTGTGAAAGTTTGTGTAGATGGAGGGGTGTTTGTTACTCTTTTACGCCAAAACAGCTGCACAGATCTGGATGAAATTTGGCACAAAGATAGATTTTCGTCTGAAATATCATATAAGTTACTTTTTATCTCGAAAAAATGTACGGTCCCTTGGGATAGATTTGTTTTTCTCTTGCAACGAACTAGAAGCGAAGCGAGGATGAGTCGCTGGTAGCGTATAATTCGCCTATTCATTCGGTCTAATCTAGCTATGTACATATATAGTATCTTCCATGTTATATCAACCAGTATAGTATTATGTGATCTTTGTATCAACTAAACCGATTTTATATAAATCTTTCACCATAAAAACAACATTATCATAAGGTACAATACCATAGGTTACATTTTATTTCAGTAATAATATTATAAGAAATCTGAAATATGACCTACTGATACAAGCAAAGTATGGATAGGCCACTAGTATTTTAGATTAGAAATTATTAAGTAAATGATGTGAACTATTTATTTGAATTACCTTATAGTTAAATCACAGGAATTTCCTTTCCATTCATTTTATATCATTATTAAACTTACGAAGCCGTAACAGTGTTCAATAAACACTCGAATAAAAATTAAGAGGTAGTTAATTTTATGCTCGATAGGCAATTATATCGCTTCAACGACTAATTAAGTCGTCGAATTTAATATTTTCCCATTACCGGCACTCAATAATTTGTATTGTTACGAAAATTCTATTTTACAAACAGTTAATTTAAATTATTAGTAGGTACCTCAGTGTACTGAAGTTGGTTTAGGATATTGGTTTTTTTTTTAATGGACTAATGAACAAGTTTTTGATAAGCAATTTTTCGTCGAATGTGATTTTTTATAGCTAAATAATAATGCTAACATATTTTTAAGTGCTACAAACCAACGAACAGACGAACTATTTCTTACATTTAGGTTTTCAAAACCTGTGATTTACATTTGCTGTAAAAAAATCTATAATTGATTTTATTTCGTGAATCAACAAATATAAAGGAAAGCTATAGAAAACTTTCTATAATGGTTAAATTGTAGAAAAGGGTGTCGATTTTATAAAAATATGGGTCCTTCTTGAGACAAGAATAGGTACCTATTAATGATAGAATAGGCCCGACAATTCCTAGTATTTTCAATAGTTTTTTGTAAATTTTAAATAGCAAAGTGTCTAATTTAAACTGCATAATATACCTAAATAAGAAAACACTTGTTAAATTTAAAACACAAGGAAAATATGTCTAAAATTACCTTTACACGTAATATACGGTGATACATCGCTTACGAGCCCATTAAACGGATTACATTCTTGGCTCGCCCCAACATCACGACATACAAAAACAACGTTACTACAAGAATAATAGCGCGATAACGAATACGTACGCGAATGCCAAAATGTTCTAAGTCATTATGATCGCCTTAAGAACCTACACACACTAAAGATCTGCCGTATCAACGCATGTCCATTCATAAAGGTATAAAGTGTAGAACGTAATAAGAAAAGCTATCCCTATCCAATAGCACGAAGGTCGTAAGTTCGATTTCCGTGCAGTTTTTTTTGTATTGACTATACAGATATTTCAACTGATTGAAAAAAGATTACTTACTTTTATCCATTATTATTAAATTGCAGCATCTGCTGTACTACGATATAATAATAATGGATAAAAAGAAGTTTAAATAGATATTTAAGTATAGTAATATTACTAATATGTAACTTAATATGAAATATTCTTTATGATTTAGAGATCACTGTACAATATTATATACGTCAGATTTACTATGATGAGCGCAATTTATTTTTTATTTTTTGAAAACTACAATTTACATACGTCTTTTTAAACACCATTTATTCCTCATATATTTCAAATTAACGTAGGTGTAGCACGTGTCACATTTGATTGTACAATGTACATTACAAAAAAAAGCTCACCGAGAATGAAAGGCAGGCAAGAGACAAGTCTTAATGTGTGCGAGCTTTAAAGATTTTTTCGTCTCTGTGACGAAGCGAGATTGAAATAAGCGAATTTTTAAATAGATAAAAAGAAACACGTTGCTAAGTAAAGTCGGTGCGGAATTCAGAGCGCGTCACCTCTGTGACGTCGCAAAATAATTACGAGGCCAATTGTTGTCGACAGCCATTATGTCTTAATGCGCCTAGTGTACTTAAATTATATAGTTATTGTTGGTATATGTGTTTGGATACTAAATTTAATTAAGCTTATAAATTTTAATTATTGTTCTGTTTGGCGTAGTAGCGTGTGACTACGTTGGGTACAGGTTCGAGGCATATTTGAAACAAATATTTATATTTCGTATACAAATATTTGTATGAACAAATAAACTAACTAAAAATAATAACTTTTAGTGACAGATTTAATACTACTACTTTACATAAGATGGCGTAATTTAAATAACACTATCGTTAGCCCGCGGTTACGTATTTAATTTATGTATAATTCCGCTCCTAAAAATCGATCATGCTGGATAGCCTCTAATCTTCTCTCAAAATACAAAAGTGTTTTAGTTTTAAATCGGACTGTTAGATACAATAATTGAGGTATAGTAAGGTAATATCTTCAAAACAAAAATTAATTAATCTCTTCATATTTATTAGTATAGATACCACTTAATGCACATCCTAGGAAAAGCTATCGTGTCAGTTACCGTTGAAATAAATATTGGGAATTTATGGGTAAACTATGCATTTATTTTATCAAAAAGGATTCTAAAAACACTTTTCGACATTTTCATAATATCTATTTTGTTGTACCTACTACATTGAAAACTTCCACTAGGTACTTAGAAAATATAAGTCTTCGTGGAACAGAAACATTTCTTTGCTAATATATTTTAAGCCTGACCAAGACGTTAGAGAAATCATTGCCGTACAAAAACTGCCCCACCTGCAGCAATCACGTTCAGGGGCTTAGGGTGGGTATTTAGGAAGCCTCTCAACATTGTTAATTATCTGACGGTAAGAAATCTGAGATTTGTTCTCGTAGCAAGCATAAACACAGAGACCTTTTGTTTATTAAATTTGAAATAAAAACTATCTATATATATTTAGGTGTTTATTTTTTCTTTTAATAAAAAAGCGAAGCTGAAAGCTTAAGTTTTTAATTTAGATAAATTGCGTTTGTAAGTCTTTTTTTGACTATAAAAAGGAGAATAAAAATTTTGTGTGTTAATTTTCGTTATTTTTAATTAATAGATTATGTCTCAAGGGTGTTCTGTGGTGTGAAACTATATAGATTTCAAATATAACTTTGACGACACGTTTGGCTCAATTTGTGACCTCACTTGCTGTGCTAGCGGTCGCGGGTTCGAGTCCCGCTGGAGGCATTCATTTGTGTGATGAGCACGAATGTTTGTTCTCCAGTCGTGAGTCTTTATATTTATAATAAGTATGTATTTAAAGTTATACATATATGTGTAGTGTATCAACTATCTGGTATCCATAACACAAGCCTCGTAGCTTACTATGGAAGTAGATGGTGCTGTGTGTTAGTGTCCGAACATATTTTTATCATTAACTTGCCTCTAAAGGTAACCACTCTTTCAAGAAATTTTGATATTGGTGTACCTTTTTTATTCTTAGTATAGAGTATAGCAGATAGTAGATAATAATACGTTATTCCTATAATTACTATTTTTTAAGATTTAGGTTTTAACACTCATTATATTGAAACAAAATTAAGATTATCATTTTAAAGTTTTAAAATTACACTCACTTTACAAAACAATACGATGTCACTAAAACTATACTACAATTGTAAAATGTACGCGAAACAAATGTACTACATTTAACGTAACATTTTTGTTTAAAGTTAATATTATTTGCAATTAGTCTGGAAAAACCTTAGTAGATGCCATTTCTGCGTGAGGCTTTTACTCATAATTCTCAAATAAAATGAAGTAGTATAGTACGTACATAATAATTTAACCTCAATGTCGAAGATGTAATAATGAGGCGACAAGGAGTCAACTTTCGACCTTGATTCGTTTCAAGTCTTATATTTTAGAATATTATAAGTATATAATCATAATATTATAAACTAGCTTAGCTTGTTTCCAAATACCCTTTTCGATTTCCGGGATAAAAACACCCTATGTCCTTCCCAGGGTCTCAAATTATCTTCTTACTAAATTTCATCTAAATCGGTTCAGTAAATCCAGAGATTACTCCTCACAAACTCACAAACTTTACCTCTTTATAATATTAGCACCTATAGATATATTATGGATGGATTATTAGTTATTACACTTATAATAAAATTATTATATTTTTTGATGATACGATATTATATATGTATGTACATATGTATATGATAAACATTGTGGCAAAATTCTTCCATAGACAATTTAACTATCTACAATCGATATCGCTAGTAGAAAAATAATCAATATAAATAATATGGAAAATACATATGTATTACGTCCGTGTTATAAATAAAGCTTAGATATGTCGATATTATCCAATTTAGGATGTCTATTAGCGATAGCCAATATAGAGAGTCATCTTATTGATGCAGTAATTATCTACGACAGCGTAACTTTTAGATCGTAATTACCGAATACATCGAAATTCCCTTGTTATTTACGAGTATATGTTTCCTTCCCGCTGTTCTCGTACATACTTACACGTACGGTGCCGTGTTGCTTAATGTAGCCATGTCTTTATTTGTGCTGAACACGCGATGTAACAAATCGAGTAAAATAAAGCTCTATGTGTGCTAAAACACTGTACTTTAATGTATTAACTAGGATATGGTTCCGAGATTTATCAAGTTTTCATTGAATATAGAGGGACACGATTTAATTGTATTCAGTACTAGCGGTTTAAGCTTGAATGGTTTAGGAACGCCTAAAAGGTAAACGTTCAAAAAAAAAATTAAAATAATTAAATGAAATTTTTGTTACGCCTAAAATCGGTGATTTCATTCGATACTATGAAACAGTTTCATATTACTCAACATCATTAATTGTTCAACCATTTCGACAACATATAATTTTATTTTATTCCTATAAAATAAAACGTAATTTTATAAATATGTATGTAATAAAATTACAAAAAACAACTGTACAGAGAATATTCATTATGACTCGCAAAGAAATTACGAAGCAACCTCAAGATTTAAGATTTTTTTTTATATCCTCGACGAAATGTAATTGTTGTAGGATAAAACTTTAATTTATCTTTAGAAATATATATATATATATATATATATATATATATATATATATATATATATATATATATAATTATGTAAACAACAAAACAGGAAGTAATGGGAAATATTAACAAAAACTAAAACATAATACATAATATATATATATATATATATATATATATATATATATATATGTATATAACAAATATATACATAAAAAATAACAATCTTATATTATATGGAATCCACTAACGTGAGTTCAATTTTTTGTTGGCCAGGTTTTTTATTGAACTTCTTTAGAATAGTTGTGATTTGAAACTCGATGAAACGAAAATGCGACACTAGAGAGAGACAAACACATAAATATATAGGATTAAGCCGGCGAGAAAATGAAATAGAATACATTACACTGGAAGTGAAAAATAATACTGAATAATATGTTATGTTAATAATATAAATATGTTAAATAAAATGTAAAATAACGTTTAAACTTGGTAAAAAAAAAACTAAAGTTATTACTTATGAAAATGAATATTTATTACTGTGGAATGTATATGCATAAATTAAATAAAAGCTATTATGACTTATTGTTGCCATGGTAACCGTTGTTATTATCTGACAAATATATAATGTTATATTCTTCCCGTATATGATATTCTATAAATATATGATTGTAATATGCCTTATTTAATTTTATTGATTTGTTTTAATTTAATTGCGATATTTGTCAAAGAAGTTTTACTTCAGCGTAAAGGTTACATGCACCCATTTTTTTGTTTAGAATTTTTGCAGTAATCGCAAAAAGTTAATTGTATATTATGTACTATCGTCTACTATTGTTTGGCACTTAGGCACGCACTCGAGCGAAGTAAAGAGAAGTTGCCATTTTTATATATTATTCGAAAATTTTAACTTTCACAAAATATATAGAAGAGGCGACTTTAAACGTACGACAGACCGACAGTCGGATAGAATAAGGTTAGCGATTAGGAATTGAAACCTTTAGAAGCTACGAGAACCCTAAAAACAAAGCAATATATTAGAAACACGCAATTACAATAATATCGAGGCTTGTATCTTTATTAAGAAAGAGTGAAAAATTGTTTACGCATCGTGAAACGCGGAACGGTGATGTTGTTCATAAAACAATGTTTTATTGTGAAATAAACAGGGCACGAACAAGACTCCCATTGACGGCGCCCGACCTTTCGTAATGAGAACTTTTATGTCGCTCTGCACATGCTAAAAGGAAAATAATTTAGGCGTAAATGGTTTTATGAATTGGGCTTTTATGGTGTAAAGGATCAATTGTCGAAGTGTATATTTTGTAGCTTTTGTCTGCTGCTTTTTCGGGAACGTTTACTTTTTTAACTTACCTTCTCGACTCCTTATTTGTTTTCCTTTATCACAAGCTTTAATTTAACCTGCAATGTTTGTATGTATGTTTGTTTGGGTCACATCTTGCAAATGAATTTTAAAGCAGTTATCATTAACAATGCATAGTTAGATAAGTGACGTCGTTCTAAGTCTAACATGGCGGACTATGTTTTTTTTATGCACCCCCATGATATAGATATCAAATGAAAGGGTTTGTTGAGAAGAATACAAATACATACCTAAAAAATAAAAAAAAAAACTTTAAATTAAATCAAACACATTTATTACATTACACAATTTATATGATAAAAAAGCTTGTTATTAAAAATATTTTTTTATTATAGATATACTAAGAAGTGGAAGTCAATGGCATAGTTTGTCTTTTCCAGTTCATGAACAAATTGAATCGTACAAAAAACATTTGTCTCTTCCGAAAATCCAACATGCGACCTCTGGCCCAATAAATACTTTTAAACTACATACATGTGTCAGTAACTACAAACCAGAATGTTTTTTTTTTAATTTAACTAAATATGTTTCGACATATATCACATTAGATATACTCTATGAGTATGACAACGACGACGTAGACATTTCAAAGAAATTCAAGTAAGCAAAGACAGTATTCCCCATTCACCGAACAAAACGTTGCCAAAATCTTTCCGCATCAAAAGCCAGTCAAAAGACTCGTTAGTAAATTGCCCTTTGTTCTATTGTAGCGTAGGCCATGTTTTTGATTTGATTCGGTTTGGTTTCAGAGCAGGATTTTAGAAATGGTATGGACCTACAGTATCTGAGTAATTTTTTTACGATTTTATTTAATAAATTTTATTAAATTACATTTTTATTTAATAATTCTATAAATGTGCATCTCATAGTGGTTTTACCCATGAGCTTTACAGGCCTAGATATGTACTTTATGCCTATAAGGTCACGGGTTCGCTCTTAAATAAATTATATTATTCACTTGACTGAATGGTGCATGGAGGCCAACTTAGCCAGCTATCTTTGCTTCTTTGAATGTGTTACAGATTTTTATTAGGAATACGCCCACAATCTTGAATTTTTTTAGGCCTTTAAACATAAGCATAATTTTATAAAACCGCCCGCCTAAAGACCATATTCTCTCCTATAAGACTCCTATCATATCACAACTGTAACTTGCATTTTTTTCGCAACTATTTATTAATTAATAAAGTAAAATACACTAATAACAATACTTTGACGTAACGAACTCAACTTATCCCGAGTATTTTCTGTTCTTACCATTTCTGAAGGCTTACGAGATCTACCAAGCGTAGCCGGACACTAGCTATTGTTGGCAAATACTACACTAATTCAATTTTATTAATGGTTTGGCTATTTGCCTCACAGCGGTTCGTTCGATAGCTTTTTCTATCGCTCATTTTGTCGTCATTCCAAACGTACAATCGCAGTTAAAATTCTATATTAAATTAAAGATAAACATTAAGGTAATTACTTTCTAGGATATACGAGATATTTGAGGCTTGAAGCGTTTTTATTGTCTTTGATCGGGAGGATTTAATCAAAAAATAACTTTGAAGATCCTAATTAATTTTTTATGAAATATTTAATATTGCAAAGCTAATATAATTTCACCTCCATCCATCCCTTGTCGTAGCACTTACCACTTTGTATATATAAAATATCAAAAATATGCTGCACATAAAAATGTAATATCTCACCTGCGCCGGTCGTGTCTCCATTTTATTAAAGTTTTTCAAGCAAAGTGATAAAAATGATGGGCGCGCTTCATAAAGTCTGACGCCGTGTCTTATTTTGTAATATTTTTATTTTATCATATTTTTATTCATATGACATTGGGTGATTCTTATTTGAATTATGGAAATGTTGATTGTATCATTATGCAAATAAATGTGAAAGTTAAATATATAATATTACGTAACATTATCATGGGATTATTTATATCATATTTTACGTTTAATTTAGTTAATGGAAATAATAGACTACATTACAATAATTAATGTATACCTACATTATATAATAAAATTCTGAGTCGAATATGTACATTAAATATTATTTTTTTTTTGGAAATTTTTATTGTTATAATATAATATATCAAATATTCGCGTAAATCTAAGAAAGTATAGAAAAATACGCAAATACAGGGTGGATTTTTGAGACGGGACAGTAAGGGCAGGTACCTTAAATACTATAGTTACAGGAAAACGCTCCTAGGAGACCATCCATAACTTTTTGAGATATCCTGAACTGCATTCACAGATTTTGGAAAAAATGTACAGTCAGCGAGAAAAATGCTAAAATACGAAAAAAATTTTTTTCATGTCAATCGATCCTATTTCATGTAAGGATCAAAAGACTCTATGGGGCCATTTAAGGTTTGAGTACTAGAAATGACAGAAATCGCCAAAATCCTTCTCCATACATTTTGTATGGGAAAACGTTTAATCAACTCGAAATATTCTTTATTGCCAAACGGTCCTATTTTTTAATGTGATCAAAAGACTCTTTGAGAAAATCATAATTCGTACATTTTTTCCAAAATCTGTGAATGCAGTTCAGAATATCTCAAAAAGTTATGGATGGTCTCCTAGGAACGTTTTCCAGTAACTATAGTATTTAAGGTACCTGCCCTTACTGTCCCGTCTCAAAAATCCACCCTGTATATTATATACACATAGATCGTACAAAATACATTATCTACATAATGTGATTATGTAAATAATATTTTAAATGATTAAATTAATCTATTGAGTAGTTTTTCCAAAGCAACATTAAAGGTATATTTGCTAAATTATTATATGTATTACATGTACAGTATTTCACGTCGGGGCACCTCCTTTTGCTCTATAAAGCATATGTTCGCCCTCTCAAGGAGTACTGTTCTCATCTCTGGAGTGGCGCCCCTCAATACCAGCTTTTTCAATTTGACTCTATCCAACGCTGGACAGTTCGTATTGTCGACGATCCCATACTCACAGACGACTTAGAACCTTTAAGCCTTCGTAGAGATGTTGGCTCTCTTTGTGTTTTCTATCGTTTGTGCGATGGAGGGTGTTCTGATAAACTTTTTGATTTGGTTCCACTATCGCGTTTCTATCATCGCACCCTTCACCGTCGGGTTGGATGTCATCCACAAATGTGCATGTATCTCGTTCATTTTTACCTCGCACGTGCAAAATATGGAATGATTTTCCTCCTGAGGTTTACCCTGAGCGCTACAACATGGGGTTCTTCAAGAGCCGTGTCTTCAGGTCCCTTAAAGGCCGGCAACGCATTCGCAACTCCTCTTTTGTTGCAGATGTCTATGAGCTGCGGTAGCCACTTATTATCAGGTGTTTTCCATAAATAAATATGTAATTAGTTTTCACCCAATGGTGGAACATAGTCATTACTAAATCTGTAAAGAAAAACTGTTTCCAAATCTTTTATTGAAAAGAGTCTCGTCAATAGTTCGTCTATAGAAAAGCGTTTGACAAAAAGAGGAGAAAAAGGTATTAACCTGCTTATTATATTTATACATATATATAAATATTATTTAGGACAACTGTCATTGTATTAGTTACGCGTAGAGGGCGTCAATCAAATGTTTGTTACAAACGTACTGTCAATCTCGATAGAAACTGCTTATAGATTATTTTTTTTATATAAAAAACTAAAATATGGGTCGTTGTTTAGCCTTTGGTTGTAAAGAAACCGGCATTTATAAGTTTCCAAGTATAGGATATCCCAGATAAAGCCAGCATCACGTTTCAAAACTTATATGTTTTAACTAGTTTTAGTTACAATTTATGAGGAAACAATTATTCTTATTTCTTTTGCTCTAGTTAAACATCACGGATCGCGTCCACCCTTTTTTTTGTTTTCTTCTTTTTAATGTTGGGAAATGCATTTACGCATACCACCTGTAGACATACACGACGCCCCGATGGCACTGCCTGTCTGTACGTACGTACGTACTCTCAGCAACAATCCCCTCTTTTATTATTTCTTCTTTCTATTTTCAATTGTATTTTTATTATTCTTTTTCGGCCTGACCAATCTCGTCATTTTTACTGCCTGATTTACAAAGGTATCATAATTTGTGCGTTCGCGTCGTCAGTGTGGCCAGTATAATCAATTATATAATAACCTTTATATTATACATTAAAATAAAAGTTCGCTAATCGTAAGCTTCCATCCATACTGAGAAAAAAAAGTTTTCACTTGAAATACGCATTTTGATACTAAGTACCTAAACTCATCTTGCTTATCAATAATAAGATTATGACTAGCAATAGTTAACAATTTAAGTTTATTTTAAAACATATAAAGCCTTGATATAGTCCATAATACAGCTAAAACTCGACAAAATGATAAACATAACGTTCCTTTCGATTAGCTTGGCTTTCCTTCCTTGTTGCGAAGCTCCTCTTTTTTTCAATTCTTCCTTAAATTTAACAACTCGCCAGGTAGAATACATTGTTACAACGATGAAAACTGATGAACTTATGAATTCGTTAATACGACACACGGTTTTTATTAATGCCTTTTGACAGATAACAAACACACAGTGCCCTATACCCAAAAATTTTCAGTAATCTTTCCCATTAGAAAAATATGTTAAAATATTAATCACTCAGTCAACAGTTTGTTTAACTTCAAATACAATAGATTCATTTTTCAAACAATGTGTGGGTTTTACTCGTAATGTCATAAATTAACAACTGTCGAAAAATCTGTTTTTCTCTTGAAACTCGACTCATTAAATCGAAATAGTTACAATTTCGAAGGAAAATGTATCTTTTAATATTCCTTTCAGTTCATTAGGAATTTTCACTTAATTTGGCACATCGCGTTTACACTGCATTAAACGTGCACGTGAAAATTTATAGCGAGAAGTTGTAAATCTACCTTTGTAGTTAGTAATAGTTTCGTGTCTCGCGACCTATGTACGTAATTTGAAACATTTGGTAATATCTGGTTTTAATATCGGAGAAGTTCCTAAACTATGCACAATAATGTCGTATAGAGTTGTGAAAAATAAATCAAATTTATATCCTTAGGTATTTATGTAAATATGTTTTTTGATCAATTTAAAAAAGGGAAGTTCTCAAATTAGCTGTATGTTTAGAGAGTAACGAAAGTAATATTTAGATTTTATTTTATTACAGTTTTAAACAGCATTTTTATGGAATAAAGATAAATTGTGACGGTGAATTCTTTAGTCTAAAGAATGTTTTGAAAAGTGATAAGTATGGTATTTAAAAACACCTCTCAGCTCGTGTTATATTAGATTTGAGAGGGAAAATGTTAAAAAAATAATAAATATTGTCTGTTTAGACATGTGTAATTCAACAACTCACTTTATGAATCCTTATTTATTTCAGTTATGCAATTTATATTTGAATTCATGGAACATAACTGTTGACAGACGCGTAAATAATTTTGACAGATGGTTGCAAGTGTAGGCGACTGTACGTTATTCCAGTGGGAAGGAACGTGCGCGTTATTAGTGAAGTTAGCACATTGAATATTAAAATAGTTAGTTTCAATTAAGGAGAACACTTTTCGGTTCATTCATGAGTCCCTGTCGTTGGCGGTTTCACTCGCCGAGCTACTGCCCTAGACACCTTGACTTTCTACAATCATATCGCTAATAGAGAAGAAAAAAGTATGAAAATGACATATTTATACCAAATGACATATTAGATAGATATTATTTCCATACTTTTTTCAGTTAGCGCTAACGATTATAGAATGTTATCTTGTCTTCCTTTAGCTACGCTACGTTCCTGACGTCACCTCACCAGAACTGACATTCCGTCGTCTTATTTATTCCCACACGTGCACATATTGTGCCTCGGAATGTTCGTCTGATTCAATTTTATTAATGGATTTGGACGTTTGCCCTAGTGACTGTGAACGCGGCTATTCTATTTGTCTCAACGTATCTTATTATCAAAGACGTCGTTCAGTTGTGTCTTAACCGGTTGTATTACGGATGATATTTGATTGCACCAGTGGTTCATTTCCATCGTGTTCTGTGAGGCGAGCATCACCGGAGACTGCACTGAGTCAGCGTACATCCGATGTCAACAAGGTCGACCCGCTTTCAGAAGCATTTACGATATTGCTTTTGGACTAATTCAATTTACGATTGATGTTAATGACTCCTTATCCCTCAATGGTCATACATTTAGGCGCCATAATGTACGTTTACTAACGTATATTTGCGTACGATTACGTGTAAGCTATAATAAGTTTATTTTGTTTCCAGAATGAGCTGGTAGCCGGAACGGCGCAACGGCGCCCATGTTGTGATGACAGCTGTTAATTCGGTAAGCTTTTAGCATGCTTATTTACGTAAAAAGTAAATACATTAAATTCAGCTTAAAACAATTATATAACCATAATGTGTTTCATTTGAAAAATAACCGTATTAACTTTAAATAAAAAAATAAACAGTATAACCATTTGTCTGCAAATGATTCATAATTAGAGTTTTCGCATATTAACAGTTTTGGTTCGTTAAACATTACAAAACAGTTGATTGCTATTGAATGAAAATATTTTATTAGTATTAACGATGCAAGTCATTACGTATAGTGATTAAAACAAAATCGGGCTTCTATATGCCCCTAATTGGCAGAGACTCTGTTAAGCCCCTTGTTATATAGCACTCTGAACGCTTTATTGCGATGAAAATGAATATTTCACACTGTTTTATATTATCTTAGAGTACACGTTAAGTAAATGTGCGGTGTAAAAAATATTTCAAAATATATCATAATAGGTATGTATCAGGAGGTTAAAGTAGAGCTTTATAGAATTTTTGATCAGTACATATGTATATTATTTTGTATAAAAACCTTTTAAAATATATATATATATATATATATATATATATATATATATATATATATATATATATACCGCACTTGTCGCTTTTATAAACCTTCAATATCGTTTTTGCAGTAACAGTACCCTACTATATGTATGTATTTACACTTATTGTTATTATATTATATTTATACAATAAAGATTTTTTATATTATATAGGTATAAATGATTTTCGTATCAGTTTTGTGATATCAGCGGTTATGCAAGTTTAGTTAACAAGAGCACTAAATAATAGTGTTTTAGTGTTGGTCACTAGAAATAAAAATAGCAACCCCGGCTCGTCACTCTATCGTCACTTCAACCAAATAAACGAGAACCATCACTATGCATACATTCTCACATTTTTATTTCGATCTCACGCTTTAAAAGAGATGAAAGGTGTCAAATAAAACTGGTAGGCCAATTTATGTTCGGTTATGGACGTTTTCCAACTTGCATCGCATTAAAATACTATTGCACTTGAATAATATGATATAATGAAATGTGTTTGTTTGTATGTATAGCGCCAATTAATTTTATGTGATATAAATCAATTTCGAAATCAACTTATAAGTGCATACGAATAAACTAGCGACTCACCCACGCTCCGCTCGGGTTCGTCCCTACTTGCGTTTTAACGTTTAGTATAAATTTCTCAGAGACGAAATATTTTCCCGCAGTAAAAAGTATCCTATATGTTGACCCGGATAACCAGCTATCACCATACCAAATTTCATCAAAATCCCTCTAGTGGTTTTTCTGTGATGCGGTAACAGACAGACAGGCAGACAAAAATTCTAACAAACTAAAAACTATAAATTCGGCCTCTGCGTCGATAACAAAGTCTATTTCAATAAGATTTTCCTAAAAATATTTAATGTACAGATTCGGCTTTTTTACAATTGTATTATATACAGGGTGGAACAAATCGATGGGACATGGAAGAAAAGTACCTTAAATATTGAAGTTATCAAGATTTACTTAAAGGAAACATTTCTTTATTTTTAAAAATAATAATAACTGCATTTATTTATTTTTTTAAAAAAGCTTACCTGAGCCGGGAATCGAACAAAATAAAAATGTACAAAAGGACAATGTCACTATTTTATCGAATTAATCGATAAGGTCTATGGTAAGGATAAAATCTCTGAAACAAACATTGCGTCTTAGAATTAAAGAAAATGATGAAATCTTACAAATTATACATATCGACTCTAACATAGCGGAACAAAAGCATAGGACATGGAAGAAAAGTGTCTTAAATACTGAAAATATCACGTTTCACTCTAAAGAAACATTATTTTATTTTTAAGAATATGATAAACTGCATTTAATTTTTTTTTAAAGAGATGACCTAAACCGGTAATCGAACCAACGGAAAATGCAAAAACGTACACCGTCACCATTTTATCGAATTAATAGATAGAGAGGATGAAATGTTTCGAACGAAAATTATAGAAAATTGAAGATAAGTGTCTTCCACTTTCGATGCGTTTGTTGAGTCGATATGTATGTATAAATTGTAAGATTTCATCGTTTTCATTAACTGTAACATACAATTTTCGTTCGAAACATTTCATCCTCTCTATCAATTAATTCGATAAAACAGTGACGGTGTACCTTTTTGCATTTTTCGTTGGTTCGATTACCGGTTCAGGTCACCTCTTTTAAGAAAAATGTAAATGCAGTTAGTCATATTCTTAAAAATAAAGTAATGTTTCTTTGGAGAGAAACTTGATATTTTCAATGTTTAAGACACTTTTCTTCCATGTCCTATGCTTTTGTTCCGCGATGTTAGGGTCGATATGTATAATTTGTAAGATTTCATCGTTTTCTTTAATTCTAAGACGCAATGTTTGTTTCAGAGATTTTATCCTTACCATAGACCCTATCGATTAATTCGATAAAATAGTGACGGTGTCCTTTTTTACATTTTTATTTTGTTCGATTCCCGGTTCAGGTAAGCTTTTTTTTAAAAAAATTAAATGCAGTTATTATTATTTTTAAAAATAAAGAAATGTTTCCTTTGAGTAAATCTTGATAACTTCAATATTTAAGGTACTTTTCTTCCATGTCCCATCGATTTGTTCCACCCTGTATATAGATTGATTACAGCTATTGAACGCAAAACGTCATAATATATAGTTTACATAATACCCCATTACGAGTATAACTTTTACAACCAAAGTATACTTTAATAATGAGATAGATACTAATATTATTAATAAATTAAAGATATTGTTTGTTTTTCATTAGTTTCTACGCATTAATATCGGGAAGTAATAGTTCGATTTGGAAAAATCTTTTGGCATTTCATAGAATATTTAGTGGAAGGTTAACTTTAGCAGTGGAGTAGATAGTCAATATAAACTACACGATAGTACCCGCGGACAAAAGCTAGTCAATTTTAAAGATTTTCTACTTAGTGCTAATACGATTTGTCTTTATATATAATATATTCAATAACTGCTAATCACTTAAGTAGTAAATACATATTTAAAAAATATTAGGTTCAATAAGGCCATTGAATATTTCTTGAAAAGAGTTTTGGAGGAAAGTTTGAAATGGAGTAGAAGCTAAAACATATTATTCTTTAATTGCTCGTTTGTTTTTTTTTTCATTATTTATGTTTTCCTATAAAAAACCTTTTTAGGCTATTTTTAATATAAAGGTACAAAAAATATATACACTTTGAATATCCTCGCAATGTTTTAATTAAAGCTAAAGCTTAAATTAAGTGGGAGTGAAATAACTGAAAATAACGCGTACAACCACCATGTACAGTAAATCAAAATTCATAGTTATCAAACTAAGTAATAAAACAACCAAGTAAAAAGTCTTACTCAACAACTGACCTGTAAATAGCTTGCCATAAATCACGTTTTTATAAGGAACGCCTTTTGTTTTCGTTTGGTGAGCAATGACGATTAATGTCAGTCAGAGACGCCACCTCATAATGTAAGGCAGAATGAACAGTAGCTATAATAGCTTCTATGAAAAAATATTCAGTACAATGTGTATACTGTATGTATACTTTGTTAGCATATAGCGAATATTCAACATGTATAAAACTATGTTTACGGATTGATTTGCTGCTTATTTTGGTTATAATTTTTTTTAAGGTACTTCGGTGCCATTTACATATTTCTTTTTTCAAATTATTGTATGAGCTGCAATAGCAGCTAGAAACCGTTTGTACTAGAACTTAAGTCTCTCCAGCGACCATGTTTGTTGTAAACCATCCGAAATGTCAGGTATAATAAAATAAAATTATTCATACACACATGCGTGCACACACACACAGACACACACAACTTCACAATATATTCCTTACGATAACGAGGTAGGTAGAGGAAATGAAGTGCCAAGAGCTACGATCTCTACATAAATTTTTCATACTCATTCATTAATGTACTTAAATACAAGTCTTTAGCATGTAAGAGATATCGATATAGATATATTGTTATTTTCAGCAGAGTACCTACATATTGTATTTTATGTTAATTTTAGGACAGTCTATACATATAATAAAATTCTAATTGAGTCGAATCTGCACATTAAATATTTCTTGGAAAATCTTATTGAAATAGTCATTATTATGGATACAGAAGCTGAATCCTATAATTTTTAGAATTTTTGACTGTCTGTCTGTCTGCCTATAACCGTGTTACGAAGAAACCACTGGACAGATTTTGATAAAATTTAGTATAATGATAGCTGGTATAATGATACGGGTCACCATATAAGACACTTTTTACTGCGGGAAAATATCTATGAGAAATTTATACTAAGCGTTAAAACATAACTAGGGACGAACCCGAGCGAAGCGAAGCTTAGTCGCTAGTTAATAGATAAAAAAATACATATTGTACATTTAAATCATATTCCGTAACAAACGTGTTCGATAATAGACTAAAAAACATCGTTTGAAAATATTGTTTTAAATTCAAAGCTTTATAAAAAAAAATTAAAGATATACACAATATAATTATCAAAAGCAAATCTCGTACGCGTTCACCTTTAACTGAAAAGCGTCTAACCCGATTTCCGCGAAGTTCACGTTTCTCATGTTCTTTATTACGTTTATTACGAATACACATATTCTTGAGTCGATGAATCGTACATTTACCGTTTTATGACTGGTTTAATTTTACTCCCAATGCAGAGATTGTTATGAACGATTTTATTAGATTATAAACTGCAACATAGAATAGTTTAATCTGCTAGCCGAGTCGATAGTTAGATTATATTATTAAGTATGCGTAAGTCGGCACAATATGGCTCTTGCACGTTATATATTATGTACTCGTCATACTTAGGATGTAATGGCGGTAATGATGTTTTTACGACGAGTGTTGAGCGCTATGAAAATCTTCAGCAAATTTAAAATATTAGATACTTTGAATTAGAGAATATTACAATACCATACAAATTATTAAGAGGAAAATTTTGTTGATATATAGCACCAAATTTTATAGACTCTTAGAAATGAAGACTGCGTATTAAAAGCAACATTACATTATCTTAACCCTAAGAGATGATAATATTATGATAATTTTAATACGATACATTTATAATTATAATTTTATAATAATATGATTATAAACGTCTAAAAACTTAAACATAGAGGGTCTTTTAAAACAACTGATTCATCTGTACTTTTCATTCCTGCGATTCGGGACGTTTTAAACCTTGTATTAAAACTATCATTGTGGCAGTACGAGGCGTATTGAGCCCCGTAAGGTTTTAAAAACTAAAATCCTTTTTTTGGCTTATATATAAAGTAGTTTATTAATTTTAGTTTTGATCATTTTAAATAATGAATTAATTGATCTAAATTTGAAGGCGTCAACGTCAACAGCTTAGTTTGTTTAGAGTATATACATAGGTAAAAGAAATTACAATTCCTCATTCCCCCCGTGCCGCACTCAATAATAGAAATTTTGCACATATATCACTAAAATATGTTTATTTTATTACCAGGAATAGACTATATGTGTACTAAATATCTATGTATATCCGGACCAGCTATTTCAGTATGAAGGAGTTATAAACACACACTGACATATGTACCTATGTTCAAATACTGTACAATAGCTTCTTTAAATAAATATTCCAATTTTTTGATATATTTAACGTTATACTAAACCTAATCTTAAAGAAAGTACAATAAATAATATTAATGTAAAGAATTAGAATAAGACATACAAAAGAAAAAGTTGGAAACAAGCGAAATATACGAACAACAAAATGTGTTTTATTGCAACCTAATAAAGCGTTAAGTGGTAGTTTGTGCAGGGCTACTGGGTCCCAACTCTCTGAACGACCTCGTAGTGTCTTCATACAAAGGATACAGCCCTAAGGCAATAAAGCGACGAATACAGTCACCTCGTATGGGGAATATAGTCTAATTTAATATTATTCCCTGTTCAGTATTGTTCTAATAATATTCAATTACTTTTACAATAAAGATGCAAATATCGGTTAACATTATACAGAATAGGGGCAGGAAGTGCTTGCAAAATGTAAGAATTTGCAACCCTTTAAAGAAAGCAATGACTCTTTAAGGAATTGTTTTATACTTTTCGGATTATATAAATTTTATTTATAATATATGTATAATATAATTTCTTAATTTTACTTTACATTGAATGAAATTACTCCTTGCTACAAGTATATATATAAATGAATCCCTATTTCCCTTGGTCACGTCATCACGCGTGAACGGCTGGACCGATTTCACTAATTCTTTTTTTGTTGTGTTTGTTTTTGTCAGAAGATTCTTACATTTAAAAAAAATCAGAAAATTGCGCGGGAACTCAGAAAATAGGAATGAAAGTTTGTATTGGGAAGCGAGCTAGGGACGAACCCGAGCGAAGCGAAGGTGAGTCGCTAGTAGTATATCAAAAGTCGTACTATATTTTAGTTAGATGAAGTTTTTTTCCTACACAGGAATAAAACCTTTTTTTTAATGTTGTATAATTGAAATTAAATTTCAATTGAACCATAAGTTAAATTTATTAAAAATATATTTCGTACCGGCTCGAAACAACAATTTTCTTTTGTTCATTGAAAATGTAGACAAAAAATTGAAATGTCTGAGTGCTGTCGTTGTTGAGTCGTAGAGTTAAGAAAAAACAATAAATTCTACTCAACAAAGTGGATAGTGAAGAAAACAATTAAAAAGAGGAAGCCCGTAGAACAAGTACCTGAAAGTGGGCAAAAGTAAACTGAGAGGGGAAGGAATGAGATTCTAATACTGAAGTGCCTTTTGTAACGGGGTAATAAAGAACATTCTAGCACTGGAGTGGACCCGCCGGAAATTTAATCTGACAGAGAGCCCTTTGTTACAAGAATTTTGTCGTTAGATAAATGGCCGTATAAGGATGAATATTTCAATTTAATTAAAAACACGATGCTCATTGCTTCATTCAGCGTGCTCGTTTTGATAGAAAGATATTTCACGGGTGATATTAAAATTGAAATAATAACATATTTTATAATATAAATAAATATTAAAAAAAAACTCATAAAATATGTGCGCAAATATTTTGTTTTCTCGTGATATTGTAAGCGGTAAAGAAAATTTATAAGTTATATCTAAAAGGCGAGTTTAGAAAAATATCTTATGGCCCAGTTAAGATATAATGTTAAGATGTAGCGGATCCTTGTAACATAAGCCTATCCGCAATGCTGATAATGACCCTCTAGTTTCGATCCCTAGCGTAAAATAACAAAACATATCGAAATAACGCCATACAAGTAATCTTCTAATCGGACGACATTGTGTTAGGAGAAGCTAAAATGTTAACAATTATAAAATATTCTTTACTAAATATTAATTATAGGTATATAAAAATATTAAATGTGTAATATTTTTTTAGATTAGGTCGTTCAAATACAATATAACTAGCAACTCACCCTCGGTCCGCTCGGGTTTGTCCCTAGTTCCGTTTTAACGTTAGATATTTTTCCACGGTAAAAAGTATCCTATATGTTGACCCGGATAATCAGCTATCACCATACCGAATTTCATCAAAATCCCTCCAGTGGTTTTTGTAATGCGGTAACAGACAGACACAAACAGACAAAAAAAAACTAAAAACTATAGATTCGGTCTCTGTATCGATAATAATGTCTATTTTAAAAATTTTCAAAAAAGTAAATTACAAAATAAAGAAAATTTTCAAAAATGTACAGATTCAGCTAAGTTACAATTTTATTATATGTATAGATAACTATTTATAAAAGTAATATAATAAAATAATAAATTCCTGTATCCTTTTACTTTGAAATTATATTCAAGTGCCTATGTGTGTTCTCTTAAATAACTTTATTGGTAATCCAGGGAAGTGGCATGGGTGTCAGCAGCTACGCCAAATATCATACTTCGATATTGGTATTGTTTTGTTTTTGGCGGTTGAATGAAGGTCTCAGCGAAACCAATATGTTTTTCCCAGGTCTTAACATATATGTATAACCTAAACCTAGTAAGGGCTGTAGCATTTTACCTTATGTTTTAAAGCAGCCGTTATAATTAAAATTAATTTGGAAAAGAATTCCGTGCCAAACTAATATTTCCAAAATAGAATCAATGACCAAAGTAAAACTAAACAAAACATAATGGTGAATCTATATGAGAAATCCTTAACGGTCTTGTGAAGATAGTGGTCCTTTTCACCCTTTTAGTGAATAAATGGAACACAATGGATGAGTTTACGCATCGAAGCCGGTTTTGAATTCCGAATTAGTTTAACTTTAATTTATATTACTCGCTCCTGAATACTTTTCCATGTTAGAACCCAAATGTTTTGAATGAAGCCCCCTTTGACTTTATTGTTACATTGTTGAGATTATTTTAACAAAACTGTGTTTTCTCTTATTCTTTTTTATTATTTATTTTTCCTGACTATACACATACTAAACGGGAAAATTAAATGGAGAAGAGAAAACTAAATGGAAAGATTACAATTAAAAAAATAAAGTGCTACTTTAAACTGAATTTTCTAAAATTCTAGGTACCTTTTGTGTAAAGTAGTTATTACTTCTTAAACTTAAATAAAAAATCATCAAATATTTACCTTTAAGATTTAACTTAACCAAAAACTCATCAAACATTTTCATAACTATTACAAAATATTCTAACTAAAATCTAATTTTTAAAGAATTCAAAACACATGCAGTTTTTAAAATATGACTAATTTTATATGGTCGTAACTTATATGTACATAAGAGTAATATTATAAATTAGTAGTATAGTTAGAAGTACAATAGTGAATATATATAGATTAAACCTTTAAATTACCCTCTATTATTCCGTCTTAGGCCTTAGAATATATAGTTCTATGGTTAAGTAATTGGATTCTGAGCGAGTTGACATCGAGACGCAGTGTCGTCCCCTGTGACGGCGCGGCACGACATGACCCAGAACGGACGAGCAACGGGTTGGAGTTGAGCCAATCTGTCCGGCCATTTCGTATTGTAACTAAATAGGATATATATTTAAAAGTAAAATCAAAATGACTGATATTTATGAAAATTTTGTATACTTAAATATGACAATTTTATATTTAAATTATCAAAAAGTTAATAAATGATGAGTACTATTTTATGCAATGAAGCATTGTTACTGGAAGTATATACGTTATACGACTAAGATTCTAAGTCAGTTACTAAGTAATTAAAATCAGAGAGAGTTGACAGTATTATCCCTAGTGACGTGACCTAAAGCGGGACGAGTAGCAACGGATTGGATTCAAGCCAATCTGTTCCAATGCAATAATATACTATATTCTAGGTATATATAATAATCTCTACATATAACTATACAATTACGAACATTTTATATATTTCTTGCCTTATTTTTTTTTTAAATAAATATGTTATTTTTTTATTTACAAAAGTGCACAAGAGGGTTCATTTAAAAATTGCTTGCGAAGTTTTTTACAGTTCATTACTCATTCTCATGTCTGTTCTTGCTTTTTCTCTTTATAAAGCCTTTTGAAGTGTAAAAGATAATAATCGATACTTTTATAATATGTTATCATGTATGATGTACGATTTTCTAACAAATAATAAAAAGAAACAAAAAATAGTTTGTGTGATATAAAAACTGATTAAATGTGAATATAACTCGGATTCGGCTCGCAAGTAAGAAAAATACTAAAAATATCATTTACATCACACTAATATTAAACAAAAATAATTAGATAAAACCGCTTTTAATGTTTTCGGATGGTCTCGGGAGTCTCTCCCGCATGTTTGCTGAAAAGCATTTAAAATATCGGAAACCAAAAATCTAAATAAAAAATAAACCACGAAAAAAATCCACATGAAAATGTTGAATACTCGCGTAAATTTGAGATAGGATTATGTATTACTCTTCATCTCACAAATTACTATACTAATGTAATAATTGGAATGCCGCCCAAAATAGCTTTAGCACATTTTCCCATTTGTAGTAAAATTGTACTCAGGCCAGAGTGCTGCATCTGAAAGGCGGAAATATTGACAGCAAATTTTTATATTGGCATAGACGTATCGTTTTTTTTTTAATCCAACTGCGTCTTAAAATACAATTGCAACCAAAAGTAAACGCTGAGAAGTGTCAAGTAATACTCGTAATATCTTTAAATTTCCTTTTAAAATGTCTAACAAACTCAGCTTTGTTCTTAATTATTTTTCTTCTCAAACAAATTAAACACTCATATTTTGTTATAACTCAGTAATTTTATTCTTTTTTTTGACTTTAATTTAAAATTAATTCTATTACTAGTAGCATTTTAACTAGGAGTGCCTTTCACGGCTAGTAAAACACGAGTTACAATACAGCCAGTGCTTAAATAAGCGTAAAAACGAAATTGCTGGGTATTTCAATTAACTTAAGTGAAACAGGAAACAGTCCTTTGAGTGAAATTCATTACGAGAAACAACTCATTTCAAAATATTATACAAGACGTTGAGTTTTTTATTTGCCTACTTGGAAGCGTGGAAACAAGTCGAAAAAATATTATAATATGCTACTTAATGTGGCAGTCGAAGGTATTTTTTTATAGTTTTTATTTATTTTGAATACTTTATCATTCGATTTATTACGAGGAAGAACATGTTTAGTATGTGTAAATGTAGGTACTTACCAGATGCGATTCTACAATTATTGAAAATTAGAAATCTAAAAAAGTATATTGGAATGATATATTATGATTCTATGGAAAAACCATAAAATGCAATATAACTGATACCTATACATACACATAAAGCATGGTATTATAATTCTCTCGCCGGTGTTCCGCCCTTTATTTTAACATGACTGTGAGGGACTGTGTGTATGATCTTTATGGTTTTCATGTTTTTATTCACCCTCAAAAGAGTGGATTATATTATATCGGTCATTACTTTGAAGTGCTTTGAATATGTATATATACATACATAATATGTATGCCTACACATATTTAGCTGCTACATTGAGTTCTTGACAAATATAAAAAAACATTCTGCTTGGATTTAACGTCCAATGTGGACATAAATAGTTTATTTTGCATGTTTAAATAATGTGAACTTTAGAAATTAACAGAAAGGAAAGTTGACTATTATATCTACAGCCATTCAAAGGTTCGAAGAATGGGAACGAACAAAGCACCGATTCAATAGCACCGTGAGATGCAGCATCTGTTACTACTCTGCGTCCGAAAGCATTTAAAAGCCATTGATTTTATCTTGAAAAGTCCGATTTTTATTTTGTTATAATGAAAATAACACAAAGAATCTTTTTGGTCGAGTGTACGGGACGTTTTTTTAATAAACTAACTTAGTCGCGCCAACGACTTCACAGTTCAGTTGTCATTTCATAAGTTTTAAACTTCCTTAAAGTATTTCAAAATATTTTCGAAATAAAAGTGCTGCTTTGCTAGAAACTACGCAGAGGTTCTTTCAAACACCGTACAGCAAAACTTATAGTTACTTTTAAAACTAGTACATAAAAAAATATTTATATTTAATTTTTTAAATTAGCTATATTATTTTTTTAAAGACATTCCTATCGGCCAAGGTCATATAAATAAATGCTTTATACATAAATCATTACAAATTAATCAAATATATTATTTTTTCATTAAAACGCTCATATATAAAAATGAAACTTTACAATAGCTATTCACTCATTTTTAAGTAGCGTGAAATTAAATTAACACAAGAAAAAAATATATTGTATGTAGGCACCTAAAATACATTTTGATGCTATTTACACGTGAACACATTTCTGAAAAAAAAAACTTTTGCAAAAATAAAGAAAAACCCAACGACAAAAAAGTTTTTCTGTTAAGAAATTCTCAACAACAGCCGAAATTGCGAAGCTAGCGGTGTTTCATCCCCGTGCCTCAGAGCCCATATACAGCAATCGTTCCCGGCCGCGCCTGATCTATCTATCGCCTGATCTAAAGGTCGTCTCGAATTGTCATCCTACCGGAACCTGCGAGTGTCGGGTATAGAGAATGTAATTTTTGTCTCGGCGTAGTTGTATAATATCACCTGTGCAATTAACTAATCTCATTAAAATATTATATAGCTATATTTATTAAAAAATAGTTAGTCCTGCGCCTATCTAAACTCTCAGTAATCGTGTCAAATGGTCGTCCCACAAGACTAAGGGCGGAGGCATAGAGTTTTCGAGGCCATTAAGTTTAAAATTACCAAGGTAGCAGTGATTAATGGTCGGTGTCACGTGACGTCGGCTACACGTGTTACCGCGTCATCCCAGTCGTATATCTAAGGTGCCCACTGCTCGTCCCTCATTTTTCAACGCAATCATTATATACATATATTATTTTATTATTTACTTTTATTTAAAACAAATGCTAAATTTTACAACACAAAAGCCGAATAAATAATAAAGTAAGCGATTATTATGAAAACTCTTCTAAACTTGTAATAAAATATAAAATTGAAGTGCCTATCTCATTTTCAAAATAGCTTCCCCCTTAAGCCTATAATATAGTTAATTTTGCTTACATTCCACTAATTATATCTATACAGATGAATAAAATTGGAGTGTCTGTTTGTAAGTTGTTTGTAGTACTTGCGGCTCAAGTTTATTTAATATTTTGCTCAGCTAATGTGATGGAAGCCACCTCCGGAAGAATTTTATAATTCACAATATGAATTTCCTCCTTCATCTTATAGCAATATAATCTAAATGTACCGCCGAAAGTAAAAAGTAGAACTAACATAATAAGAAAGTCTTTGGAAAGTTTCCACAGTGGAGCAATACCGCGTGGCATGTCCGTGCCAAGACATTACCAAGGAACTGCAAAATATCTTGCGGATATCAAAGTATATTAAAAAGTTCTTTGTAAAGAAATTTATGTTGCGTATATTTTAGTTTTAGTTTATACTCTAAGTTAAATTTTAGTGACATTATGTCTGTAAACCTTTTTCTAGAGTTAAGATGTCCGTCTGAAATATTTTCGTATTGAAAATTACTGTAACAGGTGCAAAACTAGGGACTTAGACAAGTTATCAATCCACGATTCTTAGTCGTTACTTACGTCCAATATTGACAAATAGAAATGTAAAAAAAACATACGGGAATGATTAGGATTATTTAACTATTAAATTTGATTACATTCATGTTTACATTTGCAAGCAATTATATAAAGTTGTCATTTCTAGGCCAGCTTTGATTCTAAATGCAGTGTGTCGTCTAATATACGGTATACCATGTCTCAACAATAGGCGAATAGCAGTCATTTTAATGACATAAAAAAATAATAAGAACCAAAATTTGCACTTTCTATCTAGTAAGGAAAACAAAATGATTTATTTTATTAACTAGAAAAACAAAACCAAATCTATTTCACGGGAACCGTACATTTTTTCGGGATAAAAAGTACTCTATGTGCTATTCCAGACTATAGTCTATCTCTGTGCCAAATTTAATTTAGATCCGTTCAGCCGTTCTGGCTTGAATGAGTAACAAACATTCAAACATTTAAACTTTCACATTTATAATATTAGTATGATTGTAAATTAATTTACGAATGAATGTTTATATTTTGAACTTCCGTTATGTATCAAAATATTTATTACTCAAGATTAAGTAATATAATAAAGCCCTACACTGAATTTCTTCTCGAATTCCATTTTGAACTAATATGTGTATTTGTAAAGTTATTTAAGAACATCAAACGCTATTTTTTTTCATCTTTGGTTTGTGTGAAGTTCAATCATAATTATTGCACGAGCAGCTCCACTCAAAGGTATTTGCAACCCTCCCGGTTAATAAGTCTCGACCCTAAATTAGAAAATAATATTTACCTTCAGCTTTAATGTACTGAAGTAAGATAACCCATAACGAAGTAAAGTGTTGTCGAGGGGTACTAATAATAGCTTACCTGCTCTATGCATCCATGAATTACTGTTTCCTGAAGAAAATTATTAAATTAAGACACAAAATCTTAAGCATTTTATTCATTTTTATTTATTTATTAAAGGATAACCAACAAAAGATACATTAATACAGTGTGATACTTTTATGCTAACGATTAGATAAATGTTCTTTTAATTATAGGTTATCACAACATGCAATACCACTTCAGTAACGTTAGTGAATTTTAAAATAATTTAATTACAAAGTACAACTTTAATTAAAAAAAAATAACAATAAGTTATTAGATAAAATTGAAATTGAACAATAAAATCAAATAAAATATGAGTATGATAATAATGTCAAAATTATAAAATTAAAAAATATGTCAATTGAAAAATAATAAATTATATAATTAGGTATATAATAAGAATAAATTAGATAATAAATGCAGTAGAAACTAGCCTTAGCACGCGGCCCCACTCTCTTATTGCAAACCAAAAATAACACCTTAGATGTTACTATGTACCTACTAATAAACCCGTAAAATTTGGGTAAGCTAGCCAATTAGTAAAGACAAATGGACTGACGGATCCTAATTTGCATATATAGACGGATTCATCCTTTGTTTTTTAGGCTTGTAATACGGGTGGGTTAATTTTTAACACGCTTTTTATTAGCTTGACCTGTATGTAACTATGTATGTATGTAACGGAAACTTTGAACTTCATTTTCACCTACTTATAGGAGTCTGATTAACATGGAAATTTGCACAGGGGTCAAGGACCGATGACAATACAATAATCTCATAACTTTATATTAAAGTCCTGACTAGGATCATCAGGATAAAAAAAAAATTCAGATGAATTATCAGGTTGTTTAGCCTATACCACTTGCTGAAAGCCAATGAAAAATAATGCTAAATGCTGCAGGAAAAAACGGTATTCTCTTTCTCTTGCTGCCGATTGGCCCTCTGCTACCTACGGCCTGTTCCTCTTTCTGGTTTCCCCCACTTTCAAAAGACAAATTTCCTTATTGGTTGCTGCTACCAATTGCCTCGTGTGCATGCACTCTCACTCCTCGAATATGATAATTGTCGCTGCTACCGAAATATTGCGCGCGCATCCGCACTTGCATATTTAAATTTCTTTAATCTTTTAATATATTGACAATTTTTAAAATTAAATGAATTTTTAAATTAACTTCATTTAGGGAGAAATCCTAGAAAGGGGGGTAATCCTCCTAAGGATAAAAAATTAATTATAATTGAAAATTTAATTAAAAAATTATAATTAAAATTAAATAATTGATTAATATAAAAAATATTTGTAATATAAAATAAAAAACATATAATAAATAAAAAAAATGATTTTTAAATGATAATAATTTATAGTTTAATACTGGCCGTGTTCCAATTTGATCGTGAACAATATTTAAATTCTTATCAAGAATCTCGTTTTAATATTTTGTTCTAAATTTTAAAGCATTTATAATATTTAATCTTTAATTTCAAAAATATTGATAAACACTTTTTCCGAATTCGAAATAGGAACTTTTTTTTTAATTTTCAAATTTTCCAAAATTTTCCAATTGTTTAGTTTTTAAATTTTCTGAAATTATTCAATTTTTCACAATTTTCAGAATTTTTAGGCTTCTTGATTTTTTTTTTAATTTTTGCAAAATTTTTGTTCTTCCAAATTTTCAATATTTTTTTCAAATTTCCTAATTTTTGGTACTATTCAAATTTTAAAATTTTTTAGTTTTTAAACTTTTTGAAAATTTTTAAAATTTTTGAACTTTATCCAAATTTTCAATCTTTTTTTCAAATTTTTTAACTTTTTGATGTTTTCTAATTTTTCGATGTTTTCAAATTTTCCAAAATTTTCAAATTTGTACGGTTTTAAAGTTTCTAAAATTTTTCAATTTTTCAAAATTTTTACTTTTTGAAAATTTTTTAATCTCTTCAAAATTTTGGACTTTTTCCAAATAATCTAATTTGTTGAATTATTCGAATTTTCCAAAATTTTTGAAATTTTATCATGACACTCCAAAATTTTTAATTCTTTTTTAGTTATCGGAATCCAAATTATCGGGAGTTAAAATTGCTCTGTAGAGACTATAGCTATGTAATAGATTGCTGACGGTCACTGCAGCATGTAGAGATTCTAGAACTGTTTGCTGTGATATGCTAATAATAACATCTACTGAAATTGCTATTTCATGAATTAGAATATGCAACATCTGTAAGCTGTACAGCGCAACTTTAACGATTGTCGGGCACTAAATTTTCACTCAATTTTAAATTCACCCAATCCAATATAAGGTGAGAAACGTGCCGATGGATGAATGGCAAGAGGGTGATTAAAAATGTCATGTCGCTAGCGTCAACCTCAGGGCACCGGGCACACCCTGTTGTATAAGAGCCTTACCCTTCTATCGGACCTCTGGGAGGGTTGACCGTTTAATTGTCCATTACTCGTGGGAACAAAAATGAAAAATGAAACTACAACACAAAGAAAGAGGAGACTGGAGAAAAAAAGACAAAAAAGAATAGATAAAATTTCAGAACTCTCAAGTGATGAATTGATTGAGAGAAAACAAAAAAGGCGACTGTATATGAAAAATTATCGAGCCTTACAGTCGGAAAAAGATAGAGCTGCTCGCTTAGAGCACATGCGGCAACATAATGCTGAGATTCGAGCTTCACAATCAGAAGAAGATAGAGCCGCTCGCTTGGAGCATATGCGGCAACATAATGCTGAGCTTCGAGCTTCACAATCAGTGGAAGATAGAGCTGCTCGCTTGAAGCGCATGCGGCAACATTATGCTGAACTTCGAGCTTCACAATCAGAAGAAGATAGAGCCGCTCGCTTGGAGTACATGCGGCAACATAATGCTGAACTTCGAGCTTCACAATCCGAAGAAAATAGAGCTATTCGCTTAGAATATATGCGTCAGCATAATAGAGAATCTAGAGAATTACGTAGGGCGAGTAAAACAGCTTTCATACTGGACAAGCTTATGTAGCTCTAAGTCGCGGAAGATCACTAAATGGTATTCGAATAGAAGAACTTGATTGCTCGAAATTAACAGGAAAAGTTCTCTGTAATAGAGATGCTTTAGATGAAATGGAGAGATTACGTAGACAGGAATGAAGTGAATTTAGATCTATTGTGGAATATATAATATACAAAAAATCGAAGCGTTTGGTTATAAGTTTTTTTTAATTGTCGTCTTGACACTAAAAATTCAGAAAATAAATTATAGTTTAAAAAAACTAAAAAAACACGCTTTGATAGCAATCGAACTAAAAAGTAGAAAATAATTTTTGTTTAAGACAGTTTGTGTTACTGCAATATCAAATTCAACAATCAATTATCATAATTAATTCAGAATAAGATTAACATGAATATTAAGATATTTAAACAAAAATTCAAATGAAGTGAAAAAGCGTGGGGTGCTTGATATCGAATGTGAGGTTTATTTTATTTGTCACTATTTGCAATATCAGAATTATTGTAATAATATAATTAAGCACCCCACGCTTTTTCACTTCATTTGAATTTTTGTTAATATCTTAATATTCATGTTAATCTTATTCTTAATTAATTATGATAATTGATTGTTGAATTTGATATTGCAGTAACACAAACTGTCTTAAACAAAAATTATTTTCTACTTTTTAGTTCGATTGCTATCAAAGCGTGTTTTTTTAGTTTTTTTAAACTATAATTTTTTTTAAATCATTAACACACTTTATCTACACTTTACACTAAACATCAAAAGTGATAAAGCTTTTAAGTTTGATTGAAGAGTTAATCTCTGAAACTACTGATCCGATTTGAAAAACTCTTTCACAAACAGAAAGCTACATTATCGCCTAGGACTGGAGTATTTTAAAAATATTTTTACTGACAGAAATCACAATAACTTAAATTGAAGTCAGAAAAAATCTGACCGTTGAGTTACTTATCGACGAGCACTTGCCCTAAACGGTTTGAAATAAAGCATTAAAATGTATAGCAAAAAACACACCCGAGCGAATCGAGTTGAGAATCTTGTAAGTTACTTATTTTATTTATAAAGCTAGACTACATTTTTTTCAAAAAATGCACTTCGCTTTGATTTTTCTTATTGAAAGATTAAAAAGTATTTTAATTCACAGCTCTATAAGAGATTCATAAAACAGTTTTATTAAGTACTATTCCGACTCGACGTTTTTATTGACGCGTTTTGTAAGAGTTCAGAACGATGGACACCAAATCCTGAAAAAAATGTTATCAGAAGTAGAATTTACGAGTGTGGATTTGTCGTCATAGCAAAAATTATGAAGGCAATATTATTGATGGATAGACTCTGCACTATAACTGTGTAGTTTGAAAAAAATAAAAATATTAACTGTGTAGTGCAATAAAAGATATAATCTTTCTAAATCTAAACAATTACTGTATTTATAGAATTTGTAATATGGGTTTGTTAATACAGTACATATTCATCGTAATATAATTAATTTGTATTTTTTTTTAATTCGTTCCTTTGGAGGATTATTCAAAACTAGCGACTCATCCTCGCTTCGCTTCGGGTTCGTCCGTTCGTCGTACATTTTTCCGGGATGATATATAGCCTATAGCCTTCCTCAGTTAACGGGCTATCTAATGCAAAAAAAAATTCAAATCGTTCAATTTGTAGTTCCTGAGATTACCGCGTTCAACCAAACAAACAAACAAACAAACTCTTCAGCTTTATAATATTAGTAGGTATAGATTTTAAACTAAAATTTATAAAATGTACATATATAACATAACGTTCTATAATGTTTCACAATTAGTCTTAATGATTATTAAATAAATATACTGAAAACACTTGAAAACCATTATTGTTTTTACTATATAAATATAAAGTTAGAAATGAATAAAAAATATTTCTACACCTAATATGCTGATAGTACATATAGACTCAAACCGCTATATTAAATTTCATTTGAAATCAAATCATTTAAATGACAAAAACTAGTTATCTATAAATTATAATGTTTCTTTAAATATTTTACTCTTAAATCTTAATATCACTTCTTAAGTAATTTCATAATGTAGTATCAAACATCGCTTCATATTTAACTTTTCCGTTTCCAGACAATTAATTTCGCCCAATCCTAAACTTACGAATCTCATATCCCTTATATTGAATGAAAGTTTCCATAGCAATCCTTTGGAAACACCCTCATCTTAGAATCCTTAAAACCACGACACGAAGTAATAAATAAATATTGCGAGAGACATGTTAAGTATTCTTCATTTACTCCAAAAGTAAGATCATCGTACTCGTTTTCATTATTTACCTTAGGATTGCAATATAGATACGTTTCACGAAACTATAATTGGTATTTGAAATTGGTTTCTAAACTGAAATTGCTTAACTAAAAATATCCCATTGAATCGTAACATATCAGATAACTAATAGAAGTTATCAATCAGTATTATAAGTATAATTTTGGGTTTCATAATTTTACATAGATTGTTTTGCATCCGATAACACGATGTACCATAAATTTTTGTATAAACAGAATGTCATGATGGATCTCAGTTTCTTATTAATTATTATAAGTGCACTTTACAGAACTTTGCTTTTTATTGCCCATTATATCTTGTATTTATCTGAATCATATTTTACCTACCGTTTCTACATCCAGTAAATATATTTAGGCATAGTTCAAGGCCTTAGAATTTTATTAAGCTGATGCACTAGGAGAGGCCTATGTCCAGCAGTGAATGAAAATATGCTGATAATAATGATGATGATGTCTATCTACAGTATTTTTATCAACCCTTATTATATATTACCATTAAAACAATAGTTGAACATCCTCAAACAATATTTTAAGACAATATCCTCATACAGTAACCATGGGTGCCGAAACACCATCACGCTACGTAAATTAGAGAATACAGAAACAGTTTCGCTAAAACATAGCGGTTACGTTCAATTAGAATGAGTGTATGAGTCGAATAGTCTTCACAAAACTACTCAAACCACAATTATTTGAACGTGTCCCCACAGCAACACTCTCTTTGTAGTCGAACAAAGCAACCACATGAGAATCGTCAGAAATTTCTGTACGTACTTCAAAACCTACCTAAAACTGATTCTGCAACGGCGTTAGTATGTATTCCATGAGATACTCTGTTTTAAGATATATTTCAACTAACGTCTGCCTTTGACTTTTCCTACATTTTTTCCTCAAAGAATACGGTGTTCACGTGTCACTTTTACAACAGCGTAAAAAGTGAAGGAGTCCACATATATAATTTAAAAGCTGTTAGTAATTATCCGTATAGTGAAAAAAAACAATATAAATATATCTAGCGCAAATATTAGAGCTGTATCAATTTTATTTCTATAGAAACAAATTATAAAAAGTATATAGTCAATTATACTATTAGTCATCATTATGAATATTAGCTTATAATAAATATTTACGTGAAAGTCATTGAATTTTTAAACCACCGCGATTCAATCCTTAAGGATCAAGGTGCGTCATTCAGAAATTGCGTCAAAGCATGTGACATGGGTCTGAGGACATCCCTTCGTCTAAACTATCATTAATAATACACACTTGCCCATTTTAAAATGGTCAAGATTAAAGCTTGGTCGTTTTGATGAATAATAATACACAAACGGCTACATTTTTCACCAAGAAACTTCAAATTGTATGCGTTCATTCAATAGTCGTAAGATTTTCTCCATATTTTATACTTTTACCACAATAATTATTATTATCGTTACATACAGCATGTACAGGCTATAAAAAGAATAATAGACTACTATTATAAATGTTAAAGTTTGTACAAGTGTATTTTTTACTCTGTTTGTTACTCTTTCCCTCTAAAATGGCATTACAATTTAGGATGAATTTTAGTGCACAGATAGACTATGATTTGGAAAAACACATTAGGCGTCTAGGGATGCGTCTGAGTGAAACAAGGATAAACCTCTAGTTCGACAAAATTTAAAGATTTGTTACTAAATTTAGTCCATAAACATCTACTCCAATGAGAATATTGCTCAGCAACAGACAAATAATTAATAAACATTTGTCATTTTCATATAAATGAATCCAAAAAGCGCTTTAATTGCTTCATACATTTTTTAATATTTAAAGCCAAGTACATCAAGACCGCAGCACCAACTGTATAAGTACATCACTCGTATAATACGGAAGATTATGCGCGATCAGTCACGCTCGGCTTCATCCGCAATATTGCAAATGGCCCCCGCTGCGTTTGAACACAATATTCTAGTCTATATTATATGGGCCATTGTGGAGTAAATTTAGTACAGAGGAAAGCGTCTTAGATAAAGTGTTCCTACCTTCGAGAGTAATAGTTTTCGGCTGCCAAATCTTTTGTGTGCATTACTCTCTAACTAGATAGTGAGTTTTTAGATTTACATGCAAATATCTTATTTATTATAGAGGGTTTCAGCAATTTTAGGTACTATGAGATTTTTGTGAGACATGTTTATAAATTAATATAAAGTAAGTAATTGTGAAGTATAAAAATTATTTGTATTTATAGGTGTCGGAAGTAATCACGCTGAAAAAAGTCTTTAGATGAAGTCAATATATACAATGGATATTTTGATAAAAAAAAATATAGTGTAACAAGTTCTACGCACTTTAAAGTTACTTTAACCATAAATGCATTGGTAAGTCCAGTTGCTTGAAAGTTTCACCTGAAAAACTTTCCAGTTTTCAAAACTGGCGTTTTTACAGATTTCGACCGTGTTCTTTTTGAATTTTTACTTTGCAACCTCGTAGTCGCTTGCACCGTTAAAATAAGAAATGGTGCTGATAAATATTTTTTGAATGTTACTTCTTATTCATTTAACGATGAAAATAGTTATAGGTTAAATTTTGAATTTCTTTGGTGTAAAATCTGTGTTTGTTTGACCACGAGTATCCAACACAAATCAATAATTAAAGTAAAGGACACGTATTTGTTGCTGTACCACTAAATTATAAAATTTATGTCACCTTGTGAGTTTATAAGCTAGGTTTAATAATTAAGTTATAACTTTATGAGTTGTCTTCCAAAGAATTTAGTGAAACTCATTGCAGTAATGAAAGTGAGAGTGAGTGCGAAAAGTTTATGAAAATTCAAAAGTAAGTTATCAAAATCTATAAAAATCTACTTTTAAATATCCCGGACAATTTTTCAATTTAATATGGTGTTTTAAATATATATATTTTACAATTTGACGTTTGAAAATATTTGCTTAGAAAGTAATACAAGCTTTTACAGTTTTAATTTTTTTGTCCGTTTGTTCAGTGACTCTACTCGATAACTACACGATAATTTTAGTGAGTCTACATTCGTTGTACTGTCTAGTCTCAATTAAAAACATACCTTAGTTTCATCAGTCAAGTAGAGAAGTAAATACCTATAGCGATGTCCTATATAAAAAAAAACTTTCACGTTTAGATGAGTTTTTTTTTGTGTATAGCTATCTTTAACCTGGACTTCAAATTTATGGGATAAACATTTCAATTTTTTAAATTGTTCCTATTATTATATTAGTTTTTCAAATGTCATAAGGGTTCTATAGTGACTGAAAAGAGTTTTATGATAGATATGAAATTATATGTACAGAAGAAATACTAATTTCTTTGCTTGTTGGTAATCAATTTGTTGTCTAAAATTACAAAACCGATTTAAATAATTCTTTGAACTTTTTTCGTTGTCTATGTTAAACTCTTTACCATTTTAAAGCAATATTATCCAAAAGTAATATAGGCTATGTTTTATTTCCATAATAATACATTTTCAGCTTAAAGTATCACCTACAGCCACGAGTAAATTATAAAATAATAAATAAATAGATATGATGGGACTTTAACACACAGCACCATTTAGTTCCATGGTAAGATACGAGGCCTGTGTTATGGATACCAGATAGTTGATACACTATAACTTTAAATACATACATATTACAAATATAAACACCCATGACTGGAGTACAAACATTCGTGCTCATCACACAAATGAATGCCTCCAGCGGGACTCGAACCCGCAACCGCTGGCACAGCAAGTACACTGTGTACACTACAAACAGTAGTACACTACAAACTGAGCCAAAGGTGTCGTCAAAATTATAAAAAAAAACATAGTACTTTTTTTCTGCAAGTCTTCTTTTCTAACATTCCAATTAATCGAACATGATTACTAAAAATCGTTATTATTAGCTTTATAAAGAATTTAATTAACGTGTTCCAATCATGAAATAGTATGAAATGAGATATTTACTTGTCAAGTAACTTTGTAATTTAATTGAGAACAGGTGGTGGTACAGAAAATGAATCAAAATTAATTTGATGAATGTTGTCAGGACCACGTTGACTTTGAACTTAAAAGAGCATTGTAGTACGAATTCAATAAAATCGAAAATATACAATCTTAAAACAAAAGAAAATCTTTGTCGTCAAATAACCCACGGGCGTCCTCCCATCGTGATGGATGTCCAGCAATGGGACGTTAAAAGGGCTGAGTTATTATCATTATATTATTAGTTGAACTTGATAAAAAAACATTGGGGTTTCTTTATATAAATAATATGTAGGTATTCGTCTTTTAGCGTTATTTTCCCGTTACATTCCTGTTTATAACAATAGATTGACGTGCAATTGAAACTTATATAACATTGGTGACCAATAACAGGTATGAGACAGCGTATATAGAATTTTTTCCTCCCTTTTATTTACAAGTCAAAGCCAATGTCAAATGCAAAGAAATAATTTTCAAGTAAACCGGTCCAGAAAAAATGAATACGGTTTGGACAATTTGTTTCAATTTTTTTTAAATTCCGTATATTTATTTATATCACAGATTTTTTTCTTTTGATGCTTTGATCACGTTAGCCTGTAATAAACAGATATTTAACGCAATACTTTTGTGATACATTTCACCTTTTATTCTAAAAATATAGCTACATAACAGTGGAGTCGTTGCTTTATTAGTAAAACTAAAAGGCTGACAAGGATAAAAAAATCTTTACAGATTTTTAATATTGCGAAGCACATATGAATGATTGCTTTTGAATGACTATGAATCTTGAGCTTAAAACGTTTTTATAAGAGATTAGAAGCTTTACAATAATTGGGTTAATTTCTGGCGAACATCCAAAAACTCCGCAAACACCCCATATTTATTTGCCTGCAAGAAACTTTGCTTGTTATCGCAGAAATAACTGAAGTCACAACATACATATACTGACTTTATAGAAAAAGTTTCGAGGACTACACGAAGTATTGAATCATTGACCTGAAGTCTATCAAAAGTTTCCTCCGGTGGCTGAAAAAATACATATCATCGGATAATGAACTAATTAAGATAAGAATATATTTATATCAGAAATATTTTTCTCTCATTAGGTGAAAGTAAGTGTATCTAATATATATAAACGAGCAATTCTTGTATATTTATTTATTCATATTTATATATACAAGCGATCTTGGAAACGGCTCTAACGATTTCGCAGAAATTTGGTATGTTCGGGGGCGAAAAATCGATCTATATTAGTTTTATGTCTGGGAAAACGCGTGTTTTTGAGTTTTCATGCGGTTTTATTTCGCATTATTCCACGCAAAATATGTCGCTAATTTCGCACGCTCTGGCACAAGAATCGTGGTCAAGCGGATTGACAGTCAAAGGCGCCCGGGTTCGAATCCCGGTCGGAGACCAAGTTCTTACTTTTGTTTTTTTTTTGTGTTTAGTAAAGTTTTTAGTTCTTTTTTATCTCAAAAATAGGATATAACAAAAAAGAACACCGACCGAAGCTCACTCAGGTACTAATCATTATACGAAAAATGTTATCAGATTTTTCAGACAGGATATACAAAAATAGCTGCCATTCTATTCATAAAACGTTGAGTGCAGTGCACGAATGTTTTCTTAATTATCAATTTTCTGTTTCTACCTCAATCCCTTTAGAGTTTGTAGTTTGTTGTACAGGTGGTTCAAAATTTTATCACTTCACTCAGTTTCCCAAGCGAGCGCGTTACCACTGGGCTACCACTGCCTTTTTGTAAATGAAGAGAAACAATTTTTATAATTTATTTAGAAAACCTATCAACTTTATGACAATACTTTGAAAAAATAGATCATAGACAGTACAAGGAAATCAGAATAAGGGACAGAAATATAAGACAACCATTATGTGATAAATTATTTAAATATAACAACCCAACCGAACCTTTCAAAGGCTAAATTAGTTTTTCAGCCACATTTTCAAAGATAGAGAAGAAGTCAAAATAATGTAACTAATTTTCTCTTTCAAAGCTCAAATTGGGTATGCCGTAAACAAAAGCTTCTCTGGTATCACAGTAATATGATGGCAGCGGCATACGCAATGAGGCACAATCAACAAACCTGATTAGTGCGTGGCCACATGAGCTTAATCATATCATTATGAACTCTTATCTCCATAATAACAAGGACTGCAGATCTTCAATTTGCGCAAGGCTGTTTAGAATCGTATGAAGTGAAATTTCATGCTACCATAAAAATCCACATGTTAACCATCCCTTTAAATTAGGTCACAGATCAAATATATTTTCGTTGGAAAATAAACCTTATTTCTGAATTCTTACGAATGATTTTAGTATAACATAAGATACCTCTCAATGAGGTAACATTGTTAGGGTTAGCTTAAAGTCCAAATATTTAGACTTCATAATTTTATAGTGCCTATTAGTAAAACAAATCCTGTTATGTGTTATGAAGTAAATAAGTAACTTTACAAATTGTTATTCGTTCATACTACTACAGTTTCAGATAAATTCTGCATTTAAATAGTAATTTTCGCTAGAAAAGCCCAGATCATGGTATTTTCCTAAATTATTACGATAGCATACACAACCGTCCTTAAAGCCATAGGTTAAATCTCTTATATGCGTATATACTTGTGAAGAAAACAAACTACACTTAACTTGACATGCAATAAATAGGGTAGCGCAGGTAGGAAGTAAAAAGGCACTCCAAGTCCTGCGCAACTCTCCGACAATGATGGATTAATAGCACAACTTTAACTGCTCCAGAAAACGAAACTTTAATGCAGGTGTGAGTAATGCAAAAGTAGATAAATCGTAACATTTCCATAGAAACGCATTTAGGAAGTCACAAAGAAGTCAGTTGATCATTTAAAAGCTTTATATATTTATATAATACTAGCTGTTCACCCTCGCTTTGCTCGAGTTCATCCCTAGGTACGTTTTAACGGTTAGTATGGAATAGATAGTCTAAGTAAACGGACTATCTAATGCAAAAATAATTTTTCAAATCGGATTAGTAGTTCCTGACATAAACGCGTTCAAACAAACAATCAATCAATTAATCAATCAATCGATCGATCACTCGGTCAATCAGTCGGTCGATCAGTCGGTCGATCATTCGGTCGACCTGTCGGTCGACCAATTGGTCGATCAGTCGGTCGATCTGTTGGTCGGTCAGCCGATCGATCAATCGGTCAATCAGTTGGCCGATCAGTCGAACGATCAATCGGTCAATCAATATATCGATCAATATATGGATTAATATATCGATCAATATCAATTATTATTTGCAAAAATAAGTTCGCGTGTCATATTATGTTTTTCTTAAAGATAATATTATAGAAAACAAATTTAATCTTAGTAATCGTAACTCAAAATATCCATCTGTATATGAAAAAATATTTTATGTATATTCTGTAAAATTTTCGTTTTAAGTATTTAGCACGCCCCACTCCCTCTATTTTTTGCATATTTTCTACTTCATCTTTTTGAAGTTAGTGGAAGGGATATATAAGTAATAAGAGTGATACAACTCACATACAATGTTGATGAATTAAGAATCATGTAACTGTAACATACTAACAGGTTAATATCTACATTACTTTAAAGCCACAATGTACATCTGAAACTTACAGTCTCCCTTTTTTCCCTCCATCTTTAAGTTACTTCAATTTGCCATTCCTATTTTGTTAACCCCTCAGGGAATGAATTTTTAAAAATCTCTTAGTGTACAATTTGTGCAAAATTTTATACTTGTGTAGACCCAGCGGTTTCAGCTGTGCGTTGATTAATCAATCAGTGCATCAGTCATTCAGTCAGTTTCTTGCTTTATTATACTATAGATTTTCTTAAATCAGTTCTAAAGGTTTATACTTTAATCATATAATTATTTTTGTTTCAGGTACGTTACGTCTTCTTTTATCCAGGTAGTTTTAGGAAATGTTATTTAAAATATATTTACACAGAAATAGAACAAACGAAAATCCCTTTCATAAAATAAAAACACACACCACTAAAGAAATTTCACGAGCTTCTGGCAAAAATATCATAAAACAAATCAAACAAAATTAATTTAGAAACGTTACGGTGGAAACTAGGTGGCTGCTAGCATCGAGGCGTGTGAAACTTCGACACTAAACAAAAGGTGAAATTCTAAAAGAAAATAAACGAACGACGACAAATAAAAGAGAGCAGATGTCAGAATCATGGAACTAAGCAAGTTTGCGGTGCAGGCACCAGCTTAAAACATTTTATGTACTGTACAATTTAATGTCATATTACAGACTGACTTATGCCCCTGGTCCCACTCGTTTTTGTTTTATCTTTCATTCGGAATTATTTGCTTAAAGATATTTTTTATGCCAGCACACCGTACACTGTTGGATTTATGACTTTGTTACCGAAAGTTGGAATCGACAGGCCACTAATGAATTATAAAACTTATTAAAATATATATGTATATACATACATACATACTATATTACTAATATTTTTAGGAAATAGTAGTTTGTGTGTTATATTAAAGACTGAGCTTATTTTGCTTTTAGATGAAAGATGTGCGATCATTTTTTCTACAAATTTGACGATTTCATCAAACAAGAATTTGTGGGTTTACAAAATAAATCTGACATTTATTTGCTGAGACGACTTTAACCAAATTTCCTACAAAAGGCTAAAAACATTTCCAATGAGAAATGTAGCTATAAAACATCGCGACCTACTTATGTCTTGAACAGAAATTCGAGAAATAATTTTCAATGGTATACCGTTCGATACGAGTGTCAAGCTTCCGTGTGGATGAATAAAGAATTTGTCCTCTTACAGTTTATTTAAAAATAGTCCTCACGATATATTTAAGAAAAGTGTATTTAGTGATTTAAATAAAACTATCTTTTCGGATTTTTTCGCGGATTTATTTTGATTTTTGGCTCCCGACGTTTCGATTGCTTTACAGCAATCATGGTCACGGGAAAGACTAAGGTGTTAGATGTCTCACAGGTATTATAATATAGTTGTTACAGACAGCCTACCCACAAATAACAAAATGAATTCAAAAAACTTGAAAATTGGCACAAAAGTACCTTACAATATTTGTTAATTTTAATTTTAAAACATTTTTATAATTTTAATTACTTTTATACTTGAATATGGAATATTATTTATATAATTTTAGCTTTATTATTATATTTATTACATTTTTTTAGAAAATTTATTGATTAATAATCTATATTTAGTGTTGCCATTTTTATATTAATAACTATAAAGAAAAAATAAAATATTAATTATTTAAGCCACATTATTATTCTATGTGTTATTTAAAAATCAAAATAAATCCGCGAAAAAATCCGAAAAGATAGTTTTATTTAAATGTCAAATATTCGCGTAAATCTAAGAAAGTATTATGCTTTTAGTAATCTTTAAATATTAATAAGTACGAAAATTCGTGTTAAATATAATTTTATTTAACAACACAAAAACAAATACGAATCAGTGAATTTAAAATTAAAAGTTTCTTAGTGATTCACACTCACACTTCATTATTAGAAACGGCGTTGTGGTTCCAACTTGTTCTGTAGGTGCTCGGTAATGCGATATCCTTTAAAAAGTTAGAGCGTATCTGAAACTATTTTACTCAGCAACTCTACACTTAAAGCGGTTGGTGTTCCGTAAACCGACCTATTTCGAGATACGTTGAAATTTTCGATAGACGTCTACATCTTTATCCCATCGTCCTCGTTGAATGCTGCCTACCTCGGAGCTTACAGGCCCTTTTCAACCCCTGGGAGCGGTCTGAAAACCAGAGTCTATTCATTTACTTACCTATCTTTAGGCTGTGGTAATTGAAAGGGACATTGAGGAGACTTATTCGAGTGGAACTGATAGCAGAGATGTATTGTGACATATACAGTTTGCGCTCGCTACTTTTAACACTCTCGGGACTCTAACTAGTTATCATATACTGTTTAACTACGAAAGTACTTTATTTAAAAAGAAATGACCCATATTCAAAGCTTTACTATTTATATTATGTATTTTAACATCGTTAATGATGTTATTTATTATTAATGTGCTTATTTTAATAACAAAAGCAGACACATAAGTACCAATTCTTTTTATATTATATTTCTATTTAAGCACCCTCAAGTAAGAAAGAAAGGCCAAAAACAACGTTTTCATCATTTACAAAACAATGGTTGAACAGCTCCATATATAATATTTGCTTAATTCCTAAAAAAATAATACATTTATAACACGAAACACGATTCAGTTTCAACGAATTCTTCACGTTTCGTTTGTTTCCCGAGAGCCCATACTCGAAGGACGTCCTTTCATCTGTTAAATGTAGCGGAACGGGGCCCTCACTAAACCTGTACTACTCATATCTACGTCTGAAACTTAACCACGTAGTATTTATATATAAAGTTACATACTGTTTGTAAATTTCCTGTGGTTTCAAATTCTCTTCCATGTGTGTTGTTTTTAAGGAAAAATATTTATTAACATGTTACAGATACTTACTATTCATAAATAAAATTTGTATTTAGTATGCTTACTAATATTACAAACAAAAGAAAACCTGTTTGTTGGTTTATCCTTTTTTAACACATTAATGGATTCGTTTAAGAACTACGTACTCGTATAGATGTTTAGATACTTTAACATTTTTTTATATAAATTATCTTTTTTGCTGTTGAGACATCCTGGTTTGAGCAACAACGTTCAGACCGTTTGTCATAGGCTATTTCTACGTGTAACTACGCCTTTTGTATTAGCACAATGCATGCTTGGGGCGTTTTAACGTACTCGTACCAAGCTGGAACCAAACCAAAGGCCAAACTCGCCAACTGTGGAGTAGTAATCAGCGCAATCACACACCTAAATTGCTTAAGCGTTTTCCTATAATACAATATATATTATTACAAGCTAAATTAAGTAAACATGCGTGGAATATCACACTACTATGTATTATATTTGCGACAGTATGTATGTGTGTTTGTTTGTAACTCCTACACGATGAATCGGTTGGATGGATTTAGATGAAGTATATGTACATATAGACTTGGAGTAACACATAGGCTACTGTTAGTAATAAAATTTTTAAGAAGGGTTCGCTGTCTGTACATAATATAATCAAAAATAAATCTAGGGACCCGCTTATAGTATGAATTATAAACATATGTATTAATAATGTTTTTCATAACTTATTGTGTGCAATACATGAAGAATTACATTTATGAAATCAAATGCTAAGTAAGCTGTTCTCTAACTATGATATAGTCTAATTAAGCTAATTAATTTATAGGACGACACGTTTGGCTTAGTTTTTAGAGACACTTGCTGTGCCAGCGGTCGCGGGTTCGAGTCCCGCTGTGGGCATTCATTTGTATGATGAGCACGAATGTTTGTACTCCAGTCAGTGTCAGTGTTTATATTTATAATATGTATGTATTTAAAATTACATATGTATAGTGTATCAACTATCTAGTATCCATAACACAAGCCTCGTAGCTTACCATAGAACTAGATGGTGCTATGTGTTAATTTATTTTATAAGTGATACTGATATATTTATAGAATTTTGACCCAAAACTTGTAATTCTAGGCTATCTCGCACGCAAATATGTTTAGATCGTCAGTTTAGTTGACATGAGAACACTGTAACGTAATATTTTCTCTAAGTAGCGTCATACCCCAGGTGAAGGGGGAGGTTTAAGCATAGAAGCTAGTGTGTAAACATGCAAATTCCCAGTTCGCAACACTGTTTGCTTAGCTCCTTTAGAACGCAAACTTTGTCTCCACATTGTATAAAGACGTTTCGTCTCAGTGCGGTATAAGGTTAATTGAATGATGCGCCCTAATGAAATTACTCTTACATTTGCTATACATACTTTTTGTTAATTTTTTTTTTGTTTTTTTCTTAAAGCTAGCAGTAAATTAAGGTCAGAAAAACCTTTTTCTATCTATCATTGTTAGTTATTAGTAGTAAATCATATACTACAGCGGTGATCTTTCTACAATTATGATATGAATAATGTATGTATACTAAATTGTTTTTATGAAAATTAAACGTTTTTTTTTCACATTACAATGCTTTAGTTTTAGATTGTAGAATTTAGGGAATTATAATATTACATTTAATAAAGCAAAAAAACTAGCCCGCCCTAGATTCACTTAGTTTTAACACACATACACTTGATATTACATCTATATTCTATACATATAATAAATTTCTAACTGAGTCGAATCTGTACATTAAATATTTTTTGAGAAATCTTATTGAAATAGTCATTTTTATCAATGCAGAGGCCGAACCTATAGTTTTTAGAATTTTTGTCTGTCTGTCTTTCTGGAAACGCATGATGAAGAAAACACTGAACAGATTTTGATTAAATTTAATATGATGATAGCCGGTTATCCGGTTCAACATATACAACATAGGATACTTTTACTGACGGAAAATATCTCATCTCTGAGAAATCTATACTAAACGTTAAAACGTAACTTTTAGTTACATAACAACATAAAGTTTATTCATGTGACATTATTATTACATGTACATAAAAAATATGTATATTCATTTTTATTATTATAAATATTCAGTCATTCTTTTAGTAGTTATCAAGGTTATTTGTTGTGTGGGTGTTTCTTTTCAATTTAAAAGAAAAATATGAAGCCGACCTCGTGTATTCTAAATACTAAATCGCCCTAGGTTGCTTTGAGAGGACGTTTTTTCATCAATTTTTGTTTTGTTTTTCAATGTAAAGATGATGAATAAATTAAATGTCTAATAATTTCGGAATCTACTTAAACTACTGTAAAATATTATGCAATGGCACCACAAACGATCATGGTTTTTGCTTATCCTCCCATTACGGATTCGGATGAGTATACAAATAGACTATGACCGTTTTTTGACATTGGGAAATGCGTTTACGTATACCACCTGTTAAAGTATGTATTTAAACAGATGGATTTGTGGTGACTCACCGGCTGGAAAAACTAGTACTACCGATTAAAACCCAACGGAATCTTTCCCTTTCATGGGGTGCCAGATCACCAAAGCAATCAGCCACGATGCCCCGACGGTTGGTCTACCAAGGCATACCTCCTCCCGTTCTCCACAAGTACCTACCTACCTTTTATGGTCTACTCTGCTATCAGAGAAGTACCAGGAGCAACGCACGGCCTCCCAGTGTATCTCTTAGCTTTACGACCCCAGCTGTACGCTACTGAGCCACTCCACCACAAAAAGGTAAAAACACGTTCAAGGAGAAAATAGTCTATGATCTGAAGTAACATATTATAGCCTACTGATAGGCAGTTAGAGAGGCACATTTAATAGGTACATATTAAGAGTATGTACTCGTATGAGGCCTAAAACATGGCGAAGAATTTCCTTGTTTTTATATTCGACTTGATTAAATAGCTATTACCATTGAAAACTGAACGAAGGGTCTCAAATAAAAGTTAATTCTGCCAGTTTGTAACTTTTTTTTTTCATTTTAATGCCATGTACAATGTATCACTGAAATCGAGTCATGCTTTAATTCTAGTTTGTAACAAATTTCGTCGAGTTTAAATCGTACGTTTTACTGTAAACAAGAAATCGCTTTGACGTGTATCTGTTTGCGCAAACAAAGTCTACTTGGATACGTAAAATGATGAAAAATTAAATTCGCTTTACAATTTAAAAGTTTTTAAAAATATCTAAGTGTTTATGATTATTTTTAAGTTAAAAATATTTACGCTTTAAGACTTAATATGTAGCTGTTATTTTATAATTTTATTCCCCTTCAGATGTTATCTTCTTGCTTTGTTTTTAGCCGACTGCGGCAAAGCCCAAAGGAGGGTTATGTGTTTGACGATCCTATGTTCCCTCGTAATTATTAAACGGCGTAACCAATTTTGATAATTCATACGTCATTTGATTCGTCTTGACGTATCATTGAAAATTAAAATTGCGGATCCTAAGTGCCAACTTGTTTCTTGAAAAAAAAATCCGTCTGAATCAATCGAGTGGGGTATCAAAATACATGTTTTTTAGAGGCGATTATAAAAATATAAATAAACTTATATGTTTAAAAGTAATTTAGGGTAAGATTTTTTTAAATAAAACTAAAAAGTCTAACTGACCAAAACTAAAAAGCTGTAAATAAAAAAAATATTAACAAGAAAAAACCCGACTGCGTAAAAAGGGAACTAAATAGAAGAAAACAAGTTGATGAAGTCGGAGACATACATAATATGTACATATTTTAGAATAGTTGCGTGTGTGTATGTATGTCTCCGACTGCATAATACTATGTTCTTTTATCAACTTGTTTTCTTCTTTTTAGTTCGCTTTTTACGCAATCGGTTTTTTTTTGTGAGTATTTTTTTATCTTTTTCGATAATATAGAGGCAGTATGTATTAGGTATTTTGACTAAGTGTATAATACTTCAAACTATGCGGTTCGGAAAATTTATATTTATTACTAAATATAAATGCTAAGAGAAATAAAGTAAACTCCACTAACTCTGAGAAATTCTTCGATTCCATAATTATGTTGGGAATACTTTTCAATATTTAATAGAAAAAATACGTTTATTTCTAGATAATGGCATGTGAAATGAGTTTTCGCATAATCCTTATTTGATCTGGGTCAGTCGGGGCCCGCGGTCCAGCCGATAACAAAACAATAACAAAAGGTTATTAAAGTTTGCCTTGGAAGCCTGAAAAATGACCCTTATCTTGAACTTATTTTAAGTAATACATGTATGCCCATGAGTGAACATACAATATTATACGAAATTATTATACCTAAATGAAGTAAAATATGCTGTAGTGTTTTTATAAGGCCTCTTCATGAGAAATTTACTCAAAATAATTTACTTTTCTTAGCCATGTTGTAAGCTATAAATATCAGTGACAAGTTCTAATTAGTAGGTACGTTTAACTTAATTTAAACATTTTATTTAAAAGGCATACGTTAATTAACATTAACCTATGAAAACGAAACCAACTAACATAAATTATTATATATATATGTATTATGTGTAAATTAATTTTCTCAGTAATCCAGAAATAACAATAACCTAATACCAACCCAATATTATATCAAACAATACAAAGTTACATGCACGTTGAATCACAATATACGCTGATCAAAACACATATGTATGTATACATATATTATTCGTATTCGAATAGGCTTGATTTGTTGATTGAATGATTGAATCGGGTTCACCCTTCGACGTGAATGCCTAATCAAGCACGAATCAATGTTTTGTCAGGCATACGACTGAATGACTGGCTGTATATTGTTGATGCCTTGTAACAAAAAATAACGTGGAAGTGGCATACGTGATACATAGTGAAAGTGAATATAAACCTACCTAGCCATTTTATACCCATATAATGAAATATGTAATATGAAATATTTTTAATACTATGTATAATGAAATATTTTTAATACTATCTCTCTTACTCAGTTAGGTTGACTGGAAGAGATCTCTTCTAGAGATAAGTCCACCTTTGCTAACTAATATTATTGTTTCTTAATCACTGTATTTTACTTATAAGTGCAATAAAGAATAGTATATATGTTTTTTAAATTTTAAATTAAGATTGTCATATGTACGTGCTTTAGATTGTTATTTTTATTAGTATTATTTGTTGTAAAGCCAGTTTTTCAATTTATCTACATATTACACCTTTTTTTCGAGTGTTACTTTGACATACTGAGAAGTGAAAACTAAGCGTCGTATAATAAGTGTGTTAGATGTCTGAGACTAATATAATAGAAATATTAACTAATGTGAATTAATACAAATATTTACTCTCTGTATGAATATAATATATTAGTCATTAATATTATATTTTAACAATGACAATTGACACAGTTTAGTATTAATTGAATTTCCAATACAATCTTTTGTTCTGTGTTACGCTACGTTATCAACATCTACATATGTCACATATTGTATTACGTTTTTGTTTAGTTCTTGACTTGACTACACTTTGATGTGATTAATTTCTAACTAATTAACTTCAGAATAAATTCAGCGCTTTTTCCGAGAAATTTTAATTCATTATAATTATGTATAATATAATTTTCACAATATCAGTATGATAACACAGAGATAGCCAACTATGCAGGACGGTGGTCTTAGTGGTTAGCATGTATGGCTCCGGAGGTCCTAGGTTTGATTCCCGGGTCGGGCCAAGTTTAGCTATGAAAGCCTCAATAACAGCCCGGAATTAGGAAATTGACGGCGTTTCACCCCCGTGCCTCGGAGAGCACGTAAGGCCATCGAACCTATACCTGATCTCTCACTAGTCGTGTCGAATTGTCGTCCCGTCGGAGTATATATGTATACTATATTAGTTACTTACTGCAATAACTTGCTATTGTACTAATATTTCTCAATCTGTAATATAATATATCGTCATATAAGTGAAATAATATTTTTCAAATTACAAGTTGAAATAAAAATCACTTTGTTTCAAATAATTTTTCAACATTTAGGTAAGTATATCTTTATAGTGTAATCAATTTTCTGATTTTTTATATTATGTTACTCGTATGAAATCGAAAAAAAGTTTGGTCTAAAATCAAAATAGCATTTTAGTAAGTATTTCAACACTAAATTATTTCTCGTTCGCTCTCTCGCTATATAAATAATAAATAAAGTGATTGAACATTAATTAATTTGATTGGAGTATATTATTGAAATTTCAGATACCAATCCTAAATAATTTACATGGCATAGCCTCCAGCATAAAACCTGCCTACGTCAAACATCGATATCGTTCACCAATGACATAACCCACCGACGAAAAGACCCATAATATTAAACAAATAGTGTGACTAATTTCAAACGCAGACACTCCACATAAAAGCTAATTCTCTGAATGCATTAACTACACATCCTCTTTAACACTGCGTAATTGGCAATTGCTCTACTGAGCCAAGTCAAATTGTATTGCTATTTCCTTTGCGTGAAATAACAGCGGAACTGAGTTGTGCAGTCGTTTCGATTGTACGAACAGTTTAACAATGAAATGTTATAGAAAAGTTTGAAGATATTTGTATAACATTTAAACGGTAATTTTAATTCAAGTATTTTGTTCACGATATTTATTTATTTTTAGGGTTCCGTACCTCAAAAGGAAGAGAGGAAAGCTTATAGGATCACTTCGTTGTCCGTCCGTCTGTCTGTCTGTCAAGACTATTTTTTTCAAGAACGCGGGGATGTATCAAGTTGAAATTAATACCAAATACTCAGGTCTTTAAGCTCTTGGAGCTGTGAAAAAATCAAACTTCTAAGTCAACGCAATGAAAAGATAAGTGCGGCACTTTTTTTTCGATTATAAACTTATTTTAATTTTTCATGCTACGCAACCCTCAGTATGGTGTATCCTATCGACTGACTATTTAAATTAAATCGATGATACAAAGTGCTTATACTCGTACAAGTCTAACTCAATAAAGTTTAATTTTATTCATTCATTCATTCCTTTATGGTCTTTTTTTTAATTTTTACTTCAATAGTTGAATGTAATTACTCATTGTTCACAATAATTACTAAGTAATTGTAGACAATTATCTCTCATTGGATATTGCTCCATTAGAAGATAATTCTATCAACATCCACGTTAATCACACTATATGTAGTTAAATTATACGAGAAAATGGAAAAGTTCGTGAGTGCGTTTGTTTTTTCTTATCACTGTATCAGCTCATCAGATTCTCAACTGATTTTAGAAACCTTATATCCTAAAATAGCTACTTCCATTGATGTACATACCACCACAAATAAATAGAGTTTGGTATAAAAAATTATCGTATGTCATAATTTTCATATTAATTTGCGATTTTAAAAAATTCCTCGAGATACAAATTTCCTGAAAAAAGTTTGTTGTTTAGATAAAACACACTTTCTTAAATTTACGCGAATATTTGACATTTTAAATAAAACTATCTTTTCGGATTATTTCGCGAATTTATTTTGATTTTTGGTTCCCGACGTTTCGGATTTTTTTTAAATCATTTTTGTAAAATTGTGGGTAGGCACTGTCTGTAATAAGTATATAACGCCTTTGAGACGTCTAAAACCTTAGTCTCTCCCGTGACCATGATTGCTAAAAGTATTCGAAACGTCGGGAACCAAAAATCAAAATAAATCCGCAAAATAATCCGAAAAGATAGTTTTATTTAAAACACATTTTGTTCTATCGAATATCAAAAAATATTTTATATTTCGAATTTAATATGAAATATATTTTATTTCCGTTGTACTTAAATTCCAATAATCCCTTTTATATGGTACTATATATCACGAGTGCAATATAAATGTCGATATCTATATATAGATAAGTAATTAAAAATCCCGAAATTTATAAAAATATTTCTGATTGAAACAATTTTTATATAGAATTGTATATAGACAATGAAACTAAATTTATTAGTACTTACATATGTAGGCTAATAAAATGGTAACCTGGACCTGATGCTGCCATTAGAAAATTATTATGAATAACGAAGTATTCATTTTTGTCATAAACCGAATATTATTTTGTTTTATGTTTTACTAGCGCATTACAATCGCTTCGCTCGGGTGCGTCCCTGGATACGTTTTATTTTAATGTTTTTGACCGGAACCCTGATTATTATTCTAAAATAAAAGTAGCCTAAGTTACTCCTTATAAAATCAGCTATCTGCCAGTGAAAGTCCCGGCCCAGCCGTTTCGGAAATCAGCCGAAACAAACAGACTTACATACAAAAAAAATTGAGCTTTTCTTATAATTACCATATAATATACTTTCATATGTATACATGTGGGAGATCGCTAGAAAAAGAATAGGCCTCCATTTTTAAAATATACATTTTATTATAATAATAATGCATTATTCAATTATTCAAAAGCAATAAATAAACAGATAGTTGAAAATACTGAAAGTACTTTCAAAATAATACTTTATACTTTTAAAATATGAAAATAATTAAGTAATAAAGCAATTATTATGATTACACAACTAACAATATTTTCAACTTTCAATATTATAAAAACGACACAGAGATTACCTGATAAGTATCTCGGGCGATTCAGAGCACTTATGAGCAAAGTGCCGGGCTCACAACCGAGCCTCTTCTGATTCATCGAAATTAATAGCAGGGTATAATTTATAGCCGAACGTCGTTGTGGGAGTCACAACTGTCAAATTGTCAAACAACAACAACTGTCAAATGACATTTCCACAAAAAATACGAAGGTAGTGTTGAAATCTCAACAAAATACACTTTATCTCCCACATGTATTTAGTAAAAAGCTGTTATTTTGACATTACAAACAGACACTTCAATTTTATTTATCCGTATAGATAATAAGAATTTAAAGCAGCCAAAACCAAGGACAATGGCTAGTTTAAGCAATATTACTATCAACTTTCAAATTTCTGTCCCTCTACTCTGTAATTGTGTACCTTCAATAGAAACTGTACAATTGATTCCTCTAAATAGGTATCTTTGAAACAGAAATTCCTTTTAGAATGTCAAGCGAACAGCAATCCAGGACGTAATTAGTACAAGATATTCCCTGTCGTCATTATTTGGCTAAATATTTCCCTTAGTGCGAACGTCTTTATTGACTGTTGGAAAATTGTTGAGATTCGTATAACTTGTACATTATTAGGTGCTTGATTATTATTTTACTGACATTTACAGGTGTTATTGCTATAATACTCTCCTGAAACTATTTAAATAATTTAGTAATTTATTACGTAGGTAATAGGAAATTACCCTCGATTCGCTCGGGGCTCGCTCGCTTTGTCTCTAGATACGTTTTAACGGTAAGTATAGAATAGACTATATATATGTACAATGTACATACGTAGGTATAGAAATGTAGTTAAGTATTATAAAAAATAAAAAATATATACCCCTTACTTGAGAAATGATTGATTCCTCATTCAACTTTCCGCCCCCCTTTTCATCCCATTATATATGATATATTTTCCGGGATGAAAACTATCCTATGTCATTCCCAGGGTCTCAAACTATTTCTATACCAAATTTTATCTAAATCGGTTCAGCGGATTAAGCGTGAAAACACATCGATTTGACTAAGTTAGTTTAATCAAGAATAGATATTGCGAGTGTACCTTAAGAGATAGACATATACCATTGCAGATTTTTCTATAGACCTTTTCAAGACCTACAATTTTTTGGTACATTGTTTTGATGTATGTTTTAAGGTTTAGCCAACGAAAGGTTTCTAAGGAGGACTCGACAAAACCAGTTATTGTGTTTTCCCGTGGAAAAGAAAGATTTTCCTGAAGTAAAAGGTATCCTAAATATTGACCCGAGTAATAAGTTATCACTTCACCAAATTTTGTTGAAATCGGTTCATTACTTTTTGCGTGAAACGCGCACACACAAACAGACAAACAGACATGCAGACAAAGAGACAAAAATTTTAATAAATATTGTTTTCGGGTCTATATTGTGTATATGACACGTTACAGTCATTTTTTTTAATACGTCCTGGATAATTTCTAAGAAATTACTCATTAACTGTCACGCCGGCGTGTCCGCGATTCTCAACGGGTTTAAAAAAATTTCATGTACATTTATTATAGTATAGATAAATATTAATCTAAGATATACATATAATGAGATTATGTAGGTTAATTAATCTATAGCATTTAGTTTATTTCTCTTTTACTTTACACTATAACCGACTTGCATCATAGCGGCCGCTCTCACGAATTCTCTGGAATATATTTCCCATATAGTGCACAAATGTATGTATACTCAAACACAAGCACACTCTAATCCTTCACTCTCGTAGACCGAATGGTGAGACGAATTTTTCTTCTTTCTTTATCAAGACTGCGGTAAATTAGCTAATGAGATGAGAAAATTCCTATAATTATGTTAGCCCAATCCAAGCCTCGAACCTCATGATTTACAGGCGCTTATAATAGTGACTAGGTCAACGGGGCAGTTGAAATTATATGTGTACGTGATAGCTTCAAAGCAGCACTCTATTTAGCTAAAATAATCGTTTTAGCACTCGCTTTGGTCTTGACTCGAATGCGCCATCAACACAAAGAGTCTATTTGTTTCTACGATATTGTCAAATAACGATTTTCATACAGTATATGATTCAAATATAAATTTAAAAATATTATATATTCGTACAACAAATCATGTGAAACTTAAAAGATTTTATTTACATTAAAGTACTTTCTTGAATTCTCAATTCGTTGCAATAAATAACCGTCGTTGGGAGATAGGATGGCAGTGTAAAAATTATGAGTGAATTTCGAGTTTAAAGCTGCTTAAACCTGGAGATATCCGAATTTGCGAAAATCGTTTTCAGATAACCTTTTCTCTCTCTTCTTGAAAATCTTACGTAAGAGCTTACGTTGAAATGTATCTACATTTGTTTAGTTTTCGAATTAAAAGCTTTCTTAAAATACAGTTTATATTTATTTACCATATTATAACATTTTAAATAAATAATATATTAACACACAGCACCATCTAGTTCCATGGTAAGCTACGAGGAGATACACTACACATATATAACTTTAAATACAAACATATTATAAATAGAACCCATAACTGACATAAATACCCATGACCGGAGTACAAATATTTGTTCTCATCGCACAAAAATAAATGCCCCCAGCGGGACTCGAACCCGCGACTGTTGGCACAGCACGTAAGCACAAACTGCGCCCAACGTGTTGTTAAAGTTTTTTGGATTTAAATTTTCTGCAGTGTGAGTTGAGTTTGAGGCTATAGTTAAGAGTTACTTGCCCTGTAAAGTAAATTCAGCCCTCCATAAAACGCATTTATATTAAAAGTTAAGTTATGTATACATAGTTAAGCTTATAAAAAATAGTTCATTAATTAATAGAACTAACTAAAAAAATATTGTAAGAAAAATCTAGTCTTTAGTTTTATGTATATGTTTTACGTTTAGGAATGAAAGTAATTAAGCCGATAGTCACTCGTTTTTTATTATATAAACTATGTAAGGTCATATCCAATGCAATTATTCGCCATCTCTGTTCGTTGTAGAGGTATAGAGGGCTCGAGTATTTTGGTAATTGGTTTAACCAGAAAATAGCTAAGATGTATAGAATCTAAATAGATAAACTATAGATAGAATAATTCTATTCTATCTATATCTTATCTATTATATTTAGTATATTCATGCTCAAATGCTAAAGATTATTTGTTGTATTACTGTGCATTTCGTGCTTTTTAGATGAAAATAACTTTTATTTAAACCAAATAACGAACGTCAAGGGCTTCTATGCCTGTTATTATGTAACAAACATGACCTAACGAAGCGAGGGGACCCAATTTAAAATGAATTTAATTTAAAGTAAAATTTATAATAAAAATCTTGGTATACTTATGCTTAGAGTTCCACTTAATATTTCTAATGAGTATGCAAATAAGGAAACGAGGAAGTTGAAATCAAACATTTACTTATACAATAAAAACTTTTTAAATACACCCGCTAGATAGATAAAAGTTTTTGAAACAATCCATTTGACTTTCGTTAAGTATATGTCAAATATCACCCAAAAAATGATTATTTTTTAAAATTTTATAATTTGTACAAAATAATGTTCACTACAATTTGTCATTTGAAATTCTCATAGACTTTCATTATAGTAGCTCCGAGTTTTCATTTTAAAGCGAAAACAGTCGATATGCAGGGATGGCAGTCCGACAGTCTACATTATCTTCAATTAACTCACGTAGAGACCATTTAAATTACGACAAACAGAATCGCATATCTTCTATAAAGTAAATATTGTGATTACCTCTGAGAATTAGCGAAAAGTACTTAACTTAAAGACTTGCAAATCTTATGTATAATTTAAATAAATTTTTAATTTTAAATGTATTTAAAAAATATATTTTAATATATTTTAATCGTTATTTATAAAAAAAATTCAATACTCACGGTTATACAATAAAATATTCTGCCGCATTTCCCTAATATCCTAAAGGCATAAAATATTGTATTAAATAAAACACCTACCTATTACATAAAATGGAAATCATAAAGAATATATTACAAAATGTTGAAGAGAGTATATTTGTATACTTTATTATTAAGCTACGAAGCGCTACGTAAAGCTACAGAGTCTGTGAATATTCTCCCTTATCCTCACCACTCCCATTACGGCAGATGAAGCTCACAGTACTTAAGCACTTATATTAATTAGCTAAACGCGTTTAATTTTATGACAAGGTCAAGTGAATTTCTGATGCGGCTGACGCAAAGCAATTTGTTTTAACACCCCAGATACTTTAAAAGGTAGAATAAAATAATGTAGGTACTGTTTTCAAATAACATCTTTACTTAACATTTATGTTTAAATAAACAAAATGTAAAAAGTCCAACATTTTTAGTTTAAAAAGTTTTTAACGTGTCCTAATTACAAAGTCAGTCCTAACTTACGTAGGTGCGTCGAAAGCGACGTCGTTAATAGCGAGATACCTACCGCCCACGCGTAAAGAACAAGTAACAAAGTAATGACAAAGTAACATTATTTTTTGATAATTTAATATAAAATTTTGATTTAATTTAATATAAAAATTGATTATTAACAAATATATATGTATCGCAAAATACACTTAGTATAGATTCGTCAGTATAGAAATGGCGTCGACTGTTTATAAACGCTGGCTTGTTTGTAAAATGACGAAGGCCAACTATAGGACGCTACATTGTAAAACACTGCATTGTTGGTGGTAAAGATTTCGGGGTTCAAGAAAAAAAAAAGATCTAATATTTCTTTCATACCATGACAATGCATACGACCTTCATAAAGGTATTTTAGTACCTAGGCAACTGAGTTTCGCTCAGAGTTTTCGGCCAAAAGTACAATTTTCTTTTTTTTTTAAAAAACTAGGATTCGAATCTGGACACCTGTGATTGTCAATCTTGCGCCTTGACCACGATGCTTATGCCCAGGCGGCCGAAATTAGCGACCATATTTTACGTGGAATTAAGCGAAAAAAAAACGCATGAAAACTCAAAAAACACGCGTTTTCCCAGACATCAGACTAATCTAGATCAATTTTTCGGCGATCAATCAAAATTTCAGCGATTGTCGAGAATAAATAAATAAATATAATACAAGAATTGCTCGTTTAAATATAATAGATATAACAGAGTTTTTTTCAGAAAAAAGCTAAATATACATATATTCTTTTATATACTTTTAAATAACAATTACATATTTTTAACTAAAATAAATTAAGATTGAGACCCTCACAATTCACTTCTTTGACTCTCAAAGCTTTAAAAATGATTTTAAAAAGGTACTTTATAAAAAGATATTATTTTTATTGATATATTTTTAAAAGATCAGTTCCGTTTTACTAAAAGGCAGTTACAGGAGGTAAGGCTAGCTCGTTCTATGACACGGGCCATTTATTGTAAGCACCGAGCGTATACGGCGTTTTACTGCGGTTGGCATTAGGCAATGACACTAAATAACTATAAATATGGTATATGAAGCCAAAGATTTCAAAATCTTTAATTTTTTATTTATTTATTTATTTATTTATTTTTTCAATTTTAAATCCGTATTAATCTTTCGAGCAAGATGGGAGGAACAATGGATTGTGAATCCCGTCTGGGGAAGACCGTTATCCATCATTATCAAAATCGTTCATGTTGAACGATTTTCAAACCCATAATAACTGCACTTCGACATGTAACATACATATATACTGTGACTTATAACAATATATTTAATTTATCATATTTATATAATAAACTTTTCATTTCATAATATTTATATTTTATTTAATGTTTAATTTATATATATATATATATATATATATATATATATATATATATATATATATATATGTACAACACGTACACTTAATTATTTATATTAATTAATTATTATTTATTCACATTTATTAATTTCACAAGCATAGTCGCGTGAAACACCTAGTATACGGTAGATCGGATTTTGTTCTTTACCTACCGGCCACTTGTGATTGTTATTAAGCAGACAGTCGATGCTTTGTGATCTGACGCTAATTACTTGTCTTATATGACGACACTTTTGGCTCAGTTTGTAGTGACCCTACTAGCTGTGTCAGCGGTCGCGGGTTCAAGTCCCGCTAGGGGCATTCATTTGTGTGATGTGCACGAATGTTTTTCACAATAACTACCAAATTAACATATCCCAACGTAAATATTTTATTTTTGCATATTATTTAAACTAAATTATATAAAGCACTAGTGTCTTATATTTTCTCAGTCCCTGACTACTTCACATAAAATATAAGTTGCTGAATACACAGAATTCTTTTAACACCCTTGTTTACATCCTAGAGGACATATTTAATTGGACTGGGAAAATAGAGTGATGTCACTTGAAAATCAGATCAATAGTTCTGTAGCTCAGCTCCAACGTAAAACTCATAAATGAATAATAATCTCACTACTATAATTATAAATGCGAAAGTTTGTGTGTATGATGATTACTCCTTCACTTTATTGCTGCTGGACCGATTTGTATCAAATTTATTATGCAGATAGATAATTAATTTACAATAATACTTATAAATCTTATTTTGTATATAATTAATAATTTTTATTATTTTTAGTATAACAATAATTTGATTCTTTATATTGTCACTCTGATATAAAGTACTTATTTGAGTTTTCTGACGTTATCATCTTGAGTGGAAAAAGGGCGAGAACAGCGTTGTGTTTTGTTTTATGACTTTATGCAATGCGTCATTCTTGATTGTAATGTCGTTTGAGGCTTTACTCTGACTGTATAGAATATTAAAAACTATGTGCTGTTACACCGAATTTTACTTGTCCCACCTGACCTACTTCTGAAATAGTCTCGTAATACTATGTTCTAAGAAATTACATAGGCTTCTTTTAGGTAAAAAAACAAAAGGTGGATGTATAAAAAAAATGTTTAGCATGAAGTCACATAAGGGGTCTAGGAACGAATTCACCCAAGCGAATCTAGATCAAATCACTAGTGGTATAAAAGCCCTAATGATTACAGTAAACACAACCTATAGATGTGTTCACTGTAATATTGCAGTGACATTAATAATCTGTACGAGAGCAGGGTCAGGTCATGATATAACCGTTTATTAGATAGGCCATTTATTGTAAGCGCTGAGCTTAAACTACCGACCGTTAAGGGAATAGGTTTTTCAAAAATTAAACTTTAAAATTTTTGTTAAAAAGTAAAGAATAATAAATTTTAATTTGCAGTTAAAAATGTTTATTATTTTGTATAGTTTTTAGTTACTACTAACAAAATAATGGATACAATGTGTCGTGTCTGTGTCTAAAATAGTAAGTAGCACTATATATGTCATAGCTCATCTTGCCTGAGGTCGTAAGTTTGATCCCAACAATAGCTTATACTTGCTTTCGTGATACAAATGTGGATTCCTGCCTGATTTAGATAAACTTTAGTAGTATAATACAGTAAAAATTAGGTTAAACTGATATTTAACCTTAAAATTTATAAAACCTGAATAAAATTATGGAATTTTAAAATTACCTTTCAGTACTATCCCTAATTAAACAAAGTATTTGCATGGTACCTAAAGCTACAGTTTTACGAAGTAATTTAGTTCAATTTATTTATTTTACGGCTGACCAAGTTATGTAAATAAGATTGGATGAATTTACAGCTTTACTTACTTATCATTGCTTTTATCTATACTAATATTATAAAGAGGCAGAGTTTGTTTGTTTGAACGCGCTTATCTCAGGAACTACTAATCCTATTTGAAAAATTCTTATGGTATTAGATAGCCCATTTGTTGAGAAAGGCTATAGGCTATATATCATATAAGTCATATATCATAGTCTATCCATTCCATACTAACTATTAAAACGTACCGTAAACGTACCTTAAACAATACAAATCGATTTAAACTATTTCGGGTTCAGCTGATGAGGTCATCATTTCTAAGACTTTAGGAGAAGGACTGTGCATAGCTAATTAGAAGATACTAAAATAAAGGTATAGAAAGTAAAAATTCTGCTAAATAAATATGTCGAAGTAAACTTTAAAGTATTATAATTTACTTTAAAAAGATATTATCATACGCAATTTTAAAATCAACAGAGTTTTAATGTGAGCACTTAGCAATTGTTTCCACGTATCCATAAAGTTAGATAGAGAAGCACGCGCTCCCGTAATGGCCCTAGTTGCCAAGAAACATACGGCACTGAACTAACTTTCACGTCGTTATGCACCACTATTTAGTTAGATTCGTGTTAATAATTCCATGAAAATCCGCCTTTGTTCCTCTTATGATTGCTTAAAGTTTTATTTCATAAGCTGGTCCTCATTAGAAGGTAATGAGTGAAAAGTTTATCGTTTAATATAGTTTTAATAGGTTCAAAATTGTACATTGTGTTTTTTTTTATATTTATGTTATAAATACATATACATACATACACATGTATTAAGATACACAAAAAAATATTGCTATGTAAATAATTTTATGTAAATATATGTACCTAGAAGAGAAATTTGGGACTAACGTGTCTGTATTACTGGAGTTGAACATTAACAGCTATATCACAATTTTACCTAATGTTATCTTTGTTGTAAATAAGTTTATAATGTGAAATAAGGTTTATTTTCAATACAATTGTAATATAGTTTAGCATTTTTGTCGAAATCAACTAGGTAAATCCGAACCGAATCCAATAGAAGTTTCTTCCTCACACTGTAGGTATATAGTCTATATTAAAAATATATCTTAGTTTTCTTTTCAATCAAGGAAATCAAAAAAATATATCTTGAGACCTCATAGAATTGAGAAGATTGCTGCTTCGAAAAATGTGGGTATTATGGTCAATAGCTGTTGCTCACTGGCAGAAATACAAACATGAGCAAAGATGCTGGCAATAGTTACTTAATATATGTACATATATACTACGCCATGTCAATTGTCTTTTCTTGTGAAGTAGTAAAAAGACATATACCTCTTTTCTTTTATACCTCTTTCCTTTCGAACGATAAATGGAAAAAACCCCGCGTCCTCTAATAGTCAGAAACAGCATTTTATTATAATTAGACTTCAATAATATGTACTGAATATAACCACTGAACGATGAAATTCGTCAGCAGTAAGCCGAGATCATATGTGAGTGACAATAATAAAATTTTAACCGTAAAGAAAATGTATAGCACTCTAGTTTAAATGAAAATATAAACATTACTCCTCTGGCCATTCATCATGTGACACGTGAAATGCATTCCCTCATACCGGAGTACCATCTAGGACTATTAATATTAGAGAAACGTCTGACTAAAAATATTTTATTTCATATGTGAATAACAGATATACTTGTATAGCGTCCGACCTCATTCAAATCGTATAAAGTTAACCCATAAAAGTTTTAAGTACTACGACGGGTTCCATAAATTTAAGCAAGAATATTCAGCAATAACGTCACATGCCAAAATTGATATGTTACTTAGAAGATTTGGCGAGGTAATCGTAAATCGTAAAACTCAACCGCTGCGATTGGTAAAACTTTGTAAGATATTGCCAGGATCGTAAAATTGAAGCTTTGTTCACGCCAGTCTTTATCCAACTGCCTCAGAAGAAGAATACTGAATATGCTTAGAGTGTTCGTACCTTCATATTAGGTATACCTAAATAGGTATACAAGTAAATACTTGGTATGCTCTTAATAGTTTGATAATTAAGTTCATTAGGTGTTCTTATGTATAATAATAATAATAATAATAATAATAGCTTGTGGCGAGCTGTTGGTGAGTGGCGACACCACGGACCTGAGACCTCCCGGGGGAAACAACATCTGTCCCCCGCCTCTGGCTTGCCTTCATTGGCCGTCCAGAGTGGAGCGCAAGAGCCAAGTGCTCGAAAGGGTGGAAGTGCTCAATCTGCGTAATAACGGGGAAACCCGCTCACGAGCATTCTCGCGATGGTGAAACCGGTGCACACCTCTCAACACCCTTAGCCGACCACGCTGATGTTGCGCCCGAGGCACTATGCCGCTTTGTGGGGGCCCATCTAGTGGGAGGCGAGTCACCGTCCGCCAAATATTCAATGTGAGACTGTTGAGCAGGCGGACGTCCGGTAGTCTCATCCAATAGCCCATTTTTAGTCCATCCAAACTCCATTCCATAACCCTATATAGTTTTCCATATTTTCCATAGTCCCTACGCATTATCCGGAGGCCATCTATGGGCAATTCCCTATGGGTTACTCAGAGATGGATCCCGGCTGATGCGTCACATTAAACAAGCTTGAATCTCTTAAAGGGCCTCTACGTGTTGGACCTGTGTCCCCACGCAAGCCTTCCAAAGGACCGGGCTCCTTCGAGCCCGTGAATTACAAAGAGATACAAATAATAATAATAATTTTTTTTATTGAACAAAAAACACATAAAACAGTAAGCATATTACATACAAAAACAAACATACATATATTATTATACAGGATAATTTGTTTTTTAAGCTCAGTTTAAATTAGGCTGTGTCGACTCAAAAGATATGGTAGCCTCTGTTGCCGTACTAGGAGACCTGTATTACGGCATACAGCGCCTATCCCCCAAATATGTTTGATTAATTATTATTATAAGCCATTTGATACAAAACGAGTTTTTTTTTTAACATTTTAAAGGGTATTTAAGTAATAAAAAGCTAGTATTTATAATATTAAAAACAAATATAAAATATTATGTATGTATGTATATGTATGTGTGTGTGTGTGTTTGTGTGTGTGTGTGTTTGGAATGAAATATGAGTGGAAAAAATCATTAATTAAAAACACGTAAAATGTCCTCAGTTTCATCATATGATAAGTTAAGCAGGTAATTCACTATTTTCAATTTGCATGTTTTACTATTATCAGAATAAATTTTAAGTTTTTTATTAACTTGATTATAGATAAAAGGTCCTAAATAACTATAAAATTTGTGGATAAACATTGTTTTAAATTCCCTATCATTGTTACATACAGCAAAGTTTCTTCGTTTATCGATTTTGGATTGTTCAAATTTTAGCTCAGAATGTTGCTTTAATATAATATTTAATAAAAATAGTTGTCGAACCGTTAGAATTTCGCAGTACTGGTAAAGTGCCTGAGTTGGGTAAAGAAATGGCTTAAAGGTACATATTTTGAGAGCTGTACGTTGAGCTATCTCAATAGATTTTAATGTTGTTTTTGAGGCACCGCCCCAGGAAGAGATGCAGTAAGTGATAATAGATTGGCAGAGCGACAGGTAAACTCTCTTCATAATGATTGGCTCAACAATATGTCTAAGGTTTTTAAATATGTATGATAATTTACGGACTTTAATGGTTAAATTAGAAATATGTTGCTTGAAACTAAGATGGCAGTCTATGATTATACCCAAATATTTGATCGAATCTACTTGTTCAATTGATTGGCAAGAGCAATTTTGGTTGTCACTGCAAGAGTGAGTTAGTATACGATATTGCTCACTTGGTCGGTTTACTTCACGAATTGAGTATGCAATATATTTTGTTTTGTCCGAATTTAATGTTAACATATTATTTCGAAGCCATTCGGTGACATCATTAAAACCCTTTTGGGCGGTATCAAAGACTTCGGACCATGTATCTGCGGAAAAAACCAGAGCTGTGTCATCAGCATAGGAAAGAATTTTTCCTTGATATGTATTTAAGCATAATAAATCATTTATATATAACAAAAACAATGTTGGACCTAAAATGCTACCTTGAGGGACACCATACTCAATACAACGGCTATCACTAACGTTATCTCCAATTCGTATGCATTGAGTTCGTTCAGAAAGATAACTTTTGAAGAGTTGCAGCTGGCGATCTCTTATTCCAATTTTTTCAAGTTTCAGTAATAAAATTGGAATAGAAATTGTATCAAAGGCCTTAGCTAGATCAAGATAAATTGAGATAACCTTTTTCCCTCTGTCCAAGTTTGAGCTTATATAATTTGTCAAAGAAAATACTGCATCATTTTTAGATTTACCACGACGGAAGCCAAATTGATTAATCGAAATCATTTCATTTTTTTCCAAATAATCTATAAGCCTGTTATTTATTATTTTTTCTAAAATTTTGGATATAGCGGGTAATATGGATATAGGTCTGTAGTTGTTAAGGTTACTTTTATCACCACTTTTATAAATTGGATGAACTTCTGATTGTTTTAGGAACTTAGGGAAAACACCCTCATGAAGGCAAAGATTAAAAATATGTGTTAAAATTGGGGTTAAGAAATTTCTATTATCCTTTAGAATTTTATTTGATATTTGATCCCAGCCAACTGCACAGGTATTTCTTAAGCCTGTTATAAGTCTATTTACTTCATCGTCTGTTGTTTCTAGTAATACAAATGACTTAGAATGCGAGTTTAAGTGAAGTGTTGAGGAAAAATAGTTTCTGTAATGGGTTAGGTTACTATTAAACTGTGTTGCTAAATTTTTACCTACATTTATGAAGTGGTTATTAATTAAATTAAGGGAATTGGCCGATGAAGTTGATATATTAAGCAAATTTTTAGAGAAATCATCTTGTTTACTTGAGTTATTTATTTTAGTTTTTAGGACGTTCCATAATTTTTTATTATCATTTTTTGCATTATTGATTTCATTTCTGTCATAATTATTCTTTAATTTTTTTAAAAGTGAGTTGCAAACATTTCTATAACGACTATATGATAATTTAAGTATTTCGTTATTTGGAAATAGTTTAGTTTTTTTATGTAATTTGTCTCTGGATCTAATACAACGTAATATACCAGGTGTGATCCATGGTTTTAAGATTTTTTTTCTAGAAGATAATGAAATTTTAAGAGTATTATTAGCTATTATTCTCTTTAAGGTATTTGTTAAGTATTCAATACAAAAATTAGGATCTATAGATGTTAGTATAGGTTTAAGGTTTATTTGAGATATTTCCGTTTTAATATTTTGTATGTTAAGTTTTTTATAAGTAGTTGTAACAAACAAACGGTTGGATTTTAAGCTCATGCATAATAAAACAGAATTATGATCAGTGATATGTTCTTTTGGAACTACGGTCATAGAAGGAAACGAAGTTTTAAGAAGGACATGATCTAGGCATGTGCCACTTTCTTCTCGAGTTACCAAGGTGTGTGCTGGTAATAGACCGTGAAAAGCTGCAAGTGCCAGATAACGATCACTCATTGAATCTACCTTTTTGATATCTATATTAATGTCCCCAATTACTATATTATATATATTATAATATTTTTATAATTATGTAGCTTCTGTAGAATTAAATCAAAAGATGTAAGAAAACTATCTATGCTATGATATGATGGTGATCTGTAAATGCATATAATCGCTATATAATTGTCTTGGGAGGCTATTAAACAGTTACCGTCTACAAATTGTGGTTCTTCAACTGAGAATTGCAAATCATCTTTCATATATAGCACAACACCATCATTTTGTATTGTATTACGTTTTGTCATAAATGATTTGTAACCAATTAACTGAGGTTTAAACAATGTATCCCTAATCCAACATTCAGTCAATACAATAACATCCAGATTAAGGTTCAATCTCTCCATAAAAATTTCTAATTCCGGCATATTACGACTAATACTTCGTATGTTTTGAGTCAAGATCATTAATTCTTTTAAGGAGCTAGGTATAAGTTTGTGACAGTTTTCAACATCACAAGTTAACTCTTTCGAGACAGATATATTTTCTATATCTTGAGAAATGTTAATTAGACTATCGAATATGATTTTTTATAAAAACAGTCTCTAGTAAAACCATAAATGAAACGAAAACAAATTACCGCTAGATTTTTATGTGTGTTTTTAATTGTATTACGTATATTAGTGTATAGTGTATATTGTAAAGTGTATTGTAATGTGTATAAATTAGACAACATATAAAGGTTTAATAATTTTCTTATAAATATTTCGTGAGTATAACATAACATATTCTGTGTTTTAAGTTTACATTTTAGTTTTAAGTTTATACATAGTTGGCGAGACATTAACACAGAGTTTAAATAATTATACAAAGAGAAATACTCCAAAACAATATTTTTGTAGTAAAAAATATTTTTAGTACATAAAAAAGTTATAATTTTAGATTCAAGAATATCAATTAAAAGATTATCAATACTAAGAAAACATAAATGGCCTAGTCATATTATAGCCTTTTTGATGAGTTCAAGCTGTTGTTCTGATTTCACGAGGACTTGAGGTGCACCTTCAGTTTTCCTCAAAAATACGCGCCCATGAGCAGTCCAGCAATATGAGTAATTACAACTCTTTGCAGTTTCTCGTGCTAAGAAAAAGAGTCGCTTTGCTTTTTTTGAGAGCATTTCAGAAATAAATATTTTTTGAACGTTGTCTTTGTAGCCCAAACAAGAGGTATTTAAAGATGTAGAGTTATTTTTGTTGTAGTTCTTAAACGATTTTATTATATTTTCTTTAATTAAAGGTGTGGTTAACTTTACAATCACGGTTTTTTTATTATTTTCTTTATTTGAAAATCTATATGTATCATATATATCTGTGTTAGAAACCGTAGCATTTATTGTATTCATTAGAGAGCATACTGTTGACTTTAAGTTCTCTTTGGATTCGCTCATGGTGTGAGGTATATTACGGATTTCAATTTGTGATGAGTTAGCCTGCCTTTCAAAATCTTCCATCCTATCGCTTAATGTAGTTATAATTTTCTGTTGTTCCATGCATAATGTCTCAGTAGTTTGGAGTTTGCGTTTAATGTCCTCATATTCATTCGAAAGAAAGTTAAGAGATTTTTCCATTTCGATATTAATGCGCTGAATTTCGAGATTTTGTCTTTTCACCTCGGATATATCCTGGCTTAATTTATGAAAAGTTGCATCTTGCTCTTTCTTCCAGTCACACAACATGTCTTTTATTTCTTTTTTGAAAATTTCAAAGTCGTCCTTTACAAGAATATCTTCGTGGGGCTGATTACGAAGTCTACGTTTTTTTCTAGAATCCGAGTTAGGCTGTACTTCAGTTGAGGTTTTCGAGTCTTTAATGGACGTAATATCTGATTCTGAACCATAGGCTTGTTGACGTGATAAGGGAGAACGAAGCATTTTGAAAGTGAACTTGATGTATAAATTTTATATGCAATTGAATCTGTTATAGAACCAGTACTGCCCTCTTGCTTCAAGTGGCAACGATAAATAGTCTCGAGTACTATTGTTTCCGGTAGATGGCAGTAGTTTTGTCACATATAATGTTGGAATGCGACTATTGCATACGATAATTTTATATTCTGTGACAATTGATCGAGTTTTTAAGTGTCAACGGCAATTTGTAAATGTAATGTTGTTTGGAAAACATAAGTGATTTGCGTAAATACCTTGTAGGAAGGAGGTTTATGTGATGCCTGTTATTTGGAGATGTGCTATGTGGATTGTTCGTCACGATGATGCATTTTTTTTCACCAAATTAGTTAATAATACATTTTTAACAATTAAAATGAATAGAACAGCTGTTGTCGCTTTGACGTGCACGGGGGGTATTTGTTGCTAAATAAGTATAAAAAGTACGTAAACATTTTTAACACAATGTTTTCTTTCTATATTGCTTAATTAAAACATGTCATGGGTATGAATCCTTCGCATTGAAGAAAAGCCCGTGCTAGCTTGTGCTGAGAAAGCAGTGGGACGTTAAAAATGGTTGTCTAGGTAGAAGAGAATTGGAAGTATCGTTATCATCTACCTAGGTAGCATTTATCTCCGTGATAAGTTTTATTTCAGTAACTTAACTTCTCTTCATAACATATAATTAGAATATAAAGTCAAAATAAAGAACATCGTAACTTGCAAACGAAACTTAAGCTTTAACAATAGAAGGAAATTTAAATAAACTTAAAATATTGTATGCCGTAGATAACTTCAAAATATTGTAAAGCACAAAAAAGGAGCTTAAGAGCGGGCAACTACGAGCAAGTCGGCCAAGTTGCGCCAAGCCGTGTCCAATGATTAAATTTCCTGAGTTATGGTAACCGAAGTTCAAAGCTTTTTGCGGTCCCTCGTGCCGTCTTACATTATTTATTAGTCCCCCATAAATTGTGAATATTTGTTGCTGTAAATACATCTTGATGACGGTTTTATAAATATGTATATAAATTTAAGACAACCCATAATAATCGAAAGAAAGATGTGGAAAAATTCAAATCAATCTCTACATATATTTTTGTGTATCTTGCATACTTTGTAAGTGTGTCGATATTTATATACCACTTGTTATGAGTACCTATAGTACTAACATTCCATTAAACTGAAATTCGACATAACTTTATAATATGGTAATAATACATTAGTATGGTTTCATCGAGCTGGTCTGATGATGAAGCCGAAAAAAAAACATTTTAGGTTATAATATTTAAAAAAGTCTATGGAGTATCCACATAATATAACACTTTCTATATATTAAACTGCTATATTATTATAAATTTTTACATAATTCATAACATACATTGCAATCTTATAAGATCTTAATTTCCTTGCAAACAAATCGGTAACGAATCACTCCAGTGGGACGCTGATTGACAGATGGCCTGTCGGAATAATTGAGACAAATGCGAGTCAGTCTGTCTAGCCCCATAAATCTTCTTGGATTTTTATAGATATTTTATAACGATGTTAGCGGTTTACAAAAATCTTTAAATATTACAATGATCAGTTTCAATTTTATGATGTAATTACTTTTAGTTTAACTTTCTTCTAATTTGCCACTGTTGCTAAGTCTATACCTATATAATACAGATGTACATAACTTTATATTACTCTAGCGACTTACCCTCGCTCCGCTCGGGTTCGATTCTAGTTACGTTTTAACTTTTAATATAGATTTCTCAGAGGTGAGATATTTTTCCCGTAGTAAAAACTATCGTATATGTTGACCTGGATAACCAGCTTTCATCATAACAATACCAAAGCTATCAATACCAAATTTCATCAAAACCTGTCTAGTGGTTTTCTCACGATGTGTTCCTAGACAGACAGACAGACAGACTAAAATTCTAAAAACTGTAGATTCGGCCTCTGTATCGATAATAATGACTATTTCAATAAGATTTTTCAAAAATTATTTAATGTACAGATTCTACTCAGCTAAAATTTTATTATATGTATAGATTTTATTGAATACTGAAAATTATATAAAACAATATTCTTTATAAGCTGTGACTAATTCTAAATGTAAGCTCTAAACCATATAAAATACTGAGACTGAGGTCAAAACAATTGAAGATTTTATTTTTTGAATCTTCCTAAAAATATGCACATTTGTTACATGCCGAATATGTCTTCAAAATAATTCTATAATACACTAGCATTTCCCGCGGCTCCGCCCGCGTTCAGATTATCAAAAACTAAATTCTTAGGCTTTACACATTAGTATACTCTTACATACCTATACCACTTTCATTGCGCACCGTATGATTGGTAAATAATGGCAGTGATTGACAATGCCACAAAGGTTCCTCCGTTAATCTCATATTTGATTTAGTAATATTGCACTTTTTGTTTTAGCAATAACATTTATGTATGTCTATACTTCTGTTTTATTTGTTTGTTTAGTTTTGGGCGATAAACTTTCAAACTACGGAATTAATTTGAATTATTTTTTACTAATAGATAGCTATTGATTAATTTAATATTTAGCTGATTATTTAAATTACATAATGGTAACTTTTCTTAATGTTAATTTGTCGCGAAACAGGGATTGGTTAGCGCTAGTTAGTAATATTTTCCAAATCGATTTTCAAAAGAAAACACTTTCTTATTACACAATAAGTAAATAATTATTCTAAGCAAATGCTTTTTATTATTTCATATGGCTTGGCTAATATGATTAAAGTCGTAAGTATTTTATTATGTCCTTTAAGCCTTTACCTTCCAAGAAATGGTGTCAAAAAAAACTGAAAAAGTTTAGGTATAACAGTTCCTAAAATACTTTTGCAAAGTTTTTGAGATGTGGAACATTTCTAGTTACCCGCTTTGTCAGCTTAACAGCCATTAACTTGTTTTCCACTTATTTTTACGGTTGATAAAATGAGTCGATATTGCGGAAACGTAAATATTATTCGTATTTATTTTAGTATTAACCTAACAAAACACGTAAGTACGGAAAACAACACAGAATTTTGCTATACGAAACCTATAATGCGCGAGTTGGATTTGCATTTGCCTAATTTTACATTAAAAGATAAAAAAATATATTAACATTATTCACTAAACAATAAAAAGTTACAAATATTTTCATTTGAAAATTGTTTCGACCAACAAAATATTACTTATATGTTACTAAATAAATTATAAAGGCAAAAAGTTTGTTTTATTGATAATTTTAATACTGGCGGGGCCGCGGGTAATTTAGTACCTAGTAATTCTAATAAAGTCATAGAAAGGTCACATCTGTACATTATTATTTTTTTGGTTTAAAACTACGTATTTTAAAAACACATGGCGACATCTATTGTCAAATATCTAAATAACACATAAATAAATTTTCGTCAAAATAACTATTTTAATGAATAAAATAGCGCTATTTATATTTCTTTTAAGATAAGATTTTTTTAATAGTTTTAACATATTAAGGTACCTTGCTAAAATGTTAATAGTATCATCTTGCTTTTATTTTAACCAGTTTTTGTATTTTTTCTTAGACATGAGATATTTTCCTGCTGTAATAAGTATCCTATGCATTGACCCAGATAACTTGCTATCCCCATACCAAATTTCATCTAAATCCCTCCATTGGTTTTGCTGTGATGCAGTTACATACAGACAGACAGACAAAAATTCTAAAAACTATAGATTCGGCCGCTATATCACTAATAATGAATATTTCAATAAGATTTTCCGAAAAATATTGAATATACGGATTCGGCTATTTACAATTTTATTATGTGTATAGTTACTCATTTATAAAATCAAAAGTTTGCTTTATTGATAATTTCAACACGGGCGGGGCCGCGGGTAATTTAGTAGTAGGTAATTCTACATACATTCATACATTCATTTTTTTGGAATAAAAATACGTATTTTAAAAACATATGGCGACATCTATTGTCAAGTATCTAAATAAATATTATACACATAAATAAATATTAATTAAAATAACTATTTTAATGAATAAAATAGCGCTATTGATAATTTGATTTTCAAGATAAGCTATTTTTAATAGTTTTTACCCTATTTAGTAAGTTACCTTGCTAAACTATTTATAAATAGTATCGTCGTGGTTTTATTCCAACCAGTTTTTGTGTTTTTTCTCAGAAATTAGATATTTTCCTGCGGTAAAATGTATCCTATATGTTGACCCGGATAACCAGCTATCATCATACCAAATTTTATCAAAATCCCTCCAGTGGTTTTTCTGTGATGCGGTAACAGACAGACAGACAGACAGACAGACAGACAGACAGACAGACAAAAATTCTAAAAACTATAGATTCGGCCTCTGTATCGATAATAATGTCTATTTCAATAAGATTTTCCAAAAAATATTTAATGTACAGATTCGGCTTAGTTAGAATTTTATAATATGTATAGATTTAAAACATTAAGACGGTATGCTAAGCGTTTACAGCTCTAACGTGAGCTTAATCGCATAAATCGAAGTAACTTTTAATGGAGGGAACCCAGCAGAAGTTGTCTGAACTACTTCTGTTAGGTTACCTCTGTTGAATAATCGCTCATGAACACATTGATACCAATCAGATGGGTCTCTTCGTTCACTTTTAGCTATAATAACTACTAAAGCAATATATATTATAGTACACCCAAGTTTTTTATGCTAATATTTTTTTAATCAGATAATATGATCAAGATATATTCATTATTCATTAATGAATAAAACTCGAAATAAATTTATAAATTGTTTAACTATATCCGTCTATTTTGAAAAAATATATATTAAGTTTGCTTTAAAAACTGAGTAAAACATACGGATATCCCCGGATTCCTAAGACTGAATAAAATGAATTTAATTTATAACGTTCAGTATAGATTTCTCAGAAATGAGATATTTTCCCGCAGTAAAATGTATCCAATATGTTGACCTGGATAACAACCTATCATCATACATCAAAATCTGTCCAATGATTTTCTCGTGATGCGGTCACAGACAGACAGACAAAAAAATATAATTATGACTATTTCAATAAGATTTTCCAAAAAAATATTTAATGTACAGATTCGACTCAGTAAGAATTTTATTCTACGTATATCACTTGCTGTATGCGGTTGAGGAAAACATCTTGAAGAGGAACACCGACTTGTCTGAGAGAACTTACCTAGTTTTCTAAACATTTCTGAAGTCCGGTGACCCATATTTGGCTAGCATAGTGGACTGTGATATTCTTATCCCCTCGCATTAAGGGGAGGCCAGATCACACAATGGTCCGCTTAAAAGGGGTGAATAAATGTGAGACTGACTTTTAAAAAAGGAAAAACGTTCAAAATGAGAATATCTACAATAATATTTCTTTTATATTATATTTTGATTTGTACTAAATAGAAAGTTAATTTTGGTATTATAACTTAGCAGGCAAATAACGCTGGGTATTATATATATATATATATATATATATATATATATATATATATATATAATACCCAAATTTTTCGTAGGTATTTTATATATATATATATAAAATACCTACGAAAAATTTCTCGAACTCGAGCAAAATATTGTTGAAATCAAGAATAAACAAGAACAAATGTAAAAGAAATAAAACTTTCTAACAAGTAGTCACGAAAAGAAAAATCACCACTACACCTCCACTTTAAAATATTGCAAAATATAAATCTCCGCTTTTCGTCCTTAGCAGAAAACAGTACAAAGAGCCACATAATATCGAAAGTGCACTTTAGAACTCGATAGGTACTGCCCTGATTGCACTGCAGTGAATTATAGGCTAGGAGCTGCAAGCATTATTGCTAAGTTATGAAACTGTGGACAATAGCTACTATTGTGCGCTTGCTCTGCCAAGGTGTTGCCAAATTCATTCGATACACCTATATATACCATTACACACTGTTACACAGATGGTCTGCTCCGTAAATATTGGTCTGAGTTGTTTTGCTATTGTCTCACTGCTCGGCACAATTTGCTTCTATACCAGCTTCAAAGCTCTCGGGGAATACTGTTCTAAGTGAAATTAGTGAGAAGACGTTAATTATAAGCTTATAAAGGAAAATCTCTATAAGTATACAAAATTTTCTAAAATTTTATAAGCCATGCTTGTGCCGTGTGATTTACGACATAATATTGGCCGTTACCTAATTTCGACTAACACGAAACGCGATATTGTTTATCCAACGAAAGTGTTTCAGACTGAAAGCCTCGGGATTTGCTTTTAATAAAAATTTTACGTCGACGCTGCTATGAAGTTGCAAATTAATTTAAGCTGGTTTTGATAACTCAATTTTCGGTTTATTCTATCCGTCAATATTTACTGAATGTCAATTACTGAGCGCTCAACTCCGAGGCGGTGGCCATCAATCTACTGCCCTTTGTGGAAAAACAGTCTTGTATTCATCATTTATGAAGGACCATACATAATCCTTTTCATTGTATAATTTGATTAAATTTTAAAAACGAAAAGTTGTAAACTTATCGTGTGATCAATCACGAATATTTGACGTTTTACGATTTCATTTTGAATAACAGATAAAATTTTTACTACTACGAAAATTACATCAGTGCCTTATATTGTTGAAACTACCGAAAGTAACATGATTACTCAATTTGTGAATTGTGATTGATTTTCATTGATATGGTTAACGGCATTGCATAGATAATTTCCCAGATTTAATTACTGAGAAAGACAATACCTGAAGCCTTTATATTACTTAATATTTTAGTTACATAGTTATTAAGTAGCTGGGATGTTAATATAATGAAAAAAAAAAGTGAAGAAGTTTTAACCTACAGAAATGACAGCTATAACACTTTTAAGGGAAGCGTGAAATAATAATTCTTATCTATACTAATATTATTATATAAAGAGGCAGAGTTTGTTTGTTTGTTTGAACACGCTAATCTCAGGAACTACTAATCCGATTTAAAATATTATTTCTGCATTGGATAGCCCGTTTACTGAGGAAGGCTATAGGCTGTACATCATCATGCTATTATCCAAGGGAACGGAGCAGTAATCATAAATATCGACAAATCGGACAGACTTTTCCATACATCATTGTAAAACTGATGTTTATGATATGCTTAAGTACTTTAAGCTCAGAAACTACTAGCCCATTTCAAAAATGCCTTTTGCATAAAGCCAAAGAGTTTCTTTTTTTAGTTTTAGCGCGAGCGAAGCCGCAGGTGCTGCTAGTTACATACATAGGATACTTACACCACTTACCCCTGCCCCAAGCGCGGTAATCAGACAAAACAGAGTGCTATGATCTACAATTACTAAATACCTATTACGCTTCTTACATTTACATCATAATATATTCATGGTAAACATATTTCATAGCAGACACATGTTACTTTAGCTTATGCTATGTAAAATAATTATACTAACGTTTTATTTCTCCGGTGATACAGTTGATAGAACCTCTTTACTCATTCAGGACAGCCGTTTTGCGTGGGTTGGGCAAATTGGCTCAACGTCTAGCGTAATGCCTCATAAATGGCAATGTACATATATACTGATGCATTCAATTTTGCTTAAACGTTCATTATACCTAACTTATTACTCTAAGAGGAGAGCTTATTGGGAAAGCAACTTCCTCGTATAAACTCGTTAGCGATACATAAGTTTGAAGCCTTTTGTCTCTTTTTTCTTTTGGCATAATAAGTAAATGGATATTTATGTAAAAATTTATGTATAAAAATTTCCTTTTACCTGTTGATAAATTTACTATAAAGTATTCATCTGCTAATTTCCTCTGAGTATTGTTTGATTAACACTAATTCTAAAAGAATTTCGAACAATAAAAAACTTTTGACAAATTATAAACTTAAAACTGAGCTCCTTAAGCTCGAATAACTCGTAAAAAATTTATAACGCACTCAACAGTAAAGAAAAATATAAAAAGCACCGAACCCACAAAAAAGTTCTTTAACAAGAGCGGCTTAAAACTTGAAGATTTTATTGTGTGTCGGTTGTAGTCCTACTTTAATATTCTTCACAAAACAACTTATCGACATAAACAAGTTAAAATTTTACCAATTGACAAGTGATAAAAAACTAGACATAGCAAAATTAAGGACAGTTGAACACTATAAATATAAAACAGTGATGAAAAATATAACTATTTCGATCCTAAAAGTCGAAACTTAATATTAAATAGCATATAACCTTCCTCAAGAATTGAGTTGTCACAAATAAGATTTTTCAAATCCGACTGGTAATTTAGGACATTAGCGCGTTTAAACAAATGGTATAAAATTCAACTTGCTAGTCTACCCGTCCCTGAGAAAATCGGTACTGACACACGGACAGACAGACACACGGACAGACGGACAAGAGAGTGATCTTATAAGGGTTCCTATTTTTACCTTTTAAGGTACGAAACCCTAAAAAACTCTTTAGCTATATAATAGATAAATATTATTATAAATAAGAGGAGTAATGAGGTCCAATTTTAAATTGTTTTTTTATTTTTAATACATACGTGGTAAGAGCGTGTTATAGATGAGATAGGAACTGTTATATTAGAATAGTAATCTGTTTGCACTTAACGTATTCAAGAAAGTACTATAATCTTGTGTATATTTTCTAAGGTCTTTTCATTACTTTATCAATCTAAAAAACTCTTCTTGTACTATTTGAAACTATGAGAATATAACTTTAGATATTAAGATATTTTTATAAAATACGAAGCATGTCGTGATCTCCTATAATTGTGAGTGCATATAGGTTAAGTTTTATTAATGTATTAGTTAAGTTTTTTGTGTACTAACGTTAGAGATCCTAATAAAATAAATAAATATAAAAACTGGGTTATTCTCATATACATAAATGAATGTGAAGTAACTTTGAAATACGGATCGTGTAAAGCCGATGCTAGTAACTAGCAATTTAAAACGCAATACTGTTCGGATTTTCTATAATTTACGTTTCATTCGATAGTCGAGTATAAATACCATTTTCCAACAAATAATATAATAAGCACATGCGAATGAAATTTACCTATACGTTTTGTGTTAATAACTCGACACTGGTCGAAAGGATATTAAGAGCGAGGCAATCCGATTAAACAAATAATAATAATTTACAAGCGACAGCTGTGGCACAAAGGGGAAGTACTCGCATGATAGGTAGGTCCTACAAGTTTTGAGGTGTATAGGTAAATATTTAATGACTCCAGGATAATTTCTAAGAAATTAATTGTGAACTGATCCACCGGTGTTCCCGCGTCCCTCAACACGTTATTTAAGACAGACTATTTAAAATAGCGCGTAATTATAGTTATGTAAATGTTTTAAATATGAAAAAGAAAACCTTATTGTGTCAGTTGTGGCTCTTTTTAACTTGTTTCTCCATCTTCGCCTATTCTGAATCTACTGGAAGATAGAAATGACCTATCTATTATTACTCTTTCTAACGAATTGTATTACTCGTTCGAAAATTCTTTAACTTCTAAGAAATTATATTACCGGCGAATACTATAGGTAATTTTTTACTCCGATAAAAATGTATTTACCGTCAGAAATCATAATTACTTTAAGTGAAGTCAGACAAAGAACTAGCGATGCGTTGCTATATCTATATATAATAAAATGTATATAATAATTTATGTATATATATATATATATATATATATATATATATATATATATATATATAATAAAATGTACGCCAAAAAGTCACCCAGTAACTCACCCAAGTGAAGCGAGGATAAGTCGTTAATAAGTTATAGAATTAGTGAATACAGTCTATATGAGTAATACAGGCTATATGAGTAATAATAACAACAAAAATAATATCATTCATACACTAACATTATAAATGCGAAAGTAACTCTGTCTGTCTGTCACCTTTTCACGCTTAATCCGTTCAAATGATTGAGATAGTTTGAGACCCTGAAAAGGACATAGGATAGTTTTTACCCCGGAAATCATTCCTTATTAAGGGTATAAAGGGGAGTGGAAGTTTATATAGGAAATCAATCATTTCTCAATTAAGGGATATTATACACATTATACCTACGAGTCTATCTATTCTATATTAAGTGTTAAGACGTACCTAGGGACGAATCCAAGCGAAGCGAAGGTTAATCGCTAGTTAATAAATATACCATATGGACTAGTCCATACTACAAGATACAAGATATTTATACATCAACTATCAAACGCAAACTCCGTATGATTACTGCAATTATATTAATTATTGTCGGCACTGAACAGTTTGTGGAGTAATTTAAGGCTTACAATGCCAACTGGCCCACTTTCCAACTCCTACTTGTCAAACCGCACCACTTAGGACGCCTAAACTTTGCCTGCATCGAACCTTAATAAAATTAACTGTTTATTTTATTTATTTATTTAAACACTTTATTGCACAGTAAAATGGTACATACAGAAAAAAAAAATACAGTTAAAGAAATGTGCAAAGGCGGCCTTATCACTAAAAGCAATCTCTTACAGGCAACCTATAGAGAAGGATACAGAAAATAAAAGAAAAGAGCGGAAATGGTGCATAAAAGTGTACATTACTTAACCTAAATGTAAATAAACGTACATACAAAGTTACATATATAGATACTAATTCAAGTATATATATTTATTATAGACATACATAAACATACATGTACATAATAATATAGTAAAATTTAGTTACATACATACGAGTATATGTATAATATACATAAACATATTATATGGTACAGTTATAGTGACAGTCTAACGCTAACCTAATGCAACAGATAGTGTTTTTTGAGTCGTTTTTTAAAAATGCTTACTGAGTTGGATTTCCTTATTTCCATTGGGAGCTCATTCCAGAGTTTTACAGTTTTAATAGTGAAAGATTCGCTATAGGATTTGGTATGGGACAAAGGTATTTCAAGCAACCTTTCACTGCGAGAGCGAAGTTCTTGAGTAAGCTGGGAACTTGCACCCAGGAACGCAAAGCGTTCTTTGAGGTAGGAAGGAGTATTACAATGGAAGAGTACAGTATATAAAAGAGAAAGGGAGTGTAAATTGCGTCGTTTGTGTACTGTTAGCCATTTCAACTGTGTCCGATACTGTGTAATGTGGTCATATTTTCTTAATCCAAAGATAAATCTTATTATAAGATTTTGGAGACGCTCGAGTTTATTGACTAATTGCTGAGACAAATCTAAATAGCATGAATCAGCATAGTCTAGTATCGGCAACAGAAGAGAATGAGCTAAGGAAATTTTAGTTTTTACTGGCAGCAAGTTTTTCCACCTTCTTAGAGTGCCGATAACGAAAAATATCCTACGACTAATTTGAGTAACGTGGTGTGTCCAGGAGAAAGTGCTGTCCATCATGATTCCTAAATTTTTAACACTGCAACTGTATTCTAGACGGACATTATCAAATGAAATAGTAGGGAGAAGAGGAAAGTGTATTTTGGCTAACTGTTTTGGATTGCCAAAAACAGCAACTTGTGACTTTTTAGGATTTATAGACAAACCGAATGACTTGCTCCAGGTACTGATTAAGTCGAGATTGGAATTGATATTATCAATAGCCTTAGCAATGTCATTTACGGTTGTTGTCGTATAGATTTGCAAGTCATCAGCATAAAGATGATAGGAGGATGTCAGGTGCTTAGTGAGAGTGTTAATGAAAATAGAGAAGAGTAGAGGAGAAAGCACTCCACCCTGAGGAACTCCAGCACTGATACGAGTACAAGAAGTGCGCTTACCATTAAACCTAATGCATTGTTCGCGATTATTTAGGTAGGAGTAAAACCATTCAGTAGCATCCGAGGAGATATTTATGGACTTGAGAATGGCTATTAGGATATCGAAATCTACTGTGTTAAATGCATTAGAGAAGTCTAGCAGCGCAAGGATGGTAATTTTCTGATTGTCAAATCCGTATCGTACATCATCACAGACCTTATTAAGTGCAGTGACAGTGCTGTGCCCAGGGCGGAAGCCGGACTGGAAACGAGATAGGATGTTATTATTATTCAAGTGAAGATACAGTTGCTGATGGACTATACGTTCGAGGACTTTAGATAAGAAAGGAAGTATGGAAATTGGTCGGTAGTGTGAGAAGGATGTAGGATTAGGTGTTTTTGGTATAGGGATCACTAGAGAAAGCCGCCAGACATCGGGGAATTCACTATGGGTAAGAGAATGATTAAATATATGACACAGGATAGGAAGAACAACACTAAGACATAATAAAATCATTTTCCTACTTATGTTATCACTACCGATAGCGTCAGATTTGATGGTTATGACATGCTTTTGTACTTCTGCAGGTGTAATATTTGTGAAATGGAAGGGAGTTATAGAGGGGTCATGATGGAGTGATAACGTTTGAAGGGTTCTCGATTTAGTGCCACTGGGTAATGTATCTACGGTTGTAAAATGTGTATTTAACGAATCTAAATCAGCACAGTTGTTTAAGAATGATGCACATTGCGTACGCCTACCTCCGATTCCCATAGCATTTAAGAATTTCCATGTGTTGGCGGAATTGTTATTGTCAACTGATGAGTAAATATATCTACGCCTGGCATCTCTGCAAGTCTTATTACATCGGTTCCGCAGTATTTTGTACCTTTGCAGGTTTTTTCAGTGGGGTTCATTTTGTATTTAGACTTTGCAGCATTGCGTTTGGCCATAAGCAACTTTATGTCATGGGTTAGCCACGGCGCAGGAAGATGCTTAAGCTTTATTGGTCGAAGTGGTGCATGTATGTCAAAGAGTTCAGTAATGATTGAGTTAAAAATGCAGATCTTGTCATTTACTGTTAAAGCATTAAATACGCAATCCCAGTCAATATGACTAAGATCCTCCATAAATTTTTCGTGGTTAAAATCTTTAAAGCATCTTCGCATTACTACTGTGGGCTTGACCCTAGGTGGTCTGATTTTGTATGATAGATAAATGAGGTCATGATACGAAAATGCTTCCGCAGACATTTGACCATGTGTGGCAACGCGTTCAGTTGAAGAGACTATCATAAGATCTAATAGGGAAGGTGAACAGTTGGGAAACAGGTGGGTAGCATTCGTGGTGAGAATGTTGAGGTTTGAACTCTCAACAATAGATTTTAGATGATTTGCACGCCAGTCGTTCTTAATTAAGCATGTGTTGAAGTCACCCATAATAATGGTGTGGTCTACATTCGGAACATATTTTTCCAGCATAGTTTCAAAAGTATCAAAGTAATTAATATGTAAATTAGGACTATAGAAAACACCGAGAAGAACCTTGAGGGAACCAAACAAAACTTCTATAAAAATATGCTCAGCAGAATTCGAGTACGCAGATGGTGATTTGTCAAGAATAGAAAAAGGAATGTGACTACGGAGGTATATAGCAACCCCGCCTCCACCCTTCTCAGTTCTGTCATTCCGTATTAGGTGAAAACCTGGTAAAGCATACGCAGTTGAGGGTAGACAAGGCTTAAGAAAGCTTTCTGACACTAGGACTGCATGGACATTTTTTACATCCAGAGAATCTAGTAAGTCTGGGTAGTGAGCGGGTATACTTTGTGCATTTATATGAACGACGTTAAAATTTTTGGACAAACTGCTAAATGCGCTCTCTAGAGCAGTGTTAAGAGGCATAGAAATGCTGTGAAAACTGCCGTCGGATGACGTGGAGTCGCATTGATAGAATATATCCCTATACGAGCTGCTATCACTAGTACTGTCATCAATATTCATTTTTAAATTAGTAACTAAATAAAAACTGTTATGATATATTTATTATTATTTTGATTAATTTAAAAAGTTGTTGTACCAAAAAGTTGCAAAATTAGTAGATTATTTTTATTATTTTAATTTTAAATAATAATTAATTATAGATATAATATATATTTGTGGAGATTTTCTTCTTAATTTAATACTTTCCGAAAGTTAACATTGTGCTTAAAGAGTTAAAATATAAAATAAATTTTCAAAGAGTTTTAATACACGTTCAAGAAGGATTAAATAGAAATATGTTATTTTTCATTCAAGTTTGCCCCCAAGTGTCACCTATCTCGGTCATAAACTGTCAAAATTTAACTCTTAGAATTACAGACTACTATCCTTTTAATTTTATAAATGCCAATACAAAGTTTATAAGGATGTTTGGATGTATGGATGTTTGGATACATAGCTGTATGGATGTTTGTTACTCTTTCACGCAAAAACTACTGAATGAATTTTAATGACACTTTACAGTAGTACAGCTCATACATCAGAATAACACATAGACTACTTTTTATCCTGGAAAAATGTACGGTTCCCGTGGAATAGATTTGTATTTTTTTTTTTTCAAGAATTTTGTTAGAGGCGAACCTGAGCGAAGCGATGGTGAGCCGCTAATTCTATTTATAAGTATAAATATTTAAATTTATCTTTGGAAATACTATATTATTTTATTTTCTGATCAAATTTTAATTAAACGAAGACTTTTAGTTATAAATATAATAAAATAGGTCAAACAACAATTTTTTACCAGAATTTAGAACCATCTTACATTTATAATAAAGTTATTATAAATATTATTTGTACCTCATTAAAATTCGAATGAAGCCTGTTTTAATTATGTGAAACCGCCGAAGCCACATAGTTGCTGATTAATAATTAACACTTTAATTATGAGCTTGCGTTTATGTATCAATATATTAAAAAATACTAATATTTAAACATTTGCATAGAGTTTCAAAAAATACTACAGATAATTATTTCTATGTTAAGTAAAATTTAACCAAATAGCTTAAAATATAATTTTTACTAGCTATATATAATGAGAACAATATTCGCATTATGACAACTTGGCTAAATTCATGTGCCTAGTATCAGAAACTTTGGTGATAAAACACTAGACAATCTGTCGGCGGACATCCGGCGCAAAGCCAATGGAACTTTTTTTAAAAAACCACAAAAAGTATTACGTAAAATGTAAATGAATTATGATGATGATGTAGATTTTCAATACATTTCAATTCACACAGTCAAATTTCATGGTTTCGAAGGCCATGTTATAAAAGCAAACTTTATCATTTTCTATCTATACATATGATAAAATTCTAACTAAGTCAAATGTATATTAAATATTTTTTGGAAAATCTTATTAAAATAGTCATTATTATCGATATCGATAATACATACACAATACAATGTATATACAACAGCCGAATCTATAGTTTTTAGAATTTCTGTTTGTCTGTCTGTCTCTCTGTATGGGAACGCCTTACGAGAAGACCACTAGATAGATTTTGATATAATTTGGTATGACGATAGCTGGTTATCCGGGTCAACATATAGGATACTTTTTACTGCGGGAAAATATCTCATTTCTGAGAAATCTATACCAAACGTTAAAACGTAACGCTAGTTATTAAATAAATAATAAATAAACAAAAGACTAAGTAAGAATAAATACTAATAAAGAGTCATGCAAAATCAAAACTAAGTTAAAATAAATGACATTCACCGTTGTTCCTTTGTATATTGTTTCAAAACATCAGTAAAACGCTTTTCATGTGTATATTTAATGCTGAACGTACTTTCTAAAGATCAGAAATCGACTGCGGTGTATGCTTCAGGGGCAAAGTAATACGGAAATGAGATAAATTTCGTATAGAAACGGAGAACTCTATAAACAAGATTAATTTGAACCCTACACTTTATACCTATTTGGAATCCGATTGTAATCTCGTAATGAATCTTAATGTTTTATGAATGACTTTAAGAGAGTTTTGATGTGAAAATGTCATGTGAAAGTGACAGAAATTGCGAACTTGATTCTCGTGACGTTTGTTTTCGGGCCTAATATTACATTTAGAATTGAATTAAATTGTATTTTAAATAAAAAAACTCATTGAACAGTAGGTATTGTACAGCTCTAGCTCATCGAAGAGTAAATTATTAGGCCATTAGGCTCACAATTTTTCATGTTTATATTGATTTGTAAACTTTATTTGAGATAATACAAAAATATCTATCTCTTTGAAATAGGTCAACATTATAGATATTATACCTTACATTATATAAAATGTAATTATGACAAACAGCGAGGCTATGGAGAACAACTAGTAACTAATATAGATCGAACTGTCAAAGTTAAGATAGATGATGAATATTCATTCAATTTCCGAGAACATTTAAATTCAAAATAGCTCAAGCTTTTAGTAATTTTTCACAATATTTTGACGTAAAGCTGGTACTATCTGTTTTAAACATTGTTCCTGTAATTATCAGTATTTATATTTTATTTTTCTCCCGTGACCATGATTGCTGTAAAGCATTCGAAACGTCGGGAACCAAAAATCAAAATGAATCCGCGAAAAATCCGAAAAGATAGTTTTATTTAAAATGTCAAATATTCGCTTAAACTTAAGAAAGTATTATTTTTTATTACACACTATTCCTTGCGAGGGAAGCTATTTTAATCTTAAACTTCATCTTTTATTTTTTTAACATATCGCAGTACGACCTATTGCATGTCGTTAACTGAACTTTAATATTATTATATTTGCTATAATTAAGAGCAACTTCTGCATGGTAAGAAAAAGCAAACACTCCGATATCGGAATAGATCCTGCAAGAAATGGTACAGAAGGCAGTACCCGTCGAATACATACCTTCGTAAGAATTTTGTTCTTGAGATATTCACTATAAAGTATTTAATAAAAATTAAAATGAAACCAAAACATAATTAGAATATTTACCAAGTTTGTTTTCGTATTTAGTTCTGTGCTTTTGCTTTCCAGCAGCACGGCGACTACACAATGCCTTACTAAGTATCTAGTAAAAACAAATCACCACGTGCCGGATTCAAATTCGTGACCCCCTTGTTTTCTTTTTTTTTTCTAACGTTGGGAAATGTGTTTACGCATGCCATCCCCATGCTTACAGGTGGTTATGTGGGATTCACCGGCAAAGTCAGTACTACCCACTAAAACCCAACAGAACCTCCCCCGTTCTATGGAGCGTCGCAGGATCGCTTACGCACCCAATCATGACGCCCCGACGGCAGGTCTCTCCCATCTCTCTGCCGTCAGAGAATTACCAGTAGCAACCCGCAAGGTACACCGCTCACCGAAGTGGGCCACCTCTTAGTGCGTTTCTTAACTTCGCGCCCAGCTGGATTGCGGAATGCTAATGAGACCCCCTCCCCCCTCCCCACCACGACATGGTGAACACAAGGTGGGGAGGAGATTTGTAACCTCTAGTTCAATAATCGTGCCATTAACTTCTTTACAGCACAACAGTGGTCGGCGCTCTACAATATTTCGTAGCAGAGCATACTCCGAGTAAAGAAATAAACAGTTGTATTACTTTTATACAACCACTTACAGATTTATTGAGACGTTACGGAAAATTTTAGTTGTGTTTTATAGGCTTAAGGTTATTTTAAATAAAATATAAGTACTATTTTCTACTTTCCTCCTTAATACACAGAAGGCATATAGTTAAAAAGAATATTGAATTAGGTAGTCAAACAGATTCGAGGTATAAAGAATAAAATAAACGGCCACTTTACTGAAAACGTTTTAAGAATTTCGCTGAAAGATTTTTAAATCGTTTGTAACTTCAATTTTTATTGAATATTTATTATATCGATAACATTGTTTATCAATCAAATATCATTAACAAAAATCTATACTAATATTATAAAGCTGAAGAGTTTGTTTGTTTGTTTGGTTGGTTGAACGCGCTAATCTCAGGAACTACTAATCCGATTTGAAAAATTCTTTTTTCATTAGATAGCCCGTTAACTGAGCAAGGCTATAGGCTATGCATCATTCCGGAAAAATGTACGATTTCCGTGGGATAGATTTGTTTTTGTCTAGGGACGAACCCGAAGCGAAGCGAGGGTGAGTCACTAGTAACCTATAAATTATAATATTTTTATATAATTTACCAAAATTTTAACTACTATTTATGTAAATAAAAATGAAATGTTGTTCTTTAGCGAAAGCGACTCGAGAACAGCTGGACTGGAATTGTGATATTTTTTTTCTAATATGCGTAATGGTCCGAATAAGGTCTTCAGGAGTAAAAAATTGGAAAACTTACCCGGAATATTAGGAAATTTTATCAAAACTGAAAGTAATTTCTATAAGATTAGTTTGTATGTTTGTATGATCTCAAAGATTACAAACAAAATATTCCATTTTGGACAAGACGAACTCTTATCAATATCTGTCAGGTCAGCTAGTATAGTACATAGTAAGTAGTGAAATAGTACATATGGAAAACATAGTAAAATTAATAAGCCTTAAATAAGTACTTTCATTTTACCTTTTAACAAAAATTCTGAAATTGTTATAAATCTCTTACATACGTATATGTTATGCTATATTAAGTCATTTCAATTAAATTAAGATTTTACTAATATATAATTTATCGATCGACGAGTACAAACCCTAAGTAAATAATCATGTTTTCTTTGGACTTTAGATTAAAATGGGTCATATTTGAGAGGAACGTGTTGAATATAAAAAATGCCACCGTAACTTAATTATTCATAAGGTTTTCCTGTAATCCCCCGCTCAGAAGTTTTGCTGAGTCCTGTCATGGCCTTGAGTGACAAATTACAAGCGAGATCGAAACATTTTTTTTTTTTTTATAAAAAATATCCACTTTTATCTCACCTTACTCAAGTTGTATATCTAAACGTTTTCAAGAAATTGATGGATCCCCGTTCGTTTTTGGGCGTCACGATAAATACGCTGTCGGCGTACAAAGCTTGTTTGAGAGTGACAAGTTGAAATTTGAATAGAATTAGGCCACGCCAATACTCCAACTATAATAATTGTTCTGTGTCAAGTTATTTCAACCACACTGTTCCATTTAGATTTTCAGTTTGTTTATTTGGGATCTGTTCTAGATCTTTTTATAATATAATGTTTTAATAAAAAGATAAATCTACATTGAAATCATTTAGTTTACTCTATAAATAATAAATACTAAAATAACTGGTTAAAACCGTGAGTACTGGAATAAAATCACAACAAAAAGGAAAGCTTTTAAAGAAGAAAAACATTGTTGTAAATAAAAAAACAGATCGCAAAAATAAAAAGGCTTTGTAGGAAAGGGATTTGGTGTGACATCGCTGCGAGGGCGAGCTTATCGCGGTATTGGGCCAGGTATCTCTGACGAGCTTTATTTGTTTGTATGTATTGTGTGTGTTCACTCTAACAAAAGAGATAATAATGTTATAGAATTCTTTGCCTCGTGTTCGAAATTCAAAATAGACTATTTAGTCATAATGTGAGGTCTATAATTGAGTAGCTATATTGAATAACATAATATGATGATTCAAGACCGTTTTTTATAGTTTCGTTATCTATACAGATAAATAAAATTGAAGTGTCTGTTTGTAATGTCAGAATAACAGCTTTTTACTAAACGCATATGAAATTATATACGATACTTATAAGAAAAATACAATTTTAAAAATGTTTGTCTGTCTGTCTGTATGTTCCGGCTAATCTCCGAAACGGCTGGACTAATTTTGACGGGACTTTCACTGACAGATAGCTGATATTATAAGGAGTAACTTAGGCTACTTTTATTTTAAAAAAGAATTAGAATTCCGCTCAAAAAAGTTGAAACGTATCTAGAGACGCACCCGAGCGAAGCGAGGGTAAGTCGCTAGTGATAATATAATTTTTAACCTTACTTTGAGAAATAGAAACAACTACTTAAGATTATATTTTGCGTCGATAAATTTTCAATATAATTTTTAATAATAATCTACGTGAATATCTTAATTACAATACAACTTTTATTAAAAATCTTTAAATTTTCTAAAATATAGATACTTCTATAAAAATGAAATCTTTTACAAATTTAAGACTACACCACCAGCAACGGACAAAACTAGCAGCATAACATGTAGCTATAATAAGCTAGATAACTATATATAGATACTTATAAGATATCTTTCTCAGCATGTCAACAACATGCTCTAAACACGATCCTCTTACTCGTTTAATATCCGCAATGGATCTTCTACTACTAGAAATTATCCAATATTTTGGTTCTTATATACCGAGTACTAAAGGCTACTTTTGATCAAAAAATAATATAAAGACCGTATTGCTTATACAAAGTAATCTCCGCCGGAAATTTCCTTACCGCTCTATACGAAATCAATCCCCTATACGGTAATAAATTAGTTTTTAACAATATCTAAAGTTTATCTTAAACAATTATAACGTTAAAATTTTTTTTTTAATTATTTACATTGACTTAAATTAACTAACTCGCAAATAGTATAGATATTTAATTAGTTGTATCAATCTATACATATAAAAAAATAATAACTGAATCAAATCTGTACATTAAATATATTTTGATAAATCTTATTGAAATAGTCATTATTATCGATATAGAGGCCGAATCTATGGTTTCTAGAATTTTGTATCTCTGTCTCTCTGTCTGTCTGTTTGGGAACGCATCACGAGGAAACCACTGAACAGATTTTGATGAAATTTGGTATGGTGATAGCTGGTTATTCGGGGCAACATAATATATGTTACTTTTTAATGCGGGAAAATATCTCATCTCTAAGAAATGTATACTAAAAGTTAAAACGTAACTAGGGACGAACCCGAGCGAAGCGAGAGTGAGTCGCTAGTCTGATTTAAAAATTAAATAATTATCCATAGGTGAAAAGAATACTCCAAGGAGAAAAGAAAATATTTTGATAAACTAAAAAATTATATATTTATTTTGAAAAATGTTACATTTTTTTTTTAAATATACGAGTATGTCACAATAGTTTCGAAATGTATATTTTACTATGAAGCCATTACGTCTAAAATATTCAACTTTGATCTTTAAACCTAATTTAATGGAGCATAGGTAAACAAAAACAATTTCGCAGATAACCCGAGGCATCCAACATTATAATATAGCCTTGCCCGAGCCCGAAAGTGTCCGTTCCCATAACAATTATCCGTCTTTTATGGCGGCTGAAAAATAATTACACTATAACTTTATTTATATTATTTTTAAAACACTGTAGATTAAGCTCATACTCCAAGCGCGGCTGATTCAGGAATCTCATCTTTGCTACTTTTTCTCTAATGTATTACTTACAAAAATTAAAAATAAGAAAATAACGTTCTGTTTTAATTATCTTTAACATACAGAGCCCTTATAACACACTCGTGTATCGTACATCGTCCTTATATAATTCCGTTTTATTAAATATATAAACACATTAACAGTATATAAGAAAAACAACAAATATTATAAGTTTTTTTTAATGTATGGAAAGACCAAATTTTTGATTTAAACCTTAAGGACATCAACATTAAGGCGTATAACAACTCATCTGCTTTTATTCAATATAGAAATATCAACACCGGACTTGGACTTTTGGGAAAAAATCAGATGCGGTCTTTTTGCAAGATTCAAACCCTCAAACTTATTAGTAATTATTCTGGTTTCTGCACTGACGAAAACGGATCACTAAGTTGTGCCTTATACTAAAAGAAATAAAAAATACCATTATCCTATTACAGAATCGGAACCATTTATTAACGTGAATATCGCATAGCTTATAAGATAAAAATTATCTAACTTGCGCTAATTCAATCCCGATAACTCGAATCATTGTCATAGATTTAACAGTAAAACGTAAAATTACAAGTACCCATTTTAAATAATTGGCTATACCAATACCAAAATGGTCACTACAAAAAAGATAGAAAGAAAATAAACATCTACAACTTTTACAGACATGTACATATATAAAATATTAACCTTCTATCAGATTGATGTACGACAAAAGACTACAAAACATCCTTTCAACTCCGATATCGGCTTTTTCAACTCTTAACGAACCATTCAAAGAGAACAATATACTTGACCGAGTTTGGACGGCTTGTGTAAACAGACCATTCGTTACAATGCAAACAAGTATAACCTTCAAGTATTCCCTGTGGAGTAACTTCAGCGTTTTTGATGTCAAAACTGCCGTATCAGCTTGGATCCTTTGTTAACCCGCAGCTTACCATTCCAGTGTGGGCGCTACCGTGTTTTATGTCCGCAAAGTTTCTTGGAATCAATCCAATTTTAACAAAAGATAAAAATTTGCAAAATAAACGATATAGATTAAATAAGTGTCAACGCAAGAATATACAATTAGGTTAATGTATATTATATTAAGCTAGACATATTATAAGGCATAATATAAAGAGTGAAGTAAAGAAGTTAATGGATAGACCACCTAAACCAAACTAAGCCTTATAGGCGATAAACGGTACCAAATGCGCAGTAAATATGAAAAACAATACTGTGATAATTAGTTCAAGTTACGTGAAAGCTGATATTGTTATTTGTTTGCCTCTAGACAAACAAAAACAAATCTATCCCACGGGAATTGTACTTTTTCCGGTATAAAAAGTGTTCTATTTGTTATTCTGATGTATGAACTATATTATTCTAAAGTTTCATTAAAATCCAATCAATACTTTTTGTGTACTAAGCTGTATAAGTTAGTATAGTTTTTTAACTATCCCACAGGAACTCTTTATTTTTCCGGGATGAAAAGTATTTAAAATGTTGACTGGGGTATAAGGTACCAACAGTTTCGGAGATTAGCCCATACAAACAAACAAACAAACAGACAGAAAAACAAAAAAATCTGGATTTGTTCTATGTCTCTTCTTAGATGCCCCTGACTCGGTTTATAGCATTTTTTTTCTATGTACAGACATTCGACCTCTACAGTTTTATTATATGTATAGATAATAATTGACCAAAACTTTTTTGGATTTCGTCCACTTAATGTGATATTATCTGGATAGCCTTTATAAGATCACTTCTTTTTGTGTTCCCAGCCATTCGATTTTATCGATTATTGGTATTTATTACAAAAGGAGCGGAATATAATAAATAATTTGAAAAATACTAGAACAGATGAGCATAAAGAAATATGAGGTTTCGATAATATTCAGACATTACTCATGTCTGGATGTTGCCAGTAATTGCGAAATAAGAGGAATATATACAAATTATTTACCCATTTAACCGTTTGGATCAAATAAAAGACGTCTATTTGATCACCAATTCAATCGCAAACAATATCAATATTTATAAATTGTCATTTTTATGACTTAAATATTTTGATATCATTATTTTTTCCTGAAAAAAGTACGCTGACTTTAAAATCATTTTAAAATTAGTGAGAATCGACAAAAAACATAAATCTGAATTAAATAGGTACTCATTTTTATGCGTAACATGAAAAAAAAAATATTGATCTACTTTTTATTATTTTACTGTAAGTCTTAAATCAAGTCTACGGAAAATCTCCCATCAAATTTTCTCATACTGTATTGATTTTTTAACAACCTTCTTTACATAAGCCTAAAAGAACTTAACTCGATTTAATACGTTATTTTTGCAAGCATATTAAATAAAAACATGTTATAAAATTACTTCACAATAGAAAGTAAAAATTAGAAAGATTTTTGTTCAGTGAATGTTTTATGAAAACATGATGAAACATTTTCAACAAAGTCGACTTTTTCTTTTATTGCACGGTTGCTAGGAGTAAACAACGAACGAGGGAACTCGTAACAGTATAATAATATATATAATATAATACTTGCTTACAGAAGCCTGTTATTGACATTTTTCCTGTTGTCGATCATATACGTAATATTGATGTTGTACTATTAAAATAAATATTCAATATTGAGATATTTCGATGTAATGTAAATAACTTATCTTTGTACCGAACGCTTGTAATTTCAACTACGAAGTTTTCCAAATAAAAACGTAATAAAGGCTCGCTTCAATATCAAATAATGATATTGTTTATAGGGCGTTGCTCCACGACACTTTTGGAAAAGTTTACTTATTATTTACTTTATTATATACTAGTTTTGTGTCGATTGTGTCAAAGTATTAAGATTATTATTCATTCAGAATTTAAGCTGTCTCTATTCTGAAGTTCACTGAAATCGATTAAAGCGTGAAGTGGCTATAAACAAATACAAACTTTTAAGTTATAATACTAGTGGAATTGCCATCTATTGATCTTTAAAATATTCTTAATTGTTTTTTTAATGATTTATTAATTACTTCAAAAACTCTACTGCTTATTGAAAATTAAAGAAACTTATATATGATTTTTTCACTAATCACTTGTTAAAATTTTAACATTTATAAGAATATAAATAATACAAATAGTGAGCCCGATGGGGTTTCTCGCCGATTATGCTATAAACATAAGCTTAAATATCAAATTCCATATTTCTTTCTTTAAACATGACGATCCCTCATACACTTTCATCCCTCTAAGAGATAAATTTTGGAAAATCGTTTCGTGGACGAAATTTCCGAATACAGTGAAAATGGGGCCGTGACCTTCCATAGCAACGACCGATATATTAAAAATAATATCTTCTTTTTATGCGCTAATTTCCTGACCCCAATCTTAGTATCTCGGCTTAAAACGTGCAGCTTATGGCTTAATGGAGCAATTTAGCATAATAAATGCGGTCACCCGCAAGAGAACGGCCATCTTTAAGCCTCCACTTAAACTATTTTAGTTGAAAAAATTGGCATGAACTACCAAGACTTAAGATGCTCTAACTACTTCAGACAATTAATGTTATTGTAGTTATTCTTGTAAGAAATTAAAATTATTGAAACATATAGCTATATATAATCTGTGCATGTACATATGTAGGTACATTTTGCGCTACGATCGTCGTAGCTTCTTTGACTAGTACTGTATTCTATTCTCGCAAAGCGAATTTCTTTGGTCATTTTATTATTTATCTTATTTAATTAAGAGAACGGGTGATCTGAGTGAATACAGTTCACTCATTTTGATTCAAAAACAACTAGAATATTGTATTTTAAGTCAATATGCTCTCTTATTTAAAAAATTTTTTTTCCTAAGTCATAATTTTTCTACATTTTTTGATCTACGTGTTAAATTTTCATTTCCGGGATTTAATGTTATAATTAAAGTGAACGCAGACATAGAAGCTTCCTTTTATAAAACAAATAAATATATTTATGTATGTATATCTATATAGTATATATAAGTGCATCCACATCTGTGGGTAGACTAATTATTTTCACGTAAATATTTTACTTTAATATATGTAGTGTAAATTAAAAAAATCCTATTACTTTTCAGTATAAATATGAAAAAGAAATAGTTTTTACTTTAGTATTCTTAATAGAATATTTCATAACGTTACTCATACATACATCAGTTCCACGACACTATGATGGAACGCTACAAGCGTAATAACGTAATGAATCTGTATAAAATGAGGAAAAATGTAATATTTTCAAATTGCTTCAAAAAAATTTTTGTACACAAAAATCCTTACAAATCAGACATGTTTGTTACTTTTTCTCGCGTTAATCGTAAAACGGATTTGAATAGAACTCAGTAGGTACACGTACATAATTTCTTGGACTAAAATATAATACACTTTTTATCCCAGTATATATTTCAAGGGCAAAGTCATGGACTTTCACTTGTATTTTAAAAGCGAAAATGAATTTATTACTTTGTGAGTCTAAAAGTGACAGTAGGTTACTTTATATCCAGGTATATGACGTTCTCACGAGATATTCTTCAGTAACAAATAGTTACTCACCTAAATCTCATCTAATGTCGGTCTTAAATAAAGAAATGTCATATTAAGTGGATGAGATTAACATCTGTTTTTAGATCCACTTTTGTTTGTTTTTTTAACCTACTTCCAAAAAGCAGGAGGTTCTATGTTTGTCTATATATTTTTTATGTATGTTCATCGATTTCTCGGAGACGGCTTGACTGATTTTACTTTAAACTATATTTTATTAAAATAGGTCACGAAATGATCCCATAAAATTTTCTTTGACTTAGAGTATACCGTTTTTGAGTAAATCAGGACAAACCATGAATTTAAAGTATGTTAACAGATCTAATTAGACTTTTTTACCTTCTACTAATGGGCATATTAACTTGCAAAGTTTCGCAAGTGTTAGTATTTCAGATGACATTGTACATGAGTACATTGATTTGTTATCATCGAGCTGGTCTGATAATGAGGCCAGAAGGCGGATAGTGAAACGCTTCAATAGATACTCGTAAAAACTTAGAATTTGGGCTTATTTGGTTTGATTTGACAAACTTAATACGTTGGAAAGTATAGATTTTGGAGCCTGATTGTGAGTGTTACCAATAAAAGCGGCTTTTAGTTTGATAGTCTTCATATACAAATTGGCATCAAACTAATATAAGTACTAACTACTTGGCTTAAGCGAATATTTCATTAAAAAACTTTCTTCTTACAAATTTACTACTACTATTTCTACACAAAAAATAAAATAAAAACAGAAAATTAAAAAAAAACCGACTTCCAAACACTAAGAATTAAAAAATAACGAGGCGGGGATTTTTATTTACTATACGTAGATCAAAATCAGATATTTTCGAAGTTAAAGCCAGCGAAACCAAACACATAACCCTCTTTTGGGCTTAGTCGCAGTGGAATAAAGAACAAACTCAGCTTTATATATTTGTATAAATATTAGTATAGTATTTAAGCTTCAATAATAATTTCAATGAATTAACTCACACTCCAATTATTTTGAGAAAATGAAGTAGTCAATTTCCACTGTAATTTGTTTTGATATTGCAAAATGTATTATGTAGATTAAATAAGGCCTATATTTTAATTTTATACTTTATACAGAAATATTTTATGTCACTATCCGCATTTTGTTGTTTTATTTATGTATATATGTACGACAAGTAATCCAGTATGTATATATATATATATATATATATATATATATATATATATATATATATATATATATATATATATATATATATATATATATACTGTTTGCATTATAGTAAAGGAAAGCATCGTGAAGAAAACTTCCTGTATGAAAAAAGCTATCTAGTTTACGAAAAGCATATGGGCTTCATATATCTGTACCCACCCATATTTGGCCTGGACGGGCGTTAAAGGGACCTGAATGAGAAATGTTTAAATTAATTTTCAAAATCGTCTTACATAGCCTCGCGCTTTATCCCTCGCAAGGTAGGCAGAAAACAAAGTACCAAGTACCAATTCAAAATCTTCTCATTAAATAATATTTTACCATATAAAACATAAAAATGTATATACCAACATTCTTATATTAGCCATCCCCATATCTATATAACATATTGGACTTTCAATTTTTTTCTTATTTACTTTCTGTAAAATACAATTTAGTTATGACTCACTCTAAAGACATCTTAAGATAATGAAAAAAAACTAGATTGCGCTTTTTCTTATCCTTACAAAAGCGAGCGTTTAATTATTTCTACTTGTATATCGTTTTAATTCTATCCTACACTTAGCGTGATGAATGCGGTAGCAACTGCTCTGTGATAAATGGTTACACAATCTCAAATAAAAGTGGGTCAAAAGAAATAATGGTGCTATCAATTATAGAGGGAAATTATAAACCAAAAATAATAATTATTATTTTTTTATTAATTATAATTAATAGGTAATATTTAATTGAATGTAAGAAATATAAAAACAAATTTTAGAACACAATGTTTGTCCCTTAGGCGTATAACTCAAAAACTACACAAGTTCATTTTTTTTTTTTTTGTAATGGAAATACGTTAGTCATCCAGGTTTAAATTCGTATACATTTGTTATTATAAGTAAACTAATGAGCAGTAATTATTTCATCTCATGGTTGAAGAAAAATCGTGATGCGATTAGGTCTTCTAAAGATGAAGAAAATTATTAGACCCTAGCAAAAGTAAAGTGGGTCAGTATTACAGAAATATAACCTTATGGTAAATACTTTACAATTTTTCCAACCTACAGTGGCAACTAGGATGATTTTTCCTATATTAAACGTTAGAGGGTTCAAAGCAGACTTCTGTATTCAGAGTATCAGAACAAACATATTTAAAGAAAAACATGTTTAAGTTTTAACGTGTCAGAACAGAGTGAAAGCTTACAATTATGTAGACCCGCTATTCTATATGAGTAACGATAGACTAAGCTTTAAGATTGTCTATTGATAATGTTAACTGCATATTTTTAACACAAATAGAGGTCGAAATAGTATTTTGTAGTAATATCCCCTCGATCGGGTCATAGCTCACCATAACGAGGCTTTACTGCCCTCCCCAGGCTCGTAAATTTTGCGTACTATTCTTTTCCCTATAGGATTTCCAAAATTTATTCTGTCGACACTGATAGCCACATTTATTTCACTTCTGACTTAAATATAGTATTGTTGAGAAGATATTTTGATTTATAGAATTGTTTTCTATTGTTGGTGGTAGTGGTCTGTTCAGCAAATAATATCAAATTGAAAAATAAACAAAATGAAAATGAATAGAAAAAAATATCATTAAATATTTTTCTACTTCACTAATAAACTCATTCTCAAAGATTCGTGGTAATTGATATAAATGAAAAATGTATAAAAATTGATATGCGTACAAAAACGGTTTCCCTATAAAATAATATTAGCGCTGCCGCCAGCTAAATCAATCAAGCTCATGCATTCTAATGAGGATAAAAAACACGCGTCGAACGGAAAAGAAAATTACTCTGCAATTTTCCGTAAAAAAGAAGACTGCATGCATGCATTAAATACTTCCGCTCGCTGCAAAATTTCATATTTTATATGTGCTCTTAGCAGAGTAGGTTTACACGCTGGCTAAACTAGCTCAATTTGCTATGATCTACATATTCTCTCTAGGTTCGATAAACTTAGATTCTTTTGCCAAATTTTATACGTTATAGTACAATTTAGTGTTTTTCAAGATAAAAATCCTTGATCATTAGATCTATTTTATAATTTTAAAATAAATAGCGCTTTGCTCATCTTAGCCTTTGATTTTTTTTTTTATTTAATTTAGAAAATGTTTAATCATTATGAGATCTACGAGTAAAATGGAGATTTCTCAAGTAGCATTTAATTCTTAAAGTAGGTACACAAGAAGGCAGATTTGGATGAAATTTCTTAATAAGTCTGAATACTTATCTTATAAAGCTTAGATAGAAAAATAAAACCAAAGTTAAAACATCTGCAAATCGAGAGACACTTCACATATTCAAACTGCAGTTTTAGTAGCAATATTGACAGCTGCTCAGCCATTTGTGTTTTATTTCAGAGTGACACAGTCACAATACAAAGTATCCGTAACACAACTTTTGTTTTGATTCATGACATTTTACCATAGCACATAACATTCGAATTATCTAAAAGAAAACTATAAAAAAACCTGTAAAAGAATCTTTTTCGATCTTTTCGATTGACGAATTAAATTATATTTAATTGGCACAGCTATAAATTGAACTATAATATTTATAAAGAAATACATAAATAAATAAAATAGCCAAAGGCATTAGAAGTCGTAGTCAAGCTGAAAAATAATTCAGCCTGATCTCCATTTTACGCTCAAGGCTGTTCAGAAAATATTTCGAATAAATAACTAAAGAACGATCAAAATTACAGTACCCACAATGATTATTTTATTGCCTTTTAATAGTATGAATTGAAAATAAAATAAATCTATTGAGAAGCCTTTTGACGATTGCTTCGATCGGGCCTCCCATAAGTTACTTTTGACAACGTCTTATTATCCCACGGAAATCATTTTATTTTATTTCTATATGTATATTTCTACTAATATAAATAATCAGAATATTATATCAAATACTCACAGTAAAAAGAGCATAATTAAGTGAAATAAATAAAAAATCTTTCCAGTATTTCAGGTCCCCTGAATCAGATAGAATTCTGAATAACCTATCTATAAATATATCATAGAAATTAATAATAGAATTGGACTAATTTACAGCGCAAATGTTTCAACAAAACAGTTACTAGTACTCCAATTATAATTAGGAACTCTCAGTACCTATGACAGAAACAACTGTAAAACAAGTTATTTCACGCTAATTAGGAGACTAAATATATTTATCGAGTTGCTTATAAATAAAGTCTGTGACATTTTTATTTACGGTTGCTGGGGCCTAATTAAGACGGGGGTCTATTTGAAAGGGCCCGAAATACATTAAACGTCCTTCATTAACGCAACGCCTTGACTTCCCTTCTTGATGCTGAGAAGAAAATTGTTACACTGTAAAAGTAAATTAATAATGTTTTTCATGTTACTAAATAGGTATACAGTACTTGAATTTATAATTAGTTTTCTTTGCCTATTACCTAAAAACATTACTCTAAGTAATTTTTATGGTATACTATAAAAAGTCTATAGAGTATCTCTTTTCGTGTAAATTATATCTCATTTTTATATACTTATTCTCTTTTTTTTTACTTTTCTTCGTGTATCATTTTTTCTTTGATAAACTTGAGTGAATAACAATACGACTAAATATTAAGGTATATACTTGAACAGTGGCAGCTTATACTATTTAAAAGAAGTATACAAATATTAATATAATACTCCTCACTTGTCATAAATGAATTGTAATAAATATAAAATGTTGAAGGTCTTTTTATATCGGAATAAAGAGAAAAAAATAATAATATTATATCAATAATCTATATACACAAAAAACTATAAATACACAAAAAATATACTATTAGGCTGGGGTTTTTATTATTTTTTCGGGATTAGTAGGATACAAAACAAAATCATGCTAATATTCTTGACTTTACATTTTTTAGTCTTACGGGTAACTTTACAGAAATTATTTAACATAAAAGTATATATATATATATATATATATATATATATATATATATATATATATATATATATATAATAAATCAAATAATATAATTTGTTTCTAACAAAACTGTTCCTAACGTGCCAGGAATTATCGCAGCACGCGAAGCGAATTAGTTAGAAAGTTTTTCGCTTCCTTAATTATGAACAAGTATTCCTCACGTGTGCGGCGTATTAGATTTACTGATACGTGCGACAGTCGCTGTTGTGGTATTCTGTCGTGTATAGGTATAAAAATGTTAGTAATTTCATGCTTTACTAACTTACGTTTTCATGCGCATTTGGGTTTCAGGCACTAGATCACTAGTAATTGTATTACCAGTTAGAATAACTTATAATATTAATATTATTATTTTAAAACGAACGTCCTTCTAAGAATTCTTTACTTTATAATATAACGGGTGTTTCTTATATAATATTATAATTACAACACTGTTTATATTACGTTGCTAACAAACTTATAATTAACATTTTTACAATAAAAAATCCTGATAATCAAGCTTATTTTCTACTAGTGACTTACGTTCGCTTCGCTCGGGTGCGTCCCTAGAGACTGAAGGATTTTGTTCACAATTTCATGGGTTTTAATTTTTTGCGCGGAATAAAAGTAGCCTAAGTTACTCCTTAAAATTTACTATGTGTTTGTAAAAGTTCCGTCAAAATCAGTCCGGCCATTTTAGAGATTATCTGGAACAAACAGACAGACAGACATTTTTTTTTTTATTGGTACCGTATAATACATACATACTCGTACTTTCATATGCATTTAGTAAAAAGCTATTATTTTGAAATTACAAACAGACACTTTTATTTATTTATCTGTATAGATTTGTTCATGTCACATATAGGTATATTCTATAACAAATTTCAATTAACAACATATTGCAATTTAATTAGGTAAAGCCCTTAAAAGTTACTTAAAAGTTAGGTTTAGTATATAATAAAGTTCACGTAACCTTTTGTCTACGGAACTCTAATCAAAAACCCATAGTTTTGACGTTTTATCTGTTCGAAATATTCGTCCAACAATAGGCTTAGTCACGTTAAGGCTTTATTGCATGTAGACTATCCCAATTTGCCAACCAATAGTGAAACTCTGAACCACAAGGGAAATAACGTAAAGTTTGAAATAAATGAAAAAAAAAATACACTTTATAGATTATAATAAAAGCCGTGTGCTAGTTTTAAAACAGAGATAGTAAAGCAAATCACACAGTAGTAGTACCAACAAAACCATATAAACGACCGTAATCGGATTTACTTACATCTGGGAGAGAGTCGAATGAAACTGCATGAAAAACCCCGAATAAAATGCTTTAAATTCGTTTCAATGTGTAATGCGGCATTTTAAATCTCACTTATACCTGTTATAAATGGGAAAACTTTCCAGTGATGTATGTTCTACGTTTTACACGATTGGGATAAGTCAAACTTTTAACGTCCACGTATCATATAAAGCATTTTCATTTAAATATAATTAATCTAATTTTATATTATATAAGTACCAAAAACGTTTACGTAAACCCCTATTTTTCATATTGAGACGATATGAGAGGTGTAAATAATAAGTCTAAGAATACATTGCTCGACAACTATAAAGGCTTTTACTAAAGATGCGGTATACTAATTAAACTTGTTTACAAGTCAAATGTTAAAATTTCCTTTTGCTCAATGAATTTTATATGAAATTTAAAAACATTTAATTAAACAAAATATTCAAATAATCTCATAAAGTTAAATATATTATCAAGACACTAAAATATCTTTTGTTAAGTGTATATGATTTATAGATCATGTTGATTATCTATACTATAATATTAAAAAGAAGAAAGATTTTTTTATTTGTTTGTTTGTTTGCACCGAATACATAGGCTCCGAAACTACTGAACCGATTTAGATGAAATTTGGCAAGAAAATAGTTTGAGACCCTGGAGAGGACATAGGATAATTTTTATCCAGGAAATCATCCAAAGCAACCGAGGGACGAACTCGAGCGAGGTGAGGGTGAGTCGCTAGTTTTTAATATAATAACAATCAATTATTTAATCATAATATATCAAAATATATCAAATATCTATTTTACCCTCCATATTATACATATCTGCTATACCTACATATTCATATTTTATATAATGTAAACTAAAGTCATAATTTGAGATAAAATATTTAAGCAACGAGTATATTTCTACGACTCTGATACTTACCAACAACTGTTACAACGAAGTAAGGCCAGTAACCGTTATACGAGTATAACATACAAACTATCCAGCAAACTCAAATGTTATAACGTTTAGGTTGCAATTAACTTAATGATGATTTTTTTTCAAGTCTCAATTAGAAGCAGACTTTAAAAACTAACTTCTCGGGTTCTATATCTTAGTGCTTTCTGTATATCATTTATGATTTATTTTTATCTATAGAAAATAAGTAGTAGTAAATAAAACTTGCCAAACTAAATGATACTTGAATATATTAATTCACCTTTTTGAAAAAGAAATTTCTAATTTGAATTTTTTTATTAAAAGAAGATATTAGAACGTAGATCGCTCATGTTAAATATCGAACCCAGATACACGCACATAATACCTATATAAAAAATATGGACATAATAAAATAATTCCTTTGCTTCTTAAATTTTTTAAATACATATCAATTATCGTATTTAGCGATTTTAGGACTGATTTTTCATTGACCATTTTAAAAACTTTGGCTTCTTCGTAAAAATTATAGCCTGACTAAATATAAAAGTGACACAAATATTATTTTTTTTATAAACAACACTTTTAATTTATTTATGTAACATTTTACCTTATAAATAGTATTTAACTGCTGTTTAAACTATCAGCTCTCAATAACCAATTTTGTGCTAAAATTTAGCCCTACCATACCAAGCTACTCAACAAAATTATAACCGATGTATACCACCGAAGTTTCAGTAACCTAATGGCAGGCAATGTGGGGTATAAATCGGGCATTATCACGGCAGCCGTCGAGGGGGCCATTTCATTCAATTGTTGTATCAGATTTACGGCAAATTGTGTCAAACAATTCGCCTTAAGTCCATCCATTCCGCCTACGCAATAAAAATGACGCTCAAGAGAAAATTTGTAATGTGCACTTACGGAGTTGGTCCACAACTCTTAAATACTTAACACACATTTCTCTTGAAATAACTCCTTAGATGCGGTACTGTTAAAGTTTGTTTGATTGTTAAATTGCAATAAATGATGATTAAATTGTAATTATATCATATTATTATGATGTTTTTTTTTTATATATATATAGGCAACAAAAACTGGATATTATGATTAACATGATGGTCACAAACCGACCAGTCAGTTTTGGTCAGACCGTCACAAAAAATATATTTTTCTTCAGCGCGGAAATATTCATTAGCACAAAACCAGATGTTTATTAAATCACCAAGCTAATATTATTAAACTCCTATATTCTGTAGACTAACAAATTAAACGCAAACATTAAATGAAACAAAGCAATGTAATTATAATTTACAAAAGCTCACAAACATGTTTTTCAGACATTTTTCTTATAATAATGGCAGCTATCAAAATAATAACTTTAAAAACATTTGAATAATTAACTTTTTAATCTAAATATATGTAGCATATTCAATCAATAAAGGACTTGACTTGAAAACAAGTTATCCCTAGAATCAGCAAAGTTCTATATCGGTATAAGTATCGCAACATTCATACAAAAAGAGTTGCAGCATAATTAGAGAATGTTCATGTTTATCCCACTGCGCCAAAAGGAGGGTTATGTTTTTCGTGTGCATGTACATATGTATATTTCTTTGGCACGCTCTGTAGACTAAACATCTTAGTAGATTTTAGCTTGAGATATGTCATTAAATTCGTCTTAGTTGTGAGAGTGACACTGGATATATCAAAATTATAAAAATTAATATGGCCGATTTTTGGCGCCATATTATGTTTTAAAAAAAAATATTCCTCGAACCCTATCGAGAGGGGCTTCAAAATAAAGAGTTTTATAAATGTCTTTAAAAAATATATACAACTTATATGTTTAAATGTGATTTAGAACGTAAAATGCTAAAAACCTACAAATAAAAAAAAATACAAAAATAAAAAAACCCGACTGTGTAAAAAGCGAACTAAAAAGATGAAAACAATTTGACGAAGGAATATAGTACTATGCAGTCGGAGATATACACGCAGCTATTATAAAACATGTACATATTATTAATGTCACTTGTTTTATTTTTTATTTTTGTAAATAATTGTAATACAGCTTATATGACCCTCCAGTTTTGAAATCGGTTAAACTGTACTCTACTGAAGATCTCTTAAAGAAAGGCTTCTTTAATCTTCATAAGAAACCATTATAAAACCTACATATTGGCTACCTAAGAAAGCCTTAATATGTTAGCTAAGACATAAAATGTTTTGTTCATAACGACAAGTTACCGATTTGGGCGAGTTCCAAGCTATTGTCGTCGTCAAAACAAAAACAGTGTATTAACATCAGAATCCACGGCAAAAAAAATAGATAACGTGCAATGTGCTGTTACCCATATATATATTATGCTGTATCTACTTGTTGGTATTCGTGTGCAAAATTGCTTAAGAGATCGATTATGTATGTAATTTTATAAGTTTAACTCATTACAGTATAGACAGAAAGAACTTAAAAAAATATATAATATAATTAATGAAGGTACTATATTCGGGAATATTTTTGTGTATAAATAAAAGTATAAGCTATCTTCAGTCTTCACCTATTATTATTAGTACCTGCGCGACCAAGCTTTGCTCGGATTCTTAAATAAAAAAAAAAACTAAAAACTTGTAACCGCCCGGGATTCGAACTCGGAAACCTGTGATTGTCAATCTTGCGCCTTGGCCGCTTGACCACGATGCTTGTGCCCGAACGTAAGAACTTATCGGCCATATTTTGACTGGAATAATGTTAAAGAAAACCGCATGAAAACTCGAAAACACGCGTTTTCCCAAACGTAAGACTAATGTAGATCGATTTTTCGCCCCCGAACACCCCCATATACCAAATTTCAGCGAAATTGTTAGAGCCGATTCCGAGATCGCTTGTATAAATAAATAAATAAATATACAAGAATTGCTCGTTTAAATATATTAGATCAGGTTTTATATTCTTTACTGCACAAACAGTTATTAAAAAAGATAATATACAGGAAGTGACGTGGACAAAAGTGGACATATATCTTTAAGAGATCTCTTCCAGTCAACCCGTATGTGGGAAATAGTGTTAAACAGCGGGAAAGAGAAAGTGCAGAGACAATAAGAGAGTATCTACATATACTAAGAGGTAAAGTTTGTGAGTTTGTACGGGGTAATCATTGGATCTACTGAACCGATTTAGATGAAATTTGGTATGAAGATAGTTTGAGAGTTTTATAAGGACATAGAATACGTTTTATCACGGAAATCATCTCTTAAGGGGGTGAAAATGGTGATGAAAGTTTGTATGGGGAATCAACTTAGGGACGAACCCGAGCGAAGCGAGGGTGAGTCGCTGGTATAAGTATAAAAGGATATAAAACTAAAATATTCTAACATATTTTGACCAATTTTCATTACTTTTTCAATGAACAGTTTACATACAAGTTGTTGTCTTATACATTTTAAGAAAAAAAATCACCTCTATGTACTTTTAAAGTGATATTACCAGTCGAATAATCAGTAAATAAATATACCTGTCATCAATCTCACTATTATAATTTATAATTACATCGCTAGTTTAATCTAACGATCAAGAATTTGAAGCCAGTCAAAAAAAGAAAATTACAACAATTCATTGTACTTATTGGAGTAATATATGTAGCTATGTATTTAAAAGCCTAGATTCCAAAAACACTTGAAATATTTTGAATATTACTACGTGTAAATTAGTCTAACATAACACTAGATATAAATCATATAATGTTTATGACAGTTATTACTATAATATTATTCTGTTATTATGTTAGAGATAAACTTTCCGCGATTGAACGTAGGTGTTTAATGGCTTTACGTCTTAGTTGATCAAAAATAAATTAAATTAACTAATATACGAGTACATCCCATTATCTATACTAATATTATAAAAAGATAGAGTTTGTTTGGTTGTTTGTTTGAACGCGCTAATCTCAGGAACTACTAATTCGATTTAAAAAATTCTTTTTGCGTTAGATTGAGACAAGATTGAGACTATATGCTATATATTATCATGCTACTACTCAAAGGAGAAGAGCAGTGGTCATAAATATCAACAAAAAAAATGTTTAAGTGCTTTAAGCTCAGAAACTACAGAGTCCATTTTAAAATGCATTTTGTGTAAATTCAAAGTGTTTTTTTTTTTTTTTTTTTGTAGTTTTCTGCTAGTTAATATTATAAATGTGAAAGTTTGTATGGAGTTTGTTACTCAATCATGCCAGAACGGCTGAACGTATCTGGATAAAATTTGGCAGAGACAGATATAGTCTGGAATAGCACATAGGTTACTTGTTTTCCTTGAAAAATGTACGGTTCCCGTGGGATAGATTTGTTTTTGTTTTTCACTAGGTATGAACCCGAGCAAAGCGATGGTGACTTGCTACTATAGTATATTGCTCATTTTAACGCTTGCATATTAGCTTTGGTTGTAATTAAACATATAATTAAACATAGGAAGGTGACCTTAATCTAATTGTAATTGTGCTATCAATTTAAACTTCGTACGTATGATAATGACAATACAATAATTTAATAACGTGGAAGTTATCTGATGGTGGGGCCAGGAGGTAGACTAGGAAGACCAGATAGACTCGTCCATTTATATTCATAGATCATTTCATTTGTTCTGACTTATGAGTAGGTCAGTAGCATATTATTCCCCTTTTTAAAAATTATACAGAACTAATATACAGATAGACATACATAAAACCTTATAAGTCTCATGTTACTTGTATGGAACATAACATCTAATAGATATTATAGAAGACGTAGCAAATGCAACTCAAGTACGATAAACAGTACGGAAGAGAAGCAAATTGTATGAATAATATCAACTACTTATCCTATTTCGGTCTAAGTTGTATTTACTTTTCAAGAGCAGCTATATTATACAGAACTTATGCTTTTGGTACAGTTTCGCATACCACGATAATATACTCATACATTTTATAAGATAATTTATACGCCTTTCTTGTTTGTATTTCGTCGTTGCGCGTGCAAAAGTCGCTATGTGTTATTTAGTTATTTTCGGTTTTTTATGCAGTTTTAATCATTATTTCACGATATATAACGATTAAAACTGCATAAAAAACCGAAAATAACTAAATAACACATAGCGACTTTTGCACGCGCAACGACGATTTGTCAAATAAAGTGTTACTATTTTTCATAATGAAATAAGGTCAGTGCAAAGGGAATACACTAATACTTGTAAGTTTAAAATAATAATGTCCTTTGGGTAGATTTTTAGTTGCAGCGGTTGGTCACATCTCACTAACACTACTTCTACGAGGGAGATATTATACTGCACAAATTTGTGAGCGAGCGCAGGTCCACTCTTACTCATTTCACTGTAATCTTATAGACCAAAGGAATAGTAAGCCATACTATAAGCCATACATATGTAATATATAATCAGAGATAAATCAAAGCGCAGGACCAATAGCTTTACGTAGTCTACGAGACACTGGGTTGTAACTCCACTAAATTTTTCGGACCCGACCTGAGACTTTTTTTAGATACGACATCCTAATAAACCTTTTACCCTAACCAGGAATTAACCCCAGGACCCCAGTCGTATCTGATCTCCAAATCTTCAGTACAAGCGAGGTAATTTATCTGCATAGATACTATCTGCTCAGTCATAAATACGTCATCTCTTCAAAAGGGTTCTAAAAAGATTAAAATTCAAAAATTAGACACACGAACAATTTACATGGAATTCGGTTCGTATGGACCATTTAACCCAATAAATTTAGACCATTACCCGTGTCCAAGCGGTGCCGCCATAAAGCGTTTTAGAACGGGCGTGTCGCTTTGAAATCTCGTTACACTTTTTTGGCGAAGACAGCAATGAAATTAATTTTGTATAATTGGGCCATTACAAAACGGTTGGGCGGCGCTTTGTTCACCGCGTAACGAGTCATTAACTGAATTACACACAACTGTGTATGTACATAGCGATTTATAGATTCGAGTTGATCAATTCGTATTTAATATAAAGTCGATATAGATAAATAATACTTTATTATAATCCACAAAGAAATATAAAAAAGAGGAAATCAACAATAGATGATGCACACGAGGCGGCATTATCGCTATAAGCAATCTCTTCCAGACAACTTTAGGGCGTAGGAGTAAGTATATGAAATAATAGGCGTTGTGCTTAATGTATATATAATATTTTCTTTTTTTTTTCTATTATAATATTTTTCATTATGTAATTCATAAGTAATAAGGTTAACGTCGCGTAATAGAGAGTGTGTAATTTCTTTAACCAAAAATATTAATTAAAAATTGTCTGAAGCATACTTTATACACCCTAAGACAATCGTCAACATATGACAATTAACGACAAGGATAGTTGATTATAAATTGCCGCGAGTAAGAGAGGAACAAAACATTTTCCTAAACGAAATTGAAATATTGAAATTTTCGAATACTAGAATTTCCTTTGCTTATGCATATAAAAAGAGTGGCAGTGTGTCGATAGTTTAGTTGAATTTCAAAGCTAATAGAAGATTAAGAAGGAATACGAGAAAAAAAATTAAGTAAAGTCATAGTACAAGCATAACTAGTGACGGAAAATAGTTCTCAGAGTCTAAGTTAAGCCAAAACTGTGCATATAGAGAGAAAAGTCCTATGAAAGGAACAAGTTTAGAATGGGACAAATTTTTATGGCGCTAGGAACCAAGTAGTAGATTTTTGTTTTCTACATTATTTCAACATTTACTCAGAAACAATATCGATTTAAATATCATTTGGGTTTCAAAACAAAGAAAATAGCGAAGGGGCGGCGAATTGGCGAATTATTTCGTGAGTATAAGTATTTTATTCGTTGTTTGTGAACTTTATTTATTAGATTATTTAAATAATATTTAAAAGTGTTTGTACCGCTAACTGACCATTGGTTTAACTACTTAAAAGGTTATTCGAAAATGTTTTTGCTGTAAGGATATTTTTAAAATAGTTTGAAAGTCTTGAAAGGGACAACTCTAAATAGGCCTTGAAAGGGACGAATAAGTACTAGTTGAAGTAGGACTTAATCGCCCCATTAAGATCGGGGAGTTTCTATTGGGTTTTAGTACTGGCTTCTTTAGCCGGTGAGTCCCACATAACCACATATATGTATGCAGGTGGTATACATAAATGCATTTTCCAACATTTTAACGCATCGGCCAGATTATGATTAAGTATATATTATATGTATATTATTTAATGGAGGTATATTAATAAATGATTAAAAAGCACAGGAGCTTCTATAATAATTGCTAAGAACTTGCTTATAATATGTCCCTTTCATGACCATCAATTTCCCATTCATGACGGTGTGTGTGGTCTTGAATGGGACATATTTAAAGAATTTAAAATTGACTTTAATGCTACAATGTTTCGAAAAGATATATATTTTTTTTATATTTTGAAAGATGAATAGATAAAGTTACGTTATATACAAAAGATTTCCTATTACATCTCATTTATTGCTCAAAATCTTACACTAAAAAAAAATGTCCCATTCATGGGACCTTTCCCATACCGCGTCTGTTTGTGGACCACCATAAGTGACTCTATTGAACCAAAAGCAATAAAACATCCATAGTGCAAAAGACATACCTTAATTTCCGACCCACACGTAACAGTTAATATAAATATAATCTCTTTATAAAAAAAATATCAATTCTGCTTTTATATTAAAATATATTAAAAATATCGAATTATAACGATTTACTTGGCTTGATATTATAATTTCTTTCATTTTTCGTTAATACAAATATTTTCTAAATATAACGTTTATTTTATGAATGTATTTTCGTCTACATCTCAGGAAGTTTTGCTTTATCAGGATAAATTATATCCTCAATATTTTCCTAACTAATAAAATTAATTCTGTCATAATCAAACTCTTTAAAATTGTTTTTATATATATACTAGCGACTCACCCTGACCTCGCTCGGGTTCGTCCCTAGATACATACGTTTTAACGGTAAGTACAATGTACATACATAGGTATAAAACAGTAGGCAAGTTATTTTATATTTTTTGTCTTTATTTAAAACTTACAGTGTACCTTTAGCTGAATTGGTCGAGCCGTTCTCGAGGTTTGCGCTTAGCAACATTCACTTTTATTTATATAGATTTATATTTATTGTAAAGCATTTATAGTAAGTTAAAAAATAATATTCCATTATGTCAGACAGTATTAGTAATAGTACTAATAAAGGTAAAATTAAACCTATGTAGACAGAAAACGTAAACGACTCATTTTAAGAGTCCCTATTATATGTAGGTATATTGAATCTTTTTGAATTTGCTAACGAAACGAAGAACAAATAATTAATACACAGTACACACTGTATGCATATACAGAGAGTGCACACAATATTATTTATATTCATTCGTAGCTGTGTATAGAATGAAAATATTGGCCGTGAAAGTCAAAGCGATAGGCAAACAACGTACGTTCGCAACGAACGGCAATAAGCGAAATGTACTAAATGTATTCATCAAGTTATGCTTTTTATTTTTGGGGTAGTTTAACGGTTATGAAACGCAAATGCGGATTGTCTGATTGGCACAGCCTGTTGAAAAAATAGACGTTAAAAAATTCATTCCTGTTTGGTGTTATATTACTGTGTGGATTTTTTTAGATATTTGTCTCAATCTATTTAAAACATACAATTTATATCATCATACTAGCGAGTCGCCCTCGCTTCGGTTCGGGTTCTTCCCTAGACAAAAACAAATCTATCCCACGGGAACCGTAGATTTTTCTGGGATGATATATAGCCTATAGCCTTGCTCAGTTAACGGACCATCTAATGCAAAAAGAATTTTTCAAATCGGATTAGTAGTAATAGTTCAACAAACAAACTCTTCAGCTTTATAATATTAGTATAGATTAGAGAAATAATCTTTTATCGTTTGACACTTGGTGATTTTAGTTTCTATGTATTATTTGCTTATAGTGGTCTTCATTTTTAGTACTTGAAAAAACCTTTTAGTACGATTAAACGATGAATCAGCAAAATTAAATCATATTATACATGTCATATAATATGATATATAATTATATATTTATTTTATATATATATATATATATATATATATATGAGAAAAAGCATACATGTCATGTTACTTGTATAAAAATTGTAAAAACAAATATTACCCACAAAATCACCACACTGTTTTTAAAATTCTGTTTAAAAACTGACTACTAACAACGCGAAATAGAAATATCGTTTCAAAAAATCAAAAATAAAAATAAATATCATATCGATACAGTACGAGCTCAATACGCTTCAAAGTCAAAGAAGTGAAAATATTTTTTAAAATCGTACAAACCTCACGCTCCAACCAAATACAGTAAACAAATCTACTCTTTTGACTTACCGGGTAACTGGGTTATTATTTACATTTCGGCTCGCGTATCGTCTATGTGAACATAAGGTAAATATTGAATAGTAAATAATAATAAAGCTGGATTCGGAAAAATATTTTGGCAGCGAAAACCGTATGTATAATGGAAAAATGGATTATCGTTGAGCGAAATTTAACGAGCGCATCAACTATGCATAGAGAATTGGTAAGCCGACGCGTGTACAAGGCAATTTGAATAAATAAATAGCATCTACGACTGCGACTGTCTAATACTGGTAAGTTCTCGGCTTACGATAATACAAAATCAATACGGTAAGCTCCAATTAATCGGGAAAGCCATGGCAACGTTTTCAAGCCTGTCTGGTACACCTAGCATACTTGTAAATTACCCACTCCAATATCGTGTTCTTATTCAAAATTTTAGAGATTAATCGGAGTGATGCGCCAGACGTATGCATTCGACAAAAAACGTAAACCTTATAATACTAACAATGTACCATCCTTTATTCTTTACAGTACCTACATTGTATGCGTAAGCTAACAGAAAAAGAGAAAAAATATATATAAACAGCACTTAATTTTACATATTTTACCTAGTTCAAAAAGGAGGTATTCAATTTACGGTATATGTGGGTATGTTACGCGATATCTTCAACTGGGGATCGATTTCATATTTCTCCTTTGATAAATAGGTAAATTTTAATCTAAAGGACGGCCTCATATAAGTATAAAAAATCAGCCTCATTGAAAAAAATCTTAAAATCGTATTAACTTAAAAACCGTTTATGTTAAAAAGTAATTTTAATTTTATAATTATTTGGAATATAATTCGCAGACTACTTACTCTACAAAATCGATAATTTTATAGTAGGTTCTAATACAAAAAAATGTCGCATACGAAAATCAAAGCCCTCCATAGCTTTCTATGTCTCTATACAGCACGTTAACGAACATCAGTCCACATATATGTAAATATATGAATGTAAATCGGTTTGTCTGTTAGTAACGTTTGCGTTCACATACCATTCATGCGATTGCAATGAAATTTGGTAAGCTATTGTATGCACACGCAAAGGTTTATAAAATATTACCATTAGCGGAAATACAAAAAGTGTATATATAATATATATACTACAACACAGTTTATAAATAATGTAGTCTTTATCGTAAAATCTATGTATAATTGTAACTTTCAGTGTGTTCCAATAAAGATTTTTTATTTTTTATTATTTTTTTATATAATATTATATATATATATATATATATATATATATATATATATAATAGCTTAGATTTACATATATATGTATGAAAGAGTGGGAATTTATGTAAAAGATTATATAGAGATATCTCTATTAGCTTATACGTGGACAGAACCAAGAAGAAGGGTCGCACGTACTAAATACAAACTTTTATATTATACGTATAGTGTATACATATGTATAATTATAACATGATCAAAGCTGAACATAATTTATTTATTGTTTTTTAGTACGAATGAAAAAAACTAAGTTTATAAACTATAGAATTTTTATCCATTTGTCAGTCTATTGTTTACTCGTGCATCCTTCAATAACGTCTGCTTCTCTTATGTAGCTATGCGCTTAAATATACAATACGAAGACTGTATATAAATTAGCGAAGGCGGAACTAGTCAATAACCTTCTTTTTTTTTAGTTAATTTTTATATACAGTATACTTATAATAATAATAGTAATAATAAGGTATCTAAAACTTTTTTTATATTAAAAAAAATATTCAATAATGGAGTAAATATTAAAACAAATATTGCTTGCTTAAGATCATATCTTAACTACATAAGTAAAAATATTTTAATTCAGGATATAATTACTATCTTTATCACAAATATCACATAAATTGAACTGTTACAACGAAAAGAAGTGACAAACACACTCGCTTTTTACTCTTCACATCATACTAATGATATATTAGCATAGTGTAATAAATAATGAACAAAAACTACGTATGTTTTTATAAAAAAATTACAAAACAAAATCATTTTAAGAAAACCCGAATAATAAATGTACATATATGTTCAAACCCTCGAAATCGTGATATTAAAAACTGTTATCCAAATTTAACCGTTCAACTGGAAGTGAACGAACATTAATTAGTGGAAAATATGTTTGCAAATTAATCTCTCGACAGCCTATCGATTACTTTTATAACAGGAACATATGAGTACTATTGATTTAATATTATTTAATGTAACAAGAACATTTAACTATCTCGTTTCAAGCTTCCATCCCCTATCAATTGTGATGTACTGGTATATCAATTATTATATGTACACCATGTAGAGCTGTATTTAATTGCTTTGTCTTCTATGAATGCCTGCACCCGATTCATGGTTATTAAAGGCGTTTACATTTATATTATTATTATAAAATTAATTGTAGTTCATATCAATTCATATATTTAAATGAAATAATTTGTTCTTATCACACAAATATGTATAAGACTACAAGCGACTCACCCTCGCTCCGCTCGGGTTCGTCCCTAGTTACGTTTTAACGTTTAGTATAGATTTCTCAGAGGTGAAATATTTTTCCGCAGTAAAAAGTATCCTATATGTGGACCCGAATAACCAACTAGCATCATACCACCATCAAAATCCCTCCAGTGGCTTTTTCGTGATGCGGTCACAAACAGCCAGTCAGACAGATAGACAGACAGCTAAAAATTCTAAAAACTATAGATTCGGCCTCTGTATAGGTAATAATGACTATTTCAATAAGATTTTCAAAAAAATATTTAATGTACAGATTCGACTCAATTTGGATTTTATTATATGTATGTATAGATTATTATTATTGCGAAAGTTTGTGGGTGTGTGTATATGTTTGTTACTCATTCACGCTAAAATAGCTGTACTTTGTATAGTTCTATATACTGTAGTAATTAAATATACTAATAGATGGCGTTATCTATATACAATATTATAAATACAAAATGGAGCGAAGCGAGCTAAGCTCGTTACACTTTAAGATATTATATGTATTTTCTGGAAAAAATATTGATTTACAGGGGAGCCATTTTATGTATATTTTTATTAATCTTTGACTGTTTATTTAATCAAGTATTACAAAAATCGGTATTCTATTGCCTAAGAAACCTGTCAGAAACATTTGTGTGTATGCATGTCGGTCTATCACAGCCGATATTTTTTTCAGATATACTGGACCGGAAAAAATCAGATTTGATATATAAACAATAAACATACTCAAAACACAAGAAACATTTTATTACAGTAAAAATATATAAAACAAACACGATTGTTGGACCTCGTGAAAGAATATTAAATATAAATTGCAAAAATAATAGCATTAGCTTTAACTAATAGAACATTGGAGTATGATAAAAAATAAATCACTATAAGCAATATTCTGTTTTAGACAGTAATTAAATAATTGAAAATCGACAGAGAAAACATAACCAAAGAGAACTCGCTGCAAACAAATGAAGCGCACAAAATAAAACACGAGCGTGCCCGTAGATAATACAAAATCGATACAGTAAGCCCCAATTAATCATAGATGGGAGTTTTTCCGATGCAAGCTTTTTAGTGGAAACGTAATTCTTTGTATTGTTGATTCGATGAACTTCCAATTTTTTGATTATTTTACACTGAATGGCGAGGTTTTTGCTTAACTTTTAAACTTAAATAATCAGAAACTTAAAGCTATGATAAAAAAGCTGCTTTTCCCAGAAAGAATACGATGTATCCCATTTATAGCTAGATTAAGAAAAGAAACAGCAACCTCCTTTAAAGTGTACCCTTATTAAATGAAGAATTACAAATTCGCTGAGGAAAGGTTTTAAAGACTGCTGGAAACTTTTGCCAGCTCATTCGAACTGAAGATTTATCTTTAAAATAACGGCATCGCTAATGTAGAACTCCAATTTATTCCTTGCAATTCATCTTGTAACTTTTATTTTGCTTTAGAAATAAGATGGACTTAATGATTTTATGAACGTAGTGTATAGGTATTTAATTTTTATTTATATATATATGTATGCTTATTTTTTTTTATTCTGTTTTAATGTTGAATATATGTATAAAATACTCCAATTTCCATATGCATTGCAAAATGTTGCTATTTTATATTATAATTATAGTATTAAATAGCAATATTTTATAAAGCATATGAGGATATTCCTACATCATTTTTATTAAAAAAAATAGTATAAATACATGTTTGAAAAACACAGTGGATCAAAATATTCGTAACACGTATGTATATCACATGAAATATTTATCAGTAGGAAATAATTATGAAAATACGAAATGCTATTTATTTTCACTCGACGATATATGAATTGCAACCATGCCTCCTGTTTTTAATTGTAAATTCCAATCACATTGTAATAATATACAGTGATTATTATCAGAGCAGATAAACAATATAATGTACTTCACATTAATTGGTAGACATTTTTCCGCAAAAACCGCAACAAATTGTTGTAGAATTTTCGCGGGAAACCGAAACTTCGCGCACTACACTACGAAATGCTACATGTTCATTAATGTATTTTAAATTAAATTATTTTATGCTTTGCTTTTGAAGTAATTATATTTGTATTCTCTATTGTATTTAGCTGGTACTACAATGACAAATTGATCATCGTTACTATTTCGATTGAAATTATTTGCGATATTTGGATTTGTAGGGTAGGTATATATGTATATATATTCCTTATCCGTTTTTTTAAAACGTTTTGTCTCATAAAACTTACTCTAATACGATTTTAATGTAATTTAAAAAAAAATGGATAGCAATATTATTATTTATTGACCAAGATGTGAAAAGCACATTAAAGTAATCATTAATTTTGTAGTCTCGTGCAGTGAATGACGGCCGCACCACAGATAAATTTTTTATTTTTAAAGGAAAGTGCAGATATTACAAACTTTTAAACTCAATAAAAAAGTTAATGGTCGTCGGGAGGCTACTTTAATCCTTGGTATAACTGTTTTAGTCCAAAATGATCCCTTTACGTCAAACGTGGCTGAAATGTGACATTTGCATTTTTATTAAAAAAAAAATACACAATATATGTAAAACTGTGATATGGTCGTTCTTCATTTTGTGTCTCTATACCGGTTTAAAAATTGAAAATTTCGATATTACGAGCCTAACTGATCCTTGTGAAAAACTGAATTATTATTATACTTATTTCTCTACAGTGTTATATTGTTAGTTACTTTCAATTCCCAGTTTATTTACTTTTACTCAAAAATATACATTGCAACACTAAATAAGTGAGTCAGAATAAAATACGCTGCGCTATACGCCCATCCAATGTCCAGTCATTGAGATGAATCTCTGTGACGTCCAATATAATGCTAACAATTTCACATTCACATTTTACTGCCCATAAAAAATATCAGCCTATATTTTATAGCGTCACGGGAATTTTTGCGATTTTATTTTTCCCGCCTCAGTGATTTGGTTTTATCAGATAAACGGACTGGACATTTTTGGTAATGATGTCATTTAACATAATCCTTTAATACACCGTCAAGCTACACAATTGTATGGGTTACAACAGTTTTAACAATAAAAAAATTAAAATAATTCACAATTTTAATAACGGTAGTATGAGAAAGTTAAAGAAATAATCTAATCGCTCACGTCCTCAACACTTAACTCTTATAAATACGAAAGTTTGCATGTCTGTGACGTTTTTGTATCGAATCGTAAAAGGCACACAGTGTGTACATAAATCCAATATCCTTCCTGATCTAGATTCCCAATCGCCTAATGCATATGAAACACCTTACAAAATAAGACGTAGCCTTCAATACAATCAAAGTTCATTATTCAAAATGACGAGGGTTCGTATAAATTACATTTACGAATAAACTAGAACATAAGGTTGAGTAATTAACTACGCTATACACGTGTCAATAATAGGGCACACGAAATAAGGTCGATCGTGCGAAAAAGTAAGGCTTGAGCCAGGTATGCGAAATCCTGACCACAGCATTTTGACCTACATTACAACACAATACGGACGATAATTGCACTACGTATTATTTATTACTGTATCCTGTGGGTTTGTGTATTTTCTGTTGTTTAGTTACCACGAATACGGCTGGGTACCGTTTGCGAACAATGCCTGAGCTTATTAATCACGCACGCAAGGTTTTTATATCATATTTTCAGTTTGTACAAAAATGGGATAAGATAGATACCTATATGATACGTGTATATTATTAATTGAGAATTAATGAGATATTTTTATTTTCTTATGTTAGAGCTTCACGTTATTTCAATTTCTAGTAATATTTATCTGTTCTAATTGCTTCACTGTGATCTGATTAAAATAAAGCATGTAAATATTATGTCCCGAAGTTACCTATTAACGGCAAAACGTAAAAAAATGGTAAAAGAATTTTAGATTTGAATAAAATTAATGGTTGTTTTAAGTTCAAATTCCTATATTAATTATTTTTTCTGCGGATGCTAGTTATCTTTTCAAGTTAAAAAATCGACCCCTGTAAAGAATAACATTGTATTTCAGTTAATACTGACAATCTATACATATTATAAAATTCTAACTAAGCCGAATCTGTACATTAAATATTTTTTGGAAAATCTTATTGAAATAGACATTATTATCGATACTGAGGCCGAATCTATAGTTTTTAGAATTTTTGTCTGTCTGTCTGTCTGTCTGTCTGTCTGTCTGTCTGTCTGTCTGTCTGTTACCGCATCACAGAAAAACCACTGGAGGGATTTTGATAAAATTTGGTATGATGATAGCTGGTTATCCGGGTCAACATATAGGATACTTTTTACCGCGGGAAAATATCTAATTTCTGAGAAAAAACACAAAAACTGGTTGGAATAAAACCACGATGATTCTATTTATAAACAGTTTAGCAAGGTAATTTACTAAATATGGTAAAAACTATTAAAAATAGCTTATTTTGAAAATCAAATTATCAATAGCGCTATTTTATTCATTAAAATAGTTATTTTAATTAATATTTATTTATGTGTATTTAGATACTCGACAATAGATGTCGCCACGTGTTTTTAAAATACGTAGTTTTAATTTCAAAAAAATGAATGTATGAACGTATGTAGAATTACCTACTACTAAATTACCCGCGGCCCCGCCCGTGTTGAAATTATCAATAAAGCAAACTCTTGATTTTATAAATGAGTAACTATACACATAATAAAATTGTAACTAAGCCAAATCCGTACATTCACTATTTTTCGGAAAATCTTATTGAAATATTCATTATTAGCGATATAGAGGCCGAATCTATAGTTTTTAGAATTTTTGTCTGTCTGTCTGTATGTAACTGCATCATAGCAAAACCAATGGAGGGATTTAGATGAAATTTGGTATGGTCATAGCAGGTTATCCGGGTCAATGCATAGGATACTTATTACAGCAGGAAAATATCTCATTTCTGAGAAAAAATACAAAAACTGGTTAAAATAAAAGCAAGATGATACTATTAACATTTTAGCAAGGTAACTTAATATGTTAAAACTATTAAAAAATCTTATCTTAAAAGAAATATCAATAGCGCTATTTTATTCATTAAAATAGTTATTTTGATGAAAATTTATTTATGTGTTATTTAGATATTTGACAATAGATGTCGCCATGTGTTTTTAAAATACGTAGTTTTAATCCAAAAAAATAATAATGTACAGATATGACCTTTCTATGACTTTATTAGAATTACTAGGTACTAAATTACCCGCGGCTCCGCCAGTATTCAAATCATCAATAAAACAAACTTTTTGGCTTTATAATTTAGTAACATATGTATAAGTAATATTTAGTTGGTCGAAACAATTTTCAAATGAAAATATTTGTAATTTTTTATTGTTTAGTAAATAATGTTAATATATATTTTTTAATCTTTTAATGTAAAATTAGGCAAATGCAAATCCAACTCGCGCATTATAGGTTTCGTATAGCAAAATTCTGTGTTGTTTTCCGTACTTACGTGTTTTGTTAGGTTAACACTAAAACAAATACGAATAATATTTATGTTTCCGCAATATCGACTCATTTTATCAACCGTGAAAATTAAGTGGAAAACAAGTTAATGGCTGTTAAACTGACACAGCGGGTAACTAAAAATATTCCATATCTCAAAAACTACGAAAAAGTATTTTAATAACTGTTATACCTCAACTGTTTCAGTTTTTTTTTGACACCATTTCTTGGAAGGTAAAGGCTTAAAGGACATAATAAAATTCTTACGACTTTAATCATATTAGCCGAGCCATATGAAATAATTAAAAGCATTTGCTTAGAATTATTTACTTATTACACTTTCTTTTGAAAATCGATTTGGAAAATATTACTAACTAGCGCTAATCAATCCCTGTTTCGCGACAAATTAACATTAAGAAAAGTTACCATTATGTAATTTAAATAATCAGCTAAATATTAAATTAATCAATAGCTATTTATTAGTAAAAAATAATTCAAATTATTTCCGTAGTTTGAAAGTTTATCGCCCAAAAGTAAACAAACAAACAAAACAGAAGTATAGACATATGTACATAAATGTTATTGCTAAAACAAAAAGTGCAATATTACCAAATCAAATATGAGATTAACGGAGGAACCTTTGTGGCATTGTCAATCACTGCCATTATTTACCAATCATGCGGTGCGCAATGAAAGTGGTATAGGTATGTAGAGTATACTAATGTGTAAAGCCTAAGAAATTGGTTTTTGATAATCTGAACGCGGGTGGAGCCGCGGGAAATGCTAGTTTAAAATATAAATTAATCTGTCATATTATTTAAATAAAACTATCTTTTCGGATTTTTTCGCGGATTTATTTTGATTTTTGGTTCCCTCCAAAATCCGCGAAGAAATCCGAAAAGATAGTTTTATTTACATGTCAAATATTCGCGTAAATCTAAGAAAGTACTCTCATATTATATTTAAAGTCCAGATTCAACTATGCTACGATACTGGGTTACTATTGTTTCCTTTACGAGTATCAAAATATCCTATATCTGTTATCAGAGTGCATTGGGAAAAAATGTAGCAATACATAAAGATACGATTTATAACAATCGGAGTACTTTGAACGTGTGTATGTTTGTTACTTCTATACGCTGAAACGACTTGACCGATTTGGATAAAATTTACACAGATACGCTACAACCAGGAGTAACTCATAGGCTATAATTAGTTTACTGGCACGCACCCGAGTGAAGCGAGGATAAATCGCTTGTAATAAATAAAATATTCTTTAAAAAAAATGAACGCAAATGTGTTTAAAATGTTTGAAGAAAATGTGTACGCGCGCAAGAAATAAAACTTCTTTAGGTTATCGGTACTCTTTATGAAATTCAATTTATGTTTTAAATAATTAGGATACTAAAAAAATAATTAAATAACACATATTAGGCATATTACAATCATATATTTATAGAATATCATTTAAAAAAAGAATATAATATTATAAATCATTTGTCAGACAATAACAACGATAACAATGGCAACAAACGTTCGCCTCGCCCGATCACACTTTTCGTAACACTCTCGTTACGCGTTCATCAGCTTATTCCCCAAGTCAAGCGTGCGTAAAGAAGTTTTACTTCAATCATTAAAAAAACATTTTCCGTTGTAAATAATTTTAATATATTTATTTATATTCTGTAAAATTTGTAAAATAAGCTGACACTATACATTAGACCAATGTAACTTGTTCACGTGTGTAAATCAGGTATATGTTCTTGTAATTAATAGTTGTATAACTAATGGTGTCGTATCACAGTGTTATTAGTGTTATCCACTAATGGCATGACTCCCATTATAGAGCCTTGTCTTACGCCTAATGAAATTGTTCGACTGCTAGTTCATACTATGGATTTTCATGGTCTGTAGGTAACTATATGTTGTAAGAATATATCCATCGAAACATAAAATAAACACAAAGCTTTAATATCTCCTTCGAATCTGCTTATTTTACCTAAATAAGGTAATATTAAAAATTCTTCTGTGAAATCAAAACATTTTATTTGAAATTAATAATTATATTTAATTATATTTCTTTGATTTTTTTATCTATTCACTTTATAAGAATATTTCTTTTGTGATTTTAATATGAACAAATAGCTATTGAATAATATGCTACTTTAAAAAAAAAACAAAAAGCTCTTTCATTTTCCAAATCTTTATTTTTTTATATATTTCTTTTGTGATATGCAATAACGTGTTTGTATATAAATTGAAAGATCGCATAACATTTGAAATGTCCCGTGTATTACACTATAAAATTTAAGCGATTAAGAAGATTAGTCGCCAGCTTAGAATATTATTAGAGCTAAGGTAGCGCAGTATCCTAGTTAGTTCGGCATTCGCAACCAAAAACTCTCACACTTTCACAAATAAATAACGTTGGAAACTTCCTATTGCAGTGAAACAAAAGTGAGGATCAGTCCTCGGAGTGGCATTATTTATATATGCGCGTGATACTTACATATTTGAAATAATTTATTAAAGTTTTTGGGCTCCGTACACCTAATGTAATATATGAACGATGCAGTCGCTCTATTTGTATGTCTATTTGTCACAATATCTAGCTACGAATCTACTGACTTACAACTTAAGTACAGCGAAAAATGAAAAACGAATAACTCAATAGCGTTATATTATTACACTACATTTCACACGCAGTTTTCCTCGCGTTATTTATACATATTATATAAATCCACTCCAAAGACTCGCCTTCGCTTAAATTCAATTCATCCAGCAGTTACAGTGTAAAGAAGTGACAAGCATAAACACATACAATCTTTTACAAATATAATTATAATCAGAATCCAGATCTGAAGTATCGATAACAAGGCTATATTATCCATTTTGCCATCAGGTCGCGACCACGCGTCTGCCGCTGCCGACATTCTCGCCGCGCGCCGTGTTGATGTACAGTGCGGCGGTGGGCGGCGAGGGCGTGGCGCTGCAGCTGCGGGAGGCCACTCCGGCTGACATCGACGAGCGGCTCGCAATCGCATGCCACGAGCCAGAGCTACTCGCTGACTTGCTACATGCGGCTGACATCGGTAGGTTTGCTTATTAATAATTGGCGACACATTGGCAAATTTGCGCAAACCATCATGTGGATATATGAAAACTCACCATCTGGGAAAACCAGCACTAACTACTAAAACCCAATGAAACCTTCCCCATCTTAATGGCGAGATGCAGGATCACTGAAACATTTAACTACCCTTGATCTAGCGACCAATATTCCATTAGAACCACTTACCAATAAAAAATACTTTATATCACTTTAGGACCTAGGTTATCTCTATAAAAAATTGCCTTTAGTGTTTTATTTATGGTAAAAACAGTATTAAATTGTATGATAGTCACATAATAGCCATAACTTTTCCAATAAAAAAATATACAAGCGAAGCGCACTTTTGCGAGTAAATAAACAATTTTAGTTTTTTGACATCTAAGTGATATTTTAACTGAAAATTTATAATTATAATCGATTTTTTTCTTTGTTATTAATTTGCGTTTATAGTTTTATCCACATGATAAATTAAAACCTTAATAATAATTATCAGGCTGTATTTACCTATAACTAAAAGTGAAATTAACATGTTAAGTGTTGTGCCTCGATAATATTATTTATTTATTTAATTCGTAATAACAAAACATGGGCGATGGAGTGCTGAGACGCACGCACTAGGATACCCTGTATCGCGTACGTCTAACCTTCCACAGGACCCTCTTATCATGTAATATGTATTTAACAATTGTAGCTTTTGTTATTAACTCAATAAATAAAAAAATCATTAACATTTAGATACTAGTTACTAATTCGTCTATGCTAATGCACAAGAAATACGTCTGCAGTGGTTAGAATACCTAACTTGAGGCTCTTCATTGCGGGTTCAAGTCCTTATCTCAAGTCGAGCTCAAGCTTTTTGTCTGAGAGTTTAGAAGACTCCTTACTTAGTGGAGACACTTAAACGTATTTATTGTTATCGCCACTAATAGTAAAATTCCTGAACAACATTCGAATGAGCTCTCTCGGCAAATGGCTGACATTATGTCACCTAAAACTCACATTTTGCCATAGTGAATTAATAAATTATTAAATAAAACATAAAACTTAATTAATTATTAATTTTAATAAACTTGTATATATAATATTCATCTAAATATATACATTGCAACACCAAGTACTACTTAACAAAATACATCACACAACTTGCCACGAGGGAAAAGTGCTGTCAACGAAATTGGCATTCAGTCGAGGCAAAGCCAACTTGTTTTATTTGACGGCGCAAGAATGAGGAGTATTCTTGCTGGAGGGTATGTCGGTCGTTTTGAAATTCAAATATGAAATTTTGCATTCGAAACTGGATTCGAACATCGCGTTCGGACGGCATTACCATTTGCTATGGCCGTTTGGGACAGACGATCATTTTTATTGTTAACTAGCTTTTACTTACAGTTACAGCGGGTCAACAGCCGCAAACTAGACTATTACATTTAAAAATACAACTACAGCATGCCCCGTAGGACCATAAAAATATGCAATCGTACTCAGAGAAAGTCTTATATAGTTTAACTTTTAAAGAAAGTCTGAAATCTTAAAGTATATATTTTATTTAATTTCTTTCCCTCTTGCGTGGTAGGTACATCAATAAAACATGAGCTAATCCTAGGGGCTTATTCAAGATATCATTCTACAATAGATGAGAAATAAAAATCTAAATAATCTAAAGGAATGACAAATGACAATTTAGTTGTTATGAGTTAGAATCATAAATATTCTAAAATATTCAATGGCATGACGAGAAACCCTGCTATTTCAATACAATTTTGGAAATTTTGGAAAAAAAATCCTCAACGAAAGTAGAATAATCTCTTGTCTAAGCCCCCAGGATACATCTCTATTCCGGATCTCTCTGAAATTCGCTGACCCGTTACAACGTAAAGAGGTAACAAAGAGGTAACAAACATGCATAAGGGCTCTGAGTCAGTTGTACACAGTTCAGTACTTGAACATCTAGCCATCATTAATAGTTATGCTCATTCCCTTAACAATTACTATATTCCCATAGAACACGATTCACTTGAAGCAAATCCCCATGTATTATGGAAATCCCCGTCTATTTCCTCCACCGCCAAGTATTAATGTAACGTTAGCAGTACTTAACTCAGAACTTAAGTATCTAATGAAATATTAAACGCACTAAATATACCATTATAGATCAGCCATTACGTTCGATACAGCGTTAAAACTAAAGAAATATTTATGTGTTAACTATGTACATAAATATTTTATTACATAAATAGTGTTATTTTTATTACAATAATTAAAAACTTTAAAAATATCGCAAGAATTATAAATTTCTTATGATTCTATGTAATAATTTTTTTTTAATTTAATTTTATATTGGAGTTCATGTTAAAAAATTATTCATCGGCCTGGTTTAATAATATTATAAATTAATTTAACTCTGTGATAGTTTTAAATCAAGAATTGGTAATATTAGAGATTTATTGTATACATTATACATGCGATATTACATAAAAGTGGATCTCCTAGTTTGAAAAGCTGACTGTACGTTTTTTATTCCGAAGTTCCCGACTTCATTAGTCGGCAAACGCCAAAGGCAGAATCCGGACTTGTCAAAAATCTCGCCAACTCCTACCTCTTAAAAACGCTAACTCATGCAAACGAGCTTCCGAGGCCTCTAATTGAATTAGATTTATCAAGCAAACGATGAAATATTTCTCCCTATTATTGGACATAAATTGAAAAGATCCAACTGCTGTGCATTTCAATTGCGAAGTTGTTATTTGATTTAAAAATAAAAACTGTGAAGTGTCGAAAATACGAATTTTCTACAGTATATTGGGGCGTTAATTTTAAGCTCGACTAACACGCTCCTTTTATTACTTCAGTAATGATTAAAGTCCAATAAGTATAAGAAAGATAAGTTTTAATTTTCAATCAAGACAAATAAATGTTTTTATTTTTTAACAAACTTCAACTCGTATAATAAAATTGTAATTAAGCCGAATCTGAACATTAAATATTTTTTTTGAAAATCTTATTGAAATAGACATTATTATCGATACAGAGGCCTTAGCCATAAAATTTTTGTCTGTCTGTCGGTATGTCTATTACTGCATCACGGAATAACTACTGGAGGGATTTTGATGAAATTTTGTATGACCTGGTTATCCAGGTCACCATATTATAGGATACTTTTTACTGCGGGAAAATATTTCATCTCTGAGAAATCTATACTAAACGTTAAAAAGTAAGTAGTCGCTAGTCTTATATATGTTTTAGACAATTCTATATTATAAAAATACACTTTAGAAGAACTTCACAGATATGTGCGAGTATAAACATTCTTACTAAATCTACAAAACATAATGTGATAATTTTGTTTACAACACACACACACACATCAGCCTCTATCCGTCCACTGCTGGACATAGGCCTCTCCAAATGCACGCCACTTCGATCTATCTTGGGCTTCTCGCATCCAGCTCCTGCCAGCCGTCTTGCGTATATCGTCACTCCACCGTGCCTGAGGACGCCCTCTATCCCGTTTGCCAGTTCGCGGTCTCCACTCCAGGACTCGTTTACCCCAGCGGTTGTCGGTCCTGCGACTGATATGGCCAGCCCACTGCCACTTCAGCTTGCTAATCCGGTGGGCTATGTCGATCACCTTGGTTCTCTGCCGGATCACCTCATTTCTGATGCGATCACGCAGAGAAACGCCGAGCATAGCCCTTTCCATAGCTCGCTGAGCGACTTTGAACTTGTGGACCAGCCGTACCGTCAGTGTCCACGTTTCGGCTCCGTAAGTCATAACGGGTAGGACGCACTGATTGAAGACTTTCGTCTTTAGGCACTGTGGGATCGACGCTGTAAAGACTCGACGTAGCTTCCCGAATGCTGCCCAACCCAACTGAATTCTTCTGATCACCTCCCCCTCGAAGTTGTTTTTACCCAGCTGCAATGTCTGCCCGAGGTAAACATATTTTTGAACAGCTTCGAGTACGTTTCCGTGCATTGCAATCGGTTCCGGTAGTACATGCTCGTTGAACATGACCTTGGTTTTGTCCAAGTTCATCCGTAGACCGATGCGTTCAGAAGAATCAGCTAGGTCGTTCAACATCTGTTGTAGGTCCTGCATCGTTTCCGCCATTATGACGATATCGTCAGCAAATCGCAAGTGCGAGATGTACTCGCCATTGATGTTGATGCCACGTCCTTTCCAGTTCAGCGTCTTGAACATATCCTCCATTGCATTTGTGAACAATTTCGGGGAAATAACGTCCCCTTGTCTCACTCCTCGATGCAATGGTATAGGACTTGTTTGCTGATTCTGTACTTGGACGGACATGGTGGCGGCTTCGTACAGACATCTCATCACTTGGATGTATCGCCAATCTACTTGGCAACGCTGCAGGGACTCCAGAACGGACCAGGTTTCAATCGAGTCAAAGGCCTTCTCATAGTCCACAAATGCTAGACACAGGGGCTGATTATACTCTTCGGTCTTCTGTATAATCTGCCGCACTGTGTGGATGTGGTCTATGGTGCCGTATCCGCTCCTAAACCCAGCCTGTTCCGGGGGTTGAAATTCGTCGAGTCTTCGCGCAAGACGGTTCGTGATCACTCTTGAAAACAGCTTATATACGTGGCTTAAAAGAGAGATGGGTCGATAGTTCTTCAGCTGGGTCTTGTCTCCCTTTTTGAAGAACAGGACGACCACACTCCTACTCCACGCCTCCGGAGTTCTCCCTTCAAACAGGACGGCGTTAAAAAGCTTTTGGAGCTCCCTCAGTACGGGTTTACCTCCTGCCTTTATCAGTTCTGTTGTAACGCCATCCTCTCCAGGGGCTTTTCCATTTTTAAGCTGCCTAAGAGCGATCTCGATTTCGCCGATGCTGACTTCTGGCAGGTCTTCGGTGTAGTGGCGTGTTAATGTAGCTCTAGAATACTCATTTTCGGGATCAGGACGAGATGCATGCGAAGCGTATAACCGGCCATAGAATTTCTCCACTTCCAAAAGAACTGCCGGCTTCGAAGCAACAACTTCTCCACTTTCTGTGGTCAGCTTTGTCAGGTGGCTTCTTCCAAGAGATTGTACGAACACCTTGGATCCCCGGTTCTGCTCGATCGCTCTTTCAATCGAAAGAGTATTAGAGCACCGGAGATCGTGCCGTACGTGCTTGCTGATCTCTCGGTTTAGAGCCCGCTTTGCTGACGGAGTGACGGGTGGGTTTTCACGTCGTTCCTTCATTAGCCCTAAAGTCTCTTCCGAAAGCTTCGACTTCTTGCCCTTACGCTGCATTTCACAAAATCTCGTGCCTTCCTCCCTGAGGATCCGAACCACATTTTTGAGGTTCTGGTTAACGTCTGTTGTGGTTTCCACGGCAGCGAATCGGTTTTCCAGGTTGGACTGAAACGTTTCAGATCCCATCGTGATTTGGAGCGGAGTAGGTCGGAGCCTGGCCTTCATCAAATGGACACGTTCGGCTTTAAAGTCGATATTCAGAGAGCCTCGGACAAGTCGGTGATCACTGCCGGTGTTAAACCTGTTGATCACGGAGACGTCTCTGAATATGTGCCTTTTGTCCGTTATGATGAAGTCGATCTCGTTTTGGGTCTTAGCGTCGGGGCTTTGCCACGTCCACTTCCTTTGGGGCTTCTTCTTGAAGAAAGAGTTCATCAAGAAGAGCCCCTCCCGCTCGAGGAAGTTAACGAGCATTTGCCCCCTAAGGTTCCTGCTTCCAAATCCATGGGATCCTACTACCGATTCGTTGCAATTCTGTACTCCCACTTTAGCGTTGAAGTCTCCCATAATAACGTTGTAGTGGGTCTTTGTAGTGAAGTGGAGGGCTCTCGATATATCGTCGAACATTTCCTCCACTTCGTCATCCGAGTGTGTCGAGGTCGGTGCGTACACTTGCACCACCTTGAGGCTATACCTCTCAGTGAGCTTGATGATGAGGTACGCTACCCTGTTCGACACACTGGAGATTTCTACAACGTTGTCGGCGAGAGACTTATTGACCAGAAACCCTACACCACCTTGGGAATGTTGGTCTCCTTCACGGAAGTACATTAGGTGGCCCGACTCGAGGGTTATGGTGTCCTCCCCCTCTCTTCGGACTTCACATAGCCCGAGAATATGCCACCTAATTTTCCCAAGTTCAACCTCAAGTTGCGCCAGATGCGAGTCAAGCCGTAGCGTGCGTCCGTTGTACGTCGCCAGGGTCAATCGGTTTTGGTGGCCTCCCGTAGCCCGGAGATTCTTGGCACCCCCCGCCCCGCCGTTACCGTGGTCGCCACCTTGACCAGGAATAGCGGGGCCGCCGGGAACTGGGGGCCGTGGCTTTTGTTGTCTCTGCATTCAGAGGAATTGCCCATAATCGCCACGCTGGGCAGGCGGGTTGGCGATCGCAGGGGGGCGTAGCTTCTCGCATCGGTGACGCTGCTGCCCATCACCGGCCTGTTGCATTTAGCTACGCCTAGATGGATATACCGCCATCGGTCGGTCGCCAGAGCCTCGTCTGTCGGTCGGCAGGATGTACCGCGTGCAGGTGAGGTTGGCTTGGGGCGAGGAGGTGTTGGTTCGTCCCCTTACATCCCATCCCGTTTACAACACAATGCAAATATTATTTATCCATAAAGCTGGTGGGTGACGAACGACCTTACTAATTGCTAAATATAAACAGTTTCCCAATACATAAAAAAATAATTCAAGATCAAAAACATATTATTTTTGTTTAGGAGCCAATTATTCTATTACAAAACATAACGTAGCACGATTACCAATTTATACGTAGTGGTTATATATACATACTAGCGACTCACGCTCGCTTCGCTCGCGTTCGTCCCTAGGTACGTTTTCACGGTTAGCTATGTTTATACATAAATAGTAGCTTGCTACTCCTAAAATATTCATTTAAATTATATAGCGATTTACCCTCGCTTTGCTCGGGTGTGTACGCCGTACTCGGATTTTGTTCATAATTTTATGGGTTTTAATTTTTTTTCGCGGAACCCTGATTCTTTTTCTAAAATAAAAGTAACCTAAGTTACTCCTTATAACATCAGCTATCTGCCAGTGAAAATACTGTCAAAATCGGTCCAGCCGTTTCGGAAATTAGCCGGAACAAACAGACAGACAGACAGACAGACAGACCGACAGACAGACAGACAGACAAAAATTGTAAAAAATGTTGTTTTGGTATATGTACAGTGTATACATCCATATGCATTTAGTAAAAAGCGGTTATTTTAATATTACAAACAGACACTCCAATTTTATTTATATGTAGGTATAGATATACCTACGTCTACAATGTATACGAAGATGAAAATAGATGTAAACGAATTTCCTCATAACAAACATAAATCAAATATTTAACCGATAAAGTATAAATTAAAGGAGTATTACGATAAAGCAAAAAGTGATTCAATGCATAAAAAATAATTCATAGCTTTATATATGACTATTCGAAAGTAATCTTTTAGTATTGCCAATAGCGCAATAAAAATCAGTAAGAAAAACGAAATATGAGCAAGTAGTTGCATAGTTTATTCAGTGGGCGGCGGAAAGGCTTTTGCGGAGATGAATTGTCACTCTGCGAATTGTTTTCAAGAGAGTGCCTGAATCACTGACAATAAGAGACGGCGAGTTTCTTAAGGAAATATCTTATTTTATTGCACCATTTTTATAGAGACGGTTCTAGTTTAAACGGTTTTGCAAACTATTGTGATGTGAAAAATGGAGTTTAATACAATTTTAAAGTAACATTTTAACGCACTTTGGAGCAACAGAGAATTTGCTATTCGATTTATTGTTTATTTATATTTATTCCATTTATAACAAGATACTTTTCTAGTTTTGAATACTTGCACTGTATTAACCCGTGCTATTTCTTTTACCTCGAGTAAATATGTACATAATTTCGTTTTTTTCCATCTTTCTAACCGATTTTGGTCACGGTGGTCAATTTAACTGCATCTAGCTATCTGTTCGAACGATATTATAGTACATAAATATGTGTGTAAATAAAAATGCAATCTCTACTTCTTTTAATGTCATAGTCCAGTAAGACAACTGTTTGCCACTTACGAGTATGTTGAGAGATCAGACGCTAGAACGCAAAACTTCTGGACAAGATCCAATACCTATGCTTGGCCCAATCCGCAACATGAACTCAGGACCTTTGGATCTGCAGCCGTACATGCTAGCCATGAAGAAGTTAAGTTTATCCAAATTAATGTTACATTTTATTCAAAGTTTAAAAATTAAAAAGAAAGTTTCACGTGACGTTGTGCAAAGTAAATTGAGCTTATTCAACGTAACGAAAAGATAAAAAGTAATTGAAAGTGAAATATGTAAGTTGATTGAAACAGCACGTAGGTATTATACTAAACTAAACATAAAGCTTAAAGCGTTTTAACAGCACACACAAGATTTTCAAAAAGTAAGAAATAAAAATATAAATAATATATATTATAACTTTAAAAAATAAAGATATCATATCTAAGTGGCTGGTTTCGGTCATGGCGGCCAATCTTATTTTTTCAACTAGAGGGGATAGGAGATATAATAGATCACAAGTGTGTGCACACACAAGTGCACTCTTTTGCCCTTTCACTTTTTTTTTCTTGGTCAACGTTCCTTCCAAAACATACCATTATGCCGTTCAATTACCATAGCTTTCTAAAAATAGGTTTATTTAATAAATAATTATGCTGTTTCATTATCTACGAATCAATAAATAGGAAATAAAAAATCTCGGTAACTACTAAAGTTACAACATACGTAATTATACCTTTTTGTTGAAAAAACTTTTTGAAGTAAAACTTCTTTACGCACGCTTGACTTGGGGAGTAAGCTGGTAATTGCGTGACGAGAGCGTTATGAAAAGTGTGATCGGGCGAGGCGAACTTTTGTTGCCATGGTAACCTTTGTATTATTGTCTGACAAATGATATTATATATCATTTGTCACATGACATGATTGTAATATGCCTAATATGCGTTATTTATTTTTTAGTATCTCACCTATCCTAATTATTTAAAACATAAATTGAATTTCTGTCGCTGAACGGTTACAAGGTCAAAAAATAACAAACATATTCACTAAATCACAAAGTTTCGCATTTATCTATACTAACATTATAAAGAGGAATTGTTTGTTTGTTCGTTTGTTTGCACCGAATAGGCTCCGAAACTACTGAACTGATTAAGATGAAATTTAATAATAAGATAGTTTGAGACCCTGGGAAGGATATAGGATAGTTTTTATCCCGGAAATCATCCCTTAAGGGAGTGAAAATGGGGATGAAAGTTTGTATGGGGAATCAACCTAGGGTAGAACCCGAGCGAAGCGAGGGTGAGTCGCTAGTAATATCTATAAATTAACATGCAAAGACAGAACAGTTCAGTAGATTTTTTTTTCTTTTTTGTTTCGCAGCTATTGACGGGCTTAAGAGTAATCAATAAAAAAAATTGAAAGCAATTCGTTCGTTTTATTCATTTATGTTTTCCTCAAATTTTCAATAATGATTTAGGTCGAATGGCGATCACTAGGCAAACAGTAGTTTATATAATAGTGTGAAGTGTTGGACAGTGAGATCTGACACAATACTTCTTTTCTTCTACTTTACTAATAAAGCTTACAATGATGTTATTTATGAGCAAAAATGTATTTTACTTCAAAATAAAAAGTACGTTAAATTCTGGAATTTACATTTACAATAAAATTGACTTGGTAAAATAAACATTCAAAAACGTTTGTAAAAGTTAATTTTTCCTTCGGATATTCCAAATAGCCAATAAGATTAGCGTACAGGCGTCATAATTGAACCCGCATAAATTCGCGAGAGGTCGCTTCTATTAAATTTTACGACAAACATCGACCCTCATATAACTTTGTTATGACGGTTACAATATATTGCGACCAGATGCCAGCTATGGACTTTGGTTAAAGACGACTTCGTAGTTCAGTGTCCTATCTATTAATTTCCTTAATAATTAAATACAACTCTTAATGAGTTTCTACTGTTCTTATTTACTGAAGCAAAATAACTTAAAGTTTCGTAATCAATTTTAATTAAAACTTTAATGCCTAAATTGCTTGTGTTTCTTTACTTCAATCTTTACTTTGAAGCAGGAAATCGACATTTAAATATTTATTCAAGTTTATTCCTAATGATTCTGATAATTTTGTTACTTATGTTAAATATTATACTTATGTAAAACTATCTTTTTTTAAAAGATTCATTAATACAATATTATTGACCGATGGCGTTCATTTTTAACTGGCAATAGTAGATAGTAGTTATAAAAGGTTCAAAAGATTTTAGTGTCATGGGGCTTTCAAAATATAATTCGAACGGAATAGGAAGACTAAGTAAGCGTCTTTTCTCAACTTTACCAACATGAAACGAATATATATGATTTTTTGAATAAGTACCTATTTTAGTTAGATAGTTATCTAACAACAATATCTTGAAATATATGGTAAATAAAGGGTAATGACATTTTGTTAATATATAATTCATTTTTAAAGTTAAAGCTATGTAACATATTAATTCTATCGACTTCCCAAAATACACCCTCAATGCGAAACCCACGTCGTTCTTGACGTGTGACAGCTGCGTCTTACCAACAGAAAGCCCATCGATTCAATACCCTGCCATCCTGCCTGCCGCTTATGACAGTGCGTAATTGAATATCTCTTGGTTATTTCATACGTAAGTAGAATAGTAGTATATAGTACTCCCTTATACAACAAAGGTACACTAATAACACATAGAATTATACAACTTGATTCGCAGATTTCCATTTATACGTCATCTATACATATAATAAAATTCTGAGTCGAATCTGTACATTAAATGTTTTTTGGAAAACCTTATTGAAATAGTCATTATATTACTTACATATATCTAGTAATTAACATACTTGATATGCAGTGTTAGCTCGGTGGTAACGCGCTCGCTTGGGAAACCGAGTGAAGCCGGTTCAAATCCCGGGTCTCGCACCTCTGATATTTTCATGTGCGAATCATTTCTAACATGACATGAAGGAAAACATCGTGAGGAAACTTGCATGTCTGAGAAAACCTAACAAGTTTTCGAAAGACATGTGAAGTCTGCCAACCCGCACTTGGCCAGAGTGATGGACTATGGCCTGATCCCCCTCATATTGAAGGGAGGCCCGTGCCCAGCAATGGGAAGTTAAAAAGGGCTGAATACAACATACTTGATAGATGATGTTACATTTTTTTTTTTATACCACGACGGTGGCAATCAAGCATACGGCCCGCCTGATGGTAAGCGGTTACATAGGTTATCAGAAAAGAAATTCCTAAGGGTAGATCGTAAAATAATTTTTTAGGGTGATTTTGATTCGTATACCTTTTAAATTCGTCTATTAGTCTAGTCTACTCGTAATACGAGTATGCGGTGGCAGTACTATATATTTTGTTTCGTCTGAAAAAGACAAGACGACTAATTATATATGTACTACATGCTCATTATAAATAGGTGTTCTGTTTAATATTGAAATCATATCCACAGACATTAGGTTAAGATATTTGCTAAGCTACGCCACCATATTTTTATATAGATACTAGCGACTCACCCTCGCTCCGCCGGGATTCGTCCCTACTTACGTTTTAACGTTTAGTATAGATTACTCAGAGATGAGATAATTTCCTGCAGTAAAAAATATTATTTATGTTGACCCTGATAACCAGCTACCATCATACCAAATTTTATCAAAATCCCTCTAGTGGTTTTTCCGTGATGCGGTCACAGATAGAGAGACAGACAAAAATTCTAAAAACTATAGATTCGACCTCTTATAATGTCTATTTTAATAAGATTTTCCAAAAAATATTTAATGTACAGATTCGGCTTAGTTAGAATTTTATTATATGTATAGATAATACTATAAGAGCTTGTTTATTTTCGTGTAAGTTTTAAAGAAATTAAGATTGGATTTCAGAAGCACCTTTAAGTAAACTAATTTATCTAAGATCATTACGGCTATCTGATGTAATAATTGTCACTTGAAAATGTTACCTGTAGTGAAACGAGAAGTAAAGAGGGTCACCATTTATTAAGATTCTTCGCTAATGAGAAAGGTTGTTCTTTTGATATTTTTTATGTAAATAATATTCAAATGAAACATATTTTTGGCAGAATTCAAAGGAGGGATCATTTCAGCTTTATTATACTTCTCGATACCTCAATATCTATACTATCGATAACATACTACATATGTATATACAAATATCCTCGAGGGTGGCCCCATATAAAAAATTAAAAAATTCATCCCTTAGAATGGAAAAACTACTTTTAAGTGATTTTAAAGTCGATTTACCATTTTTTATAAAAAATAATAAATTTAAATGTTTGATTGAATTATTTGTACCCTTAGGTACATACGTACATAATATATATTTAAATTATTCTTATATTATATTCACAATAAAAAATGTATACAGAACTTTTAAAAAATGTTACAAGGTTTTCGTTCATTTCATATTAAGGTTCGCACGTTAAAGCTGACATAGAAAACAAACCTAAAGAAAAACAAAACATAGTTCAGAGATAACGAAAAATGGAAACGACACTTGGAAAAAACAAATCATATTAAGACTAACTCCTATCTCCCATCTCCCAAACGATATACCAACATCGCTTTGTCGAATAATAATACCTACATTGTATTCAGCCCTTTCTTAACGTCCCACTGCTGGGCACGGGCCTCCCTTCAATACGAGGGGAATCAGACCATAGTCCACCACGCTGGCCAAGTGCGGATTGGCGGACTTCACATGTCTTTCGAAAACTTGCTAGGTTTTCTCAGACATGCAGGTTTCCTCACGATGTTTTCCTTCACCGTAAGGCAAGTGGTATTCATGTTTAGAAATGATTTGCACATGAATACATTGTAATTTGTAAAATTTTTCTATGTTGTAAATAATTAAAAAGTTAATGTTTCACAATCGAAAATACTGAACAAACTGGTTCTGTAAGTAAATTAAAAAAGCAGCAATGCCCAAATGACCTGTTTTAACAGTAAATCTTACCAAAAGAAACAAAGATTCATGGCCGTGTGAAACAAAATTTGGATTACAACTTAATTAAAATGTTTATTCTTGCTTTACACCAGCTCTTTTCTATCTTTTAATAGCTATATTTTAATCAGAGTTATTTAATTAAAGTAATTGATTGATTAACAGTAATAAAAAATCTGTAGTCAAAATATCATTAACTTTATTGTAAAAGGATTTTTTTACATATTCATTCATATTTAATGAAACAAAACAAACTCTTAAGAAAATAAAGAAAACATGAATAATGTTAGAGTACGTAAAAATATATTTATAAAATGAACAGACAGTTGTCTAATACATCAATATCAGAAGAATTCATTCATTTTCTTCCTTTCTTCCTGTAATGTAATAAATAAAAGCTTCGTTGAAAATAAACTCATATATTATAGTAAATATGTATATCTAGATTTAATAAAAAATGGTAAAGACTAATTAGTACGTACAGTGTACACTCTCTGGACAACGTCTATACACTGTGCCAGTTTATTAAAGGTTTATTCAGCTTAAATAAATGACACAAATTAAATGGAGAATACTGTTCTCCACGCTATAAGTTCCTACATAAGTCGAGAGCAGTATTACTTCATTTGCAACTTTATAGTACATTTGCCTCGTACTCTCTGTCTTCTCAACGGTTATGAAAAACCTTGTTGTGCTACATTCTTGTGACTGTATAATTTTCTAGTTCCTACATTATATTCTTTTTAATTTCTACTTTAAACATTTAGGCTATATAATAAGGTATCCTCTGACCTCTTTATTTTATCATTCAGATTATCTATACATTTAATAAAATAGTCATCATCAGATACAGTTTTTAAAATTTTTATCTGTTTGTCTGTCTGGGAACGCATCACGGGAAAACCACTGGACAGCTTTTAATGAAATTTGGTTATCCGGGTCAACATGTAGGGTATTTTTTACTGCGGGAAAATATCTCAGCTCTGAAAAGTCTATACTAAACGTCAAAACATAACTAGGGACGAACCCGAGCGAAGCGAAGGTGAGTTGCTAGCATATCATATAATCCGAATGATAAAATAAATAGTAACGTAACATTGTTTAAGCAGGAGAAATTTAATATTAACTCTTACAAAAGAATTTTTATTTAATCACTATTTGAATGCAAGAAATTGGTATGCATTTTTAAAGGTTATTCGTAAGCTAAAATATTCTCAATAATCTTTTTATAAGAGAAAGGACAGACATCGTTAATTAATGGCTAGGGAGGACGAAAGATTATAAAACGAAAAAGCAAAAGACTTGCTATTCAGCGAGAGTGTAACCTCTATAAGGCAGCTTTCATGAAATTATATCTTGGAAATATGTTTCAGTCTTCTCACTTTGTTGTGGGTTAGTATAAAATATATTGTAAAAAGCAAGTATTGCGTTATATTAAATGACATAAACAAGGAAGAAACAATTAATTTTTAAATATTGTTGGAAAATGTAATATTTCTTAAATGGAATAACTATATATTAGCTGTTATATTTATAATTGTATATAATAAAAATTTAATAAAAGTATTTATTCATACTCCCCCCTAGAAAGTATGAATTAACTACATACCGTCTAGAGCTCCAATCGCTTATGTATTTCTACTTAGTGTGTAATTACTCGTACTTAGCATGACCCTGCATAAAATGGGATAGCAAACCACGAGAATATCAAGCTATATCTTACTCGATAAAGATATACTTAACCGACTTCAAAAAGTAAGTATAAGATAATAAATTTTAACATTATGCGATACCTTTGCCAAATACTTATAATACATTTTTTTAATTGATATATTTTTTAGTGAAAATTACTGTTTAAATTTTGTTTCAAACTATTGTCTAAAACATTAAATTACATGTAAAAGCTCTCCATGGTTTTCCGTTTCACTAAAATCTCCCAAAGCAAATAATTTGAACAACATAAACTCTTGTCACTGATTACATTATACGTACTTGTAATTTTTTGAGTAGTCGAATATCTAAAAGAGTTCTGTTCAAGTTACGAAATCTAAGCTCAAACGTAAAACCACTACACAGGGATAATAAAAACCGCTGGGCATGTAACCCAACAGGAGTGGACTTGAACCCCGCTATGTTAAATGTTGCGAATATTTTTATAGAAATTTTCTGATCAAAATTAATCATACATAACGTTACGTTCTATGAGTTCCAGGATCGGAAATTATAGTACGCCTTTTGCACTTTTGATGTTTTATTACTTTTGGTTCACGAGAGTTACACTTATGGCGATTCACGAAGACTCGCAATACATGCACAGTTTTAGCTTAACTCAGTCTCTAAACACTATTCTAGCACTATTTGCACTCGCTCAAACAATTCGCTCCACTTCTTCACTTTTTCATATTTATTCTTAATCTTTTCTTAACCTGTCGAGAGGCGCGGGCACACCGGTGCGCCAGTTAACATTTAATTTCTTAGAAATTAACCAGATGTTCCAAAATTCAACTGAACTCTCAACACATTGCCGCCCTTTTTATATGCATAAATAAAAAACAGACTAGTATTCGTAAATTCGATTTTTTTCTAGTTATCTCAATTCCTTTCTATAAAATGTTTTGTTCGTCTTTGTTCCTTAACGTTTCTTGTTGTTAATTGTCATTTCAAATTATTATTTTTGGAGTAAAGACGATATACACTCCACTAGGCGACATTAATAAAAATGTATATATTTATTGCATATAATATTATTATTATATGCAAAATAATTAGAAATACATATAAAAAAAAAACAAATGATGAAGTAAATAAATACATTATTATAATAAAATCCTAAACTAAACCTATCATTCATCATTATATCACAAACACATTCCTACAGGACACAGACAAGGTTACTCAAACTACATAATTATGGAATGGCCGGCAGCAAGCTAAGAAAATTGTTGAAATTCTATAAATAATTTATAGGAATTCTGAGCAGCTCAAGTTTGAAAGACTTCTGGTATGCGAATATTCCCTCAATGTCTTTACATTTAAATAATTTTGAATCAAAAATACCAGTATTTTTTCTAATTTATCTTGTATAAAAATATAAAAGGATATTAACTAAAACATTAAAATAAAATAAAAATCATATTCAAAATTAGAACTTTCTGTTATTGTGAAAGTCACTGATTTCATCTACGTGTGAATAATTATTATAGTACTAGCGACTCACCCTCGTTTCGCTCGGGTTCTTCCCTAGCTCGCTTCCCGATACAAATTTTTGTCCCCATTTTCTAAGTTCCTGCGCAATTTTCGTAACTTTTTTTTAATATAAGAACCTTCTCCTGACAATAACAAACACAACAAAAAAAGAATTAGTGAAATCGGTCCAACCGTTCACGCGTGATGGCGTGACCAAGGGAAATAAGGATTCATTTATATATATATATATATATATATATATATATATATATATATATATATATATATATAGATTAATATAAACTTATTATGCTTCAGCCAGTTAGAGACAAAGGGCGGCATTGGAAACATCCACACATAAATCTAGAATAAAATAACTATGATGATATTCACTTATCAAGAGAAGAAATATTCTAAAGCTAAAAAAATAAACAAAATATAATAAGAAAATTCAATACTATATAATATATAATCAGCATTTAAGTAATATGGTTTCCAGGCAAAAGAGCCATGGCAACAAAAAACCCTTCATTTCCGCGCTCATTAAAATGCGATGTATTACGAAAGCAAGTATACCCCGGGTGATAATTTTCCACGCTAATGCTAACTCGTGTAGTCGAGGACAAATTTTTTATTCTTTACTCCAATCTCAAAAGAGAAACTAAAGAAACAAAATGAATATTATTATTTTTAATCATAACTCATATGATGAAGTTTATTTAAAAAATTATTCGTGGAAACATTTGCAAGAGCAAATATTAGATGTTTTTACACAATCGAGATTAAAATGTCATGTGGCAGTCGCCTATTACTGCAATGGTCGCTGGTTCTATTTCGGGTGAATATATGTACATCGTATTGTGATGACAAGCTTTTTGTATGGATAAGGCATGTGTAGAAACTTGATTGGTATTAGGATTACTTTTATATGTTGTATAATCCGCACGATATGATTCCCTTGAAAAAGTAAGTAAATAAATATTAAGTGAGTTGTGACTGTTGTTCCAGTGATCATCTCGACATCTAAACTCACTAAATTTACCCTTTTATAGTATTAGGCTCGCGTAGTGCTGAATACTATTTACCCATCCTGCAGTAGGTACATTAAAATTTAAATGTACCAGTCTACATATGTCTACATATTTCTTCGTCGACACATAAGGAGAAAATGCGTTAAACTATATGTAGACAGGCACATGTACATAAATAGAGTTAAAAGCTTTAGCTCTGTATCATAATTTCAAATCTAAACCAGCTAAAATAAATTTACGCCTTGAACTTTATACATTACACCGAGAAAATTGAGCGGATATCATGAATTTGGATAGTCGAAACTATTTTATAACTTATTTAAATTCACTATCCAAATTCATGATATCTGTAATTAATATCTTGCTCAAATATTTATCGTTGTTATTTAATTATTTTAAACCGTGTTAGCTCCTTACTCTGTTTTTTTTCCTTATTTTAGGCCAAATATTTTTTATACCCTTGCACTATCTGCCTTGACGAAATACGAGTGAACTAACCATAGTGTGACAAAATTAATACACAAAATAATCTTAAAAAGAATAATAATATTATTAATCCATTTAACCGTGTTCCATAACTTTGTTAGTTATTTTTATATACTAACCTTAACCCCCTTTTTAACAAGAGGTTAAATTTCTATTAATCACGATTTAAAACATCCTTTAAGAACCCTAATAATACCTCTTTCAACATGCGTATTCCTTATCTCTGCAACTATGCACGCAACGCTCTGCGAAAAATGCACGTCGTTATGACAATAATACGTTTCTCATGTATATATATACCCATTGCCCTTATTAAAGTCCCGCTGCTGGGCACGGGCCTACCTTCAACGCGAAGGTGATTAAGCCCATAATCCACCACGCTGGCCAAGTGCAGATTGACTTCTCCTTTTATATGAATACAAAATTCCCTACAATTGGGTCTATCAAATATTACCACAATAAAGTAATTTTGATATTGTCATAGATGGCGAACATGATGGGTTGACGGCTTTGCTGGGGGCTTCCTCCCCTGACTTGGCACTAGCGTCAGATGCATCAGACAGCTTACCTTTGCCAGATCACGACAACGGTATGTCACCTTAATATACACATATTCGTATATCAATCAAAACGTTTTGGAACAAAAGCTTTATTTATTTTGTTTTGTTTTATAATTATAAAAAAATTACTACAAATTTAGAATTATGGTTATTATTTTCTTAAGTTTATATAGAAATACCAATAAGGTCGGGCTATTCATTAAAAAATAATGAAAGAAATGGATACATCAGCTACGATAAGTCATATTTAAGCTTAGGCACTACTTTGATGATCGAAAACAAAATATTATTATGGTATCATTAATTACCAAGACTATTGATTTTATACTTATACTTCTCTCATGTCAAAAAGTATGTATTAGTTCTTCTCTCCGTAAAAATTTACAATTCAAAGCAACTTCTCTTCCATATAGCACTGAATTTGGGGATGTTTTTAGGCTTCTAGGTAGAAAATGAACACTTGTAGAGTCAGTTTATTTTTTGTGTCCGTAAGAAAATAAGGCTCAAATAAATATATAATCAAAGTTTCAAACAAACCTAGTCAAAAGCGTATTTTTATATATGGGACTCGTTCAAAGTGGCAAATAAGCCCGAACCCGAAGTTATTATTGTTAGCCTTTGAAGAGTTTCACAATCCAACTCCTCATCAATATTCATTCATTATGATATTATTGCTTTACCATAGTAAATTAGAAGTGAATGTAGTAAAAAAGCTTCAAAGTGGTAGATTAATGTGTGTATATGTTTAAAATGCATTCGCTTTGCTTTGTTAAATATTTAGTACATTTCGTGATAAAATAAGACTACATAAACCAAAACAAGAGAGCACCTCTAAAGTTGCTTTGTAACGTTTTACAAATGACAAATGTGAAACGTCTCTTTGTACTAGATTGGAGTTGGCTCACGTCTCAAAAGGCAATCAGTCCAAAAGGCTATTTCTCTAAGAAATACGAGAATAATACAAAGGATTTAATTTTTTTTTTATTAAATCAAAACATTGACAAGTCCAATTTACTTCGTAGGTGATTACTTTTATGTTAAAAGACGAACAATTTTAATGGGATAACAATTGTCAGAAATTGAGGATGCTTAACCTCTTTGCTTGCTTTGTAACAATGCAAGTAGCACTGCACTAAACGGGAGATGACACACGTGTCGCAAATAACGAGAAATTTTATTGTGTTATATTACATACATATTCAAGCACTTTACTCCTTCTGTAAATCTACTGATTAATAAGAAATACGATGAATGAAAATTAAATGAATATTTCTTTCTTAGATTTACGCGAATATATGACATTTTAAATAAAACTATCTTTTCAAACTTTTTCGTGTATTTATTTTGATTTTTGGTTCCCGATGTTTCAAATACTTTACAGCAATCATGGTCACGGGAGAGAATTATCTCCGGAAAATCGGAAATTATAGTTTTATTTAAAAACTTTTATTTAGTTTTATATCAATGTATCGTAACAACACCTCAGGTAGAGAGAGACACGAGACAATACACTGAGAGTTGGTACTATCCTCGTACGGAATGAATAGTTTATTAGTTAAGGCCGATTTACATCAAACGAACAAAGAACTAGAGCTAGAACAAGAGCATTCTTTCTTGTTCTTTTAGTGTAAACGAAAGCTCGATTTCAGCGTTTACACCAAAAGATCAACGAACAAAATGAGAACAAAGAACTAGAATTCTTGCAATGACGTTTAGATCAGCCGAACGAATGCTCATTGCCCATTCATGTCAATTCTGTGGTTGGTAGTGTTTCATTATTTCACGGTGTAGTTATATACACTTTGGTTATGTCCGACTCTGACAGCGATATTATAATTGCAAGTGCTGCATTTATTATTTTGTCTCAAACAGTCAAAAAGAAAAGAAGAAAGAGACATTGGTGGGTGACAAATTTTATTAATAGACATTAATAGACATTTATCTTGAGACCAATCCATGATTCGATAAGTAGGTATGTACTCGTAAATATTCAAATTGCTAGAACACAAGAACGCTTTGAAGAGACCGCTACGGGGAGCGAGCGCGTTCGAGCATGTAAGAACGCTCTAAGCAATTGTTCGCACGTTCTAGTGCCGTTTACATCAAGCGAGTGAGCATTCTTAGAATATTATATAGAATCTTTGCGAACGCAGAGAGAACAGAGAAAGAATGCTCTGTCTCTGTTTACATTGAAAGAATTTGATAAGGTGGGGATAGAATGAGCATTCGCTCGTTTGATGTAAATCGACCTACCCAAATGTTTATTTAGTTACTTCTGATAGGTGAATAAATAAATACACCATCGACGACGTACATTTTTGTTATGCCCAAATAAAATGACAGTTAAAAAACTTTAATCACAATATATTTTAAAGGTGAAAGTTACTGTAACTGCTCAATTTATTTTAATGGAATTTAAAATAGAGACATTTTGTTTCCTGGATGTACCTTATACAGGAATGGAATCGTGGACAAAAATTAGATCCTTAATTATTTTGCTCTAAGCATTACTGTATGTAAATAAGCAAAGACAAAGCTAGCGGTAGCTTTTTCTCCAGTGTTTGTCAGCTAATTTTTTTTTTTTTTAGTAATATTTTTAGTGTTAACAGTAAAAAAATTATTATAGTCGAATAACCACTAGTAACTTTGAATGACCACTAGTAACTTTGATTCAACAAACCCTCTAATTTAAACCTACCTAGATATATCTGCAGATATCGGACTACATTGTAAATGCGTATCTTTGTACATGTTTGAATCTTTCTTACTGCTTCACACTGAAACGGCTGGATTGAATTGGATGTAATTTAGTACAAATATACTGTGACCACAGTGAAGTAACACAAAGGCTATTCTTAGGCACCAAGAAACGCTCCCGAGCGAAAGAATGATAAGTTGCTAGTATATTATAAATGGCAATGTGTATTTAATAATTTTTGGTTTCTCTTTCTTTCGCACAATAGACACATATAGATTTTTAACATAGGGTTGGGCCGACGTTTATAATAGGCTATAATAAAAATACTTAAGCACTAAACGAATCGAAGGCTCATCACTAGTCTTTTCACATTTGAAATTTCTAATTGTATCCCCGCCCTCCTTGTTTCTTTCGTTTAGAAGACACAATGTTATTACAAATTTTAGTAAGTATTCTGCATACACCCTACGCCGCTTTCGTCATAAACTTGAAAGTTTCTTCCTTATTGCCGAAAGCGACAAACTCGGGCAATTCGCGAAACACATCAATCTCAAAGTTGAATAGGGTTTGGGGAACTAAATCCAACACAGAGAGGACCCGACAAATCGTTCTATTTGTCAAAGGAACTATAACTAAACAATCTATTGAAGTGTATATGTCGCCACGTTAGTGGTGGGTCCGACACGATATATCTTATCGTTAAGCGATCCATAATAACTTTTAAAGTGCTAGTAAATATCTGTTTTAATAAAATATACAGGGTGGAACAAATCGATGGGACATGAAAGAAAAGTACCTTAAACATTGAAGTAATCAAAATTTACTTGAAAACGAAACATTTCTTTATTTAAAAAATTAATAATAACTGCATTTTATTTAAAAAAAAGCTTTCCTGAACCGGGAATGGAACCAAATAAAAATGCAAAAAAGGACACCGTCACTATTTTATCGAATTAACCGACAGGGTCTATGGAAAGGATAAAATCTCTCGAACAAACATTGCGTCTTAGAATTAAAGAAAACGTTGAAAACTTACAAATTATGCATATCGACTCTAACATCATGGAACAAACGCACAGGACATGGAAAAAAAGTATCTTAAACACTGAAAATATCAAGTTTCACTTAAAGGAAACATTTCACCATTAAACAAAGTTTCGAGTTTTGCACCTAACTGTATTTGAATTCGCAAAAAAAACCAAACACCATTTTTACCGTAGAATACGTGAAAGGAGTATTCTATCTTTCAACGGGCCACCAAAAACAAGAAAAACTCTGATTATGAATTATGAAATCATTAGTAGAAAATGACTATAGCTACGCGATACTAACACGATTACACACCCCACATCATCATTCAACTTTGCGAAGTTAGTGTTCAGACTGGCTTTAGGATTACAAGCTAAGGGTCCATCAGAGTGTCTTCATATTGTGCCTTGAATCGAAAGTATGTAATTTCCCCTCTCGGTTCTAATAGTTGTAAGTTCGATACTTCTCCTTCGTCAAAAGCTTAATTTTCACATAGTAAAACACAAGCTTTTGATTTTCTCGTGCAAGTTGAGTATGCTTCTGGCTATTTCGCTATTTGAATGTGCTTTGAATAGTACCCTGTTCATTTCCAGAGTCATATTTGGTGCACTGATTCAAATTAAACAGTTCGTGTTCGATAATGAATAGTACACCTTCAATGGTTTTAGGACTGTTGCTAGCCAAGAGTCCGTAGAGTCTTTTCATGTTGTGCCTTGAATTAGAAGTATGTTATTTCCCCTCTCTTTACCAGTACTTGGATTTTGTATGTTTTAGTTAATTCCAAGTCCAATTTTATGAGCGGCACACTATGCAACTTCTAAAACGCTTGGGATGAGAATGTTTTTAAGTGTTGTACGATCAATACCGGTAGTAATGTACTCCGGAAGACAGAGAATACACGCAACTGCAGAACAGCAACTCGGCAGCTTTGATATTTTGACCGAGTTTGCTATTAAGCCCCCAAGCTTTGCCTGTGGAAATATAAATGATACGATAATGATCCCATTTTGTTCCACTATGTTTAGCAATGACCTTCCAAGGACTGTGTTTATGTTTTGAGATGTTATGTTTTCCTTTTCCACTTCGTAACTAATTGTGTTGAACTCATTTGAATTTCCGCTATTTTGTTTGAATTGGAGTAGTGTTTCATCTGTAGCTTCGTCTTGGTCAGAACTATTGTCGTGGACATCGTTGGTGGTGGCGTCACAAGTGGATGAGATTTCCATATTCTTTTCTCATCTCGTCCTTCCCTCGACTATCTCCTCTACTAGCATTGGGCTGTTCCGTATTTCTTTCAACTCCTGGCTCCTTTGTCTCCTTTTCTGCTAGTTACATAAGTAATAAAAGTTGTTTTATAATTTTTACTAAGTATTTTTTTTATGTTGGGAAAAGAATGCAAAATAAACTGATTGCATTTACGCATATCACCTTCATACATACAGGTGATTAAGTAGGACTCACGGGCTAGAGAAGCCAGTACTACCCATTAAAACCCAAAACTCAACAGAACCTCCCCGTTATAATAGGGCGTTGCAGGATCGCTTACGCACTCAACCACGGCACCCTGACGCGACGGCAGTTTTTGTGATTTTATTTTTGTGTAAATACACATGTTACTTATTAGTAAAAAGAACACAATATTCGGCGGTACTAGTTTTTGTGATTTTATTTTTGTGTAAATACATATGTTACTTATTAGTAAAAAGAACACAATATTCGGCGGTACGGAACCCTCGATATGCGAGTCAAAATCTTACTCATTCAAAATAATACACATTTGAAAATCATTACAGCCATCAAATTACTACTAATAGCATGAAGCTAGAGTTTTTTTTTTGTAGTTTTAGTGCGAGTGAAGCGGGTTTCTACTAGTACTTATATAAACGTAATGTCTTTCTATTTGTAGATAGTGTGAAAAAATCTCTTAATATTTTAGTTAATTTCTACATAAGTATAAATTCAAAAAAACATATATAATTAATCATTAATACATCATAAATTTGAATTATTTAGCTAAAGTATAAACTAGTCCATAATAAATTAAACCTCAAATCTTATTTGACATAAAACAAAATCCAACAAACTAATTACTGGCTTTGACGTCAAAGAAATGGGACCTTTGCATTCCACTTCAAAATGTGATTCGACCGACGTCCAAAGAAATAATTTAATTTAAAAATGTTACATATTTTTCCAGATAAAGCGAAATGGACGTACTTGTGTACAAACGACTTAGCAAGAAATGCTTTACGATATTAATATCTAAACAAACAAACCCCACCCAAATATGTATGCTGGAACATTGGTCTCTTTTACAAACGTACGTTCCAAGCACTTAATAATGTTTCCTGGTACATCTCTCGGGCCTTTGACGTAATTTACATATACTGATGTGTTTCTACGCTGTAATAGCTATAGGACGGAATGTTTATTCAGCTTCAAATAGAGATGTGTGTTTAAATGATTCAAATTATATTACATAAACATTTCTATGTTCCATTACGGTGTGTGGAAACAAAATTCAAAATAAAATTGAACTATTGCATTCGTTTAATTTTTTCATATTTCCATGTAGAATTCATGATGCGGAATTAGTATATTAAAAATAAAAACTGGGTGATAGTACCTTTTACACATTGATAGAGTTTTACAGCTTTAGAATTTTTAACATATGAAATATGTCTATGAAAATTAATACATCAAATCTGTCGATTAACAAGTGGAAAAAAAATCGTTTCCCTCTGTGATCTCAAATGAAGTGGTACATCACGATTGCTCTCATGAAGCGGGGATTTAGAAGTGAGGCATTAAATAGCCTGTCAAGTGAGTCAGTGCAAGTAGAAAATGTGTGAAGTCGTCACGCGTCTTTAACCTCGCCCACGGGGACGCTATGAGAAATGACGATTAGACAACCCTAGCGCAAAAACACCACTACACTTCACCCGCATGTCAGCCTTTTATCTCTCTAAGCAACCATCTGTAGCGTTTTATTCTCTGTCATTTGAATATGCTATAATTTAACATTAGCCAGTACTGACGATTGTAGGAAAGAACCATTGTTTTTTTGGTTAATCTTATGTAGTTTGTTGACTGATAGTGTTTTTTGTTCAAAAATACAATTTGTATATATTATGTACGTAATATAATATGTTTGTGGGCTAGGCACGCGCAATTTTAATAATAATATTACATTTTTGGGCACTTAAAAGCATTCTCTAAGGGTTTAGAATGTTAAGCATAAGAATATTTCAACCGCCCACCTACGTTATTTAAGAAATAGGTAATGTTCCCTTTTGTATAGTGAGTAATTTTTCATACAACTTTAGTATACTAGCAGGACAGGTTAGCGAGGAGAATTATAAAATATGTAAATAACTCAACCAAGAAGTTTAACTATAAAATTTTAATCGTAACACTAGTCACTATATTCTTAACTTGTCCTTGATGAAATATCTAAAAGGGTTAAAAAATTAAAATTATATGTTATATCACTATCAGTTTTTATGTTTGCAAAAATATGTATCTATAGGCCAAGTCTCCAGTTTTTTTTTTTTATGAAGAAAAAAAGCTGGCCAGATTTAATGAAACTTCTTTATATATGTGAAAAAACTAAATATAATTTAAGATCAACTTTTATTTACAAAATATATGTAAAGATACATTTACATTTTTAAGAGTCATTAAATTTTCTTTCAGTGCTAGCACGTAAAGCGACCGCGGCCTACACCGCCATATTTGTCATCTGTATCTCTCACGTCCCGCATCAAATTTATAGCTTTGGAATGAAACATGCATGAATCCGGGTAGAGATTCAAAACAACTTTTGGAACGCTCGCAAACTGTTCTATGTATAAATGTTGTAAAATTGAATTCGAATCGTTTGTACATTTCACATGTAATTGAGTTCTATGCAAAACAAATTTGAGTTAGAGCTTTTATATTCTGAGAGAAATCCTGCTACATTGTTTCCAACTTCACTGCAGTGGACTTGATGAAGAACAAGCAGACTGTAATGTTTTTATAGTTTTGTTTTAATACAAACTTCATATAGAAATACAAATTAAAAAAAAATCATACAGCTTAACCTAAAAATATTTTAATATTGCTTCTTCTAAAACCCTCTTAAAGTTGTTAAATAACAACTTTTGTTGTTAAATGAGAACAATGACAATAAATATTTTATTTTAATATATTGAGAATATATCCAGTGTTTTTATCCGACTGCCAAGGAAGGGTTATGATTTTCGCGCGTATCTTGTATGTTTCTACGTATGTTTGTAAATTTCTTTATAACCTCGTATCTTCCAAATGGCTGGGTGGATTGTGACAGTTAAGATATCGTTAGATTCGTCTCAAAACTCCAAGTATCCTTGATTGTTTTAAAAAAAATCAAAATGACGGATTTTTTGGAATTTTTTTCATCGGACTCAATCCAGTGGGATATCAAAATACAGGTTTTTAAGAGGCGATTACAAAAATATATACAACTTATATGTTTAAAAGTAATTTAGGATAATAAACTGTTAAATGAAACTAAAAATGTCTAACTGACCAAAACTAAAAAGTTGTCAATAAAAAAATGATTAACAAAAATAAAATAAAAAACCCGACTGCGAAAGTTCACTTTTTACGCAGTCGGGTTTTTATTTTTGTAAATTAATTATTCACCGTGGTTTCATATTACACAAAAAGTGTCATTAAAACTGACGCTTATAATCGAACTACTATTGGAAATGCAATAGTTTGTATTTATTTATGTGTGTATATTTATTACTCCTCTATTTAGCGCACAGATAAACTGTAACCCGGAGTAATATGTGCTACTGTAAGACATCTAGCAACACAGTCGAGAAAAGCGAGAGTAAATAGCTAGTATTTTAAATAGTCACTTATATTGATGAAAATCCTATAACATATTTACATTATATAGAAGTAGGGATATTAATGATTTATGCTTGTCCCAAGTTATTGCTAGGCTTATGATTAACGGTGCAATAGAAGACGACTTGACAATCCATTACCCTAATGGACCTTTTTAATGAAATGTACCTGCTAGGTATGAAAACAGTATAATAAAACCTTACAGTATAAGCTTCCTCAACAAAATGCTTTTGTGATAGCTACTTTAATATGTAAAATTCACATATATAACAATAAAATAGAAATAATGTCTTCAATTTCTGTATTCTTCTTCCTTAAAATATGAAAATATTCTTGTACTTAAAAAAAAAATCAGAAGAACATCTGAATCTCCTACTTTTTTAAGTCGTTTAAAAAAGTAAATATTGACAGATTCAATTCTTTTGTTTAATGACTCCTAGGAGTGCCATTTGGGCACCATTTACTTCGCCAATATCACGTAGAAGCCACGTTATATATAGAACTAGCAACTCACCCTCGCTCCGCTCGGGTTCGTCCCTAGATACGTTTCAACATTTAGTTCAATGATGAGACATTTTCCCGCAGTAAAAAGTATCCTATATGTTGACCCGGATAATCAGCTATCATCATACCAAATTTCATCAAAATCCCTCCAGTGGTTTTTCTGTGATGCGGTAACAGACAGACAGACAGACAGACAGACAGACAGACAGACAGACAGACAGACAGACAAAAATTCTAAAAACTATAAATTCGACCTCTGTATCGATAATAATGTCTATTTCAATAAGATTTTCCAAAAAATATTTAATGTACAGATTCGGCTTAGTTACAATTTTATTATATGTATAGATGACCAGTTAAAAAGAGAAAATATCACAAAATCTGATTACATATAAGAAACGGTGTAATTCGTGATATTGACAGATACAAAAAAAAAACAAACATCAATCAACATTAACAATAACTGTCCAGCGATAATAACCAATTTGATAAAATAAATAATATACGAGTATGTCTTTAGAAATAAATCAAAACTAGTACAGCTGTGTCTCCTGAGATATAATTTCTGAAATAATAAATAAATTCTTTTTAAGAGCTTCTATCTAGTTTTTTTCTAAAAAGACTATCTTATTCCCTAAAGCGACATATAATACAGAACGAATAAAAACTACTTTACTTCTTTTTTCCAGAGGCCTTTATATAAAACTAGTGATATGTTCTTGATTCTCAATCAGCTTCATTCCTGGAAGACACTCGTGAGTTATATCCCATGGGATTGGGACATTCGTGGTACGTTCATAGAGATGTGCGTTGTCTTATGTTACTTCGACTTAGAGCCAAAATCTTCTCTGCTGCAAAATTGCTGCTCGAAAAAAAAACACAAACAAATACTTTCGCATATAAAATAATAGTATTTATGTTACATAATATATCTCATGTAGCTAGTCTCAGTGAACTTGGCCACCGTAACCGAATTCTTTTAGAGGACATTACTGGAAACTAAAGTCCAAGACATTACTTTCAGTATACTCGGCCATAACAGTTAAATATACACACATCGCCGCGACGACTATCTTATTACAAAATATATAATTAGTATATTTATGAATATTCCGCCAAAATTAAGGAATACTCTGCAAATATGCATAGCCCGAATACAATGTAAATATTCCGCAGCAAATTATGGTGCTGAATTAAATTTAACGTTACTCAGTGAATGAAGTATTTAATATGTACTTAGTAGCTAAGTAAACAATCGGCTTGACTAGTTCTTAACCGACTTCGAAGAAGGAGGAGGTTCTATGTTTATGTATGTATTTTTTATGTACGTTCACCGATTTCTGGCAGACGGCTGGACCGATTTTGTTACTTTAAATTGTTTTCTAATAAGGTATCGGCGGGTACCGACTTCGAAAATATCTGATTAGATATCATATACATATAGGAAATGAAAACCCGCCTTCAGCTTTTTTTTTTAGTGTCTACAAGCAATTTTTTTAACAAAATAAATTCAAAATTATAATTGACAAATAAGATTATATACGAGTATATAACAATTACGCTAAAATATTGTTACTTTTAATTCTTAATCTATATTTAGTTTTCAAAAGTGTAGAGAAAAATTAAAACATATAATGTTGCACGATGATCGAATAACCTTTGTATGTACGTAACGCAATTAAAATCACTTTGTCCCAGTAAATGTGCTCAATTTGAATTAAAACGAATCATACAATTTTACATGCCATAACAATATTTAATACAAAAATAATTTATTCGATGATAATTTATCTAAAATTGTCAAACCAATGAATTAATCAGAATAACTAATTTGATTAAATATTAAATTTTGTTCCGACTGAGACAAGATATTACCAAACTTCTAAAGTTATTAACTTATATATGAAATGACTGTGCCATTAGTCTGATACACCAAAGAGGAATGAAACTAATCAATATTAGTTATATCATAAACGGAATGTGCAAATATGACGAAGTTGGTTCTTAAGGGACTGCATTAGCTAATTATTTGCCCATTTAGACGGCAATATTTTATACACAATTTGCTATGCATTTTCAAGAGTTACACAATAGTAGTTGATCTGATTTACTAATAACATAAATGCATAAAAATTTCTCTCTCTCTTTAAAAATTACAGATTATCGTAATGCATAGTTTATGGGTGTCATGGGGTACATTCTATCCGTTACTGTTTCTAGCATGTACAATTATAGATCAGGCGGTCCAGGTTTCAAGACCCGGGTCGGGCTAAGTTTCTATCAAGAAATTCTCAATAACAGCCAGGAGCTGAGAACTTGGTGGTGCTACACCCCTGTGCCTCAGAGAGCACGTAAAACTCCTGCGCCTAATCTCTCACAGGTCGTGTCAAAGTATCGTCCCGTCATAGTTTAAGAGTGAAAAGAATAGAGAGTGCAGTTGTGCAATATATTGTCAAATGGCTAGTCGCAGTGAGATTGGCCGCCGTACCCGAAATCGATCACGAAGACATTATTATTAACATTATTTATCCAGAAACATAAAGTGGTTCCCTTGGGGTAAAAGTATTTTAGTGAAAGTCAATGATTATTTTTAAATATTCGAAACTCTATAGTTATAAAATATTTATTTTATAATGTAAGTATTGGTCGCAATCTGGATGTATGTCTATTCATTTTTTGCGTGCTAACCATACATTATGGAATAAATTGATCATACATATTTATACCCCAGTGAGACTGAGGTAAAGTTAAGAAATCTCCATGTTATTTAGGGACTTTCAACCGAGGGCTAATGTCTTGATACTGAAAGAAAATGTAGAATTTGTATTTTATTCTTTAGGAGTCGCTATATTTTCCGTGTCTATCCTGCGAAAGAAAACAATACTGTATTTATTAGATTACTACATTCACAACTTATTTAAATAGAACTTTGTCACTCTTTGAGTCAAGCTTCTAAAATAAAAAACAAAAAGATAACTTCATTTTCATAATTTAAAAACGTCAACTATAAAAGTAAAGAAAAACCCGCAATTGTCCTTAAAATGACTAATTATTTATGCACGACATTCTGTAGCTGGGAATTGTGCAAAATAGAAAAGAACGAATACAATTTTAGTTCCTGCATTCGTTGAATTAAAAATGTATCTCGGGCAACAAAAATTTTCATAATACAGACCCACTCTCGTGAGAAATAAAACGAATTCTCCGACTTCCATTGAAGAGCTTAAAGTACGTTTCTTCGAGCAATTAGGGCTTTGAATGGATATTTTGCTAAACATTTCCATTGCATTCAAAAGCCGATTCGTTCTACTAATCTTGTGGTGGTTTCTGATTCGCATTTCGTGCACGATTTAAAGTGCTTAAGGGCTATTTAACTTGTTTGTAAATTTAATAAGTATTCATTGTTATTCTGTTTGTATTTGGAAGATGTACTGCCACCAGTGCTTGCTACGAAATAAATAAAGTTTCAAAACATTTCGTAGCGCAAGCAAAGTGAAGATATAAATGGAAATTTTTAACCCACTCCAAACTTTAAATTTATTATGTTACAATCTTATATTAACTAAATTATTAGTAAACTAAACAAAATTTCTTATTAATTAACTAGCAGAGCCCGCGGCTTTGCTCGCGATCAAACTACGAAAAATACGAAATTTCATACAAATATTATGTCCAATAAATAAAAAAAGTTTCATACAAACTTTTATGCCCTATTTCACCCCCTTGGGGGTTGAATTTTGAAAAAAATCTTCCTTAGCATGCATCTAGCATTCGTCATATGAGGAATACGTGTGCGAAATTTATATTTTCTAGCCTTAAGGGTTTGGCTTGTGCGTTGATACATCAGTCAATCACTTTTACCTTTTATATATAAATATAATTATTTTTTTATTTAGAAGTAATATCAAATTAAACATACTACTGTTATATGTATTATATGTTTTTATAGAATCTTTAATAGCCAATTATACGTCTATATTTATATTACTATAATATAACTGACGAATCACCCTCGCTTCGCTCGGGTTCGTCCCTAGCTTGCATTAAATCACGATTGATCAGTTTTCGACCGGAGAGGAAAAATGATTAAATTACTAAAATGGCTATTAAAAAATAAGGGTCGATCGTAGAAGGGTGAAAATTGAGGATTGTATGTATTTTTGTATGTTGTATCATAAAAAAATAGAAATTAAAAATTTTGTCTAAAAAATAAAAAAAAAATTTTTGGGGTGGACTACCCCTAACATTTAGGGGGATGAAAAATAGATGTTGGCCGATTCTCATAGATACCGGATAAGCACAAAAAATTTCATCAAAATCGGTCAAGCCGTTTCGGAGGAGTATGGCAACGAAAACTGTGACACGAGAATTTTATATATTAGATAAATAAATATATAATATAGAAGTATTTATATAGAGGTTAATGGTAATGATGCGTGCGCCTCGTCCTTCCGCTGACAGCTCTAATAGATCGCAGCATCCTTTGTTTGCCGACCGCACTCCATACCGTACCATTAGGGAGTTCCAAGTTAGCAAATACTGTCTGTTAACGTAATCACTATATATGTATGTATGTTTGTGTATTTTTTAATAAAATACGCTCTTTCTCTAATTTACCTGAAATTTTTAGTTAAAATACCGAAAACGTCCTTCTTTATCCTCTTATATATCATTATAAGAACAAATTAGTTTAAATATTTTAAATATAACAAACTTTCTATTAATTATACTTATTGTATTGCATTTATATTATTAACGTTTAACAGTAAAAATTATTATAGCATACACATGTGATTGATCAGCACCACGCCTTTTTATTGTTATAGTCAAGACAATCGATTAATTCATTGGTAAAAATAAGTTTTAAATTAATGTATTACATTTCACCCTCATGTATATGTCACGTCATCTTTATTTATTAGTTATACCAACGTTCCTTATCAAACTAAGTCGACAATTCTCATAGTATAAAAAAATGTCTATTATTGACATTGCGTACTAATTTTTGCCCGCGGCCTCGCTTACGTCAACAAAATAAAATGTGTTACCCATTGTATATTACTTTTCTATTATATTTTAAATAAAACTATCTTTTCGGTTTTTTTGACGGATTTTTTTAAATAAAACTATCTTTTCGGATTATTTCGCGGATTTATTTTGATTTTTGGTTCCCGACGTTTCGAATGCTTTACAGCAATCATGGTCACGGGAGAGACTAAGGTATTAGACATCTCAAAGCGTTATATACTTGTTACAGACAGTGCCTACCCACAAATTTACAAAAATGATTTTGAAAATTCAAAAATGGCACCAGAGTACCTTACAATATTTGTTGATTTAAATTCTAAACATATTAAAAATATTAAAAAGTTTAATAAGTATTATAATTAAATATTATTTGTTTAATTTTAGCTGTTATTATTATAAATATTACAATATTTTAAAAACTTTAAGAATAAATAATGTAATATTATTTAGTGTTGCTATTACTATAATATGTCTAACCACAAAGAAAATCAAAATATTAATTATTTATTAAATACTAATTATTTATTAAATACTAATTATTTATTAAAGTATTATTATTGTTTTATATGTAATTTAGAAATTAACTTTTTTAATTTAGATTTCTAATGTAATTTTAAGATAGAATATTAAGCAACACTATCTTCACAGATAAAATATATATATATCTGTGTATTTTGATTTTCTTTGTGGTTAGACATATTATAGTAATAGCAACACTAAATAATATTACATTATTTATTCTTAAAGTTTTTAAAATATTGTAATATTTATAATAATAACAGCTAAAATTAAACAAATAATATTTAATTATAATACTTATTAAACTTTTTAATATTTTTAATATGTTTAGAATTTAAATCAACAAATATTGTAAGGTACTCTGGTGCCATTTTTGAATTTTCAAAATCATTTTTGTAAATTTGTGGGTAGGCACTGTCTGTAACAAGTATATAACGCTTTGAGATGTCTAATACCTTAGTCTCTCCCGTGACCATGATTGCTGTAAAGCATTCGAAACGTCGGGAACCAAAAATCAAAATAAATCCGCGAAATAATCCGAAAAGATAGTTTTATTTAAAATGTCAAATATTCGCGTAAATCTAAGAAAGTATGACGGATTTTTTTTTTAATCAAAATATAAAATCAAAATAAATCCGCGAAACAATCCGACAAGATAATTTTATTTAAAATGTCAAAATATATTCGCGTAAATCTCTGAAAGTGTTAGCTTTCTATTAGTTAAATGATCAGTTACAGAGACTTATACCCTTGTCAAATCACTAACAAACAAATATCCTTTTGTAATGGTGTAAAATAAAATAATTTTTTGCTCTAGTGATAGTGAGAAAGTCAAAAAGTCAAGTCTTCTCAAGTCAAGTTCTTGTCATACATACACTCAAAAAACATTACTCTTTTTCTGTTACAGTCGTGTAATAAAGTAACATTTTATCATAGAAAACATTCTGCTGTAACTATTTAGTGTGAACGTGGGCGCTTTGATAAATCGCAGCTTCCATTATTTGCTGACCGCAGGCCGCAGGAAGGGCAAGAGTCTACAACTTGCTTCATTATTCATCATACCGACACTGTGTTTTGGTCTGAAACATATTTTTAACTGCCTGGTTGTTGCAATTATTTACTCAACTAGATACAGCTAGTTAGTAGCTTATAATAGTATCTAGTAATATGTTTATATATGCTTCTGTATATACGTTGGAATGTAAATAATAGAAATAGAGTTATTAGTAAAGAATAAAATTCGTTAAAAATGCATTTTTATATAGCATCGATATACTACTATGGAGCATAAAAATATAATTACATATATCGGTTAATTCAATTTAAAAATATTTGTTTCTTACCTTCGCACTCTCGCAGATTTATCGGTGTACTAATTAATCGGTGTAATAATTAAATCCAAACCCAACCAGACGTTCTATTGTTAAAAGAAAGAGACACACACGCAAATTCCCATATTTGTAGTTGTAGTCCAATTGCCCATATTTTTTATATAGGAATAATCCACGAAACTGCATAGCCATCTACTGTAATACTGCATATATGTATGTATATTTAAGATGACTTGCTTTTGACCAAATTGAAAAATTTAATTCAGGCGAATATTTTCTGTATGCGATATATTCACTAACTGCGATAACATATTGATACTTTTTTTTAATAACTAGTTTAGAAAATACTATTTTAAAGTGATTTCTGAAATTCACAATATCTCTAAAAACCCTTTTTAATCAAAAAGCAAAACATTAATTTTATATATCCCTTTTCCTTACAATGGATACCAAATCTCGATAAAATTATATTTATTGCATCTAACGCACATATTTACATCACTATTTTTAATTAACTAAATCAGAACTGTGTGCAATGTTCCCGTCTGTGATACAGAACTGGCTCGGGTTGGGTTATTTATCAAGCGTGTCGCGTCTAGCTAAATGTATCGCGTTTTACTAGAAATTCGCGCGCGTCAAGCCTGACTGTTACACGACGTGAAATGTAGATTATAAAGTACAGAGCTTGGAAGATTAAACGAATAAAGCTTTATATGATACTTTGTCAGACATCAAATCTTTAGTGTAGGGAGATAAATTACTTTTTGAAGTACTTAACTGGCAAGCTGGTGTAGGGCTAATACCCTATTACAGAATAGAATATAACGAAATAATTTCCGTATGAGCCAAGTTTAATTATAACAATATTAGTTTATCACAATTATAAGTTTTGGAAATACTGTAGTCGATTAGGTATTTTGGTAGTAAATGTAGTTTTCATTCTTCCACTGCATTTAAAATTATAAATATAAATAACTTTTTTTAAGTTAAATTTTAGTTAAAGTTTTAAAGTAATCTGTTTAAACTAAAGTTTTACCTCCTAGTAAGTACATATTTCATGTAGTTAGAAATACGTAACTCACAATTTCTACACCATGAAAATTAATTGAGATCTTAATGTACAAATTCATTTTCACAATAAAACCTAACCACATACACACCAACACGCTCCACGTAACTCTCTTAGCTCTATGAAGCCAGAAACGTGCTCAAATTACCTATCAAGGAGACAAGCAATTCTGGCTCAGACAGAATTTGCTCGTCAAAAGCATCCTCAAGACGTATCACTATTCTAAGCGCATACAGAAATATAATTCGTCACATACCTACACTTGGCTTCAGAGTTTCTGTCCTAATTAAAATAAGAATAAACATATATTTATTTCTTTAGATTACTTATTTAAGATATAAGATCTTGCAAGGAGTTCCCACAGGAATATATATTACTTTATAACGTAACCTACTTTTGATGTAATTAATAGACGCGCCCCAGAGCATCTTCATATTTTATATACTTCAGTCAATAATAATTAAAACGAGCAAATCGTACTCGTCCATGCTATTAATTAACGTGCCAAGGTCGTCCTTGTGAATCGCACTTGAACTAAGGGAACGGCAATCTTAAAATTAATACTCTACATAGTATCCACATGAAAAGGAAGCTCAGACTGTATATTTGGACGAGATATTGAAGTTAGGATTAAGATATATTATGTTTGACTAGCGATTTCTAGGATTCTTCCCGGTAGGAACGTTTTAACGGTTAGTATGGAATAAAAAAATCTGTAAAAAAAACAAAAACTAATAAATCCCACGGGAACTGTTCGTTTTTCCAGGATAAAAATTGACTTATGTGCTACTCCAGACTAAAATCTATATCTGTTCTTTGGCACATCCAGAACCGTTCAGCCATTCTGGCATCATTGAATAACAAACATCCATCCATCCAAACTTTTGGATGTATAATATTTATGGGATGGGATTTATTCTAGCTAGTATTCGCCCAGACGTCGAAATTCGATTATAGTCCTTTTTTTATTGATAACACTACGCTCATCAATAGCTACTAAACAAAAAAAAAAGAAAATCGGTTGATAATAAACAGAGGAGAAAAAGGTACGTACTCGATAATGTACGCGATTTTTCAAACGAATACCAATGGACGCAAATTAAAAGGTCTGTAGTAACCATAGAGAAGCTCTACTATCCATGACTTCATCATCAGATCAAATACATAAATAAATATGCTGGGACATTAACACACAGCACCATCTAATTCCATAGTAAGCTACGAGGCTTGTGTTATGGATACCAGATATTTGATACACTACATATATATATATATATATATATATATATATATATATATATATATATATATATATATATATATATATATATAACTTTAACTACATACATATTAGAAATATAAACACCCATGACTGGAGTACAAACATTCGTGCTCATCACACAAATGAATGCCCTGGGGACTCGAACCCGCGACCGCTGGCACAGCAAGTAGGGTCACTACAAACGAAGCCAAACGTGTCGTCAGAAAAATCAAATTATTGTCTTTTATCTGGGCATCAGATACAAAGTTTCAAATCGATAAGGCAAATAGATTGAAATCGAATTCCAAGATTTCATTACACAGCTAATTATAAATAGAAGCTAATAAAATGATGTTAAACAAATTATTGCCCGTCTATTAAAATTCATTAACTGTACTTGTAACTAACGAATCCTTTTAGTACTTAAACTATGATTAGACCAAAATTTCATGATCCTCGGATTAATAGCTATTCGAACTATTAATGGTTATTGAGATTTCGTATTATCAGTCAATGAATAAGTGGTATTTCATTTTTCTATATATTATTATATAGATTAATTTTAAACTTATCATGTCAGGGAACTTTGTCAAGAATAAATTAACGGGCTTATCTATCGAACCTACATATATGAACCTTTGAATTGTAAAGATGAAATATTTCGTACATAACTTCTTAGTAGCTTTTGTAAAGTACTAAACTTCTATATCTTCGAGATAAATTCATGTATATTGTCAACATCAATATGATTTTTTCGTATAAACTTAAAATAGCCCATATATATAAAAAACTATATATTTTGAAATATCTAGTAATTTTATGTTCAACTTCTACTTATTTCGCAAAATTAAAAACTTTATGTGAATTAGGCTATTTAAATCTACAAGAGGCACAGCGTATTCAATTCAAAGCCCAAGCAACCATTTTAATAGGCAGTTTTCTCAGTGGATTTTCATAAGTGCTCGGGCGATGACTGCTTATATTAAGGTGAAGATTAAATAGGTCGCTTGCAAGGGCTTATTGATGACATAAATTACAACTATTAATATAGGGTAAATTCTTGAACTAATGAATAATAATGTAAGATTGAATATATTTCTAAATACGAAAGTGTGTCGATTTGTTGATTCAAGTCAAAAGATAGCACGTTTGTAAGTAAGTTTTTAAATACAGACATTTATAAGTATAGGTCACGTTATATAAATTTCGTCACGTCTAGACGTATGACCCACTTTATTTTGAAATTCAAAGAAAATATTTCGTTTGAAATATTAAACTCAACTTGAGGCTTGCTAACACATTTAAGGACTAAGTATTGTCATATTCAAGATAATGAGCTTAAAATTAAAGTTTTGGGAATAGAATAGAAAAATTCACTTAATACCATGAAATTGAATATTAAAACTTATTAAGCTTCAGGATGAAAATCGCTAAAAATCTAGTGCGTATAACAAGGACAAGACAGAATTCCTTTTTTAATTAATTTTTTAAGTTATTCCCATTTACATATTCCATTTTTATTCTCTGTTTAAATCAATAAACTCATAACAGGGTTTGTTTTTGCTATTACTTTTAATAGTACGTCTGAAATAAAGATTATTATTATATTATTATTATTATTAATGCCATGACGTTAATATACCAGTAAAAGTTTTTATTATTCAGTAGTTGGTCACAATAACTAACAGCAAAATTCGGATTTGAACTTGTGACGTGTGAAATTGGGTTTTACATGGTAATTTTCCCTTAGATATTGGAGATATATTCCCATTTTGTTTGCGATAGCCTATTTCTTTCAATGTTTATATGATAATCTTAACAAACAAAAATATCTACTAACTTCATAATCTTATCTAAAGTATGTAAATCTATCCTATTATTATAATTAATAAGAAGTGGTAGTCCAGTGGTAACGCGCTCGCTTTGGAAAACTAGTGAAGCGGGTTCAAATACCGGGTCTCGCACCTCTGATATTTTCATGTGCGAATCATTTCTAACATGATTAGCACTTGCCTTACGGTGAAGGAAAACATTGTAAGGAAACCTGCATGTCTGAGAATACCTAACAAGTTTTCAAAAGACATGTGAAGTCCGCCAACTCGCACTAGGCCAGCGTGGTGGACTATGGCCTGATCCCCCTCGTATTGAAGGGAGGCCGGTGCCCAGCGGTGGGACGTTAAAAAGGGCTGAATACATTATAATTAACCTAAGTGTTAGTCCAAATGGATATGGCTGTGCTGTTTTTACATAAGTATTAGTATAACTTATCAAATAAACAAATTGTTCAGGTAGTTACTTCCCGTAATGTTATGCTCAGAATATCTTAAACATAATATAATACAATTTATTTTAACTAAAAAAGTATGGACGGCAATATAGAAAAAGATAATTTATAATAATTAAATCGAAACTGCACAGAATTATACGTAATGAGGTACCGCGAGGGACCTATTCATTTAAATAATAAAGCGATTTGGTAACTATATTTTCGATATGGACTTCAAATTTTGATAAACGCTCTGTGAACTTAATAACGTTAATAATTTTCAACGTTATTAATTTAAAGCCTATACAATACAAAGCTTAAAACTGCTTTTCATATTTGAATCATAATAATTGGCAATATATTAAGAAATTATTTAGGTTATTTAATAAACATTAAGCTTTTTCACGTGTAAAGTTGTTTGTTGATCTTATGATATATATCTTCCAACATATTAAATTAAAATATTACTAATAAATATTGTCGATATAAATATATTTTATCCTAAAGGGCATTGTCGACTGTTTTAATTTTTTAAAGAAATAGCAATAAAAATATGCGAATAGCTTATTATTTCCATTGGCAAGACACATTCTCACAATAGATTCACAATATACATATCTCATTTATGATGGTGATTAATCTGAAATAATTATATTACACCGTTGAAATGATATGCCTCGATGCACAGACAGAGGGTTTGAATGACGAGGCTTATGGCGCAATACGAGCAGTAGAATAATTAAAGCTTAAATGTGTACTTTGAATTTAAAATGAAATTTCGAAACGCTATTTCAATAACAAGCCACTAAATTGTAAGCAAAATCTGAATTCTTTTAATGTTAACATATAGACATATACATATATAAAGTGTATTATATATCAATACTAATACTATAAAATATTTAAAAATCTTTTTGTATTTTATAACCTAAAAAAACGAAACGAAACGAAAAACAGATACAAATCTATCCCACGGGGACTGTACTTGTTTCCAGGATAAAAGTACCTATGCCTGTGCGTTATTTCAGACTATTATAATCTATCTCTGTGCCAAATTTCGTCTAGATCCGTTTAACCGTTCTGGCGTGATTGAGTAACAAACATCCAAACATCCGTCTAAACTTTCACATTTAGTACCTGGGCGACCAACATTCAGTCAAAAGGTACAATTTTGTTTTTAATTAGGCTTAAAAACAAAAATAAACAAAGAAATTGAATAAATACAAAAGAAAACAAAAGTAAAAACTTTTTATCCAACCGGGATTCGAACCCACATGTGATTGTGAATTATGCGTCTTAGCCGCTTGACCACGATGCTTATGGCCGAGCGTGCGAAATTAGCGACCATATTTTGCGTGGAATAATGCGAAAAAAAACCGCATGAAAATTGGAAAACACGCGTTTTCCCAGACATAAGACTAAGCTAGATCGATTTTTCGCCCCCGAAAACGCTCACATACCAAATTTCAGCGAAATCGTTAAAGCCGTTTTCGAGATCGCCGGTATAAGTAAATAAATAAATATACAAGAATTGTTCTTTTAAGATTATTAGATATGACGGCGTTTCCGAGAGATGTCAGGTTGACAAGCTATCAACCTAGCGAAGCGTCACTGTCGATGGCAGGGCCGGGCAGCCATCTTGAACGTTACTTTCGAACGAGACGGCGCCCGCGCACCACGCTTGTGACGAATCGCTGAATACTGTCGTCATCACACCGCTATTTGATTGTTTAAAGTTGATTTTATTTCGAAGTGTTTCCTAATCGCATATTCATCCTAATATTTCTGTACATACTGATTAAATTACATCAATTGTATCTCGGACTTGATAAATTATTCTACCACGCCCATCTATCCGCATTTTAATAATAAAATGAATTCTGGTGAAGGCCTCTCCGGCCTTTCAGATAGATTAGATAGATAATATTAGTAAGATTTATTGGCTATATGCTATCCAACACTACACTACGAATCTTACGAAATTTCTAAAAATGCCTGATATATCTATGCGTTACGATCGTTTGTCGTTTAAAATGGATAACGTACAAAAAATGACGAAAGCTGTGAGTTAGTTATCGGGACTGTGAGTTATAATAAAACAACGTTTCTCGTCTGAAGGATAAGTACATGAGTGCGGTAGTGTGTGTGGGTTCTCAGCCAAAAAGAGGACCCTTGAACTATTTATGCTTAATTGCTTACTATTTGTGACAAGTCAATTTGTTTTACATGTGCATTGTTTATAATAACAGATCATTCTGATAAGGATCTCTAAAAAGACGATACATTTATTAGAAAAAGATCCTTCCAAGGAGGACATCTCAACATACCACATGATAGGTTACATAACGTGTGTCATGTCACATTATACTCTATTTACCATACATATATTTACAGATAATATAAATAAAACAATATCTTTTATGATTCATATCATCAATAAAACTTCTCTTCCTCGAATATATCACACTAAAATGTCAAGTATACCATAAGAAATAAAATCTTAATAGTAAAAGATCTACATGGTATTTGCCAATGCCATTAGCTTATTTATGTTTTCCCGCACATTCGCCAACCAATGACCGCTAATGGAATGGACGAAAAATGACGACCCATCAAGAGTAAGGAGGCAGGCAAGCGTAACAAAGTGCCTGCTTTTCACTATCCCAGTGATGGATTCTGTGGCATTCGGGAGATTTTTAGTTGATATCCGCTGAATAGTGGGCTTTTAAGGCTAATAAAAATTTTATTGCAGCGTAATTTCTAAATAAACATGCTCAGAGTGGCTATGTCCTTATTGAATACATACTTTAGTAGTCTATACTGAATACTTTTTTTAGAATTACGCGATTATTTGACATTTTAAATAAAACTATCTTTCCGGATTTTTTGCGGTTTTATTTGGGTTTTTGGTTCCCGACGTTTCGAATGCTTTATAGAAAAAGTCAAAGTTTTATTTAAACAGTCTTTATTTAGGTACTATTATTTATTTATTTTTGAGATTTTATCCGTATAATAAATACGTCCTTATACTGATTATAAATAATTTACATATTTATTTCGATCTTTTTACAATAAATTTATGCATGGTAACTATGTCTTCTTCACATATAATAAAATTGTAACTGATCGCTGTCTGTACATAGAAGATATTTGAGAAAACTATTATTGGGAGTCTTTATTAACGCAATAGAACCCAAAACAATGATTTTTAGAATGTTTGCCTGTTTGTCTGCCTGTGCGTTTGTGGGCGCTAATCTCAGAAACGGCATAACTGATTTGAGTGCGGTTTTGACTAATGTATAAGCTTCATTTAACATTTAGTTTTCTTTTTATTTAAATCGGATCATAAATAAAAAAGTTATATCTATTTAAAGAGTCAGCTAGGAACGAACCCCAGCGAAGCGAGGGTGAGTCGCTAGTACTATAATATAATAGTTTAATATGGAAAATATGTATGCAAATAATGTACATGTGTATGTAAATTAATAGCGTCAATTCATTTTTAGCGATTACTAGCGGCTCACCCTCGCTTCTCTCGGGTTCGTCGCTAAGTACGTTTTAAATAGATATAAATAGTTATTAGCAAGCGTTAGCCATATAAATTATTTTTTTTCGTTAATTTTTCATTTTTTCTCTTTATTAAAACCTTCCGAGGACCTTAAGGAACATACGAAAAAAAATTCAAAATTACCAACATTTATTTTCATTTGTATAGATAGATGTATGTGAAACATACAAAATACACTCGAGCATAACAACTGTCGGCAGCTATTAATCTGATAAAAATAAAAAACTTTTAGACAAAAGCAAAATATTTTGCCCCGTCGTCATAAATTCTGCGTAAACACTTTACAACTTCTTGTGAATAAAGAAAATACCTGAGCATGATGTTTTTTCATACAAAGTCTATTAAAAATTCGAAGCTTTATTTTGAGCAATCGTATTTAGGTAGATTTTGTTTCGCTTACAGATCCCGTCTGCCCTTCAGCCAAATAGGTCACACAGTTAAAGTCATTTATTTATATAGAACTTTTAAGTTTTGATGAATTTTATACAATATCTTACAATAATATTTTAGAACTAGCGACTCACGCTCGCTTCGCTCGCGTTCATCTCTAGCTACGTTCTTACGGTTAGCTATGTTTATATATAAATAGTAGCTTGCTACTCCTGAGATATTCATTTAAATTATATAGCGATTTACCCTCGCTTTGCTCGGATGCGTACGCCGCCGCGTACGGCGCGTACGGATTTTGTTCACAATTTTATGGGTTTTAAATTTTTTTCGCGGAACCCTGATCCTTTTCCTAAAATAAAAGTAGCCTAAGTTACTCCTTATAACATCAGCTATCTGCCAGTTAAAGTCCTGTCAAAATCGGTCCAGCCGTTTCGAAGATTAACCGGAACAAACAGACAGACAGACAGACAAAAATTGTAAAAAATATTGTTTTGTTATGTGTACCATATATACAAACATATACATTTAGTAAAAAGCGGTTATTTTAATATTACAAACAGACACTCCAATTTTATTTATTTGTATAGTGTGTATAGATAAGGGAGGAGAATTCAATATGCAACGTACATTACGTTAGGTGGCGATTCCTAAAGCCGCGCTTTGTCTAAACCATATTGGTGCTAATAGCTATATAGTCAATACACACATCCTCCCTATAACATCGTATTTGCCCCAGTACACTACGACGATCATTATGGTTAGTTTGTAGTTTGGAATAACAAAGCATTTAATCACGATACTATTATAAGTGAAAAGGTTTGTATGAGCATATATTTGTTACTTTATCATGCTGAAATGGCTGCACAGATTTGAATTAAATGTAGAACACAGATAAAATATAATAAACACTGCTAGTTATTACTTTTGGCCTTATTTATTAATTAGATCAATTACCGCGGGAGATTATCTCATACCTACGAGAAAACACGTTATAATACAGCCCAACAAAATATTTATAATTAGAATTACTTGAAACATGATATTAATGCTCTTCAATACAATTAAATAAATACGTGTTTTAGCATTTTTCGAAATTCATCCCATAAGGGGGTGCAATAGAGGATGAAAGTTTGTATGAAACCTACCTTTTTAGAGTTTGTTTTTGTAGTTTTAGCGCGGGCGAAGCCGCGGGTTCTTCTAGGAATATATAAATGTAAAAGGTACCTAGAGACGCACCGGAGCGAGGTGAGGATAAGTCGCTAGTAATAACTTTTAATTATAAGTTGAGTATTATAAAATTTTAATTAAAAACTTAAAAAGAAACGCTTCATAAAAACAAATACTTACAATGCTTTTTACATTAATTATGAACTTATAACAATATTCGCAATAAATATTTCAAAATGAATCATCCCAATATTATTAAAAACTAGCGACTCACGCTCGCTTTGCTCGCGTTCGTCCCTAGGTACGTTTTCACGGTTAGCTATGTTTATACATAAATAGTAGCTTGCTACTCCTAAGATATTCATTTAAATTATAAATATCAATAGTGCGTACGCCGTACGCGAATTTTGTTCACAATTTCATGGGTTTTAATTTTTTTTTCGCGGAACCCGGATTCTTTTTCTAAAATAAAAGTAGCCTAAGTTACTCCTTATAACATCAGCTATCTGCCAGTGAAAGTCCCGTCAAAATCGGTCCAGCCGTTTCGGAGATTAGCCGGAACAAACAGACAGACAGACAGACAGACAAACACACAGACAGACAGACAAAAATTGTAAAAAATGTTGTTTTGGTATATGTACCGTGTATATATCCATATGCATTTAGTAAAAAGCGGTTATTTTGATATTACAAACAGACACTCCAATTTTATTTATCTGTATAGATAATGTTTTATTACTTCCATTTAGACTAGAACTAAAAGCGTAAGAACACCTTACAAGTCGATTTAAACCTTTTTACTAAAAATATTACTAATTATCTGGAGTAAATAAATTCAAAAGTTACTTTTTCAGACCGAAATAAAATATTAAGGTTAACTATTGTAATATCTAACTATTGAATGTATATATTTCTAAATCTAAAAAACTATACGAAACACACGGTCTATAAAAACACAGTAACGGGTGTTTAAATTCATAGTTCATCATTCAGAGCTGTGGTTATTTACACAATAAAGAGTCATTTATATGTCAGGAATTTCGTTTTATTTTTTCTTTTAAATTTTCATTAACAAATATTTGCTCCATATATTTTTAAACGAACTGCCGAATTCCAAAATAAAGTTAATAACGAATTTTCCAAAGTTTTGCTTTATTATTCTGTTTTATTATGATGGAATTTATTACGAGCGCACCTTTCAACAAATTGCATATTTACCCAACAAATAATGAACGGCATAGGTAAATAATGCATTAATTATTTTCCATTTAATTTTAAATACTAATTAAATCGTAGTATCGTGATTTGTTTATTTGAACAATGAGTTATATAATGTAGGGGCATATAGAAGCGATGTCATCATTTAATGAGTATTTTCAATAATTAATATTAAATGTAAACGATATTGCGCGATTTTTCTTTATATAAAATTAAATTAAAATTTACATAAATGAGCACGTGGTGGAAAAGTGTCTCTCGATGGCAACGTAAAGGAATAGAGGGAGAAGTAGACCACAAACTACGTGGATGTCGATTATCCAGAAGAACATGAAGAAGCTGGGTCTATCTAACGATGATGCTTGTCAGCGGAATGAATGGCGCTTTAAGATTAAGAAAGCCGATCCCGCGTAATGGGTAAAAACGAGGACAAAGAAGAACACCTTTACATAAATAATAATCCTCAAGTTACTGTAACAAACATTATATTTAACAAACGGATACACTTAGTGTTAATATTTTCGTGTGAATCAATAGAAATCCTAGAGAAACAGGTCTTTGTATAAGGTACAGGTATTTGTAAAATATAGTTTTTAAATTTAGTAAATATTTTTTGTTCACAGATTGTACAACGTCTTCATCGTCAAGTATCAGTGGCATCACTACTGTGTCGGTAGCAGTCACGGGGCTTGATACACGGCCGCTAGCCAAGAAAGTACGTCCGAAACCCGCCTCGCCCAACCGACAAGGACCCCAACAATGCCAAGTACGTATTACATTTCAAGCATCGAAACATAAACACAGCATAATATTTTTGAAATCTTACATTCTGTCATTTGATTTAAAATCCAGCTACTACAAGTAGGTATGTATATTCAGTAACTTTTATTCGAGCAGGGGTAAAAAATCAAAAAAAAACTTAGAACTTCCATGTCAAAATGCTCTATTTTTACTTATAAACTCAATGATATATTTATAAAACACATCAAATGATATTATATCTACAGACAATTTATTAAAGAGCAAGACAAACTGCTTTATATCTTATAAAAATAAAGATCAATTAAAAATTGAGTGGGTGAATCCAACTGACTCAATGATAACTGCGAACTATATTATTTGTATAATCTTGGTACGTCTAAAAAAGAGACGTTGTTTATCAGTATAAGAAATCTAGTTAAGTTTTTTGTTTTAAAAATTATTATAAGGTATCTTAACTTTTACGTTTTACTCCAATGAACCTAATCTTAACCTACCGTCCCATAAAATACGCTGGCTCTAGCTCAAACAAGTTTTGCGATGGTGCCAAGTAGGTTCCATCTGATATAATATGTCGTTACAAGTGACACGTGCCACACGTCTTATCAAGAGAACTCTATCCTTTTTTCTGGTATACAACCTTGGTATGGCTGAAGTTTCTTAGAATACTTTAAAAGTACGTAATAAATATTTATTATCTATTAAAATACCATACCATACCTATTAAAATTATTTTTCAGTGTTCATCATTTAACGTTCCACAATATTTCTTAGAAACTGTTAAAGCGCTTTCATTGTTATTACTGTACATAATACTGTACTGTAATAAAACTTCGAGATATTCCCTGCATATATTCTTATATTCAGTACTTTTGCTACATCAAATGAATTATTTTATGATCGTCAGTATATCTGTCCGTGTGGAAGCTACCACCGGCTGTGAAAGCGGTTCCTGAGAAAAGCCGGCGAGAAACTCAACATTTCAATTTATAATAATAATTTACAGTATTACAAACAATTCTTAACTCATGACTAGTACCGACATCTCTGTGCAAAAGCGCGGGAAAACAAATGAATATCCGCGTCCTTTTTTTTTTAAATTATGCCTATCGGCCAATGTCACATAACTAAATGCCTTATACATGAATTCATTACAAATTAATCAAATATATTATTATCCGTTAAAACGGTCATATATAAAAATGCAACCTTACATTACAAATATAAATATTGTTTAATTTTAGAAGTTTTTTATTTAGAGATAATAAATGGCGTCAGTATTCAAATAAATCTCGCTGTCGTTTGGTTAATTTAAATTGTATACATAGAATGCCTTTGGTTTTATTGTGACGTAGTGCTAGTAGCCTTGGCAACAACTAATTGACAACCCTTATATAAAAAGTTGCTTAGCTAAAATGTAAACAGCCTATTCCTGATAGCATATTTATGAAGTAGTTTGCCACAAAAAAATATTTTTACTAAAGTTCCACCTTAAAAAGTTCACGCCTTTGAGGTTAAATTTCCAAAAAAAAATATTTCCCAATAAAATCAATTCAAAAGGATGCAAGTTAAGCTGTCTAAAAAATAAAATTAAAAAAAAGAATCCCACTGGACCTGAGGCATATCTAAGCTCTAAATATAATATAAAGATTTCGTATTTCAAAACATTGTAATCCATAGTTCATTTTCTTTACACATACACTAGGTATTTATGTATATAATAATAACTATAACGACATGCCACGAGAGGGTGCATGTCACTCAGAATAGAGACGGGACGCTTAATGGCGCCGTTAACTTGTGAATATGTTCGCATATTGCTGTCCTTAATAATGAAAGTATTTTATTAAGCATCAGTGGTTTCAGTTTATTAGAATGTACCAAACTTCATTTATCGGTGTAGAAAAATCGGAGAAAATAGGATTTGGTAAACAACTAGACGAACACACGAGTTATACTATAATACTCGTATAATCTTTCTTTCGTTCAGAAATATTCCTGAAAATAATTAAATAATAGTTAAAAATAAATAATGGCTAATAATCTATATCCATACTAGTATATAAATGCGAAAGTAACTCTGTCTGTCTGTCTGTCTGTTACCTTTTCACGCTTAATCTACTTAAGAGTCTGGGAAGGACATAGGATAGTTTTTACCCCGGAAATCATCCCTTAAGGATAGGTAAAAAGGGGGGTGGAACTTTAATTGAACTATATATTATATAGACTAAATTATTGTCTATGTATTCCATAGTAACCGTCATAAGGTACATATTTAGGGACGAACCAGAGCGAAGCGAAGTTGCGTCGCTAGTAAACTTTAATAATTCGGATGCATGTATTTTTCATTGTAGTTGTAGTAAATAAGGATCAATTACCAAATGAAATATGTAACAAAGAATTTTCATGATTGTTTTAATCATAGATTGACGTTTTTAAGTTTTAATTTATTTACGTAGACATTTAAGCCGACGCGAGGATTGGTACGAACGCCTACGAAAATAACATTTATAAGGCCTGTATTAGATTTCGCACTTAGCAAAAGTGTCTAATAGAATTAAATACATAAATAAGAAAAGTTATTTTAATAGATTTTACTATGTATTAAAAAAATATATAACAACTTTAATGTTACCTATTATAGTATCTGTACTAATATTATAAAGCTAAAGAGATTTTTTGTGTGTTGTCTTTTTACTTCAAACAAAACACTTGAAGAAAAGTCACAGAAAAATGTTATTGTATTTTGTAGCCGAATTAATTATGCATAAAAATACGCAAGCAGAACCGCGGGCGAAAAACTAATTATAAATATATAATGTATAACAAAGATTTAGTAATTAAATTACGAGATGTAGTAATTAATAGTAAGCTCTATAAAGTAAACTCTGCTTAATGAAAAATGACTTTCCATTATAATAGAAGCTAAAACCGTAAGTTTTTGCTATCATTTTGCTAAAATATTAATTTAAATTAACAGTTAGAAGAAAAGAGAGTTTTACTGTCTATTCCAGAAATAAAACTATGTAAAACCATGAACTCATTTTCACGTGTTTTTAATCATTTAACATATTATTATGAACATTTTACACACGCTATAATAACCATAGAACGGAATCCATAAAGAAAAAACGAAAATAAATCTGCAGATTCGAGAGAGAGACGGGAAACTGTGTTTATAGGTCAACCAATCAAAAGAAAGGGCCAGGGGCTAAGAGATGCATCATCAAAGTTTTTTTTTTTTGAATATTTTATGCAAAGTATTTTGTTTTATTATTTCGTGTTATCAACAGTTACGTGGGTTCTCTTATTAAAGTAAAACATTTTATCAAGAGAATTGCTCTTTCAATAGATATATTTGTAATAGAATTATATTATGTGTCTCAGCTCGTTATATTCTATCCCCAATAGATTATAGAATAGGTTTACATTTACGTTTGTATTATTATTAAGGTTTCTTTCGTTTTAAGAAATAAAAGTATTCTATATTGTTATAAGATTATTTTGAGAACTACGAAATCATAGACTACTGGAATGTCATTGGATTCTAATTTAATTTATTTTATAAAAACCCTAAACTAATATATTTTGTAAAAATGTATCTCTGCTTAAAAGTTACTTATATTTCGTACTAGCGACTCACCCTCACTTCGCTCGGGTTCGTCTCTAGCTTGGATATAGAATGTTATCCTTAAGAGATAGACATATGCCATCGCGGACTTTTTTGTAGATCTCTTTAAGGTGTACAATGCTGTAGTACATTATTTTGATCTATCTTGTATCTTGCGTTTGCAATGTAAGCGCAAAGAAATGTGTTTATTTACTACATTAAGTTAAAAACCTCTAAAACTATCAGTTTTTCTCTACTATATTATACATATAAACTATCCTCTTGAATCACTCTATCCATTAAAAAAACCGCATAAAAATCTGTTGCGTAGTTTTAAAGATCTAAGCATATAGGTATAGGGACAGCAGGATAGCGGGAAGCGACTTTGTTTTATACCATGTATTGATGATACAGATTCCTCTACTCTAAGGTTGCTGGAAAGAGATCCCTTCTAGAGATAAGGCAGCCTCCTAAAGCCTAAAAAGCTGCACAGATTTTTTTATATATATTTCTTTTTCTTATGTATTTGTAGTGTGGTGTGTAATTATCTTAAAATGTAGGTATTCCAACTTTAGAAATGGAATATTTTATTAAAGTTATAGGAATCGATTAACAGTGCAGGAAGATACCGCGTAACATAATACAAGTATATTTAATTCGAGCCGTCTTAATGAATTTTTTGAACAAACTTAAAAAAAACGTGTATCTACTTATTGTACGTACGTAAGAAGTTATACTTCTTCGGCGTAACAGAACAAAATAGCTAAAGATTTCATTCCGTATGTCACAACTCTCTGTAAAAGGGATGCAGCTAACTTCATCATGTCGCATTTTGGCTGTCGGTGTGCGCGCGCATCGTAAAAATTTTTCTCTCACATTTTTTTCCAAACGTGCCAAAAGAAGTATAACTTCAAAAATATTACAAACGCTTACAAATATACTCTTTTTTGATGTCGGCTATAAAATAGTTAAAATGATATTTCATGATCTTAAATCATGTCAAAAATCTCGGTCAATTTCAATGGTTGGACTAGAGTCATATTAAAATTATACTATATTTTCTAGGAAATATCTAATTAAATGAAAACAATGTCGATTATTATAACAAATTAGTCTTTAATAGCCTTTATACTTGTTAAAATAAATGAGTAAAAGTCATGTAAAACTTGCTCATATTATTTGATAGTCGATCTTAGATAGATCTTTTATTATGTATATATATAAATATTAAATATTATATAGGTAAATAATGAATGTTGGTAAGCGCATAACTCAAAAATGGCTGGACCAATTCAGCTAATTTATTTTTTTGTATGTTCCTTAAGGTCCACGGAAGGTTTTAATACTTAAAAAAAAACCATATCAATTTTACTATTTTCAAGCTAGGGACGAACCCGAGCAAAACGAGGGTGAGTTAGTTTACAATAAAAAAGTGTATTAGATAATGAAACTAAAAAGGTAGTAAATTCACTCGAAGGGGTTTGCTTTAAGTTTTAATTTAATTTAATGAAAATCGAGTCATAATTTAGCGAAGATATCGCATAAAATACACTCAACTAAATATGCAAACGAGTTGAGTAGTCTCCTTTCTTGAAGTCGGTCAAATATTAATATTTTAAATATAATTTTAAATATTTTATGTCGTAGAATCAGGATAAAACAAATAGAAACCGGGAGGGAACCCACTCATTTATAATTATTAAGGCAGACTCCCAGATATAACGCAAGTTTACTGAATTATATAAATACGAAACATTTAATATCGCTTTTGTCTCCGCCTCCAATGTCAATTCCTACTTTCATAATTCCATCATTCAAACTCGCAAAATAACTTACAAAGGCTTCATAATATAATCAGATACCGAGTTGTTTTAATGTTGGAATGAGATTTGAACTGATACTACTAATTGGCCAGGCTAATAGCCTTGATGGACCTTACCAATTAAAGCTTATTGATGTCGCCGTGGATCTCCGACCCTCGTCTCGCTTTAACCCCATCTCGCTTTCCTAATAATTAATCAAGCAATTACGAACCGAACGGTCTGAATAATCTTTAAATAAAACAATAAGAAAGTATATAATAATCTTTAATACCCTAAGATTGACAGAAATTCTCCATAGCCATTGGATCAATATATTTTTTGTTTATACATAAAAAATCTTTTCTGACTCGACTTCAAAAAGGAAGAGGTTCAATCAGACACATTTCGGCTTTAAGCCAAGCCATTATTTATAAACTATTCAACTAAAAAAATATACATAATATTATGAGTATACTTAGATAGTAAAGCTACAGAATGTGACCATTAAACCAAAGATAGGGCTTGGTCGTTGAATATATCCTTAAAAACCTTTATTTTTTAATAAGTAAAATGAAATTTCATGTCTTTTACTTGAATGCGGTATCGGTAGTAGGAATTAAGTATACTAAATAGAAACCTTACAAAACACAAAATTGGATAACTTACATTAAAATTAAGTACCTGTTTTTCACATATGATTGGCAGTATCTTCTCAAATATATGCCAATATATAATATTGCCAAATTCTTCCCAAAGCATTCACTTTCGCCAAACGCTTTAAAATTTGTTCAAAAATTAGCTGTACCAGCACTGTAGCTTGTGAACTATTCAACTAATTAAAAAATGTTCCGGACAAAAGTTACAGGAAATTTCAAGCTTTAAATTCTTCTTCTAACTATACGACCAGAATGGACGAGTAGATACACGAGATACCATGGCTACCTTCTTGCTTCATTATTTGACCATGGACACCAACTCAAGTTGAAAGTCAAAGTACTTACCATATCAAATCCAACAATGGTTGAGATCTTTCACCCTTTGAAGCATTTTACATAATTATTTTAATGTGAGAAAAGACATATATTTATTGCAATCATTACACAAGTAAGTTTAAAATAAATAAAAGGAATAGGAACAAATAAATAAATAAATATGTTGGGACATTAACACACAGCACCATCTAGTTCAGTGAATGCCCCGAGCGGGATTGAGCCCGCGACCGCCGGCACAGCAAGTAGGGTCACTAAGAACTGAGCCAAACGTGTCATCATAAGGAATCATAAGGAAGAGCTTGAAATAACTATTTCCCTACACGCATTGAAATAAACATGTAAGTTGCGCCAAGGTCATGTGCAGTTTAGAAGTGAAAGTAATGGTGTACCAAAAGAGTTCCCATGGCTGATTCCTGCTTTATCCATAGGTACTAGATGAAGCATAAGACCACAGTACTTTACTAACAAATCTTCAGACCCTGTATATGGTGTCCTAAATCCATATTGCTTATTCGATCAGTCTAAGCATTGGAGTGGAGGTGGTGTTGTTTTTTGAATCAAAAAATCCGACATATTAACAAAACAATAATAATATAATGTAATGACATAAAAGTCGAAATGTTTCCCAGTCAATCAGCCAGTGTCAGAGCACATTCAACAATTATTCACCGCCATGTCAATACAAACTAAATCGAATTTGTTGATATCTTCATTTTATCCGGCCAAATTATGACGGATTCTTATTTCATTTAACAGTCCGTGAGCAGGGCGCTGAAAACCCGAACGCGCCCAGAATGACTAATGCCGTTCAACTAGTTAAGACGTGTATATATAACTTGGGTTGCCCGCACATGAAATCACTTAACATTTGAATGTTTTCTAATCTTTTCTATGGCGTTTCGAATATAATACTCATCGTGTAACATGAAAGTTGTTTTAAAATATAAATTTATTATACAGTAAAAGGTTAACTTTGCCAATTAAGGGCTTACAAATACCCGTTTGGGTTGTACCCAATTCATATTGCAAATAAATTCTATGTACGAGTAACTAGTTTTTCTCCACGGTTCTTCTTGTGTAATTTTCTTTTCGTTCTTCTTGCATATATAAAAGTAACTGTGTCTTAATCAAGGCTTCTCTTGTGAATCAAGATTTATCATTATCATCTTTGTGAATCTACATTCAGAATATCACTAAAAGCTGTTGAGCCCTTCCAAAAGATAACAAACACACTTACAAACTTTTGTGTGGATAATATTATTGGTGTTCATAAGAAGTAAACAGAAAAATAGGGCATTTTAATTTCTTAACAATTTTCCTTCATAACGTCTCTCGTGCGGAACACTGCAAATTTTGATGTGTCAGCTAAGTTTTATACACATTTGGCTATCTATTCACAAAAATAAAATTGAAGTTTCTGTTTCTAATATCAAAATAACAGCTTTATACTAAATGCATATGGTATTATATACGGTACTCATAAGAAAAACACAATTTTAAAAATTTTTGTCTGTCTGTTTGTCCCGGCTAATCTCCGAAACGGCTGGACCAATTTTAACGGGACTTTCACTAGCAGATATTATAAGGAGCTGATATTATAAGGAATAACTTAGGCTACTTTTATTTTAGAAAAAGAAGCAGGGTTTCGCTTAAAAAAATTAAAACGTACCCGAGCGAAGCGAGGGTAAGTCCCTAGTTTTAATATAAAGTAGGACTACAGTACAAGTAGTAAGATACTAAAGTACACTTTTTAAACTACATCTATAATGAGATACCCCTTATGAGTTTAGTAAAAATTATTATGTAAATGAAATCGCTCATGATTACTACTAAAGTTACATACTCAACTTCGCCATATCTCCCTTATGAACACAATCACTTATCACCAATGTGTATCTTTCTTAGTTTTACTACAGATTTAATCTCATCACGTTGTTCAACTTCTCTAACGTTTACATAAAATTACTTTCGCATTTTGATTATAATATTCAAAGAACTTCCTATTACAATCGCTCTTCATTCTGTATTCCAGTTGTGAACGACCAATATAAATATATTTTCGGCAGGGCAGTCTAATTGTTGTTTTTTATTGTTGTTTTGACGGCTGGCTGTCCAAAAGTTATTTAATTAAGAACTCTAAAACAGAATAAAAACATGCTTATCTTATTTTTGAAAGACTTCTAAAAGGAGAAAGTACTTATTACGGTTAGTACTTATTACGGTAGTAGTTTGCTAGGAGTTTTTGGCCAAAAGTACATTTTTCTTTTTACTTTGGCTTAAAAACAAAAAATCACTAAAAACTTGAATAAATACAAAAAAAAAAACAAAAGTAGAAACTTTGTATTCGGCCGGGATTCAAACTCAGACATCTGTGACTGTCAATCTTTTGACAATTTCACTTTTTCGTTTTTCGCCCCCGAAAACCCCCAATTACCAAATTTCAGCAAAATCGTTAGAGCCGTTTCCGAGATCGCCGGTATAAATAAATAAATATATAAATATACAAGAATTGCTCGTTTAAATATGTATATTAGATATGACTTTTTTTACGTTATATTCGCTTATTGTGAACTCATTTTCATAATATTTTTTGAAGAGTTCTGTAGTAAAAAGACAAAAACCCTTAAAACCCCTTAAAATTTCGTGCTATCCGTCGTAAACGTTTAGAGTATCTTTAGATAGGTTATTAAAAATAACAAATTTTTCCAAATGACTTTTTTTTATTATTTAAAGGAATAGTTATTTTTATTATTTAAGTCGAGTACGTTATACTTTTTTATTTACTTTAAAAGAAGTATGGGAAAAAATAAAAAATCATATGGGCAATAAGTAATTTAAGTAGTTTTTACGATATATGATATTTTCCATTACACACTTTATCAGTATGGAGACCGTAAAATTAACTTTGTTTTCTTGCGGTCGCTGTGCCGTGTTTTATAGTGTTTTTAAGAAATAGTATTAAAAAAACTTATTTTTGCGATAAATAAAATTTAAATTTGCTTTATAGTTTTATTTTTAATTTAACAAATTACATAAGTAAACGCTTTTAATTTTATAATTTGGTAGTACGCCACCGGCCACGGTGCGAATGACCTGCTCGGACTTGTCCTTTTTTTATTTAATTACGATTGTATTAGTTTATGCTACTATAAGCTTCTACGCATTTCTTGGATGACTTTTAAATTTTAAACAAATAACAAAAACAAAAAGAAAAGAAAAATACTTCTTTCTTGCCATACAAACATACAATAACATAGAACAATTGGCATATACAGACTGTATATTCATATACAGAAAGTAGCATTAAGTAAACCGGACTTGAGCCGTGGTCGGACGTAAAGCCAGCAGTGAGCCGTTGGGCGCTTGCCAGCCTACGATAAGCCCGCACCTAACTGTATATTACATACGTCTTATAAACTTTAAGAACACCAACCAATCAGTCTCCACCATGTTATAATCCCACAATAGTACCTATACGTACGTACGCCTTGGAGTTACATATATTCGATGTAAGCTTAAATAATATTATACGTAATGTAGAGTATAAACTTCTATACAGTAAAATTTTGTAATGAAAACGTAGGAAATATTTTTTCTCATATTTATAATTTTAATATGAATGATCTGTAAGAAAATTGCTTGTTTTTATTCTGGATGCAAGGTCTCTATGTCTATATGTACAATGTACGGATATACATATGTATATAAACCTACATAATATATATTATGTAGGTTTACACATATATCCGTCCGTATTTTATATATTACTCGTATATAAAATACTTCTTTATTATTAATATTTTCAGACGTACATAAAGAACTGTTTCAATGACAAAAAATACCAAAGTTAAAAGGTGAGTTAAATAGAAAAGTCGACCTTTAGGAACCTATATTTCAATTTTGTGATCTATTACCCAACCATGCTAATGTACTCTCATTTTTTTACCGCTCTGTTACATGTATGAAGGCATCCCTATTTATATATTTTACGTAATCCGACTTCAACATTTTCTAGCCATGGACATAACAAAAGCATAATAATACTTTTTTATATTTACGAGAATATATGACATTTTAAATATAACTATCTTTTCGGATTTTTTCGCGCATTTATTTTTATCTTTAGTTCCCGACGTTACTATAAAACGACAACTACATAATACCTTTGAGACATCTAACACTTTAGTCTCTCCCGTGACCATGATTGCTGTAAAGCATTCGAAACGTCGGGAACCAAAAATCAAAATAAACCCGCGAAAAAATCCGAAAAGATAGTTTTATTTAAAAAACCATAATAATTCCTTATCTACGAGTACCTTTTTGGCTACAGAAACCTAAAAAAACTTCCTCCTGAATTGAAAACCATCTCCTTTTTGAAGTCGGCCAAATACACTGAATACAAAGTAAATAATTTGAAGTTAAAATAATGTTAAATATTGCGATTATATCTAGTATAAGCTTAAGTACATACGTTAAGTTGGCTTCATAGCAATAACAAAACGCTGTCCAAAACTTCAGTATATTAGAGTGGCCCAATAAATGGACTCGGCAAGCAGCCAAGCCACTCCAGGTAATTCCAAATGAACGCGCGTGTAAACTTTAGCTTTTAAAATTTGGTATGGGACCTGTAATTGGATATTCAACAATTTAGTACTTCTTCTTTATGTACTAAGCTTATGTATATACCTTATGTACCTTTTCGAACATTCATAGGTATTGCATGTATTTTGTATGTGTTAATGTTGTTTTTATGTGTCTTAAATAATTTTAAATATTTTGTATTATTGAAGATTATATGTTCAATGAGCTCGTTTAATAATCATTCATCTACATACAATTTGCGATTTTTTAGCGTACTGATAAATCAATCTTTTTAAATATGATAAGTATCATATAAAAGATAATTTTGATATTCATACAATAAGAAAAACTTCTAAAATTAATTCCGAAAACATGTAAAAATATGCTTGATCACGCACCATTCGTTAAGCGTGAAGGGATGAAATCACCTGTTAACACGTCAGTCTCCGGTTTAGGCGTACGCGAGATTGATGAAGGTTAGATGGAATATATTTCGATAGTAAAGGACGTATAAAAGGATCTCTCTCTCCTTGAGAGAGCGCTTTATTGTTAAGCCTTAAACGAATGTAGTATATCTCCGCGGCTTTGAGCAACGCACGTGGTAGGCTTCAAGTATCCGCTCCTAACACCGTGCCCTCGAAGCTTTTCTTAAAAAGGTAAACTTCTAATCTTCGAGGTGTTGGATTGTCGCAACAAATCCACATTACATTTTCGCAATTGTCCATGTGACCGTAAAAGAAAAAGGTCAGTTTTATGTCAGGGGAAGGAAATGTGGCACGGTTAGTTAAACAACGAGAATGGACGTTTGTTATAAAAATAATGATACATTTGATGGCACTTCGCTAAAGTGAATTTGACGGCAATGTATATTATTTTATGAAAAGGAAAAATAAAAGATTGAATTACGTAACACGTATGATTGTGGAACGCTTTTTTGTGGATTGTCGTGAGGGAAAGCCTACTTATACCATCAAATTAAATGTAAGGTTTCTATTTAATTACCGAAGGTTCTTTTATTTTCCTCTTTCAACATGTTCATCGGGGTATTTTATTAATTATAATTAAAAGTAATTAGCTTTTTCTGAGCCCAGATAAAATCTAAACATTGTAAGACAATATCCCCGTCAGCGATGATTAATGGAGATTCATCTAAAAGAAAATAAGACCGGAAATTTAATCTGAAGGTACTTTTTATATGACCTGTTTAAATTATAGTCATCAACTAAGCTATGACATCTTTACTTCCTTAGTAATATTAACTAGCAATTTATTCTCACTATGCTTGAATACATCCCTTGATACCAATATTAGTTTATTTTTTACTCCAGGTTATAGTTTATTGGTTGCTACTTCGATGGTGTAGTGGCTAGCATGTACGGCTACACATCCTGATTCTGAGTTCGAGTCTATTATTGAGTCTTTCTGTCAAGAAAGATCCAGTAACAGTCCGGAGTTAGAAAGTTGGCGGTATTTCACCCCCGTGCCTCGGAGAGCACGTAGAGTCGTCCTATGTTTGATCTCTCACTAATCGTGTCGAATTATTGTCCCATCGGCATTTGAGAGTGAAAGGAATAGAGAATACACTGGTGTCTGAGCGTACACTTATGTACTTTAATATCTCGTGCGCAGTTAGCTAGCCTCAGTGAGGATGGCCACCATGGCCGATATCGATCGGGAGGACATCATCGTCATCAGTTTATCGGTATACTAAATTTACTAAATCTAAAAATGTATTCTATAGTTTGTCGCTTTGATCTTCTATCACATAACAATAAAGCAAAGGATCAACATATTTTTTTACTTAAACATTTACTTATTTTGTGTCAATTGGTGTCTCGTCGGAACTGATATTCGTAACCTGGACACGTTAATTTATAATCAAAAAAATTATCAAGGTGTACAAAACTGATAAAAAACTTTAAATTCACAATTTGAAACAAAAGGTTGAATTCATATAAACTGATTTGTATAATAATTTGAAATTGCTGTTACTTAATTAATACTACTTTTTTTAATTTTTGCTAATTACGTTTTTACTTCGTTACATTAAGTAACTGAAAATAATTACCTTTTACGTTAAACGGCGAAATCTACAAAGTAAAAAGACAAAGCCGCGACATAGTTGACAAATGGCTAGCATTCAAGGCGGACGAAAATAAGAGATAAAATCTCTGCAAAACTTTCATAAAAATGTGCGGTACAAATGATTGCATTACTAACCACTTATTTCACTTATTATAATGTAATCATTCTTGTCTATATCGATAAGTCCACCTTTGTTCACGTTTTTTTCTATGTATTGTTTTTTTATTACTTGTTTAGTGCAATGTAGAATATACTATCTATACTAATATTATAAAAAGGCAGAGTTTGTGTTTGTTTCTTTAAACACGCTAATCTCAGAAACTGCTAATCCAATTAAAAAAAAATTGTATTAGATAGCCCATTTATTGAGGAAGGCTATAGGCTATCTATCACCATGCTACTACCCAAGGGAGCGCAACTATAAAAACGTACCTACAGACGAACCCAAGCGAAGCGACGGTGAGTTATCAGTTTTTCATATACCTACTGTAAATAGTCTGATTCTCTTCTAAAAATAAACAACAAAAAAAGTGCAAAATTCATTAAAGTTATAACTGATTATAATTTTTTATGATCTTACCTACCTTAATATAACGTCTATCTCAAGCCATATTATTTTATACATTTAACGTTAGTATCTGGGCGACCGAACTCCGCTCGGAGTTTTTGGCCAAAAGTACAATTTTTTTTTTAATTTGGCTTAAAAACAAAAAAATAAAACTTGAATAAATACAAATACAAAACGAATTTTGCGTGGAATAATGTGATAGAAAACCCGAATACACGTGTTTTCCCAGACATAAAACTAATCTAGATCGATTTTTCGCCCCCGAAAACGCCCATATACCAAAATTCTGCGAAATCGTTAGAGCCGTTTCCGAGATCACCGGTATATATAAATAAATAAATATATATATATACAAGAATTGCTCGTTTAAAGGTATTAGATAAACTTGTGGAATTAATATTTTTTACTGATTCCCAAAAAGGAAGAGGTTCTATGTTTGGTGTATGTAGTATGTACATACATATATATTTTTTATGTATGTTCACGAATTCTCGGAGACGGTTTGACCGGTTTTATTAGTTCAAACTGATTTATATTAAGTTGGTCCCGAGATGGTTCTGTGAAATTTTCTTTCAAATATGTAGAGTTTATCATATTTTTCGAAAAAATCAAATAAAACCATGAAATTTTAAGTATGTTAACAGATCTAATTAGTCTTTTTTACCTTCTTCTAATTGTTATATCGATTTGAAACTTTGCAAGTCTTTGTAGTCTAATGATAATACAGTTATTTGGCATCATTGAGGTGATTTGATGGCGAAGCCTGAAGAGTGGAAGTTTTCAACAGTTACTGCTAAATTAACTTTCAACTTCGAAAATATCTGATTAGGTAACTATAGTAAATGAATACACCCTTTCAGTTTTTTTTTTTACTTTCTAGTGTCTGGAAGTCAATTGTTATTTTTTTAGTATTTATGTTACGTTCATAAACAAATACATAATACAAAAATTTAACTACTATAACACATAAAACTAGAATTTTAATAAACGTCATATTGACACAGTCAGTTTTACAAAATTAATACTCGTATAACATACCTTAAATAAAATAAAAGTCAAAATCTATAGCGCGAGAGTAGACAAAGGCTGACGCGGTTGACAAATGGCTGGCATTCAGGGGGACAAAAACAGGAGGTGAAATCGCAGCCGAGCTCTGAGAAAAAATGCGCCATACAAATAATTGCATTGTTGTACAACGTGCTTTCAAAAGAATTCCGCATTTCTATGAATTAATATTCTCGGTCGAATTATTTCAACATTTTTAGCATCTAGAATAAATATGAACTCGTGAGTAAAGTTTATGTCGAACGCAAAAACCACTAAAGAATTGGTAGAATAGATAAATATTTACATCTTGGGTATCTTCTTTATAAGTTATATGGGTTCCAATTCTAATTTATACTAAAGATTACTGAATAGAAAGATGCACCCACTAACAAAACCATCGTAAACCAATGAAAACTTTTGACTAACAGAAAGTCTTTCACATATTATTTGATATAATATAACTATTTTTAATTTTTAATGGCTGATTTAAATAAAAAAGTTTAACGATATTTTTTTTTTCATTCAATCGTTCTGTTAAAGATGTCTTACAGTTACAGGGGAAAATATTCAAATACTTCTAATTATAATTAGTTGTTTTCTTTGACTGATTATAATATGACACCAAAACGCTGGGACTCAGGCTGACAAAACAGTAATCAATAGGAAAGTTTTTTGAAAGTCCAACCAGCACAGGGGTGAAAAAAGTAGCATTTGTTTGGAACACACTAAATATATTATATAATGTTTTATTTATTCCTTATTACGCTGATTCGTCGATTAAGCCAGGAGATTGATTATGGAACTCTTCAATAACTACGAGAAAAATCTTTAAGTTTGGTCTCATATTTGTTTTGATGAGTCCCATACAGTACAGCTGGTTATATTTATAAATGAGATGTTCCGTATATTACTAATAGTTATATTTAAATAAAATAAATCCCTATTTTTATACATATTAATTGAATAGTATAATACGAATACATAGCTGGCTTTTTACCAGATATAAGTCAGTAAAAGTCCATGAAGCACAAATATCAATGGGTTTTAATTTAACGCCGACAGACGGATCGGACGTCATCCAATTAGCAGCCGGAGCCATGGCTAGCCATAGCCTATAGAAATGCGAGATGCAATAAGACAACTCAGATCAATACTTATACGCTCTGCTAGCTACGAACCCGAGACACTGGTTGTTATGGTATTGGTCTATCATCTAACTATAGAATGCTATAATTGTTAAGCTTATTTGAATAATTATTATTTTTTTCACTTTTTAATTATCATTTTAGTTAATATATATACATGTGTGCGAAAAAGTTCATAATCAATTAGAAAAACTAGTAAAACTTAATCGGAATTATTGTGTCAGTATTCTTTCTATTTACATGTTACATTTTAAATAAACAATGCATTATACATATTCATATTAAAAAGGCAACATTTAAACACTTTGGAAAAAATCCCGCATAAAGAAGTTGCTCATATATTTAGACTTTAGAGCACCACCAATTGAAATTATATGCAGTCAGAAAACCTTTCAAGCTATACACTCTACGCTACCTGTCCAATGCAATTGCGAACAGTAATGAGCTAATTAATTAAATGTAGTTCCAGCTTGTTCGAGGTATCATTCTATCATTGACTATACTTCAACTATTACGATGTTTCCCGCCAACAAACTTTACGACGGTTTACTAATAAGGTACACTAATTTTAAAATCAGTTAAAAGCAATTATTACAACCTTTAAGAATGGGTCTTTATTTATATAGGACCTACTACGCATGTATGTATTCAGCCCTTTAATTTTAACGGCCCACTGAAGGGCATGGGCCTCCCTTTAATATGTGGGGAATCAGGCCAAAGTCCACCACGCTGGCCAAGTGCGGGTTGGCGGACTTCACATATCCCTTTAAAACTTGCTAGGTTCTCTCAGACGTACAACCTATTTATAAAAAAATATATAAAAATTGGTTCACAATTAGTAACATATTGCGTATTTTTCTTTTAGAAATCGTTAAAAAGATAACTTATAAAGTACGGTACGATTACGAAACTCTTTTAATAAAAAAAAATAACAAAAATTGACATTAAATATGTAAATGCATAATGTCAATATTTTTTGTTATTTTAAAAAAAAATCATCAACTACGTGTTATTAAAGTAAGATAATATTTCAAAAATTTACCAATTCATTTCTTAAATTGAGATCTCAAATAAAATAATAAAGAGTTCTATCTAACTTTTAATATGCAAGCCACTGGCTCTGAAAATTTCGTACAATGTGTGCAATCATTTTTCCCCCTAAAGAAACGAGGAGTTCTAGAACAAATTGTGTTATTAAAATGAAAATTACGTAAATACCATAGCGCCTTATCTTCTAAGCGGGAGGTTGATTTCTATAACAAAGTATTAAGGTGCGTCAACAAATATTTTTCTTATGTATTATCTTCTATGTTTTGTATTTATAAATTAATATACATAAATTAACATGAAAACATAATAAAATACATCTATACCAATATTATAAAGCTTAAGAGTTTGTTTGTTTGTTTGTTTAGTTGAACGCGCTAATTTCACAGGAACTACTAATCCGATTTAAAAAATTCTTTTTACATTAGATAGCCCGTTAACTGAGGAAGGCTATAGGCTATATATCATCCCGGAAAAGTTTACGGTTCCCGTGGGATAGATTTGTATTTGTCTAGGGACGAACCCGAAGCGAAGCGAGGGTGAGTCGCTAGTATGAAAATAAGAACAGATATACTTAATGTCAAAATTTTACATTGCAAAATTAAAAAAAATAAGGAAAATTTCTAATACCTTTACGCATAATTATTTTTTTAAATTTGCAAATAAATTGCAATATTTTAAAACCTATCTACTTATAAGCGTTTACTTATTTTATATTTATTTTTAAATACTCTTTTTGGATAATAACAATGTAAAATGAGTTATAAGAGTTAATTTACAAAATTAATTTAACAATCGCATGCTCTCATTTTAATAATTTAAATGTAAATTTGTTTAAGCAGACGGAATGTTTAATATCGTTTATCAATTTGACAGATTTGAAGTTTAGGGTCTCTGCCCACTACACCGTCTCATACCATGACCGTGCTATGAACGTATCAGGCACGGAAACGAGCACGGCACGGACTACTATGTGTACTAGACCGAATCCACAGCGTATCATGCCCGTACATAACGGTTATAGTGACCGTAGCATCCGCGTATCATCCGCGTATCAACCGCGTATCAACCGCGTATCAACCGCGTATCAACCGCGTATCATCCGCGTATCAACCGCGTATCATCCGCGTGTCATATCCGTATGGTTCCCGTTTTAGTATTACCTGTTGTTTCTAGATAAATATCACTAATATTGAAGTATTAGTTACAATATTATAATATTGCCAGACGAATATATTAATATTACCTAATCCTGAGAGATATCGGTACTAACCCATCTTTAATAACGATTATCGCCCATCTCTACAAGACAAGCGGCAATACGTAACGGGCTTAGAACGGTCATCATACGCGTTTAAAACCCGTATGCTCACCGGTTCAACAACGTCGCGTGTCAGGCACGGAGCGTACCGGCACCGGCAAAATATTCTCGCCGACAATTGTTGCCGGTCCGTGTGCGGCACGCGATGGTGCCGGTCGGTGACGGAACGGTCTAATGGGCAGAGTCTCATACATTTCAATACAAAGAATATTTTTTTGCCTGACACACTCCTAGCACGGTCATGGTATGAGACGGGGTAGTGGGCAGACTCCTTTATGTGCCTGGCAGATGCGTAATGAAATATTTTTTGTCGAAACAGAATCCATAAACAAAAGGCACTCATCCCATTTTCGATTCAATTCACGGAAAGCAAAGCCGCCGCGATCGGAAAAACGAAAAGAGAAAACATTGAGAGATTACGTTAAGGACGAGTTATTCGATTTATATACTTTGATATTATTTTGTTTATATATAAATAATATTACAAGAAAGGATTAAAATAATTTATGATTTGACCATTTTCACTATTTCTAATATATTTTATATAAATAAAACTCCAGTAGGTACTACTTCGTTATACTTAGATATTTATTTAAATTCTTGAGCTTCCTCGTGTTACAATTATTTTTTTTAGAATTAACAACCCTCAAATCACAAAATTCTAATTCAAAGCACATAGTTAATTTCATAACTTGATTCCATAAGATATAATATATAAGTGGATATTTAATTAATATAAAATACTAGCAAAGCCCGCGGCTACGCCCGCAATCAATCTACAATAAAAAAGTCTTTGGCTTTATGTTATACAGCGACTCACCCTCGCTTCGCTCGGGTTCTTCGCTATGTATTTATATAATATTGTTCATACAAAAATACTAAAATCGCGATTAAAAAATAGGGGATGGGGGTAGGAGGGTGAAAAATAATTTACGACCTATTCTCATTCCTACCAAATATTAAAAAAAAACATTAAAATCATTCGAACCGTTTCGGAAGAGTGCGACCACAAAAACCGTGACACTAGATTTTTATATATTATGTAATGAATATATGAAACATGTTTTTTTTAATTATAACTATATAACGCACGTTCCATACATGGTAGTAGCCCATGGTAAACTAAGTGAACTAAGGTTCGAATCTGAGATGTTCATAAATGAATCTAATCATTTTTAACGTAATTGCCACTAAGTATCATATTGTAAGGAAATCTGAGATAACATAACTAGTTTCCAAATATGTCTGTCAATCTTTATTTGTCCTGTAATTCTATGGGTTATGCTCTAGTAACTAGTTTTCATCGCATTGAGGGATGTTTTCCCTGCAGTAGGACAAAGGCTAAATCAATCAACCTACTCATTAACCTTAAGACAAAAGAATTATTTAACATTTTTATGTTTCATGTCTAATTTTTACTTTGAATTGTCCATGTATATTATTACATTTACATTTAGTCATAATATTGTAAATTAAATCGGATATTCGGTGCGTGAGCGACGTATAGTCCCCTGACTTAGACTGAATGTCGTGATCATCCCACACCGTCTCACATTTCTACGGAAATTGCGTCACGAGCAAATGGATCTTATGATCTCGATATCCCAACACTTTGTTATGACGGATATGACGTAGCCTTCGCCACCTGTTCCTCGGATTGATTTCGGCTGAAATAACATTAAATACAAATATATTTTTTAAATAAGTCTTATTGTACATATGTACAGATTTGTAAAGCAAAATATAATTGTTCTTATCAATGTTTTACTAGTAACCGAAAAGTTTTTATTTTAGTATCTAACTTAAGCGGTTTAAAAACACCTCTACATATTTTGGATTTTATAAGATGAATCTCAACGTCTCCGTAAACGAAAAGTGTTCTTATAAAACAATGTCAAGTGAAAAATTGTTGCGAGAAGACGCACGACCCGGTTTTACATGCATTTTTGATGTGGGTCACGGCCCGTGAATTAGGTCGAGCTTTATGGAATAAAATGGCAGGAAACCGGATGGAAATAAATTCTATTACTACAACGAAACCTAGCTTTGTAATAAAAGGATAAAAAAGAGATTTTGGTGAAAATAAAATGAAACGTATTCATTTCATTTTTGATATTTTGATGTTCTATAAAAAGATTTTTTAAAATACAGCATAGTGAATGTGGAAAAAGTATCTCTTTCATACCAACTGACTTCGTTGATGTCAAATATGATCATTTAAAAAACTTTTTACATTATGTATATTATGTTTTGAGTTTCATTTAATACTAGCGACTCCCTCTCTCCGCTCGGTTTCGTCCCTACTCCCTAAGTACATTTTAACAGTTGGTATCGATTTCTCAGAAATGAGATATTTTTCCGCAGTAAAAGTATTCTATATGTTGACCCGGATGAACTATCATCATACCAAATTTCATCAAAATCTGTCCAGTGGTTCTTTCGTGATACGTTCCCAGACAGGACAGACAGACAGACAGACAGACAGACAAAAATTATAAATAAGATTTTCCAAAAAATATTTAATGTACATTTTCGACTCAATTAGAATTTTATTGTATGTATAGATAAAGTCAAACAATACATAAATGAACTACTTATTTATTGGTGTATTGTTGGAATAGATAGATTCATAAAGAGCTCCATATTAACCAAACATAGGAAAGCAATATCTGTTATAACATTATTTCTAACAATATTGAACATTCTTTTATTAAATTTTCAATTACATTGTCTTTGAAATAATAAAAACATTTTTTTAATAAAATAATATAAAATTAATAAAATAATACAAACATAACAATTTACATTTATAGATTCATTTTCTCTTTCTTAGGAGCATAAAGAAGTAAATACTACTGTTGTATATTAAATTCTGTTTTCTTTCAGTAACAACATTTACGTTGGATAGTTAGATTTTGATTTCTAAAAAAATCTAAGCACTGAGGCCGCAGGGCATTTTTTTAAAAATCATACATTACGCGTTCGACTCAGCAACATGTAGTTTTACGAATGCTTAGTTTGTTTATTTAACTAGACTGTATAAAAAGCGCTGGAGGCTCAACCACTCAATTCTTACACCCTTATCATTCTTATACCTTTCCACCTAACTATTACTGGTTTTACCTGTACATATCACAGGTGGTAACGAATGTTGGTAGCGAGTTATGTCCCGGTGAATGGTCTTTCAATAGAACATAGTCTACAGTTAATGCTTACCATCAATCTTCCGGCTACGCTTTTACCACTTTTGTTATATAAAAAAAAAACTAGAGAAAAATCTATATAGTTAGTGTAGACATTTACCACGTGCAAGAATCAAATCTATAACCTCTAATGTAGACAGGGCTGGTGTTATTTTTTAAATACAAGTAAATACTCTTTTAGTTTGGTGACAGTAAAGAAAATATTATATACATAAGTGTATAACGATAATACATGATTTGCATGTTCCGCTCTGCCCCCAAGTGCCACAGAACGACTGTACTGGGAACTGACATAATTCAAATGTAATTTAAATATACTGCATAGTGGAGTATAGTGCGCTGTACTTTTTTATTCAAATAACTTTTGTATACATTTTTCAATGATATATGCTTTTCATACTTCATAGATCAAACTTAGAATAGATTTGTCGGGATATTTTATAGCTTTGTAAATAACAACTGAATGATATATTGTTACGAAAATATAACAATATTCTTTTGACGTTATTATTTTTAGTTAAGTCAGATAACATATCTGTATTTTTCGAGCATTTTTGCCAAATAAACTACTAAAATTTAGAAACTCAATCTATTAACGAAGTCACTGTTTATATACGGGGATATAAACATCGATTGTTTCATAATCTGATAATATCTATCATAACGTTGTTTACCTTGCCACATATCATCTATCATATTAACATCAATATTATTTATATCAGACACAAGTCGCCATTTCACTTTACTTCCCAATAAAAGCCTATGACATAAACCTTACATAAACGATCTGTCCGTGAGATAACTTAACGGACCCTGCGACGAGAAGCCATTACATATTTTTATATGTCTATTATATTCGATGGGTATTCATTGGAGGGGCGAGCGATTTTTAGGGCTAACTCACGTCCCATAGGAAAAACCTATTGTGGCGAAGGGACTTATTTTGTGCCGTATAGATGAGAGATATGCTGGCCTGAATTTTCGTATTTTTATATAAAAGAATATGGATTGGAATTTTGTAAGGATACATTAATTTATCTATAATAATCGAAAGTAATATAGCAAAACTAGCATTTCCCGCGGCTCCGCCCGCGTTCAAATGATCAAAAACCAAATTCTTAGGTTTTACACATTAGTATACTCTTACATATACCAATTCCATTTTGCACCGTATGATTGGTAAATAATGGTAGTGATTGACAATGCCACAAAGGTTCCTCCGTTAAATTGAACTTTTTGTTTTAGCAATAACATTTATGTACATATGTCTATACTTCTGTTTTGTTTGTTTTTTTTTAGTTTTTCACGATAAACTCTCAAACTACGGAATTAATTTTAATCATTTTTTACTAATAGACAGCTATAGATTAATTAATATATAGCTGATTATTTAAATTACATAATGATAACTTTTCTTAATTAGCGCTAGTTAGTAATATTTTCCAAAACGATTTTCAAAAGAAAGTAATAAGTAAATAATTCTAAGCGAATACATTTTTTTATTTCATATGGCTCTGCTAATATGATTAAAGTCGTAAGCATTTTATTGTGTCCTTTAAGCCTTTACCTTCCAAGAAAAGGTGTCAAGAAAAAGTGAAAAAGTTGAGGTATAACAGTTCCTAAAATACTTTTTCATAGTTTTTGAGATATGAAATATTTTTAGTTACCCGCTTTGGCAGTTTAACAGCCATAAACTTGTTTTCCATAAAATGTTATAAAATAATATAAATTGAACTTATTTTTACGGTGCAAAAAATGAGTAGGTATTGTGGAAACGTAAATATTATTCGTATTTATTTTAGTGTTAACCTAACAAAATACGTAAGTAAGAAAAACAACATAGCATTTTGTTATACGAAACCTAAAATGCGCGAATTGGATTTACATTTGCCCAATTTTTACATTAAAAGATTAAAAAACATTAACATTATTTACTAAACAATAAAAATTTACAAATATTCTCATTTGAAAATTGTTTCGGCCAACAAAATATTACTAATGTGTTACTAATTTATAAAGCCAAAAAGTTTGTTTTATTAAAAATTTAAGCACGGACAGGGCCGCGGGTAATTTAGTAGTAATTATAGTAAAGTCATAGAAAGGTTATATCTGTACATTTTTTTTTGATAAAACTACGTATTTTAAAAACACATGGCGACATCTATTGTCAAATAGCTAAATAACACATAAATAAATTTTCATTAAAATAACTATTTTAATGAATAAAATAGCACTGTTAATATTTCTTTTAAGATAAGTTTTTTTTAATAGTTTTAACATAATTTATAAGTAAGTTACCTTGCTAAAATATTAATAGCATCATCGTGCTTTTACTTTAACCAGTTTTTGTATTTTTTCTCAGAAATGAGATATTTTCCTGCGGTAAAAAGAATCCTATGTGTTGACCCGGATAACCTGATATTACCATACCAAATTTCATAAAAATCCCTCTACTGGTTTTTCTGTGATGCGATCACATACAGACAGACAGAAAAAATTCTAAAAACTATAGATTCGGGCTCTATATCGCTAATAATGAATATTTCAATAAGATTTTCCGAAAAAATATTGAATTTAGGGGTTCGGCTTAGTTACAATTTTATTGTATGTATAGTTACTAATTTATGAAGCGAAAAAGTTTGCTTTACTGATAATTTAAACACGGGCGGAGCCGCGGGTGATTTAGTAGTAATTCTAATAAAATCGAAAAAAGGTCATATCTGTAGGTACATTAATTTTTTTGGGATTAAAACTACCTATTTTAAAAACCCAAGGCGACATCTATTGTCGAATATCTATATAACACATAAATAAATATTAATTAAAATAACTGTTTTAATGGATAAAATAACGCTATTGATAATTTGATTTTCAAGATAAGCTATTTTTAATAGTTTTTACCATATTTAGTAAGTTACCTTGCTAAACTGTTTACAAATAGTATCTTCGTGGTTTTGTTCCTACCCGTTTTTGTATTTTTTTTCAGAAATAAGATATTTTCTCGCGGTAAAAAGTATCCTATATGTTGACCCGGTTAACCAGCTATCATCATACCAAATTTTATCAAAATCCCTCCAGTGGTTTTTCTGTGATGCGGTAACAGACAGACAGACAGACAGACAGACAGACAGACAGACAGACAGACAGACAAAAATTCTAAAAACTATAAATTCGGCCTCTGCATCGATAATAATGTTTATTTCAATAAGATTTTCCAAAAAATATTTAATGTACAGATTCGGCTTAGTTAGAATTTTATAATATGTATAGATTAAAAAAATACATTACGAGATCAATCGTTAAAATTAATCGACCTAGTTCTATCGCACGACATAAATATCACTATAAATATTCCACATTATAGGATTATATAAAAAGTTGACTATAAACCCTTTCAGCAAACACAGCGATAACCGCACTAAAAGGGTATAACAAAAAAGGGAGTGTTGCCAAGAAATATTCCTACGGGCAAATACTTCGACCGCCATCGACAACAGAGCGTTACCAAAACTCTTGGGTTGCAGTAAAATATTCAAATGCTCAATAATAATATTGAAGACAATGGCGACGGGTCGGAATATTTTGTATTTGGTGTCACACCGATATTATATTGTTTGCTGTGTCTATATCAGATATCTCGCATTTGTCATTCGAGCAAAATTTAATAAAATATTTATAGAAAAGGTTTTTTATTCCTAAAATATACGTCTCGTCACGAATATTATAACATTCTACGCACGTCTCACTAAGCAAATGTCACTTTGAATATAATTTGTTTTTACCTGAAGATTACTTTTAAATTTTATTTACTTATTATTTCTGAGTTGTTTAAATGATTTTATTCTTAAATTAAATTAAAATAAAGTAAGTTAAAAAATACTTCAATGTTTGTTCAATAATGAACTGGTAGTAGACTCATGACGTTCAGTAAAAAATTGTAATAATTTAATGCTGATTAAAATCATTTGAATTCGAATAATGTTGTAAGATTTATCACACTACGTTTCAGTTAAGAAAATATTTTAAAGAATGATATGCTTACCTCATACATGTGTATGTGTCAGAAATAATATAAACACTGGTAAAGAGACGATTCATAAAAAAATATTTATCATCGCTATCAAATATTACGAGAAAATCAGTCTTTTCAATTTTATTATCAAGAAAATGTTTTTAACTTCTTAATTTGCTTCCGACTAAAAGCTATTAAAAGCAATATGTCTTCAAGAACTTAAACACTTTTCTAACTTATCGCACAACGATAATGGAACACTAACGTGAAAAGTTCCTCAATTTCTATTTATCACTTCGTATTTGACCCAATTTCTAAAGCTAAAGAATGTAATTTCAATGCATTTCTAGATCGTATTACATTTATCTAGATTTGGCTCAAATCCACTCAAGTTTTCGTGCTTATGAAACAAGATTTGATTCTACGACAGTTTCCACTTTAAATTTAATTCAATAAAGCAAATGTAATATAATAAATAATTTGGCATCCATTTTCAAGAAAGAAAAATACATTGAAATATATTTTTAAATATTTAATTATATATACAAAATAATATGACAAATTACAAGAATACAGTGTACAAAACAATATACAGAACAGTAAAAAACGACGTACACTTATCAATGATAAAAAAGTTTAAATGCTTTTTTTTCCTTTGTTTGCCAACCGATTTTCTTTTCTTTTTTTTTTTTTTGTTTAGTAGCTATTGACGAGTATTGTTATCAATAAAAAAATTAAAAAAAAGTTCGTTTCTTTTTATATTGATAGGTAAATTCTATTCATATATGTTTTCCTCAAAATTTTCAATAATGATTATGGTCTCACTAAAAATTAATTGGGTCTGTCAAATAAAACTTATGATACTATTATTGTGATAATAAATATTAGATATAAATTCCATTTCTCGTATTTTCCATAGGTATGCAACAAGATATTCGGGAACGCGTCAGCACTGGCAAAGCATAAGTTGACACACAGCGACGAGCGCAAATACGTATGCATAACTTGCGCCAAGGCGTTCAAGAGGCAAGACCATCTGTGAGTATTGCACTTTGCATTATAACTATTTTAGAGTCAAGATTAGAATACAGGGAGAATACAATATATGTATGTATATCTGTTACATAATAAGATGAATAAAATAAAAATAATAGGTTCTTTATTGTTAATAGCAATGACTTAGTTGAATAAATGAAAGCCGAAGAAATAAGAGTGTCACGAAAATATCTCTCCATCTTTCTCATCACTCTCCTTCTTTTTCTACTCCGCAAGCCATAACAATAAACTTCATAAATAAAAATCCATTCTTTCAAAAGAAATCATTTTTAATTTAATAATTCTTTAATTTTAAAATATGAACAAAATATAAACACATAAAAAGCGGTATTCATATTTTTGTGATATAATGTAATACTAATTTCAGTGATACTTTTGATAGAAATATCAAGGATAAAATGTGTGGAAGAAAACTTTATCAAATTCTGAAATACATGCTATAAATTGTTTTATGCATTCATTTATAGATCTTAACATATTCGTTAAGCAATAAATCTCTACGTTCACAATTTAAAGCGATTGCCATGAAACTGTGCCTGTACTGGAAAAAGTTTAAACGTAACTCACTTGTTTAATGCGGGCAAGAACAGCAACAACTCGCTAAGTTATACCATGGTCTGCCAATGTCAAATAACAATTGTTATTTATCTTTGCCTAGGTCGTAGGCATGAGTCAATTTGAAATGCTGTAGAGAGAATGACAATATTAATTTATTCTCCAGTTATGCATGTTGTAAGGGGTTGTCGGGCATTAACTGTACTGGTATTTAACATAAAGGAGTGTCCATATCCCCGCTAAGTCATTGTTCGCCGACGCTCGTCCCTTTAATCGTAGCAACGAACGCAACATGAATATTAATGAATGTTCAAAATGCGCGTATCGACTCGACGCAAAGTGGCCTTGTTATCTGGTGACCTATTTGGAAATTGTAACCGGGTTATATTAACGACAGATGGATGGTGATTAAAAATCTGATGTTGACACAGCTTTATTGTGACAAATGTATACTATAAAATAAGGTAAATTATGTTCATTGCAAATATATTTGTTAAATAAATAAATATACATGTAACAATATTATTCTTATTGCTATAATATATTATGCCAGTAAATTTCTGTTGATGTTAAATCCGTAATGTAAAAGAAATTCTAAATAAAGAAATGAAATATAACAAAAATATAACACACACTCTCCTTAAATTCTTCATATATCACAAAACGGCACAAATAACGAAATTCTAAGTAATCTAATCTAATACATTTAAACGATTAATTCTTGTGAATTTATTTATACTGGCGATCGCGGGACCAACGTGGGGGTTTTCGGGGGTGAAAAATCGATACTGATCGAGATTGTTTGGGAAAACGCGTTTTTTCGAGTTTTCATGCTTACTCCACGCAAAATATGGTCGCTAATTTCGCGCGCTCGAGCATAAGCATCTTGGTCAAGCAGCCAAGGCGCAAGATTGACAATCATAGGTGTCCAGGTTCGAATCCTGGTCGGAGAAAAAGTTTTTACTTTTTTTGTATTTATTCAAGTTTTAAGTTTAAGTTTTTTTTTTGTTTTTAAGACACATAAAAAAGAAAATTGTACTTTTGGCCAAAAGCTCCGAGCGAAGCTAGGTCACCCAGATACTAAATATAAAACAATAGTGCCTAACTAATATATTCTGCAGGAATGGGCATATGCTGACGCACCGCAACAAGAAACCGTACGAGTGCAAGGCGGATGGATGCGGCAAGTCGTACTGCGATGCGAGATCATTACGCAGGCACACGGAAAACCATCATCAACCGCCGGCTGAACCGAGTAAGGAATATTTTATTTGATATTGTCTCTTCTACGATATTTCTAGGTTTAGTTATACAGGAGGACTCGAGTTCGATTCCCAATGTGGGTATCCGTAATATAATAGTCGTATATAAAACAAAAGTACAACACAGTCACCGACTGAAATACTAAAGCTAAGATCATGATCTTTGTACAGATTATAGTTTGTGTAATACACACTAACAAAAATAAACTTTTACGTATTTCGCGGGAAGGGAGTGGAGTTATAAAAAATTATTCGATGCTAAATATTCTTCAATTTACAAAACTTTGCGATCAGTTTAATTTTTATTTTTATATTTTACAATGTGAAGTTAAGTGTATAAAATAAAATATATAAATTCTAACGTTTTTTATAATTTAATTAAGTTCTTCCAATACCTAACCGCAAAGTACTATATATGTTTTAAGTTATTATAGTAAATATGTAAGCTATACTTAATTTTTAGCAAAACTAATTTATGTATGTTTATTAAAGAAACAACGAATACCTCCGACACAAATGCAAGCAGCACAGAGCGAGAGTCGAACTCATCACGCGTCACTTCGCCCCCGTCACCGTCCCGTGCAAACTCTACAAATTCCGATGTTAGTATAAATTTTATTACCATAAAAATATAACATAATTAAAATTAATTAAAAAAATTGAATATACGATTGGTAAAAGTTAAAATAGTATCTACTCTCTTAGTTTCCCATAGTTTAAAACTGCCTGCAATCTAAAGCAGTTTAAATTTATAAACTGTTTGTTCCTTAGTTACAATGTTTAAGAAAACAACAACAATAGCTTCTATTATCCAAAGCATTAAAGCTGTTTTATAATTTAAAATCTCTGGCAAGATTATGAAATAGATAAATACCGTAAACACGCTGCCAACGTTACATCAAGAACATATTATTATTAGGTAAGTAATGACGAAACGTTAAATAATTTCCTTATATATGTCCGTGTGACGTTATATTAAATCTCACATTTTATTACGTGCTGGCGTCCGTCCAACCGACCGCGTGTAAAATTTGCCACCGGACGTCCCTATTAATAATTAACCAATTAGCCCAAATCCGCGTTGTTCTCTTTTAATTTCACGCTACCATTACAGGTTTCGGACGGAAAAATTAGAAATAATGACGGTCGTGTTCCCTAACAATTCATTTCGGTAGAATGAACAAAGTACAAACATCGCTCAGGCAAATCAACGGGGAATGTTTTCTCTCAGAGTTTTAATAGGAAAAGCGATTTAAGTTTTATATTGCTTTGAGTGAAAACGCTTCTTTGTTAGTCCAAGTACCTTTAGTTATTTGAGGATCCTGGAGGAGTCTTGGTTTCGATGCCTAAGTTTTTTTACTTTTAATGAACCAACATTCTTTGTCTACCTCATGTCTAACGGCCTTCCTGTGGTTATACATTTATTTGTCTTATTTTTATAAAGTATTGCTAAAAATGCACATTTTTCTCAATTTTGTCTAATTTTTCAATTTTAGGAGGAACTTACAATTTTTTCTACTGTTACTATTACTAACATTTTAAACTAATAAATTAGCTAAAATTTAAACGATCTAGCCGTTCATAAGTGATATCTCATTTTTATTTATATAGACAATATTTATTCGCAATTTATTCTTTAAAAGGAGAATGTAATGAAATTCTTGTATGTATATAGAAGATTTTAAAAATATTACTCGAAAATTATATGTTTAAATTATTATATATCTTTCAGTCTAGTAACGGTTCAGACAAAAATGGACCACAAGCCGGAGACAGTAGTCCGCCACGCACTCCGCCCGCCCCGCCCACACCACCTGCGCGCCCTAAAACTACCAAAGCCAGCAATAGCAAACTGAAAACTAGTTCCTCAGTAAGTAACCTTGTATGTAAAGTATCAATAGAATTCACCAAAAATATTTCAATTATGTAATAACAACACAGGTACATACTTTCGATTTTTCTGTTATGTATGCTACGTAACTTTTTGCCAGCATTAAAGTTGCGATAACTGACGTCCATTATGTCTTAACCACAGTCGACATAAATTTACCTCATGCGGGAATCAAATTTGAAAAATATACTAAATTATTATTGTAGACAATATTATCAATTCAAACGGTATTTGTCACAGTATTCATAAATATTATTAAACAGTGTGTCTATTCGTCCAATAATATTATTCGTCCAAGTATTGTTGGTATATTGCGACTGCGACTGTTTTTATGTTTCTATAATAACATTGGGATCAAAAAGAATAAGTTTTCAGCTCAGTTGGTTAAGGTTATTTTTTGCTTATAGAAACTCCTGCACCTAAAAATCAGTTTCTACATGTTAAAACTCTTGAACTTAAAAATCGTTGGGATCTAAAAGAATAAATATTCAGCCCGGTAGGTTAAGGTTAATTTTTTATGCATATAGAAAATTCCTGCACCTCAAAAATTTCTTATTTTACATAAATAAACAAACAAGTGGCAGATGTCAGTTTTTATAACCAACAATAGTCGGACGAATAATATTTTTTTTTATTCATCCGATTATCGGACGAATAGCAGCAGCCATTATCTAAATATAAAAATCACGGTACGAGTATCAAAGAATACAGCATCTCCTTCAGTAGGAACGCCCTTACATCTATTGTTTAAAATTATGGAAACGATGAAATATTTAATATTATAAATATTTTCATCGTAATTAATAATATTTAATTTACTATGGTAAACATTTCATCGCGTAATATATTTTCATTAATTGTTTACAAGGTACAATTAAGAATACTCTTTGTTTATTTTAACAAGCAATTTGATGCTTCGAAGAAGTGATATAAAGATATCCGAATATTCATTGGGATAACGTTAAGTGGATGGTCTTAGTTTGTATTTAAAGTAATCAAACGAATAACATTAAGTGTTTAGATGCTAATCCTGTGTTCGTAGTGTATTAAGCGTCCCTTATTTACTACAAACCACGGATTCAATCCCCCTCCCTTACAGTTGTACGAATATATTCGTTATATGCTACGTTCAGATTTAAACAATTTTTTTAATGAAATATATATTTTTCTATATATTAAAATGATCTATATAACAAAAGATACTGCCAAATAGTATAAAAAAAAATAACACGACTAACTATTATTATTAAAAAAATTGTACAATAACTACATTATAATTAAATGAATTAACATTAGAGTATTTCAATACTTCTAGTTAATTTTTTTATCGTATTCATTATCTATTGAGATAAAAAAATTAACGAGAAGTATCGAAATGCTCGAATAATTCATTTAATTATAATGTTATCGTTAATAGATAAAATTTATTTTATTTTTGTATACACATCAATTTCTTGCGGCTTATAAAATTAACGTCAAAAATTATTACCAGATTATTATGTGATGAAAAATATAAATGTCAATCATACTGTAACGATGTCAATAAAATATAAAATAACCAAATCTCTTCACATTGATATTATAATTGCGAAAATTATGTGCACTGCGTGAGTGGAGTTATGGGAAAATACTAGTATATGTACATGTATGGGCTATGAATTTAGAAACTAAGATATTATCTAAGCAAATACTTAGTGAATAATATTGAATATACCTGAACAGTAAGTCTCTAGAACAACAAACCAAGCGCAGCACTAATGTATCGCTACGTAAGCGCTACGTAAACTGCTACGGAGTTCGTAGCTGACGTAGCCAATGAGGCAAATAAGGAATAGATCTTATTTGCCTAACTCGGAGATACGTACTTGAGTAAACCATTTAGAATACTTGTATACTGTATTAGATACTAACGATTTACGTTTTTTATAAATATCCTAAAAATATGCTTTTAAACTTTCAACTATTATACATATATGTGTATTGTGTATATGTATGTATATATAATAAATATTAATGCAATGTTTTGCAACTACTTATATTTAAATTTTAATTTATATTAACTTCTCTATTTTGGCCCGATTTATTACAACGCTTCTTTACACTGGACGAGATCTCTTTTAGAGATAAGTCTTAATTTGCACATCTGAATCGTACTTTAAAACAAATACTTTTTAACATCTCCTAGATAATTTGTAAGAAATTAATTGTTAACTGGCACATCGGTGTGCCCGCGCCTCTCGACAGGTTACTAGATAAAAATAGTCCATAATTCTTACGGATACGAATATTAACTTTAAAATTAAATCTCGTATTTACACAATCATAAATGAACAAAGAGAATAATATTTGAAATGAAGCGACTGCTATCAAAAGGAGTTCAATTTACAAAGCATTCCCTTCTAATTTGCTTATCCCTGGCGCGGAAACAATACAAGTTCCGACGGGACCATTCCGATTGAAAATAGTTCGCTTTGTAAAAGAAATAATAAAATTTTATTGTATAGCGTAGCCCTGTTGCCTGAAGCACATATTAATAGAACTATGTTGTATAAATTATAACTCTATATTTGTTTTACAAATTAGGTAACTTACATTTAATTGGCATAAAATAAGTTTTGGGCTTTATTTATGGACTTGTATTTTAAGTATGTAAAGAAGAATAACCACGATGACACAATATATTAATATAATATATCTCACGCGATCATATCATATTATGTTGATCTGGTCAAGCGCGAAGATGGAAGAAAAATTTCGAAGTAAAGCATGGCATGGTAGAACTAAATCACATAATTTATTTAACTGTATATATGTACACATCACTAAAAATAATAAACATGTCAAATTCCCAGAAGATTATAAATTATTAATTTATATTTTCAATTATCATTTTAACCCTATAGATATATCCACAAATACGTACATTCCCATACTAAACTAGACGAATTTATAATTTGCTAAAAAAATAACACGAAACAATAAAACTGGTTCGTGAGAAACAGATTCTTATGGTAATTACAATATCGCGATCGGTGTGCGAATGTCCAGTGAATTAAAGCGACCATTCATTCGAGCTATTAATAATTCAGCTCACCCCTGTACCACGCTAAAATCTCGGTAGGGTTGAGAACTAAACTAGCGATAGTAAAATATTATTAGAAACAATTAGTAACAGCTTATTGATATTAATATTTTTAATCTCAAAAATTATATATGATGTATATATTTATTTTATTTCCTGACTAATTAATTGCTATAAGGTATGTATATTGTATATACTTGAGATATACATAATATATGTATATAGAAATTAACTAAGACATAACAAGAAACATATTTTATTAATTAAAATTATTTATTTATTAATATTTTTTATCTAAATTAATAAAACATTTAATTATTATTATTGTATAGCAACAATATTAATTTCGTAACAAGGTAGGGGTCGCGAATCGCAAACTGGACTTTGTCGAACTGTCACCTGTTCAACCCCTAGATTCGAGGGTTCTATTTACTTGCTTCGATTAAACTAGAAATATTAAAAACTTGGCTTAATGAGATTTATGCGTGCGTATTACGCGTAGGGTGAGATTTTCGCTGATCTATTTCGCGTGAGAACTAACAGTTACACACCTGCTACACACGTCAATGCTGGCAGATTTTGCTTTTACTAAAATAGCTTCACTTTTAGGGAGTGGAAATATAAAAATTGTTACGATCAATGTTATATAAATAAAATTTTATATAATTCAATTCATTTTTGCTATTAATAAATTAATCAAATAGTATAGTCTAATTGTAGTATAACTTATAGGTATATATGTATTACAAATATTAAATAAACTAAAATATTTACTTTACAGGGAAGATGGATATTATATAATGATAAATCACAATTATTCAATCTATGTTCTCTTTTCTGCTTCACCATCGAATCAATAATACATCGAACAAATACAGGCAGAAGTGACCAGCACTTTCTTTGTTTCGTAAGATACTTTTTACTTAAAAATTCACGACACCTAATTCTAGGTAACATTTTCTATGACTACAGTTATTTCATCAGTAAAAATATATTAAGAGGAGAATTATTAACACAAACTTATTTGCAGCCGAGAGAAATTTAAACTCAGCATGTAATTTGTCATATTCACAACTAAATCTAAACGATGATAAATTAATGTCTGCTTATAATTTACGTTACTAAATATACTAGAGCATATTTACGTACACGTATCAAATTATTCGCTGCCATGACTAATGGATGCGACATACCTCTCATATAGCAATACATAGATTACTCAACATTTGTATATCTGTCTAGAGTGATCGGAATAAACGTATGTATAGTGTAGACCATGGCTATTGATATAACTGAGAGTATAGTCTAGTGACGGGCGCTTTATTAAAAGCACTCACTTTGATCGGGCCTGATTTGACGTCACCTGCAGGAAGTAATAAAGGCCGACACAACACGGTCTCATAATTACAAACGGGCAGGTTTTGTTCACAACATATTGACAGCGGAATGCTTTGAACGGAACAAATCCACTTTGAGGCACTTCATTACGGCTCGGATTGCTGAATTTGCGTACATTATGACGAAATAATTATATTTACCTGTTATGCTTTGACGGTTAGGTTTAGTGGATATCGTGAACACTGATTCGAAAACAATGGAGATTAATTAATTGTTAAAGGCCCGGAATTCTCGTTTAGCTAAATATTTTGCCAGTATGTCAATCGAGTCGAAAGGTAAATGTTTTCAATTTCATTTTGAATAATTATTATTGGAATAGTTTACTATTATTTTTGAAATAATATATATTTCCATTTTTTGATTTTTCTATTATATAAATAAAACATTTAATGTACGTTGCTTCTCATCTTCCATATTCCATGCATTTTCCTAGTGTTAATTTTATAATTTGTTAACACAAAGCTATTACGTACATAATGTATTTGTGATCTCGTCAGGTTCCCTATGATGTAGGCAGCTATCTATAATCACTACTCGTATGATTTGATCTTCCACAAGAGACGCGCCCGGAGGCATTATCATGATATACGTCTATTGTAGTATATCTTAGCGTATTGTGCATTCTGACTTGCTTTGACATATTAACAAATATTCAACTGAATTTGTGACTACACATTTTATCTCAGATGTTGTGGTCATGAGAAAAAGTCTTATCGAATTGATTCACAAAAAAAAAATATTAGAAACATTATGAATCAAATTTAAAAAAATATAGAGATAAATCAGTGAGGAAAAATATAAAAATAAGTACTATAATATTTAATTATAGTCAACTATAATTGACTTTTAGTAAATATTTAAGCAAACAAAAGCAATGGTTCTCTAAATTCATGTAATTTGGATTATTGTATTATAAAGAAATTCAGCACATAATAAGTATATACTTATAATGTTATCTTTCTTACATCTAAAATAACTTTTTCTTGAAATATTTACTTTTTATTGTTTTTCTTAGTGTTCAGCACTCTTACGTATGTAGTAGTTGTTCATTGAATGATAAAAGATCATCAAAACAAATCTGAAAATAATATCAATAATTTTTATTAGAATTATCTATAATAAGGATAATTCTATTAAAAATTATTTACATATTATGTAATTTTTGCACAGAAAATACGTTGCGAGTTTAAAATACGTGTTACACTCAACATATTGGTCTGAATCGCGGTGGATGGTGCAATTTCATCCACGCTTGAAAATTGCATTTGCCGCTTCCTTAAGGTTGTAACACATCGAAAATATTAGAATTTATTTGCGGCTTTAAAGTTCTCCTTGCGCTGGCCATAAATTTCACGGACAGTATTAAAATCGTAAACTTTCCTGGCATGGAAAGGTGTAAAGTAGTCCAATTTGCGGGATGTTCTGGAAGCCACGCTAACGTAGTTTTCGGGCTTGGAGAGACTTTCTGAGAAATATCTTTGGGTTTCATCGAAAACTTGGTTGTTTTACCTAATTAGCTATATATACTTTATTATAAAACAACTAGGAACGTTTTCTACTTGCTCTAAGATGGATACTTAGAATAACAATAAAAACGTAATAACCCTACAATCTACATCCTTTACAATAAATAACATAAAGTAATAACTAATAATATCCATTAACACAAAGAAAAAGCTAATTTCTCGTAAACTCCCTTTTCCACTGATAACTTCATTTATAGTGTCGGTAGAATTTTATCTCTTTGTGGTCCTCTCACTAGAAGAATCTGACGACAGAATGCGAATCAAAGACACATTTCATTACATGAAAAATTGAATCTTTTCTGATTTTATAAATTTTCAAACTACAGATTTTTAAAACTCAGACTTTTTGATAATATATAGCAAATCCTAAATTATTAAAATTGTATACAATGAGCACTACCACTTTTATATCAATTTTACAATAAAAAAAACGTGTGTGTGTACTTATGTACATACCTAAGAAGTTATACTTCTTTGACGTAACAGAACAAAAATAGCTAAAGATTTCATCCCGCATGTCACAACTCTCTGGTTGTAAAGAGAATTATAAATTAATAAAAATAAATAAGATATATTAGGCATATTACAATTATATATTTATAGAATGTTATTTCAGGGAAGAATATATATTATATATCATTTGTCAGACAATAACAACGGTTACCTTGGCAACAAACAATTATCAGCTAACTTCATCATGTCGCTTTTTGGCTGTCGGTGTGAGCGCGCATCGTTAAAATTTTATTCTCATAATTTTTTCCAAATATCCCAAAAGTTGTTTCCAAAGTTTTTATTTAGTGTCCTTTCCCGGCTTCGCTTAAGTATAAGACCTTTAAACATGCTCATTATAAAATTTAGGTAATCATTCCACATAACTCCCGGGCTACCTATCATTGATATTATTGTTAAGATGTCAATTATCTTTGCAAATGTACGCACAAAAACTAACTAAAGTTTTATTGTAATCGGATAAATAGTGTAGGACAAACCTAAATAACAAATAAATAAACCTAAATAAAAAATAATAAATAGACAATCTCATATTTTAATGTACATAGCTCTCCAATAAACATTTTTTTGTATAAAAGTAATATAAATTTGTAAGTAAAAACAAATTATTTAATATATTATCTGAATACCTTACATTATTTGTAGTATCCTAGTCTTTTATCTGAGACTGTAGCGGATCTTCCAGCGGGTCCGGGGCAGAACGCACATCAAAGAAACATTCTATTTAATGTATCTTCGCAGTCTTGTCTGATTTAAAATGGAGGATTCGCAACTCTTTCATAGTGAAAAGAGTTTTATAACAGTAATTATTTACTGACTTTCTATAGATTTTTTTGTGAAAACTTCAGTAATGACAAAGGGAGCCTTATATTTCTTGGTAACTATATAAAAATAGACTAAATTAAATTAGATGTCAGCGAACAAATCAAATTTTATCTTGTTCACCTAAAGAAATAAATTAAATGTTTCCAATATATTTCGTCCAATAATATCGTGTACAAAAAGTAATATAAGAACATTTTACTTTAGTAACTTTCCTATCGTGGAAACTGAAACCTTCCACGAAAACTTATTCGAAGTCCAAATTCGATTCTTTCCAAGTGTCAGCCAGCAGCTGAATATTTCATCAACGTATATGCTTACAGGCCATGACGAGAAAATATGGTAAACTTTTGCCGATCTTATCGTGAGATACAAGGAATCGTCTGCTTGAATAGAAATATTATATCAAAATATTAAAATTAAAAAAAAATCAGTCCGTTTTACTTTTTTTTTAACAAACTTTACTTTAACAAACTATGTAGGTATATATTCTTTAACGTAAATTCGTATTTTTGAGAAATACACAGTTAAGTAAATACCTGCCTTATAAAAAATGTATTGGTTTAAATAGTATACATATAATTAAATAACCCGCTAGGTTGTCGAGTCGGGTGCGTATTTGTGCAAAGCATGCCGCGCTTTAAGAAATATGTATATCAAATCAAAAAACAAGTGCCTTAAAACCTTGCACTGCAACAGTGATAAACTGATAAGTGACATCAAGCACCAACTCCATTGGTAGCATAAATCGCACACAGTCCTTACGTACTAGGAATAAGAGTCAAATCACAAGTCAGCTTATTCTGTCATTAATTATGTAGGGTGACAAGGACGCAGGTGGCATGGAGCCGCCCCGCTGTAAACGTCTCGATGCATAATTGAAGACGCGTAGCTTACGTGACTCCCCTGAGGAAAGCCAAGTGGCGCTAAGTGTGATTGATAATGAGTACATATTATGTAATTATAATTGAATTCGGAATTTAGCTATTTATAATAACTACATACTATCTAATATCTTTAAATAAGCAATTCTTGTATATTTATTTATTTGTTTATTCATATATACCGGCGATCTTGGAAACGGCTCCAACGATTTCGCTGAAATTTGGTATGTTTGAAGTTTTCGTTTTTCTATTTAGATTAGTCTTGTCTGAAAAACGCGTGTTTTTGAGTTTCTTTCGCATTATTCCACGCAAAATATGGTCGCTAATTTCGCACGCTCGGGCATAAGCATCGTGGTCAAGCGGCCAAGGCGCAAGATTGACAATTATAGAATTCCGGTCGGATACAAAGTTTTTACTTTTGTTTCTTTTTTTTGTATTTTTTTTTCAGTTTTTAGTTTTTTTTTAAGCCAAATTAAAAATAAAATTGTACTTTTGGCCAAAAACTCCGAGCGAAGTCCAGGTCACCCAGGTACTGGAGTATAAATAAACAAGCTATAAGCAGTTTTGTCCGTTTCCTCATTTCCGCACATTTTAAGTAACATAATCCGTCTATTGGTCTCCCACATATTACATTTACTAGAAATTATGTAGATTAAATTCATTTTAAACCAAAATTGTGGTCAGAAACCAGAAACGTGGCGATAATTACTATAACACGTAACCTACTTTTTTACTTTCCATATATATTGTATTTGCTCAAATTAGTTTTCCTCATTAACTTTTCCTTTTATAGTAGAAAGAGTAGTAATTATAATTTCAAAAGCTTCCACTAACATCAGACCCTCCTCACTTTTAGACTCGTCAAAACTAATCAATGAGTTCATAGCGAGCACTAGTAACTATTAAAAAGTTTTACCCCTTTATTCTTGCTCAATAATCAGGTCAGCTCGATGGTATTAAATATTCATCCAAATAATGTACAGTTGCAAAACTTTATCATAAAACTCTATATTCTTATAAACGTCATACTATTTAAACTAAAATAGTGCATATATAAAAATAAAAATGACGTATTTAAAATCACTGAATTTTGATGGTTAAATATACTACATTATTCTAGGAAAACCAAATTCATGAATTTAATCATAAAATGAAAGCCATCATATACATACGTGAATGTATCGAAATATGCTTTTAATAAAATATGAGCATCGATGCTCAGTGAAACAACAGATGCTTATTTGAATTCCCGACTAGTTCTAACGTTGCGGGTTAAATAAAATCTTTTTCTTATGTTTTCATATTTTTGGCACACATACACATATTTTTTGCATACATACACATATTTTTGCACACATATACATATTTTTTGCACATATACACATATGTTTTTTTTTAAATGAATAGGTATTATATATAAAAGATCTTACGAAACATATAAGGCCTGTTAGACTAATGTGGATACAAGCCATAATAAACGCTAGAACTTTATATTCTTTCTTCTTTAACTATATTAATTAATGGTTACCCGACTGCAAGGAAAGGGTTATGTTTTTGCGCCTATCTGTGTATGTTTGTTTGTAATATTCTTTATTCACTAATATCTTCCAAACCACTCGATGGATTTCTTTAATTAAGGTATCGTTAGATTCGTCTCATTAGTCCAAGTGTTCTTAGATAGGTAACGTAAAAAAATTAAATATGGGGGCTGCTAGATTTCATTGCTTAAGGTGAATTTTTTTTAAATCTTCTTATTCTGCAATATGGGTATCAAATTAAAGGGCTCATAACAAGGATTCCAAAAAGGTATAACATCCCTGTATTACTTAAAATAATGATAATCAAAACCACATTTATTTATTAAAATTAATTTTTAGGTTTCTTTCATCGTTTATTATTTTAAATAACAGTTTAGGATATAATATTTTATATAATATATTATAATGATTTGAAGTTGGTTGACAACCATTTTCGCTATTTTTATATTTAAAAATACTTAAAAAATAAAAATATATACAACTTATATATTTAAAAGCAATTTAGGATAAAAAATTGCTAAATATAACTTCAAATGTCTTATTGGCAAAAACTAAAAAGCTGTAAAAAAATATATTATAAAAATAAAAAATCCCGACTACCTAAAAGCTAACTAAAAAGACGAAAACATACATACATACATTTATATATATATATATATATATATATATATATAAGTTATAATAAATAAATAAAGTTTTTTTTGCAAAAGCAACAAAATAAGTAAACAATTAATTAAAACAGTACAGTAGGTAATAATTAAGTGTACATTTGTTTTGTATTTTTAATTAAGTAGATATATTTACAATGTGTTAAAAAACTAATAATTGTCAAAAAAAACTATTATTTTTATTTAAAAAAAAACCAAATGCCCATAGTAAAAACTACGTTTTAACATAGTTGATTTTAAAAGAACAAAATTGCCCTATGTTTTATAAGCACCTGACTTGACTTAACAGCCCTTGAATAATTATTTTACAACCCCTGCCGTTAACCTTCTGCACGGTTGACCTGTGACCTCTGCCACGTGGATGGCCCCATCGAATAGAAGACGTCAGCTGACCCCCGTCTATTATTTTCCTTACTTAGATATTTTTAATTCAGGCCAGATTTAAAAGCCACGCTTACAGATTTGATTAAAATATGAAGAAGCACTGTTTTGTAAGAGTATCAAGAAATTGCTTTATTATTTTATACATTTTTATGATTTCTTTCCTGAATTGAAAGGTCGAAACTCTATATTGCGAAGCCTATGCCGCCTGTGGAATTATGCATGACGGATAACATAATATGGTTGTCTAATATAAATGCAAAAGTAAATATTTTAGAGAGAACCTCATTAAAAAAAATATTTATAAAAATAAAAAACCTGACTGCGTGAAAAGGAACTAAAAACATAGGAACAAGTTGACGAAGAAACATAGTATCATGGAGTCGGAGACATACATACATATTCGCATCTAGTATAACACATGTGTGTCGGTTAAGCCGTTTAATAATTACGAGGAAACATAGGATCGGACATGTATATGTATATACATGCATACAGATCAAACACATAACCCTTCTTTAGGCTTCGCCGCAGTCAGGTAAAAATTAGTTTTGAAATAAACTCATACAAAATTTACCGACAAATGCTTATTTGTAGTATAAATTACCTTAATGATAAAAAAATCTTATAAAATGCAGACGAAACTATAAAGGTGGCAATGCAATTTAATGTTTCTATAGTTGAAATGTGGGTCCATATGTAAATTAGTTTGATACAAACTGGATCTTTTGTAGTAGCACTGGTCAATTCATCTTGAATTTCGCGAGATTCAAACAGAGGGGTCATCTGCAATATTTTCCCACATATCCTATCATTCACTTTTCGTAGACCGTGAGATAAGCATCGTTAAATTTTAGTTCGAGTTTGCCGCCTTTTTATTTGCTGATCTTAGTAGATTTTTTTTTATTTTGTGTAAAAGTGCAATGGATAATTGGATTACCCAACTGTTTCAAACGCCGACATTTTCTAAACCTAAGGTGAGAGTGCACTATAAATTTGGTTTATTTTTGAATTAAAAAAGAAATTTCCCTCTTGGTCTATAATTGTCTTTCCATTACAAATAATTGAAAATTTTTCTTAATTTTAAAGCTGACACTAGCATTTCGTATTAAAAGCATAATTATAATGTCTGAATTGTCTTGTAATTTACTCTCATAACATTGGTTTATAATGTGCAATACTAAAATCGAGTTAACCGAGACGCAAGAATGTACAAGAATGATATATGACAAAAACGCCAGCAGCAACAAACAGCTGCTCGCACCTCCCGCGCATTAATCTAACGAGCTGCCCTAATGGTGCCTTAGGGTTGCCACGTAAAAAAAACTCTAATAAATTACTGCAGTATTTCAAAGCTTTTTAAAGGTATGTCATCAGATACATAGTCTTTAAGAAGTGATTAAATATTACATTGGTGCCTGCTTATGTTACGTGATTGCCCAGGAGATTAGAAGTTCAATGCTTTGAGTAATTGAAGAACCCAAGGATATGAAATACAGACCTATAGTGTTAATTTTATTTAATTTTCATACCAACTATCAGCATTATTACGTTGAGAATACCAATATTTTAATTGAAAATGACATGTAAAAGAAAAGAACAGTGTAAAAGATATAACAAAATTATCTTGTTCAAAAAATCTATACATAATGAAAATTAATCATTTTGCAATTATTCCTACTAACCTACTACTACTAATCCTTACTGCATTCTAGTAAGTTTCCACAGCTCTAGAGCTATAAGTAACGGGTTAACTGTTACAAACCTAACGAGCATCCTTAATGGCCTCTATTAGGGTTGCTACGTTAAAATAAATTACCACCTACTTATATAAAGCTTCCGTGTTTGCCTTTCTCGCTCCTTACTTTTATTTTTATTTAGATAGAGCTTTAACGACTGTTGGTATCAATCTTAGTGAAGGTTTTCAATTAAATAGCATACTTGATTATTTTACTTAAATACTGCAAACTATAATATCGCTGCAGGTGTTTAAAAACCACAGTTCTTATAAATACTTTAAACATTTACAAAATAACTTTGAGATTTCATCCTATAACTATTATAGAAGAATGTTTAACAAATATCTTTATTAATATTATTTCAATATTTATTTATTATTTAAGCAATTAATAAAATAAGTTATTTCTTAAATATAGCCTTTAAATAATCATGTTATATATTTTGCCTAACAAATCTGTTCCTAAATTTCTATAAGCATACTTTTTTATTTTATCCGTAGGTATACTGATCAACCCTCTTCAAAAATCAACGTGTAAAATAAAATTATTCATTAATCATAGATATGCATTTTGTACCCGATGTTTGTTGTACAAATAAGATGCAATACAAACCAAAACCGACAGTTATTAGAATTTCTATTTATCTGCCTGATTCCTCGAAAATGATTAAACATATCTGTAGAAGAACATAAAGAAATTTAAAAAAAAACACATAAAATTTATTTAAATTGGTAAAAATAATTAAAAGATGCAACTTGTGTTCGCTATTCCACGAACACTCATATAAAACGGAGGTCATGCAATAGTAACACTGTACATCTTACTACTATATAAACGCGAATGTTTGGATGGATGGATATTTGTTACTCAATCATGTCAGAATCTGGATGAAATTTGACACAGAGATAGATTAAAGTCTGGAATAGCACATAGGCTACTTTTTATCCCGGAATAATGTACGCCAATTTAAAATGCTAATGTGTGAAGCACCTGATTTTAATTATTTTTGTAAAAACATACTTACAGTACCATTAAAAATCAAAATTAATAATTATGGTTCCTCCTACTACGCTCCTAATCAATCTTATGAAAATAACAAGAATGTTAGAAAAACTTCTATCTGCAACCCTAACTTTGGGTTATTAATTTGTCTTCGTCGTACTCAAATCATTCTACTGCTAAATGTAGATAATATATTCAGATGAATTACTGCATTATATATTAAGAGTCTTGTATATTTTTTATAAATTTGATTAGGACATTTATTTCTTTTGCAAATCTTCCTATTTATATCACAAAGGATCTTTTTCCACGTTAGTGGCGTTAAGATATATTAGATTCCTTCAATAATTAGAAAGATTTCTTTAATTTACGTCTGGGCTCTTGAAGATAAAAACATAAAAATGGATACTTTTATATTATGGTTGGTTTGAAATTTTACTATTTGCTTTAAAGTCCAAGTCAAATATTTTCTGTGAGTCTACTCGTAGAACACCACCACCAATTTGAAAGGAAAATGTTTCAATTCTGATAAGAACGAACTATTTTAAATAAATACTACCTTTTACTCATACCATTATTAATATTTTATACGAAAATTTACACGAAAAACTATGTTAATAGGTACAATGTATTATAAAATAACTTTAAAACTAAAACATTTGTTTGGATAATTTACACATACTCGTATATGTATAATTTATGTTCACATATGTATGTGATGTAATTAAATAATCTAACATATCAGTTAAATTTATAATACAGTGAACTTTAACACTAGCAATTTAACTAAAGCAGATATTTGTGTCCTAATTTACTCTAGAGGAAACATTCGCCCGGTGACACTGCTACGGATTTCCGCAACGAATTAAAATTCTACGTGAATGAATTACTGCACTGCGCTGTCGGCGCTTTGTGGCAAATTATTTGAATAAATATCACAAAACCTTTTTTATTTCCATTCTTTTTTTATTTTAAAGTCTGTCAAAATTGCTCCAATTTTACTTGCTGTTCTGCATTGGATTGATCTATAATTACGAGATCCCTTTTAAACCAACGGAGATTACTTGGAGTCTATCAAAATCCATTAATTAACTTGGAATATTAACGAGCTACTCAAGATCGAAAGTTTATACCTTGAAATTACAAAGTACGTAATAGGTTTGAAAGTCTTTTGAAGTTCTATAAAATAATCGTGAATTTCTTAGACGCAGCATGGTAGTCCAAAATGTGGGAACGGTGCGAGTGGAAGCGGATCAAGCAGCGCTAGTGGGACGTCAACAGTGCTGGCACGTCCGAACGACGTCAAGCCTGTAGAATGTAATCTTTGCCATCGCAGGTTTAAAAACATCCCTGCTCTTAATGGACATATGCGATTACATGGTGGATATTTCAAAAAGGTTAGTCTGACTTAGACATTAAGCAATAACAAACAACTTTTTTCCCCTGAGCTAAAATGTGTATTATTTTACAGGACTCGGATAACAAGAAATTAGATAAAAAAGAATCAACTGGACCACCATTGCAAACAGCTTCTGTTTCAGTAAGGGCATTAATTGAAGAAAAGATCATTAGTCGGCGAGGTGCTACTGTCACAACTTCGCCTTCTATAGGTAGTATTATCTAAATTATTAAACAATTTAATTGTAAAATTAAGTCAGTAATACTATTTATAAATCCCAAATATACCAAAAAATTATTTTTTCAGGTACTACTGAAACTGCAACATCTCGTTCAGGATTTGTTGCACCGGCTCCTCCTCCTCTGTCGACTATTAAAACATCTGCCTCGCCAGTGCCATCAGTTGCCACATCTACTCAATTTATATCACCCCGTGCGCCCCCATTAGTATCCGTAGCTACGAATGTAACAGCTAGCCAAAGAGATTCTACTTTAATAGAACTACTGAAAAAAGGCAGTTCAAAGGTACAGATCTATCATTTATGTTTGTTTTTAACAAGCTTTATATTTTATGAAATCGATATCTATACTAATTTCACGTTTTCGTAAAGGTGGTTAAGCGGTCAGCGTCAGATCCAGGTCAAGCATCTCCACAACAAGAATTTACATTTCGACCGGAATTATTCGGTGTATCGTTTAACTCAGATGATGGATATTTTTCACCTGCACTTAATGAAGACACTTTTCAATTTACATCTACATCTGACCAGCTAGAAGAACTAGCTTCACTAGAGGATTACGCGACAGTTGCAGCATCTATACGAGAAAGATCTCCAGTAACGTTCCCAAGCAGTCGTCGTCTTGCCGCTGTATTAAATTCGCCTCTACCAGAATCACTTGCTGATTTTGGAGCTTGCCATGGGGGATCACCTGTACCATCGCCTGGTATTGGTTACACTGAAAGTTCACCAGGACTATCATATACAACTGGGGATTCTCCTGGATTAGCTTATACAGCAACGTCACCGAGTGGAAGCTATTCAACTCAACCAGAACCTTCACCAGGCTTAGCTTACCCAACACCTCCTGCTTCTCATGACGCCCATTCACCTGCGCACACCGTTCCTAGAGCATCGTCTCCCCTAACAGCTGCCTTTTTTACTGCTACTATGTCGAGTCAAGAAGAGGTAAATTTTATATTTTGTACTGAATTATAATAACTTTATTCATACATAACTTAACAATTTATTGAAAATTTGTGCATGTAGGTGGAAGAAGCTTTGGAAGAGGTTCTACCAGAAGAATGTAGATCACTAGATGCATATGCACTAGAACCGTCTACCACTGCACGCCGGATCATGTTGAATTCAGAAGATCCACTATTATCTAGCAGTCCACGTGATTTCTCTCATCAACGTAATATTCGAAGACAACATCGAATTACAACTCCTATTCCAGCACCTATACATCATTGGCACGACAATACAACACTACAGGTTCGGATTATTTTAGTAATTTCCACTTATACGGGCATGTTATGGAATAAGTTACATTTATTTTATTTCCAGGTCTGCGTTGAGGGACGGGATCCATTACCAGCAGTATTTTTAAGCCCTAGCAGTATACCAGCTTCACCGCAGAGACGTAAACGGCGCGCTTCTCCAGCGGGGCCTTATCGCTCACGAATGCGACGCACAGTCAGCCATTACACTCCTCAACCAATTCTACCGCCTGATAGGGACGGTTGTGGCTTATACACGGAATTAGTAAATGGTATTATTTTGTTTTTATAATTTTTCGACTATTAGTTCATATATGATATGGGACATGAAGTATAATAAAAAAAAAATATTAATTACAGGCCTTCAAGCAGATGTGAATATGTTAACACAATTAGAAGAACCACGTTTACCACAAATAAATATAGGAACGGACCATCAAGCAGATATTCCCGAGCTATGCAACGACCGCATAGACTTACACCGGATACCGGAACAGCTTCTGTGGGATCCCGGCATTAACGATGCTCTTGACGATAACGAAGGTATTGTTTATGGATAATATCAGAGTATGATTTAAATCTAGATATACAAAAATATTCACGGTTTAAGCTTTGTACATTGAATATTTTCTTATTTCTTTTTATTTTTTTATTTTTTTTTGTTTCTGTAGTTGTTGTTTCATGATGTTAAAAATAACAAGATAGGATCTCAGTAGATGCTTATTATAGTTTGGGTTTGGGTTGGTTACAGTCAGAATTAAAAATGTTTAATTATTATTTTATTAATTGATTAACTCTATATTAGAAAACAACTTCAGCTTTAATGTGTAAAAGTATCGAAATGAAAATATCAACTTGCGAGTAAAGCATCATGGATAAGCTGATTCACTAAATGGAAGTGCTAATATTTTTTTTCTTTTTTAGTGCGCATGTTTATGGAACTGGCAATGTGTGCCGCCATGCCGGTTGGCGGCCACACGAGAGAGTATGCTTTACAAACCTTAGGTGAGTGCGGCGGAGACATCCGAGCTGCAACTTTACGCCTTATGTCCCGTCCTGCCGCTCCGTCACAACACGAGTCTCGCTGGACTCCTGATGAAGTAGAAGCCTTCTTAGCGGGACTTAGCCAATATGATAAGGACTTCTTTAGAATTTCTCAGCTGGTAATGTATTTTAATGTATGTCCTTAAATATTCATAAAATTATGAAAACAAATGTCTAGTATTCTAATATCTACATAATTTTCAGATAAGAACGAAGGATTCAAAACAATGCATTCAGTTCTACTACTTTTGGAAGAAAGTGACGAAAGACTACAAAACACTCTACTTGCGCAGTTGGAACGCTCAAGCAACCCAAGTAAGCACCGCCACAAATGCTGGCCTACACTTTTTCTTCAGGTTCATAGAATAGTTTTAAGTAGGATGTTAATTCAACTTTAAAAATTCAGGGTTCTGTTCATATTCCGACTCTCGGATCTGCGTGCTCGCCGCCGACTTCGTATGAAGGGGAAGAATTTCCATGCAAAATATGCGGGAAGTAAGTTTCGATATTCGGAATACGTAACGCTTCCATGATAGCCTAAATAGCATTCATACGCCAACGCAAGACAATGAAAATAATTAGATATCAAATACCACGTGTGATTTTAAATATGTTTGTGTGAAGTCTTGTTTTACTTAAAATGCGCATGCACAATAATATAAGGGTGTAGGTGTATACATATATGTATATATACAATCAACTGGATTTTAATGCTGTAATGTACATACAGATACTGGTGTCCACTGTCCGTACCATAAAATGTTACTCTAAAAATTAGTGTAATGATAATAATTTATATATTCAAAAACGGATCTTTTCTCTGTTAGCAACGATTGTTTAGTTGCTTTTATGTATTGCATATAAATAAATTATTTGGTAATAGATACATTAAAAGAAAAAAATAATTTGTGAAAGGATAAGGTTATTAGGCATAGAAGAATTCCTGTGACAATTTACACACTATTTTTACTATTGAATACACAAACTATGTATTTCATGATTCGAATGATATTTGATATTAAATTTAATAATAACGTTTGTGTATTCATAAGGTTTTCAGTGAAGTTATTTATATAACTACTGTCCCAGGGACCACGCTATGTCACTGTTGTAAATATAAAATATATGTATTAAACAATATTATTATATCCATTCAAATGACATAAATGTTATGTGTAAAATTTATTTATGGCACTTAGATATAATCGGAAAACTTTGTGTATTAATGTTGTGTGTACATCACTAGGTTTACACATCACTAACCGAATGCTTCGCTTAGCTTTTCTGCTTTTGAGGTTTTTTGTTTGGCTTTTTTCTTCTTTTCTGTTGCCGTTTCTTAATCGGTGTACCTTATGTTTCAGAGTATTTAACAAAGTTAAAAGTCGTAGCGCACACATGAAGTCGCACCGGCCACTCGACGCCGAGCCGAAAAGGCCAAAACTCGAAAAGCCATATGAAAAGGTCGAGAGATCTGACGATAAAACGCAAGCGACTGCTGAATATCAATTGCTAGCACAGTAACTGACACCCAGTACTCATTCATTCCATCCGCGCGTCGCCTCGTGCGCCCCCGTGCTACACCCGTGCCACGCTCGGGCTACTCTTGTGGCACACTCGTGCTGTGCGTAATATCCTCACTGTTCCATATAGATAATTTTTGACGTGGCAATGTTTATTCAATTTAAAAAAGATTTTCTTGCAATATTACACATACCTTATTCTAAGTAATGTTGATATGCATAAGATAAATTAGACGTTGTCACGTCGAACATTCATTCAGTTAACGCGCAACAAACAGTCTCTTTCGTGTTCCGAGCCACCGGCCGCGCCGCCGCGCTCCCCGCGCGCACTCGCACCACGCCCTATTGTACATAATTAAGTAACTAGCTCGAATTAAAGAAATGCTAATCGAATAAGCATTTATTATGGTTACAAATAGTTTTATATTTAAAACAAAGTGATTTAGGAAAGAGCAAGTTAGCAAATAGTAGGTAGAGAAGATTAGATCTTGGGTAATAAACGATATTACAGTAACTATTTCGAAATTTTCGTGATGCTAAAACTACGAGAGCGCATAAAAATATTTTGTATAACGATTGATAATTGTAGATAGTTAGGGCCTTCGTAAAGTTTTTATATGACAGACTTCTCAATGTGACTTTGCAAGTGTGATGTTGTAAATATATCGATGGTTGTTCGACGCGCGATTCGGCTTCATCGAGATATTAATCTATATTTCTATAACGACTACGTGTGATACATTAACGTAACTCGTGTAGTAACTACACTACCTCGTTTCTATTGAATTGTTTGATTTTATTGCGAGCCCAGCTCACTATACATTAGCTTGTTTGCTCACATCTTGTTATTTTGTAGTATTTTTGTTTTATTTTATTTCTCTAGTCATACTAGATAAATATATGGAGCATAGAAGCGTGGGAGTTTTATATAGTTATAATTTAAGATAACGGAATTCAATTCTTTATCCGTACCGTATTTAGTCACATATCGATGCAGTTTTAGGAAAATATTGACAGTAAATGAGATGCCGTCTCTGTGAGTGCTCGATCAAACTTATTATTTTAGATGTTATTATCATTGTTCTGCTTAAAGTAGTCTCTACATTTAGATATAACATTGTTCATTATTTTAGTTAGTATTATGTTACGTCTACGATATTCTTACTTTAAGAGTTGTTATGTTTATAAATATCTTTGATCTACATTCACAGGAGCACATGAAATAATAAAAATGTATGAAACAATATTTTTTTACACAAATATTATCGAAATGCTCAAAATACTATATTTTATGTTGGTAATTTTATGAACTAAGTCCTTGTTGTTGTTTGTTCGTTGGTATCTCGCATCATTTGTACTCGATGTGTTAGTTAATTGAGTGTACATTATTTTCATCAATGTATAATTGTACTTAACTAATTGTATGTACGTGTACCTTACGTGTTGTGATATGTACCTAATGTTTATTATGTTAAATAATAATCTGTGTATTATTTAAACTGAATGTACAAATCGGGCAATAATTTTGCTCAATTATATAACGAATAGTGGATCTGTCTATGTAAACTGTGAATCCAGCTGCCAATGTCGAATCTCCTTTATAGATGTATTCAGCGGTTGTGAAATTATTATTCACTTTTTGTCTTCCTAAACTTTGTCTGTTTCTTACTAGATCTAGATAATTCTTTGGGGCAGTATTCCTTGAAAAAGACATGTTAATTATTTAAATACATATAAATTCGTGTTCTGTTTTAAGTTAACCAATTTTAGGTTAAATATTACATGGTTAGAGGTAGCGTATGACGCTGTCGATTCTACACAAGAAAGTACAGTCGACGTAACAGTCATATTAAAAGCTGCGGTAACCTGGTAAATAATGTGAAGTCAAATGAGAATGGTGTTGTCAGAAGTTCCATTTAACGTGGGTCGTTGTTTTATTTAACAGCGAAAGGTTTAAAAATAATGAAGTAAATAATAATCAACTACAAGTTTTAACAGTAGCAAATATAGAATAATATTTTACGAGATAGTCTGGCGATTGACTATCTTTAGATACAAATTCAAATAGGAGTTGGCAACACTAAAAACGAAATATGTAGCACTGGAGGTACACTGTACTCGTAATGTACTCGTTTTCCTTCCAACTGTACCTGAGTGGAATTCTGCCAAACTTTGACACAAAAATTTTGAACTCAAGTGTCGCGATATCGTTTTAGACTATTTATAAGGTTAATACAAAATAAAATACTATTTGTACATCACTAACTCGTGTGATTATTTGGTTGTGTTCTATGACAATGTAGACGAATTTTTTACGGTAAACTGTTATTTCTATAATTGATTTCTGACTTGATATTATGCCAAAATATTGCCAAATAAATTTACTAAGTACGCCATATATAGGAGCTATTCATATAGAATCGAGTACGTTAGAAACATAGATGATTGTTTTAGATTAAGGCCAGGCTTTAACTAAAACCCCATATTTAAAGGTTTAGTAAAGTTATAATGCTTTGAATCTGCTGAAAATATGTGCCATTTATTTTATAAAAAAACTAAATAGATAAAAAATTTCAAATTATGTAAAAGTTAAATATATTCTATAAAGATATCGCCACGGTAAATGTAAAGTGAGGTTATATAGTTTATTTACCTAAATAACTTTGTCTCTATGAAGTCATTCTATCTTATTATATTTTAAGCGAAATGTTAAAAAGAAATTAACCTATCAGTCGTTTATTTAATACTGTTACAAGACGTTTTATTTTTACCGTGGCTTGTATAATAATATCTAGTCTTCAATCGTCGACATTCAGATCGAAATTATTTTCATAAAATAAGTAAATCGTTACGTAAATACTGAATATTTTTTCAAATTATGATACCGGAAATAGATCTACGTCTACGTCATAAATTACGATTTATTAAAGACAATTCCCTCCAAAAATATTTTTTAACAATACTCTAGCTATTAAGACTGAAAATTACGCAAAATTCTTTAAGCTTCATTCAGCGTAAAGTCATTTTTCTTTTTCAAAGTAGGTACAAGTTAATCACCTTCACCCATTCCACGTGCCAAAGCGTCACTAGTCAGAGTAGCTACTAGGTATAGATTTAAATTTACCCAGTGTATTAACTAACATTCATAACATTTTAAGTGTAATCATAGACTGAGCAAAGCGCAGATCCCAAAATCTACAAAATTAAGTCGCATTATTTGTTTGAAGTTATTTAAATTTTAAATATATTTTCATATTTGACATATACATTATTTTAATTAAAACTGAATGGTAGTTTTAACTTTTTATTTAACTAAAATTATCGAATTAGCGAGCTAAAATAGAACAGCTGTTGAATTTTTTCTAAAAATAAGAAAAAAATCCTGCATTCATTTGTCTTGGAGTAACGTCCAGTTAATGCTGCGCTTTGCTAAGTCTTGAAAGACTCTTAGAGTTAGCTCAAAACATAACCCCTTCATTTTTTAGATTATAACCCTTCGAATACTCTCTGAAACGCTAGTTATTAAATTTTAAGATCGATTAATTATTGGACAATCTTATTTCAATTTAAATATAGAAGTGCCTTACGATTTTATTTTTATACTATTATTGTTTTTGTTATTATTTTATTTAAATCAGATTACACGAAGCACTGGAAATTGCATTTATTTGTGTCCACTACGTCCACTCTGCACGTGTAGAGTCGGTGTGTAGTGGCCGATATTAGTTCAATCGTTGCTAGTAAATTATTTTACGTGTTAATTTATTATTTAATTATAAAGACACTACGGGCTAATATTCTTTACGAATATCGAATCATTTGCCTACCATAGACTAAAAACTTTTATACGACGGTGTTGAAGTACAACAACGGCATAGTTACAAACAATAACTACAAGTCAATTTAATGAATAATCTACGAAACTATTACAATGTATACTGTAGGCGTCTACGTGAACTAGAGGACGTTACTCAGATATAAGCATAATGTATGTTTCTGTACCCACATCGTGTTGTCTCCTGCGTTACGTTCGCTTAACAATACTATTTTCTGATTCCAGTCCCCTAATTCGTAAACTATATAAATGTATATATTCTTATGTATTTGTGTCAACACAATGTTATAATAAGCCTAAGTGGATAATATATTCTTCTAATTTTGTATCGAATAAAGTGTGTAAGATAAGTGAAGTGCCAAGCCGGCGCTTTAGCGCGTGCGGTACTAGCGCGAAGACACGCGTATTTTAAAATTATACTTATTTCAAATACTGTTTTTAAAGTAATATTAGTTGAAATTTCTATGCTAATGGCTATATTTTTAACATTAATTAGATCTGTTAAAAAACAATCTTTTTAATTTTCTATTTTAAAAGGTTAAGAACGTGTGTACGCGATAGTACTGTACTAGCATCATACGTACTTTACTTGTAATGTAACCGTAGGAAATAACTGACACGTGCCAAATGCACGATAATTTGATATTACACTCTGTGTTGTGATTTTGAACGTTCTGTAAATTAACAATCTTTAAATACTATAAAAATTGTAGACACCTTTTTAGATTAGCACAATTCTTCGCGTAGTCACGTTAGTTCATTAATGGTTGTAAGCATTTAGATTAAACACTGGAATAGGTAATCATTGGACGATGTAAATGTACGTATAAATTTTAGATTCATTGTTATATTCAATGTGATGAGTCGTAAAGAACAACGATTTTTCTCGAGTCCTGTCCCCTCTTGCTCCGGGCGACTTCACAACTTCGCATATCCTTGAAACAATAAGTAATAAAATAAAACTATATATATTGATAAATTTATTAGGGTAACTAATTTTTTAAGACAATGACTATTACGTGATCTTTTAGATTGTCTTTATTAATAAATATATGGTGAAGGTTTTGTCAATTTGATTTTTTATTTATTTCAAACCCCTGTTCCTTTTTAAAATAATTAAAAGTTTGGCGATAGGTAAGTATATCAATACTTAACAATTCTTAACAGCTTCATTCTATTCTTAGCAATTTATTAGTCAACATAGTGTAGATTTTTAGAGCACCAAATATGAAATAATGAATACCTATTACTTTGTATGAAAAAGGCTATTAATAAATAAATAATTGTTTTTAAATCTTGAACAAAGTCTTTTACATGTTATTAAAATTAAATAATACTATAATTTCAATATAATATCATACCTACTATTTATAACTTAATAAGAAGATTTTTCTTATAATTTATGATTATTAATTATTGTTAAATGGTAAGATTAACAAAATTAAAAAAGACAATTTCTTAATTATAATTTTTCCGCGAAAAGAATAGAAGAGAATTTCTATTTTAATAGCAAAGAATGTAGCAGCATGTCGTGATATCGCATGCAAAACTATATGGATTTATCTATAAGTACACTTTTTCAGGTTTTATGAAGAAAATTTGGTATAAGGCCAGTTTAAGCTAAAAAAATAAAAGTTAATGATTAAAATATATGACGAATACTCTGTGTTTTATTCAGATGAGCTTTCTAAAGTCTTGTAAATGTAAATGTAGGGTGGACTCAATTTTACGCACTTAAACTCTAAGTTTTTCCGTTGTGCGTCCTGAATCCTGGCTAATCTAGCCAACCCAGCTCCGCCCAGAAGCGCAGAAGTTTCCTGGGAACTTCACAGGCTTCGAGGAGCAACCTCACTGATCCGAGGATTCCTTTGCGTTCATAAGCCACTGACTCGAGGGTGACTGATTCTTCGGCACTGAAACATCCTCTGCATAGAGGACTATCAGTCCCGCCGGTTATGAATAGATGTTTGTTTAAATGACAATGGCCCGTAATTGTCCCTATCATTATTTTTAGGTTGGTTCTATTGGGGGGAGAGGGAGTTATAAGTGGGTAAATTAGTAGTTTTCATCAGTTTTTCTTAACAATTTCGAAAACTATTCGGTTTAGCGCAAAAAGTGTCATATACAAAAATAATCTACAATAAATTTTGATCTTGCTAAACTGAACGGTTCCCCCCAAACCCGACGCTCAAAATAGTGTAACTTTTTACCAAACAATATGTGAAGTGTGTAGAATAACTTGGAGCTGGAGGGAAACTTTTACGTTGGATGTTGAGGTTTGGGTCTAATTGCACCGTACTACACGTACCTACGTACGTATGGCAATAACAATTTCTTGTGCAAATTGTTTTTATATATAACAGTCGAACGGTCTATTTGTATAAACACAATTTTAACCATAGGTATACTTTAACAGAGTCAACCCAGATGTATTTTTCTCCTAATCTTAGAACAAAATGACGGTAACTGCCCAGGGTAGCGAAACGCATCAATAAATTGTGAGACAGAGGCAGCCCAAATAGGCTCGTATCTCTTTAAATCTGACGTATAATTCTGCATTTTCTTTCCAACTACTCTTCCAATTCCTTGATTTTCTTCCTCATTATATCTTCACTTTTAACTAAACACTTCAGGCGGATCCAGGAGTCATGCGAAGGCTTGAACATGATACGAAGAATGAGGCGAGACGGTCATCCCCAGTCCCAACTTAGGGTGTTGGTGGCGAGAAAGGTAACAGTTACGTATAGGTATGGTAACTACCATTTAAAAAAAAAACTACTTATCTTTAAACATCCGTACAAGTCTGAAGCGATAGTAGACGATACTACACTATGTTAACTAATAAATCGCTAAGAATGAAGCTGTTAAGCATAATAATATTATAAAGAGGCAGGGTTTGTTTGTTTGTTTGAACGCGAGATTATGATCTCAGAAACCACTGATTCGATTTGAAAAATTCTTTTTGCATTAGATAGCTAGTTTCTTGAGGAAGGCTAAAGGCTCTATATTATCTATACTATTATAAAGCAGTAACTTAGCGAAATCTGTACATGAAATATTTTTTAAAAAACAATGACTGTAACGTATTATGTATACGATATAGACCCCAAAACAATAGTTATTAAATTTTTTTGTCTGTTTGTCTGTTTGTCTGTACGCGTTTCACGCAAAAAGTACTGAACCGATTTCAACAAAATTTTGTACAGTGATAGCTTATCACTCGGGTCAACATTTAGGATACCTTTTACTACAGGCACATTTTTCGTTCCCGCGGGAAAACGCAATGACTGGTTCTATCGAGTCGTCCTTAGAAATTTCTATGGCTAACGCTGGCTGAACCTTAAGAGATACATCAAAACAATGTACTAGAAAATTGTAGGTCTTAAAAAGTTATACAGGGAAGTTCGCAATATTATTTGTCTATCACCTAAGGTACATTCGCAATTACTATTTTTATTCAGTACTCGCGACTCACAGACTGACTTATCAACGTTTAGCTCAGTTCAGCAGTAAAACGTAACTAGGGACAAACCCGAGCGAAGCGAGGGTGAGTCGCTAGTATAATATATATTCTATTCCAGCGGTTCCCAAATAGTAGTCCGCGGCACCCTAGGGTTCCGTGGAAGGGTCACACGAGTTCCCAGTTTCGTCAGAGTTAAATAAAACGTTATTTTTAAAATTAGCCTTTTTATTTAATTTTAAATAAATATGTGAAAAAAAAACATTCATTACATTAAATAGGTTACATTTTTGATACAATAAATATTTTTATAACTATTAATATTTTTCATTTATGATTTGTTCTTTCAAGTTAAACAAAAATGCATTCTAACTACAACACAATCAGTTTAGTTATTATCAAAACGGGGATCCGTAAAAAAAAATTATGATCAATTAGGGTTACGTGGCCCAAGAAAATTGGGAACCGCTAGTCTATTCCATACTAACCGTTAAAACGTACCTAGGTACGAACCCGAGCAAAGCAAGGGTGACCTGCTAGTATTCGTTATATTTTTAGAATACGGAATTCGTAATTGTACATACAATAACACTGGATTTGGCTTCACTAGTATTCTTTTAGTATGAGCATAAGTAGTAACTGAAACTTATTTTTTTCATTATTATCTATTTTGTGTGACTTGTTATTGAAATTATTACTACGAACTGAATAACAGACAAATCTAATACTTTTAAAAAATCAAGATAAATAATGATATAAACGATTTTGGCTTTTTAATATAAAAAGCGAATATATTATTTCAAGAATCATCTTGTATCAAATCAATTTATCGAGGAAGATGTAGGAGAGGGCTGATCGTGGGCAAGGTTAGTGACGTAGTGACGAAGGCAGTTATTAAATAAATATAATTATCTTTTAGCCGTTTATTAAGAACATTGTAGGCTACAATGAAACTAATACATCAATAAAACTCTGTAAGAATATACGAAAAACAAATAGTGCTGTGCAACAATAAAATTAAAACTTATAACATCTTTACTTTCACGGGACAACACTTTTGTCAACACAATAATGGTTTAGGCCAAAACGCACTTTGGATACGAATTTAAAAATACATTTTGACTTACAAATCTTACTAAGGGTATTTATCTTTAAAAAATATTCAATATTTTCTCTTATTTGTCAATCAATCAATCAATATTTATTAAATATATAAAAGTACACTGTCCAGAAAACACCTTGAAAAAGTACAGTTCTAACAAACTAAAATAATACATTTCTGACCAACTGTAATGTATGGTATAAGTCTTTAAACTTTCATGGTCACACACTACTATTATGATGTAAAACGAGATATTTAGAAGCACTAACTTGATTTGAAAATTTCGAAAGTGTCTCAACACCGTAAAAGTATGAGTAAAAGTTCGCGAATTGATACAGTGAGTTAAGAGTATTGAGACACGAATCGAGTTACAATCGACCTATGCAACAGTGGTACTGGTAACGGACGTACAAAACGAACTAGAAATAAGGTAGATAGATATGTCTGCGAATAAAAAGTTTAACATCCACCCACAAAGTCATCAATCATCATACCCGTGACCATGGCACTTGTAAGTGACCATAAATGTCGGAAACTTTCAAAAGTAAATGATAAACATAGTAAATATCGTAAATATCTCATTTTACATAATAACAGTGTTGTAATGTATAGTATTCACCAAAACGAATCGAATTAATCAAGGCGGTTTTGCTTGTAACCATTGAAGAGTTTCAACTCTGGCACATTGATCAAATCAGCATGATGATATTTCATTTTTTCATGTTCATTCGTATATATTACAATACATCAAAAGTACGCAAAAATCGATTCCAAAATTTAATTAAACAAGGTAAGCTGTTAATATAAATAATAAAGGCATGTTAAAAAACAGCTGAATGGATAAAAATTAAGTTAAAAGTCCATTAAACAATCACACACCCTAATTTTCCTTTAAGATGATTGGAACCAAAAAAACTAAAGAAATCCACGAAAAAATCTGAAAAGACAGTTTGATTTAAAATGTCAAATATTCGCGTAAATCTAAAAAAGTATTATGAGGCCTAAATAACTTGACTATTTCAGCCAAGACCGAGTCTTGTTTATCATTATTTTTATATATAATTCCGCAAACGTTCTAAACCAAACCTATAATGTATCCAAAGCGTTCTTAGCTTAGAACACAAACCACGCTTAATATCCCACAATGACATTATGAACTAGAGGACACCTTACATTGCTGGCCAACATTAACAAGAGCAGGACGCGTCAAGTATCTAAAGAAAATTATTTAAGTTTTTATTTACAAACGATGTGTCTAAGCAGTGTTTAAGTCATGCATTTGTTTGTTAATAAAAATTCATATGTGAATTAATTCAGAACTCAGTCATACCGACTTTTTAGTTATTAAATATGTGATCTTGATATTTAAGGGTAAATTATGTTTTTTTTTAAACTTCAAATCCATCAAAGGTAATCAATATTGTAACCTATAATAATGATACTATACAATAAATTCAAAATTTAAATATTAAGTTGACCAGCACACTTTCAATAAGTTCAACAATACAGTCCCAAAAATATTATTGCATTCGACATTATGCTATGACTTAATCATATAAAAAAATTATAAATTTCATGTTTCATGGTAAAATTGTGATAAGTACTGAAAACAAAGCGAGGTAAACTTTTCATCAGTGCTGCCAGATGTATGCAAATTAAAGAAAAAAAAACAAAAAAGACCCACTACCGAGTGTACAGTGCTACATATTTATCGACAATTATTATTTGTTAACCATCAGGCGTTAGCTATTCTCATAGAAAAATAATTATCAACTGTAGATAAAATTTCAACGTTTCAATATTTGAATTTAATAACAACACACCTGGCAACATTGTCCATCAATAAACACGGCGTTAAAATGATAAATAAATCTAATAATATAATATTTAAAACTATTTAAATATTATACAAATGGACGTAGTAATTACAAACACCCTCTTTGAACAATTATAAGACACCTTCACATGGACAATGGTTTTTTAAAGGGGTTTTGACAAGAAGTTCCATTACACAAAGAAAAACAAACACATTATACTTGTAACTTAAGCTTTAGAGTCCGACCGACTTCATAAAAGGCGTACTAACTAAATGGGGTTTATGTGTGCTATTTTTTCTAAGAGTGGAATTATCATTTAAGTGGTTTTAAAGATGTTGAAACATTTTTAGTTAAAAACTAATTGTATTATAAATAAATTTTTCTTTATTACAAACACAAATTCATGGTGCCCATATTCGAAAAATACATTCCAAATGAATGCAATTTTAACTTCTAAAATAACAAAATATATAAATTGATGTTGCCATATATAAATCATTTGGATTGTTACAGTCCACTACAATTTTAATGTCAACAATTATGAAAATGGAGAATCATAGACAAAAATCAATACATGTTGGTAATAAATAAGACTAGTGAATAAGGATGAAAATGATTATTAGCACCTTAAACTGAGTTATAGTTTGAGAAATTATATTTTTCCATTCAAGCCTGTGCCAATGTCCATGTAATGAGGTGCAAAAAAAAAAAATAATTTAAACGTATTCTCCTAAAAAATGTTAAAATTCAAGAAACACATTCGTCTACAAGACCACATACTACATAAAGGATTGATGTCAGTCGAATATTCGCATCAGTGGTTACAACACATGCAGTGTTCATTGACCTTTCGAAATATATATATAACGTAGTTTAAGTGTTAATTTATTCATAAAAGTATCTTTTTTAATTAAGAGATTTAAAACTTAATCATAGTAACATACATAATATAATGTTACCTAGACGTCTAAATTCTTAGTCACTAATGCTTTGTACGGCTGTATATCCCATATCCATAAGATTCCAGGTTCGATTCCCGATTCGACTCATATAGTCGGGTCAAATTTTCAGTATCATCTCGGGAGTTGTTGTTATATTGGTAATTTGGTGTTATACATCAATATGTCTTGGAGAATTTCTTATTATGTTATAATATCTCCTCGGCAGATAAATGGTCTTAGTGAAATTACCTGCCATGGCCAAAAATTACTTTTAAAAAAATTACGGCCAGTATTTTAGGTAATAATATCCAAAATTATATCAGGATTGGCAATATTTACTTTTCATGAATCACTTCTTTTTATTTAAAGCGTTAAAATATTAAACCAAACATTAAACGTATATGTTGAATAATGTAAAAACTTATATTTGCCAGTAACTTCTTTCTTGAATCTTCACAGTCTCACTGCATTATACTTTTATTTTTTTAACTTGAAAAGTCTTATTAAACAAAGTATATTGACTTGTTTTTTGAAAATACATTTTTATATTCGAGGATATAGATATAAAAAGAACGCATTAATATTCTCATATAACCAATCCTGTTATCATCTCGAATATAAGATATAAACAAAAAAGTATAATTAACATTTAAGGTCTGTTTGTATAAAACGTACAAATGGAGTTTTGCAATTCAAATATTATTATGCTATTCAGATTCATCACTATATAGATAACAATCAAGGTTTTTGTCATACTATAATATGTCAATTGTGGGGGGGGGGGGGGGGGTCTCTTGCTGATTGTGACAAGATGTGATATGGGAGTCTACGGCAACGTGGCGTTCGCTGTTCATTATTTTTCGACATGAGCGCTAGCTCGATGGCGCGGCTCTAGCGACGTTGCCTTCCATCACAATTGGTTTCTTTGTTTTTCCAATACTTGAGAGAGTAACGTTCCCACGTACCCTGCGCTCTCGATTCAGTAACAAATGAAAATACTATTTCTCATGTATATATTATTATATTATTCCTTCATTCGCCATTTAGCAGTGAACTAATACAGACGCTTTTTCGACAGTTCTCAATTTAATACTCTTTATCCCCCCGTCTGTGGAGCGCGCTGTACCAGTGATCTACGTCACGAGTGCGCCTGTGTGCTGTGTCTACGTTTTAGTTTTTGTGACGAAATATTTCTAGGAGGGTCACAGAAAATGTGACACAGCGTGACAATACAGGAGGAGGAGGTCAAAAAAAGCTAATTTTAGCGTGATGTATTTTATGAAGGGCCCCCTAATATTTAACAAACTAATTCGGAATGGACAGCTAATGTCAAATTTGACATATTATAGTGATGTCACAAGTCCTTGCATGAAAACAATATTCATATGTATTATCTATGTATGTATGTGACGCATAAAAAAGTTAAAAAATTATGAATAACATTTTTTTTAAATGTATATTATTGCTTTGAAACACGTTTTCGTAATGTCAAGGAACACTGTATATTAAACCACTGAGCGGTGCCGTTAACTACGTCACTCGAGCTTGCCGATCTTCTTGCCCTTCACTAGCGTCGGTTTGTTCTTTAACAAACCTTTTCTCCTTTTTGATGTCTGTAATAAAATATAAAATAAATAATTATAATGCACGTTTGTTTGTACGTTTTTAAATTTTAGGTGAAATTATTTATTTCGAAACTAACGTGCTGTTAATTTAAGTATTACTTGACGTGCAAGAAATAATTTTTAATATATTATGTATAATTAATATGTCAGATTAGATACCGAAAGTTTATTTTGATTTTATTTTAGCCATGCCTTAATTAAAATACAATATTTCTTTTTAATGAAAGTTAAACAAACTAGAAAGTAAAAATAAATAAATGAATAAAATATACGTATGTATTTATCTCATAATGCCTTTAATATGTAAACACCAGCATTTTTTTATTATATGCCCTTTATAATTAAAACGCATTGATCGAAAAATACAATTATACAACACTGTAATTAACGGGCAGATTTCTTCCCACCAATTTTTGTAAGTTTCCTAATTTAAAAAAATAATTTTGACTGATTTTAACAAAATGGCTGAAACTTATTATATTTTAAAAATATACTATGTGTGTTGTAATTTTGTGCACATTATATATGAATTAAAGGTTCTTAGTACCACTCTGACATATTAGCTTGCGAAGACTATTTGGAGTTTACTAAAAGTAACGTAATTAGTTAAAAATTCAAATAAAACAAACATTATCACTACTCTATGCATACACGACATCAAAACACAATGAAACGAATAGGTACTTTGTACTATACCATCGGTCCTACACCGTAAGAGAGCTGCAATCAAATGGAACATTTAAATCTATACATATTATACATATGTATATATAAAAATATCTGATTTTTCTGTGTATATATTTGTAATGTCGTATACTTATCATTCATTCGATGTAATATGTATGTATGTGTGCCACTTTATACGTGGGCATATCCAAGTGATACGTTTGGCTCAGTTTGTAGTGACCCTACTTACTGTGCCAGCGGTCGCGAGTTCGAGTTCCACTGGGGGCATTCATTTGTGTGATGAGCACGAATGTTTGTACTCCAGTCATGGGTGTTTATATTTATAATATGTATGTATTTAAAAATTATATATGTGTAGTGTATCAACTATCTGGTATACATAACACAAGCCTCACAGCTACCATGGAACTAGATGGTGTTGTGTGTTAATATCCCAACATATTTATTTATTATTTTTTTATTTAAAAAACTTGTTTATTAGCTCTAATTAAACTTAAATTTTTTTAAAACACCCAACAATATGTAAGGTACTATATTTTTAATACTTAAATAGAATAAGTTCCACTAAATGTGCAGCATAGGGCATCATTTTTATATGAAAAACATCTCAAGCGATAATTAAAAATGGAAATTCCCAAGTTTTAAGACATAAACAAGGAATTGAGTTATTCTATTTTCATAGAATAAAGCTTTCAAGAACTCTTGAATCGAATATTCAATAAAGTTACAGACGCACTTGATGAATTCAGCTAATTCTTTTGATCAAATCACATTGGATAACAAAATATAATGTACTAGCGATCTAGCGATGAAAACCAAATCTATCCCACGGGAAACGTATTTTTTTCCGGGATAAAAAGTAATCTATGTGCTATTCCAGACTATAATCTATCTCTGTGCCAAATTTCATCTAGATCCGTTCGCCGTTCTGGTGTGATTGAGTAACAAACATCCAGCCATCCTCACAAACCTTCGCATTTATAATATTAGTATAGATAAGTTGATTTTTATACATTACCTTTTTAGAAATAGTATTACTGGTGGATATCGACCTCTTGGACAGCGGCAGCCGCGGCCGGTTGAACTCGTCAGGCTTCTTTACTCTACAAAATTCATCTCATTATAATATTTTTTGAATTCATAAGATATATAAAATCAATTTTTTTGAAGTAAAACTTCTTTACGCACGCTTGACTTGGGGGGTTGGGCTGGTGAATGCGTTACGAAAAAATGTACGTACGTTTGTTGCCATGGTAACCGTTGTTATTGCTTGACAAATTATATATAGGTAATATTATATTCTTTCTTTAAACGATATCCTATAAATATATGATTGTAATATGCCTAATATGCGTTATTTTTAGTATCTCACTTATCCTAATTATTGAAAACATAAATTGAATTTCATAAAGAGTACTAATAACCTACAGAAGTTTTACTTCTTACGCGTGTACACATTCATACACGCACTCTGTAATTTTTCTTATCCAAGCCATTCAAATGTCTAATAATAATGTTTATTCTCAAGGGCTGTAAAAAAAACGAAGACATTTTCAAAACAATATAAATCTATGGATATACAAAGTATTATCGTATTTTAAATGTAAAATATCGGGGCATATCCGTCTAATATGAAAGTAAACATTTTGCGCTATATAAAATTTCACATAAGCATCATTCAAATAGCGCTGGATGATTTTTTTTCAATCGACATAACTAAGTTTTATTTCCATCAGTTTAGAAAATAAATTACAATTCTTTGTATGTTGTATTTAGCGTCATACAAAGGGTTGGTAAGTGGTTATGAGCAAAATAGATATTGCTTATTGTAGTTACTAGCAAAGGTTTAAATTTAAGATACACAATTAGCGTCTTTAGTGTCCTCAAAAAGAGTACACTATTTCAAATTGCTCTTTTTTCAAATCTCTTTTGTACATTGTTTTTCGGAAGGCAAAATTAAGCACATTGTTTTGTTTAAAAAGAACTTTATGTGGTGTGCGTAAATTCGAATTTGTGTTTACACTAATTGTTTAGCCGGATACCGGATACCCGGCGAGCTGTAAGGCCGGATGGCCGTATTTCCAGCCGCCGGATAATAAGCTGGTTGTCACGTTGTATGTTGCGAAAAGTGCATATGTTACTGTAAGAATATAGGCTTATACGGAGGTCATCATGGCTTAGTGATTAGAGAAAGTCAATTGTTTACTTGCTCAATCTCAAAGTTAACTCGAAGCACACATACAATACTTTAGCAAATGTAAGTGGGAACTTACACTTGTCAAAGTATGCCAGAGTGTACCTTTCAGCATCTTTCCAGCAAGATAATTTTGTATTATTTATCTCACGGATATTTTTTTCTTACAGTTCATTAAAAAAAATTCAGTGTTTAAATATCTGGTATCCGGCCGGATATTGCGTTACTATCCGGTATCCGGCCGGATAGTAAAATAAGGCCGGACAGGCCGGATACCAGATATTAGCCGGATATTCGTTTCATCTCTAGTTTACACAATTAGATCGTTCGATTTTTGGTTTGACCTAACTTCACATGTCGACGCTATCAATGACTATTAAACAAAAAAAGCTAAATGACGGGTCACCTGTATATCCTGACGAGCCAGTGCTCGGTGGTGTAGGCCTCCTCCAGGTAGGTGAGCTTGAAGCCGCGGTGTCCGGGCAGCGCGCCGCGCGTGCGATCGTAGCCCGACGGACTGCCGCCGCTGTCGTATCTGCAATTTATATGTACTTATGTTAGAGAATAATTGATAAAAAAAGCAGCCATTTGTTTGTAGAAAGTAATATCTGGAACTACTGAACCGATTTAGATGAAATTTGGCAAGAAGATATTTTGAGACCCTGGGAAAGACATAGAATAGTTTTCATCCGAGAAATCATCCCGTAAGAGGGTGAAAATGGGGATGAAAGTTTGTACGGGAAATCAACCTAGGGACGAACCCGATCGAAGCGAGGGTGAGTCGCTTGTTTATAATAAGTAGTAATGTCACAAAACATCAACCCATTGGGATTCCCCATCTATAATAAAAACAGAAATTAATAATTAAAACATCGACTTCGGTTCATTTATCAAAATCATTTATACAGAGTTTTTTTTTTTTGTAGACACTAAAGAATGAACGAAGACTTAAAAATTCTTACCTATAATATGATAACTTATACATGAGACAATTCAACATAGTTTTCGAAGCTTCCGAATCTATTCTATATTCTCCTCTTTCTGTGAAATAATCCGCTTCCTAAAACAATTAAAATTATATTATATTTTTTAATATACTTTTCCAATAAAAGGTGTAAAAACCAAAATAATATATAATCAAAAGCCACATATAAATAAAGTAAATATCTACTTTTATAATAAACAAATTAAAATAGCATATTTGTTGTTATAGGGGAAAAAATTAAAAAAAAAGTGTATGTCTGTGCAATTCACACATGGTAGAAATAAAACTTCATAAAAGTAACCTACGAGAAAATGAGATGAATATAGAGTATCAGGAGTAGAATAATTTTTTAACCAAGTTTAAAACATTTTTACTTTTTATTTGACTATTCAGTAATTAATTTTATTATTTTTCACTTCCTGTCTAATGTATTCTATCTCAAATAATTAAATAAGGTATATGGCTATCATATATTTATAGAATGTCATATGTGGGAAGAATATAATATTATATACTTGTCAGACAATAACAACGGTTACCATGGCGACATGGCAATGTATTCTATCTCATTCTCTCGCCGGCTTAATCCTATATATTTATATATTTGTCTCTTTTTAGTGTCGCATTTTCGTTTCATCGAGTTTCAAATCACAACGATTCCAAAGAAGTTTCACTTCAAAAAACAAATACTCACATGTATATCCTTAGGGTGTTCTCCCTCAGCAATGCGCACCATCCAGATGAACTTGTTGATATCATCACCAGAATATCCGATGGCTCCTCCGAAGATGACTAGCACGTAGTCCACGTCCAGCATGGTCATTATATTGTACGCAGCACTCTCATTACTCGCCATAGCTTTCCCTACTAGCGCTATGTGGGAGTTATTCCATGTGTTGTTGTCGACCAGCGTCGTCCTGTTACCCATACCGGCTATCTGTTGAGTTATTCATTTAATTATTTATTATCTAGACGACAGATTCGCTTGACTTTTTTTTTTGTCACATCATGTTTTTTTGGGAAAGGTATAAAAATTGCGTTAGTAAAGAATATGCATTTTTTTTTAATTTTTTATTCAATAGCTTACATCGTTATTATAATTGTAAACAAAATATCCAGCTCCAAAAAACTAAAATTTAGTATTTTTTTTTTAAATATCATATCATTACGGATACTTTAAACGCTCGCCATTTCGCACTTTTGGAGTGACGTCACAGTATGATATATACAGAGAAACGACAACTCAATTTGTAAACGACAAAATCGCTGATCACTCTGTTATAATATACTCTGACAATTCGGTCTAACCAATGATGGCGTTGCTTTTCAACTAGCTTGAATTACCCACATGTTTTTGCCCTTTTTAATAATTATTTTCTTAAAAAGAAATTCATTTAAAATATTAATGTAGGCTTAATTCAAAGGCAATAAAGATTATAAAAGAAAATATTTCACCTTTATTTAAATCACACTCATATTCCCTATTCAGAAAATACACCTATATAGACGAACTTAAAAAGCAATACCTTTTCTAAATACAAAATTTGAACCAAATCGTTAAAGTCGTTTCCGACATACATAAAATAACTTTATATATAAATATATATTATATATACAAGAATTGCTCATTTCATATTATAATATAACCTAATTATTGGATTACTCAATATGATCATCTTTATAATATTCCCATTACTCAATTATGACCGTTTTTCAGTTCGTTTTATATATTTTTAAAGCTTTTCGATATTTGTTATCACGCTTTAAAACGTTATCTCGAAATCGGTTTAATATCTAACCCAAATATAATTAAAAAAAAATCTTGCTATATAGTACTGGTGTGAATTACCTGATATCCATAATCCCACCAAGACATAATTCTGGCATCCTCGGCAGTATTTTGTGAAAGCCAGCCATATGCTTCTCTAAAGTCATCAAGGATTTTCCGAGACCTATACAAAAGAAATATTCAAAATGATAAAGGGGTTTTAAAAAAAAAACATTCCTTCATTCTTATTTTTACCTTAATTCCAGTTAAATTTAAGGTCGATATAAATAAAATTATTAAACGAATATATCTATTTTTGGTTGGAAATAGGCCTGCTTCTAATCCCAAGAATATGATATCCTCCTGACTGATTTCGGCCACAGCGATCAATCTCACTGAGACTAGCCAACTGCGCAGAAGATATTATAGTGTACAAGTGTATGCGCAGACACAAACGCCCTTACTATTCCCGTTACTCTCATACTCTGACGGGATGACAACTAGGCACAACCGGCGAGATATCTGGTGCCTGCACCAGACGCCCAGGAACACACCGCCAACTTCCCAACTCCGGGCTATTACTGAGACTATCTCAACAGAAAGACTCAATAACTCAACTTGACCTGACCCGAGACTCAAATCTAGGATTTCCAAATCTACATCATTACATAAATAAATATGTTGTGGCATTAACACACAGCACCATCTACTTGCATGGTAAGCTACGAGGCTTGTGTTATAGATACCAGATAGTTGATACACTACACATGTATAACTTTAAATACGTACATATTATAAATATAAACACCCATAACTGGAGTACAAACATTCGTGCTCATCACACAAATAAATGCCTCCAACGGGACTCAAACCCGCGACTTCAGGCACAGCACATAAGATCACTACAAACCGAGTAAAGCGTGTCAACGAATACATGCCAGACTATCATCAGTTACCCGAACACATATGTGCATAACGATTAACGACACTTACCCATCATTACCGTAGCTGGCCAACACAATGCTAGGGCTGGAGTAAGCGTTGGAGGTGGCCCAGGTGCAGTGCACGGAGAACAGCATGAGCAGGATCATGAAGGCGATGAGCGTGCCCGAGCGCACGTTCATGCCGAGGCCGGAGTCCACGGGCGGCGCGGGCTCGTGTGTACGCTTCTTTATTTTACCCGCCTGTGGGAAAGTTTATGACTTCAAAAAACCGTAGTTTTATTGTGTATCTTAAGGAACGCGCCAATTTTAAAGATTATTTATTCAAAAATAAGCTATAATGTTGTTGCCATATCAATCATAATTGATAAGTGGGATGCCTTACGGTGAAGGAAAAACATCGTGAGGAAACCTGCATGTCTGAGAAAACCTAGCTAGTTTTCGAAATACATGTGAAGTCCGCCAATCCGCACTTGGCCAGCGTGGTGGACTATGGCCTGATCCCCCTCGTATTGAAGGGAGGCCCGTGCCCAGCAGTGAGACGTTAAAGAGGGCTGAATACAAGTGGGATGAGGATTAAAGGTAATCTTTGTTCCATGATGTAATCACATATGCCCTTGCGCGATTTTATTGAAATCTGCAGTTTAAGCATAAAAAGGTTAACGACAGACATATATTTATAATATTAAGTGTAGATAACGACAACGACCCCAATCTCTTCCTATGACCATTTTGTTTTTCATACATTTTGGTATTCTAAACGTAACTATGGTTTTTGGTTAGTCACAACAAAGTTTAAGAAACCTCGTAATACTTAATCACTCACTTTATCATATAAATTCTTGGAGTCATCTGCCTCAACAGACGCAGGTGGGAGGTCGTCTTCTCTAAGGACTAAATCAAGCAGTATAGAGAAGGCGATACCGGCGAGCACACACACCACCGGCGTTAACGTCAACATTAGACGCACCATCACCCCCGCGAAGTATACCGCACTTAGTGCGTATAAGGCCACTGAAAAAAATGTGAACATTATAAATTTTGAATAAAACTAAGTTTTCGGGTATTTTCGCGGATTTATTGTGATTTTTGTTTCCGACGTTTCGAATGCTTTACAGCAATCATAGTCACGGGAGACTCCAGGTTTTAGACGTCTCTCTAAATACTCTACTACAAAAAATCCGTAAAGATTATTTTATTTAAAATGTCAAATATTCGCGTAAATTCAAGAAAGTTTTAAATGAGAACATTAATTTTACATCAATGATCAAAATAGACACCTGATACATTTTCATATAATGCTTACGTTTTCCAGAAAAGCTAAGCAATTTTTGTTTTGAAAGAAGTGGTCCTTGAGTTCATGAAAAAATCTATATGATCAAATACTTTCAGTTTTACTGAATTTTGGGAAACTTTTCTATTTTCTTTTTTTTTTTCTAAAAATATTATTCAGACTAAACGGTTCAGGCCTTCTCAAGTGATGCAACGCAACTCACAATCTCGTTTTTATATTAATATCCGATTGTACTTTGGAACTTAGTTTAGTGAACTGGGCTAAGAAGTAGCATTTCACATTCAAGCCGTACGCAAAAATCACGTTAATACGGTGTCCCATTATTATGAAAGAGAAAGATAGTACACAATCTAACTTTGGCACTATAAATATTATATTAATATTAATTATAAGATAAAAGGTTCAATAATATAATGTCAAGGACTAATTTTGAACTCCCTTCTTATATCCTCACATGTAGTTAAAAAAATATCTATTAATTTTTAATATGTAAATATAAAAAAGTAACCAAAATTGCCACCGTAATTTTTTTTACCACTTTATTCCACAAAGAAAATATACACATTTCATATAATTATCATACGAAATTAAACTAGACTGTAGACTTACCAAAAACTCTCTCATCGTTAATATTCTTGATGCAGTACCAGAGCCCTACCGGGAAAGTACACACGAGCACGTGAAGGTCGAAGAAGAAGGACGACCACGTGGTCGGCTGGTGCTCGGACACCGACGCTATGATGGGGATATGGATTTTGGCATAACCAGTGTCCCACAATGAATAGAATCTGTAAGAGATCATAAAATTCACACACCCATAGAAAACTTCTATAAACTCACTAAAACACAAGTAGTGACAAGTTTCGAAATCGTCAGTCAGGATTTAACCTATTTTACACAGTTAAAAAACACAATTCAAATTCTTTACGTAAAAGGAAAGCGGTCGGAACATTTTTCTATGAAAGC